>OY747704.1:30225000-31462500 GCA_963556495.2 Valencia hispanica
GTGCTTTTCATGACAGGGGTGCCTTTTACAGTACATCACCGGTGTACCGCTGCGCGTTCATAAAAATGACGTCAACTGTCCCAAACACCGTTTAAGAGAACGGTAAAAACATGTTAATGTTAAAAAAGTTTTTTTAAAGACAGTAATCACTGCTAAAGCATTTTACTTCCATCTAGTTCATGGTGGATTTTCTTATTTATTTGCGGGAATAAAAAAAACTCTATCCCACACGTTTCCGTTGATACAAGCAGAGTGTAACAGCAATAACAGTCCCCCTAGCAACGCCCAACACACAGAGTGTTAGCTATTATTCAACAAAATAAATTCAAAGTCGTTTGTATTACACAAGCATATGCCTTTCGATAAAACCTCAGGTTTTCAATTTAGGACCTAACTGTCTAAGGCGCTTTGCAAAACCGGATAAAAAAGTACCCGGAGTCGTTTTAATGCGACGCACTGGATTAATGGCTGCAGTCTATGTAGAGACCTCTTCTCATTGTTTACATGTAGGAACGGTGTGTATTCTGTGTTAGAACAAACTGACATTATTGCTACATCAGACGCCGCCTCCCCACGATGCTTAATAAATCTAACTATGTTTAAAATGTATGTCTTATAGTCGGTATCAATTCGACAAGCTTCGGGCTAGCCCTGCGAGCTAACATTCGCTTCTCCACCTTCACTGGATCGTTTCAAGCTTCAGAGATGCGAAGTTAGACCTCTCTTTCAAGTTTTTTTCAATTTTGACTTTCCTCCTTGTTGGATGTTACGGACTGCCAAATGAAGGAGAATGTATAGCGAAAGGCGTGCCTGAAGGGCCAGACAAAATCTTCTTATCTTCTTAACTTCACAGGTAACCTCTCCAAAAACAGTGCGATCGTGTTCAACTTTTCAGGGTGTAACAAGCTTCAAACAAAGGAGATGGGGGGCTGTGACGCTTCTTAAAGAACTGCCACCCTTCTTTATAATAAAGCGGTACATATGCAATTCAGTAGCTTACAATACCATCGAAAAGGGAAGTTATATAAACTCATATAGATATATGTAGAGGTGTTTATTTCAAGCGCTTATTTCTGTACATTTCCATGATTTTGTCTTTAAAGTAAATGAAAACAAAAATATGCTAATACCCTGCAATAATCTTTACATATATAACTTGAAACTAAGCCTCAAAAGGTAACTGCTAAAGAAGATTGTTCTTTACAGTGTCCAATATCCAAGCTTATTTACAAAAGTTAGGTGGAAGGAAAAACTGTGAAAGAAGGGGTGTCTTGAGGACTATGGAGTAAAGCCTATTTAGAAGTTTAGGGCAGATTCAGAAGGTGTAAATTACAGCTGGAGTCCGAGCTTCAGAAACCAACACACACAGACGTATCCATGACATGGCCTACAACATTTGCATTTTTTGGGTTAAACCATTATGGAACAGATACATCCAAAGGGATTCACCTAGGGTAAAAGAGGAAAAAGAATGGACTGTTCCTTAGTTGTTCAAAGTACACTTTTTTTCTAAGCAACTCAAATTTAAATAAAATTTTAGAAATCCTTCTTACATGGTCTAGAGAAATAGTGAAGAGGCACAAAATCCAAGATGCCTAAAGTTAAGTGTTAAGTTTCCACTCAATTATGATTTGAGGCCCCTTGTCATCTAGTGATGTTGGATCATTGTGTTTTAAAACGTTTAATGCAACCGTCTACAGGGACATTTGATAACAATTCATTCACCCCTCTGTATGGATTTAATTTATGAAGAAAATAGGAGTTTCACTCTTTGAACTGGATTTCTGAAATAAATGAGCATTTCAATGATATTCCAATTTACTATGGTGGATTTAGGTTTACATTTCATTTGGGAAAAAAAGCATTTTTAATTGCTTTGATGTAATATTCACATTTTCTGGAGAAAAAAAAAGACTTTTAAATTAGATTCTAATTTATTTAAATGCTATTGCTTTGTCGAAGTAGAACCAATGCTCTACATTTTTCTTTTCTAGGGTGCACCATGTTTAGTGTCCCTCAAAGCTCCAAGTCCGAGTTCCTGGACAAAGCCAGGCAGGCCAGAGAGGAAAGAAAGGGACACAAAGAAAAGGAGAAAGCGGCAACCCAGATCCAAGCTCTGGTGAGGAGATTCCTCTGTCGCTGCTGGCTCCAGAAGCAAATCAGGTGACACCAGTTTCAAGAGCTTTTCGCAGTTACAATTTCTCTTGATGTAATTATTTTGATAGCATTATTTTGTCTTCGTAGGAAAGAGGTTGATGACTATTTTCAAGCTTCAGAATCGGGGACAACAAAAAGAAATGCACTTTCAATTTTCAAAATTGCTCGAAAATTACTATTTATTTACCGCATTGAGGATAAGATGGTGAGTCCACTGTTGCCCATTTTGAAAATATTGATTACTACATATATTATTTATGTGAATAATTCAGCTTTAACTGGGACCGTTTGTTATCCTATGACTGGAATTATGACAAGACTAGAAAATACCATCAAACTGAAGGGGGATACCTTATTTATTTCTTGACTCGCTGTTAGATTTGCAACCTTGTGGCACATCCAATTTCATACAATGCCTTACTGACATGTTCATACTCCTTCAGCTTTTTCACATTTTGTCATGTATCGGCAAAACATTTTAATCTTTTTTAATGGGATTTTATGTGAGGGATACCCACAAAGTAGTTCCACATTGTGAAGGGAAATTTAAACAGTAAATGGTTTTCAAACTTTTAGAAAAATGTGGCATTCATTTGTATTCAGTTAAGTTAATTGAAAGATGGATGTACCTTAATAAACTACAATCCTGGAAGAACAGCTGTTAGAGGCTGCAAACGACTAGAGACTGGGGCAGAGGTACACCTTCCTGCTGGAGATCAAGCTAAAACATACAACCAGAGCTACAATGGATTGGTTTAAAATAAAGCATACTCATGAGTTAGTTAATGGCCCAGTTAAAGTCTAGAAATAATTCTGATAGAGAATCTGCTGAAAAACGTTTAAAGATATGTTTTGTGGCATTCTTCATTTTCTCAGACTGAGTTTTAGCTAATTTGCAAACAAGAATGAGCAAAAATGTCAATTTCTACATCTAAAGCTGTTGTGAAAAAAACCCTAAGAAGTGTAGCTGTAACGACAAAGAAAGGTGTCTCTCCTAACTTTTATCTCTAGGGATTGAATAGAGAAGCATGCCACACTTTCAAGTTTTTCCTTTTTAAGTTTATTTATCACATAAAAGCTAAAAGCACTGCTTGGCTTTGTTAAGAATTAGATGAATAAACAAAACTGCTTTTAGTGGTGTTAGTGGAGTTGTAGTCCATAATAAATAAAGATGAGTTGCCTCAATATAACCTATAGATTTGTCTGTGAGCCTCAAACTGATTTTAATTATGCCCATCAGAGATTTGAGAAGCTATGTCGAGCTATTCTGGCCAGCATGGAGGTTGAAAATGAGCCTAAAGTAAGTCTGGCTGTGTTGTTACCCTTTACACATCAAACATTTTTTAGTCTGACTTTCTTTCAGTGATGTTTCTTCCCTTTGGGTTTCAGGTCTGGTATGTTTCCTTGGCTCTCTCCAAAGACCTCACTATTCCCTGGCTGAAACAGATCAAAGATGTGTTGTGGACTTGCTGTCAACTACTGAAAAACCTAAAGGTAGCTCTTCATTCAGTCATGAATTATAAAATCAAATTTGTTCAGTATTTGTGTCTCACATGTAATCGTACAACCAACCGTGTGTTTTTTAGCCGGACATACTCCAAGATAATAAGCTGGTTACGCTGTACCTCACCATGCTGGTAACCTTCACCGACACGTCGACGTGGCGGATAGTGCGAGGGAAGGGTGAGAGTCAAGTATAAACAGATCTGCTGTTACTGCCTGACACACTTTCCTCAAACGGAAGCATGAGGAAGAATATTTCTCTGTCAATGTTGCAGGTGAAGCTCTGAGACCTGCTTTGACAAGGATTTGTGAAAATATCATGGGGCATCTGAATCAGAAGGGATTCTACTCAATATTGCAGGTTCACTTCTATTGTTTGTTTTTTCATGCAATTTAAACAAGACAATGATGTTTAGTTGTGTTTTTTTCCATTTATATGTTAAATATGAAATGTGTATTACATTTGTATTAAGATCCTGTTGACCAATGGTTTGGCCCGGTCTAAACCATCTCTCTCTAAAGGCACCCTGACTGCTATTTTCTCGTTGTCTCTGAGGTATATTCATATTTCAAATGTTCTTAATTTAATAAAATATTGTGATTTTGCCACACATGGAAGTTTGTTACAGTTTGATTTGGTTTTTATAAAGCTATATTTCTGGCCTGGTTTATAAACCAAATCTAATCTTTTCCAGGCCGGTCATTGCGGCTCACTTCTCAGACAACCTGCTCCGGTCTTTCCTCCTCCACATCATGTCCGTTCCCGCCGTTGTGTCCCACTTCAGTGTCTTGACTCCAGAGGTAAAAGCCCTTTGTTATCTCTGTACTGTATGTAACAATATGAAATGTTAAGACTGTTTTCCTTAATATATGCTTTGTCCCAACAGTGCATTGCATTAATCCAGACCCATGACCTCCTGCGGAAGTTCATTTTGTTTTTGAGTCGGGAAGAACAGTGTCTGGACATCTGTGTGTGTCTTGAGGGCAGCCACACGCTCTGCTTACTAGGTAAAGGATTTCAGACGATTACATGCTAGGCTTTTTAATTGTTGAATTTTTTCGCTCAGATTAAAAGAGTTGCATGCAGCTCCATTTTAGGGAATTGGATTATCATCGAAAAGTAAATTTTTTTTAATTAATCCAGGTCAAAGAATATAATTCCTATGTTTTTATAGATTCATACAATATCTCAAGTGTGTTATTATGGATTACATCTATTGGAAGTTCAAAATTCAGTATTTTGGGAAATGACAGTATTACATAAGACCAATGTTCCATTCACTATTTGCTCTCAGTACTTGGTCTGGGCTTTTTTTGCATGAATTACTACATCAATACAGCGTAACACGTAGCCGATCAGCCTGTGGGTCTGCTGAGGACGTCCAGGTTGCTTTTATAGCAGCCTTCAGCTCTTCTTGATTGTTGACCTGGTGTCGCTCTTCCTTCTCTTGACAATCCTCCATTGAGTCTGTCCAGTTTGCTGGTCAATCAAACAGTGATACCATGGTCATTAAAGCTGGTAGTGTCTGGCAACCAAGTCCTGCAAGGAAAGGAAATCAGCATCTCCAATAAACTTGTCAGCAGAGGAAAGCATGAAGTGCTCTAAAATGTCCTGGTAACTTGCTGCGGTGACTTTGGACTTGATAAAGCACACTGGACCAACACCAGCAAATGATATGGCTCAACAAATCACTGAATGTGGAAAAATTATGCTGTAAACTTTGAATTCCTTCTGAAATAAAAAAGAGGATTTTGGGCCACGGAGCAATAGTCCAGTTCTTTTTCTCTTTGGCCTGTGATGCTTCTGACTTTTAAAGAGTTATCTCTGGTTCAGGAGTGTACGTCTGTGTTTGGTGGCCTTTCAAGCACTGACTCCAGCTACAGTCCATGCTTTTAAAATCTCCAATAAACCCAATTACTAAGTGTTTTTTACCCTTGCTCCTCATTGCACACTGCCCTGCATGTTTTAGATGTTCCCTCTTTCAGCATACCTGATTTCAATTAATGGCTGATTAATAGGTTTTTGTTGAACTGCAATCATATGAAGCAGTTGTTAAAGCAGGAAAACATCTAAAACATGCAGGGCAGTGTGCCTTGAGGACCAGGGTTTAGAAACACTGACTTAAAAAAATTGTTGTAACACATTTTTCCTTCTACTCAACCTTCCACTAATATGCTGGATGTCAGTGATGATCTGCTAGACAACAATAAAATCAGTCCTCCCACTCATGATTTTTGAATCAAGTCTTTTAAGCCCATTAAGTTTTTCGAGTCCACATACTGTACAGCACAGGAACATACTTTTTGGTAGGCTGACATCTCTGTACTTAGAAATCTTGCTATTATTTGTCTTTTGAAGCATTCACATTTTGTAAAAATGTGACTTTTGTGTTTTTAAGCCATGGTCATAAAAATGACCAGAAATAAATGTTTAAAATGTATCAATCTTTGTTTATCTATATTATCTATATCTAATCTAGATATTAGTTTCACTTTTTTGAATTAAATAACTGAGATGAATTAACTTTTGAATGATATTATAGTTTATTAAAATGCATTGCAGTTAATGTTTACCTTTCAAATGTGCCCAACAGGAAACCTGATCCACTTGGGTTACCTTAACGAGAAAGTCTTAGAAGAAGAGGCCAATCATTTTGTGAAGGACCTGACCGACATGTTGTCGTACTGCCAAAGATATGTATCACAAAAGAAGTCCAACCTTACGCACTGGCACCCTGTCCTGGGTTGGTTCTCTCAAACTGTGGACTACGGGTCAGTGACTCTAAATGTTTAAATCAAACCAACAGTTTAAATCCACCTTTAAACAGTCCAAATAAGAAACCTTGCTATTTATATGGTGGATTCAGACAAAAACAATAGAGCTTGTTATTGCAAAATTATCAACTACATGGTAGACAAATACGAATACTGTGAATTTGTGCTGATAAAGATTATTGCAAATTTCTTTTTTATTGTATTTAAATGCTTTCCCTCTTTTGTTGTCTTTCTTATTTTAAATAATGCTAGATATATGTCCTTTATTTCCTGTCCCTTTTTCTGCCTAGTCTCAATGAGTCGATGCCTCTGGTCACTAAACAGCTTCAGCACCTGTGGGGTGTATCTGTAATTCGAACCCTCTTCAATGACGTCCTCTCCAAGAAGCTGGAGAGTCAGGAGTCCACGCCACCACCACCGCAGCCGAGCACATCTCAAAACAATCTACCCGTTAAGAGTAAGTTGTCAAAGTGAAACCTGCAAGATGTTTCAACACAGTGAGTTTTCTGTCATTTAGGATGCGATGTGTCTGGATTTTTAAAGATCTTTTTAAGAGAGCGTTTCAGAAGTCGGCTTCTGTGAGGAACATTCTGAAACCCGTCGGAGGGAAGCGAGTGGACTCAGCTGAAGTTCAGAAGGTGTGCAGCATCTGTGTGCTCTACCAGACTGCTCTGTCCACGCTGACGCAAATACGCCTCCAGATACTCACCGGTCAGCCACAGAATCTCACACTTTGTAATGTTTTTGCACATTCTGTTTTTAATCATTAGGAATGAAGTTACTGTCCCGTGTTTTTACTGCAGGTCTGACACATCTTGATGACCTTTTACCCAAACTGTGGGCTTTCATCTGTGAGCTTGGTCCTCAGGGGGGCCTCAAACTTTTCATGGAGTGTCTGAACAATGATACAGAGGAGTCCAAACAACTCCTGGCTATGCTAATGCTGTTCTGTGACTGCTCACGTCATCTTATTACGTAAGTTGATAGATTTCCACTTTTCAAGATAATTGCCAGGAAGTGATTAAACTCTAATACTCCTATTCCCTGAGTTGAATGTGATCTTTTAATTGGGAATTAATTGAAATTAAAGTCTGATTTTAACAGAACTGTATTTAAACATAATTTAATTAATTTTCTTTCGGCAATTTACACTTAAATTATTTTTGTACTGATTTAAAGAAACACAATTAACCAAAACAAATTTTTTTTCAGAATTTTGGATGACATTGAAGTGTATGAGGAGCAAACATCCTTCAAGATAGAGGAACTCATCACTATCTCCTCTTTTCTGAACACATTTGTATACAAGATGATTTGGGATGGCATCTTAGGTGAGTTTGTGACCTCTTGCAACTAGAACAGCTTTGATATGAAATCAACCTTTTCTTTAAATTCTCAGAGTTTCTATGCAGTCTGAAAAAGCATGGAGTTTGGTTAAAGTAATTCCCAGAACTGAGAATGGGAAAATATGAATATTTTTTTCCTGTACTTTTTTAAAGGAAGTAATATCTGTCCCTCCGTCTATCCATCCATCCCACTGTAGTGAGATTAAACCACCTTTAACTAAACTAATATTTAGAAATCAGGCGGTTTAATAACTTCTTGACATTATTCTGAAAAATGATTTCTGTATTTCTCTTGAGTAATTTTATTACGGTAAAAGCGTTACCAGGAGACTCCCTGTGTATCTCTCAGGTTTAAAAAAAAATCAACAGTAAAATGAACGCTTCAGCTCATCATTATGAGAAGAATCAGCCAGAACGAAAAATGAACAGCATCAGATATAAATAAGATACAAATCTGTTCAACACTAATTAAGAAAAAGAGTAATACTAAAGAAAACGCACTTGAACTATGACAAGTGAAACAGATTCAAAACCTAAGGTTTATCAGGGAATAAGCTTGTCTATCAGAAAAGCAAAGGAAGGGATTTTATGCTAATACCCTGCAATAATCTTGGATTGGGAAAGAAGACAAAACCTAAGTTAGAAACAGCCTTGATTTGACAGTTTCTAACACCGTAGTAGAAGAGGAAAAGGCTTTTCGCTTGGTCAGAAATGGGCTGTGTTCCTTCAATGGAACCAGATCGTCTCCCCCGGCTTGGGAGTTTGTTGGATTTCTTCTTCAACAATGGTTCAGTTTTCAAAAGTCACTAATGCTATCAGGTGGGGTATTTCTTTGGGGCACCACTTTGGATCATTATGCGAATAAAACGCACCTTAAGAAAATGATCATGGGACACTGAGCCCACATCCATGGTGTGTGGTTGATGAACTGGAATCTTATACAACTTTATACAAAAATAGTTTAACATTGCATAGAGCAAAATATTTAACAGTCACATCTTGAAAAGGTGTTCAGTATGCTTTCTGAGTTGACTGGAAAACCCTTCTTGACTGAAATGTTTTAGTTTTCAGGGAAGGAGTCCTCAGGAAGATGCAACTAACAATTATTTTAAAACTTTCCTGGGTAGAAAAATCATTTTATTCACATAACTTAATATGTATTGAAGGCATTAAAAGTCAAAACAACTTGAGTATAACAAAAAACATGCTCATGCACTCGTGCTGTTGAAATGTTGGGCCGCCAGCTGAGTGGATAAGAAGTCATTTTGACTAGTCATGGCCGTAAGAGGCTGTTTGGTGTGACCAGTAGAAAAATGGTTCAAGTGGGTTAAAGTTTACATCTGGGGAGAGTGTTCTTACAATCTGTTATTTCATGATTCATTTTTAAAGCCTGGCCTCTGTAGAAATATCGGCTATACATTTATCGTGAGTTTTTTTAAATTATTTTTAATTAAAAATTTGCTTTAAAAGTTATTAAAGTCAGAGAAATTAAGCCTAGAAAAGATAGAATTTTAACAAGGAGCAGTGTCATCTTTTAAATTAACTTTCATATTTTGTGCTTTATAGAAAATGCAAAAGGGGAAAAACTGGAGCTTTTTCACAGCGTTCATGGTTGGCTGATGGTCTTGTATGAACGGGACTGCAGGCGCAGGTTCACCCCTGACGACCACTGGCTTCGCAAGTAAATACTCCAAAACACTGTCAGCTGTCTCAGGCGACGCACTGGCTTTCAGTTTAGGGATTTCCTGTTTTGTGATGAATGTTGCTGCTGTTTCACTCAGGGATCTGAAGCCGAGCTTGTTGTTCCAAGAGCTAGAGAAAGGGAAAAAAAGAGCCCAGCTTGTACTGCAGTACATCCCCCATGTTATCCCACATAAAAACGTGAGTAAACAGGATTCTCCAGTTAAAACGTTTGTCCCACTGATTTATTTTTATTTTTTTGCAAAATGAGAATTCCTACCTTTGTCATTTCAGAGGGTGCTGCTGTTCAGAAACATCGTCACAAAGGAAAAAGAAAGTTTAGGGTTGGTAGAAACCAGCTCGGCTTCTCCACACGTCACGCATATTACTATTCGCCGCTCACGGATGCTGGAAGTATGCAGTACAAATATTAGTACTGGTTTTTATTCACTTATTTATTACATAACTTTTTGGTTTGTTCTTTGATAACTTCTGGATTTCCCTGCTTGAAGGACGGATACGACCAACTCCGCCGGTTACCGGTGAACTCTATAAAAGGTGTCATTCGTGTGAAGTTTGTTAACGACCTGGGAGTGGACGAGGCTGGAATCGATCAGGATGGAGTCTTCAAAGAGTTTCTAGAGGAGATCATTAAGAAAGTTTTCAATCCTGCCCTCAACCTGTTCAAGGTAACACAAACGGTCCAGTTTGTCTTGGCTTCTTCAAAGCACCACATTTCTGCTGCCGGCCCCGGTTTTATCTGTTGTTTATTTTATACAGACAACAAGTGGAAATGAAAGGTTGTATCCCTCACCCACATCCTACATCCATGAGAATCACTTGCAGCTCTTTGAGTTTGTTGGGAAGATGCTCGGGAAAGCTGTTTATGAGGTAATTTTATTTGGCTAAAGGTGGTCATTTCTGCTTCTTGCTCTGAGTGATGTGATAATGAACTGTTGGGTTTGTGTTCTTAGTGCATCGTTGTGGATGTTCCTTTTGCCTCATTCTTCCTCAGTCAAGTCCTGGGACACCACCACAGCACCTTCTACAGCTCCATTGATGAGCTTCCCTCCCTGGACTCTGAGTTTTATAAAAACCTCACTTCCATTAAGGTTAGAGTCAGTTACTAGTCTGGTAGTAGACTAGTCAGTCTGGAAAAGCCTGGAAAAGTGCTTTTTTACCCCAAAATTTTAAAAACAAGTATTTTAAAAACAAAATAGAATGACTCCCAAATCTTTCTTTTTTTAGCGGTATGGCGGGGATGTGGGAGATCTAGGACTAACATTGTCCTATGATGAAGATGTTATGGGGCAGGTAAATACATAAAAAATTGGAGGTATAACAACATTTATTTTATCTAATATATCAAGTTAAAAGTTAACGTTTCCTCACAGCTTGTCTGTCATGAGTTGATACCTGGAGGAAAAACTATGCCAGTCACCAATGAAAACAAGTATGTAAACTAAGATTCCATAGTTAAAAACCTGTGTCGATCAAAGATGTCCTTTCGATAAATCAAAGCCATACCCTGATTTCATCTTCACCCTCTACCGCAGGATCAGCTACATCCATCTGATGGCTCACTTCCGGATGCACACGCAGATTAAGGAGCAAACGGCTGCTTTCATCCGGGGTTTCCGCAGCATCATTAATCCAGAGTGGCTGCACATGTTTTCCACGCCTGAGGTTCAGCGGCTTATCTCGGGGGATAACGCTGAGATTGATCTAGACGACCTCAAGTAAGTTTACATTAGTCCTTTTTATCATTCGTCTGACCCACAAAATGATATTTGATACATTTATCTAATCATGTTTTATTTTCTGTTTATTAAGCCAGTTTAACATACTCATCATTGTTCCACCCTCTTGCAGGAAACACACAGTCTACTATGGAGGTTTCCACAGCAGCCACCGTGTCATAATCTGGCTGTGGGACATCCTGTCCAGTGACTTTAATGCTGAAGAGAGGGCTATGTTCCTTAAAGTAGGTTTTAATTGATCTCCCAGACTTAAATGTGTCTTTTGCTGCAAATAAAAGGTGATTTTACTATTCATTGCCTTTCAAATATGCTCTCATAGTTTGTTACCAGCTGCTCAAGGCCGCCTCTTCTTGGTTTTGCTTACCTCAAACCCCCTTTCTCCATCCGTTGTGTGGAAGTCTCAGATGATCAGGTAAGAGGGGAGAATAAGTTGTTGCTTTCTTTGTGTGCTTCTTCTTAGCTGTGTCGTTTAAAGGTTGGAAGCAAAACAATAAAAATGTGTGTGAGTTAAAGATTTTGAGAGAATCTGGGGAAGTCGGGGGCTTGGAAGGCTGTAAATGCTGCTGTTTGTTGAACACATCACATCTCTGTCTCTTCACAGTTTCTTTTCACACCACTTTCTCTTTATCTACTGTTCAATAGTGGTAATAAAAAAAACTTTTCACCTTTAATGTGACATGTATCCTAAACTAAAGAACATATCTAATCTGAAAAAAAGTAATTAATAATGTGGTTGCATTAGTATGTACATTTGAATTAATACTTTGGAGGGTTTCATTACACAAGACGTTTTGTTGGTCTGTTTGCCCTGTGTACCTTCCTGATTTTCTCCAACAACCCCACAGATTTTCTGTCAGATTTAGTTTTTGAGTCTGGCTAGGTGGTACATTGTGGTTATGGTGTTCTTTAAATGTGATGCTTGGTGTTGTTTTTGTGTCGAATACTTGTATTATAAGAAAAATGTGTTTTTCTTATAAGGAAAGAGCCTCTGTATTTGAACCATAACACAGTCCAGAAGCATCACATGTAGAAAACAGCCAGATTTCAGACATTTCTGTTGCCTCCTGTTGCCTTTGGCAGCCTCTGAAATGTTTCAGTTTCACCTTTTCATCACTTTTGGAGAAATGTCGAGTTTTTTTACAGCCCCAGTTGCCCGTGTTTTCTTTAATAATTATTGACAATCTTCATATTGCTGTGATTTTGTTATAGCCTTTCCCTGACTCATACCTTTATACAATGAGATAATGTTTTGAGCCTTTCTAGTCTCCCTACAGAATACAGCTTTAGCTTAAAGATGAAAATGAGGAAATTATCTTCACAAGTTGTAGATTAGATTCCCTATAATGGATGATAGATGTAAAGTCAAGGTTATTGCACCTTGTTTATTTTTTACACTTGTAACAAATTTGCTTTTCAGATTAATTTTACAGGATATATATTGCATTAAAGGGGTGAAAAAAGTTTTGGAATGTTTTTCATGTTTTTTTCTTCTGAGACCCCCTCAGAAATAATTATTCATGCTCATTGATAGCTTGGGTTAAATTTTCACATCTTGTCTGCGATGTCCAGGACACAGGAGACACCCTCGGCAGTGTCCTCAGGGGCTTCTTCACAATCCGAAAGAAGGAGCCTGGTGGTCGTCTTCCCACTTCTTCTACGTGCTTCAACCTTCTCAAACTGCCCAACTACAGCAAGAAGAGCATTCTGCGTGACAAACTGCGTTACGCCATCAGTATGAATACAGGTTTCGAGCTCTCCTAACTGCGTTGGGACAATCTGCACAGGATGGATGTGTTTAACAACGTAAACTGAGCGGGAGGCTCAGGTTAGCTGGCACATTATAAGAACCATCAGCTAAAGAAAGGAGGATGCGGATGATGGAAGATATGATCTCTGTTTGGCCTCTATACCAACTGATTGAGCTCTGGTGGGGTGAGATCTACACTATGTCTCTCTTTGAAGAGGAAGCTGCTCCAACACAATAACATTTTATTGTCTACTCCTAAAAATGAATATTCACATATTTGCAATGACAACAAACAGATATACCATGGTTTGATCTCAGTTTCTCAGACCTAACAGAATTGTTTTTGGATCTGAGGCCCCTGTTTTAAGACAACTGGAAAGCAATACAGATGCAATGCAAGCCATTAGACACGAGGTCTTACTTACACGAGTAAAACTAAACAACCAATCATTGTTATATGCTGTCAACTTTGGATCTTATCTGGTGAATCCTGAAATGCATCTCCCCAAAAAAAGCCCTTTTGTATGACTGTAGGACAAAAACGTGTCTTGTGATAAACCTCCAAGAGAAAGAAGTCGGCGCTCAAAGTCAGTGACTCGGCATTAATTACCATATGTCCCATTTTGAGGAAAAGTGTTTGATCTTGCTAAAAGAATATGCATTGACCCAAGAAGTCCGTTGTGTTCTGTGGTTGTCTGAGAGCTAAACATCACCCTTGCTTCTGTTCAGAATGTCTGATCATGCTGTTATTTGATATAAAGATGTTCTTGCTGTTGCATCAGTTACCTTTAAGAGAAGAAAATGAACTGAAAACGATTTGTCGATATTTTTAACTGCAGGGTGGAGCAGACAAAGCTGTCCTATATTCTCCATCTCTTCTTAACGCCCAAGTTTCAAATCATTAAGTGGATCAGACTTCTTTGTATTTTATACCAGGAAACCATGTTCAATCCACCTCATACTAATGCTGAGTGCCTCATGTCTCACCATTACCCCATGCTTGCACATATGTAGTTGTACTCTAACCAACTACAGGCGCATTGGGGGGGGAAAAAAGCCATAGATATATTGGGGCTGTGGTTCTGGACTACTTCTCTATATGAGACAGAGCGCTAACTGAAACAACCATGGAGGCTTTTACTTAAAATCTCTCCGATCTCTGTGGACTTTTTCTTCAAGCCATGCGAAAACGATCTCGCTGTCTGAAGACCTTTTAAAATGATGTCACGGACTGACTCGTCAACCAAATACAACTGCTCGATTGGACGACGTTCCCTTAAAAATTTTGCTATGGTTTTTGTGGGGACATGAACCTGAATGTGACCTTAATAGCCTGAATATTTCTTTAAACAGGGTTTATTTACATTAGACGGTGACTCAAGAGACTGTTTGTGGTCGTGTACTAAGTAAAAAAAGAGACAAACCTTCACTCAAAGAGTTGAAGGAAATTTGAAAATCTTCAAGTTCTTTAATATGCAAAAACATGTTTTCTGTTGTGAACGGAAAAAGGAGATTTAGTTTCTAACTTCCTAAACTATGGCCACTAACTTGTGTTTAAACAGTAAACGTGTGTACAGTGCTGGTGGAAAGTTTACATACCCTCATCATAATCATGAATATAATTCATTTTGGGGTTTTAAAGACATATTTGAACTACTCTTTTTTTTTTTTTTTTGTACAGTGGATTGGTCAACAAACGTCAATAATTTTTAATAACTAGAATTGGGTGCACAAACTTAAATTCACTGTCTTTGTCTTTGGGGAAAAAAATTAAACAAACTGCATCAAAAGCATACATACAGCCCCACTAATTGGTTAAATGTCCATCAGCATGTTGCAGAGAGATTAAATGTTTTTTTGTAACCATTAGCTGGCTTCTGGTATAATTCTGGTTGGATATTTGAATCCTCTTCTTAGCAGAGAGGGTAAAGCACATATAAATTGGTTGATTTCCTGGCACAGCCTCTGATTTTCCAGAAGATTAATGTTAGTGTGTGATCACACTCAAGTGTCCAAATTTCAACTATCTGGTTTCCTGGTACTCCCCTCATCTTTGTTTGGGATGGTTGTCCTGATGGAACACCCACTTTTGTCCAAATGTAAACATCTAGCCATTGACTTGAGATTTATTGAAGAGTTTGGTGGTAGTCTTCCTTCATTGTCCTCTTTGTGCAAAGCACCAGCTGTAAAAAAGCCCTGATCATGATGCTGCCACCACCATTTCTGGGTCTGGTCTGTTACAGTGTTGCAGATTTGAAAGCTTCTCCTTCTCTCATCCAGACATTCTTCTTGTCTTTGGGGCTCCATCATCATCTCACATGATCATAAAAACTTTTCTCTAATAGCCATTTGGCTTATCCAGGTGGGCTGCTGCTAATTTAATGTTGAAGCTGGACTTCTTTTCGTTGTTAGTATCCTCTCCGTCCATTGCAACTCCTCACTGTGGGCAGTGGTACTGCTGATTCAGGACTTTTTCGTTTTTTATAGGTTTGATCCTTGGTGTTTGCTGGGTTGTTCATTGATTGTTCTAACCAATTTCAAATTTATCTGAAGGTGACAGTTAGGATCAGATGGTTGGCACTTCACACAGTTAGGTGTTCCAACAGAGCAATGACCCCAAATACACAGGTTAACATCCAGCTTCTGGAGTTGCCTCAACCTCTTTCCTATTGAACTTGACAATATAATGACGATATCCGTTGCAATATACGGCCATTTTCTCTTTTTCTCATCTGTGCTGTCTGCACTCTGTGCCCTTTAGCATTTTGGGAAAAGCAATTTGTGTCCAGCATGAGCATTTGCTGCTGTGAGACTCTGTCCAAATGGCTAAATATTACTTTAGCAAAAAAAACGCAAGTTCACAGCACTTGGAGTAGATCATCCAACAATTACTGCACTCTGAACAGTCCTTTGATGATATTGCGATGTCACTATATTTGCAATATATTGTGAGGGGGTAAATGTAAAAGTCAGTTCTGTTCCAGGAAGCCAACCACTTCTGATTAGAAGAGTGATCCAACATCTAACCAGACGTCTAAGAGAAGCTTGATCATGGCTTTTTCTGCAACTTGCATAGAGGTATTTAACCAAATATTAGTGGGAATTTGTGTTCAGATTTGAGCCCGTTTGTATAATTTTAGTCCTGTGTGAATTAGAAAAAAGCAATTTATCCTAAAAATAAAATAAAAAGACCGTTTAGATGCATCTTGTTAAAGCCCCTAATAAATGTGGTATTCATACCCATAATGAGTGTGAGTAAACTTCTCACTGGCACAATAAGGAACTTATATCCTTTCTACTAATGAGATTTTTAAAT
This sequence comes from Valencia hispanica, assembly GCA_963556495.2. Taxonomy (NCBI): domain Eukaryota; kingdom Metazoa; phylum Chordata; class Actinopteri; order Cyprinodontiformes; family Valenciidae; genus Valencia; species Valencia hispanica. Next base: position 30,241,285 of record OY747704.1, read on the forward strand.
TAAACAGAGAAGCTAGTGGAGGGTCATACATCAGTTCAATGCCTTTTTTAGTCTTTATAAGAACTGGAAATGCTCCTTATTATTCGATACACTACAGTGAGTATGGGATGTGATGAATGATGCCTCACATGCTTGTTTTGTCCCTTCTCAAGTTCCCCTTGTGTGTGTTTTTTTTTTTTTAAATGATGTCAAGAGCAGGATAGGTTCTAAGCGGGTCAGTGGACTGCTAATGTCAGCTTTGAACAACAATCCTCTCTTTTATTATGAGAAATAATAAAAAGCAAGCTAAAATCCTCCTCACCCCTCCTGTCAAAATGTATAATCTTCATGTCTTCAAAGCTGGCGGCACAATAGTGTTGAGTGTTTTTTGTTTTGACTGACTTGTCTACATGTAAAATACTTTTTTAATCCTGTATTGTTGAATCAAGTATTATATAAACCATTTAAATCCTGCACATGCACTCAGTGATTTTTTTCGTTGCTTTAGCTTAAATAAATTATTGATTAAAAACACCTGTTTGAGCCACTGAGGCCCACTGTGGGTGACTGACAGGCTGAAGATTGTGTCTTTGTTCCCCTTTTCTGGTTTTTCTAAATACCACACATGAAGGATTATGGTGTGAATGCGCACGCATGAGTCAAATATTCTCCCCTGAGCTCAGTGCCTTGGTTGTGTTGCTCTCTACAAAGAGGTGAGCAGAGGTTCTCCCTGTGAGGATTTCCCATTTGTTCACTGCATTTGTGTGTCTCAGCGTGAACCTGTAAAATAATGAGCAGCCCACCGAGTCCATCTCCAACACGATGGTTCAAAGCCCTACGCAGGTAAATCCACTTGATTTTGCATTTATTGTCTGTGTTTACTGTGTTTCATGAAGATCAATGGATGGATGAAAAAGGTCTGTGGCTCGAGGTCTGTCTGCAGCTCTGTTAGTTTTATGTGCATCACCTGATTGGCTGAAGTTGTTAGGATTTCCTACTATCCTCCCTGCCAGGGGGGATTTTTAGTGAGCGGGGGCCCAGGCTTAACTTCAAACTAGCCCATTTAGAGAAGCCAGCACTACTGATTCTTTGACTTGAGAGGACATGAGTGGAAAAATCAGGGCATGCTATGTTTGTCAGAGGAATGGTCGTTTAACATGCAGAAGGTATAGTGTTTTATGTGATGCAGATTAGCAGTATTGCTGAGAATGACCATGTTTATGCTGACAATAGTTTGTTGTTTCAGGACCAGGCTGGGAGAGCCCTGTTTGAGAACATACCCCCTGGAGTGTGTGGATCTGCTGAGGAGGGCGAGAATCGCCTTTCAGGCTGGTCGTACCCTGAAGGAAGGCTTCAGACTGGCCCAGCTGGAGGCTGTGGTGCGGATGCTGGAAGAGCATGAGTGTGACTTCGTGGATGCTCTTGGAAGGGACCTGCATAAGGTGCATCACCTGATCTCTTTCTAACACTCAGTGAGACCCGACACATTGGTTTACTGCTGCATCTCAGTGAATTAGAATATCATTGAATAGTTAATTTCATTCATTTTAAAGAACATCTGTAGTTAATTTTGATTATTATGACCAGAAGCTAATGAATAACCAAATTTCAGTTTCATGGAAAAGAAAAATATTATATGAGAAAATACTTATTTTTAATACAGAAATGGTGTGTTATGCCACACACCAATGGTGGTTAAAATTTTAAAATAACTACTTTCTTAGTAAATCTAAAGTTTTCAAAGTACCAATGTACTGACAGACAGAACTAGGAAAAAAATGGGTTCTTATCCACTGGCACTAATTGACTGGCTGAAGGATGTGGGTATAATAGTGTGCTCATTTTTTCAAACTTGGAAAATTCAACTTCCATTGACTCGATGCAATCTGCTGGGACTCCTTAAATAGAAAACTTTTTAACTGATTGTATTGTATGTATGATTGAATTGAAATGACCTTTCTTGTAAAGTGCCTTGAGATGACATCTGTTGAGAATTGGCGCTATATGAATGAATTGAATGGAACTTCTAAGAAAAAGTGGAACAAAGTCTCCATAGAAGTTAGGATTCTGAGTAGAAAAGCCAGAACTTTCTCTCCAACCCCAACCTGTAAATCCAATATGCCTTGCCTTGCATCTCAACCTTTCTGATAGTGGCCACGGAAAACTGTACGTTTACAGTCCTGATGAATAATATTTCTTGAAACCTTTTGCAAACAGACAGTGCTATATAACATTTCTTAGTGAATATGCTCCAACAGTGTTTGATGCAAATAAATTGTAATTAAGTTTTATTTTTAACCACTGCTGGCTTAACAGTTCTGAAGCAGACAACACCACCCACAAGAAGGGTAAGCCACAAAAGGTCACTACTGAAGAAGCTGACTGCTCACTGTGAGCTGAAAGTTTAGTGAAAGAAAAAAGTCTACTTTGAAAAGGTGCACAAGCTAGAGGAATAACCGTAGCCTATGGAAAAAATTGTAAAGCAAAGCCCATTTAACATATTTGTGGAGCTTACCAGTGTAATTCTTCAGCCATAGTTAACCCAAAATTAATTGAAATACTTGTTTGAAATGAAATATCACTATTCGTTTAATACATCTGTATGAGTTTAACTCTTTTTTTTAATGAATCACTGAAATCAATTACCTTTATGATTCATATTTTAATTTGAGATGTACCTGCAAACATTGGATTTCTTGTCGCATACATTTGTTTTTTATTTTCCATTTCAACCAGCCACGGTTTGAAACGGTCGTTTTTGAACTGATCACGGTCAAGAATGAGGCTCTTCATGCCATCAGCAACCTGAAAAAGTGGATGGAACCCCAGTCTGTGGAAAAGAATCTGGTGAGAAACCAGCCTGTTTTGCCTCATTTCTCCAAAACATCTCCATAACAAAACGACTAGGATTATTCAAGGCTTACACAACCTGAAAACATTCCAGTCTGGTTGCCACAAAGAAATCCATTGTACAGAGTCCACTAAAGCAGATTAAAATTAAGTTGCATTGACCTTTTAAGTAGTCAGTGGGGTCGAGTCTTTTCCTCTGCTGGTTTGCTTCACCTGCAACCTAACTTTGAACTTTTTTGTGCAGTCCACCAGCTTGGACGAGTGTTTGGTGATCAATGAGCCCCTGGGGGTGGTGTTCATCATGGGGACCTGGTCCAGTCCGGTCCAGATGTGTTTAGTGCCTCTGGTTGGAGCCATTGCAGCAGGTGAACAGCAGCACTGTTTTGTAACCACACGGAGAATCTCACAGCAGCTGATGTTTTGCTCATTCATGTAGGAAACTGTGCACTCATCAGTCCCTCTGAGTGCACTGTGCACACAGCAGAGCTTCTACATCGTCTCGTTCCTTTCTACTTGGATAATGTAAGTGAGTGAGCAGAAACGACTCGGTGCTCCAAAGGTCTTCCTCCCAAAAAGTTGGCTGACTGATGATGTAATATGTTGAAAAGTGGATGGTAAAAGTTTTTAGTGCATTTGTTGAGATTAAAATACCTTATGAGCTGTAATCCATGAGGCAAATTAAATTAAATAAGTATGTGATAAGCCCTTCTATATGCTCTGAGATAGCTAAAGGAAGAAAAACATTTTAAAGGGAAAAAATCCATTTAAACAGTTGTTAAAACAAGGCGGTGGGATATTTTAATGGATAGAGGCCCAGTTGGCAAAATGACATTGCTCATTTTGAAATTGTGTCAAGTTGGTTTTGTAAAATTAGTTTGAGACATTTCAAACTAATTAGATTTTAAAACTCTCTAAAGCAAATGGATAATATTCAATACGTAAACTGATACGTTTCCATCCACTCATCATGGGCATAAATTTAATTAAATTTGGTCCTTTTTTCCAGAATAGCATAATCATCCAACAAATAAATATACTGTTAATAACTTAACAGTATATTTTTTTAAAAAGCAAACAAGAATTTCTTGCACAAGTTTGAATTTCTTGCATAATTCTTCTAATCCACATATAGTCAGACAAACTCATAACTCAGATATATACACAAACCTCCATTAATGAATGGGAATGAATGTTACCAAAGCAAGTTAGAGAAACATGTGCTTTTTGTTGCCATCACCAGCTTCTGACATAATTCTGGCTAGATATTTGGCCCTTTTTATTATGAGAGTTGTTACCGGTGATTAAAACTGGCTGGTTTCAAGCCGTGGACCCCACTTTGAAGCCATGCATAATAGCTACAGTGTTCCTACATTTGAAAGCCTCCTCTCAACTCCTCCAAATATGCTTCTCTTTCTGGTCAAACAGCTCAATATTTCTTGTCTGCCATTTAAAAGTTTTCTTTGGTTTGACCAAGTGAGAAACTGCAAATTTTAATCAATCTAGTCTGTTTAGAAGCAGATGTTTCTATTTTAGCCACCCTCCCACTCCGCCATGACTTGCTTCACTGTGGACAGGGACACTGGTGTCCCAGCAGCTTCCAATTTATGATAAACTTGGCCCTTTTGTAGTTCCCAGAGTTGTTTTTTAAAAAGCTCAAACTTTCTTTTCATCTGAGAGGGACAGTTTGGGTCAGATGATTGAAACCTGGGAACAACTGGGTGTTCCAACAGCACAATGACCTGAACCATACACCAGAACTGTTTTAAACTGGATTAAGCCAGGCTAAAATTAAGATTTTGAAAAGGCAAAATCTTCTTGATTTCTGCAACAAACATGTGGCTTTGTGCAACTTGCTGAATGGACATTTAACCAAAGATTGAGACTGTATGTATATGTCCAAGCCCATTTGTATAATTCAAAATTTTTCTGGATTTGAGAGAATCCACAAATTCAAACTAATTTGAATTTCGGATTAATTTTGTAAATTTATTGAAGTTTGTTGGGGGGAAAAATACAACAGTTCAAACTAATTAAAAAGGCCCACAACGAGTATGAGATTCTTGCTAAAAGTGAGGGAATGGAAACTTTTCACCAGCATTAAATTCATATATGTAACATAGCAGGGAGTTGAGTAAAAATAATTAGCTATACTAGTAGGGCACTCTGCACATCTTCCAACAAACAATGGCTGAATCAGATGCTGCACAGCTAAAAGACCTCATACTTGCAAAAGCATATATATATATTATATATATATGTATATATGCCATTCTAAGCAATACTTTAAAATGATTTTTTTAAATTTCCTTAAACCACAGGGAGGATAACATTTGAGTGAAATGCTCTCATACCAAACTCTTGTTTTCCTCAAGGAATGCTTCCATGTGATTCTTGCAGGCGTCAGTGACTTGCCTGAGATTGTGGAGCTTAAATTTGACCATGTTTTCTTTACAGGTAATCATATCGTTATCCTTTTAACACACATTTGATTGTTTGAAGCATATTAAACATGGCTGTTACCCTTCTTCAGGAAACCGAGAGGATGGAAGCAGGATTGCTATGGCTGCAGCTCGCACTCCCACACCTGTCACCCTGATCCTGGAAGGAAAGAACCCGTGCTACGTGGACCAGCACTGTGACATTGCCACCACTGTGCAGCGAATTGCGTGGGCGCGTTTCCACAATGCAGGTCAGAGCATAATGGCCCCCAGCTACATTCTTTGCCACACAGATGTCAAGGCGCGACTTGTGCAAGCCCTGAAATGCTGCCTGATGCAGTTCTACGGCCCCGACCCAAGAGAGTCCCGCAGCTTTGGTCGCATGGTCAACCTGGAGATCTTCAACCGTACAAGAGAGCTGTTGTGGAGATCTGGCAAGGTGGTTGTTGGTGGGCAGGTGACAGAGGCAGAGAAGTATATTGGTAAGAACCTACATCAGTGACTCCCTATAAAATAACACCTACTTATACATGCAGTGTGATTAGGCTCTTCCTTTCTATTTGAAGCCCCAACAGTTCTGACAGAAGTGGCAGAATCGGACCCCATCATGCAACAGGAGGTTTTCGGCCCGGTTCTCCCAATACTGACTGTAAATGATGTGGATGAGGCGATTGCTTTTATTAATAAGCAAGAGAAGCCTCTCTGTGTGTATGCATATTCCACCAACAATAAGGTACTTCACAACAAGTAGATATACAGTGCTGGTCAAAAGTTTACATAACGTAACCGTGAATTTCTTAGCAAGTGCCACTTTTGACCACCTGCATTCTAAATATTAATGGGTGCCTGGCGTCGTTCTGGCTAGATAGATAACTGCTCGTCTTGGCAGAAATAATAAACTACATATAAGCTAGTTGTTTTCTTGGCACAGACCTGGCTTTTTAGTTCATACATTTTCAGTATACATAAGGTCAGGACTTTACTGTTTTTCTTGCTTTATACTTTCCAGGTCTGGTTTTAATGTTTGAAATAAGTGTCCCAAATAAATATTAAATTGTATCCAAGTGTCTGCTTTCTAGTTTTATCTGAGATCATTCGGATGAATCAGAAAGTAATCTTCCTTTCTTATGACACCGTGGCAACAAAACAGCCCCACAGTATGATACTTCCAATGCCATGCTTGAGAGAGATCAGTCTTCTTAGGTTTAAAAGCCTCACATTGACTACTTGAAACATAAAAACCCTTTTCAAAAAAATTTGAATATCATGTAAAAGTTTATTTCCATAATTCCATTCAAAACGTTAAACTAACATAGATTCCGGGCCTACAACTTTAACAATTTCAAGTATTTAGTAGTTTATTTGTATATAATTTGGGCTTCCAGCTCATAAAACCCATGAAAACAGGAATTCAAAAAATTAGAATACTGTGAAGTGTCACACACTACTCATCTACTAACCTCAAAGCACCTACACAGGTTTTCCCAGGTGTCATTAAATTGCTTCACTTTTGTTCAGTTGTCTCAGTTAGGTTCAATATGGGGAAGACTGCAGACCTGACAACTGACCAGAAGACCATCATTGATACCCTCCATAGGACGGGTAATCCACAAAAGTTCATAGCTATGGAGGCTGGCTGTTCAGAGTGCTGTGTCCTGGCATATCAATGGAAAGTCTAGTAGAAGGACAAAATGTGGCAGAAGATGCACCAGCAGAGGAGCTGAACGTGGGCTTCAGCGGATGATCAAACAGAGAAGATTCACCACATTCAGATGCATCTGGGAGATGCGCTACAACTGTGGGTTCCTCGGGCCAAAGCAGTTCTGAACCTGAGCCAATGTAGGAGGCGTCTCAACTGGGCCAAGGAGAAGGAGGACTGGAATGTTGGCCAGTGGTCCATGGTCCTCTTTTCCAATGAAAGTAAAGTGTGCCTTTCAATTGGGAATCAAGGACCAAGGGTTTGGAGGAAGACGGGTGAGGAACGGAACCCAAGTTGCTTGAGGTCCAGTGTGAAATACCAACAGTCATGATTTGGGGTGCAAAGTCCGGTGCAGATGTTGGTAAACTCTTTCTAAAATCCAAGGTCACCGCATCAGTCTACCAGAATGTTTTAGAGGACTTGATGATTCCTTCTGCTGAGGATCTGTATGGAGATGCAGATTTCATCTTCCAGCAGGACCTGGCCCCTGCCCATACCGCCAGAAGCACCAAAACCTGGTTTGATGCCCATGCCATCAGAGTATTTGACTGGCCAGCCAACTTGCCGGACCTAAACCCCATTGATAATCTATGGGGTATTATCAAGAGGAAAATTAGGGGCACCATACCCAAAAACAAAGAGCTGACAGCAAGCATCAAGGAAATCTGGGCTTCCATAACTACCAGGCGATGCCACAGGCTCATTGCCTCAATGCCACGGTGCATCAAGGCAGTGATCAAGGCAAAGGGATTCCCTACCAAGTATTGAAGATCGACATATCGTTTTGAAAGTACAATATTTTGATTGATTCAATGTGATCCTAATTGCTTTTTTTCCTGCAAAAACTGAGAAGTAAATGGTGATTTATTCAAGGTATTCTAATTTTTTGAATTCTTCTTTTTGTGGGTTTTATGAGCTGAAAACCCAAATTATGTACAAATACAACTAAATACTTGAAATCGTTTAGGTTGTTGGTCCTGAATCTAATCTATGGAAGTTTAATATTTTGAATTGAATTATGGAAATAAACTTTTCCATGATATTCTAATTTTTTGGAAAGGGTCTGTACTTCTTGTAACTGAGGCTAGTAAAGCTCTGTCATATCTGACCATAAGACATTTCTCTGAGAGGCATCCGGCTCGACTATGTTGACCATTTTATTCAGGCTTGAAGTTTGATTTTGAACACAGTCTTCACCTTCCCAGTCAACGCTGATAATGAAACATGCTTCACTGAATAGTGATGCTCATGTTTCAGTAATTCCCAGTTCATGGGAAACGTGGGCTTTGATGGTTTCTGGGTTGCGCCATTCTAACCAAAGGTGAAAGTTTGGGTCAAGTGATTCTTAGACACAGCTTGGTCATTCCAACAAGACAGTGATAATAAAAATACTGGTTTTGTTAGCGATTAGGCAGGCTAATGATAAACCTTTTAGAAAGTCCTGACATCAACTACGCTGAACATTTCTGAACAATGATCCATGCCAGGAAACCAGCCAATTTAAATGTACTTTACCAATTCTGATAAAACAAATATTTAGCCAGAATTATGCCAGACTGTTTTCGATGGCAAGAAAATCATGTAAAGCAAGTGCAACTTTCTATGGAGCATTTAAGCCAATATTAGTTGAGGATTTATGTTTATATTTTAGCCTGTATGTAGAATCTGAAGCCTTTGTGGACCAGAAGAAACCTGGAAGTTGGTTTCCAGTTCTAGGTTTTTGTTTTGTTTTTTAACTCAAAAACAAGAACAGCATATGAAGAGTGGATGCTAACTTCTAACCAACAATGAACAAATTAAACCAAGGTTCTTCAATTTGTCAGAACAAATTACAAAAATCTGTTTACCTTTATTTTAATGCAGGTCATTTCCAGACTCATGAGTGAGACCTCTAGTGGAAGCTTCTGCTCTAATGATTGCATCTTTCAGAGCCTGATGGTGGCGTTGCCGTTTGGTGGTGTGGGTGAGTCTGTCATATCACATGCACTGATTAGTATTTTTTTAATATATAAAAATTGTGTTGATTATTCCTTGCAACATTTTCTTTTAGGTGCCTGTGGGATGGGGTCCTTCCATGGCCGCTACAGCTTCGATACGTTCTCTCACAGAAAAGCATGCTTGCTCAGAGGGACGCGGTTTGAGTGCGTCACCTATCTGCGCTACCCGCCCTATGAAGACCGCAATCTGTCTTTAATGACCTGGGCTTGTACCCTGTCCCAGAAGAGCCAGGGCTGGTGCCAGATTATGTGACTGTCACAAATACTCTGTTTACACGTAAAAGCAGAAGCCACAAGTATAATGGGAAAGTTCCTAAATTATTCTGAGTGAAATTATGATTGATGTGGAATCAAAAGGTTAATCTAAATTATTTTATGTTTAAATGAACTGCTGTTTAATATGCAAAATGATTTCTTTGATGTACATGTACTGCTTAACTGATTTATTGTCTTGTGTGTGATATTAAGAATGATGCACTGAACAAAAAACACCCTTGAATGTAAAAAAAATAAGTCTACAACACAACTGAAGTATCTAGTTGTATCATTGCAGAAACAAAATAAGATCTTGATTTATAGGTGTGTTCATTCAGGTCTCCTGTAGATCTTCTCCTGTTTGGCTTCTTTCATGGCTGCAAATCTGGCAACTGTGAACAGGTAGTCGCTCAACCTAAATGCAAAAAAAGGAATGTTTCTCATATGTTTAATCAGGGAAAAGAGGTGTGTGTTTTTAAGCACGTAATACTGACCTGTTGAGGAACTTTGCAACATCTGGATCTGCCTCCCCTGAACGCACAATTGGAGCAACACTATACATAAAAACATTGAGCTGTTAAACACCAACAGTGAAACGTTTCTTTTAAAGCAGCGTTGTCCAAGGTCTGGTGTCCTGCATGTTTTAGATGTTACTCTGGTTCAACACACCTGAATCAAATAAATGGGTTACTAGAAGGCTCCTGCAGAACTTGGTGACATGCTAAGGAACCAATTCAACCGTTTAAATTAGTTGTGTGCGAGCAAAAACATCTAAAGTATGCAGGACCCGACCCTTTGAGGATCTCGGCAGCAAAGCAACTATAAACCACAAACCGTTGTTTAAACGGCTCAACATTCTTTTACACACTAGAGATTGCATTGGAAATATTGTATGCTCTATTCCAAACCAAAAGATAAAAAATTATTTAAAAGGTGAGAAACAATTTACATTGTCCTGTTCAAAAACAAAACAGCTGCATCTGCTTTTTTCTTAACATTTACTAAATAAACAAAAGCTTGAAATTTTATGGTTTCCTGTGTTTCAACGAACTATATTTAATTGCATAACTACGATTTATGAGAAACTGATTGGAGTGGCAACTCCATAGCAATCATGTTCGTCTAGAACTAAGATGCTGGTCTTTCATTGGTGCATTTGGGGTGGCTTTTTTGTTAAAACACCCATTTCACAAGCATTTCCTCTTCGCTTTACCATGTAATCTTCAGTCATTTTGATGTATTCAAAATGACCCCATGGTGTGGATTGATGGGCTCTGATACCATAGTATGAGAAACATCCCCATAGCATGATGCAAACACAAAGTTTCACAGTGTAATGTGGTTAGATTTTATTGTTTAGGTGTCGTTTGGCAAAACCTCAAAAGAATGTTCTGGAAAAATTTAATCTGTTCTAAAATGTCTAGAATTGCCTATTTTACTCATTTTCAGAGAGGAAAGCATAATCATCAACATCTGTCGCCTTTGTCCTTAAATAATAGCTAACAGTTCTATACTTGTTTACAGAATGAATGACCTCTAATTGAAATCCACATGGCTAATATTTTAATTAGTCTCTTAATGATTCATTTACACACAATCGGCAGCCTGCATGTCATGCTCTGGTGGTTTTCTATTACTCTGCTACACCTACTAATATATTATTCATGTAAATATATAATTTATACCAAAACTGACAGATTTGGTAAGTGAAATTGGACTAAGTTTTATTTTATTCACAACTGTGTGTGCTGAAACTGACCTGCGCTCTGCTCTCCGACAAACTGTCCGAGCTAAGTGCAAAGCTGCGCTGCTCTTCCCACCAGACTGTAAAATACAAATCAACTATATGAATAATCGGATCTTTCATATAGGAACATATCTACAGGAGCAGATAGACACTTGCAGGTAAAATGAAGTTGGTCAGTGGTGGGAGTTCCTCTGTAAAATTATCAATCCATGTTTCCAGGTCAGTGATTGGCTGAGGACTGAACTTTGTTCTCTCTGGTAAGACAAAAAAAAAAAAAAGTGTTTTTGATCATAGGTGAAAACCAATGAAATCACACCAGCCTGTATTTTCATACTTCTATGGATTTCTCTTGCAGATGACCGAGGAGTAGCAATATTGGAGCCCACATCTTGCAAAATGCACTGGATCTGCAATGAACAAATAAAACAACCATATCTTTGATTAATGCTAATTTTCTGCTCTTTAAATCTAACTTTTTGTGCAGAAGCCGACCTGTGCAACACTGTCAGGAGATCAGAGTGCAGCTCAGTTTCAGCACATGACAAATTTGGCATGAAAATCAAACCTTGTCCAGCTGATCTGTGAACGTATGACCTTTGTCAAGACAAAACTCTCGAGCCAATCTGTAAGGTAAGATACAAAGGTGTGTCAGTCAAACATACTAATAAAAGAAACTATTTTTAGCAAATGCACAGATTTCAATTTTAACCACTGGCTTTTAAGTTCTTGTCATCACTCTGCAAAAGAACATCTTTTATATTTCTTTCTGCAATTACAACATGTTACCACCAACTCAACTTAAATTAAGATTCACTGAAACAAAAGATTTATTTTATCAGTAAAGGCTTCTGTATTCCGTCAATAAGTTGCCACAAAAGAGTTTTGTTTAACATGTTTGAACTTCTTTGTAGCCCGGTTAAGTAAAACCTAACTTTAAAAAAAGCGATAAGTTATTGGTAATAACTAAATAAAAAAGGATTTCACAATTATTTTATTGAAAAGTTACAAACATCCCATTAGTAGCCACTCACCCCGTCAGAAACAAGCAAAGATTTTTATGGATCATTGTTATTTCCCTTAAAGATGTATTATTTTTCTGTATTGTAATCTGCATTTTTATTGGGCTATGGAGCAGTTTAGGCATTGTATGCAGGATTATTTTATTTTCTGATAACATAATTTTAAGCAGTTCCTCTGACAGAAAAAATACTTTAAATACCCATGTGCAAATCATTATTCAACAGCATAATACATATTTTACCCTATAGCTGATGACAACTCATCTGTATTTCCCAAAGCTTCAAAAATGTGATCTTCCTTTGGCCTCCTTTCTCCTGTGAATGTGCTGGAGAAACCTATGAAACAGAAATCTAGTAAGTTTTTTTTTAGTCAACATAAATGTTTTTTTTTTGAATTTTGTGATAGACCATATGCTTGTACCCTGTAGTAGTAGTCTTTATAATAAAATTATGCATTTCCAGATCTTTAAATGTTCTTTATTTGAAGTATAGTTGAGATTTGCAAAGCTGAGATCAATAACCGTTGATAATAGGACGACCTCTCATCGTATGATTGTTTTCCCAAAAGAAAAACACACAGTATAACTATATAGAATGTGAATATGGATGGACAATATGGCTGAGAGGAGAGTACTTTCCTTAAAGATGTCGATACAAGATTTAAATGCTTTTGTTTTGCCCATAAGACAAAGTTACAGTACGAAAAAATGGACACCCAAAAAGCTACAAGCTTATCAACAGGGGTCCATAACCCACCACCCTGGGCCAAACATAATTTGTGTATAAACAAATCAAAGAATGGCTCACATAGTAGCTCCCGCTGACATCTTCCAAGAAGTGAAGGCTGAATTTAACAGAGTAAGTGGCATTTCGACAATATTGATTTCTTTTTTTTTTTGCCATCACATTACAGCAATATTTCACCCTACCAAAGTATCAGCGGGGCTGTAAAGTACAGGCTTTTTGACAGCATTCAAACATAAGTATACATAGAAGAAATCACACAAACATTCTCAGTTCATCCACTTATTACATGGATTTAAAGGAAATGTCGACACCTCTTCTGCTGAGGTGATAAGAAAAACCCTACTCTTCAGAATTAACAAATTAAGGCCTTTAAAATGAGGCTGCGTTTGCCTTATAAAACGTATCCAATTTAATCATTCCATTATCTAGTAATCCCTCCCACAAGAAATAAATATTTAATTGATTGGTATCCGGGTGTCCCTTTCAAAAGTGTATCCTTTTAAACTTTTTTACAAATAAAAATGTGTGCATTTGTTTCACCCTGCTATGATATTCCTAAATAAAATCCAGGGCAATCACTGCGGCCAAATAGGGTTCTACTAAGTATTGAACCAGGGGACTGAAAACATTTGCACGCCACACCAGATGAGCAATTTGTTTTTAACTGTAGATCGGGGATTCTGGTATTCTGGCAGATTTACCTTTATCTCCAGTTTTCGTGTATATTTTAGGGCACTTGTCTTCTTCAGTGGCATAACTGTTGGATATAGGAAAGTCAAGAGGTGGAAAATGTTTCATTAGAAAGTATGAAGATATACTATCGCATAAATAAATACAATAACGACGCACTACCATCAAGACTATCTGTACTGTTGATGTGGACAGCAGGTGACAGAGTAAACAACACTGTAAACATGTGAGTTCCCAAACAGTGCGTAGGAACAAATACCTTCTGTCTGAATACAGGAGTTTATGTGTCCGATGCTCGCTGATGAGCCTCCTTGTCCGCATAAAACATCGGAGCAGAGCAGGTCTGATAACAACCGAGGTCATAACGAGCTACAAGGTAGCAGCTGATGTGCTGTTTGGTAATGACCTTTGTCCCTCTCCTGTGTCCGTAGTTTGCAGGCGTTTCCCTTTCATCGCGCGATTGGTCAACTCATCCTGTCGTAGGCAGATTGCGGAACACTGATTGGTCAGAACGAAACGTGTTTAAGCAGCTGCGTCGGTGATTGGATACAGCAGGTAAAGAGGAGGATAGTGCATTTAGCTGTGTGTAAACAGTTTTTAGCTGCGTTTATAATTGACAGTGTTCAGGGCGTTAGACTGGTGTCTGGTCACAAAAATGTATGTTTAAATTCTTGAAACTTTATTCGGTTGTTGGTTAAATTAAACCACATATTTGTGGGTTTGAACTGTTGCCTTGTTTCTGCTTCCTCAGCGGATTAACATCGGCTAAGCCTGTCTATAGTAACACTGTAAGTGAAAAGTAGAACTTGGCAGAAAGATACAGATGAGAGACTGTCTGATTTCTGCACCCGGGAAGGCGATCCTCCACGGGGAACATGCGGTTGTTCATGGAAAGGTATGATATTAACACGCATTTAGAACCAAACTAGGATTCTGGTTGCTAAACTTAAAATTTTAAAGGCACACTATTTAATCTGTCGCGTTTCTTTCTCGTTTATTATTATTATTATTAGGAGTAGTGTGTAGAGAGGGTTAGATTTACAGCATATTGGTGCTGATAATACACCGTAGCTGGGATTTTTAAAAAATGTTTGCTTGAATTACCTTGTTGAAAGTGTGCTATACAGATAAAATGGCCTTGATTTGATGTAAGCCTTGTTGGATGTTGGTAGTTCTATTTTGGTTTCATCTGATCATATGAAATTCTCCCAATCCTCTAATGGATCATCCAAATGCTCTCTGGCAAACTTCAGACGGGCCTGGACATGTAGGCTTCTGGCTTAAGCAGGGGGACACGTCTGGCACTGCAGTGTTTGAGTCCCTGGCAGCATAGTGTGTTATTGATGGTAGCCTTTGTTACTTTGGTCCCAGCTCTCTGCAGGTCATTCACTAGGTCCCCCCATTTCTTTCTGGGATTTCTGGTGTTCTTTGACAGCTCTTTGGTCCTGGCCATAGTGGAGTTTGGAGTGTGACTATTTAAGGTTGTGAACAGGTGTCTTTTATACTGATAACGAGTTCAAACAGGTGCCATTAATACAGGTAACTAGTGGAGGGCAGAGGAGCCTCTTACAAAAGAAGTTACAGGTCTGTGAGAGCCAAAACTTTTGCTTGTTTGTAGGTGACCAAATACTTATTTTCCACCATAATTTGCAAATAATTTATTTAAAAATAAGACCGTGATTTTTCTGGATTTTGTTTTTCTCATTTTATCTCTCATATTTGAGGTATACCTATGATGAAAATTACAGGCTTCTCTCATCTTTTTAAGTGGGAGAACTTGCACAACTGGTGGCTGACTAAATACTTTTTTACTCCACTGTATAACAAATAAGGCATTCAGTTCAAACACAAAATTGAAATCCAGTATTGCATAATGGAGTTTAATTATGCTTTCCATTTTTACACAGAAGCTTATAGTTCCATGTTTGTTTTTAAAAAAATTCAAAGGAATGTCTCCAAAGTTAAAACACCAAGAGGGGACGCTGGGGGTTTCCACCAACGCTGACCTCAAAATCTAAAAGTGCTGCCTTGGATATAGAATGGCCTAATTACACTCCTGATTGTTAGTATCGCATTGAATCTTTCTCACATATTACTGCATCACATCCTTTGGAGACCATGTTGTGTTTGAAAGTGTAAAATGCAGAGAAAATAAATTTATTAGCTTGTATTGCTAAAAGCTGCTAACATTGTGTGTTATATCTAAGTTGGGTTAGATAATTCACGGTAATAGTTTGGTAGTAGGAAAGAAAAATAAAATGGAGGTAGGTAGGAATGAAATGGTAAAAGATGGGGGTTAGAGAAGGATGAATTAACTTGTATCTTCCTTGTTGCAGGTGGCTCTTGCTGTGAGTTTAAACCTGAGAACATATTTGCTGCTGAAAGCGACCTCTGATGGCAAAGTTTCCATTAACCTACCAAATATCGACACATTCGTCTGCTGGGAGCTGTCTGAACTGAAGCAGCTGACATCCTGTTTAAATGGTAAGAGATGATGCTACAGACTAACATGTTTAGCTCAGACTGGTGGATAATTTTTACCTTTTAGAGATTTGTTCTTTTATAGACACTCTAAAGTCGCCCTTTGGTCACAAAAACATAATATTAACCAGTTACTAGCTTGCTGATGAATAAATACACTGCTGAATGTGATGTGTGTCTGTTTCCTAAACCCACAGATTAAATTATTTATTCTGTTTTTTTCCCCAAAAAAATATTACAAACAGATAAACAAGAAGAGGTACAACGTCTAGATGCTGAACTGGTGAGGAGACTGCGTGAATTTATGGGTGTGACCAATGGAAATTTGGACAATAGCACTACAGCCACTTTAGCCTTCCTTTACATCTACCTGTCGCTTTTTGGATCAGGGTGAGATATTTCTAAAGTTCTTCACACAATTTCCACAGTTTACTGAAACCTGGCCCATTGAAATCATCAAATTATTTTACTCATACTTTATTTTAAGGTGTATATTGTAATTCATACCCATCTTTGGCAAGAAAATCAGCAGGCAATGAGAAAAGGTGACTTATAGATGTTCATACTCTCTTTCCACAGGGAAAACGTGATCATTTGAAGCTTTATTTATCTGCAAGTATCAAATGTTGCAAGGGAATCTATTTTCATCAGCTACCAACTGTTTGTGCATTGAAAGTATTACATTTTTGTCAAAGGAAACATTTTAGGCAGGAAAAGTTCACTGTGCTCCATATTTGTCCAGTGTGAGTAACTTTTATATGATTAGAGAAGGGGAAGGATAGAGATCCTCATTTGATGTGTGTAGCAGGAGGAGAGGTTTTTGACACAGCTGGTAGAATCTGACACCATCATGTATCAGGAGTTTTCTGGTCCAGTTCTTTTCTATAATGTTTTTATAGAGAAGAGTTTTTAAAATTAAACACACGTTGGAAAAAATAGGGGATTAATTAAGATTACTGGAACTACCCCACATTGTTTTTGGAATAGCAGTGGGAATACTTTTATTGGTGCTTTTTAACAGTGACTGTGTTCATAGCTGCACTATATTGCCAAAGGTATTCACTTGTTTTTTTTTGTACACACACACACATGAGTTTGAGTGACATCAAATTCTTCATCCATTGGGTGTTGGCCCATTCTTCAGCATTAAGTCTTCTGCGAAGGCTTTCCATGAAGTTATGGGGTGTGCTTATGGGAATTTATGACCAGTTTTCTAGAGGTGCATTTGTGTGGCTCACAGTCTCTTTTCTAATTAATTCTAACCTTATTTTATTGGGTTCAGGTCAGGAATCTTTGCAGACCGCTGAACTTCTTCCCCAAACTCACTCACTCATCCATGTATTTAGGGGTTTTGTGCTCTGGGATGCAACCATGTGTAAACAGGAGGGGCCCATTCCTAAAATGTTCAGACAAAGTTGGAAAACGAAATTGTCCAAATCGTCTTTGGTTTGCTGAAGCATTAAGACTTCTTTTTATTGAAAGTAAAAGACCAAGCCCAGCTCTTGAAGCACAGCCCCACACCGTAATCCTCCCTCCACCAAATTTTACTCTTGACACAGTGCAGTCAGGCAAGTGCTGTTCTCCTGGGAACTACCAAACCCAGACTTCAATATTAGGTTACCGGACAGAGAGGCATGATTAAATATTTTGAAGAACAGGTCTCCTCCATCTAAAGTCTAGTAGCAGTGTGCTTTACACCACTGGCTTTGATGCTCTGCATTTTACATAGTGATATAAGGCTTTGATACTGCTGCTCAACCAGGTAAACTCATTCCAGGAGGTAGGGCCATGCAAAATTTCTCATGATTAAAAATTTGATTTATCAATACATTCTAATTAGTAATGTTTAAAACTCCCCCCAAAAAATGACACTGCAATTGGAATTGTTATTTTTACTAATTTCTCCACTGTCTGTTAAATGAGATGATCAGAAAACATCAATAGATGTGAAAATATGATTAAATGCACTTAAAATGTGCAGTTTAATGATAGAAATCACACTTCTTTTTTAACTGGTGTCCCGAAGAAGC
Organism: Valencia hispanica; assembly: GCA_963556495.2. Taxonomy (NCBI): domain Eukaryota; kingdom Metazoa; phylum Chordata; class Actinopteri; order Cyprinodontiformes; family Valenciidae; genus Valencia; species Valencia hispanica. The sequence goes on from OY747704.1 coordinate 30,259,217, forward strand.
ATATTTCAAATGGGTATTTTTTTCATGACCATTATTTGTGTTTGTGGGGCTATGATTGCTGTCACACCCATACAATTATCTAAAGAAATAAATAATAAATGTTTTTTTTTTTTATCATCACTTGTATAGTTATCATAGTAGTACCCTAACATTTGGGGACACAATTTTAAGTCTATATCCAGTCTATATCACCCGTCATTGTCCTTGAGCTAATCTGAAGGCCACATGAATTTTGGAGATCAGGCTTTGCAGAAAGTTGGCACCTCTGCGCACACATGCGCCTCATCACCCACTGACTCCGCTCTATCATCTTATGTGGCTGAGTTGCTGTGTTACAATACCACAAACAGTTGACTGTGGAATGTTAGAAAGTTTCATGACTGGAGTTATTGCACAGTTGGTATCCTAGCACAGCACCACACTGCAATTCACTGAGCTCCTGAAAGCAACCAATTCCTTTTAACAAGCTTGTAGAAACAGAAACATTCTGCATGCATTGGAGCTGCATTTTATTAATCTGTATCCATGGGAGTTATTGGAACACCTGAATTCAATGATTTGAAGGAGTGACGGGATGCTTTTTGTAAATTATATGCTGGTGTGCTCATGTTAAAAGCTATAAATATATAAGAAGGTGATGAGCACAACCTTAGAGGTTAATTGTACTTGCATGCTGCAGTTTTTACCTCCTTACTTTATGACCTTAATGTGATCATTTATTTCCTCATTGACATGGATAGGTTGATTGGATGAATTAAAACACTCTTCTTTGAGATAAAGACGGTAAAGGGAGACAGATCGGCAGACACTGTGGCCCCAGCTGCTGTGAGCGTGGAAGATGCTCAGGAACATTAGAGCTGCAGGTTGTTGGAGGGTTTAATCGGTGCTGACAGAGCGCTTCCCTGTCAGAGAGAGGTGAAGGATTTCTGACAGGATGGCCACTAATGAGAGTCAGGCACTAGGCCACTCTGCACCCTTTAACAAGTCTAGATGGGTTTTCCCCTCGAGAGCAGAACTGGACAATTAGCTTAGAGTATTTTTCTCTCTTGCTGAAAGCAGCCACTCTGAAACGACACAGACAGAAGTGTCAAGTTTGTTTCTGCTGTATAAAGTAGTTTATGGGTTCCTGCATTATCAGTGTACCATAAAAATAAAGTCAGGTAATGTAGTAACTGAATCTTTATCCGATTTATTTTCTTTTCTTATTATTTTTGCAGCTGTGTTAGCAAATCTAGCCCTTCAAATGACAAAAAGTACCACAGTTGTTCAGCTTTATTAGAATGTAGATAATTTAAGTCGGATGAAAACATCAGCTCATTGTTTGTGCTTGTGTTTTCAGAGAGATGCCCAGTCTGACAGTGTCTGTGTGGTCAGAGTTGCCGACCGGAGCAGGACTGGGCTCAAGTGCTGCCTACTCTGTGTGTATAGCTGCAGGTCTCCTCTGCGCGAGTGGAAACATTCCCAGTCCCCTCAAAGAGTGGGAGCAGACTGCCAGGTAAGAACAGGGTTTCCTTTTATGAGCTGGGATTTTGAGTTCAACACTAGTTTGCTTTAACAGAGCAAGTGGTTTCTGGGTTTTTGTCTAATAAAAGACATAGTAAAAAGGTTGGATACAAGTGTATTGAGTTTGATTAAATACATCATGTGTTCTACAAGTGTAAATGGTGCGTTGTTGGCTAGATTTTTGTAATCTTATGGCAGGAAGATGTTAAGTAAAAGTCAAGTCTGGCAAGTTTGCCTTAATTTGCATTAAAGCTTCTTTTTGTAGCTTTCTGTAAATGTTTTGGAACTGAAGGGAGCAGTTGTTGCAGTTCTAGCAGTGATTCATTTTGCTTTAACAAAGTATACCACTTCAGAGTCACCTGTGTTTTTATTTACAAATGAAACAATCTGTTTTAACAATATGACGTTTCGAAGCCAGAATGTTTCACATGTTGCAAAGGGTGTATGTTCAGCATTAGTTGTCTGTATATCTGAACGTTACATGTGCTCTAATGTGACCATATTTTTGGTCAACGGATGTCCCAGCTATCTTTAAACATGTTGCTTTATGTCAGATTTAGAAAATATTAAAGTAAATGAGTGTATAAAATCATAGAAAAAAAAGAAATATATATATATATATATATATATATATATATATATATATATATATATATATATATATATATATATATAAGTACTCTGGAGGTGTGTTGATGATGGTAAATTTTGGTTGAAAGTTGCATCTATTTGATTCAGGGATGTAGCTCCCCCTACAGAGTTCGGTTTTTGTCACACTTAAATGTTTCGGATCATCAATTAAGTTTTTACTATCAAACATATTAAAACAATAATTTTACAAAGAAAACTTCAGGTGTTATGCAATTTACTTTTAGAATGATGCTATCCAAAGCAACCTGACCCAATGTGAAAAAGTAATTACCTTCTAAACTTAACAACTGAATGTTCAGCCTTTGGAAGCAACAACTGCATCAACTGTTTGTGATTGCTAACAATGAGACTTTTAAATCATTGTTGAGAAATTTTGATTCACTCTTCTCTGCAGGATTGTTTGACATTTGGAGGGTCTCTAAACAGCCTGTTTTAAGATCATGCTATAAAATCTGAATTGGGTTTAAGTCTGGAGTTTCATTAGGCCCCTCATTCAAAGGCCACCTTGTTTGTGTACTTTGAAACGTTATTCTGCGGCATTATCCAATGCGCTTTGGCGATTGCTATCAATTCTGCTTTAGGATTTTATGCTGAAGAGCAGAATTCATGGTTGCATCAATTACAAGTTGTCCAGATCCCGAAGCATCACAGAACCAATTATCTTGTTTGACTTTCAGTATTATGCTCCTTATTGCAATGGTAGTTCTACACTAGATGTAACAACACCCACACCATGCATAAAGTTTCATGTTTGTGTCATCAGTACACAGAATATGTTTCCAAAAGTCTTGGGTATAATCAAGATTATAACAACAGTGAGATGCCCACTTGTGTCTTTTTTTTGTCAGTAGTGTTTTTGCCAAGGAAGTCTTCCTTGGATGCCGTTTTGTCCAGTCTTTTGTATTTTATTGTTATATTGTGAACAGTGACCTTAACTAAAACAAGTGAGGCCTAAAGTGCTTTAGATGTTGTTCTGGGTTCTTCTGTGACCTCCTAGATGAGTGGTTGATGCAGGCTTGAAGTAATTTTGGTAGGCCAGCCGCTCCTGGGGAAGTTTTGTATTTTCTCTATTTGTGGACAATGGCTCTCACTTTGGTTTGGTGGGGTCCCACAGCCTTAGAATTTTTGTTTTGATTTATTTATTTTTTTACCTTTCCAGACTGATAGACGTTGGTGACTTTGTTTCTTGTTCTTGATCTTACTGTTAGCCTAATTTGTGTTGTCAAACAAGTTCTTTTAAGGGATTTCTTGATTCTACAGGTTAGGCAGTAATTTGACCTGGGTGTTACTGCTAAAATGTAACTCCAAAAATTATGGTTGATCATAGTTATTTTTCACATAAGGAAACATAAAGCTTATTTTCCCCCTAATTAATAAAATAATCATCTAAATACTGCATTTTTAAATTACTAATGTAAACTTAATCTGAAGTCAAATATTGTTTTATGATCAAAAGCATACAAGTGTGGTAGTGGAAAGTGACTATGTATTCCCAGTGTCTCTATAATTATTCGATTAAACACACAACTGTTTACCTGTGGTTGTGATCATTCAATTAGTACACTATGTCATTGTAAACCGACTGCAGATGGTGTCAGGAGGATTTGGAGCTCATCAACAGTTGGGCTTTCCAAGGGGAGAAGATCATCCATGGAAATCCCTCAGGTGTGGACAATGCTGTCGGAACGTGGGGTGAGTTAGAAAAGGATTTAATATAAAGTGCATGACATTAACCCCCTTTTAATGTCAGTAGACACTATTTTTTTCTTACCAACACTGTAATATTACCAGATAGCCAGCTTTTAATGGGGTTTTTTAATACATAGGTGGTATGCTGAGGTTTTTAGCTGGAAAGATAGTCCCACTGAGCAGGTATGGATGCATTGCTTTTGAAGTTTTCATTAATAAGCTATTTTAAAAGAAATAGTTTTGGGAACAGAAATCAAGCTTTGTCTGGGAAATCATCCTCTGATCATCAGATGACTGAACTCTCCAATCTTTCTTACTGCCAGGGTGCCGTTGTTAAGAATCCTCCTCACTAATACCAAAGTACCACGGAGCACCAAGGTACTTGTTGCCAGGGTGAAGGACAAAATTAACAAGGTACTAAATGGTTTTCCCTCCCCCGTGTGTTACTTGCCGACACTATAATTAATATAATAGGCAGTGCTTTTTTCGTGGCTGATACTCCAGGGCATGGGGTTGAGTGCCTCCATAAAACATTAAAATTAAACTCTTAGCCAGGACCCCTGTGTGCCGTTGCCTTGGTGACACCAGCAGGTGTGCAGCTTTCCACCCTGGACAGAGATTGGGCTTGCATTGTGTTGTGCCAATATTGGACACAATCGAGAGTGAAACCTGACAAATGTGTTGCCTATGGTCTGTCCATTGAAATCTGCTTTTGCATTTCTAAATTTAAACTCATAAAAATACTTCTTTTTTCACAAACTCCGTACTCAAGGTGTGCTGGGGGGTTTTAATCTGCCTTATTGGTCTGTTTTTGTTTTGCCCTCCTACAGTTTCCCTCTATCATGATCCCTGTGCTGGATTCAATCGATGCCGTTTCCTGCACCTGTGAGAAAGTCCTAACAGAAATGACTTGTGAGCCTATCACAGGAGAGCACTATAACATTTTAGAGGTAAAAATGTGCAGTCAGAATATACTGTCGAAGTACAATTTCATTTCCTTTGATAAAGCCCTCTAAAGTTAAAGCATTGGAACCACAGAGTCTATATTTACATCAACATAAACAGGTTTATCTTTCATGACCTGTCTTTTTACGGCTTATTTCAATTTTTTAAGGAGCTAATTGACATCAACCAGCATCATCTGAATGTGATGGGTGTAGGACATCCTTCTTTAGACACGTTGTGCCAGGTTACGGCAGCCAGAGGGCTTCACAGCAAGCTTACAGGAGCAGGTGGAGGAGGCTGTGGCATCACGCTCCTGAGACCAGGTACTGCACCAGGATGGTTCTTTCTGTGCTGTCATGACAGTTCACAGTTTAAATGTCTAACTATATAATACCTTGCTACATTTGTACATATTATTTACAGGCATATATTATGATTTTTACAAGTTTTCCTTTTCAGTTGTTTGCCCTTGTATATAGTTAAATTCATTTCCATTTCCAAGAACAAAGCTGAAAATCGCAGAAGAGTGAGAATACTTTGTTTTGGTCGTCGAATCAGCAATGACATTAATGCATCACACAATGACCACTCAAGATGAAAGTGAGGTTAACCAAGTCTCCAGCTCAAATTTCAGTTCATAAAGTGAAGCTTTTTAATGGAATTTTTCCATCAGGAGAAAGTCAGGAGAAATGCTGGTTTTAGAGGCAGCAGCTTGGAGACTTAACAAACCAAAAATCTAGCGCCCTGTGGCGAGTCCACAATCGGTCACAGTAGTAAATGAATGTTTAGCAAAACAATGTCGTTGGAAAGAGTCTTTCAGGCAGACTGAAAATGCATTTACCAATTGTGACCTGCATTGTTACTGTGTGACATACTCTGACACATAAGGTTGCACCAACACTCCCATTTTTTTTGACAACTCTGTAATTATAATAGTTTATACTATTAAGCCATGGAGTGATTGTGCAAGTCTCACTGTTTTTCCATATAATCAATCCACGTTTTACTTGTGAGGGTTTAACAACACTACAATAATGTAACAATCAAAATGTTATTCGAAGGTCACTGTCCTATCATTATATAAACCTGTCAGCTGCAAGTTCCCCATATTGGGATGTTTTCTGTCCTTAAAAACTCACTTGTTACTACATTAAATTATCACGAGTAAACAAGCTGGAGGAGTAATTGGAGGGAACAGTTATTGATTTATTCAATCATGCCATCTGTGGAAATGAACCATTCTTTTGGAATGACATAAAAGATCAAAACTATGGTGGTAGAAAGCCTTTTCTTACCTGAAAAACATAATGCTTGCAAACCGTGCCAACAATAGCTAATATGGTCTGGCTGCCGACTCCCTGCTCAAGCTATCTGGGTTATTTGGGGTATTCCCATAGAGTGTAATTTCCAATTGTCCCTTAATCTTGGAACAATATTTATTTCCAAAAGAGACCAAAGTCACCAACTTTTCCCAAAAGAATGCTCACACCGTTCTTTTTCTGTGTCGCCAATAAGTGGACACCCGTTCCTCCGACATATTCCACTCTTTTTTTTGTGTGGACAAGATTTCATTCAGTTATCACTATAAGATATTACTAGGTGGTGCTGTTGTCTTCTGTGTATGGAGGTACATGTTCAGATTGGAGGACATGATTTAAAAAGCTGTGATATGTGTTTAAATTTATTTATCTGCTTTGACAACAGATGGAAAGGTTAATTCTGGCTTTAAAATGCGCCATTTCCATCATTTGGAGGTTTAAAGAATAATACAAATTAAATGAGTGTTGTAGTTCTTGCTTTGATGCTTCTAGTTTTGTGATATTTCTTTTGGCTTTTTTACCTGCATTGATCTTTAGAAGATCAGTCGGAGTAAAAGAATGTTTAAGGTAATCGAGAGTCTATTGCAAAAGATTCATGTCATGCCTCTTGATATTGTCCTTTGTAGATTTTACGGTATGTTTGTAATTTTAGAAATTGCTGTCTTTCTGAATTTCTTGGTATTTATTTAATTGAATTCCTTCTTTCCTATTTCAACTAAGCATTCCTTGTGTCTTTGGCTGCAATATTAGTGCAAACTTTTATGTTTCATTCCAGTGCAAACAGTGGGAGAGGTATTCTTTTCAGAGGAAAAGTACATTTTATCTCCTTACTATGTTTCTAAAGCCAGCTTTGCTGATAATACTGAATGGTTCCTGTCTTTTTTATTCTAGTAACCCTTTTCAACCTCTTGGCCTGCCCAATTTTTACAACTTCCTGTTTAATGAATTCAGTGTGATCTGCCACAGTTGAGTTATCGAAACCTCTCAGCGACATTAAATGTTCTGTTTTCCTCAGCCACTCCCTACCTATTCTCAAATGAAAGGATTGTAAAGACAATGCATTAAGAGAGGATTTATAGAAGGCAGTGTGTGTGCACATATGTATATCATCATCATACAGGTACTGTCCTGAACCAATCAGAAAACCTGTGTTCAGTGTTTGTTTATGCCTGCAGCATACTGAATTTTAATAAGTTCTCGATCTCCTAAATAGATTTCCAAATAGTTAGTTTTCTTCTCCTATTTTTGTTTTTGAATTGCATCTATTTTAAACTCTTTTATTTTTGTCTGCTCATTAGAACAAAGCTCTTAGAAGAAGTTATTTTATCTCCGTCTGTAGAAGTTATGCCTGCACCCTGGGGATAGACCATCACAGAAAAAAAGAATGTAATGTGTTTTGTATATACCAAAGGTTTTTGGGTGTTCTTAGTTTGTCACAAGCTGTTTCAATTTGGCTTCATCTGTGTTTAAAATAGTTTAACAATGAATCTGCAGTTCTGCACACTTCGTGTTAGAATTAAATAATTAAAAAATGTGGCAAAGAGCAGATCAATTATGTTAAAACTACTAGAATTGATCAAATTCTTCTTTCAGTAATGACTTTATTCTTGCCACATTTTCATATCTGTTGACTGTATCGACAGATTATACCTCTGCAACTCCTACAGAGTTATTGGGCTCTTAGCTTCTTTTGTGATTATTTAATGTTTAGTCTGCAGCTTTAAGATACTCCTTTGGATCTTTGTTTTAATAGAGCTCTGTGAGATATACAAAGCTTAGGATATTGTTTTGTAACCCAATCCTGCTTTAAGTTTCCCCACAGCTTTCTCCCTGACCTGTCTGCTGTGTTTCTTGGTCTTGATTATGCTTTTTGTTCATTAATGTTCTCTAACAAACTTTTGGGGCATTCACAGAACAATCTTTTGACTTTTCTGGTTTATTGAAATGATTGTGTTTGGTATATTTTGTAGAAACTGAATCAACAACTGTCCAGGGGACGGTGAAGGACCTGAGGGGCTACGGCTATGACTGCTGGGAAACAAGTATTGGTGGACCAGGTGTGCAGCAGCACTTCCCTTCCTCTGTTAAAGAGGAAATTCTGGAGGTTTTAAATCGGTACTGAGGTTTAATGGTGACTAAACAATAAGACTGATTCATACACTGTAGGACTTTTAGCTGATGTCTCAAAACCTGTGATATACTTAACAAACACTGGGGACTGAGAGTATGAAAGAAAAAAATAACCAACATTTACAATTAATTTTCCTGACTGAATGTTATTGTTTTTTATCTTGATTGTTCTATTAACTGAGTCTAATCAGTTGGACCTTTTTGTACTTCATATGCAGTGGTCCATCTGTGCACTAGATGGCAGCAGAGTGGCACAAATGCTTTAAAATAGATTAGTGATAATCAGCAATTCTGTAATTTTAACATATTATGTTTTTTAAAAAATGCATTACTGAATGTGATATAGCTGTATGATTAGTTTTCTTTGAAGCATTAGTTACAAAAAAGTTTGTAAATCCAAATGAAGATCTTATTCTTGAAATTGATGCACGCCAGATGGAAAAACAAAAATAAATTATCCAACAAATTGTTGGTTGCATTATTGTCTAGTCCTGGTTTTTAGTGAAAAACTGCAGACTAAATCATTTTGCAGTTGTAGTTATCCAGTTAAAGACTAACAGGTTGTGTTGTTTTGCTAATGAAGGTTGCAGAAAGGAGGACAGCAGGCGTGTGCGGCCTCTCTGGAGGATCTGGATTGGGATCACTGTACTGTGAATAAACAACAAACAGCATCCCTCAGAGTTACACATTTGCGCCGACACACACAACAGCTTTTCCGAATTTTCCTCCATTTAATCGCTCATCCTCTTAAGCATTACCAAATATGCTACAAATGGCGCAGATGCAGAGGACGGATCAGTATGGAATACCCCCCGATTTGGGGAAAAGGTCATTGTGGGAATCAGCTGAGAGTGAATATCCCATTTCATTTAATTTGCTTTTTTTTCTTTTCAAATGTCATGAAGATTGAGAAGTCCAAATCTGGCGGCGTACGTGAATAAACAACAGCCATCATCCCACCAGCAACCACCCCACTCCCTACCACCCACTCCTCCTCTGCGTCTGCCCTCACTGTCCTCTTGAATTGTGTCATCTTTATGTCAGGGCAGCCCCCCTGTCAGCGTGCTGCACAGTTGCTCCTAACCCCTGCTGGAATTTAATTACCACTGCGCTTTTCAATTGAAATGGCATTGAGAAGGATGGGAAGGCACAATGGCTGAGGGTTAGGGGGGCTGGACAAGAGGCAACACAACGAAGCCAGTTTTATTTGTAGCCCCTCTTTTTATTTTCTGTCTCATTTTCTTTCAGTTCTTTTTACCCAAGTGAGGCACAGATGGTATTTTTTATATATCAGTGTCAGTGCTGGCTTCTTTCTGCTCTGATGAATAAAATCTAAGGAGGATCTAGGATTATTTCAGATAACCGTGGTGGTGAGGATAGGGGGTCAAGGATAAAGAGGAAGAATGTCAGATTTCCAGAGATACAGTAGGAACTGTGAGCTGCCCTTGCGGTGAGGGGGGTGTTACGTAAAAATCTTTTAACATTTTTGGGTGTTTGAGGGAGTTTTGTCTGTATAAATCTGTGTGAGAGAAATGGAAATGAATAATTCATTCTGTCCAAGCAGGAGGAATAAAATGCTAAATGTGAATTTGCTGAGTGGTCTTGCTCACTGTGGCACATTCCCTCTGGTCCTGTGTCAACTGGTGAGAGACTTGTCAGGACCCATTAAGACTGAATGCAGAATTAGACCTGACTGACAAGATATCATGAAGCTGATGTCCAGTGGTTTTGCTAATGGGGATTTTAGTATACAACTCCATACATTGTGTGTGCATCTGCATTCACATACAGTCCCGATCCAAAAGTTTAAGACCACTTGAAAAATGGCAAAATAAAATCAGATTTTGCATGGTTGGATCTTAACAATGTTCCAAGTAGAGCTTCAATATGCAACAAGAAGAAATTGGAGTGAGAAATAACCTTTTTTGAGCATGCAAGTTATTGAAAACGACGTTTAAACTGAAACCGGCTGTTTTACAGCTAAGTTTAAGACCACATTAAAAGGCCAAATCTGGGAAAATGTGGATTCATTGTCATTTTCTGTCAGTCATTAGGACTGTAGATAGATCAGAATTTGTCTCTGCTTTGTTATTATTGACAGTCCCTGTTTGTGTGTTTTATGTCATATCTGTGTCAGCAACAGATGAGGAATTGGCCTCGACGGGGGATATTTAGGCAATCGTTCCCTATCAGCGTTCTTAGGAACATAATGACAGAGCCACAGCCAACACCATGAGCTCCTCTCTGTCATCATGAGCTGGATGATCCTCCTGGGGCTATTTGCCCTTTTGCTAAGTAGGGGGTTGGCGGCCAGCGTCAGAAGCAGGGGTCCGATCAAGACAGCAGGGTGTGAGGATGCTGTCACAGAAAGGATTTTTACAGGGTTCCTATAGAGTCTAGACAAGTCTGGGATTTCATTAAAGTATTCTGTAGGTGTGGATATGGTTGTGTTGAGACTTTTTATTTGGTGTCCCGTTGACTAATTCATCCATCCATGCACCCATTTGTCCATACATTCATCTATCAATCAATCAATCAACCTTTATTTACAAAGTGCTTTTCATACAAGAGTTGCAACTCAAAGTGCTTTACAGATTAAAATGACCCCACATAAACTATGTTCCCATCCCTCACCCACATATTTAAAAGCATGATCACAGTTATACCCCTCTCCCCCCAACCCAACTCCCATGCACACAAACACTTAAGAACAACAATAAAAAAGACATTGGGCCAAGTGCAGATGAGTCGGATAAGGAAACCCCATCAAGTGAGCCATCTGCGCCGGCCAAGGCACACAGGGCGCCCAGTGGAGGCAAGGCCGAGACCCCCACCTCCACCCAAGCACTACCTGAAGAGCACCCAGGCAGCCGCAGCCGACCACCGCTCCCGAGCCAGAGGGCTCTCACAGAGGAAACACTGGCAGCAAGATTAAAATAACAGATTAAAGTATAGAAATAACCGGATATATATGATAAGATGCAGTAAAACACAGAAAATATAATCAAGCAATAATCAGTTAAAAGCTAGGCTAAAAAGGCGAGTCTTGAGCCTGCTCTCAAAAACATGAACATTCTCTGTCCACCCATCTAGTATCTTTTGCAGGTAATGCCTGATCACTTAATTTATATGTGCAATAAATTCATTGTCAACTTGCCTATCTATGTTAAAAACTGTATTCCAAAAGCTGTCCAAAACGTTACTGAGAACTCTGCTAATTTGAATTGAAGTATGGAAGTAAAACTAATTTCACATCTTCTTAAAGGGACTTTTGGTCTGAAGTTCTTCACATTGTAAAGCACAAGTTTCTCTCTCTCTCTATATATATATATATATATATATTTTTTTTTAAGGTTTTTACGTCTTTCTGGTAGCCTATAAAGGGGGTAAGAGGTTGGGAAGGATTTTTAAATTAATCAGTGTCAAGTGATAAAAATCTGTTCATAGTTATTTCTCCAGTCAGATTCGAATTTCCAGTCAATCTAATTTGTTTTTATATGAACTGCCACATACCTTCACAAAGGTAAATTGAAAATATTACCATCACCCTTTTTCAAGTGTTTTGCTTCGGCTTTATGTCTCTCAAATTAGTTTCAAACTGTTCTTTGGGGTTAACTTCTGCTACTTTTAAAATATGCTCTTTACATATTAGAATGATCTAGCCCAGCCTCAAGAGATTAAACCATTTAAACCCTCAGTATTATATAATAAATATATATAGACCTTTAAAAACTCTTCTGTGCAGTTTCTGTTTAGATGTTTTGGGATTACAAACTTCACCCCCTTTTTTAAAATAAAAAAACAAGTATTGTACTTGCTGGTTTAGTAATTCATATATAAACTACTGTTGACTTAAAATAAGTTTAGTTAAGTTGGATCCAGTAAATGTTTAAAAATGCTGCCTTCAGATAATTCTACACTTTGAAAGTTGCAGTGTTCATTTTTGTAGTATTGTTATTACCTCCCAATTAAACAAATACGGAATCAAACCCATTATCTGATGAATGAGATTAAGTTTGTTCCCACAGACAACAGATCTGAGCTTCACATCAAAATAAGCAGTTTTGACTCCAGAACTTATGGGCCGACCTCTATATCCACTCTAAGCAGTGCTAAGAAAATATCTTCTGTGGGAATTTATGTGTCATTTATGAATTTCCTGCTAGATTTTTTAAAGCTGTTACCAAACTTAGTTGGCATCAGTGCATAGCAACTGATCAGGTAAAAAATACAAAAATGTTTTGATTTGTGGTGTTTATTTTATCTTTCCCATCCTCTCTTATTTAAACTTTCTTTTAAGACTCTGTCGGTCGAGGACCCCCTCCTTCCACCCTCCTGGACTGGGACCTGTTTTAACTGTACTAAACTTAGCCCGAACATTTAAAATGAGGTTTCAACCTGGAGGATCTGTTATGTCTGGAGCTGGGTTTCTGTTATCCCTCAGAAACAGACAGAGCTGCACAATTGTAAATATCTGAAAGCACATGACACCTTCACTCGACGTCCCAGTTTCCATTATGGAATTGTATCATGTCTGGGTATTGATCCTGGAATTGATCCCACGGAGTTGAGGGCATGTGCAACATACTCCGTCATCTCCCAGCACCAGCAGCAGTATGTTTTTTTAATTGCAGGCTAAGGCGCTCAGTTTTCATGTTACCTTTGAAAAGCCTCATTGATTTTTATACCACCCTTCATCCTCTCTGTGCTCCGTTTTAAGAGCAAATCCCTTGTGTCAGACTTTCCCCGAATGTAAAAGCATGAGATCTGCCAGTGCCTTTCACAAGGCTTCCAGTTGTTATTCAGACACGTTAACACTCAAGTTTTTAAAGTCAGGTGTGTGAATTTTCTTTCTGTAAGTAAAACAAAGAGGAAGAAAGGCTTTGCTACAGTCTGCCAGTCTCTGTGTCAGTGGGAGCTGCTGAATTTTTGGTTGAACAGACCTCTAAAACTTAAGTACAGGTTCACATGGCTGAATGGACTAAAGCAGAGCAGCAAATACAACAATGACCACAATTATTGATACCCTTGGCAAAAATGTTTAATACACTTTAAGATAAATTGTTCTTCTCTTACAGTAGAATAAGCTCAGTAAAAATGTGAGCAAAATCAAACTTTTAACAGGAGTACATTTATTCAGTGGGAAAACAAATCTAACAAAATTGTTAGTCTGGCAATTATTGCCATCTATGATTATCTCCTCCATTTGCAAATAGAATAAAAAAAAAATACTTTATTGATCCCAGAGGGAAATTAAGTGTTGGTATAGCTCATATAGTTAATTCTTTAAGGAGTTGTTGTAGATGATGATGACTGTGGGCACTGGGCAGGAAGGATTTCCTGTAGCGGTCTGTATTGCAGCGAAACTGAAGAAGCCTCCGACTGAAGACACAACTGGGATGTCTGTTTGGCTGGGAACAGCCCCAGAGTCGTCCTGAGGGCCTGTGCAGAGCAGCTCTGTGGGCACTTTCCTGAAACATTTCTCAAGACTGGAACATAAAGAGAAGGGATCTTTAGCTATTCCTTTTTGCACAATCTTTCTAGATCCCAGAGATTTAGAGTTTTGGGTCCTTTTCTTTTACTTCCTTCTCTTCAGCTCATGTCTGTGGAGTGAGCTGGCCATGGAAGAAGAATGATATTCTATCTGTTAAATTATTTATCTGATTTAGCCATTCGATTTGGATTATTATCTTGTTGAAAGACACAATAATGGCCCATTTTCGGGTGGATATTTTTATTATAACATTATGCTGTTGCAGAATTTATTTTACACAACTTTTAGACATCTTTACAAGAGATGCCACAAATACAAGTCAAGGTCACAATACACATTACAGGCGGTGTATGTCCAGTATTGTCACATAAATTGTAATTTAGGATTGCTGAGGTAACCTTTAATCTTAAAAATATTGTAAATTTAGCTTTGTTTACGCACTCATATGAGACTCAATTTCTGTCTCAACAGAAAAAACATGAGTCTAATAATCTAAACAGGATTTGTTTTTTTTTAATGGCTTTTAGCTGAAGCTCAGATACTGGCACATGAATATATTTAGCCTACGTGTGTCTATAATGCAAAACAAAAACATCTCAATGAAATTTGATTTGCATTAATTTGAGAAGCAGCTTATCTAACATTCATACTATGAACTCACTTTGAATTTGAAATAAGTTCTCATAATTTCCCTGGGATTGCAGCCAATTTATCGGATGCACAACCCCCCCTCATTCTCACAACGGCTCAAAGGAGGATGATCTCAAAATGTTATCACGTGACATGATGTGATTGATGGACCATTAAAATGTCAGCCAGATGTACTTAAAACTGCAGCTTTTAGGTTGATAAATCACGACCCAAATGGATACATAAAGCTGTTAGAAACAAATATTCCCATCTAGTGCGATCTACAGATAGTAATGGATGTTCAATCTGATGGTCTGTCTGTCTGTATGTGTCTTCACATTTTCCTCCCCCCTCCTGTGTAGTGTACAGTTTGTCTGGACCGCTGCAGTCTTATAATTACAAAGAAACAGGTAGGAGTGTTCATATTTCATCTGCTGCATTGGTGATAACATCTAATAATCTGAAAGCGTGGCAAAATTGGTATCTCGTTGCTCATGCATTATGAATGAGTCACTGATTGCTTTTTTGCATAGATTAGCAATCATTTCACAGAAATCTCTCCTATAAAAAATGTAACAGGATGGCTTTGGCTCTTTTTCCCAAGGAGTTTAGGCACCAAATCATACTGCTTTTTAACATGAGGCAGATTAGGTGATACCACTGTCCCCTCTTGCCCCACAGCTCCATCTTCTGCTTTCTGATTTATTTCTCTATGCATATCATCATGGTGAAGACAAGTGCAATTTTCAGCCCACTTTGCAACTGATTGCTCACTTAGAGAAGATATTCAGCATCTACAGTGTTATTGTGTTTGGAGCCAAGCGGCTAAGTACCACTAAAATTCTCGGGCATCCCAAGTGTTCATTTGTCGACTTTGAAGCTCAGGCAATCTGAGGCGAGGCGTGTGTGGGTATCTGTGACCTCTGCTTCTCCTGACTTGTAGCCACAGGTTGGCGTAACACATAAGGAGGCCTGTATGGTCTACTGGTTAAGAAAATTGTCTGGTGAGCAGATCCCCTGTGTGAGGTTTACATACTTCCGCTGTTTCCTTTCAGGCAAATAACCTGCCTCACATTCACAATGATCCGTATCACACAGATCCAGACAGACTACAAAAAGAGAGGATGGTTGACTCAGCTTTAAACAAGTTTCATGAAAAACAAATAGCTTCTTAGTAGTATTCCAGTAGTTGTTTGATCCCATTTTATACCTTTAGACAAGGCTAAGATAATTTAGTGAGTGGTTTACAGAAAATTAAGAAACAAGTATACAAAAGATTAAAGATAACAAATTAATTTAAAGAATAGTAGAAAAATGTCCAGAGTTACAAAAAAGAATAAATAATAAAAACTGAAAAACTTACAATAAACTGTTTTTTTCTGTCCCGATTTAAAGGCATTATAAGGATCAGTCGTCCTGTCCCCTTTGTAGAAAAGCAGCCCCAAAGTATGATGTTTCCATCCCACTGCTTCACAGTGGGTATGGTGTTCTTGGGATGCAACTCAGCATCCTTCCCCCTCCAAACACGGGCAGTGGCGTTTAAACAAAAAAGTTATATTTTGGTCTTATCTGAACACATTCTCCCGATCCTCCTCAGGATCATGCAGCTAGTCTCTGGCAAACTTTGGACAGGCCTGGACATGTGCTGGCTTAACCTCGAGCGTTACAGCATTTTAATCCATGATGACATAGTGTTACTAATGGTAATCTTCGTTACTGTGGTCCCAGTTCTCTTCAGGTCATTGACCAGTTCCCTCCGTGTAGTTCTGGGCTATTTCCTCACTGTTCTCAAGATCATGTGTACCCCGTGAGGTGAGATTGTCAGTGATCTTGTATTTATTCCATTTTCTAATAATTTCTTCAACAGTTGATCTCTTCTCATCAAGCTTCCCTATTGTAGATTGGCTCATCCCAGTATTGTAAGGTGTACAATCTTGTCCTTGGTGTCCTTAGACAGCTCTCTGGTGTTGGCCATAGTGGAGGTTGGAGTCTGTCGGTTTGAAAGTGTGGGCAGGTGTCTTTTTTACAGATAACAAGTTCAAAAAGAGGCCATTATTACAGGTAACGAGTGGAAGAGCTTCTAAAAGAAGTTGTTACAGGTCTGTGAGGGCCAGAATTCTTGCTTGTTTGTCGGTGCTAAATACTTATTTTCTGCACTATTACACAAATAAATTCTTTAAAAAATCATACAATGTAATTTTCTGGATTTTTCTTTTACGTTCTGTCTCTCACAGTTTAAGTGTACCTGTGATTAAAATTACAGACCTCTCTCATATTTTTAAGTGGGACAACTTGCACAATTCTGATCCACCCACATATAGGTATTATGGAACCACTCAGAGACTGTATGGGACTGTGGTGTATGCTGCAAAGAAAAGTTGTGTGTCATCAGCATACGTACAGTAAGATATGTTGTAGTAAAATCCGAGCTGGGAGTCGCAAATCGATGTTGAATAAAAGTGGTATGAGCATGGATCCTTGAGGAACCCCATGTGCGCTCTTTTTTTGCTCAGAATGATACATTTAAAATGTACAATGTAGCTTTGGTCCAATAAGTAGGATCTTAACCAGTCCATCCCAGCATCACACAATCCAGCTCTATTTTTTAGGTTTTCAGTGTGCATGCTATGATCAATTATTTCAAAGGCAGCACTGTTGAGCAATTTCTTTCTAACGACATATATAGTTATGTCTTGTTGAAGACTGAATAAAAGAAAAGTGTGAGCATGCAGTAACTGTTTGCTTGCGGGGACAACCCGGCTGCGTCTTGCAGCATAACCCCTGGCCTTTACCCCCCCAGATGGGCAGAGAGTCACAGGCCCTGAGGTTGGTGCCCTCTGCCTGACAGCCCGTCACTGTGCTCTGGTGGTGATTTTTTTTTCTTTTTCTAGCAGGAGATAGTGTCTGATTGGGAGCAGTGTGTGAATAGCCCTGTCACACTCGATAAGCCAGCAAGACGACCTGTGACGGGGACATATGGCATGTTTGACAGGGAGAGAGGGTGCGAATCGCACTGAATGATAAAATGGTGTTTTTCCCCCTTCGGCAATGTCATGCTTTCAGGCAAGCGTGTGGACCATCGCTCACTCAAGCAGCTGACTCTGGCCTCCTTGTGACATCTCCTTCAAGGTCCTGGGTTTCTCTGCATCGTGCCTGGACAATTCTGACAATGTGAGCTTTTTCTACTCACAGCTGCTCCGTTTGCTTGTCTGTGTGGGGGACATAATTGGATATCAGTTTAGTTTAGCGAGGGAGGCTGGGAAATTCATCTTTAAGAGCCTGTTTGTCAGAGCTCTTCCTGAAGCTCTCCAGCACTGCAGCCCTTCCTCCTGTCTCTTCTTAGCCTGTCACACTGTTGATTAATAAACACACACACTCACACACACACACACACACACACACACACACACACACACACAGTCTCATCAAACAACTCTAATTGATGGGTTCTGCCTCTTCAGGACCCTGATTTATTTAAAGGGTCCACGAACTCTGAGCCAAGGAGACGAAAGGGAGACGAAGACAAGCCGACTTGGATTGAAATTATTGAGTTTGATCTACACGCCTTTCATCCTCACTGTCAGCCGGGTCCTGACTTCTACTGTTGCAGCCTCGACTCCCATCCTGTCAAGTGTCACGTTGTCAGCGTTTGCGGCCATGACGGAGAGCCCAGGTGTCGCACTCAGGCTTCAGTGCACCATCAGGCGCCTCCGCTCTGGTCCCCAGTGGTTCACAGTCAGAGAGACAGCACAGTCCAATAACCCCTCTCAAACCCAGCATGTCTCCCTCCCTGGGGAGTCCACTTTCTGTGTCCACTGGGCCAGAACCTAAAAGCTCCCAGCCAGTGGTCACATAATCCCACTTTCACTCTGAATGCTAATTATAACACTTCAACCGCTGCAGCGCTTCTTCTTCCATTAAAATGACTATTTCTGTCGCTTCTTTCCCTGAGAGAAAAGAAGGCTCGTCTCAGAATTCAGTGATTGGTGCTGATGAAGGGGACGGAGGCTGATATGAGCACCGTATTTGATTAGATTATTACTGGACTCTGCAGTACTTTACTTCATGGTAGTGGTCTGGTTTCATAGCGTAACAAACCAACTTCTCTGGTTTACACTGATCCTTTTTCAGTGAGCAGTTGTTTTTATGTTAAATATTCCAACTATGGGTAACGCCAACAAGCTAAACTTTAAAAGGGAAAATCTGCTACCTGTTTGATTTCTAGCCTGATTTTGTGTCTCACAATTGTAATAAAGATGTACATTTTTTCAAAACTCTCTTCTGTTTTTAAAGTTTAGGGTGTTCATTTTGTTTGTTGTTCACCTTTGTTTATACAGACAAATCTTAATGCAACATTGAATCTCATTTTCAAAAGAATCCTAATTTAATCAAACAAAGAAAATTACAACATTGGCAACACAATGCACGAAAAACACCAGCTAAAAATATCAGGAAAAAACAGGAGACACAAGCAAAAAAAAAACACAAAAAACAGGGCTAAACATCTAGAGATGTTTTTTTCTTCCTTGTCCCTAAAATTTGTCCAAATCTTTCAGTGAGTAAAAACGGTCCATTACATTTTCTGTAGCAGTAGTGGAAAAGGCATCGTGAACCTTTTTCTCAAGTTCTGTCTCAGTTCAGCTGTAATAGTTCTGTTTGAGGGACATAAAGGAAGCTTGATACAGTGGTACTAAATCCAGTGAGTGGTTTGTAAATGAAAGTATAGTACAGTAGCTACAAAAAATAAAGCCCAGCTAACCACTGATGATGAAATGCAATGGTAGGAGGTTTGCATCGAGTGATGAATCTCAGCGCTTCTTGAAAAGCAGGATCCAATGTATTTCTGGGTTTTTCTATCTTTTCAAAATCCCAAGCAGTCAAGACAGATGACCTCTCACAGTTACCCTAGTCCTGCCGGAGGGGTTTTCATATTAAAAGGAAGTTGTTTTTTTCACTGTTGCCACACGCTTGATCAGAAGGAGGGATTTCCGCAAAGTATTAACGGCGTAAACCGGCAAAAATGAGCTGCTTCTGAACTCCCTCTGGCCATTCAAAAACCACAAGTGGATACATGATATTGGGTACAGCTTTGGGTTTGCAAAAAATATAGCTGGCAGTGCAGCAAATGTGGAGGTGTCATGTTGCATCTTCATGTATATATGCATTAAATCTGTGTCTGAATCAAGGATGGTTGGTATAGCCTAAGTAGGTTAGTATGGCTAAGCCCTCCCCTGTGTTTTGAAAAAAACCCCTAAATAAATAAAAATAAAACAAACATGTTAAAATTGCTAAGAAAATCTCATCAAATTAAAATCTCTCTAAAGGGCTGACAATTATGTGCTCATGGGGCTAATTTTGTTTAGCCTAGAATCCGACCAAGGCCTCAGGCTTTAGCCGTTTACGATGGACGTACAACAAAATGCGGCAGTTATGTGCCCCTAAGGCGAGTGGCTGTGGGAGTGGCCTGGAGTAGATGAAGGGCAAGATTGGCGTCCATCAGTCACCTGACTTTAACGAGGCGGTTAATAACCTTTTTGCATCCCAGAAAAGTTGTTGGAGTGAGCTTCCATTGTGTGTTTTTTATTTAATTTCATCAGTGTGATTAGTAATTGTGTTTAAGGAGTGTGGTAGAGTGTTATGCTAAGTTGTTTGACAGAAAAATTAACAGAATAAATGATAGTTCAAACCCTTAATGAGGGGCAGCTACTGGACAGTTGTGACAAGAGGCTCTGTGTAAGGTTGGTTTTTGGTGTTGGCTTGTGCTTAAAAGGGACATATTGCTGTTTTAACTATTTCATTGCATTGTTGGAATCTAAACCTTTTAGCATTTTAATATATGTCTGTGAGCCCACATTACAAATATAACCACCAGCCCCCACTGGTCTGAAGAATCCCATGCTGTTCTTTTCAAAACAATAATGGTGAGTGAACTCAGTGTAGCGATCCTGTCTTTGGCTGAGCAAATGCCTTGAATGTTTTTGTTGTACACGCACTTATTTTTTACAGTTAATGTATAATATGTGCCTTTCTATAACTTTTACTGAAATTTCTTCTATTCCAGATGTCATTTCTGTTATTCATTAATATTAAAATATTGGGTTTCATCTTTTTTGGGGGTCTGTCATTCTTGCTGTTCTTGCAAACATAAAAATAATGGACATTTATCAAATTTCTCTAAAATGTGATGCATTCCTGTGTGAACAAAGCTGCTCTTTCACGTGACACACTTTTAAGCTTGATATAGATATAGTAAGTCAGGACCCTTACCCATTAGCTCTGCTTGTGACATTCTTCATTCTGTTCTTTTTTCTGTCCTAAGGCTTGAATAGTATGGTTATTATGCTAAATGCTAAAGTGGTCTCAGCTTTGCTGCGCGTGATTGCCCTGCTGCAATGCCAACAAGTTAGAGAAGGGGATCAATCATCCACTCCTTGTTTGTTAATCAGCTGAGAACCCTCAGCAATGCAAGAAATTTTTACTCAAGTTAAAAATTTTCACAGATTAGGTAGTGTTTTCCTTCATGCATTTTCCTTGAAGATTATAGGGATGGCTGGTGCTACAATATTCATAAATATGGATTGAGCTTTGTAGAAACACTACAAGCACAAAAGTCATCATTTTGCATGATTGCATTCAAATACAGGAGGATTACATTATTTGAAAAGCAATTTTAAGGCAGCAAATGCTTTGATTAGCTACCAAAACATGTGACCATGTCAGAAATTCTTACTGTATAGGGCAAAGCAACTTTGTTTGTGTCGCACACTTTCAATAACAAGGCACTTCAAGGAGCTTTGGATGATTAGGGGATAAACTAAAAGCAGCAATAAAAGAACAGTAAAAGTATAAAACACAACATTAGAGACACAAAAACATATGATATTCCAGATATTATTAATCGGTTACTCAAAGGCAGCTGTAAACAGATGAGTTTTCTGCCTTGATTTAAAGGGAATCAGTGTTTCAGCAGCTTATACAAGTAATACAACTATTAGATATTCTGTGTGGTCTATTGTCTGTTTTTGGTATATTTTACTCTTTCTAAATATGATCAGTTTTCAAGAAGCTAATTAACAGGTTATTTAGTTACTAAACATTGTACTCAGAAAAGGAGAAAAGGATTGTACTCCCACATCCTTTCTGGTAGCTCACAGTCTCACTCTCACTCTATTGCAGCCTAAAGGAACTGCAGACATGTTGCAAAATGTTGAATAAAATACAGTTTGCTTTTAAATAGCTTCCATGCTTCTTGTGGTTTCAATTGTACATCTCCACGGAGACTAAAATGGTTAACTTGACATGCCTTTCACTCAGTAACTGCATGCTCATCAAAGACTGACATGGTAGCGCTTAGTTATGTCACTTAGTCTGTCCACTGATCTCTAAATTGCCCGATTTTGTCCGAGTCTCCCATTGGTTGGTCAAAGCTGGACAGATCCTATCATGGTGTACATCAGAGGATTCTGGTCACCAGCCAATTTCTTGGTGCACTTAACTTAAAAATGTTCCTCAAAGATGATACGTTACATACAGAAACATTTATGTTGGTAATTTCCAATCTGCTGCTGCTTGAAACACTTTCAAAGACCTATAGCTAACATATGTGTTTGTAAATGCCCTGGTTACTATAAAAAATCACATGTATTTTATTCATGCATTTATCCAAGAACATTATGGGAATCAGTGGTGCTACAACAATATTTATAAATATGAATGAAGCTTGTTGGAATTGTTATGAACACAAAAGTTATCAGTTTGCATGAGAACATTCAAATAAAGGAGGATTGTATTATTTGTAAAGGGATGACAAGTAGCAAATGTGTTGATAAGTAACCCAAAATTACAATCTCATAAGAGATTGTTCCTGTAGGTCCGAAAATAACAGAACTCTTCCGGCTGCCAAGAATTTCTGTGATCTCACATGTTTGACCTGATGGTTCTGTTCATTTTGTAGAGGTTGTTTTGTGAAACACAAATCCTTAAAAGCTCACACAATATTACCCATTTAAAAACAGACACCCTTAAAAAATGGCTTTGCAACAAATCAGTTATTCACTGATGAGCTAAAGACCTGTGGCAATTATGTTAAAATGTTTGACAAGAGTTCAGCTTGGGGTTGGTTATCTCATGTTTACACATGAGTTATGAATGCAGCCATGAAATGTTGAATCTATTTTATTTTGCTTTTGTGGCTTTAAGTAGGGCTTCTTTAATAAGCTACTGTAAATTGCTTCCCCTCAGTTAATATCACCAGTGATGCATAGAGTAAGTCACAATAGTTTACAAAAATGATTGCTGTTCAAATTCATGTTTTAAATGCAAAATGCCTTGGAGAAAATTATTCCTACCTCTGTCAGATTTAGGTTTAAAATAATAGTGTTTACTGTGTTGACTGGAAATAATATCACCTGACTTGTGACTGATAGAGAATATGTGTAGGGAGCCAAAGGTTGGGGTGATGGCAAGGATGCCTTTTAACCTCAAAAACGTGGAGCTCATCAACAAAGAAAAATCATCACAGTACCACTCGAAACATGCAAAAAACTGTTCAGCAAGAAGGGATTGATTGCTGTATTACCAATTAAGATTTTTCCATTGATTATTGAGAAGGTTATAAATTATTTTTGTAAAGCCATTTTTTTAATAGACAGTGCTTTTACTTTTCTTTATTATCTTTTGAGAGATCCTTGTTTCACTTTCTTTCAGAAACAAATGTCTTAGTTGAATGCAATTAAATGTCAAATCTAAATCTGCAAGGAGTCTGAATAATTCTGGACTTAGCCGGATTTCTAAACATATGAATGTCTCTGTCTGAAAAAATAAGAAGCTATGCTATTTTGTTTTAAGATCACTATATTTTAAACTAAATCTCTGTTGTTGGCTGTCCCTGTTGAACAGCTAGCTGGTTGCCACTAAGTGTCGGAGTGTCTTTGATGGGTAATTAGTCTTAGTAACAATTAGTTGCAAAAAAGAGAATGTCACCCATTTTGAGCCTGCATTTGAAGCTTTGATTTAATGAAGGACTTATTACTGTCGGATGTTTTAATGATGACAAAATAACGCAAGAGTAAAACGTTTGACAAGCGACTTCCTTTACCCTTTATAATAGAAAATAGCTTTCTGTTTTTGGTATTTCGAATGCTTTTAAACCAACTGACAGTTTAAAAAAACATGATCACTTTTCGATTAACTTTTAAGAAGTGAAAGAAATATAAAAACTCTTTCAATCAGTGAAGGACTCAGCTGCCGCAGATGTCCTTTTTTGAGGGCTTTTATGTAATCCAGAGATAGTTCTCCCTGCCTGTGTTGCTCTGGATAAGCTTCTGATCTTTCCATTAAATGTATAATGAAAAGAAAGGAAAAAAGTCCCGACCACTGAGATTAACCAGTGAAGTGTACGTGCCTCTCATCTGCAGTCATCAGGGCATCAACACTGATGAGCGTGGTCAGGGTCACAGCACTTAACTCACCGAAGGAGGACCGGTGCTTGTAATCACATATTATGTATGATCTCTCATTCAAGTGGAGCTGACATTGGGCACATGCAAATGATTCAGCAGACTGAGTTGCTCTGAGAGTTGTTCTCTTTGTATGCTTGCTATAAACTCTGATTTCTGTATATGACTTTTTTTTTGCCTGAGTTGGATGAATGAGGGGTAAATCATTGAGTCCTATGTCTAGCTTAGCATGTTGACTGTAATGCCTTAATGTTCATTTTGTCTGTTCTGCAGGGCAGAAATTAAACCCATGGGGATCATACAGGAGCTGCCGCCCCTCTCCTCGCTGTCTCTCCCCCTTTGTAATTAAGAGTAACATTTCGAGTTAGATTATAGGGAGACCCATCGTGCTGGCGAACTGGCCTGGCTGATTAATAAAAGGCAGCTAATTTCAGTGCAGGAAGGCAGCGCTCCAAAATGGCTCCTAATTACACATTAGGAGTGTGAAAGGCTCCTGCTGCTGCCGGCCTCCATCCTCCACCCAACACGCAGCCCCTCCCCAGCCGGGCAGCAAGCGATGGCCCACCAGCACATTAACGCTGCTCCCAGGAGTGCCTAATTCAAGCCAACCCGTCGTCACAATCAGTGGCAGATGTCAGGAATCGAAGATGATGAATTATGAATATCCCGGAGATGTGGATGGATGGGATACTGGTATTAGAGGAAAGGATTCTTCTTCTTTTTTTTCTCATGGCCATTTTGGGCAGTCAAATAGGCTGGCAAATTCAGGAGGAATGTGCAGTGGTTAGAGTGATTGATTTCTATTTGTCATTATAAATGGGCTCCGACTGAAATTGGATGTTTTAGTGAAGTCGTCAAGGACTTTATGAGTTGGAGGGGCTTGTCTGGCAGCATTGGGCCTGTGTCTGACTGTGATAGTAGTAATGACTTCCTTTTCCCTTCCCCTGGGTGGTCAACTCAAGGGCCCAGGCAGCTGGGAAAGGATGTCCCACAGAGGGCAATGTGAACCTCTCAGTGCACTGGATTTGCATGGCCTAATGATTACAGCTAAAATGGAGGAGGTGTGGAGAGGGTACGGCAGGGGGCGGAAGGTGATGACAGTGACAGCTGCTGAGGGGAGGACAGGAAATGGAGAGTGGTTGTTTTTGTTGCCATTGAGCCACGTCGACAGAGATGAGGGAAATGTTGGGACCGGGTTAAAAGAACAGCCAGGGTTCTAATTTGTTCAGGTTCCTTTTATCTTCCATCTGCAATGCAAAGATTTGATGTCCAATGTGTTGCAAAAGTATTCACACCCCTTTAACTTTTTCCACATTTCTTTCGAGGTTTTATGTGACAGACCAAGTCAAAGCAGTGCACAATATTTAAATGTTTTCACAAACAAAAATCTGAAAAGTGTGGTGCGTGTTTGTATTCAGACTCCCAGAGTCAATACTTTGTAGAACCCCCTTTCGAAGCAGTTACATCTACAAGTGTTTAAGGGTATGTATCGACCATCTTGGATCATCTAGAAATTGAAAGCTCAAACTCAGACTACCGTAATCTTCGGACTATTGAGTACATTTTTTACATATATAGGGCATACCTGAAAATAAGCCGCATGTTTTCTTGTTGTAACATTAGATATTTGCACAGAAAGACGGTACACAGAAAGTACAGCACATCACCCCAGTTCTAAAGTCCTTTTGCGTGTCAGAGAGCTCACAAGCGGCTCACCTCGCCCAGCAGCCCCAAATCTCCGCTCTCCGCTGGAAGTGCGTCTCATTAATAGACATGTTAACCCACAGGGGTGAGTAGCCCTGGTGGAAGTCTGCGCTCTCTAAGTGCTTTTCTAGTTTTGATTTAAAATGTGATTTTTCTGGGGTTTTTTTAAACTGCCTGAAAATCGACAGTAGGGAGCAAACACGGCATCTACACAACACGACAGTAACATGCCTGGTAAGAAAAGAAAACATATTTTAGCCTACCAGAAACGTCATTGGTCACTATCTTCATTTTCCTCACTAAAGCTACTGAAGTCGTCTTCTTCAGTGTCTGTATGTCCTCTGAAGGCATTTGTCGTCTTTTTACACTGACTCAGTTCCTCCCGCTGCCTCCTCCAATGTCTCACCATGGATTCGTTGATGTCAAGCTTACGTGCAGTAGCTCTATTTTTTTGTTTGATGGCCAGCTCCATTGCCTTTAACGTAAAAGCTACATTTCTTTGGGTGTTTTCCATGATGAGAATGTCTGCATGAAAACTACCGGTAGTATCTTCTTCAGCACATAATCTTTACCCACATTTCTGTATCACTTTTACACTTCTTGTTATAGTGCCCCGTGGAGGCCGTTAGCCAGTAAAAAAATCTATAAATTAGCTGCATCGTTGTATAGGCCGCAGGGTCCAAAGCGTGTGAAAAAAGCAGAGGCTTTAGTCCAAAAATTATGGTAGAGAGAGATCAACATTCATTTTAAAAAGTCTTACTACAGATTCTTCTTCATTCCTTATTGAATGTAGGTCTGGACTTTGACTAGGCTATTCTAACACAATAATATGCTTTGATCTAATCAATTCCATTGCAGCTCTGGCTAATTTTTAAGGGGTTTGCCCTACTTTTAGGCAGTATTGTCGTCAGCCGATTTTGCCAGGGTTTCAGCCCTGAATGTTTTAAGTCTGTTGTTTCACTCACCAGCTGCAGGATCACTGCTCCATCAATCACACACAACGGGCCAGGTGTACTCTATTCTGATCAGTGCTGCTGCGCTAACTTGACTCGGTGTCAGGTTACAGTCACCTATGACAATCCATCAGTATCAAAAATGAGGCGTGTATTAACGTCTTTGTCAAGTTATTAACACCAAGGCGTATGTTAACGCCTTGCCATACATGGCTTGCCATAGTCAGTATGTTGCTCCCGTGGGCACACAGCCCCTCCCCTCTCCTAACGAGGCCGCTCTGTACAAATGCATGCACAGAAAACTGAATATTGCCAAACCAGAAGCTATATGATGATTAGCAACATTTCTAGGACTAACAGAAATCAATGGATCCTAGAAAACTTGTAAAAAAAAGCTGTTGCAACTCCTTAGCTTTTTCTGGAGACAGGCCAAGGGTAAGAATCTATCTTTGTAAAATGAAGTGATTTACAAAGGCAAACGCTGAGTTATGCATAATTTTCTTTAGCTGTCCTGTTGCTAGCAAACTAGTTATTGTTAGTAAGCACAATGACAAAGGAAATTCATGAAAAATTACTAATACAAAAGCAACAAAATAACTTTTTTAATTACAGAGCACAGTCCATAAAAGAAAAGAAATGATTGCAAACTTGATGTGGGAAACACTAATATAGCAATGTTAACTATAAAATTAGATTTATTTAGTTCTTTTCAGTTTATAAAAAAAAAATACACATATATATTATAGCTCTGATCATTTCTTTAACTCACATTCCTCTTGTAGACAGTTAACTATAAAATTAGATTTATTTAGTTCTTTTCAGTTTATAAAAAAAAAATACACATATATATTATAGCTCTGATCATTTCTTTAACTCACATTCCTCTTGTAGACAGTATTCCCCATTTGAGAACTGCTGCTTTAGACAGGAAGGCTGAATGCTTCCATTGTTGACTTGTTGATTTGGTTTCATTGTCCACTTGTTTGTATTACATTATGCTATTACAACATGTGAGACTTGTTTTCTGTTGGTTTGTTCCACACTTTGATTTGATTTACTAATTTTGTAGAAGGAAGCAAAGATGAGCTATAGACAGAGAAGGAGCCAGCAGCAGAGGTGTTCTAATCAAACATGAAAATTGGTCACAGTTATTTAAGTAGAATGTTTTTGTGCTAGAGATTGCTAACCAAGTAAAGACTTTTGTAACACTCTTGATGCATCATGACTTGATGTAGCCCATTTGTTTGAATAGTAATATTTAGTTTGTTTTGTATTATTAGTTTACAATAATCATCCTTTGCACACTTAATTCTGATGTCATGATTTTGTAGAGGGTAGGAGAGATG
The DNA here is from genome assembly GCA_963556495.2 of Valencia hispanica. Taxonomy (NCBI): domain Eukaryota; kingdom Metazoa; phylum Chordata; class Actinopteri; order Cyprinodontiformes; family Valenciidae; genus Valencia; species Valencia hispanica. The sequence continues at coordinate 30,287,039 of OY747704.1, forward strand.
ACCTAAAGAGAGGAGCTGTAGCTGCAACTCCAGCAGAAGCACCAGCATCATCATTAGGCATGTGAACTGGTAACAATTAAATATTCTAACATTGTGTTGTAGATAATTAATAACAAAAAGTCCTCTAAGTCCAACTATCATAATACATATCAAAATATACATAGAAGCAAATTCAAAATGGGTCAATTACAGTGCATCATTGAAGATATAATAAATGAAATAAGTAAAGCTTTGCTCTACCTTATTTGCTCATTTACCATTTTGGCATTATTGACAGAGCCAAACGGACAATTTAAGACAGTACCAATGATAAGAGAAGACCAAGTGATGAGAGGGAGAAGAGGAGAGACAACAGCTAAAGATAAAGACAGAGAGAAATAGTGATAGGTGAATAGTGTATAAATGATAGTATGTGCAGGGTGTTTATGAGCAATCTAAGCCAAAAATCTTTTTTAAATGTGGGGAGTTCACTGGTGGAAGGAGAGAGATGGAAAAAGCAAAGACAAATGGGAAAAAGAAAGGGACTGTCAAGTAAAGAAGAGAAAAGGGAGACCAACAGAAGCAAGGGAAGAAAGATTGATTGAACCAAATTATTGTTTGGTTTTGCTGTTTTCAGATGTAATATTCCAAAACACTAAACATTAAACATAAATTGAACATTAGATATAAAATAATGAGCCATTGTATGTTAGATGACACACTACACTATTTTGACATGCATGTATTCAAAATAAATTAGAATTTTGGCACCTAACTATGTATGCTATAGTAACTTTTTTTATTTTAATTAGCTATTTTTTAAACAAAAATATCACATCTTGTCAAGGGCTAAGCCCAGTTACTCTTTGAAGGCTGGAGACGCCCCTGCTTTTAGGTGAACCTCTGCCCTCAGGTTTTCTTTGCAGCCTCCAAAAGGTTTTCTTCAAGCATTTCCCTCTTTTGTATCTATATCAATCCTCCTTTGAACTCTTGACTTGTGTCAACCTCCCTTGTGAAGCATCCCCACAGCATGATGCTGCCAATACCATGCCATTACCACCATTCATCATGGTGTGTTCAGGGTGATGGCGGTGTTAGCTGCTCTGATTAATTTTCCCCTTACCTGGCCTGCCATGTATTGGTGGGTTTACAGTTGTACTATACTGTTTCAATTTCCAGATTATGGATTTAACAGAACTCTGTGAGCTGTTCAAAATTTGAGAAACTGTTTTATAACGTTCATCATCTCTCCATTAAACTTCTGGATGACCTTCTCCTTTAACTGTCTGCTATGTTCCTTGGGTCTGCCTACCTCTGTGCCCTTCACTTAACAGTTGTAATTAAACAGACATTGAATTGACCACAGGTTGTGGGATTTAGGATTTATGCGGACTAAAATGACTTATTAGGTAACTTCTGAAGGTGGTTGGTTGCACTGGTTTTCATTTAGTGTTATCTGAGCAAAGGGGGCTTAATACAAATGCATGCTACACTTTTTAGATTATGTTCGTAAAAAAAAATGTTTGCAAAAAAAAAAATAGAACCATTTATCAATTTCCTTCACAATTATGCATGGCTTTGTGTTTGTCTCCTGCATAATATCCCCAGTAAAATGAGGGTACACGTTTGTGGTCGTGATGTGACAAAACATGAACATTTTACAGTAATATGAAGTTCCTAAGGCACTGTACTTAATACCAAGAACAAGTATCATTTTTTCGCTGTGTTGTGACAGTGATAGAGTCCCTGTCAAAACTGATTTAAAACTGAAGCTGTGCTCAATTACCGACTGACCATCGGACTGATGAGCTGGCTGTGGATATGTGAGCATACACCTGGACATCTGCTGAGGAAGGGGTGGGTCATACCTGTGAAGCAGTTTGGGCCTGGGGCACTCTGCCAGGACAGACTTGACCTTGCCGCCTGCAGCATATTTCCTCAGCCTTCCTGCCATTCATTACCACACCGTGATCATCAAATCTCTCCGTGAAAGAAATATGTGAGCCTTCATATCTTTCACAGTGATGGACTTCTTAATAGCCCTGCTGCAGGCCAATGAAATTTAGCCCTAAAAGAGCTGCGGGGGAGTTCAAAGGAAAATAGCCTTGCCAATCATTTGCAGATGGCAAGCTTAAAATTTAATATCAATCTAGTTAATTTACTCTGTCCGAGTCTCACAAAGCAGGATCTTACATCTCTGACTTTTACAGCAGTTCTATGGCTTTGTAGGACAGCAGCTAAAAATGAATGCTTAAGTGTTTTGAATCCATAATTTACAACATCAAAGGTAAAACATCAACCCCATGTCCACAGCAGAGGATCAAGTGTGTATTATTTTAGATCTCTCCAGCTCTCTATGTGGCAGTATTGATGTAATTTCAACCCATTTTCCTGATGAGTGCCTCAGTTTTGACGCCCACACTGCTTCTCATAATCGCAGCGGTCAGCATTTAAGTGGGCTCTCCACCAGCAACTCAGCAATATTGAAAAGTGAAAATCTATTCATCAACATGTTTTCCCGTTAACTACATCTGATTGCAGAGTGGAATCCCCAATAGGGTTGAGTCATTACTTTCAGTAAAATAACTCCATTAAATAAGAGCGAACACAAAGCTGCCCCCCCACGTGCTCCCCCTCTGAGCCACAGCCCTACCTGCTGTCTCCCTGAGCTCTTGGTTCTCAAACACTAATACTGTCTGCCAGTTAACTCCTACACTGATTTGTGAAGAGACCAGGGGTGATCATTTCTTCCCCCCCTTTTTCTTCCTCCCCTCAGGTGACACTGTGAAATATATTTTGTGTGCCCTTTCACTTCAGAAGAGCTCTGTGTGGAGGAAGCCCAGAGGAGACTAATGAGGTAGCACAGGGGTATGGCTCCGTCTGCTTCCATGCCTCATTTTTCTTGATTTCAGCCGCACCAGCGTCGGCATGGGCTCCTGCTGGTCAGGTGATGGCGATGCCAGCTGGTGCATCCAGCTCGGACGGACAGCGATTCATTTCCCCCAGCTGGTGATTTATGGCGTGCCAGAGCAGCGAGGAGCTGGCGTGCGTGGCACCGGGCCTCCTGAGTTAGTGCACTGTCCGGCTCCGTCATGCTTTACCACACAGCGGGCTGGATCGCCTAATTTACGCTGGCAGACAGTCACATATATCACAGGCCGTCTGGCCAATGAAGATTGGTGGTGTTTGAAAGGGTCTGTATACACGGTCGATTTTTGCCCACGTGTCACCCCCCTGCCCCTCGTTGTACCACAGACAGTTGTTTGTCTCCTCTTCTTGCTTTACTTCTGTACCTCTTTTTGTCCTCTCTCTTTCTGTTGCCCCTTTTCTCAGTATGTAAACTTAATGTGAAGTGACTGTGTTGGAGGGAGGCCCTCTCTCGCTGGTCTGGCTCCTGAGGACTGTGCCCTTCTGTTCAGGCAAACCGGGGGAGGTCACAGTAGGTAGCTCCCTCGAGCCATGGCTTATTAATGCCTGGCCTGACCTCGGTGATAAGAAGGAAGCTTCGGGTGCATGTTTGATTCATGAGTCCGTCCTCAGTTGGCCCCTTGGGGGCATTTTCCACTGCTGTCCTTTTACTGGCAGGGTGGAGGGTTGCTGCAGGGGAGATCAGTCCTGTCTGTCACAGAGAGGCCGGGGGATGATAAAGGCGTAGGGCTGGGACTGGGCCAGAGCACACAGATCTGCCCCCGTGTTGGACACAAGCGATGACTTAATGGTGGGTGGTGATGTGACAGCCAAGTGTTGAGGGATATTAGAACAGATATCTGTGATAGGGGCTGACATCATGAGCACCTCACCTGCCTGAAGGTGTATTTCTTTTTTCAGGAGTGGAACGACAAAGTAAGTTTGAAGGGCACTCGGCAGTTCCATATCCTTTTTTTTTTCTTGCTCACTGTTTTACATTTTCAGCCTCTTAAATACTGAGCCTCTCTGAGGGCTTTAAAAAAGATTAGTTTAATTGCCTCTGTTTGGATTAAATTTGGGGTTTGTGGGAGTAAGCTGACTCAGTTTCAGCTCATGCTGATATCTTCAGGTTTTCTTCCAGGATTTCTCTATCCAACCTCCCTTAAACTCTGACTAGCTTTGCTGTCTCAGTTCATGATGCTGCCAGGAGGATGTTTAACATTGAGATGGTTTGTTCAGGGTGATTTCATCTTTGCTTTCTGCCAAACATAAATTTTATGTAGGTCAAAGATGTCATTGTTAGTCCCTGCATCAAAAAAACGTTTTTCAACATGTTTGCTGTGTCCCCTGTACTGCTTGTTATAAACTGCAAATGGGAATTACTGTCTCTTCTTTTCTTTCTTCCATACAAATTTGTAGAATGCACAGCTCGTAGTTGTCCTGTCAACAGATTCCCCCACCTGAGCGGTTGTAGCCTTTCCAGAGTTGCCATAGGTCCCTTGTTTTATAGCTTGATAGTGGGTAGTGATGTTAATTGTTGAGGGATATCAGAACAGGGATATTGGTACATCATAGCTCACCTGAATGAAGGGGGATTTTTTTTTTTTTTTTTTACAGAAAAGTGATCTTGAAGGACATTTAGCATCTGCATAGTTTTTTTTCCCCCATTTTTCTTTTTACATCTCCAACCTGTTTAAAATGCCAGTTGTCTCTGGGGGCTTGAAAAAGATGAGTTTAGATGGCTCAGTTCGGGTGAAAGATGGGGTTTGTGGGAGTAAGCCGACACAGTTTCAGTTCCAGCGCATATCTCCAAATTATATCCTCTGGAGTTTGGTTGGGGATTACTTTTCTCTAATCCTGACAAATGCTGCAGAGTGACACACATCTCTGACAACAGAGCAACAACTACACAGACTGAGATGACCATGGTGATCGGGTTGAATAAACACAGGGTGCAGGATGTTTTATGTACAGAGAATATAAAAATATGTTCATTCTGCATTGAAAATTTTTACATCTAACAACAACAAAATTGCAGTGCTGCATTCTTCAACCTGACAGAATTGTCTGTGAAGATTATGCTGAATGTGAGTATTTAGACCATGGTTGCAAGCCTTATAAGAAATTGTTACCTGAAAGCCAAAATCTGGGTAATTACAGTGCACACACAGAGAAAGACATCCTTGAACAACTCTGTCTTGCCAGGCACTTCAGAGCTCCTAATGCCAGCTGTTTGAATGTGGCTGTGTAATACATAATCCTGATTTGTGTTCCTTTCAGTCACCAAAAGATCCGTACATGCCTCAAAGAAACTTGTCAAGGCTTTTCAGCGCATGTTGCCTTCTCACAATCAAGTCGATGCTTGTCAAGCCTTCTGCTATCAAAATAGTCACAGCGGGGAGGGGAAATCCACTTTTCACACATCCCATTGCTGTCATATCCTTCTGCCCATCACTAATCTTTAAAAGCTATTTGCAGTTTTAATATAGATCTCAAATCCTGTACCCTCTTTCTCTGTCTCTCTCTCTCTCTTGCACACACACCCTTTTGTGGTTTACTGGAGAGCTGGGTTCGGTGGATAGAGCGGAGCATTCCCATGGTCTTGCTTTTTGTTTTAGCTAAGCTGGTGCCCCCGGATTAAAGGGAAAATAATCCCTCTTTCATTGTTGTTTTTGTTTGGCGAACCTGCTGAAAGGCGATCTGTTGATTTTTCTCTCATCTTTCACAGATTAAGTTTTAAATTGAACGATGAAAGGAGAATTTACCCGTACTGTCTGGCTGTGTTTGTGCACGTTTAGGCTTAAACAAAGGAAATGTGATTTCCCCCCCCCCCCTTTTTTTTCTAGAGATTCTATTTGAACACGGTCTAGTGAAGGAGCCCAACAACCTTTTCTACTTTACTGTGTAATGCACATTTGCAATGAAACATGCTAAACGTTTAACTCATGCAATCTCTGATTCATATCAACTTGAATTATTGTCTGGCCCAGCAGCCAAGCTATACCCATTTGTGTCAGATGGCAGACTAATGGTGATATTAATGAAGTCATTGCTTTAGTCAGAAAATCAATAGCCACTCGAAACAGTCAATGCCAGCGACTGGGCTTGAATGGTGACCTAGTTCCCATGTAATGACAGCCCCAAACCAACGCTGTTGTTTGATGCTCAGAACATCTGCTACCTTACTGCCTTACAACCCCATTTATACAAGGAAACACAGCAGAGCATGACAAACAGCGCTGTAGACTATATGAGGCTGAATTGGGGCAGCTGTAATTTATTTTTCTTTGTTTACGTGTGACAATCAGTGCTGCCAAGCAAAAATTAAGTTGCTCACGCTTCACACAACAAGTAATAATAATATTATTCCATGTCATTAGCGGTGAAAAACAACTCCAAGAAACATCAACCGCAGTCTTCTGTTTGCTGCAGAAGGAAGAGGCCAATTGGGGCCAGGAGGCTAACCTGGCTTCAGTATTAAACAACCCAGCTGTTATTGTTGGGTGTTCTGCACTGGCAAAAGACTCGCCAGCGTCAGGGTGGGAGTGCGGGGCACAGAAAGGTCAGCAGACCGGTGACAGTGAGATGGTGAGGGGGTGATGGGGAGTCTGTGTACCAGCTCTGCTTCCTGCATACTGAAGCAGCTCTGCGCCTCACTGACATCAGTCAAAACTCCTGACTGTGTTATTACTGTGTTCTGTTGTGTGCTCTGAGATGAATAGGCTCTGCATTCAGGCTAACAAAGAGTCTTGGCATGCATACAGGAGCAGGAAGTGGGGATTCTAATGCTGCTTTATCATGGGCAATAAAAGAAGACAATACGAGCTGTCCTCCATGAACTGGTTTGGAGAACACTCGCATCCCCATTTTCTTAGGAGAGACACTCCCTTCAAGTCATTTGACGGAAAGAGCGTTTTCTATCTTTTTTTCTCTAAAGCAGTTCACAGTGACTTGAGTACTTGTGTCTTTTAGTACATTTGCTGCAGTCTGAATTAGTCATTGTTCACACGGCACTGTCATTTTTTATGCTGAGAATTACAGTGCAGCACATACTTTCAACTTTAACAGAGCAATTGTCTCCAACACTCTGTTACCATTTGCCTGGGGATGTATTGATTTTAGTAATAAATGTCTCTAAATGTCAGCTATGAGTTCAATAATAGGTTTCATGAAATGAACCTTTTCCACAGCAGATGTTTTGACTTATTGCTCTAGAAGGTAAAACACAGGTGTCCCCAAAGCTTCACCATGGTCGTGCTCTTCAATGTTCTTTCAGCAGCTTAGCTCACTAATGCTAAGTTTGATTTGCCTCTGAGGTCGAGGGCTCAGAACTGGGAAGGATGTCATATTCGAGTTGTTTTGTTTAGCAACCAAGCCAACTCCTTTTATCAACACAACCAGATAAGATATTTCTCTCCATTTTATGCTTTTGTTTTTCCAACTTGGAACGCTGACATACTGGCTTTCAGAGTAAAATGCACAACAACTGCAATTTGGAAAAGCATTGGGAGTTGCTTATTGTTTTAGTGTTAAACACTGGCTATTTTTAATCCAAGATTATGATTTTATTTCTTCCCATTATGTGGAATGAATGAACATGCTTTGAATTAAAGTTATCCAAGCCGAAAGAAGTGCAAACAAACATTTTATTTTCTCCAACATGGTCTGTTTTATACAGACGACAGCCATTGTTACACCAGTTCATCCTTGACAAAAACTGGTTCTAAATTTAGTTTAGCTTTATTTTTGTTGTTGTTGGGAATACACAAAACCAACAGCAAATGTCTGATATCTTTTTTGGACCTTCTTTACTACTCTGTTTGATTAAAATAGTCTGTATTTAATTTATTGCTGAGTGGGTGAAAAGAAAAGAATTCAAAATCTATGGCCCTTTAGCACTTTCAACTTGCCCTTTTTTGGCCCATGATTCAAAAACTTTGGACACCATTGACAGTGTAAATGTTATTTACTTAAATCCTAAAGTCTGCTTTAAGAACGCTCACTTTAAAATGTGCAGAGCTCAATGATAATTGTTTCCTGCAAAGAACTATAATCTGTGTCTCTAGGGCTAACTGAGGAGTGGTAGTGCAAGTCAACATCTCCTCTGTGGGCTGCAGAGCACATGCAGATAAACAGCTGTTACCAGAGACAGCCTGGTCCTCAGGCAAACTGAAAAACCTTAATGCTAACCCTCCATTCCCACCTCCTCACCCCTTCAGCAAAACGTCCACATTTTAATCCAATGGTGTGCATAGAGCTCAGGGAAATGATATTTAGGAGACAATGAGTGCCCTGCAGAGAAAAAGAAGGGAGGGGGATTAGTGTGTCTCTGAAGTGGCTTTGAATCTCCTACTGATGGAGAGTAATTAAAGCAGCCTACTGTGTTGTCAATGTAGCTAAAGGGGGATAGTAATGAAACATCACACCTCACAGAACGCGGGCCTGCAGCTCTATACTTTGGCCTCGAGCCCTTATTAGCAGCACAGTCACTATGTAGGTTGTTCCTAGATTTAACACCTCACTCACTACCACGCCAACATGCTGTTGCTTTTATAACACGAGTTCTGTTCAGCAGAGTAAATCTACATTTTAAAAAGTCATTCAATCAATGATTAGGCCAACATTTAGAATGAATGATACAAAGGTCTGCAAGCATCAACTGTGCTGGTTGGTGCTAATGAACAGTTATCTAAGGTCCCTGCTCATTCACAGGCCAGTTATATGCAGAAAATTGTGCAAAGTCTAGAAATCATCTTCATGACCTGGTTTTATCTTTCTTTAATGTAATCTGGTAAATCCTAAATGCCACTGCATGCTTATTGAGGCATGTCTCTGTGCATAGCCTCTTTGTGACTTTGATGCATCCAGGACCAGAATAGTTTTTCTCACTTAAACTGAAGAATTCGAGCTGAGGCCTTAGCCACTACAAATGCAGGCTCATCCTCGAAGGTTACATAGGGTCATGTGATAAAATATTTTCTGTTTTATATCAGTTAGAATAAAAAAACAATTTTTTTACATTTGCTTTGTTACTGAACAGAGAGAGAATAACTTTTAAAGATGTATTTTTTACTTTCTTAAAATTCAGAACTTCAAGTACATTTGCTTAGTATTTCATAGCATTGCTTTTTATGCATGACCTGGGTCGGGCATTTTGGGAATCATTCCACAAGCGTCTTGACAACAGTTTACTTAAACTTTGGCCCACTGCTTCTGACAGAACCAGTGGAACTGGATCAGGTTTGTGAGCCTCCTTGCTCCCATACACCTATTCATTTCTGTCCACAAGTTTTCTACAGGACTGATTTTGTTGACCATTAGCCGCTTCGTACGTAACAATCTTGGTGTACCATCTGTCTTGACATGTTGCTTGAGTATTTGTTGTCTTTCCTCTTGATGGAATGTATTGTGTGAAGGCCACTGGCTTTTTATGTTGTTGTTTTTTTGCCTAATAACTTATTCCTCTCTGAGTGGCCTTTCAGCCCATTTTGGTACATAACCTGTTTTAACGTGGAAAATGACAGTCTTACCAGCTTCAGCCAGCATCTTCACAAAACCCTCTGCTCCTTTTTGCTGCTGCTCTGCAGTTGATACACATGGTATTGATAGCTGTGACTGTGGGTCAGTGGGTGCAGTAGTCATGTTGCAATTCAAACAGTGTGGCTTCTTCCTGTCACATGTCGATGTACCCCTGGGCAAGGCACTTAGCCTCATGTTGCCTAATGATGTGCATAGTAGTGTATGAATGTGTGCCCATTAAAAAGTGCAACTTGGTGAAAAGTATAAAGCGTTTTCAGTAGTCAGTATAATAAACAAAATGCTTTATACATTCAGTCCATTTATCATTCCCATGGTGATGATACTTGCATATACAATAGTTGTTTGAACAGATTAAGTTGGCACCGTCAGGTGGTCTTCAAGCATGAACAAGACTTGTAGAGGTCCTGTTCTCTTCCTGGTGTCTTGCCTGATTTCTCAAGATTTTTCCATGATGTGACCTTACAATACAGTTGGGCAAAAAAGGATTTGGTAGCCACCGATTGTGCAAGTTGTCCCGCTTAAAAAGATGAAGTTTCTAATTTTTGTCATAGGTACACTGCAATGGTGAGAGATTGAATGTAAAGTAAAAATCCAGAAATTCACATTGCATGATTTAAAAAAAAGAATTTGTATAATAGAGCTCTGGACGTCACGTGACTCTCAGAGCGTAGGCGCGATGCTGGCAGGCATGAACGTCATCAGAATTAACATCGCCGGCTGTGATTTTACTCCGTCGGAGTTTGCTTCCCATTTTAAAACGGAAGATATTATTGCATATACCAGGAAATTAAAAAGATTAAACATCTCTGACCCTTACCATGCCCCTGGAATACTTTTTAAAACTTCAGGCTGTCAGAGCGGACCTTTTACAGGACCTGAGATACCCCTGCATATACAATTTACTGATTAATTTTCCCTTGTCCTACTCTGGAGCATCGCTTTAAGCACATAAAAGCCTGGTTTGATATAAATGGACACAATCAGGGTTTTTATCGGCTTCCAGATCTGGAATCTTATTTTAGTTACCTTGAGCAACGGGCAGTAGCTAGGTTATGTCTGTGCTGTGTGCAACATCTTGTGTGTTCATTAATCTCAGGAAATAATAAAAGTATTTTTATTTCTAATGGTATCATTGTGAAACAGAGAGCCGTCAAATTGCATCACTTAATGATACAAGAGCAGTTATCAAACAAATTGTATTAAATCTGAATTACAGGTGAATCACTCCCAAAGACTAAATGAAACGGCTTCATTTTTGCTAGCGCGTTTCATGGCAATGATCCATTGTTTTCTGCGTTCCAGATTCTTGGGAATCCTATAGAACGCTCTTCTCTTATCTCGTCCGCATCTGTTATGGCATCCTGTGGCACAACAGATATCCACCATATTTACTGTTTCTAAGTTAGCTGCAAATAACATCAACTGTGGGAGACTGCCTGCCACAATGGCGCCCATTCGATTTAAACTGTTGCATGCTGGGAGAAGTGAAGTCAGCTCCCGGAGCTCTATGGTGCAGATAATAAGTATTTAGCATCTACAAACAAGCAAGAATTCTGGCCCTCACAGACCTGTTACTCCTTATTTAAGAAGCTCTTCTATCCTCCACTAAGGACACCAGGGACAAGAATTTACACCTCCACAAGACTGAGATGAACTAATCTCCAATAGGCACACATGGAGCAATTATTAAAAAATGGATCATTGACAACCTCCCTCAAACTGGGGCTTCATGCAAGATCTCACCTCGTGGAGTACAAATAGTCTTGAGAACGGTGAGGAAACAGTCCAGAACTACACGGGAGAACTGGTCAACGACCTGAAGAGAGCTGGAACCACAGTAAGGCAATTTTATTTGTTGAGCACACTTTCAACAACAAGGTAATTCAAGGTGCTTTACCTGATTAGGGGATAAAGTAAAAACAGCAATAAAGCATAAAACACAAAAAGAGCATATGAAACATGAAAACATTACTCAAAGGCAGCCATAAACAGATGGGTGTTTAGCCATGACTTAAAGACCTCATGACACGAAGCTGACTTCATGTAAATGTATTATGACATAATGCATCTTGTCAAAGTATGTGGTTGTGTAAATTTATGAGCCGAACAGACTTCATTTTACGCGATAATTAAAGTTTCAAAAATATTAGCTTAATCGCGGCTTCAAAGCTACGTCTCCGTCTGACGTCAGCGACAGAACAGCTCAGGCTGGACAGTCTGAAAACTCAGCTGTCAGGCCTGATGGAGGCGCTCATATTTGAAGGCTCGGAAGATTCTTCCTCCAGTTTTAGCCTTGAGATGGTTTTTGAGGTGGAAAATGCAGCCAGTTCTGGTGCTTCTAGCTACTTGTGCTCCCAGCACAATTTCCACATAATCAGTATCTGAACGGACTATTATTTAAATTACTCCATTGCACTTTCTTATACATTCATGTTTCTTTCTGCGCAGATGCTGCAGCATTCTTTGCAGTGGATACGTCAAGGTTTTTAGTCGGTATGCAAACACGTTCAGGGCAGAGTCCTGCATTGCCGCTGGTTCCCGTTTCAAGATGGAAAAATACATCAATTAAATTTAATGGCTTTGGCTGAAGTTTCTTTACTGCAGGTTAAAAAATATTAATTCAATACTTTTGTTTGTTTACGACTCCCAAAGAGAATGGTGTTGATATATTGTGTTTATGGAGAGAACATGGCAGAATATTCCCCCAGCTTTGCGCTGATAGCCGAATGTTCCCGCTATCCTGCGCTGCCAGAGAGATTTATCTGCGACTGAATTTGTGATTCAGGAACGGAGAGCGCAGATAAAGTCAGGGACTGTGGACAATATTTTGTTTCTGGACAGAGATCTCTGCATTAAATTAATTTCAGATGTACAATGTTTCAAAGAATTAAAAGGGACATGATTCATTGTAATATAATTTACAATCACTTGGGGATTCTGCTATTTTCTGTCTTTGTTCGGGTTTTTAAAACTGTAGCCTAATGGAAAAATGTAAAGGCCATTGTTAGCAGGGCTCCTTACTGTGTGGCAGGAAAATTGAGTGAGAAAATAAACAGGACATCACACAAAAGTTCACTTTCTGACGGGCGGCTCAACCACCCCACTACTCCATCAGGTAGTGAGTGCATTCACAAAAAGGAATAGGCCTACCATCTGAAGTGTTTGTGTGATGAACTTTTACCGTCACTTTATTACGACGCAACCTCTATTCATCAGTCAGTACAATAATCAGAAACACCTGTGGACCCAAACTAACAGACGTCCTTTATTGTGAAAGTTTACAATTTACGCCACTGACCACTTGATGCAGACGCACAATCATTTTCAACTTTACGCACAGAGTTTAGGAAACTGAATCAATCAAAAACGATTCTTATGAGAGCATCTGAGCATCATCATCTCAGACCTGGACACCGCACTCAATGCAACACAATTTCCTCCTGCTGAGGCAATAAGAAAGTTGAGAAAGAAGTGGCGCTTGTTATTCCAGTCTGAAGTGTGCAGCGGAGCGGATTCAGCCTCCCTTATGCACAAGGTGCACAATTCACGTCTATAGACCATGAGAAAGTTGTGAGACTGCAGGTGAAATGTTCATATTTAGTACATGTTTTCATCTGCTCCATGTGTGATGGCACGATGGAGATTCTTTGTTCAGATTGTTCGGGCTGAATATTAACTGAGATGAATAAAGAATAAATAATATTGAATATGTTTCAAATACTTTTCAAAATATAAAAAAACAGTCCAAGACAGAAAATAACCGGATCCTTGAATAAATGTAAATTATAGTAGAATTAATAATTTCTCTTTTATTGCTTTGGAATATTCCACCCGCCCCATTGCAGGACTCTGAACTGTTAAAAGTTTCCCCGCACAGAACGACAAGGGTTGTAAAGGGAACGCGTTTTATTACTGCGCATATAGCCTATGTAGCCAACTGCTGAATAATTATAGGCTATATGAATAATCAATAATTGTCCCCAGAAGTTTTAAAAACAAACTGGCGCCCTTGTCCAGAAGAGACAGGTACATATTCAAAGCAGTTTTGCTATAATTAGGAATAATTCAAACTCTATTTAGTGAGTCTGACAAAGAAATTAAATAAACGTGTTTCACCTGAAACTAATAAATTGGTACAATAATCAAAAGAAGAATTGTAATGAAGTAAATCTTAGGCTACTTGCTTTGTTGTTTGCCTTGAATGTTTGCCTACAATATGATTTTATTTTTCCGATATCAGTCTCAAACCTTATAAGTACGTCTGGATTAGTTTATTATTTTTAGTTTTAAAACTGATTTACCATATTTACATCATGTAGGCTAATGTTTATTTTTCAGGTCACTACTAAAATCACTACACGTTAATATTATTTTGCTCATTTATACAATTTTTTTAATTCTAAAAAAAAAAGAAGCCACTATTAAGTTATTTCTAATCCTTACCAACCTGTGTTTCCTTGACCTCACTTCTCCCGCTAGCTTCTCTGACCCGCTTTCTTCTATCCATCTCAGTCGTTGTGTACGGCTCATACCTGTACGGTTCTATGCCTAGATCTGCGCTGGTAAGAAATTCTGCATCAGGTTTAGAAAAGTGGTGGTGACATGTCCCTGGTGTCTCCGGCTAAAATGAGCCTATATGCTTCTGGAAGCACAGATCTAACTGGGCAGTCAGTGGAAGTGGAGCTTGTAGGAGTAGCGATGCTGTTGCTGTCAGTGTCACATCGCAGGCCACAAGCCCCACCACGGTACGGCCACCACACGCTGTCACACTCCTGCTGAACACTGCAGGTAGGCCTACAGCTGCTGGCAGCAACACACACTTGTGTTGAACTAAACAACCTAGTCATTCCTTTATCATAGTAATCAAAATAATTCTGCTCAAAATATTCCGAACAGAGGAGAGAGGAGGAGGGACCCCACCACTCACAGATGCTTCTAACCTGTTTCACCCACTTAGACAGTAACTCTGGGTCTTTGGGAAACTTAAATAAACTGACACCGTCCTGGTGTGTATTTGAGCAAAATCCTCCAACACAACGCGAACGCATTGCGATCACTTTTCTTTGTCAAAAATAGAAAATAGCGGTCCCAGTCACAGCTGAAAAGCTGCTGTCAAATGTGCCGACAAACAGAATGCGTTCTCTCGCTAACGTCACATCCGGCTTTCTGCTTGTTCAGTGCAGCAGTGATACAGTAGTAAAATGCTAGTCACCGCGGTGGTTTTTTGCTCTCAGTAGGATTATACAAGGCGTGTTTATGACTTTGACATAGTCCATTGGGTTCAGATTTCTTTATTTTATGTTATGTTTAAAAATGTCAACTTCGTGTCATGAGGTCTTTAAAATAACTGAGTGTCTCAGCAGCTTTGCAGTTGTCTTGAAGTTTTCTCCAGATTAGAGGACCATAGAAACTGAAAGCTGCTTCTCCATGTTTAGTTCTAATTCTAGGGATGTTGAGTAGACTGGAATTTGGAATTAGAGGACCTGAGTGGTCTGGGGGGGTTTGGTATAGTAGATCTTCAACATACTAGGGCATTCAATGATTTATAAACTAGTAAAAGTATTTTGAAGTCTATTCTCTGAGCTACAGGGAGCCAGTGTAAGGACTTTAGAACTGGGGTGATGTGCTCTACTTTCCTGGTTCTAGTGAGGAACACGAGCAGCAGCGTTCTGGATCAGCTGCAGCTGTCTAATTGACTTTTTAAGCAGACCTGTGAGGACGCTATTGCAGTAATGAATCCGAATAAAGATAAATGCATGAATGAGTTTTTCGAGGTCCTGTTGAGACATCAGTTCTTTAATCTTAGAGATGTTCTTCAGGTGATAGAAGGCTGACCTTGTTATTGCCTTTATGTGACCCTGGAGGTTCAGGTCTGACCCATCACTACACCTAGATTTCTGGTCTGATCAGTAGTTTCTACCTGTATTAACTGAAGCTGTGTCCTGACTCTCGTATGTTCCTCTTTAGGTGCAAAAGTAATTTCTTCTGTTTTGTTTCTGTTCAGCTGGAGAAAGTTATGGCACATCCATTCATTGATTTACTCGATAATAGTAATTATATACTGTACACTGGGGTGTAATTACAGGTGTAAAAATTGAAAGCCCGTTGTGTTATATTTTGTTTTTCAAACGGCACTGACAACCATCCTTAGAATGTTGTCTGGGAAAGATCATGTTTATCCACATCGTAGCACAAAGAATAATGTTGGCTACATTAATACAATGTTCGCCCCAGAAAAAGAATGCGCAACAAACAAAACAAATGCATTTCTCCTGCAACCCTTGCCGTTCTGTGCGCAGAAACTTAAACTGTAACTTCACTACAGTTCTGCATAAAATAAGAATCAGCTGTGCAACATTCCAGAGAATTAAAAGGGAAATAATTCATTGCAATACCGGGTCACGTTATTTTACGTTTTTGTTTTTTTTAAACACAAGCAGTTTACAATTCACATCCCTGACCACTTGTTGCAGACGCGCAGACATTTTCAACTTTATGCACAGAGTTCAGGTAGCTGAATCAATCAAAAAAAGATTCCTATGAGAGCATCTGACTGATTATCATCTCAGACCTGGACACGTATTCAAAGCATCACTATCTGAGAGCTCAGCTGACAGCACAATGGAGAATTACGGAGGGATTGGAGCGCATAGCTGCGGTGGACACAGACCGATGGCGGTTTTAAATCAAGGGGCGGGTTCGCTCAGGATTTAATCTGGAGATAACTGTGGGTAAAGGGTCGGGTTAAAAAATCATCTTAATGCATGCAGGCTGGTAAAATTGGACCAGTGCAGGACTCTGCAGCAGTAAACTGTATACTTTTACTGCAATTATTTTGTATTTAAAATGTGTGTGAGGGAAATTAGATATGCAAGCAGAAACTATAGGGGAAACAATATTTATTTTTTTCCTTGCAGTTTTGGCACTGCTAACAACCAAATTTAGCTGCAGAGTCTCGCCTGGCAGCTGGGAAAGGCACAGCCAATCACATTGGCCATGTATGTTATGGGAGGTAGGACTCCAGTAGAGAACGTAATTAAACTCTTTCTGCACCTCTAGGTGAATGAGACGTTGACACATCTGTATTTTTCTTTCTTTTCTCAAGGAGATCAAATTATTAGTGGGGACAATTCAATAATCACTGGATATTGGTGGGGACATGTCCCTTCCGTCCATGCTAATTCTACGCCCTTGATTTAAAGTATTCTTGCTCTATGTGGTTAAAAAGAAAAATTTAATAGACTTCAGATTAGCTTTTACAAGTCAACCATTACAGAAGTGACTTTAAAATCTAAATAGAAATAATTAATTTTCTGTATTAGAAAACAAACTTATAACATTAATAGTTCCCTTTTTTTGTCATACAGGAAAAAACAAACATAAAAATCTGAAATTATATTCTGAGAAAATAAGTATTATTTTCTATTCAAAGTATTAGAAAATAAAAATCAGCATTCACCCAAAGACACTTAAAGTGTAGACTCCAGTCTTATTTCTGTATTAAATCTAATTTAATACAGAACTCTAACTTAGCATTTTCATAGTTTTTGCATCAGTTTGACCAATGGAATGTTTGTCACCTGTCATACACAGAAACTAATCTGCCAGCTATGAGTACTGTGCTCTCCGCCACAGATAAATCGAGATTAGGATGGAATGAAGGAAATTTTCTCAGTGTTTTTAACTTAAAGCTACACTTGGGCTGATGTCTGTTAAACATGAGCTGCCCTATGCTGCGCTGCGCTGCGCAGCGCTTGGGGAAGGCGCCCTGGACAGCACCCAAAAACTGGACACGTCTGGGCAAAAGAAGATGTTGCTGCTAACATGATACACAACAACAAAAACCCTTCTTAAATGACTAAAGTGCAAAATATTAGCTGTATTTTGTAAATTTCATGCTGCATGGCTGAAACGCTAACTGCAGCCATACATGTTTGCTGGTCACCCGATTGTATTTTGTTTTGGACATTTTAGAAGTGAGCGACTTCTCCATGACTGACGCTCTCTTCCAACATGGTGACTGTAAACAGGAGCGGCCTGTGTGTGTGGCCCGATCATCACAGGTTTGGCAACTCGCATGTAAATTTATTGACAATCAACAAGGCGGAAACTCAAATTCTATTGGCTAAAAATATTTTGCCGGTCAGTGTGCATTTGCATAGGGGTCTATGGGAGGAAGGGGGAACGTCGGAAGAATAACAAATGTTGTGGATCACCTTTTATCATAGTATTGAACCCCACCATCATTTCACTAGCAAGGACCTCGCTACAGATCGGAATTTAACAGTTTATTGAAGACATGGAGGAACGAATGGTCTGGGGAGAAGTGTTGTCGGAGACCCAGAGGAAGACTCAGTGTGGGGGTGCAGTCTTTGGGAATTCGTCTTTGCGAGCCTGCTCAGGACCCCCCCCTCCAGACGGAACCTGAAAGAGATGTTACAAGACGAGGTACAATAGTGCGAAATGGGAAGGCTGCGCCTGATGATGGATGCTGCGAAGAAGGGCGGGAACCAAAGGGACGGGTCGGCTGGACCCAAAGGGGGAAAAAGGGGTTGGCAGGACCCAAAGGGGGAAAAAGGGGTCGGCAGGACCCAAAGGGGGAAAAAGGGGTCGGCAGGACCCAAAGGGGGAAAAAGGGGTCGGTAGGACCCAAAGGTGTAGGGAGTGGCCTAGTGGGGTGAGGTTAGGCCGGGGAGGCCTAACCTCGGGAAGGGAGGGTTGAAAAACGAATGAGATAGATGAGGAACAAGAGGCAGGCAGAGTTTATATATGGATTACTGAGTGATTACAGACGTGAAAGATGCCCGGGACGCCAGGTGAGACAAGTTAGAACTGATTATGAAGTACGAAGCGGGTTTGAGGCGTTGTCCTGCTCCTGATTTTAAGTTAACCTGTTAACTCCACTTTAAAGATTTATAAAACTTTGATACATAAATATATTCTCCGGACTGCAGATTTAAGGAAAGGATGAATGGGGCCTTGTATCATGAGATTTTGGGCAAAAACCTCCTATCAGTGAGAGCATTGGAACGTGACTGGATCTTCCAGCATGACAATTATCACAAACACAACACCCAGAAAACGAAGGAATGGCTACATAAAAAGCGTTTCAGGGTTCTGAGGTGGCCTAGCCAGTCTCCAGACCTCAGTCCAATAGAGAATCTGTGGATGAAGTTGAAAGTCCGTGTTGCCCAGCGACAGCCCCAAAACATCACAGCTCTAGAGAAGATCTGCATGGAAGAATGGGCCAAAATACCAGCTACAGTAAACATGGTGAAGACCTACAGGAAATCTTTGACCTCTGTCATTACCAACCAAGGTTACATTACAAAGTATTGAGGTGAATTTTTGTTTTTTGACCAAATACTTATTTTCTGCACCATTATACAAATAAATTCTTCAAAATCGTACAATGTGATTTCCTGGAATTTCTTTACTTTGTCTCTCACAGTTGAAGTGTACCTATGATGAAAATTACACACCTCTCTTATCTTTTAAAGTGGGATAACTGCCACAATCGTTGGCTGCTAAATGCTTTTATGCCCCACTGTACAACCACAACGTTGTAGATAGACCTCACAGCATCAGCACCTAGGTCTTCCCAAGTTCTCCATAGGCATAATATATATATATATATATATATATATATATATATATTTTTTTTTTTTTTTCCGGTTTATAGTTATTTGATTTATAGCATTTCTAAATTGAAGAAATCATTATGATGGCGAATACAAATGCAAATAATGAATATTAACACATGAATAGTACACACAAACACTACTTTATTCTTATTGCTTTTTTCTTAAAAAATTGTAGAGACAAAAATAACTGAGAATGTATTTGATTCAAGATGAAAGCAGATAATCTGGGGTTCCCCTTGAGCTGCCTGTCTACTTTTGCACATTTCTTTCTTTCTCATATATTTCTGTTTTTAATTGTTCTCCATCATTGATTTAGATTAACCTGAGACACTCCTCATATTGTGCCCTTTAGCTCTTTTATCATTATTAGGGCTGATGAAAAAGTTTGTACACAAAAACAGAGAAAAATATTTCCCATAGTTCACTCAACATTTACAAACACATACTATACTTCATACCACATGTTTTTCTTAAAGTTGTCTACTTTTGATATATGAATAGACATGGTTATTTTAATACATGGAAAAACTATAGCAAATATTTTAGATAATTTGTTTTTGCTGTTCTGTTCTTTAACAAGCATATATTGAGTGGTTATTTATGTATTTATTCCTCACATTTTCCATAGATGTTAGCTTGTTAATTAGTCAGAAAATTTTCTACAGCTTACCACCTTGCAGTCTGCTGCTCAACAGTCATCTGCCTATATTTTGACAGCTATAGCTTAAAAAAATTTCCTTTAACAAAAGTGATGGGTAGTGTTCCTTTAGTTTCAATGTTGTGACTGTCATTACATATTCTTTATTGGCCAAAATATTCCCACAAATTGTGTCTTTTTTGTGAACAAGAGAAAAAGGCTGTCAGGCAGTTAATGGGCAGTGTGGAGCAACAGGTGGGAGAGGGGCAGAACTGCATGACTTGATTTTCTATTCAGCTGCAGAAAACCCTGTTCACCTGACACATAATTAAAAGAACTTGAAACCAAAGGAACCGGAAAATTATTGCATTTTTAGGCTCGAGCAGCGAAAGCGCTGCTAAGGCCTTTTGCAACTGTGCTGTTTCTTATTCTTCCCGAAAATGAATTTACTTTTTGGAGGATTTATCATATTGAAAACTCAACATATTTGGCAGATGCACGAGCTGTTAGTAAAATTGACTTATTTTAAAGGGTTCGCAAAACAGAAATGGATCAACAGCGCCCCTCGGAATGCTTCAAAACATCCTATCCAATTACCTTTCTCATCGTAGAGCTATGCAATTTGGCCCACTCTTAGATCCTCCCACGGCCTACCTAAAAGTCTTTAAACGTTATAGTCCCAAACGCACAGGAAGTTAGCCATCTTGCTTTGAAAATGTAATTTTGACTGATGTCTTTTACCCCTTTTAGGTCCCATTTTACCTCTGCATTTGATCAAACTCCTCCTAGGGATTTTGACTGATCGCCTTGAAAATTGTTAAGGATGGCCTTCAGGCATGTGGAATCTAAAGTTATCAGTATCCTGAGTTTTCGTGAAGGGGCGGATCCTGGCCTCAAAGTTTTACTACTCGCCAAAATGTTTTTATTTTTTTATATCTCCTACTAAGAAAGTCACAAAGACATGAAACCAACTGGGATTGGTAACCATCTTGACAATACCTGAGCCCAGCCCCCTTAGAAGAGGAAATGTAATTTTATACTTTGAAAGGTCCATATTTAACACCCTTGACCTAATAAACGAAACTCTGCACAGTGACTGTAAACAAGTTGGTATGACTCTGTGTCCAGTATTAAAAGGCTACGAAAGAGGGTGGGGCTGTAGCAGTGTGGCGAATTCGGGCATCATGCCATGGCCATACGTTTGCCTCCAGTTTCCTAAAAAATCATCCGATTTGGACCAGATTCAACATGATGAGTGCTAGTCCAATCCCTGAAAGATATTTATGCTAAGATCTGACAGGCGTGACCTAATTCCTCCACCAAGAATCCCTAAAACAACAAGCCATATTTCACTTGAGGATTATGAAACTTGGGATACATATGTAGTGTCTCAAGACCTAAAAAAAATTTCTTGGAGCCATGGTCCAAACCCCACATGAATGGATCCAATCTGCCATTTTGTGCCATTTATACACATCGTATTTGAACAAACTCCTCCCAGAGATTTTCCCTTACAGACCTCAAAATGAGTGTGGATAGTCTTCAGGCATTGGGGATCAAAAGTTATCAAAAGATTTTTGCCGCATCAAAGAAGGTGGGCGTGGCTTAGCCTCAAAGTAAGGCTTCTCGCCATTAAAGTAGAGGATGTATTAACTTCTACATACAAAGTCACAGCTGTACCAAACTTGCTGGGTCACACACCACCACTCAAGACATTCATGGGATCATTTGCTCATGTTAACTAAGCCCCACCCCCCGAGAACAGGAAGTGCAATGTTTTACTTAGAAAAGGCCATATTTGACTTTTACTTTAATCAACTTTTACCTAATTCATACTTTTACCTAATCAACATCTAGCTGTGGTCAGTGACTAAAATAAAGTTGGGGTAACTTGTTGTACAGTACTGAGAGTTTTCGAAATACGGTGTGGCTTTGGCAGCATGGCAAAGCATGGCGTCACGCCAGTGAAATACTTTACGAAATTCAATAACATGGATATTAGTCCAACCCCTATCAGATATATATGCAAATATTTGGTGGGTGTGGCCTAATTCCTGCACAGTACTCTCAAGAATCAAAATAATCAGCCATAAGCAATGCTTTCAACTAGGATTTTGAAATTTAATACATATGTAGCTTCTGAAGACCCATAAAGTTTGTTGAAGCCAAGGTCCATACCCCACAGGAAGACAACCATTTTGGTCAAAAGTTGCCTTTTTGTGGTTTTTGAACACTATGTCATGCAGAGTTGATCAGCAGGCTTAGTGGAAGCATTGAGGTGGCGGTGTGTGAGTCTCGCTGTCGCATCACAGGCCAGAACGGGGCTAAGCTGCTTGCAGCTTTAATTGAAATTTGAACTTTTTAAAACCTCAGTATATCTTGACAACTGTCTCTAGCTCATGCCTACCCCACAAGTTACCAGATTGTTTTGTTTAAACTCTACAGTTGCTGTTTTATTGTGCAGGCCTCAGCTACAGAAACCAATAACTGGGACTGAGTTGAATTTGCCCAAACATATGTGGATAATGGATCATTTTTGTGTTCCAACTCCCCATGTGTTTACCCGATTTAGGAGCTTCCGAGCAATGTGGGGGAGTCAGCAGATATTAAATTAAGCATGGAGTGGATGCATAACTTATTTAGGGAGGAAAACATGTCCCAAATACGAGAGTATTTTGAACATTTGCAAACAGAACCTAGATGGTCAAAGGACTCCTTCTCAAAGCATGAACCCCTGCGGTGGTCCTGGCAGGCATACAAAGTAAGAGGATGGATTTCAGTGGAGGGCAAATGCAAGGCTTTTTCAATATGCATTTTAACATTTAGGTCAAATTTAACTTCAGGTCTTGCAGCCATCTGCTCCCGGGATGCACGCCAAGCCCACAGGGCAGGGTTCTGGTTCCATCAGGATCAATAAAGAGGCCTCAAAGAGCTCAGTACATCCTCATAATGTGGCCTCTTCATGCTCTGTGTTTCAGGTGTTTTCCCTTTTTAGCTGCAGCCTCCGGGGAGCCAGCTTTAAAATGGATGATTGCCTGCGACCGTCGCATTAAAAGCATTAATCCCGCTCTTATCAAGCAGGGAATGATGAATTAGGAGCGTCAGCTCTGGGCTCACCTTTGTTGTCATTTGAACAGAATCAAAGCTTTAAATCACAGGGCTGCACCTGGTAATAGGAGGGGGGAGACATTCTAATACTGTGTGTGACAGAGCCGCGCTGCTTCCAGCTGATTTAATAACTCCAGAAGGAGGGGGTGGCAACGGGCTAAATGAAAATTTGAGCAAGGTTTAAAATATATGATTGCTGGGCGGAATGGCAGGTGCCCTCATTTTTCTTTGTTAGCGATTTCCAGCCTTGCTGGGGATACAAAACAAATTCATTGTATTTTGTTTTCTTGCTGGTCAATTTTAATGATCTCTGTAACAAGAAAATACTTTATGCACTTATTGTGAGATATTCCTTTGGTTTGACAAAGCTGGACTTCATTTTTGCATATTAGGCTGGCTTGTTGATGTTTATGCACTTTATAACAACTGGGCTAAAACAATCCATTTTGAGTTATTTTACCAACCACAATATGGATCAATTCAGTGCTGAGTTGATTTCCAACAGCGTTGTGTTATGGATTTGACCCAGCATTCTTGGTTAGGTTTTAAGCCCAAAATGTGTATTGGAGTCACTAAAAGTTTGTCTCTACCATGTAACATGGACATTTTTTTCAAATGGAACCTATTGTCCTTGACCCTTCTATTTTAGCCACACATCTTATGTAAATTACATTCACTGATACTGAGAGGGTCACTCGTATTTAATTAGTTTTGTTCAGTTGGAAACAAAATAAACTGACACACATAGTGAGTAGAATCTGATTTTGTGGGAAGGATAAAGGCTCTTGTCATGGCAATGAAAAACCCAGATTTTCAGCAATTCATATGTAGCCAAAAATTTTAAGTCACTTCAAACACAATTCAAAGAAGTAACTCTAACAAGCCTTCTTTTTCATATATATATATATATATATATATATATATATATATATATATATATATATATATATATATATATATATATATATAATTAGTGGCTTGCAAAAGTATTCGGCCCCCTTGAACTTTTCCACATTTTGTCACATTTCAGCCACAAACATGAATCAATTTAATTGGAATTCCACGTGAAAGACCAATACAAAGTGGTGTACACGTGAGAAGTAGAACGAAAATCATAAATGATTCCAAACATTTTTTACATATAAATAACTGAAAAGTGGGGTGTGCGTAATTATTCAGCCCCCTGAGTCAATACTTTGTAGAACCACCTTTTGCTGTAATTACAGCTGCCAGTCGTTTAGGGTATGTCTCTACCAGCTTTGCACATCTAGAGACTGAAATTTTTGCCCATTCTTCTTTGCAAAACAGCTCCAGCTCAGTCAGATTAGATGGACAGCGTTTGTGAACAGCAGTTTTCAGATCTTGCCACAGATTCTCGATTGGATTTAGATCTGGACTTTGACTGGGCCATTCTAACACATGGATATGTTTGTTTTAAACCATTCCATTGTTGCCCTGGCTTTATGTTTAGGGTCGTTGTCCTGCTGGAAGGTGAACCTCCGCCCCAGTCTCAAGTCTTTTGCAGACTCCAAGAGGTTTTCTTCCAAGATTGCCCTGTATTTGGCTCCATCCATCTTCCCATCAACTCTGACCAGCTTCGCTGTCCCTGCTGAAGAGAAGCACCCCCAGAGCATGATGCTGCCACTACCATATTTGACAGTGGGGATGGTGTGTTCAGAGTGATGTGCAGTGTTAGTTTTCCGCCACACATAGCGTTTTGCATTTTGGCCAAAAAGTTCCATTTTGGTCTCATCTGACCAGAGCACCTTCTTCCACATGTTTGCTGTGTCCCCCACATGGCTTGTGGCAAACTGCAAACGGGACTTCTTATGGTTTTCTTTTAACAATGGCTTTCTTCTTACCACTCTTCCATAAAGGCCAACTTTGTGCAGTGCAGGACTAATAGTTGTCCTATGGACAGATTCCCCCACCTGAGCTGTAGATCTCTGCAGCTCGTCCAGAGTCACCATGGGCCTCTTGGCTGCATTTCTGATCAGCGCTCTCCTTGTTCGGCCTGTGAGTTTAGGTGGACGGCCTTGTCTTGGTAGGTTTACAGTTGTGCCATACTCCTTCCATTTCTACATGATCGCTTGAACAGTGCTCCGTGGGATGTTCAAGGCTTGGGAAATCTTTTTGTAGCCTAAGCCTGCTCTAAATTTCTCAATAACTTTATCCCTGACCTGTCTGGTGTGTTCTTTGGACTTCATGGTGTTGTTGCTCCCAGCATTCTCTTAGACAACCTCTGAGGCTGTCACAGGGTAGCTGTATTTGTACTGACATTAGATTACACACAGGTGCACTCTATTTAGTCATTAGCACTCATCAGACCATGTCTATGGGCAACTGACCAAAGGGGGCTGAATAATTACGCACACCCCACTTTTCAGTTATTTATTTGTAAAAAATGTTTGGAATCATGCATGATTTTCGTTCCACTTCTCACGTGTACACCACTTTGTATTGGTCTTTCACGTGGAATTCCAATAAAATTGATTCATGTTTGTGGCTGTAATGTGACAAAATGTGGAAAAGTTCAAGGGGGCCGAATACTTTTGCAAGCCACTGTATATATAAAATTTATTTTTTCATTTTAAATCCTGTTTCAGCAAAAATTTAATGCAAGCATTTCAGATATCCTTCCACAAGCTTTCTACAATAGTTTCCTGGAATCTTGGCCCAGCCCTCTTAACAGAACTGTTGTAACTGGGTCAGGTTTGCATTGGAGTAAGCCTTGGACTGTTTGCCATTACACGTTGACAACACAGACACACACAGGGCAAATAACCATGGACACACAACTAGACAATTGATACCTACAAGAGATTTCGGAAATCAACCAATGAGTTTGGATGGTGGGAGAAAGCTGAAAAGAACACTAACATGCATAGGCACAACATGCAAACTCCACATTGAAATGCTAAAGTTTTCCTGGGTTTTCTTTGATTCAAACTAGGAAACTGATCTAAAAAGACTTGTTTTTAACCAATAGAATTCGAGTTTCCGCCTTGTCGACTGTCAATCAATTTACATGTGCATCGCCAAACCTGTGATGATCGGGCTGCACACACAGGCCGCTCCTGCTTAAAATCGCCATGTTGGAAGAGAGCGTCAGTCATGGAGAAGTCGCTCACCTCTAAAATGTCCAAAACAAAATACTATCGGGTGATGCTCAATAGCGTTCGCTGCTTTCCTCTTTGACCCGCTGTGACAACACAGGTGATGCGTAATTGTTGACGTGGGGCTAGAGGGAACGAGAGGGGAGGGAAGGAGGGTTGTTTTGGGAGGGGCCTTGGTAGTGGAATTTAAGAAATCTCAGCAGCTTTAACTTCATTACCTATACTTTGCTCAAAGTGTACGTGTTGACTGTGATTATCACTGGCTTCCATGCTACTTAACAGCTATGTAACATGAACAAGGTCATTTTCTAATGCAAACTAAAGTCATTAACACACCCAACCAACATAACATAATTTTACCCTCTTACCATTTCTAATCTCATCATGTGAAAGAGGTTCAGTGAAGTCTGATCAGCTGGCTGTATAGTTCAAAATGGCTGTCTGTAAAGAATGACAAAGGGGATATTGGACTGAGGTGGGCATAACACAAAGCACATTACTGGACTTTATCTGCAGAAGGTTTTACAACAGGCTTTGATGTTTCCGAATAGAACATATTTTAAAAGGATCCCTGGGCACTAAGTCTAGGACCGTTGGTTGCCATCAATGACGGTTGCCCTTTAGGCTCCTTTTTAGTTTCTTCTCCAAAACAACAAACTAGGTCAATACTATTGGTCCAATGTTTGGTCAGAGCTACTCATCTTTTATCCAGACACCATTTGCGTTTAAGCTGTTTTGTGTGGAATGTTTGCAACAGTGGTTTCAACCATTGAACATCCTAGGGACATTTGATGCCATTCAATTTTTAAAATTAAATCCATTTGGCTGTAATAAATGAATATAGCATGAATTTCTCACATCGTGAATTCTTTTCTTTTATAGTTTAGAATTATTGTCCCAATACTTTAGTTTCATTCTCTTTGGCTTACTAGCTGTCAGTTTTTCACTTTGATGTTTATCCACAAGATGGTGCTACTTTTTCCACATTCAAAGCATGCTGCAAAATTTCCAAAGTGCCTTCCTTTTTAAATTTTTTATTATTTTTATGAATTGCTGGGGGTTTTATTACCTGATGTCATGGATCCGGAGACGGAAAATTAAGGGGAAGAAAAAAGAAGATGAAGAAGAGAGGTAGGAAACAAAAAGTCATGAGAGAGGGTGAGTTGAAAATACAAGAGAGGAAGGGGAACAAAGAAAACACATGAAAACATTGAAGTCTGCCTCCATACCCAAAGGACGGCAGAGAGAGGGGAAAAAACAAAACAAAACAAAAAAGGAAAAAGGAACATCGACAAAACAAACCAAACATCGTGAACTAAGAACTAAACAACCACATCACACAAAAATGGATATAAAAATACACCAACAATGGCACAGAAAAACTCATGATACCGATTAATCAAGCTCAAGTAATGATAACCTCAGCCCAAGAATATATCTGTAAACACCAGAGACCCCACATCTATGTGTGTGTGTTAGCATGCTGGTGCAGATAAGGTTTCTCCTTAAGAGCGTTCGATAGCTGGTGTGAATAGACATCAATCCGTCTCCCAGGAATCGATGCAGACATGAAGGAGATCGGAGCCAAGACGTCCAAAGGACCCCCAGAGCCCCAGGCGGACCCGGGCGGGGCCGACCGCATCCCACAAGAGAGGAGCAAAGGAGAACCCCAGGGGAACGTCCAGCGGCTACTATGCAGGGGCCTGGGGGGCAGCAGTGACGAGCTCACGGGCCCCGCCGCCAACCAGCCCCGCCAGGGCGGGCCGGTCCATGGACTGGGAGAGTTGGGGCCCAGGGGCGCCCCACCCCCCAGCAGGGACCCGACAAGGGACCGGCCGGTCTCGGCCCCTGCGGTGCCGGGGGCCCCACGCGCCACCACCACCCCGGGCCAATCCCCACCGCCAACATCTCAGCGCCCCACCTCTGTCCCACGTCAGGGCGCCCCACCGATAGCCGCAGCGGACGGCGGCATCCCCAGGCCGAGCTCAGCCAGCACCTGGACACCAAGTTGTACCAGCTCCCGAGTCCTGATCCCACGCAACGCAGAGCGCCGAGACCAGGCATCCAACAAAGGCCAGGGCCGGTCCAACCCGCCAATGAACCGACCAAGCACGGTGCACACAGAACAGGTGATTGAACGAGCAGAGATGCTGGATCCGTATCCCGCCGAGCCACCGAGCAGGCACCACCCGACAATCCCAAACATGGCACCCCTAAAAGAGGTGCGCCAACCAACCAAAGGAAGATATCGGCCAAGCGCATCGGCCGACTGACACACAGGCCCCCCCAGGCCCGGAGAGGCACGTACCAGGTCCGAACCGGATTGACCACCGACGCACCAGTAGGCAGGGGCATCCATCACTGGTGGGGAGTGACGGAGGGGAAATAGGCCCCCCATTAAATGTAAGGCCTGAGGTGCGCCAGGCGAGAGGGCAGGCCAAGACCCAACCTGACAGGCAGACAAAGACATACAGACACAGTCATACACAAATTGCCTTCCTTAGTAAAATAAGTGTGTGCCTCTATTGATGTTGGATCGTGTGTGCAAAATTTCTTACATGTCTAGCAATCCATTAACAATCTGCAGGTTCATATCAATAATAAGCAGATCCTCACTGGAATGTATTTAATGAAAATTATTTAGGTTTTCTTCAGGAATAGAAGATCATGTTGCTTTTATAAAATAGACTGCTTTTCTAATCCAAAGCCTTCTAAAGGTGTACATTTCATTGACTGAATGAGAGTTTAATTTAATGCTTTGTGGTTTTTCCGGGCCATTTTATTTCAGGAGTATTGGGGGAGTACCTCAATTGAACATGACAAAACAAATCAGCCCAAGCTTTTATGTCTACATGCTTGAATATTTTAATGAATTTGAATTGTTTATGAGCTGCATTTAAGCAGCTACCCTCGTTCCCTGTTTATAGAGAGACTGCCGTGTATTAATGATTTAAAAAAAGACCCTGCAATTAAACAACTGCGTTAATGAGAATAGACAAAGTAACTCTGTGATTTAAATTATTTTTTAACCATGCTCAATTCAGTGAATTTTCACATCAAAGCAGCTTATTGCATTTTGTTAATTAGACCTAGAATAATTGACCCTAACTTTAAAATGTAGGAATAAAGCCCCTGACGCAGGCAAAGATGATTTTCTATTTTATAAATTATGTTATTATCCCCCCCCGTGCCTTTCATATGTTTCCCTTTGCTTGTCATTTCTTCTTCAAGGTGGAGAATCCATATTATTCCAGTTGAAATAAGGTCACTCTCTTTTGACTCTGTGCAGAAGTATTCATTCCTTTTGAATGTTTTCATGTTTTGTCACTTCAAAGCCAGAAATGTCAACGTATTCAGCTAGGATTTTTTTCTGATAGACCAGCACAAAGCAGTGCAAAGTTGTGAAATGGAAAAAAAAGGATGCACAGTTTTAATTGTTCCGCTAAACAAAATCCTGAAAAGTGTGGAGTTATTTTTAATTCAGCCCCTATTAGTCTGACATCCCTTAATATTATATAGCACAACTAATTATCTTCAGACGTAATCTAAATAGCAATTTTGCAATTAGTAGACACAGGAAAGACGTAGAACAAGGTGCTCTAGAGAATGATTACACCATTCCCATCATGAAACATCATGATGACTGCATCATACTTCAGGGAGATGAAGCTATAGTTAAGTCTAAAACTATTCATACTCTTAGGAGATTGAGGTTTAAAATAATGTTTTAATTT
Source organism: Valencia hispanica (assembly GCA_963556495.2). Lineage (NCBI taxonomy): Eukaryota > Metazoa > Chordata > Actinopteri > Cyprinodontiformes > Valenciidae > Valencia > Valencia hispanica. Next base: position 30,316,704 of record OY747704.1, read on the forward strand.
AACTGACATTTTTCTTCTGACAGAAAGTAATATTAATGTTTTGGTGTGGCACAACTGGAGCTCCAACTTGAATCTTTGGAGGAAGATAAAGATTAGGGTGATGGCGAGGAGACCTTCCAACCTCAAAGAGTTGGAGCTCATCAGCAAAGTAGTCAATAGTCAAAATACCATGGATAATTTTTCTTTCTCCTCACCAAATAAACCAGTTTGTGTTTGTCTTTCACATAAAAAAACAAATAAAATATATAGATGTTTTTTTTGACAAAATGTGCAAAGGTTCATAGGGTGTGAAGACTTTTGCAAGGCATTGTAAATGCTGCAGGAAAATGTATAAAAAATCAGTTTGGTTGCAGTGAATATTAATGACCCTTCAGGGGCATTGAGCTGACTTGTACCCAAAGACATAATTTGAATCTGGGGAGGTCACAGGAAACATTAGCAAATTATCTACCCGGTGCCTTCCAAGATCTCCCGGCAGATAATGGAAAAGCCAATCTAGTTGGCTGATCGGTATCTTATCGGCATAGGCTGAGAAAAGCTTGCTGTAATTTCGCTTGATATGATAGAAGATTTCCCCTCACTTTGAGATTAGCTTTCACTCAGGGGCCCTGTGCTATAATTGTAAGCCTATAACAAGGTGAAACATTTGTGGAATTCACAACTATTTTCAATAATGCTCAGGGGGAGAGGATGCCACTGAGAGGAGGTGTGTGTGAATGGATGAAAATATGCATGTAATTTATTCATAGCAGATGACTGACAACATTTTTAAATTGCTGATCTGTAACAAATAATTTTAGATTAAGTAAAATATGAACATATAAGAAAAGTTAGTCAAGTTTCGCAATTAATGAAAAAAAAAATTATATAATATGAGGATCTATTTTCTGTATAGTACTGTAAATATTTGTCTTGGTGTCTTTAAAGGGCTCAAATTCCTCACATTGGCTCATATATTAGCCATACAGCAAATATTTAAAAAACAGCACTAAATAAAAAAATTAGCAATTTTCTCTGGCAGCTATGCATCTGTACTCAGGAACCGGTGATTTGGGACAAATGCAAACATCAGCATGCTAAAATGCTCACCATAACTATGACAACATGCTGATGTTGTTCAGGGGGGTGCAAATCGTAAGACATAATTAGAAGTGCACACACCACTGTAGGAAACTGACCCTGGCAGATTTTTTTCTCCTTAGGTTTGTTAAATACAATATGCTAATTTGTAACCATGAATACTTATTTACCCATCATGTGTAAGCAGGAAATTAAAAAAACCGTCTGAAAACATTGTCTATTTATGTTCTTATGGAGTATTTTTGTCTTTTCAAAAGAAAACTGTCCTCGCTTTGGCTTTACAATAAGTCTGGAACATAATAAATTGTGAAAAAAAAAAATGGGTGTGAATACTTTCTGGTGGTACTCTGTTTATCCAGGCCTTTTGTTTCAGTTTAGCCTGGCTGAGCTACTGTAAGGCGAGGTGGTCCACCATGACAGGAATGAAAAATGACAGCTGTGGCTATAAAATGGAAATAGATCCGGGGTTCTGTTCATTGCCACTGGAGGTCCACAATTCTCTGGGGCCAAATCAGCTGTCCTTTTGCAACAATCGATTCGTTTCTATTGACTGCGCCACCAATTTAAATCACTTTTTGTGTGCGATCAGTAATGATTTAAAGAGTCCCTTGTTCTCCATTCATAGCCTGAAAATGATTCTACTGATGAACGCTCTGGTCATTTCAGTGCTTTTTCTTTCATGTAGAAACCCTAAAATTCAAGGGTTTTGACTTTACCACTGAAAAAAAGCTTGTTTTCATATCAACACTGTGTGTCTACCACTTAAGGTGCACTAGAACATCTAGCTTTTTCTACTGTTTCTATGTTAATTACTCAAATATTTCAATGAAAACGTTTAAAGAAAGTGGACCCCTGCCTATTTGTGCTTCAGTATTTGCAGATTCACCTATTCACTTTTGTGTAACATAGCTCCAAATTATTCAATTCTCTGATCTTTTTAGAATATATCTAAAATATTCAAAGGAATATGCAGCTTTGGAAGCTAAGCCAACTTTAAAAAATGCTTCTTGACAACTCAGAAGCACCATTTATTTTCCTTGCTGCTGATTGGCTGTACCCTCAACAACAGAGATAAGGAAGACTGTAGATGTTAGCTTCATATTAATTAACAGTTACCCCTGCTTTCCACCGGACGTGTAAACGGTACGTAACATAATAGACACGTTTTAATAGACACGAATTCAGCAGCGCGTCCCTTCCCACTGAGTGCGTCTTAGATGCATATCACTCGCGAAAGTGTTCAACCCAGCTGGTCCTGGGAGATCATGGAATCACAGGAGAATTGCAATTGCATAACTTAAAGTGTAGTATGCAGGGGGAAAAAATAATTCTATGTTAGTACATATAGCATAAACTTACCATCTACTCCCAAAACTGCGGATGTTTCTGTCCATGCCTTCTCCTTTTTCATGTCGTCCTTGTAAAAATGATAACTGGTATCATATAAACTGGGTGATTCTCCACTTCAAGGATTAAATTCTAGTCCATCATATAAAACCAACTAACAAACTAACAAAACTAACTAACTACCCACAGAGCGACTGACTTAACGCTGGTGTCATAGGGTAGTGATGTTTTGTTTTTTCCATAGTTAAGCAATCGGAAATATCTGTATGTGTCTTCTATTTTGAAATATGCCGCATGCTTTACATGGCTTCCGTGCCTGATTTCCTGTCTGGCCTGATCTAAACGGCTGAGTTTGATGCGTTTTAGAAGCGTAGAAGCGTAGTAAAAAAATAGACCTGCCGCGTAAATTTAGGAGAGGGCCACGACACAACGCTTTGTGCGAATTGGCTTCCAGCCTGATGGAAACTGTCCCATTGATTATAATGGTGGCTATCAGCTGCGTATTACACTTCACAGACATTACCCGCTGCTTACAAATCCGGTGGAAAGTAAGGGTTAATGTTTGAAGTGTGAACAATTGAAATAAGCAGTTATAGGTGTTTTTAGATGGGTTTATTTTAGCTATTCGTGGGCAGGAGTGGTCCCTAACCCCTGGTGTCAAATAAATAAATTGGCCCACTGGTAGAAATACCAGGGGTCCACTGTTCTAATAATGCCCACAATTCCCATGGTCAAACCAAGTGGTGGCAGCATCATGCTGGAGGATGCTTTTCAGGAACAGATAGTTTTACAAAATATTGACTCAGAGGGCTGCATAGGAATGTGCGAAGCACTTTTCCGACTTTTATTTGTAAAACAAAAAGAAGTGAAAACTATGTATTCTTCTATATGTAAAACAATACATTACTGCCAGTCAGCTACAGCTGGTTGGCTGTTGTGTTGTATCTGAAGCATTTCTTTTGTAGTAAGTGTCATGAGGCTCACATGTTAGAAATTTGGTTTTCTTTTATGTATCTATTTTGATAATTAGTTTATTTTGCTATTTTAGATAATTTCTTTGTGTTAGTTCATTTGTGGACTTATTCTTATTATCTGTGATTTGGACTGGTTTCCTTAGATTAGTCTTTTTTTTGGTTCAGTTTTAGGGTGTCTATTCTCAGTATATCTTCACTGAGCCAGTCAGCCTGCTTCCCTTTCCAGCTGTTTTCTATCTTCTTATCCCTGGTCTGCTTCCATTCTCCCTCAGGTGTTTCCACTTCCCTTTGATTAGCTCTTCTGGTTTCTTTTGTCACCTCCACCTCTTCCTCAGTATTTAAGCTCTTTTGGAGACATTATTCTTTATTGGCACCTTCTGTTACCTCAATGATACAGCATTGGTCATGGTTATTCTTTATTGTTTACTGTAAGTTTATTTTTTGTTGTTTCTTCATAAAAGTATTTACGACTCAGCACATTAATATGGATTTAGGTCCTCCTTAAACACCCCATCATGACAACACGGAACTATGTTTAAACAAAACAGAATTCATGATTTAATAAATAAGTTGTATATTGATTTATTTTAAAAGATCTTCTAACATATTTTTTAAACTTACATTTATTTTTATTTATTACATTCATTTCTATTTAACACATTTTTATAACATTTATTTTACTCTGGTTATATTTTGAGATTTTGTATACTGACAACCTAGCAAATGGATGGCCAATAAGTTCACATGGTTAAAGCAAACCTTTCTTTACATCCAAAGAAAAGATATGTTTTAATGGAATAGGAAATAACACAAATATTTCCTTCCATATTAAATACATGTGTTAAATCCTTTTGATGTAAAAAAACACACTCACTTTAACTTTAAAAGTATTTCTGTAACATCTAAAAATTGTATGTGTGACTTTTCTAAAATAAATGCAGAAATTGAGAGTTTGAAGAGTGTTCATACAAAAATAGCCTACATTTCTGAGACCCTTGTTGCATGCCATGCTCTCGACTCGGTGTAACCTCCTCCCACCATGTAGTGCAGAGAAAAGCTGCGAGGTCACAGCTGCAGTGTGCAGAGGATGTGAGGGCAGGCAGAGTGGAAACCTGGGGCTCAGAAGAGCAGAGACGAGGTTTTGTTGAACGGAAGATTTAGAGGCTAACTCTCGCTTTCAGCATGAGGAGCAGGAAGTGAAACTTGCACAACTGAAACCTTGTAAGCAGAGGGCGCCAGTTGTGACCCCTTGACTTCTGCTACAGCTTTCTACAGGTTTACACTCTAGTGACAAAACTCAAGAAAAAACACGGCCCTAACACTAAAAATAGAGCTTAAAATTTAACCATGTCTGGCAGACATTTTCTTACTGCCAGATTTGTAGTTTCACACAGTAGTTTAATTGATTTATTGCTCTTACTCATCCTCTCTGATTATATTAACATACATTTCCATCCATCCATTATTTTGCGCTTGTCCAGGGTCTGGTCGCAGGGGCAGCAGCTTAAGCAGAGAGACTTCCCTCTCCCCCAGCCACTTGCCCATATAGCAAGCATAATTGGCCCGATTGTGGCTGAGCTCTGGCACTGTTGGCTGAGGTCCGGGTCGGCCGAATCACTTGTTTCCTTTAATGGCCCCAAACAGATGTTCAGTAGTTGAGCTGATGCTGTCTTCCTTTTTTGGCCTGATTGTGGTTCGATACAATATTGCCGGAAGTGGACACAATGTGGTGGACACATGCAACACACTGTGTGGCCCGACAGTAGGGATACAGACATCTGCCAGTATTAGAAAAAACACCAGTTGGCTCGATTTTGGCTCAGTGTTGGCACTTTTGGGTCATGGGTCTGATGAGGCGGTTTTTATGAATTGCGTGACAGTAAAGCTCTTTTCTAAAAGGTTTAATGTTTAGTACCATGGTGTCATGTCTCAAAATATGCACAAATAACAGTTTTGACTTCAATCAAGGACAATGTGGGATTATTTTACAAATCATTAATTATTTCAAGACAGACGATAAAAACGTGGCCACAATCTTTTAAATGTACAGCATACTGGTGCAAATTAAGCCTTAATAAATGACGCTGCGTAGCTTGCAGACACACTATGTGTTTATTGTTACTATGGCAACTAGATGAGAGGAGAACTTGCTGGCTGTTTATTCTGTTTTAATTTAAGAATTTACCAAAACACTTTGGGTTTGGGTTAAAAAAAAAAACAAATAAAATAAATATTTTTTTTAATAGCGCAGTTTCCTGTGTGTAACTTCGGCTTTACTCAGTGGCCTACTGTAGAGTCAATGTCCGTTATCAGCAACTGGGCAAGCAGAATTGAACGAATGACTCCGCGATTTTGCATTACCGCCACAAATCCTATACTATCGGCGCACTGCCCGTGCAACGAGTGGAACCTGACTGTCGTCGCGTTAAAAACTGAACAACGATCGGCGGCTATCCGGTCACACACTGTATGGATGAGGACGCAGGAGTGGACAGTGTGCAACTCCCACTTTGTCACCAGATTCTGGTAAGTATAATTTAATAACATATATTTTGCCAAAATACAAAACATTATTGTCAGCGTATAATGTATCCTAATGTAAGCTTTCAGAAAAGGTCAATATAACATAGCCTACAACTAGAAGATTCTTGAACTTTTAGTTAGACAAACCGCTATATTTAGCAAGCGGATTTAATTAGCTTTAGCCCTGAATTAAACTAAAAAAAAGAACAATGAAATAAATCACAATCTACTTTCATAGTAATCACGGATACATTTTTTCCAGTCACAGAATATGTAGGGTGTAGGGCCATTGTCCACAAAGGAAACATAATTTGGAGTAAATTTCTGCCCCCAAAAAATCAGAAATTATCTATTTGCCAGTATAGTTTTTAATACCAGGTGACATAATTAAATTCTGGTAAATACCACATAAATGTTTCATGTAGTTGTATATCCATTTCCCATATCTATAGGTGCAGTATGAAGAAACCCAACTGTTTGTTTGGCTGCTGAACCAGAGGTGGAGGGAATAATGAAGCGGTGGCTCCAGCTCGCAGCTGATCGTGAGAGAGGGAGAAAGAGAAGGCTACTAGCTAAAGAAAATGCCTAATAAGCTCAGCTCTCTTTGTGTTTATTATTAGTAAATATGTGGTTATTATTTCTACATTTTGGTTTAGTAGGAGTAAGTTCAGTGTTCCCGTGTTGAGTTCAATACGGTTAAATGTCTCATATCTTTGTATTGTATTTCTGATATGTTAATACAAGCACTTTCATACAAAATTGAAATTTTGTCATTTCTTTTTTTTTGGCATTTAGCATTTTCATCTCAGTTTTACAGTGTGTAGGCCAATGTTGACCTGGGGACACTCAGCCAACACTCAACCAGGTCAATTTTTCAGTGTATGGGCCAATATTGGGCCAGGGGTCCAGCCAGCTCTCAGCCAGCATACACCTGTACTGGTTCACTGACTGTGGGCCAGTACAGGGCCGACATAAACAATGAGAGTTACCTTACAGTGTGTGGGCCAGACCTGGGCCAAAACAAACTTGTTGTGTCATTGTTCAGTGAGTGGGCCATTCTTGGGCCGAGGGCCCAGCCAATAGAGGGCCAGTACATAGGCAAGGGTGTGGCCCAGAGATGGGCCGGACAAATTTTGCTATGTGGGTGGGCTAGCTCCTCAGGGGGATTCCCAAGGTGTTCCCAGGCCAGCCAAGAAACATAGTCCCTCCAGCGTGTCCTGGGTCATCCTCTGGGTCTCCTCCCGGTGGGACATGCCAGGAGTACCTCGCCAGGGAGGCGTCCAGGAGGCATCCTGACCAGATGCCCGAGGCACCTAAACTGGTCCCTCATGATGTGGAGGAGCAGCGGCTCTACTCTGAGGCCCCTCCTGGATGACCGAGATTCTCATCCTATCTCTAATGGCCCCTTTCCACTAGTAACAACTCAGCCCGGCTCTACTCCGCACAACTTGGCCTTACTTGGCCTGGTTGGTTTTACACTGCAGGGACCTGACCAGCTCAAGTGGGTGGCCCCAGAGAAGGCTAAGTAGCTACATGACGCATTTAACAAAACAACAATGGAGGACAGGTAGCTATGTTCAACATTTTGCTCAGTTTACGGCTTTTGTCAGACTCCAAAACAAGAGAACACGGGAAAAGGCTGCGGGCGGCAAGGCGAAACATTCTGAAGAAGTACAGGAGAGTGGAGGATGCCATAAGGTAGTGGAACAGGATACAAGCTAGACCACTTGTGAACGTGAGCTAATTCTAATGCTAGCCTGCTGTAGTGGGCTATAAATACGCTAACACCCAGCATAAAACTACGTAAATGCAGAATAATTAAGGTTTAGTAATCTGTTTGCTGTGTGTATTTCAGATGACTGTCCTGTAAAGTCATTGCGGCAGGTGTGGGATTTTAACTGGTTCCTCTGGTGGGTGTCATAGTTCTTAGGCGTTGTGTTTTGAGTTTTAGTTAGTTCTTTTCCTTATACAGTTTATCTTATCATTTTAGTAGATTTCTTGGTGTTAGCTTCTGTTAAATTATACTTTAGGTTCTTAGTGTTACTTTTTGGCTCTGTCTTCCTTTTATACAGTATGTTAACTTGTTAACATTCTCACCTGTTTCCCTGTTTAATCTTTTATTTTGCTTTTCCTCTTTTCATTGTTTGTCCCTGTTAGTTCCTTTATACTTCATTAATTGGTATTCTTATTAAGAATCCATTCCTTGTAAGTTTATTTCCTTCAGTTCTGTTTTCTCCTCACTAGTGCTCTTGAGTTCTTTCTAGATCCCTTCTTATATATCTTATCTTTAGTTACTCCTAGGTTAGTTCTTATTTAGGATTTCTTCTTTGTATTGTCATTCCTTGTTTCTTGGCCCTCCTATCTGTTTCCTTTTGCCATTTTGCCTCAGTCACTGATTGTTTCCACTTGTGCTTTCCCTCTCACCTGCAACTGCTAATTAGCTCCTGGTCTTCTCTCGGTCACTTTCCACTTCTCAGTAGCCTATATTTAAGCTCTTTGTCAGTCACAACTCGCTGGTTCGCAGTCTAACATCCCTGTGTTTGGTTCCTGTTCCCCGCCACAACATTTTCTGGTCTTCCTAAGTTATGTAAGTTCACTTTTCCTAGTTATTTGTTATAATTAAATCATTGTTCTTTTACTTCGCTGCATTTGGGTCCTCAATCCACTAAACATGACAGTGGGATGTTGTTGTTCCTGCTTTAACAGAAAATGCTTTTGGCAGACTGATGTGAAGATAGTGTTATCTTCTGTAAAGTAATTGGACTGTGATGTCGAACTTATGAAGTCTATGGTGCTGACCTGCTGTTCTGCATAACCTGTGAAACTCATGGAGAAACTTATGAGAGATCTCATGGGAAGAACCTGTTGCAGACATTACTGTGGATGATGACAATAAAGACATGTTTTAAAAAATGTTTCCACTTTTGTGTCCAAATAAAGCAATATAAGATGTATGCTGAAATTGCAAAACAAATCCTACAATTAATATATATGAGTTGGTAGGAACAACATAAGGGCTCTCATCACAGAAAAGTATCTTAACTAACCGCTTTAGATTTGAAAGCATTTACCGGTAGTTTAACGTGGGTTAGCTGAATCCATAGAACTTTTTGCATATTTTGCTCCCTATTAATCTTTACAAATTTGTCATTTTCCCAGGGGTCCACAACCTGAAATAAAATTAGGTTTTTAATTAACTTTCATATTTACATTTGTGATTTTTTAGCTCTAGACAATTTTTAGTTAATAGCAGCCAGGGAAAAGTTGCTATCGGATTTGAAAAGGTTGCTGAGCCCTGATCTATTAGATTTTGGAAAATGAAATTAACAACTATTCAATTGTCATTAACATTCAAAAGGTAATTATTTTTGGTTGACCTATGGATTCCACCAACCAGTGTATGCTCAGATTAAATTACAAATCACAATGCAAGCATATAACTTAAACATTTTTATTGGACAGGTATAGAAAAAGTTTAGACAAAAATACAATTGCATGTCTGTGGGTCATGGTGTGTGTGCAATCTCTCCCAGCACCCAAAGGAAAATTTGAAGGCATTCTGTTTCATCTCCCTTCGCTGGCCAGCTTCCTGCTCCCCCGCATCAGGCAATCCAGCTGGTACCGTTCCTCTGCTACTTGCATCGCTGTGATAAATGATTGGTTGTCTTTGGAGACCCTTTTCCACTTTTCCTCCTGTTTAGACAAAAAGGAAAAATTGAGGCAGTTAACAAAAATCCAGTTTAAAAACCTTTTTTGAAGAAACATAACAATGGTGCTGCATAGAATAGAATCATCCTTTATTGTCCCACAGAGGTGAAATTCAGCTGTAACAGCACCAAAGTGACAGGTAATAAAGAAGCATTAGATTCACATGAGAAAAATATTAAACTGAATTAAGAAGGCTATATGTACATTAGGTATACAAGTACAAAAGTAAAGTACTGTGCAGTTATTAAAAATTAAAATGGCATACTCAGATTTGAGGATTGTGCAACTGAACAGGATGATTTAAAAATATTTACAGAATGCATGTGTAGCATGAATGCTTTGTAGTTTGCAAGAGCAATTTTAATATTCTAAGCCAGCTGTAGTGTGCTGATTGTAATTTTAATATTATGCTCCTAGTGCATTTAAAAGCATGCACTTTAAGAGTATAAATTTGAGAATAGAAATACACTTATCCCCTACTGTCCCACAGAAAATTTAAGTAGGGACATGCATATTCACACAAAAATAAAACAAGACTGTAGAAGAACAGATTTACAACATCACAAAAAGCAGTCATATTGAAAGTAAAATGCAGGTAAATAGGTTAAAGAAATGTAGAAGAATCTAGATGGGGTCATCCAGGAGGGGCTCAGAGCAAAGCCGCTGCTCCTCTACATCGAGAGGAGTCAGTTGAGGTGGCTCGGGCATCTGGTTAGGACGTCTCCTGGACTCCTCCCTGGTGAGGTGTTCCAGGCACGTCCCACCGGGAGGAATCCTAGGGGAAGACCCAGGACACGCTGGAGGGACTATATTTCTTGGGTGGTTAGCGGTTAGCATTCATGTAAATTAGTTTTCCTGTGGTCATGGAGGGAACCATGGCGTCACTTTTTATTTCTTTGTTCACAGTGTGCTTACCACATATAGGACGAGTAACTTATGATTAAAGTCACACACAAAAAAACTCACCATCCATCATACAAATGAAGTATCTATCTATCTATCTATGACTTTTGGCTCAGCGTTCTCTTTACTACGCCGACCTATAAATCTCCCTTTCCATTTTTCCATAATTTGTGTACAAGATCCCCACATACTTAAACTCCTCCACTTAGGGCAATGGCTGTAGATCACGTCCTGATGAAGGCAACAGGACCACATCTGTAAAAAGCAGAGACACGAGGCCACCAAAATGAATCCCCTCAACACATGGGCTGTATCTAGAAATCCTGTCCATAAATGTTATGAATTAAATCCGTGACAGAGGGCAACCTTGTCGGAGTCCAACTCTGACCAAAAAAGGGCCTGACTTATTGCCGGCAGTATGAACCAAGCTCTGACAGCGGTTGTACAGGGACATAACAGCCCAAACCAAGGGGCCTGGGACACCATACTCCTGGAGTACAAGTGTTGATGGTGCACCGCTTCTCCCTCCTGAGACATCAGATTGTGGTCCAGAAGCGTCTCAAAGCCGTATGGAGGTCGTTCTCCATGGCCTCAAAGAACTCCTCCCATGCCTGATTTTTTGCCTCAGCAACCATCAGAGCCACATTCTGCTTGGCTTGCCAGTACCCATCAGCTGCTTCTGGAGTCCCACAGATCAAAATTACCTGATAGGACCACTTTAGCTTGACAGCATCCCTCACCGCCGGTGTCCACCAGTAGGTTCGAGTGTTGCTATTGCGAAAGGGCACCGACGATCTTGCGGCCACAGCTCTGGTCAGCCACCTCAACAACGGAGGCACGGAATATGCCCTTCTCAGGCTCAATGTCTCCCACCTCCCCCGGGACGTGTTCGAAGCTCTGCTGGAGGTGAGAGTTGAAGCTCCTTCTGACAGGAGATTTTGCCAGACATTCCCAGCAGACCCTTACAACCCATAAGGGCCTGCCAGGTCTGATCTGCATCCTACCCTACCATTGGAACAAACTCATCACCAGGTAGTAGTCATTGGACAGCTCTGCGCTCTCTTCACCTGAGTGTCCAAAACATGCGGCCGCAGATCAGATTAAACAACAACGAAGTCAATCATCGAGCTGCGGCATGAGGTGTCCTGGTGCCAAGTGGACATATGGACACCCTTATGCTTGAACATGGTGTTCGTTATGGACAATCCATGACGAGCACAGAAGTCCAATAATAAAACACCTCAGGTTCAGATTGGGGGGGGGGGGATTTCCTACCAACCACATACCTCTCCAGGTCTCACTGTTGTTGACCATGTGAGCGTTGAAGGCTTAACCCTAATTTCCACTGCATATGCTCCGCTCCGCCACGCACTCCCCAGCGAAAACGCTCCCTTTGTAGTTGATGAGAGAATTTTCACTGCTGCTGCCGAGCGGCGCGGGGCGCCGTTTCACCACTATTTTTGCTGGACGCCGGAGCAAGTCCGCAGTCAATCTACACAAATCATACAGCACCAACAGGATATGGAACAAGCACATTTCCGGATGCTTTTCAAAATAAATTAATAAAGACGGACTATAAATTTTTGTATCATAATCATCTAAACGTATAGCGTATATTTATACATATGTTGTCCAAAATATCTTGACACAGAATAACAGAGAATAACTGTTCTTCTCTCTTCGTCTTCCACGGAATGAAGAATTTTGTTCTGACTTCCGTATTTATTACTGGCTTTTATTGCGAGATCTCACAATTCCCGCGCATGCTTCTTTGAGCACCTCTGGGCCGTGGACTGGAGTGCAGCGGATCTAGAGCGCATGCAGTGGAAATTGGGGGTAAGAAGCATATCACCAAAGTCATACCTGATGTCACATCACACAGAGGGGCGTGGTAGACATTGAATATTAAGTTGATCCCTGAAATCCAGTGGTAAGATAAATTACTTGTGCTTCAGGCAAATATCAATAATGTAGGTAATAATATTTGCATGACGTATGTACTTTAGTACTGATATAATGAACTAAACGTTTGATTTCCAAATTATGCTTAAATCTTTGAAAATGAGTGTACTTTCATGTCCCAAATTACCATATGAGCTGTGTCAAAATATTTAATCATTTAAACAGTATACAATGAAAGGCTTCACTGATTTAAATGGGTACAGAGATGTAGTGAGACAGCTGCTGGTAATTTGAGAACTGTCAGAATAATGTCATCAGATAGTGTGACCCCAATAACTGTTGCTAAATGAATTATATATATATACATATATATATATATATATATATATATATATATATATATATATATATATATATATATATATATATATATATATATATATATATATATATATATTGAAGATCACACTTAATGCTGTTTAGCAGTGGAGTGAATGTATTACTAATGTGACAGAGGGGTAAGTAATGTTACATTGATGCCTGCAGATGTAACCTCTACACTCCGTCTTGTGTTTCCATTTATTTAAATAACTCATTTTAATGTATGTAAGTGAATAGCATTAGGGACAGACCCAGTATGATAGAGGAAGAAGGTTCAAAGGAGGGTTAAAAGCTGGGAAAATCAGTCTGCAAGAAGTGGGGGGCGACTAGGGCATGCCATATTCCCAAATCTACTGTCCAAATTCAGGTAGCTTTTAAAAAAGGACAGACACACAAAGAGCATGGAAAATAACCAACATATTTACAGTGTAAATTAAAGTGTAACCCCAGTGAAATGACCAAACAGATTGGATGTTATGTTTGAAATAAAGACAATAAGTTTATACCTCATGGTATTTGCCAGTACACGAGCAGACTTAGTTCAGTGGCCATGCCCCAGATTCACTGTTTTTTGTTGTTGTTTTGTTTGTGTTACATATTTGAGGAAAAATTATATTTGTAATGTTATTTAAACTTATTTTCTCTCCATATAAAGACATAACCTTTCAGATCATACAAAGAAACCTTACACAGTAGCATCAAAATCATTTTGGCAGGAGCTGTTTTTGGCTTTATTAGCTCATGTAGAACTGTTCTTAATGGCATCCATCCCTTATAGGGTGCACATAAGGCTTTGCATTCAGCTGTAAATGCCCTCTAACGCTCTAAAATCTCAAACCCCTCTTACGAGAGGTACAAAGGGAATTTCTAACTGAAATACACTACTTAGGAAAATGATGCTGGTTGCCACAAAAATAAATAATGAATACACAAACTGCTCACACTGTTTCTGTGTCCCAAATTGTGAATTAAGCTATACATTTAAAAGTTTACAATAACAAAACACAGTTCTAGTTACAGTGCCTTGTAAAAGTATTCACACCCCAGGAACATTTCTACAGTTTGTCAAATTACAACCACAAACTGCTTGTATTTTATTGGAATTTTCTGTGGAAGACCACACAAATTAACATAAATGTGGATAAGAATGGACACTGAAACATGGTCTTCAAAGATTAAAAAAAATAAAAGTCTGAAAAGTTGTGCTAACATCTGCATTTAGCCCTCTTCATTAAAATAAAAAATTAAATCCAGTACTACAAAGTGCTTTGAGAAGTTGTGTAATTTATAGGGTCTGCCTGTGTGTAAGGCCTCAAAGGTTTATTCAGGAAGCCCTAGGAACACACCAGACAAGAAAAATATTTGCATAAGTTTAAAGCAGGGGTATGCTACTAAACAATGACCTCTGCTTTCAACATCTCACAAAGAACTGTTGAAACCATAATCTGAAAATCCCTGGGGGGTCAAATCAAGACATGCCTGCCCACCTATACTTCAAAATTGACCAAGGACAGGATAAATTAGAGAAGCACCCAAAAGACCAATTGTAAGTCTGGGACAGCTGGAGATATTTGGATAATCCATCTTGTGAAGAATCTGTCCACAACATAACTATTAGTCATGAACTCCTCAAATCATGTAGCAGACACAGAATGGCTGTGGAAGAAGGTGCTGTGGTATGAGAACCGAACTTTTTGGCCTGCATCCAAAACGTTATCTGAGACAGAAAAACTAACACGGCCCATCACCCCAAACACACTATCCCTACAATGAAACATGGTGATGGAAACATCATAATTTTGGGATGATTTCTTCTGCAGGGATGGGAAAATAGAAAATAAATGAAGCCTATAAATGTACTTTTATATGTTGCTAAAATGTTTGCCTTGCATGTATCATGTTTTTTTTTTTTTTTTTGCACTACTAAGAAACATTTTTTGTCATAATGAAAATGTTTTCAACACATTGGTTTCAGATTTCTATACCCTGGCCTCTTGTTGGGAAAAACGCTCGCAACCTCTGACGTGTAAATGTGAATGTTTGCCCTGAGTCATTTGCTTGCCAACAGACATGAAGACTCAGGGGAAATGAGGTGTGACACACTGGCCCACACACGCCAGGTTGTGGCGGTTGCTGATTTGATGATTCGGTGAGCTTATAGGTTCTGGTGAAAAGCTTCCTCCCATTTCAGATAGCCCACTGGTGGCTGCAGAAGTGTGTGTGTGTGTGGTGTGTGTGTGGGTGTGTGTGTGTGTGTGTGTGTGGTGTGTGTGTGGGTGTGTGTGTGTGTGTGTGTGGGGAAGGGGGGGTTGACTTTGACTTCACATCCTTTTATCATCCTTCATTTGATCCAACACATTACTCATAGTCTCCCTAAAATCTTTAATGTTTTGCTACACTTCACAGAAATTATGCTTTTTATTTATCTGGTGCTTTTTTCGCATGAAGAATCATCTCTGATTACCTTGTGACGGCTGATAATTGATTACAACATTTAAGGCTTGTTTGCAGCAGCTGAGCAGATAACAAGCTCTGTTTGCCAGCCACTTTCATCATAACCCCCACACCTGGACAGATGGTGGGATAGAAACAAAAGGAGCCATGATAAGCTCAGAGTACCCCAGTTTAAAATCATCTGAGCACAAAAGTTGGAGAAAACAATCTTCTTTCAGATTAAAGGAGCTTGTGTTTGTACATCAAAAAATCAAAGGTCATCTATTCTGCATCTCTGCCTCTTGGAATTTAAGTTAATGTAAGGTGACATTGACTGTAAGTCCAATTTGTTTACAGTCTGAAAGAATATCTTGTGCAGATTCCTGCTCCTTTATTTATAACAGACCGTGATTATTTCTTGCCTTCAAAGTCTGCTTTAATATTGCCTCAGTCACAGGTGTCAAAACTGCAAGGCCTTTGAATACACACTGTCACATTTCTGTCAAATTATTCTTCTCTTGCCTTTGCAGTTTGTTTGCCATCAAACAGCATCAACCTGAATCTGTTTGGTGTTCTCAGGCCTTTGTTTGTATATGTGATTGTATGAGGTTTTTTTAGAGGATGGTGCACACACACATACAAAGTACAGCGGATGATACCTTGTGATATCTTGATTGAGTTTCTGTGGAAAGAAATAAAGCTACATAACGCTGCACTTATAGAATGGATGGAGAGTTTTATCATTAAAAGAATCCTGCAGGTCATATGGATGCAGTGACTTCAACACAACATTTAGTATAATCTGTCTGAGGGATTCAAGTCAATTCAAAAATACTTTATTGATCCCAGAGGGAAATTAGGTGGTGTTTTAGCTAGGGATGGGCGATATGGCCTCAAATCTGTATTGCAATATAATTTGAAGCATATGCGGTAACGATATTTATTGCGATATATTATTTTCTTCTGTTTTTATATGTCAAAATGACGGTTTGTGAACATTCTCACGTACCAGCAGAACGACTTCAAAAAAGCATAGGATGCCATTTAAAGAACATTCATTGAGCAAAATGCATAAAAAACCTTTTTCCGAAAATGCAACACAAAAGCTCTCATAACGATAAAGATATTTGAAATAAAACTCAAGCTAAATGTTAAGAAAATACAAAATTCCAAATTGTTTGAACTGAAATTCAAAATGTAAAAAAAAATATTTCTGCTTTCCTGATTACTTATTTATAAATATTATATAGTACGAAAATAAACCTGCATTAGACTAACCAAAATTGCTTCAAGTTCAACAGGTTTCTTTTTTGTTGAATAGAAAATAACAAATGTTAAACTTACAGTATCTAAACCTAAATCTAAACCATATCTAGTTTAAATACAAACACTGAACATCTGAGGTGTGGACTCAAGTCACATGACTGGGACTCAAGTAACATTCGAATAATTAATTTTATGACTTTAGACTGTATTTGAAAAAAAAATTCAAAGACTTTTTTGGGTACATAAACTACAAGGTAGTTTAAAAAAAACACACAGAGCAATATGTAAAACATGCAAAAAGAGAATCACAGATGGAGATGAAACAATGTCCAGTTTGATTTGATATTTGATATTCCAAGAACGGTATGAAGTGCTTTTTTGCTACGATGCCATAGCTGACTTTAATTCATGTTATGAACACATTTTCTCCGGGCTACGTTTATGATACTGTTTGGCTTTAACATGCATGCTATTTTTGTCATTGTCGTGGGTGGGATACTTCTGGGTCAAATCTGCCTTTCTACATATATAAATTATACATCATTTGAAATCTATGATTGTTGTGATTCCAATGGCGTATGGCAATCAAAGATGGAGTCATAACTATTGACACAAACAAGCGCTGTTGCCAAACTACTCAGAAAGCAAAATAAAGTGAAACTCACCGTTTGTAGCCTCTAATCCTACACAGAACCGAGCCACCTCGAACAAAAACGGTCCAGTAAAATAGTTCATCACAAGTCTGACGTCCACAATCCAAAATAATCTGCCACTGTAAAGCATTTTGATATCCTCCCTTACATGTTGATGTTTCCAATAGCAGGCTCATTATTAGCCTACAAATAATGTGGCACCCTTCTTCTTCTTTTAATTTTACTGAGGTTGAAAAAGAACTTAATGTGCACTACTGCCACCTTCTGGACTGGAGTGGGTGCAGAATAGTTTTAAAGGGATAGTTCGCATTTTTAAATATGAAGTTGCCATCCTCACCATCAACATGAGGGTACTCTGTGACGGGCTAAGCCGTGTTGCATCATTTCCTGTTGTCACTGTTGTGCTCCGTGGAGCTGTTGTTCAGACTCTCTTGAATTGATCTTGTTTTCTCTGTGCTGAGGCCTCTCTAAGTTATTTTAACAGACAAGCACACTAAAACACACGTTTTGTGGTGGTGTACTTTACGTTTTGGGAACTCCTTGTGTTTCACACAGCTTTTCTTGGGGTGGTAAGGTCTCGCTAGCTCAGTTAGCTCAGCTTCATTGCGGCTATGGCTACTCTTCTTTCTCCTGTCTCTAAAGGCCGGTTTATATTTCTGTGTCGTGTCCCTCGCGTAGGGTACGCCGTAACCGCCGTAGCCTCTGCGTAGGTCCGCAGAGGCTTGACGTGCACCTCCTCGGACCTGACGTGCAGCCCGGCGACGTGACGCAGAGACGCGGAAGTACTCCCTTGTGATTGGTCAGTGAGATTACGTACGCACGTACCATCGTCTACGTCTCCGTCTTCTCATTTGCTTGCATTGCAAAGTGTTCAAAAGAAGGATAATTTGTTCGTCTGCTTCCACAATCTCATTGAGACACTGCACCAAGTCGGCCGCCATCGTTGTTTTAAGGAAATACTTGCCGGAACTGAAGCAAACATAAGCAAACCATCAGAAAAACTCCTCCCTGTGGAGTTTGCCGTCCGATACCAGCCTACTGCCACCTGCATGTCTGGAAATGAAACAGCAACACGACGCTTTCAGCCCTACGCAGAAGTTTAAACACAGCAGTGGTTACGGCGGTTACGGCGTAACCTACGCGATTGGCGCGACTCAGAAGTATAAACCAAGCTTTACTCTTCTCTTCTCTCTTGCTCTCTCTGTCAGATGTTTAGTTACTTCCCTGCCTCCTTTAATGATAATGGTAACTCTAATAAATGTAATATTTTTGTAGCTTTGGAGGCGAGGGTATCATAATTAGAAGCACGGCTCCGCACTGTTGAAAAACCAGCAGATAGCCGAAGCCCATTAGCCAGCGCGGAGCCAACAAGGATAGAACCCCCTAGCTGTCGTCCGGTAGAGCCACGCAGCCGGGACCTCAGGCTGGCTGGGTGACGGTATGTAGGAAGCACAATTCTAGGACCCAGCCCACGGGCCACCACCAACCGGTCCGCGTTTCTAACAGATTTTCCCCGCTCAGCGACACACCCGCTGAGAAGCCGACCCTGGTAATTGGCAGCTCTATAGTCAGAAACGTGGCATTAGAGACACCATTGACCATAGTCAAATGCTTGCCAGGGGCCAGAACGGGCGACATCAAATCCTACCTGAAACTGCTGGCTAAAGATAAGCGAAAATACAGTAAGATTGTTATTCACGCTGGCGGTAATGACACCCGGTTACGCCATTCGGAGGTCACTAAAATGAGTGTTGCTTCGGTGTGTAAGTTTGCTAAAACAATGTCAGACTCTGTAATCTTTTCTGGTCCCCTGCCTGATCGGACCAGTGACGACATGTTTAGCCGCATGCTGTCATTCCGTCAATGGTTGTCTAGGTGGTGTCCTGCAAACGATGTGGGCTACATTGATAACTGGCGAACTTTTTGGGGAAACCTGGTTTGATCCGGAGAGACGGCATCCATCCCACTTTGAATGGAGCAGCTCTTCTTTCTAGGAATATGGCCGAATTTATTAGTCCTCCAAAACACTGACAACCCAGGGTCCAGACCAGGAAGCAGAGTCGTAGTTTAACCCACCTCTCTGCTGCTTCTGTACTGTTACCCACCCATTACCCTATAGAAACAGTGTCTTGCCCACGACCAAAATTAAATGGATTAAAAGTTAAGCCAACAAAAGCAAATTATGGAAATCTCATAAAGATAAATATGACTTTGACTGAACAGAAAAATAAATCTATTAAATGTGTTTTATTAAACATAAGATCTCTCTCCTCAAAGACTTTGTTAGTAAATGACTTGATTGGTGATAATCACATTGATTTGCTTTGTCTCACAGAAACCTGGTTGCAGCATGAGGATTATGTCAGTATAAATGAGTCAACTCCTTCCAGTCATTTAAATTTTCACATTCCTAGAAATATGGGACGAGGAGGAGGAGTTGCAACCATTTTTCGTTCTGATTTACTAATTAGTCCCAGACCATTTGATAGCTACAGTTCTTTTGAACATCTAACCCTTAATTTTCCTCATCCAAGTTGTAAAACATTAAGACCATTTTTGTTTGTGGTTTTGTATCGTTCATCAGGCCCTTACTCTCAATTCTTGGATCAGATCTCACATTTTTTATCTGATTTAGAATTAAATACTGATAGGGTCATTATAGTGGGGGACTTCAATATTCATGTGGATACTGAAAGTGATAGCCTAAATGCAGCCTTTAATGCTATTTTAGACTCAATTGGCTTTACTCAAAAATTACAGGGATCGACCCACTCAGGCAAACACACTTTGGACCTTGTACTGACATACGGTATTGAGTGTGAGGAAATAACAGTCCACCCACATAACCCGGTCCTGTCTGACCACGTCTTAATAACTTTTGAATTTACTTTAACTGACCATCTTAAATCTGAAAGAAAATTTCATTATAGTAAAGCCTTATCAGACAATCCTGTAACAATTTTTAAAGAATCTGTTCCATTCTTACTTTCCTCAGTGTCTCAGAGTAACACAGTGGATGGCAGCAATTCTATCTCTAACCCTTCAGAAATTGATGATCTGGTTCACAGCGTTACGTCCTCATTGCGTTTGGCATTAGATAGTGTAGCCCCCTTAAAAAAGAAAGTGGCTAACCATAGGAGGCTGACTCCTTGGTTTAACGCAGAGTTGCATACTTTAAAGCAGAATACTAGGAAGTTGGAGAGAAAATGGTGCTCTACACATCTAGAGGATTCCTATTTAACCTGTAATAACAGTCTACTGCTGTATAAAAAGACCCTTCAACAAGCTAGAACAGCATATTTTTCATCATTAACAGAGGCGAATAAAAACAATCCTAGGTTTCTTCGATCATAATATTCTCTTAGAAAGGCTTGAACATGTTGCAGGGATCAAAGGAACAGCACTGGGCTGGTTTAAATCATATTTGTCTGACAGATTCCAGTTTGTTCATCTAAATGATTAATCTTCTTCACTCTCAAGGGTTACTTGTGGAGTTCCACAGGGTTCTGTGCTTGGACCAATTCTGTTCACCATATATATGCTTCCAATTGGTAGAATCATTAGACAGCATGGGACAAATTTCCACAGCTATGCCGATGATACACAACTATATTTATCCATAAATCCTGATGAACCCAGTCAGTTAGGTAGATTACAGGCATGTCTGGAAGACATAAAAACATGGATGAATCTAAACTTTTTGCTTTTAAATTCTGACAAGACAGAAGTTGCTCTCTTTTGACCAGAAGTTCTAAAACAGAAACTGATTAGTCAATCACTTCATCTGGATGGCATTAAATTGGCCCCCAGTAATAACGTAAAGAACCTCGGCATTATTTTTGACCAAGACGTGACATTTAAATCCCATATTAAACAGATTTCTAGGATTTCCTTCTTTCACCTCCGGAATATTGCTAAAATTAGAAACATCGTGTCTAGGAGTGATGCTGAGAAACTAGTCCATGCATTTGTTACCTCAAGGCTGGACTACTGTAATTCTTTACTAACAGGTAGTCCACAAAATGCCTTCTTCTTACATACAAAGCCCTTAATAATCAAGCTCCATCATACATCAGAGATCTAATTGTTTCATATGTTCCCAACAGAGCACTTTGCTCTCAGACTGCAGGTTTACTTGTAGTTCCTAGGATTTCTAAAAGTAGAATGGGAGGCAGATCTTTTAGTTATCAGGCTCCTCTCCTGTGGAACCAGCTCCCAGCTTTAGTCCGTGAGGCAGACACTCTGTTTACTTTTAAGGACAGGCTTAAAACTTTCCTTTTTGATAAAGCTTATAGTTAGAGTGGCTAAGGTCATCCTGAGCTAGCTCTGTAGTTATGCTGCTATAGGCTTAGACTGCTGGAGGACAGACTTACCAATTTTCTTCACTCTGCTACTTCCTTTTCTACTACTACTCTCCAGTTATATTACAGTACATTCTTTTATTTCGACTGTTAACTTTGTGTTCTCTCAGTGTTTTTCTCTCCATAGAAGATATACCTGGTCTGGTATCCTGCTTGGCTGCAATGCCCTGTTGGACGGGAGGCATCGACTGGGATGGTGCTCCCAGTGGCTGAATATCCACTGTGTCCTGTTATCAACTTTTTACTTTCTGTAACATAGAAAGTTCTCTTATATCAGATCTTCTGTTCCTTCTGTGTCTCTGCTCTGTCTTCTCGAACCCCCAGACGGTCGTATCAGATGGCCGCTCCTACTGAGCCTGGTTCTGTTGGAGGTTTCTTCCTGTTAAAGGGGAGTTTTTCCTCTCCACCGTCGCTACATGCTTGCTCAGTATGAGGGATTGCTGAAGGATTGCTGTGGTTGGAAAGTCTGCATCAACGGGGCCCAACCTCACGCCAATGACTGACGCAATCTGCCGGGATTCCTTGAATAGGAACGTTTTTAACTGATTGGAATGTTTGTATAAATGTATTGAAATGACTTCTAGTTAAGTGCCTTTAGATGACATCTGTTGTGAATTGGCGCTATATAAATAAACTGAATTGAATTGAACATAGTGCTTACATACTGACCCATATCTGTGGTCACCTCCTGGTCAGAGCTCTGGCCGTTAGAAGTCTTTCAAGAAAGTAGTCCCGGCTAGTTTCGGGGGCCAACAAACTGTGCCGTTTTGTTCAGAAAACTATATGCGTTTGAAAACATGATTCATTTGCATCACAAAAAAAACGCCGGCCAAAATTCGCAACTCATTATTACTCGGCACTATTTTCTTACCATTCCAATCAATCCGTGCGGCGGCCTGCATCAGCTGTTGCGCTCCTCCCGTCAGCTGTTCCACTGTTAAATGCCGACAACATGTCTGATTACGAAACATCTGATGATGAAACTCATTTTAGCACAATGCCAGATGGATCGGATGTAGAAGAAACTTTTTTTAGCAACCGGAGTATACGGATGCCGAACTTCAGCAGATGGAGCTAGAACGGGCAGAGAGAGAGTGAGTGGACATTAATGTGCTCCAAGCTAAAGCTGCGCCCACATTATGTAGCCCATTTGGTGTATTATCAGTATTAATAATGAATGTGGTCAAATATTGCATAGCCTACTGATCAATACAATGTAAAGTTGCCTAATTCTGATATAAAAAAATTCCACAACATGAGATCGTCCACACTTACTCACCCTATTTACAGCTGTGGGTTAGGGGTTAGCTTCAGCTTCAGTATCAACAGGTGACTGATTAACTCATGTCTCGTCATGCAAGGTGTTCTAAATATGCAGCGCCACCTGCTCCATACATGCACAAATGGCACAGGCCCATGTGCACATTCCCCAGGAGGCAAGGTGGGCATACACTGGGACATTTTCCAGTCAATAAAAATAAAATCAATATTATTTCCCCAAGAATTTCTCCTCGCACATTTAATTTAAGGTTATTTAATCCCTCTCATACATGTTTTAAAGAGGCTATATGCAACTTTTTCCCCAAAATAAACATAACAACAGCATTTTTATTTGACCATTTATGACTCAAACATCTCCTGATGAGCATACTGACACCTTGTCAGCTCACAGTGAGTGCACCTATAAGCCTGTATCCAATTTTTTCTTTTCTCTGTCGAGTCGGATTTTCCCGCGCTGTCTGTGGATGTGACGTCAAGCGCGTTCATGTTAAATGTTTCAGATCACATTGCCACCACCGCTAGTCGGCACTCGTAAGCAGTTCAGTGGATTGTGCGAATAAACAGAAGAGTCCAAGGACAACTCTGACAGCAACAGTGACTCCACATAAGACAAAAAAAGTTTAACCCCTGACAAGTGCCCAAAAAAGATCGAAGATTGAGAGCGACCGTCGTACGAGCGCGAGCTGCGAGAGCGAGCAGAAAGGAAGAGCAGTTCGTTTTTTTTGCCACAGGTGTCTCACTCAGTCGCGAGTTTAAATTTCAGATATAGCCCCTTTAAATACAAAACAACTGCAGTAAAAGTAGGTTGTTAACTGTAGCAGAATACTTCACAAATCTAATTTTACCTATCTGCATCCCCCGCTTCTGAACAATAGGGGGATTATTTGCTTATTAACATGAGCACAAATGGTGTGGAACAGCACCTTTACATAACTCAAGTTGCAACTATTATTTGTGGTTAATTTGCAGCTGCAGTGTTGGTTAGCTATGTTAGCTTGTTTGTTAGCCAAGAAGATGGCTGCAGATTGTTGCATTTTTAATCATCTCTACGTTCCAATCTCTTCTTCTGATCATTTACAACACCTGATCGCGTCTCGTTCTGCAGACTAAATGCGGAGTAGAGCAGGGAGTGACATAGACCAATAATCTCTCTATCTGGTCTGCGACAGTGAAGAGACGTTCACATGGAACCATGGATGCAGCTCAGGTCTGCCATGCTGTTTACGTGAGGAGCAGTGAACGCAACAAAGGCTGAATTGTAGGATAAACAGGGCGGGTCATCATGTGCATGCGTTAATTGCGTTAAATAACTTAATTGTGTTAATTCTACAAATTAATTAACCTGCGTTAACGTGTTATTTTGACAGCCCTAATTATTACAATGAAGTATTTCCCTTTTATTTACCTGGAATTTTAGACAGCTGACATTTATTTGATGTGGAGATTGCTGTGCAAAAACAAAATATTGTCCACAGTTCCTGGCTTCAACTGTGTTCTCCATTCCTGAATCGCAAATCCATCCACAGAAAAGTATCTCTCGCTGGCAGCCCTGGATGCCAGTATGGCGAGAACATTCCGCTATCCGCACAAGGTTAGGAAATATCCCTCACAAAACGGCAAGGGTTGCAAAGGGAACACATTTGTTTTTATTATGCATTCTTTCCTCTTGGGCAAGTATATTATTAATATAACCAACATTGTTCTTTGTTCTACGATTTGGATTTCAATGAACCGTCATAGCCAACAGCCTAATGATGGTTTCAGTGCCAATTGAAAAACAAGACAAAACATGTCTGGCTTTCTACTTTTAATGATTGAATGAAGATACTATTTTCAACACCTATCAATGCACTGAAGTGGATATCGTAATGACACGTTAAACAGATTAATATGTATATATGAATAATTAATATTAACTGTCCCTAGCAATCTTCAGACATCACACAAGTTTATGGTTTTTGTCCCCAGCAATTTAAAAAACAAACCAACGTCTTTGGATGGGGCCACTTAACTGCTGCACATCGTTGTACGTCCATCGTAATTGGCTAAAGCCTGAGGCCTTTGTCTAACTCTAGGCTGAACAGAATTAGCCCCAAAGAGCAGCAAATTGATGGGCCATAATAAACAATCTGTCAATCACTCCCTACCACTAACTGCATTGAATCTAAAGGGGCTGTTCGGGCTGTGAAAAGTTAGGCCTTTGGAGAGATTTTGCAGTTTTCTTGTGACGGTTGGGTACCAGTGGTGTAAATTTCACAAGATATGATACAATATTTTTAATTTGTGTTTATTAGATAGCTATTTTAATATTTATTTTCATTTTTCTAAACACGTGGGAAGGATTAGTCCTACTAGCCCACTTATACCAGACGTTCCTGAAATTAGATACGTGTTCATTAATAAATTTAGGTCATATAGTCATCAAAAAGAAGAAAAGATAGAAAAGCATACAATTAAGAAACTAAGGACATTCTCAAGTACAGTAACTTAATTAGCATTCACATGTCAAACTTTTCCACAGTTTGTATCATTAAAGTCACCTGATTTTTTTAATTTAATAGATTAACAAAACAGAATAAACAGAATAAAAAATGGGAAAATTATGTACAGTAATATTTTTTATTGTTTGTAGCTAACAAACACCCAGAAATTATGCATTAGTATTCAACTTATTCAAAGTTAATATCCGAAACCAACACAGCTCAGCCTCAGATTGTATGAAGAACATCCTTGAACATCAGTTTTTAAAGTCTGGTTCACACGGCAAGATTTTACAATTGCCATAAGACTTTCAAAACCTGAGAGACCGCATACATATAAAATGTATCGATATAAAATCACTGCTATAACAGTTTGGGTCCTACAGTGTGTGGTGTGCGGCCACAAGGCAATGACGATACACCACATACTGACAGATTTAACTTACAAACATTCCCAGCTCAGACGGGAAAACTCGCAAAACCTCACAAGATCAAATCACTGCCCATCATTTTGCTTTCTGATTGTCTATTCATCACATTTAACAGGAATATGCTATTTTGGCCTTTTAACACACCACACATATCAGGCCAAGATAATCCAACATGTTGAATATCTCCAATTTGTGATTGTAGCGGTCCTGACATCCCACCAAGCAGACCAGCGCACTCTGAACACACCTTATATATCTGATAAGATTATCTTTAGAGCCGTCACAATAATCGGGGCGCCTTTAAGATTGTCAGGAGGGGAGAATCGGGCCAGAATTCAGCATAAATACTTTGCCACATGAACCAGGCATAAGTCCATCATCAACAGTTTAACCTGTGAATTGCTTTAATCAAATATGATGTCCAAAGTCAGTCCTCAAGGGCCGGTCCCTGCATGTTTTGGTTCTTTTTCTGGTTCAACCCACCTGAATCAAATGGTGGCTCGTTGGCAGGCCTCTGCAGAACTTTGATATACGGAGGAGGTAGTTGGACCATTTGAATCGGCTGTGTTGGAGCAGAGATACATCTAAAATTAACAGGATACCAGCCTTTGAGGACTGCAGCTGGATACTCATGATAAACCAAGTCATTGTTGCTCTGGCTGAATGTTTGTGGTTGTTGTCCTGCTTAAAGGTGAACAATCGACCTCGTCTAAAGTCTTTTGCAGTCTGTAATAGTTTTCTTCCCAGAATAATTCTGTATTTAGTTTAAACCCTCTTCCCATTAACTCCAATCAGTTTCCCTGTTCCTGTTTAGGAAAAACATCTCCACATCATGATGCTGCCACCACCCACAATGTTTCACCATGGGGATGGTGTGTTCAGGGTGATGTGCAGAGTTTCCACAAATAGTGTTTTGGGTGTAGCCAAAGCAACCTTCTTACACACGTTGCAATGTTTTCCTACATGACTTTTCCCAAACTGCCAGGACTACTACTTCTGACTTTTAAATCACAAACAAATATTGACTAATTATGTGTCCTCTGAAGGGAGTTGTTTGTCCTGGATTTCATCTAGGGGTATCTGAGTAAGGTTGACTAAAAACAAATGGATCACATGTTTTTTAAATGTTTATTTGTGAACAAAAAAAGAAAATTATGTATTGTTTTCTTTCCAGTTCACAATTAAGTAGCATGTTGTGTGGATCAGTCACATAAAATCCTTTTAATATTTGTGATTGCAGGGGGAGAAAAGGTAAAAAAGGGCGGATTATATGTATTGTCTATCACATCTCTAACGACAGAATTGGATCGTAATCAAGACTGGGCAAAAACAAAAACAAAAAATAACCCTGGATACATTAAATCTCATGGTGTCTTGTTTTTCATCTAGGATGAACCTTATTGGAATAAAAGGTATGTGACAAAACTGTCAGCAACAAGAATGGAAGAGGATTGAAGTTGTACATCGGCCACCGTGATAATCTGCAGCATAAAGCTTTCAGGTGTGCATCAATGATGGGTGGTGTGGATTAGTGATGTTGTCTCTTTGAAAAGCCTTTTATGTCCTGCGCACGCAGAGTGGCACAGCTTCCTAAATCCACCCACGCCTTTCTTCACTTTATTACCTTTTCCTCTCCTTTTGCTGCTGGTGGTCGGGTGTCCTCCTGACTCTCCTCCCCAGTGGGCCCTCTCCCCTATTTTCATTTCTCCCTTATCTGACACATCAAAGGATCTCATTACGAGCTGTGACACCGGCCCCACCCCGAGTCGACCTGCTCCTACACTCACATTTAAATCGCTTCACATTGTATTCATAATAGGTAATGTCATGCACCACTCTCTCTGATGTTGTACAGGCACCCCGTTTCTGCGCCTTTCTACCTCTCTCTATTTCAACCTCACATGCCCGTCAGACATCCCTCTATAAAATTCTCTTTTATTTATAGCTTGTTTGCTTTTTATAAGGCAGCTGTGTAGACCAAAGTCTCTCATCTTGTTTGATGTGCACATCTCTCATCTGTGATTACTAAGTGAATCCTAAAAAAGAGGGACAGGCTGTTAAATGAAACGACTGTAGTGGAGGCTTCTTAGTGGAGATTATTCGGCGAGCATTTTATTTGCCTTCTCTCCTGACAGCACATAATTTGTGTCTGAGATCCAACAGGCAGAGGAAGCTCAACCGCAAAGGCGACTTCTCCATTTTTATCAGACATAAAAGCAGGAGTCTAAGGCTGAGATATTCTCCTAATGCGACAGTCCAACTTGGAAACTTCCCAGACCCTACCTGTTAGATTAGAAATCCCAGAGCTGCAGCAGAGGGCGTAATTAACCGGAATGGGGTCCCTCTCTTGTCACCTCGTTTGCCTCCTTAATTTATGAACCAAACAGAACAGAGCCTCGCCGACAGGCCTTTAAAGGAGCTTTCCTTGTGTCATAAATAATCTCTATTGCAGTCAGTATTTTTTTTATTTTGTTATCTGGAGCCTTTGAGCAAAGTCAGACATAAAGATAACAAGACAATGGTAGACAACAGCATTCTGCAGGTATAATAGAAGTTTAACTTTTTCCCGACTAGTTTGACAGATTTGCCTCAGTCCCCACCTAGAGACAGCCAATTAAAGCAGTATACAGTCTAGCATTGATGCTCTCACTTCACTGCTCCAGCCAGAGCACACAGGTCAGTGCGGACGTGTGTGTTTGTGTGTGAGCAGCATATCCGTGTTAGAAAAGGGACACGGCGAGTTCATGTAGACGGCAAGGGCAACTTCTCCATCTCCAGACATTTAACTGACGCCTGAGAGTGCTATATGAAGGATACAGTACTTTTTTGGATGGGGGATGCTTGAGTTTTATTTCATAGGATGTTTTGTTTTTTCTGCCCGCTGAGGATTTACTTTGGCAGGGCTGTTACTCAGAAGTGCCGCTTTTTCCTCCCCTTCTGTTTCAACTTCCCATTTATCTCCAACCTTTATTTCTCTACAAGGCGCGGGATATTTCACATCTCTTCCATTTGATAAACTTTCTTGAGATTTTGTACGACCAAGCACATTAGAAACAGCAGCCATGAGGAGGCAAAAAAGAAGGACAATCTTTCTGTCAAGGTGCTTTGAAGAGCAGAGCACTGCAGCAGCAGATTAATGTCCTCATAAAGGCAGGGAGGTGATTTTGATGGAAGACTTTATAGATTTTGTAGGTGGTCCACCTCTTTTAGGTGAAATTTCTGTGGTATTTTGCTCCACATACTCGAAGCAAAAGGAAGGAGAGGGTTTATGTAGAAGAATGAGCAAGCAGAGGGGGACTCACGGTGACTCTGTTTTATTGATTGTTACCTCTCAGGAACAATAGTCTGCATGCATTACCTTTAGCTTTGTCCCCTTAAACACAACTACTCACAGTTCTCACAACTCAAAGCCACTAATGTTGCAAAAATGAAGAGAAAATTCTCAAACAAATCTCTACAGCCTTCACAAAACAGCTTTATTTATACTTACTTTATACTTTATTTATGCTATAGATTAAATTACACACAATTGGCTCTGTTTATTTTCTGAGTTATTCCACTGTTGCTCTGGTTTTATGTTTAGTGTCGATCTCCCACTGGTTGCAGAATCTCCATTCCAGTTAAAAAATGTTGCAACCTCTTACACGTTTTCACTTAGTTTTGTCCAAAATCTAGCTGAGCTTCCCTGTCCCTCCAAAAGAAAAGCATTCCCACAGCATGATGCTGCCACCACCACCATGTTTCACCATGGGGATGCTGTTTTCATAATAATAGTTTTGTGCTATGCATAGCTTTTTGCATGCAAGTCAAAGCATTATGTTTTGGCCTCTTTCACATAAATTGCACGATGTAAACGATGTATGCATGTGCCAAAATGTGGGAAAGTTAAATAAATCATCCCCACAGCATTGTGCTGCCATCATGTGTCACCATGTTTTAGAGGGATGGTCTGTTCAGGGTCATTGTGCACTGTTAGTACCCCTCAGTTTTCCTTTCATTTGATCATAGCACCTTCTGGTTCTATGTTTATGTATGTTTGAGGTTGTTTCCCTAACCTCCAGTCCCATCTCAAGTCTATTGCATCATATAACAGGTTTTTGACCTAAACTGTCTTGTCTTTAGCTCATTCCATCTTCTTGTTTACTCAGATTAGCTTCTCTGTCCCTGGTGAGGAAAACCATTTCCACAGCACCATGTTGTCACCACCATGTTTCACCATGGGGATGGCATGGCGATGTGCACCTAGAAGCCCAAACTTTGTATTTGGTCTTTTTCCTTTAAAACCCTTAAAACATATTCAGGTTTGTGTTTGTAATGTCACAAACTGTTCCAAGCTTCAAAGTTGGGCTGGGGAATATGGCTTCAAATCTATATTGCAATATAATCTGAAACATTAATAAATTTAATGAAATTTATTGTGATATATTCTTTTCTTTTGTTTGTATATATCACAATATTCTAACATTCCAGATACATTGCAGCAAAACAACAACTTCAAAAAAAGTATAGAATGCCATTTAAAAAATATTTATTGGGCAAAATGCCTTTTTAAAAAAATATTTAAATCTTTTCCAAAAATGGCAACATAAAAGTTCTCATTACATAAATAAAGATACAGATATTTTAAATAAATTAAAAGCTCAATGTTCTGAAAGCACAAACACAAAGTGCAAAATGTAAAAAGAGAAAAACATTTCTTTCTGCTTTCCTGTTTACTTATTTTAAATTTAATATCGCACAAAAATAAAACTGAACATATTTGAATTAAAAATTATTTAAGTTCAACGGGTTTCTTTTCTGTTAAACAGAAAACTTTTTTTTAAACTTGCAACATCTAGTGTAAGTACAAACTCTGAACATCAGTATTTATTATCCTTGCATACTTGGTGCAAAGTATGGAGGCACAGGTTGATGATATCATCAAAATGCCCAACCGCGGTAGGCTGGTATAGTCAAAATCTCTACTGTTTGCTAAATTTATATCATTTCTACCTTATACGGTTTATATCGCCCTCTATTAGTTCAAGGTGTATTAAACATCCCACAGCATTATGCTGCCATCACGATGCTTGAAGGTGAGGATGGTGTGTTCAGAACAAAAATTATCTGAAGAGTTCACAGAACAATCTGAAGATTTCATTCCCCTGCTCTGGGTTGATAAGAGAAAACAAGAATGCTCAGGCTGAAAAGATCTGTCAGATCAATGCTTTAGTCTTTCTACACATTTAGACTTTGACATCATTTTTAAAATATTCCAGAATTCCATCCCATGCGTTTGAAAATGACAAGCAAAAGTGAAAGTGTATCCTCCCTGCTGGTGAGGGAAGTTTACTGGAGTGATAAATCAGATGATGTTTGCTTTTTATAACATCAAAAGCAAACAGCAGCCCTTTCTGAACATTGACTATATGTCATTGCATATTTGCCTTGAGGGCAAATTGAGAGTCTGTGGAATACAAAGGCCATATGCTATATTTCCTTCCCTTTTTTGTCAGGGCCTTTTGATGAAATTCAATTTGATGGTCCAAACAGGAGTAAAAAAGAGAGAGTAGACAGAGGAGAGCTGAGCCTGAACCACACGAGCCAGGGTAAGGAGACCTCCCCCTGGGCCTGGCAGTCTAATCCAGTTTATTGATTTCCTGTCCTCTCCTTCAATATGTGGACTGCGCCAAACCCAATAGATTATGACAAACGTGCCCGCCAGAGACCACCGATCCTCTAATTGAGCTTGATGGAGTACAGCTAAGGATCAAAGGTTGGGAAAATTTGGTGACATAGCAGGTTTCTGCTCTCCTC
Source organism: Valencia hispanica (assembly GCA_963556495.2). Classification (NCBI taxonomy): domain Eukaryota; kingdom Metazoa; phylum Chordata; class Actinopteri; order Cyprinodontiformes; family Valenciidae; genus Valencia; species Valencia hispanica. The sequence goes on from OY747704.1 coordinate 30,348,223, forward strand.
CCACAGTCACTCCTTCAAAGTGCAAAAACAGACCAGACCCTTGATGAAAAAGCGTGTCTCCCCTTCTTTCCATCAAGCCATCTCTCCTGTCTTGTCTTCTCTGTGGCCGCGGACAGTTTCACCACACTGCTGAGGCACAATGGAGTCAGTGCTTTACAATAACAGCCTTCTGCCAAAAGCACAAGAAAACAAGGCAAGAGAAAAGCTCAGTGCTCTATTTTGATGAAAGTAACAAGCACAGCTTGTTGTAAATAGGCTTTCTGAAGCCTGAGGCAGCTTTTCTCCCCAGGGGACATGCTTTCTGCATCTCTCCCAGGGTTGCTGTCGCCAAAAGGTTCTCTGTGTAAGGGGAAAGGGAGACATAAACAAGAAGTTCAGCTCTTCTAGCAAAATCATCCCTCTGTCTGGTAGGAGCACTGGAATTTATTCCATTCAGATTAAGAAGAAGATAGTTAAACTACAATGCATGTCTGTGTGTGGACTCTTGTGTTAGCTGCACTGTTAGGATTACAGTTCAGGTGCACACAGAGACACATTGTTAACCGAGTGTGTTGGGGTGTTGAGCGGCTGGGTAAAGGAGTAGCACACTGTCTGTCTGTCTATCTGATAACTCGGATGTGTGCTTATTCAAATGAGTTCTGCTCGGGGCAACCTCTTGCAAATCAAGTGCCATCCACATTGGCATTGTCACACAAATTAGGAACGGATGTTTTGGTTAGAGCGGAGGTGTGCAGTCTGTGGACATGGTTAGACTGCTTCTTTGACATATTAGTGTCTGTCTCCCTCTACCCCGGCTGGATGTTCACTTTTTTCCACCAAAAGAGGGAAAAGGGATGTAAAAGATGAATGTCTCCAACCTGCCACCCGTACATGGGAGAGTGTTTTTTTTTCTTTCAGTAAATCTCCTCAAACCTCTCTTCAGTTACCTTTCTCTTCAGTGCCTATAAGCCCCTCTGATCCTTTCCAATAATAATGGCATTGCCAGCCAATCTCTCTGAAAATGGGTTCAGCGCATCTAATCCCATTTAATTACTTAGACACACAGGGCTCAGGACACACTCCTCAGGCGCCCCCTCGCCCCCCCTTCTGTAAGCATGCCCTGTTTGCACCCCATCCACCTCTTCTCATGAATTATGGATCGTTGGCTGCGAGGCAAGGGGTGATGATTCTGCCTGTTCTGTCATAAGACTCAGGGAGAACCTTAGCTCAGTGTAAATATGGTACCTGTCTGGGGTTGAGGTGCCCTATTGTGCTTGGTATTAAAAGCTCACCACTCTCCCAATCAGTCCCTCGGCTGCTGTGGCGCTCACAGCAGGGGGGGGCAGGGGTAATCGCACAGGCCTTCCAACACTTTGCTCCGCTGCAGCCGCGCTCACGCTGACCGGCATTATGGTCGGCAGTCATCATACCTGTTAGGTGGGGAGGAATGGGAAAAGAAATGGAAGCTGAAAACTGCAGAAATAGCCTCGAATCAGCCCAGGTTGTGTTGATTTGTCCAACAAAAGACACTCACAGCAAGAAAAAGCACCAGCACTTTCGTCCATCCATCCATCCATCCATTTTCTGTACCCGTCCATCCTAATGCAGAGTTGTGGGGGGGCTGGTGCCTATCTCCAGTGGTCATGGGGCGAGAGGTGGTGTACACCCTGGACAGGTCGCCAGTCCATCGCAGGGCAACACAGAGACACACAGGACAAACAACCATACACTCACACACTCATACCTAAGGGCAATTTAGAGAAGCCAATTCAGCAGGAAATACTCAACCTAATGGACCAAGGGATAGTAAGCATTATTTTCCTAAACTGCAGTTGACTTTTGTTAATATAGATTGTATGGAAGAAACATAAAAAAAATGTTATGGTAACAAATATTTTACTATGATATGGCTCCTAAACCATGTAGCAAACCATACAAAAACAGCTAATAAATAAATTAATTAATTAAAATAGTTAATCCTGCAAGAGTACTGTAGCACTTTGAGATTGTTTTACAATGTAAAAAAGCTTGACAAATAAAATGCCTTATCATCATTATTATTATTAGGAGGGTCTCCTTTGGATCTCTTTTGAAAAGTCACAGAAAAAGGAGTAGGGTTGAAATTGTGACATTAAAAACATAAGAATCGACACACACGGTTTTCTTTGTCCTTAAGCAAATTTAGAAATATTCACCTTTTGCCTCTTCAATTACATTATTCTTTCTCCTACCATTTTGGTTATGATTACATGTACACGGTTCATTTAGCAAATTACTTAATTGCATAATTTAGCAACTTCTACTTTTAGGAGAGCAAATAGCTACTTTCCTTACAGTCAATAATTTGTTGTTTTAGTATTTAGACAACGAAAACAGAAAGGACTGTGAATATAATCATGAAAGGATAGCTTTTATGTAATTAATATTAAATATAAATAAAACTGAAGAAACAAGCACACATTTTAACAAATTTACTTAAACAAAAAATTGTATCAGTATTAATAGTATTAGTATTAGTATTAGTATTAGTATTAGTATTAGTATTAGTATTAGTATTAGTATTAGTATTAGTATTAGTATTAGTATTAGTATTTGCCTCCCCCTCCCACTTCTCTGTCTCCAAAAATCAGAAACTGAACCGGAACAAGGCTGCAGGTCCAGATGGAGTCAGCCCCAGAGTCCTGAAGGCCTGTGCAGAGCAGCTCTGTGGGATTCTGCAGCACCTCTTCAACCTTAGCCTAACTCAGGAGAGGGTTCCAGTGTTGCGGAAGACATCCTGCCTTGTTCCAGTACCAAAAAGAACTCACCCATCAGTCATCAATGACTATAGATCTGTTGCCCTGACATCCCACATCATGAAGGTCCTGGAGAGACTCATGTTGGCACCCCTGAGTAAGCAAACAAGAACGTATCAGGACCCACTGCAGTTTGCTTATCGCTGTGGAGTTGGAGTTGAAGATGCCATCATCCACCTGCTTCAACCAACCCACTGTCATCTGGACAAAGCAGCCAGCACTGTGAGGATCATGTTCTTTGATTTCTCCAGTGCATTTAACACAATTCAGCCTGATTTGCTTTGTCAGAAACTCCTGAAGACACAGGTGGAGCCCTCAACAATCGGCTGGATCAATGACTACCTGCCAAACAGACTACAGTTTGTGAGACTGAAGAATTGTGTGTCAAACCAGGTGGTCGGCAGCACAGGAGCACCACAGGGGACCGTACTCTCACCATTCCTTTTCACTCTGTACACCTCAGACTTCCAGTACAAATCAGAGACCTGTCATCTGCAGAAATACTCAGATGACTCTGCAATTGTCGGGTGTATCAGAGATGGACAAAAAGCTGAATACAGAGAGCTGGTGGACCGCTTTGTGAAATGGTGTGGAAACAATCGTCTTATCTTGAATGTGAACAAAACAAAGGAGATGATTGTAGATTTCAGAAGAAACAGGGATAAGTCAAACACTGTTTCCATCATGGGAGAAGAAGTGGAGGTGGTTGAGGAGTATAAATACCTCGGAGTTCACCTTGACAACAGACTGGACTGGAGGCGCAACAGTGAAGCCGTCTACAAGAAGGGACAGAGCAGACTGGACTTCTTGCGGAAGCTTAGGTCCTTCAAGGTTTGTAGCAAGATGCTGGAGATCTTCTACAAGTCTGTTGTGGAGAGTGTAATCTCTTCAGCCGTCATCTGTTGGGGTAGCAGCATCAGAGCCAGGGATTTAAAAAGGCTAAACAAACTGATAAAGAAGGCTGGTTCTGTTCTTGGGACAACTGTGGAACATCTAGAGATGATAATGCAAAGAAGGATTCTTAATAAAATCGAAATAATTATGGACAACCCTGAGCATCCTCTTCATGAGACTGTCATAGAACAATAGAGCGTCTTCAGCCGGAGGCTTCTTCAGTTTCGCAGCAATACAGACCGCTACAGGAAATCCTTCCTGCCCACAGCCATCATCATCTACAACAACTCCTTAAAGAATTAATCATATGAGCTATACCAACACTTAATTTCTCCCTGGGATCAATAAAGTATTTTTGAATTTGAATTTGAAGTATTAAAACTCAGAGATTGGGATCATATTGAGACCCAAACAGCATCAATAACTGCAACTAACGGCAACCGCTGTTGTCAATTCTAGATGCTGCCTGCTACAACATTAGGCTGCAGCAAGAAGCAGGGGAGCACACTGGATAAATCATGCTGTCCACTCCTTATGCGCTCAGTTGACAGGATCAGACCTCGACTCTCCAGCTGCGATCAAGTGGTTGGTTGTGCACACTTGCTGCCATTATATACCCCTACCACTCTGTCACTTACTGGTTGGGAATGTGATGACATGTTCATTTAGAGGAACACTCTACTCTAAGGTTGTATACGTTCACAGGAGCAGCTAAATAAAGTACAAGATGACCATCTACAGAAGAGCGTATATAATTGGCAGTGTCACAGTTCTCTCTTTGCCCTTGGATAGAAAAAGAAATAAGATGTCTGTGTCAGCTCTGAGATGGTTCGCTGCTGTCTGTCAGGGCCCTTAGCACATTTTCCTGAGCTTTATACAGACTGGGCTTGTCTCACTGCCCTCAGCAGCAGACAGACGTCTCATCTTTATCTCCCCAGATTTTTACCTAATCTGTTTCTCTCCCCCCTTGCCCTCTCTTGGTGAATCTGTCATAAATCATTTTTGGATTCTGGCCCCGTTTGCACAGAAGTTTTCATAAAAGGAGAAGAACGGGCATCAGATACCCATTCTAAGTTGTGATTAAATTACACGGGATATGAAATGCTGTAGTTTGGAATCCATTACACTGCTCAATAAGACTCTTCACACTGTAATATGTCAGCGCCGGCCCTGAAGGGACAAAAGCACAGATGGTTGGGTATTTCTGCAATATGCATATGTCTGAACAGTTTAATAAGAATGGTAGACAGCTGAAGGAACAACATACAAGCTGAGTGCACACAACTTCTTCATCGTACAATGCTGCCTCGCCATTAGTCTTGCCATATAGACTTCAAAATTTACCTGACAGCAGCTAATTTTATATGTCACACACAAAAGCTCAAAAACACAGCAAAATGAGTTTCAAACCGCCCACACCAGGTGTTATAGGCACAGATGAAGGTTCATCTGAAGCTCAGTCTTCTTTACCAAAAACAATGATTCCAGAGGTTAATTATAATGTTTTTTACTTCGGTTTTTTAGCTTTTTTTCATTTCCCATTTACATAAAAACAACTAATTACATTCAATAACAAACTAAAGTGATGATAGCTCTAAATGGACTGGCCCTATCTGTCTCCATCTGTTAAAACCCACAGCCTCCTTTTTTAAGGGCTCTTCATTTTGACAAGTATCATCAGAAAAAAAATCCAGTTGCCACGGCAACGGCAGACTCATTACATTTAATCCACTAATTGCTAACTAGTGCCACAATTGGCTGTAATTGCTTTGGGGACGCAGTTAACCCCTCAGTTGATATCCAGAGCCAGGCGTCGGACAAAGGCCAGAGATGAGATGTGCCGGAGCACGTCGAGAAGCAAAAAACCCACAAAACAATCTGGACATACTCCATCTTCATCATGCAAACATTCTTAAATTTCCAAGTGCAATATCAATTAATGGGGGGTGGTTGCCATGGTGATTGATCGCCGTATTCTCTGTCAGCACTATTTAGTCAAATGGGCCCTAATGTTTGTTTGTTAATGGCGCCGTAAACAATGCTGCTGGAGGTCTTTTATTATCTCCACAGCGGCTCTGCTGGCACCTGGGCCATTCAGCGGTAGTTTGTACACCAGACATCAAATAGAAGAGAGGAAATTCATTTCAGAAATTGCATTTCTCTTGGATTTTGCATTTGCAAGAAGCAGAACACAAGCTGGTGACATTACAAGTTGTTGTAATGAAAATGTTTAACAAAATACAACCTCTGCTTAAAAGAAAATCCTTGTCATGTGTAATAAAAGCTGAAATTACATTGTACAGACAATCAAAGTCAAATCATCAAAATTATCAAATAATTTTAAATGACAGACCTAACAGTAGCAAATAGTTTAAGGAGAATGAGACATGGCATTCATATTTTTGAATTAATAAAAATCTGAAACGTGTGGAGTACATTTATGTTCAGCCTGATTTACTGCGGTTACACACCACCTGTGTATAACCGCATCAATGAAGACCAAGGAACACAGGAGACACATCAGGAATAACGCTGACTGACTGAGAAAGGGGAGCATTTATTAGAGATGCAGCCAACAGGCCAATGTTTCTCTGGTGGAGCTGCTGAGATCCATAGCTGAGGCGGAATAATCTATCAACAGGACAACTTTTCGTCGTGTACTTCAAAAATCTGGTCTTTATAGAAGAGAGGCAAGAGGAAAGTAATTATTAAAAGAAAGCCATGTAAGGGACACAGAAGCATGTGGCTTGTGGAAGAAGATGCTCTAGATGATACCAAATTTGAACATTTTGGCGAACGCTGTGTGTGGTGGAAAACTAACACAGCACAATAACCTGTACGTACTTTCACCATGGTGTAACATAGTGGTGGCTGAATTCTGTTAGACTAGGAGAGATTATCAGTGTTAATTAGAAGATTGATGAGTTAAATACTCATCAACTTCAGAGGTTGCAACAGACATAAGACTGGATAAGAGGCTCAGTTTCCAGCCGTACAATGATAGTAAAACATATTGTTGATGTCCACAGATGCTTTCCAAACTGTATGACTAAACTTGAGGTATTTTCTCAAGAAAATACAGTGATGTGTGGTCAAAATGTGAAAAAAATGTAGAAGGGTCCAAGAGGGGTGTAAATACTTCTGCAATACAAATATATAAATGGTATGTCCTACCGAAATGACAAAGAAAATAAGTTGAAACATATAGAGCAACTTGGATGATCCGAACCTAAGGGTTGTGTGTGCGTGTGTGTGTGTGTGCGTGTGTGTCAGGGAACTGAACAAACCCAGACCTCTTTGAAGAGTGAAAGGCTCAAAGGATGGAGAGGCAATCCGAGAACTTCACAGGCACAGAGGGGAAATTGCCTTGAACCTTGAGGTGTATGAAAGTGCAATTTGTGTCCCATCTGTTCTGCTTCCCTTCCATTAGGAGGAAGGGTGCTCTAAGGCCACTGAGGAGAAAATGCCCCTGTGAGGGTCCCAAGGTACATAGAGGCTCTCGTATATTTAATTTGCCAGGCTAGTCAATCCCTTTTCCTCTCCGTATTATTCAAGCTTTGAATGTTGTAACCTTGGTGATCTTTGTGTTTGTTTTAAACATTAGCACAATGAGTTTTTCTGTCTTCGTGAAGAGGCACCTCACAAAGGCAGCTTTAGACTCATGCCTGCAAAAGCCAGTAGCTGGATAGGCAGTAATATTTCCATGCCATTCTGCCCATCTATGCAGTGGGAATAAAAGAAATTAGGAAGCAAAACGAAAATGCATCTGAGACAAGAATGCAGCTCCACTAAATCCTCTGTCATACCACTTAACTTCCTCAACTTTTTGGCCTTTCTACAGAGGGATTTGCATGACAGAAGCCCAGAGAGAAGTTTGTTGCCCAGACAACCGATTGCCTCCATTTTGCAGTTGGAGCAGAGGTGACACTAGAGGTGTCTCGGTATCAGAGATTTGACCGTCCCGATGGAAACATGTTCGTCAGTGCCAGAGAGGTAGAGTGGATTACTAGCACCAGGAATAACCATTATCAGCAATTTACGTTTTTTGTGTAATGTTAAGGAATTACATTTCAAAGTACGTTAATGGTAGTAGAATTAACTATTTAACTTGATAGGAAAGTCACTCAATAACATTCTCATTGCAATTTCTCACATAGTGCAGCGTAAAGTGTGGCTATTTCATGTTTTTGTACCTCCATCACAGTATTGCGTGTCTTCCTTGTGTTTAAATGGCGTTGGAATATATAGCCGTTTCAAAAGACACACCGTGGCAGCATATTAGGGTAATATTGCAGGCACGGTGTGTCTTTTGAATGCGTCGTGGCGGCATGGCGAGGTGCGAATATTTGTGCCAGAATGCTTGATAGTAATATTAACGCTATATTGCCACAACTCTGGATTTATGAATGAAGATCACGTCTTGGCGCAACAAAGAGTGACGTCATGATGATGTGTGAAATGTGTACTGAGCCCCAGCCAGCAACAGTATTTAAAATGCAAGTAAACATGGGGAGTTCATTTAGCATTTGTAAACTGTATCAGCTGAAATGGGAAACACATTTTTTATATACATATGTCATATGTCATAGCTCAACTATCCTGCAATGTTGTTTACATGCAGAGAAATTCGGTTTTCTAACAGTATTATCTGGGTGTCTTAGCTCGATTAGGAGTAGGCCAGTTTAGTTCGACTTCAGCCAGACTAATGTGTCTACATGCATTTCAAAAGTCTGAATTTAGTTGGACTAAGGCAATGTACCTGGGTCCCACTGGTTTCTGTCAGTGCTCTGCTGATGGCACTACTGGACATCTTCCAATTTTGAAGGGTAATAAGCTTGATGTATTTTTCATCGACTGCATTAAGTTTCTTTGGCCGACCACTGCGTCTACAATGCTCAACATTGCCCGTTTCTTTGTGTTTCTTCTAAAGACTTTGAACAGAACATCTTAAACCCCAGTCTGCTTTGAAATCTTTGTCTGGGAGAGACCTTGCTGATGCAGTATAACTACCTTGTGTCTTGTTGCTGTACTCAATCTTGCTATGACGTGAAATTATCTTCCACAACCTCTTCTTGGTAGCAGAGTTTGGCTGTTCCTCACCCAGTTTTAAGTCTCCTACACAACTGTTTATGTTTCAGTTAATGACTGTGTTTCAACCTATGTGTGACATTGATGATCATTAGCACCTGTTTGGTATTATTAGTTGATCACACACCTGACTATAATCCTACAAAATCCCTGACTTTGTACAAGTGTACCTATAAGAATTGATGATGGTTTGAAGGCAAAAGGTAAAAACACCAAATATTGATTTGATTTAGATTTTCTTTTTGTTTGCTCACTATGCATTTTGTAAATTTATTAAAATACACAATCGTTATTGATATTTCTGAATGCATTTTTTCACACCTACCTGGATCTTTTGCACAATACTGTATATATAGGTGCTGTTAACTATGAGAAGAGGACAGGCCATTAATGTTAAATGGAAAGAAAAAGTTTGCAATGCCAGGGAATATTAACAGTTGCAGAGGATGCCGAGTTTAGTTGCCATTTAGAACCACAGTTTCAATGGAGGAGAGTGCACACAGTCTATGTTGCCAACTGTGAAACAAATGGCATCTAAATTGAATAATTCAGTCTGGGGGAGAAAGATGTGGGATTTGCACACAAAGACTGACTGACAGATAGAGTGAGAGGAGAGGCAGTCAACCTTTAACAGAGCTGCAGAGAAAAGACAGTAAATGGCAAGTTAGATTAATAGATTGGCAAGGTCTCACAGAAGATGGGCTAATAATTCACCAAGCGAGAGAAAGGCAGCTTTTCTGAGGTTAAAGTTGAGTGAGGAGGAATGATGAAGATGGAAATATGAATACTAAATAATTCAGTCAGGATCCTTTTGTGAAACAAAAAGGGATTAAAATGTGGTGAGAAGAGTCAAAGGTTAGCAGCAGATGTGGAGGAAGGCAGAAAGGAATTACGTGGATGTACAAGAACAATCGGAGAGCGAAGTTAGGCATAGTGGAGCTAGAGGAGATGGGAAAAGGCGGGTGAACACTGCTAGACAGAGGTCAAGGTGTTATTATAATCCACATCCAGTGATCACCTCTACCGGTGCTTTTTAACCAGCGCTGCCATGCAGACGCAAAACTGCACACGGACATGTAAATGAACACCTGGATTCCTCTGAGCTCCTTCAGATCAAGTTTCTTATGGAGTAATTTCAGCTGCTCCAATTCAAATCACTCAGAACATCAATTATGTCGTGGTGAAATGGGCTATTTAATTTTCACAAAGCATCCTCTACGTCCTGCTAATTGCTGCTTATATCAGCCAGTTTCTCCTCCAAGCTGAAATTATCATACATCTCCATTTAGGACTTTCTGCTCTCAGGACCTCACTTAGAGATTTCTCTCAGATTTCGTTCATTTTTTGTGGTTTTCAAGTAGTTCTGCTCCAAGTCTTCCTACTAGGCATTTACCCTGAACACATAGTTAGGATTCTGTCCATTTAGATTATTTTGTGTACTTTTTTCATCCCTGTTTTGCAACACTTTTAGAAGCAGCCACTTGTCACAAAGGGTTGCAATGTTTCAAGAAAATATCTGTAATCAGTATAGATAAATTCAAAAATTGTGTAATGATTGCCCACAGGTTCTAATTTTGGTTAAAACAAAGAACCAAAATACTCGCTCGAAGTCAGGGCCAGTACTGACAAAAACAATGAGATCCTATATACAAGTGGCTGGAAGGATTTTCCTCTGCGGCTCCTTACCCAAGGTCAGGAGCTCCATCATTCAGGTGGATCTCAGAGTAAGAATTCTTTTCCTCTGCATCAAAAGGGGTCAGCTGGTAATTTGGAGATTTCACAGGCTTATCCGTCTGGGATGAGATCCTGGGGTAAACTGAGAACTCACCACACCTTGTTGGTACCTGGGGTTTGACCCTCAGGACTGCTCCTATTTTTTGTGGGATTGAACAACAAGAAGTCTGAAACTTTCCTCAGAGATTATAGATCATATTGACATGATAGCAAGATGAAGTTGCTGCGGACATGGTGGCTACAAATTCTTGGGGCAAAGTTCACTACAAGTCAAAGGTTCTCTATTGAATTGGGATCTGGGGACTGTAAAGGCCACTGGGATGGAGTGAATTCACTGCGATGTTTAGAAAACCAGCTTGAAGTGTTGGGTTAGCTGAAGTAGTCTATTTTGAAAACAGGCACACTGTGGTTATAAAGGGATGAACAAGGTCTGTAACAATACTCAGATAGCCTGTGGCTTTTAAATGATGTTCAATTTGTGCTAGCGCACCCAAAGTGTGCTGCTTGTGGCTCTGCTGCTTTAGCCCATCTGCTTCAATGTTTCACATGTTGTATGTTAATAGTTAGATAGTTTTCTGCATACCTTTGCTTTCATGAGTGTTTCTTTGAGCTTCTGTTGGAATCATCTCAAACCAGTCTGCCATTCACCTATAACCTCTAACCTCTGACATCCACAAGGAGTGTTTGTCCACATAACCCTTTTTCAGACCATTCTCTGAAAACCAGAGATAGCTCTGTTGGAAAATCCAGTAGGTCAACAGTTTCTGAAATACCCAGGAAGTCTGGAACCTCAAAACACACCACATTTTATCCCTTGGTTCGCCTACTACATTTATGATAAGCATAACTGGATGGATGGATGGATGGATGGATGGATGGATGGATGGATGGATGGATGGATGGATGGATGGATGGATGGATTAATCTAGTTAGTAGAAACATTCTAGTACAACATAAAGAAACGACATAAGAAGATAAAAGTAAAAAAGAATGGCAATCTACGTGACTGAAGTTGGCTGTGCACACATACGCACGTTTATATAATTATACACAAAAGTTCATTATAAAACCTCAGACAATATGTCACATCGTTTTTAGCTTCACTACAAATATAATTCTCTTTTCTGTCTCTACTTCAGCATCTTTTGTTCAGCCATTCATTTTAATAGCTAGACAAAGTGAGTGTGTGCTTGTACTTACTCATGCTTTGTGTGTGTGTGCGTGTGTGTGTGTGTGTGTGCATGTGTGTTTGGGTGTGTGTGTGTGTGTGTGTGTGTGTGTGTGTGAGAGAGAGAGAGATTCTGGGGTTCAGGGTGGGTAAAAGGAGGGAGCACTCAAATCCCAGTGGCTCTGGGGAGCTGTCAGGACTGATAGTGCTCTATCACTCGTGAACGGAGGTGCAAAATTGGGCAGAGCTGAGCACTGTGCGAGTCAGAGGATGATGGTCCCTCTGTCCACTGGAGCCTAACTGACTGAGAGGGAGAGACGTGAAAAGTGTTCAACCAGCTACCTCACAACTTGAAAAGAACAAGCCCAAGCAACTTAAAATGCAACACAAGGAATTCAAAAGGACCTACCGGTAACCTCCGACAGGACTAACATAATCCCATGAATTTTCTGATTAACTTTATTCATAAATGGAAAATGAAAAATGTTACATTGTATGTTTGTAAAAAAATAAATACTTTGTAAATAAATAAAAGGTAATTAAAAGTTTAAAATAATGCTTTTCCATAAACATGTTTGCTGGCTTAGTAATCCTTTAGATGGATCTTAACGGTGAGTCGCTTGTGTGAATGAAGAGTCTAATATATAACCTTCTGTAGAAACCACATGTATTTACACATTTTCTGTTCCTCTGTGTTAATTTATTTGTGTTAATTGATCACTTTTTTGACATATACTGTACATTATAATCATTTTCTAGGAAATGTGTCTCCCAATTCATAGCTGACACTTGCAAGGGTCTTTACTGAACAATGCTGGTGTTCGTTTCTACTCGGGGTTATGATGCATCTCTGATCCCATCTGTGTACTTTTCCCATTTTTGCCCATTTCTTTGGGTGCAGCTTTCAAAGATGAAATTTGAAAGCCATGACCAGAGCATGACTCTCAAATAGTTATCAGTTAGATTTAGATTTGTCATGTCGGCAATGAATTTTCTTTTTCCCTTCATAATTAATAATGGCATTCCACTGGGTTTTTGGTGAGATCACGACCATTTGGCTTCTAAATAACTGTCCCCTGCTTTGGAGATGACACTTGCCAATGTAGACCAACAAATGATTATCTTAATCAAACTACAACCATCACCGAAATGTGGATTGTGGTAAATTTTTCGTTTTAAATACCTCAACAACACACACTTAACTAAACCTGAAATAATAATCTAGTTGTGGTTTATTATGCAGCTGTTCTTTTTCAAAGTTTGGGCTAACCACTTAGAGCTTATATGCAGTGCTGGTCCAGGAGTCTCTTAACCATCTTCTGGGAAGTTGGGAATCTCTCATTATTATCTGAGAACCTTTCTAATCCTCCTCCAGTTCATTTCCCATCTGTGATCAGGCTATTAACCGATGTTCACTCCTGTCTATCTGCGTACCTTTCTACAGCTGCAGCATCTGCAGCCTCAGGCTTAATGCTCCTGACCAATCAGGAGTGAAGTAAACGAGTCTATGCTGCTTTGCTGATGTTCAAATTGGATGTAATTAGTTAACTGTCGGTACATTCTCCTCACATCCTGTGTGCAGCTGAACTGATGCTCTCCATTTGTGTTTAGTTTTCCAAAAATCCATGTTAAAACTGATCTGAACAACATCCAGTTCTTTCTCTTTTATTTCAGTATTGTATTAAATCAGATTAACATCTGACTCTCCCAATTTAAACCTCAGACAGTAACTCAAACAGCAAGAGAATACTTGATTTAACAAAACCGGCATAATACATCTAAAATAATTTTTCTTCTCTAAGCTGACAGATGACTCACTTCAGCTGCATCTTTAATAGAAGCTACCTCTAAACAAATTAAAGCCTCCTGTCTGAAATTGAGAGTTGTGTCCATTTGGAAAGGTGTGGATCACAGAAGTGGTCTCGGTGTGTTTATGTGCTCATGGCAAAACATTTGAAAAATCATCTTTTTAATTAGTTTTGTCAAACTTCCATGGGTTTAATACTGTGCTTCAGTGCCAGATTCAAAACTGGATTAACTCAGCATATGTGCGAGCATTTTGATTGTGATTATTAAAATGAGTGTGATTTATTGTGTAAACAGGAAGGCAGCAGAGATTATCACAAACCATCTGAGCTGCAATACATAGAAAATGACGCACTATATATGCAATATGTTGGATTTACAGGTTTTCATCCCATGTAATTATTACTTGGTTGTTGTTTTTTCTGCTCTACCTTTAATTCGTTTTCTTTTAGGCACTTTAACTGGAAATTTTATTAAACTCTTAGCAATCTGAGACTCTAGTACCAACATGATACTGACACATAAAGAGAAAGAGCAGATCCAACACGTGAAGCTCTCTTATAACAAAAGCAATAGCTGTGTTCCTGACAGCCCTGCCTAAACCAGCTGTTTTTCGAAAGAAGCTTGTGTAAAAATGCTCCGTGTGATAGGGCGTTTGTTTAAGTGCATCTTAACATGATGTCTCATCAGCGGTATCAGTTAATGTTATAGTTCAGATTTTGCAGAATGACAATGACATTTTGCTTGTGCATTTTCATTAAAATAAAAAAAAATACAGCATTGATCTTGCCTATTTGTATTTACCTATATATTTGTATTACCTGATAATGCATGGAAACTGGTAAACGTGTCTGTTTTTTATATTCTACAGGGAGCTGCAGGTACCGCAAAGGTGCTGACAAACAACATGAAAGGTGTTAAAAACGGTTTTATTTTCTCACAGAGTAGTGACAGCTAGATGCAACTACTTCTTCTTCAAAGCCTTCCACTTACCAAATTGTCGTAGTTAGGTGTAGCAGACTCAAACAGCTTAGGTCCCTGTTGCTGCTTTGTGTCTTTGAGTTTTTATGAGGAAGAGGAGGATCATGGTCAGGTTTTACAAGCCCAGGTGTGACAGGGGTCATAATGTGCAAAACCTCCCGAACCTGAAGCTCTTTTATGCTTCTGTTTAATACAGAACTTGAAAATGTAAAATACAGTGACTTGCATGTACCAATATTATTCATTTTTCACATTTTATCACTTTACATCTACAAACTTCAGTGTGTTGTATTGGGATTTATGTGGTAGGCCAGTGCTTAATCATGCATAAATGTGAAGAGAAAGGAAAAACGTTGTGGTTTGTTAAACAAAAATCAGAAAAGTGTAGAATCGCCTTTTCTTTGCAAGTTTTTGAGAGTGAGACATATTTGTTCATCTTTCTTTGCAAAATATCTCAACCTACATGTGTTTGGATGGAGAGTAAACATCAATCTCCAAGTAATGCCACAGATCACCAATTGCATTTTGTTCTGGACTTGGACTAGACCATTTTAGTACATAAAGATGTTTGGATCTAAACCAATCCATCGCAACTGACATCGCATGTTCCTTATAAAATCTCCTGCTCAGAGATGAACTCGTTTGCAGCCTTTAAAGCCAGGGGTATGCCTTCGAATGCCAGATGTCTTTGGGGAACTGAGATTTGCAGAACATGCCTTTGACTTGAGACACACTGCATTTCCTCCCGTTCCTATCTTAAACAGTAAATGTTGCAAATCGAATCCGCCCATATTTAACAATTGGTAGCAGGAGAAGAATCTATACAGGAAGTGCATTTCCGATATAATTCCTAGTACAAAGTTTGGGCTCATAAGCATTCATTTTTTTGCCGTTTTAGTCTTTGCAATATTTTGCAGTAAATATTCTCTCTGTGTATATGTTCAATCATTCATCCAACCGGAGTACCTTCATCTAAAAATTATGGGTTCATTTGTTTTAATTTCTGATTTAATGCCATGATAGTAATTTAATTGTGGAATACAAAAGTCACTGTTACAAGGGCACCACATAACTGAAAATCTGCCTGTCTGCAAATAGTTTCCTGTGTGTGTGCTAGATAGCTTTTCATGATGTTATCTGAGTGGTCACACACAGGAAACCCAGAAGCTTTTTAGGGTTGCACCAAGACACCACCAAGAACAACAATATTTGAAACACGAAAAGAGATTCAGCGAATATGCAGTGCACCTGGAATGTGAAAGAGTCCTACTACGAAGAGTTCTGTTAACCAAATCTGCTCAGCAGCACCATGTACAGTTTAATCAGAGACACTAAGCTTTCTTTAAAGTCAGCAACAATTATTTGTGTCCAACAAAAAATTGTAATAAATTTTTCACTGATTCAAAAAATATGTGGCATTTTTCCAGCCTGTGAAATAAACTTTTGAAGGTTGCCACATAGGCGGGGGATTGCAATAACAGCCTCACATTTTTTTCTTGTGGGAGTGAAGTTGCAAGCAGCCTCAGAGAGGTCAAAGAGATGTTATAAAGATTCCACAGTTTTGAAGTAACACTTGCTTGTCTGGGTATGAGTTGCTGCCCCTAGCCAATGATCTCTCTCCTGGCTTCACCTCCTCTCATGTCAGGATGGAAGCTCTTGAAGGCATCTATCTGCTGATTCCTAAGACTTTAAAAAGAATAGCAGACAATGTTTGTCAACAGAAGGACCTTAAAATTACTATTGCAACATTATTCAACTTTAGACCAAATCTGGTGTTGCAATCTCTGCTACTCAGGCCAAGAAGTGTTAAGAGTAATATTATGCCTTATGAAACAAAACATACTCATTCTTCAACATTTTGTCATGCTACTGCCACAGACTTTACAGCATTTAAATGGAGTTTAACATGACCGATTAACACAAAATAGTGCATGAATGGGATGGAAAATTCCACCTCTCAAGAATTAGGTGATTGTTGAAAGAAAACCACAGGAAGTCCCACTTAATGTTTGCCGCTTGCTGTATAGTGTATACAGCAAACATGCGAAAACAAAGGTGCTCTGGTTGAATTGACCTTTTTGGTCTACGCGTAAAACAATGCAGGGTGGAAAGCTAACCCTGAACACACCATCCTAATGGAAACACAGTGGAGGCAGCATCTTGCTGGGGGTATCAAATGCTTTTTCTCCAGCAGTGACGGGAATGCTGGTCAGAGTCAATGGAAAATTGCCCATAACAGAAGAAAATACTCAAATCTGATCAGTGTGATATGCATAAGCACAGGTGCATCCCAATAAATGTATTAAAAAGCTTGAATCATTTCAGGAACTCAGTTCACTAAGTGAGCACAATATATAGATTACACTGACAGATGTTTTCAAGACTTTATTTCTGTTAATGATTTTATGCTTACAGCTAATGAAAGCATGACATGCAAGATTAGAAAGGTAAAAATCAATTAACATAGAAAAGTGGGCTGAATGAAAAGTGTGTTCAATACCTGCTTAAAGGTTTTTAATTTCAAAGGGTAGTTTTAATCTGACAACCCTGATTGGAACGAATCTTCCAATTTACTGCGACGTACCTGTATGCACCATCCCTGAGTCAGTGCTTTGGAGAACGATCATGCACTGCAATCAGCTGCAGGTCTTTTAGAATATATATCTACCACCTCCTCACCTAACTGCTGCTGGAGATAGCCACCAGCCCCCCATGAACCTGCAAGGATTACTAGGTACAGACAATGGATACAGGGATCTACCAGCTTTTTAAATCTAAAGGTCATGTTGGAATTAAGCTTCTTGACCCACATGCAGAACACCAAACGGGAGACCAGTTGTAAAACTTTTAAGGTTTTTATTGAAACAATGAAAAAGTTCAGATGAAAGGCACGGGAACACTGCACAAGCAAACAGGAGAGACCTGAACTGCAGGGGAAGAAATCTAAAGGTGAGATGGAATCTTGAATTAAGAGTAATTGCTTAGATGAACTCAGGTGAGGCTTCCTCGGTGGAAGGAAGACTGAACGGCAGGGAGGGAGAGCTAGGAGTCTGGGATGTCTGCGGGAGCTTCCTGCTGCGTTCTTGGAGATGCAGAGATGGTGGAGTCCGGGAGAGAGGATTGAGCACTGAGGGTAGGCAGGCTTAGCACAGAGGTGGAGCATAGATCATGGAGGAACTTGGAGATTAAAGGCAGTTAGACATGAAGGAATGACCGAGGCTTACTGAGAAGCTGGAGAACAGATCACGAGGAGGTTGAGATGAGAAAAAAGCTTGGAAGGAGCACAGAGAGGAGTTAACAGGTGTGTCATAAAAATCACACTTGGAAGTCATGAGATCGCACAGAGGACTTGAGGTTTTATCAAACGACTTTAACACTCAGGTACCGAAGGTCTGACAGCCAGCTCCTTATATCCTCATCAGAGATGAGCTCATTGAGCTGCACCTGTGCAGGTGCAGCAGGCAGGCTCTGCCCCCGGCTAGATGGACAGGTCCTCAGCTCAGCCAGGACCTCTGGTGGAACTATCCAGAATGGTGGAGATATAACCAGGAAGCAGACAGACCAAGACAAACACAGACAAAACACGGACAAACACCCCAGACCCCTAGCATTAAGACTTAACCTTCTGCCAGTTTCTTCTTTGTTTAGGATCATTTAGATTAAATGGAAAAAGTCTGTGAAAGTAAAACTTTCAAGACTTGCCACAGACTATCAATTGGATTTAGGTCTGGGCTTTGACTGGACCATTTTATCCATTAATTATCTATAACCGGAGTGGTGGTAGGTACCTCTTTCCAGCGTTCACTGCCTGGGCTCACTAGTCCAACACAGGGCAACACAGGGCAAACAGCCACACACACAATCATGTATCTAAGAATAGTTAACCTAATATGCATATTTTTGGACTGTGAAAATACTCAGAAAGAACCCCTCATGCATGGGGAGAACATGCAAACTCCACACAGAGACGGACAGAATTTAAACCCAGGACGTTCTTTCTGCAAGGAAACAGCTTTAACACCGAGTCACTGTGTCTCATCTGTTTAGAAGAACTTCTTCCACATGTTTGCTGTGTCCCTTATATGGCTCGTTGAAAACTGCTAATAACATATCATGTGGCTTCCTTTTAGCATTGGCTTTCTTCTTTTGATTTTATAAAGGCCACGTATATTCTGTGCATTGGTCCTGCTGTTATATTCTCAGCCCAGAGCGGTGGATTTCTGTCTTGGTATGGTTTGGAGTTGCTACAGTACATGCTCTGCTCAGAACCTGGGCTATTGTTAAACAGTATAACCTAATCCTGCTTTACAGTTATCCACAACTTTATAATCTCTTTACTGATTAGGGGACTTCTGAATAAAGTTGGTTTTACGGAAATTTATTTAGAAATATCAGAATAAAGGAAGCTGATTGCATTAATATCCAGGTTTTTTGTGTGAAAGAATCTTTGAATACTTTGAATACTTTGCACCCTGCTCACCATTTCTATTTGTGATTTTAAAAAACTGATTGAAGTTTGAGGTTGCTGTCTGTTCATAAAGTTTCAAAAGAATCAAGAGGAATGATTAGTTTTGCAAGATGGTGTATGCGTTCTCACAGTGAATCTGTTGAAAAAATCAAAGGAATCTAAGTTGGACTTTTTGTTTTTCAGTTTCAGACATTGTTTTGCAATGTTTGTCTCGCCGAGTCAGCTCTGTGTCATCCCTCTTAACATTTCGTTCTTTTATCAAGCTTTTTTATCACCCGTCTCTTCCAGTTGCTGCTTCTTGTCTTTTTTCAGCCCACTCTTTGGCTCACTCTTCCTTCCCAGCCAGCTTCATCTGGTTCCTGCCGACCTCATCCTCCGACTCCGTGTCCTCTAACCACTTGACACCTTTTCAGATTCATCCCCATCAGTTGGCAGACAGCGTGCATTTCACCCGCAGGGCACAATGCAGCGATCCTCATGAATCAATGGGAGATAAATCAATGCTATCTCTTTTTTCCATGCCTCTGTTGCCATCGATCCCCCCCCCCCCCCCCCCCCCTCTCTCTCTCTCTCTCTCTCTCGCTGTTGCTTTGCTGTTTGTAGAGTCTTGAACTTTGCTCAATTAAACTGAGTTCACTTTCAAGAACAAATTGTAACAGCGTACGGCTTTCAGCTCCGAGACAGACACTAATGCTCGTGGCTGGAGCTTTTATTTATGAGATGCTCCTTTCAGAGAAATGCGGCGTGGTGATTTTTTTTTTTTTTTTTTGCTGAGGCTGAACCTGAATTTACTGGTACCGTGAACTTGCTTTCCAATGAGGCATGAAAAATGCTCGCCTTAAATGAGACTTTTCAGTTTGAGCCAGTGCTAATGTCTAAAACAAAGACAAAGTGAATATCCTTTGATCATATTTACTGGGAAAGAAGAAGCTGCAATTAGTATGTAAATGAGCCTTTCTTTTGGTGTTTTAGTGAAACAGTCATAGGTTTACTGGCAGGAAAAAACTAAGCACGATTTTTTTATCCAATCTTCAGGCTCTGCAGTCTGTCAGCCGGAATGATTTCTGAGAAATACAGAAACATATAAATATTATTCTGAAGACTGCATTTAATATAGCCCACAGAAAATTATCTACTGTGATATTTCACTAGTCTCCCCCATAAATAATTCATTGTTTTTTATGTGCCCTCATGCTGCCTTGGGGATTGGAACAGCTGAGTGTTTTCACAGCATATTTGAGTCCAATCTTCTGCGTATTGGGCGTGCTCTAATCAAACCACGGTAAACATGCCTTGAATGTTTGTTGAGTCATCTGCTTATCAGCTAATCAAACGACTTATTTGCCTTGGTGCTGCACAGCACAGCTCCGGTTTAGTATTTTTCAATTATTTGTTCATCTGTTTGATCGACGCTGCAGCCGTACAGAGCAGGTGATGTGGCTGAACTCCAGCCACATCACCACCATAGCAGCAGAGGGGAAGAGTAATTGAAGCTAATACACTTAAGGGATCGACTGAGCCAGACGATCCGTTGTTCTGGAAACTTTCTCCGGGAGCATGTGTTTACCCGTTCGTACAATTTCTCATGTGGGTGCAAGAACTCATAAAAGACCTATGTGTGCACAGAGCATGTGGTTGTTTCTTTTTGTGAAAGAACTAGCATGAAAGTGCAAGTCATGGAGAAAATTTCAAAGGCAGGAGCCAGGACGGCGACATGGAGCTGCTAGGGGTTGGTGAGCAATCAGATAGGGCAAAATTGATGACCTGGCTCAGGATGGATTTCTTGGAGCGGGCTGCCAGACCGAGGTAATACTTTCAGGCTCTTATCAGCACTGGCATAAGCTGAGTGCTGCATCACCCACTTCCCAGCGTCAGCTTATTATGAGAGTCCATGATGTGTGATTGCTTGTACCGGCTTTGTGAGTCCCAGGGTCTGTGTGCACAGGCCACAGTCACCATGAAGAAAAACACAGCGCCGTGGTCAAGGTACACTGCTCACTTCCTCACTGTTCTAATGACATTTAGCCAAAAACAGGCACTTTGCAAGGTTTTCTGTTCTATATAGACTGTCCTGTAAAAGTACGCATACCCGCTGAGCCTTTTCACATTGTGCCACGTGACAATCAGAAACTTCAGGGTATTTTGTTTAGATTATATGTGATGGACTAACACTGAGCAGTGCATGATTGTGAAGTGGAATAATGATTCAATTGCACATCTACATTCAGCCTTCTTTACCCTAAATTGTCTTGAAAAGTTGCCTGAAAAAGGCAGAGTCCAACTGTGTAATTTAATTTTGGTATAAATCCAGCTATTCTGTGAATGCCTCAGAGTTTTGTTAGAGAACATTAGAAAACATTCAGCATCATGAAGACCAAGGAACACAGCAGATAGGTCAGGGAAAAAGTTGCAGAGAAGTTTAAAGCAAGGTTTGGTTATAACCCAACATTCTAAGCTTTGAACACCTTACAGAAACCTATTCATTCCCTCAACTGCACATGGAAAGATTATGCCACAACTGCAAAACTACAAATAAATGGTCAACAGCCTGAACTGGCAGGACGAACAACGAGCAATAACTGGTAAAAAGCAGCCAAGAAGCCCCTGGTAGCTCTGAAGGAGCTGCAGGGGTCCATGGCTCAGAATGGCAGAATCAGTTGACCAGATAGCTATTACAGTAAGATTAAACAAAAATGCAAAATATCGGCTATGTAAAAGGGAAAACACACGCTACGTCTCGCTGTTCAGTGTTAAAGGAAACATTAATGAAGCTGGAAAGAAAACCTGATAGAGGCTGAAAAAGCCTTCCAGCAGGACAGCAAGCCTAAGCATACAGCCAGAGCTACATGGTAAATGTTAAATACTGTAATTAAAGCTGCTATCCACTCAGTCTGTCAGAGATTAGTTTAATTTAGGAAGAAGAATTTGCAAAATGTCAGTATCTAGATGTGGTAAAGACATAACCCAAAATAATGTTAAACTATTGAAAACCACATTATACTTATCAATATACCCTCTGTTGGTCTGTTAAACAAAATGCAATGAAGTTTGCAGTTGTAACATGACAAAATGTTACAAATTTCTAGAAGGTCCAAACTCTTTAGCAAGGTATCAATAAGCTGGAAGAGTCAGCTTTACTGTTTACTGTTTATAAGTTATTTTATTTTTTTATTCACTGGGGTTTCATAGAAAAATGTGTGTCTTACCCTAATAAATGAAAGAGCTTAGCTCATACAATAGACACAAATAAAGGTGTATCTAAAATGTTTTCTGATGTAAAGAATGGAGACCAAAGTAAGTCATTTCAAAGCTTTTTCTGCTTTTAATGTGTCCTAAAAAGATTTACAGTCATTGAAAAAAACCCTGAATTTAAAACTAAAAATGTGGTTGCATTAGTGTTCTGTAACAGTTTTAGGAATATATGTCTTCTCAACCCTCTTCAGTTGACCCTACACATTTTCTAACAGATATTCTTCTGGACTTTGACTCGGCCCTTAAAAGAACTTAAATTTTCGACAAACATTTAACATATTATATATTCATTTCCCTACTATTTTGACACCTTGAAAAAATGACCACATTACTGACATCACACCCATGATTTTTTGCTGCATCAGTATCACTGTCACATGAACAAACAAATGGCACATGGGCAACCCTCTCTCCTCCCATCCCCAAAACATACACAAACAGCAACGAGATGGAAATAAACATCGGTTATAATTATTCGTACAGTCTTACTTCTTGGACCAATATGTTGATGCGTTGTGTGCATCCCTGGTGTGGATCTTATCCTGTATCTTCATCTTCAGAAACCGACACATAATTGCCAGTGTTTAGAACTATTCAGCATTTAAGTTACCTTGATTAGAAAAAAGAAATAGGGTTTTATCTGGAGGAAAGTGAAGCAAAAATCAAAATGCTACCACCATCATGTTTCATTGTCAAGCTTATCTTTTGTTCATGTGCCGCAATTGGTCAGCGTTAACGTTAATGTTTTATCACATCATGGCACATTCTCCTACACTGTTTTGGGATATTTTAGCAAGACAGGGCAATTTCTTTGAAAGAAAATGGTTTTTTTCACATAATACAACCTGGTCTAATAATATGAAGAATGCAGCTGATTGCTGTCACATGTAGAAATCAGCCACTATTTGTTTGAAAGTCCTTCAGGGTTGTTCTCTGAAGGACTTTCCTGATCAGTTTTCATCTTCTGTATTTGTCAGTTTTGGAGAAACATCTGGTTTTTGTAATGTCACTCTTTTCTGATATTTTCCCAAATTGATAACTGTTTTCACAGTGCTGCATGTATATAATGCTGTAGAATTGTCCCCTGTCTCCTGACTGTTTACTTTGTACAAATCAGATGTAGCCTCCAAGCATGACCTCAGCTAAAGAATGCAAAAAAGCACATGTGAGGAAAATTGTCTAAGGACAGCTAAGCTTCATTTCTGGTTCGTCGGAAAATAAATAAATAAATCACTCAATGGCTTAGCACCAAAATATGTTGACAACCTGTTGTCACCATACGAACCACCCAGACCACTCAGGTCCTCCAATTCTAGCCTAAACATCCCTAGACTCAAAACCAAACATGGAGAAGCAGCTTTCAGTTTCTACGCTCCCCTTATTTGAAACAGACTTTCTGACAACTGCAGAGCTGCTGAAACACTGAGCTCCTTTAAATCAAAACTAAAAACTCATCTGTTTAGAATTGCCTTTGAGTAAACGATTAATGTCCAATGTATCATGTGTTCATGCTTTATTCCTGTTTTTCATCCTTTATTGTTTATTGTGTTGTGTGTGTTTCATGCTAAATTGCTTCTTTAGATTTCCAATTGTTTAAACGCTATGTTTTTTTTTATCACCAAATCATGTAAAGCACATTGAATTACCCTGTTGTTGAAAGTGTGCTATACAAATAAAATTGCCTTGCCTTGCCTTGTCAGATTCTTTATAAATATTGCACGAACTCAAGAATAATGAAGGCTCTAACTGAATCCAAATCTTCAGTAAAGCATTAGGTTCCACAGGTTCTTGCAATATTTTAATTTGAATATTATTGTTTTAATAAAGGAAATGTAGTGTTGAGAGGATTCATCCTGGTCTAAAATGTTTTTTTTTAAGTGTTGTATGTGTTGCTTAATTTGAGACTTAAATCTATTAAAAACAATCTATAGTCACCTGTTCATAAACAGTAGATTCATTAGGCTGAAAAGTCACATCTCATCTCATTCAGCTCTCATCAGGATCTTTATTTTTCCCTGCAGACCAGCCGTAAAGCAGAACAGTCTATTGGACTCTTTCAGGTCCCTTTAGGGTCCTGTTTGTCCCATTAGAGGATGGCGCCTTCAGTCCTCAACCAAAATGATAAAAAATAATAAAAACTGAAACGTTGGGCTGGTTTAAAAAAAAAAGTTATCAAAGATCTCAATCTCCATCCTGTCACTGCAATTTATATCAAATCGTTCTCCTTTTTGTTATCTTCCGCGTTTATAAACAACGTGGTTTCAGACGCTAAGACGCCTGAGCGTCTCTATGGTAACAGCCCTCAATTAACGGTGATTGGCCAACCCGTGGGAATGTGTCCATTCCCCGAGCTCTATGATTGGTCGGTGGGCGGTCTGAGGAGCCTGACAGTCTGCAGCGTTCCGGGTTATTGTCAGTCTCGGCGGTTCGGCAGAAGGGCAGGACCGCGTCCCCGGAGCTGCCTCAAGCAGCTAGCTCTTTATTCAGACGGAGGAGTTTCTGTATTTGGTTTAAACACCAAAGAGAGGCCGATAGCGTTTTGCCACTGAGGTTCCTCCAAGATCGCATGTGGAAATCAGCGTCTGAATCCAGAGGAAACGCATCTTAGAGAGAAGGAAGCCGACCCCCTCAGAGAAAGTGACGGACGGAGCAGAGCCTGGTCGCCGGGATTTTTGCATCAGTTTAGGATATTCCAGGCTGCTGCTTTGGCCCTTCCTGGATTTCTTTCAGGGTATATTAACACAGAAATAGCCTGAAATATATTCCTTAAACATTTACGGTTTTAATCTACATCAAAATTGTCCATAAGAAGGAGACGGACCCATCCGTAACAGCGCTGGATTTTTTTTGTTTTTGGAATACTGCGTAAAAGAGTCCACAGTTTTTCATTGTTTGGAAGTATTCTTAAGCGAGAGAAAAAAAGCGAGTGGTTACTCTCACTTTGCTTTCAGAGGCTAAACGCTGAAAACGAGAAGCGCTTCTCAGTGCGCAATCCTTCCGAGGACGCTTCTGAGAGACTCCGCCGACCTGCACTCTTAACCTCCACATTCTATCGACAGTCGAGTCGAGCAAATAAAAGGGTGGGGGAGAGGGGCTTATTAACTTTGCATGCTCAAGGCGAGAGTGTGGAATCTTTAATTTCTGCATACCACTGGAAGACTGGAATAAACTTAATCAGCATTGAATATTTGCAGAGGAGCAGCAGCTGGATTTCTGGGGAAGCGGAATGAATGTTTTTTAATTTGGCCCAAAGAAGAATTAGGCAGATTGCTTAGAGATTGCATGGAGTTCTAGTCTGCAATAAGGAACAATTTATGGTAGGTGTTCTTCGCATTTTTCTCCCTTTCTAAATGTTTTTTTCCCTTCTGTGTGAACGGACTCTTTTAGGATAAAGGAACGCAACATACGGATGTCTCACATTTAAAGCCTTTGTTTCCATGCGTGACCCACAATAAACGCAGCGTTGTTAGAGAGAGCAGAATAGCTTTAGGAACTGCTTTGATGTTGTAATATTGGGGCTTTTTAAAATAAGGGTAGCAATTAAGCGTGTTGTGGAGGGCAGTGCACCGCCGGCACCAGTGGCACTGGGAGAGAGAGAGAGATTGCGGCTCAGAGCAAAAGGTGCGAATTTTTCATCTGTCTATACGCCCCCGTGCGTCACTGCTGTACTGTCTGGTGCAATTAGACATTTTTCACTCGTATATAATTTATTGCATATATTGTGTGGCAGGCTTTTATTGGAGAGCCTGTAAAAAGGCTCCGAGATCCGTGTGTAAAACTTTTCACTTAATGCTCCAAGCCTGCAGCGAAACCGTGTCCATTCCTGCGGGTGGCTCCTGTGCGCGGGCTGGTTATTAAAGGTGCATCTAAAATTCACGCCTTTCCTCGAATATGAATGCGAGTTAATAAAAGTCAGACTCTGAACTTTGAGCCTCGCCGGCTTGCTGAGGTTGCTTTGCAATATTTAGCCTCATTGCTCACGCTGCAAAGAGATGAGCTTCACATTATGCTGACTGTGCAATGGAAGAAAGGAAAGAAAAAAAACCCCGCACCAAGTGTGTTTTATCATTAGACTGTACAAGCATCCTTCCAAACTGATCTCCCTCTAGCTGGCTCCAGTCATGCTCTGTCTTGCAGCCCTGCAGATAGGACTGGCTGACTGAATGTAATATAGAGAGGGGGGCCCCCTCCTCATCCTCATCCTCCTCCTCCTCCTCCAGCAGCAGGGATGGCCGGCGCCCACACAGTCAGGGCACCTGCCATCGAGTCCTTCCTTGGCTGTATTGAATAAAACATCCAGTGATGTATGAGACAAGAGCTGCACCCGGGGGGACAGAACTGCCTCATTTACTTCCTCCACTCCGCGCCTATGACCTGCTGAGCAAATTGTGCTCATATTAGCTCTGTGGCTGCTCCTCACCTAAACAAATAGTCTCCCCAGCATAATGCTTGCCTTAACTCAACATGATGGTTGGACAAAAGCATGGGAGAATGGAATGGCATGGGGGGGGGGCTTCGATATCTGGGTCACTGAGTTACCTTTTTGGAGTTTGGATATGTTCTTTTGCCTCTGTCTTTTGGCTTACTGTTTGATCTTGTTTTGGACCTTCACGTGTCTTTCCCTCTTTTGGGTTTTGTTTGTTTTATATGTAACTTTTTTTTGGTGGTAAAAGAAGCCATCTGCCACAGAAGGTTCGATACTCTGAACAGGCATCAGTTTGCACAACTCAGGGGGTCGTTTCGTACTACTTTGAAGCCAACAATTTTAAGTGGTGCTCTATACTCTACTTATCGTTTCTATAAGTAAATCTGGTTTTTTGACTTCTACTAAATACCTTCTACCAGCAGGAGGTCGCGTTGCACTTATTTTTGTTTGGTGAGAGGTCCTAATCTGTCACATTTCTTAGGCAATCATCACCAGTAGAAATGGGAATAAGACCTAATGCATAGTTATCACAAAATATATGTAATGTATGATCCGTTTTATTATCTTCATAATTTGTGAAATACTTAGCTATAATTAAAAACAAACACATATAGCATGGGTAGAGTAAATGAGTGCATAATGGCTTGTTGACAGGTACAAAATGGACGTATAAGGGAAGGAATGGCAATGGATACCTACAAAACATGTTACAAACTGGTGAAAGGGTGACTCACCTAGATCTAGCCCAAATGGGAATAATGACCAAAGATAAAGGGAAATTATGTGCAATGTTTAATACAGTAATTTACAGTTACATTAAAATATATGTGAGATTGAATCATTTTTATGACCATTCGTTTTCAGAATCCATGGAAATGCTGGAAATGGTAACTTATTACATAAAACCTGGTACAAAGTGGCAAATGGGTAAATTGACCCAGAACCCAATCTCTATTAATTTCTTTATTCACATATAGGTAGCTCCCATATGGCCACTGGAGGCACCCCTGGTTAACACTTCAACACTTTTTATTCTGCAATCTAAAGTCTGACAACTGCAGCTTTCCTCTTTACTTACTTACTGAATTGAGAATACCTAAATGACTTATGTAAAGTCCAATCTGTTGTATTCATTAAATTTACCAACAGCTGGAAGGTCGAGATGTATATTTGAAGCAATGCATTAACAAAAAGCAATACACTAAGAGGAGACTGGCATTTTATCAATTCTAGCAACTCAAATTGCATATCGCTCTGATTGATTGATAGCTTTTGGGCTCCTTACCGTATTCTTTGCTTATTAAAAGTGCCCGCCTGATGGGAATAAGTGAGCTGCTCTCATGAATATTGTTAAAGTTGCTGAAGTTTAATTTCCTGTGCTGTGTATTAATCTTTTTTAATCCCTGCATGGTTTGATTGTCTCAACACCTTCCCAGAGGCAGTAAAACTCATTTTGGCACTTAAGATGACTGAAATACTGGATGTGTGTGTGTGTCTGAGAGAGTGGGAGAGAAAAAGTGTTACTCAGGATCTACCTTGTGTCCTGTCTTGCATGTCTATTTTTGTGCAGATTTTTTAATTCACTCACTTACAGTAATATTTTAACGCCACATTTCACCTTACTACGCTGCACAATGCAGCAGTTGTTTGTAATGATGCCGCATTGCAAGAAGGTCCTGGGTTTGAATCCTGACCGGGGCCATTGTGCTTTAGTTTGAATGTTGCATGCAAGTATATAAAACGAATACATTATGTTTTACTTGTAGAAAAATATCTTTTCTTGATGGGAAGTATTTTTTCTCCTGTAAATGAAAAGAATATATGTTTGTTATCATACAAACTGATTTCATAGAAAAGCACATTCTTTCCTACCTGTAAAATATGAGTGGCCACTCAAAAGAACAAACAAAATGTTTCACTCAAAGCAATGTCAACAGTGCCTCATTAGCCACCTGATCAAAGCGTTTCATATCAAAACTCTACAGCAGTTCTTGTTTTTATCATGCAGCCAAACAAAAGAGACATGCCCTTTTTTGTGCATTTCAATTTTGCTCCGTTTGATACCCCTGCACATTAGTACCTGGGATGTGGTGACAGAGCATGAAAAGAGAAAGAATAAAACAGAAGCGTTACTTGGAAGTGACTGCTAAGAGGAAAACACGACTTTCACAGAGCCAATGTGAATGAACACAGGTGAAAAAGATGTTTGGTCTCCAGCTGATGTATATTTTTGCATATTTGACTTTAAGTTGTTGTAGGTAGCAATATAATGCAGGTATGCTGCAAGTATTTTAGCCTTAAATGATTGATCCTCAGTGTCTGTAATTGCACTTTCAGGTGGGATCTTCTCATCCGCTGATAAAACTTCTGGTCCTGAAGTGGGCTACAGGGGCTCACCCTAACATAGTGGACAGGAAACAGGACCACAGTACCATCACATGGTTAACTTAGAGTTTAGACTGCTAAGGGACGCTACAGCTTCACCATCCAACATGACACACTCAGATACTCCTTACTTAAGGCTGGTTTGCAGGTTTCCGCTTCTTATCAACCGTATTGAATGCAAACCAACACAAATGTATCATACATCTGAGTGCTAGCACTTAAACTGAATCTAATTTTCTTTACTCCTCATCACACAACTTAAAGACATCTTTAGGACTCCTACTGGAAACTCGTTGGGTTCTTTTTTTGGTTTTTTTTGGGAGGGGGGTTCTACATGGAGTAATTACAATAAAATAATCTGATTGATTGTATACATTGCTGTTTTGTCCCTATGAGGAGCACTGCATACAGTCTTTTGCAACAGTACTGATACTTTTCATTTTGCAACCACAAATGTGAACAGATTTTATTGATTCCGTTTTCAGATGATAAATTGAACAATGCTCGGTCAGATGTTCAAAGCTTGAGAGACTGTTTTAAAACCTTACCCTGCTTTAAACTTCTCCACAACTTTGTCCCTGTCCTTTCCTTTTCTTTTGTGCTGCTTGCTCACTAATTTTTTCTCTATTTGCGCACACAAGAACTCTATAATAAAGTTTGAGAGCTTAAGTGTGGGACTGTAACGATACCAAATGTAGAAAAGTTTGAGAGGTAGGACTACTTTTCCAGGGGACCATGTTATTCATTGTGTCCATTAGGTCTCTTATTTCCTGTTGTTTTGACCGATGTCCAAGGATTACCTGACCAATACTCTGTTCAAGAGACCTTGCCTGATCCTCATCAGGGTTATCTGCAGCCAGTTAGTGCATGACAGACAGCAGCATTCCTCCGACCTCCCCCTCCTCCCCTATAAGTCTGAATGGAAGTCACAGCTCACCAGGCTCCGAGGTTAACTTATAGTCTTTCATTTGGTAAGGTTAGGGCCGGCTTGTCTATTTTTCTTTCATAAGGGTGCCCTCACAGATATAAAATACAGTCAACAGATTTTTTTTTCATGTGGTTAATGAGTACACTACCACGAGTGCTGTGCAGTTTATACTTTGTTCCATAACTCGGCCTGGAAGGTGAGGCTATGCTCGCTTCTTCCAAAGGCTTCTAGGGGCAAAAGAGAGAATAAAGCAAATCTGACAAGCTTTCCAACAGCGAATTTGCTCCCCTTAAAAACAATGCCGCTCTTGCCTTCCTCATGGTCACATTGATTTGTTCTGGGTGACAATGCAGGCTGCTGTGAAATCACCCCAGCGCCATTGATCTCAAGGAGAAGAAGAGGAGAGGGAATGAAAGGCTGGCAACAGAGCAACATGGGAAAAAATCCACAGCTTGCCCTCTTCAACCTTAACCAGTAATAAAATGAAGGCCTGGGCTGCAATCAGATCAGCCGCTGCTGCACTCCTCCAGCCGCTGCTCTGTGGTGTTAGTCTGTGCTTTGATTTGTTTTTTGGAGGCCCGCACATGCTGTTTGATTTGCCATTGTGGCTCGCCATGTTTCACATTATCAGCTGAACTCTTTATTGCGACTGTTTTCCATGCCAGAAGCGAGGCTGTTTTTATCTCACACAGGCCTCTGATTAATCTTCCCCCCTCTATGCTGGTATACTTTAATCTTGAATGGGAGATATCTGATTCTCCTCGGCTATTGAGGAAGATCAAACTTTAATGGAACAAGGAACTGCACATCATGCTAATCTCCATCTCTCTGCATTTTGGTTGACTGCGCTCCCTTGGGCTTTGTAGCTTTCTGCAGAAGCAGGAAATGCATCAGCCAGATAAGATGTTTTCTCTTCATGCTTTGGTAATTTATTCCCTGTCGACAATGGGCACCATTTTACATCTTTGCTGTCTGATTACCTAGTTGAAGGACAGAAACGAGTAAAAACAAGGAAAATGATAGACACTTTTGCTTAACTGTCCAATTAATGACTTAACTATTTTAATATTTGCTAATGATTAATTATTGTTGTTTCTTCACAGTTATTGACCACATGGTGGTTTGAAGATCTGTGAGTTTTTTCCGACATCCTCCAGTGCGAGTTTGGTGCTAACACTTCTTTGTCTTTGGTTCTTTATCTAATCTGTCTGATAATCTGGTGCCACCTCAGCCCCAACCCCTGGCTGGATCAGACAAGAGAACTGCTTAGGCCAGAGGCCATGTCATGGAGTCTAAAATCCAATAAAAATATAATATGCTGAAAACCGGACAATATATTTTATTTGATGTGCATGATTTAAAACAAAAAATCAGTAAAAATATTGACCTTTAAATTAAGACAGAAGTGGAGGCACAAAAGCTCTGTCTCATCTGTCACAGTTGAAGTTGGTCAGTTCTGCATCGCTGTGTGCCCTTCGCTGTTATTTCCAGCTTAATCCATTAACGGCTTTTCCTACTCCTTTCCTTAACACTGTTGGCCATATGGTGCATTTCGTTTTGTACTCAGAAATTGGATTTCCCAGGTTTCCTATCGCAGATCCAAGAAAAATAACCCCTGAAGTCCAAAACTCCGACGGGAATAGTCAGGGGTTTGCAAGTTTGGTATCTAATATGGCCTACACACAGATAAAACAGAGTGGACGTTGCATTTATAAACTATTAGTCCTTCTGTTTGTCTCTCATCAAACCAGTAGAACACAAATATCTTTTCCATCTCAATTTGCCAGCATGTTCCTTCAGTATATGAACCCATAAAAATCAGAATAAAAATACCACGCCATGGCCTTCTATTGCTAATAGCAGTTAGCACAACAACTACTAACAAACCTCAGTGCTTTTCTGGAAACATATAGAACATACTACACTCACGTGTGAAGTCATTTTCAATTTCAAAATTCGACTTCCGAGTCAAATCAAGTGCATTGTTTATATTGCCTGGCGGTTTTAGTAAATCATCCCCCAAACAGGCTCCTGTTTTCAGCTGTTGTTACTGATCAGAGATCAAATGGTCCTAAATCTGGGGCTCTCACAAACACAGGGTGTGTAAAACAGTGCTTAAAAGTAAAGGTGATGAGGTTAGGGCTTTTGTTTTCAGAAATACTGATCCCCTAAGGACAGTTGTGAATAAAATGGTTGCCATTTCGCACCTTTGTAATTTTGCTAATTTTCTACCCCAAAAAACCATCAGTGTTTAGGTTTGGAGATTGAGTTAGTTACAGCTTCCAAGCTGAAAAAAACTGACCTTTAGATTGCACACCAGCTGGTCTCTTGTCACGACAATCAACACCATAATCATCCGATTCCGATCAAAAGCCGCTTTCTCAGTGGATGTCTAGTTTCAACCTTACCGTTTGGTTGTCAGCGTTTGCACAAGAAAAGCTCTAAGTCTGAGCAGTAAATTTCAACCCTCCTTTTACTTTTTGAAAAGTTAGTTTTCTTTTAGCTGTGAAGAATCTGATCCTGTCTTTTCCTGCTGGCAGATGTGCAGAAAACGGTTTAATTAAGATGGGAAACATTAATTTGGGTTTCCTAATACTTCATCCCTCCTGCAGGCAAATGTACCAACCCTTTCTGTAATTATTGACCAGCTCCATATTCAGTGCCTTAGGAAAGAGACGTTCTCTGCATGGAAGTATCAAGGTTCGATGCTTTTCATTACACCATAGTCGTTTCAGGAACCATCCACTGACCGCTGCTTTATTCTCTCACTTCCTCCATATCGCTGAGTAACAGGGCACATTATGCTGACCAGCATCTGGATGCATTTTGTTGCAAATGGATCACGCTTATGGGGTGTCACACCTCCTGCAGACGGTTTGTGTCTGTGACAAAAAGAGGCTATTACTCAATTCTGTGGCCATTGCTGTAAGGTAATGAAATTTCCACTGACTGGAGAAAACAATGTTGTCTGGTCCGGAGCTGTAATTGCAAAAGCCACCTCGCCATATTTTTTTTATTTTCTCCTTTCTCAATTTCCTCGTGAATGTGGGACGATTTAATAAAACTCTGGAGATTTTTATCATTTATTGCCAGGCCTGGCAGCTGCATGAGGGAAAGTAAGGCGAGGCATGCACAGATAAAACTCATTCTTTTTATGAATTTTAACCATGCTGGAGACCATTTACAACAGACCGGGCATGTGACCCATAGGGATACATTCATATGTATGCATAAGGTTCGAGCAGGTCGGATATACTGTGAATTTAAAAGCACCATTTCCTCTTTCTAAATGCAGGAGTATTGTGGAATTTCCATCATTTTCTCCCTTGTTATTGTTTGTATCGGGATAGGGTTGAAAATCCATGGGATATTAGGCCTCCAGGGCAAGCAGCTTCAGTGTGCCTGCTTCCACTCACACAAAAACATAGAAATGTTGACATGAGGACATGTATGGACGCGCACGCACACACACACACACTCGCAACCCTGTTTTATTACCTCCTGCCTGCTGCTGGAATTGCTTTCCTCCCTCGAGTGAGCCAAGCAAAGCCGGCTTTATTGTGTTAACCTATTTGTGTGTCAAGAGCGATTGCAGCGTTCTTTATCTCTGTTTGTATTCGGACGGGGAGACGGCTGAAGGGAGCGAGGAAGAGGGAGAGAGAGTGGCAGAGGGAAGAAGGGAGGAGGTGACAGAGGCGGCGGGGGTTTACAGAAGCCAGGCGAGCCACCGGAGTTTAGACGGATGGCCGGTCACCTCGCTCCACTCTGGAGGATAATGACTGGTTGCTTAGCAATGACCCACCCCCACCCACTTCCAGACTTCCATCCACAGCCATCATCTTTTTTTCCTGTAAAAGATTTCATAAAGAATTATAACAGTGTCTCGTTTTTTATGGCAGGGATTGATGTGAATTTGAGCCAGAGTCGTGGTACTTATCAACTCATTCTGCTGACTTATGCGGGTTGCAGATTGATGCTTGGGTGTTTATATCCACTCTGTTGGTGGAGTTTGACCAGGATTATGACCAGGCCACAGCTCTATTTCCAGTCAGATAGCAGCAGCTCTAAAACCTTTGACCCACGTAATTCTGCAGTGGTACGATGGCACTCAAATAGATGCGCGACCAAACACTCGCAGTCACATATCCATGATTTTTTTGATGGCCAACCAGAGGCCGGTGAGTGCAGTTTCTTGCAAGCTCTTAGGTTTATTAACATTTTTATTGAGTTGAACAAATTGCTGACCTTTTGTGGCATAATGAATAGGAACTCACTTAGGACACATTTGAGTTTTGGCACGAGTGACTGGCATCACTCCAAGTTGTTAGACTCATGATTTGTTTATTCAGCAGGTGAAAGTGTTTAATGCTGTGGAGTGTTTTTAAACATTTCAGCTGCTTTTCTTTGCCACGTGACTCCAACTGGTGATGGTCTTGGTTTCAGTCTGCGCTGGTCTTTTTCTGTTGTTTACTATATTTAATTAAAAATGCACCAATTAGTCAACCAGTGGTTGAAATTAGATAGTTTTGCCTGATCAGTGTGCCGAATACCGAAAAATCCAAACTATTTACTATTCAGTAGGTGCATCAAAACTAAGAACTTTGACTATTTGCAGTTTCTAAGCGAACCAACCAACAGCATGTACTTTAATGCAATCTTTTAAGACTTATGTAAATCAGCAAAAGGTTAGTTGCATATGTTTTGATAGGGGAAACTCCTTCCTTTTCTGTTGGATTCTAAACTATTACGTCTATCGAAGTATCTGCAGCACTTTTTTTCTCTTTTATCTCGTCTTTGGATTGCAAATAAAAAAAAAAATTAGCCAAGTTCTTTCCCTGTTTCTTGACTGTTCGCTTTCAAATAAAGGCAACTATGGCCACAAAATCTAATGAAAAAGGTCTACTCTTACACAAATGTGCGAAGTTGGTCAGTGTTTTCACACCTCACTAATGCCTGTGTTATTAAAGTATATTGCCTGATTTGCTGATTGTGAATCCAAGTGTGAGGAAAAGCACAAGAATGAATCATCTCCAAGAAATCCAAAAGTTTATTGTAGTTAAAATACCAGCTAAAATAGCGTCACCGGTACCGTTCTGAAGGACATTAACTTGTGTTGCATGAGTTGTGCAACAACAGATTGCACACAAAACAAGTGAAGCTCTGCTTCATAGCTATATAGCTACGTCCAGCTTAACAGAGTTGGTGCTGTGCTGGCGTCAAAGCTGAAATTTGCTGAACTTTGACCACAGTGCACAACTGAGCAGAAAGCAACCAGTTAATGTGGAAGCAGAGCTTTGTTGCAAGCCCCACACTGCTCTGGATTATCACACTTTTCTCTCTGTTGCTATTCCTCTGCATTTCTGTGTCACTTGCAGATTTTGTTTTAGTCATTGGTGGTTTTACCACAAGACGAACACATCATTTCAGTTAATAGGACTGCATTTTAAAAATAACCAATAACTTCTTGTTGTTTTAAAAACTGCCTGTTTTGCGCTGTACTCCTCTCTAACTCCTGTGGTGAGCTTAACTATTGCCAGTTTTGGTCTGACAGCCACATTAACCTTTGCTACACATAACCATTGCTGACAATAACTTCACTGCACTTATAAAGAAATGCAAACTATGCCTTTAAAGAACATCAGCCGTGTCTGATTTTTGCCCATCTGTGCTCTCTCTCCATATCCTGTTCAGTGCCATCTTCCCTCATCCCGACTCATGCACCATTGGTAAAATTGACAGCTTTGCACGTCCTGGGAACTTCAGACGGATAAAATAAACATGCACACATACACGCAGACACACTTCTGTGGCTGCGTCTATAGGAACAGCTGTCCAGCTGTCACGGCAGCCAACTAGTCAGCCGCTCTCCAAGGCAACATCTGTAGAGACTGAACGCACAAGGGCAGCCTGCCATTCTCTGCTCATCCCCAAAGACAGAGGAAGTATGTCAGACCTTTTGGCTGCACATTACCACTGACCACATCAACCGTATCGCTGGCTTTTGATTGAGTGTTATCTGCTCCTGTGCCACCTTAATAAGCTCTGCGGGACCTCAAACTGCCAGTCACGTTGTCACAGTGGTTCTTAAAGACAGAACATTTGACTGTGTGAGGGGAAAAAGACAAAGAACATAACCCATTATCGTACCCATTAATAGTCATCTGCCTCTGCATGGATGTGTGTGCACGTGTGTGTAAACAAAGTCCCAGCGAGCAAGGTGCAATGGCCTGGAACTGACGAGAACCCACTGGGAGAGTCTCTCCTTATTGCAGCCCACCCCTCCCCACTCCTCCCTCTCCAACATCTTTCCTCTCCTGGCAGCGGAGTGATGCTGAAGCAGGCGGCGGAGGGGCACGGAGCCATGTGAGTGGGGAGATGAGCAGAGCTGCGGTCCCCTCTGTCAGCCACAAACCAGGATCAGGCAGATCTCATGGGACTCTCTCCTGGGGAAAAACAAAGGGAACGGGGGGAAGCAGCTGTTTAGTGTTTTTCTCTTACTTCCTCAGCAGCTCACTTGTGTTTTTCCCTGCTCTGTCATCTTCTCCGCGGCTGTCATTAGTTTCTGTCATGCATTTTTTAAAGATACTTTTGCTGGCAGTTTTTGGCTTCATTTGATTGCAGCAGAGATATTAGACAGATGCGAAGGGACAAAGAGAGGAAAATGACAAGTAACAGAGTTCCTTAAGAGGGGTGTTTAGACCCCTGAGTGGGCCCACTGTTATGCTCTCTTTAAGGCATTTTGGTTTGAGGAAATACTTTCCGCAAACATGGGTGAGATTAAAATTTGCCCACTGAACATGTTACAATCATTCCTAAGCCTTTTTATAGATGTTTTTTGGAACTATTAAAGCACTTGATAACTGAGGGGCCCTCAGACACAGAGACAGCTGCAGATTCATTCAGACTACGGGCAAAAATTGATGGATCCTGTGTCCTGGAGCTGAGAAAATGGTTTGGTGTCTTTGGTTAAGTATCTTAAACTTGTCTTTTAGTCAGCTTTCTGTTAAATATCCATGCTGCCAGTTGTAAACAGGGATCGAAAGGAACGATACACCCAGATCACAAGGCGAGACAACACCCAAGACATTATGAAACAAGATTTTAGAGATGTTTTTCCAAAAACTACATATACAAAAAGAGAAGTCAAAAAACAACGTAGTTCTTGAGTGTCCCTTTTACTTTTGACTATCTGATTTTTTTCATATTTTAGGATTAACAGATCATGTGGGACATTTCAGTGCTCTATGAGTTCTCTTAAGTTGTCTTATAACTAATTACCGTATTTCTTAGAAAGTAGGTTTTGCTGTCAGTAGCACTTTTAGTTTCAAGCATGCAAAGATGAGTTTCCTTTCTACCTTATTACCAAAGATACTGTTGGTCAAACAACTGAAATGTGATGGAGGCTCCTTTATGTAACCAAGTCTTTCTTTAGTCATCTCTGTCAACTCAAAATAACAATTCAGAGTTTAAAGCACACACTCACGTATCAGGGTCTAATAATGATAACCTATACTTGTTCACATCTAACTGCAGCTGGATAGTGCTTTGGGAGACTATGAAGAGAAATATCATGGAGTTTTAATATCATTACACCCCTTGTGATTACACATTCTGTCATGATGGAGGGGAAATGCCTTCAAACCCAAATTCCATCTGGCTGTGATGAAATCTCTGCACAAAGTCATTTTAAATGGTCCCCGTCCAGTTTTTGACAGCAAAATCGCCTGCTCATGACTTATCGTTTATCATTTAAATTTCCCCTATTGACGCTTGCCGCCATGATTGACGGCAGGGCTGGAAAGCTGCAGCTATCTCAATTGAGCCGCGGCAGGCAGTTGGTAACCGGGACAATGGTCTCTCCTCTTTGCCTTGTTTTCACACATTTTCTGCTGTCACAGAAACTTCACTGATTGCTTCTTTGCCAAGACAGCATCCTATTAATCTTTTAAATAAGGGCTGCCGCCCAGTAGCATTGTTTGCTTAGAGCCAAGAGGACCTTGTGAGGCTACACTGAAAAGGGTAAAAAAAAAAGAAGAAACAAAGCAACAGTCTGGGTTGAATCAGGTCTCATTGTGAAAGGGAAAGGCTTCTTAAAACCAACAATATTAGAAAATTAATAGCTGCTGTGTTGTTGAGGTCTTAATATTGCCAGGGCTCTCCTGCCCCACCTGATAGCTGTGTGGGCTCTGTTGTCCTCTGCCACGCTCAGCTTTGACTCTCCAGGTGTATTTTGTGCTTTTACCAGTATGGTGGCACTCTGAATAAAAGCTTCTGTGTTTATGGCCATCTTCTTTTTTTCTGTGTGCTTATCGATCTCTTCTAAGCGGGGTTGGAATGGGCTTTATTTTCTTTAATTCTGGCCTCAAATAGCATAACAGCAGCATATTCTGAAATGGCAAATCATTGATGTATTTTGATCTGACCTATAGAAGGTAGAATAAGCTTTTGTGCTTAGCTAGTTTGTTTAGATAGAAATAATGCTGTCCTTAACACGTTTTTTTTTAAGCCATTCCACCTTGAAAAGCCATACTCCACTCTGATTTCATCAACCACACTTTTGTGTTTAATTATGTGTTATTTGTGGTAGGAAGTCTTTTTGTGAGACTTTCTTGTCAAGCGGTTGTAAATGGAGAGTAGCTGTAGGGCTTCTGACACCCTCCGCTTTGTAATGAGGGCCTTCCTGTGCAAAATAGCCCCATAAACCAAATCTCTTTGGGATAAGAAACATGTGGCAGGAGTATTTGGCATCTCTCTCACAGGAATGTTTATGGCATACGAGAAACACTGCGATCACCGAATACCACCCTCCAGTCTTTTTGTCTCCACTCCGGCCATAGAAACCCAGTGAGGCAGGGCAAACTAGATGACTAATAGACTCCCAGGTCAGAGCCACATGATAGCAGCAGTGCTGGTCAATGGAAATGGATATACTTTCCCCCAGAGCGAGGTGCGACTGCTTTGCGATCATCTGTGCGGTCATGGCCCAGTGCACGTCCGCACACATGAATGACTGAGCACATAGCTATTCATGGCTGACTGTGGTCCAGAGC
Source organism: Valencia hispanica (assembly GCA_963556495.2). NCBI lineage: Eukaryota > Metazoa > Chordata > Actinopteri > Cyprinodontiformes > Valenciidae > Valencia > Valencia hispanica. Next base: position 30,387,177 of record OY747704.1, read on the forward strand.
TTCTTTTTCATTTTGAGAAGAAACACACACAAAAATCAATTAACTAGTAACAAAATCAGAACAGTCCAATATCATAGTAATGTAGACTTTAGGGGAATTATTGAGCTGCCCAAAGGAATTAGTGGACTGTTAATCCTGTTGTTTATAGGAGTGTAACAAGACTTGTTCTTTGCTATGTTTAAAAAATATTTCTCATCAAGTTAAAGTGTCTCATTAAGCACTACTCAACATGCGACTTCATCTTGAAGTAAGCATAAGCTATTCTTATTAGGGATGTGTATTGGTAAAAATCTAGCAATACGATATGTATCGCTATACAGGGGAGGCGATACAATATATTGCGATACTATGAATAAGACCATATATTGTGAGTTTGAAAACTGAATTTAACAATAGAAAAACTGTCACAGCATTCTAAGCACTCCAACCTGTTTCATACTTTAACACATCCAGTTCTATCACTAGATCTAGTTGATCCACTGGAACAAAGAAGGTGAAAACAGCCACAAACTAACTGTTATACTTTTAATTTCACTACAAAAATTACTGTCATCTTGATGGTTCCATTCTAATCCAACCCCCTCCACCCCCCAATAAAACAAATGATACTTTTCTTTTGTATATCGATACAATATCAGGAAATAAAACATTGCGATATATTGTGTAGCAATATTTTCTTGCATCCCTAATTCTTATGACTATCTCTGTTATGATTATTATTAATATGCAGGTTTCCTGCCGAGCACTAAACAGTCTTTGAAATTCTAAAATGTGACAATGAAATTGAATGAATCTAGATATAAAATACTTAAGCAGACCAAATCTGAACTGGATAATTTTACACTGAAGAGTATTTCGTTCATCTTAGAACTATCCTACCATACATCCATTGATTGTCTATACCCGCCTATTTGGGCAGGGTTGTGAGGCTTGTGGTGCTAATCTCCTCCATTGATTGGGCGAGAGGTGGGGTGCAACCTTCGACACGTCACCAGTGCATCCCTGGACAACACAGAAGCACACAGGATAAAACAACCATGCATGCACACGCTCATACCTAGGGGCAATAAAACAATAAACTGGTGCAGCCAAACTCAGCAGATAGTTATCATTCGGCACCCAACATCACATCAAGTCAATTACATTTTTAAGTCATATTTTTAATATGTAGTCATTTAATTTACACTTTGAAGACTGTTTCAAAGACTGTTTAGAACATTGTGATTTGTAAACCCCTTACTGTTAATGTGGAAAAAATTGGAATTTTGCACAAAATATTGCTGCAACTTGTCTTATTCTTGTGAATCCAATGAAGCATATCGTCTAGTGACCTGGATATTCATTGTTACACCTCCTGGTTTGACTAGTCTTATATAGTCTGTTTTATAAATATGTAATTATAAGATTAAACAATGGGTGTCTTTCTCCCCCTTCTTCTTGCAGTTTTTTAATAAATAAAAGGTTCTCAACATGTTACGTGCTTTCTTTGCTTTCTCCAGCTTGAAATCTTTGGGGGTATCAGGGGTATCTTTGTATGCTTGGTGCAGGTTAAACACAAACACTGCTGTCCTAGATTCCTAGGTTGCCCCCCCCCAACCTCCTCCACATGATCCCAATCCTCGGCAACCAGCCTGAGCGTCTCGAACCTCCTCCCATGCGTCCAGCATCCGAAAGAAAACATTTCTCTCAGTTCCTCTGGTTTTCAAAGAGCTCACATAGCTTGACTTTCTTTCAATGTAAAACCCCCCAGCACCACCTCCTGCCTGACCCCTCCTCCTGGAGACAGCACTCTTGACCTGCTGCCCCATTGTTTCCAGCGGGGATGGATGGGGAGCCGCCTCTGCCGGTGCGGTCCTTCACTCAATAGCCGCTCCATCTGTTGACTGCGTGACTCTGGGTTAGAAGCGGGGATTTTGCTCCGTCTGTGCAGGGTGTGAAAGGAGTTATCTCAGGGGGCTTCCTGAATGAGGCTTTAAAGCTGCAATAGAGGGGTGTTGTGATGCCTCACACTCACCCCACCCTCTGTCCATCATCGGCCCAACACAGCCGGCTGGGTGTGCGCAGGATGAGAGGCCTCTATTGTGCTTGCTCACAGGCCCCCAGGCAACAGGGTCACCTTGTCCCCAAACAACGCTGCCCTCACTGGAATTGTTGGCACTGCATGTCTGTGGAAGCGTGTGTGTGTGTGTGTGTGCTTGCATGTTGAAGGGGGGAGCAGTGTTTGAGTGTAAGAATGCATCATCAAAATGAGGGCAGAGGGCTTGCCTGTAAGGAACATTTATTTAACATCTCTGCTTTTCACATCAGGACCCATTCAGTGCAGCCCGTCTGTGACGGGGGTTCAAAGGACGTCACAGAAACAGCCAGGGCTGCTTTACAGGTCAAACTGCTTTCACCGAACATTTAGACCTAAGACACAACAATGTCTACTCTGTATCTATTGTAGAGACAGCTCTGGGAGCAACCAACAGTTTTAATTTCCTCTTGTGGATTTGATTTTCTGTCTGGTGAAATGTTTGAGTGTTGTTTCCAGCTCCTGGTGCTGGTCTGCTCTGCAGTTTGTCCTTTTCAACAGTGTTTGAAGGGAACAAAAATGAAATCTGTGGGTGTTTAGACAGCTGCTTCACCTTAATTAAGGGTGAAATTGCAGGATGCAAGGCATTTCTAGCTATGGCCCTCTGTATATAAGCTCTTGAGCCATCATTTTGCTGTAACCGAAAACAAGTAGTATTCCTCCCATTGAGATTTTTTTAATCCATCATATAATATTACTTTACAAAGTACATTTCTTCTATTAGTTATTTTCGAAAATATTAATCATAGTTTTTTAATACAAACAAAACTGTCCAACCTTGCAAGAATCTAATGTTGTGTTCATTTTGTCTTAACTGGGAATTATGTCACAGCCAACTTGAGCAAGTTCTAATTGCACCTTGGAAAAACTGTAAGGTTGTAACTGTTACATTACTAGCTACTACTAGCAATGATAAAATGATTAAAAAAAATTAATTCAATAGATCACCTTAGGATATCCAACGTTTCAAATTGGATATCCCACTTTAGTGTCTTTTTCTTTTTGCACATTTTAGTGTGCTGTTATGAGCGAAGATGATTCGAAGTTCAGTGTTTAAGATGAAGTCAGAGGACACACAGACATGTATGAAAGCAAGAAGTGATACTCTGAATTCCAGTATAATATCTTAGATTATATTCTCTAAAGAGAATCTAGAATCGTCCAAAATCTGTATCAGCAGGTCAAAGCTTTCCAAATCCGGAGATCAGAAATCAGGAACAAAATGACAACTCCCATCACCGGGGGGCTAATCCCAACAGAGGTCATCGGATGTCCTCAACATACCTTCACCTCAGCAAAGATTAAGATTAAAGTAACTGAGAAAACAAAAAGTGAGCAGAAGACATAGAAGCCTTTTCGGGCACAGAGCCCCCTCAGCAGATGAGACAGCGTTGAAGGAGGAGGGTTTGTTGAGAGGAAAGAGCGGTGGTTGAAAACTGCAGTGACAGCAGAATGAATAAATTGAAAAATTCTCTCATTGTAAATTGTCTATCGCTCGTGACAAACGATCTGATAGGCGAGCGGCCCGGGTTCCCGACGCATCCGTCCCAATAGAGCTGTGAATAACTGGTCTATCTCCACACTGCTTAGCACTGGCCCCTCGCTTAATAATTCATACAGTGTGAAATATTTTCCCCTGTACAGATATGCCAAAGAGCTGCTGGCAGCAGGCGGGGGCGGAGAGAAAGGTGTCCCTGTGGTGCTAATTTGGGGGGGAGGGGGGTGATATGCATAGATTTCTAAGGGGCCTCCAGTTTAAAAAGAGATCCTTGAGACACATTTATTCTGCTGTATAATCTGTTATTAGAAGGAGCTGAGATGGAGATGCAGAAAGTGAGATTTAAAGGGACAGTTCGAGATTTTTAATGGGGGCTCATTTACACAAAAGCCTGCAATTGTTTTACACAAGAAATGCAGGTTGGAGGCAGTGTCCAATAACCTTCCTGTGTGAAGCACGTATTAAGAAGAGATTCAGTTCAAACTAACAAACTAAAATTCTAGAAAACAAAATATTTAGGGTGGCTTATATTGTGGGACATTGGACATGATGTGACCCGTATTATCTTTCTGTATAAAACATACAGTAAATGGAACAATGAATGCATTTTGGGTCGGAGTAACTGTCTCACGCCTCAGCTAAATGACTCTAGATGTATCTTTAAATAGATATAGTTTTTTTCCCTTTTTAGTATTTGAAAAATAAATTACGTGTACATGGTCTGTTTAATACCAATCAAAACTGAAGACTACAAAGAAACTGTAACACCTGTCCTCCACCAGCATATAGCAGTAACATCAATAATAACTACCTCAGAACATCTGGACTATAGCTAAGCTCTATGTTAACTGCTTAACTAGCCTGTTTTCTTTTCCTTTTCCCTTCATTAATTTTAACATATTCCACTTATTTTTAAAGTTTAATGGAAACTATGAGGACAAAGGGAGACAGATGTGTAATAACCCATGAAAAACAGTTTAACTAATGTTACAGATTGTTGAAAAGAAAGCCAGAGTGGGCATGTGCAAAGTAAAGCGGTATGTTATTGGCAAATATATTCATTACACTCTTTGATACTGTGAACAGAGTCCTCAAAAATGTGAACTTTCAAAATATTTCTTAAAAATCTTTGTTGTTTGTATGTCTGCTTGTGGATGGGAGGTCTCTACAGAACTGTAAATCTCCTTTTTGCATAATATCTGTTTGTGTGACCCTGATTTAGTGCAAAAGTGTGGCAAAAGCAAGAATATGTAAGTCGTTAAACTGAATATAGTGTTACATATTCTTACACTGCCTTACTTTTGTATCAGGTAGTCAGTTTCACCAGGAATGCTTTACATGTTCTCAGTAGGGGTTTCACTCAGGAAGGTCATTGGCAGCCTGCGGCCTCCAGCTTCCTTTTCCCATGTAAATAATGCCCAGAGCAAATGCAATAATAAGGTTCAAAGGTTTATTAAACAGCTCTAACATTAAACTCTATAATGCTTTTGAGATTGGAATTGTTTTAACATGGTAAAAGTCCACTTTATTCTTGACTCCTGTCAGACCTACTGTTAGATCTGTGTCGGGAATCAAGTGTTCTGGTTTTTATTTACTGCTGGTAAGATGTTAACTCATTATAATCTTTTAACTCATCTATTCATTCATTATCTGTACCCGTCCATCCTGTGCAGGGTTGCGGGGGGGCTGATGCCTATCTCCAGCAGTCACGGGACGAGAGGTGGGGTACACCATGGACAGGTCGCCAGTCCATCGCAGGGCATCTTTTAACTCAAACGCGCTTAATAATTTCTGAACTGATCTGCCAGGACAACAATTATTTAGTCTGACTGAACTCTCCTATCATCACAGACTGTTGGGATAACAGGAGCTGTGAAGCAGCTAAGTAGTTTTTGCTGTTTGCCCTGGTGAATGTTTTGGTCGGTCAGTGAGTTGTCCGTAGACAGCTAGTCCATTCTCCCCCATTTTTCCCATTAGGTGACCCCCCCTGTCGCCGACTCTGAGTTCTGCAGCCAAAAAGCAACTATCCCTGACCTTTTTGTCGACTTTCATTCAAAGTCCACCACAGCAGCAGCAGCAATGTAGCCACCCTCTTGTGTGCGTTAACAGGCGTGTCCAGAAGTGTGCTCGAATATGATAGTGTCATATTGCCATGTGTGGTTTTGTGTGACTCGTTCTGCAGCTCAGTCCTGTACAAACTGGGTTTTTATGGTGCGCATTCAGGCCCTGATACCAATTATGCAAACTATTAAAAATTTAAGGAGGACAGTCTTTTATAATTTAATCCTAAAGTAATAGATTCTATTAAAAATGTATGAGCGGAGCTTTATAGATGGAGCTAGAATTAGTGTCTATCAAAGACTCCAGTCAAGGATGCAGGGGGAATGGGCAGCAAGAGTGGCGGTATTGCCTCATTATTCAAATAGGATATGATTACCATAGAGCAGAAGTCCCTTAGTGCTGAGGCAAAGGCTCACTGGCCACTGTGATCATGAACAGAGGAAGATCTCCTCTTTACGGGTGAAACACAACCTTATTCAAATTCCTCTTGTGACTTTCACATATAGGATTTAAAGTGACATGCAATTTGTTGTGGTTTAAAGGGGTTTGTCGCTGAAATGGTCTCTGCCGTCTTGGGTTTCTCCTGCCTGTTGTTTCACTTGAGATTGTTTCTTGTCCTTACTGAAAGCATGTAGAAGGTGTTCAAGCATGAAAACAGGAAGCCTGCAGTGTTGTATCTTAATGGCTTGCGCTGCAAGCCAAAGGTAGGCTTTTTTACTGGTCTCACTGCTCCCTGGTTTACCCCACAAACTTCCTAAACAGGTTTGAATTTCCTCTTGATGCATTCTAGTTGTTTATTTTTAATTTATTTGTTATTAAAAGCCACCTTATTTTCACTGCTTAACTTCTCTGGAGCTCAACTGTTTTTCGTGCATCACTGGTTTCAAGGAGCAGAGATTGCTGAATTAGTTCTTTGTTGTATGATTTGCTTCAGTTATTACAGGTAGAGAGTTGCCCTGATCCAGATACCCTAACAGGCTCTGGAAAAATCTCTGTGGTTATTAATGTGATGCGGGAAGTGGATTTAAAAAGCCAATAAAAATTGGAATCCTCATGAAGCTTATATGGATCTCAAGTTCTGCCTCAGAGGTAAATTCCTAGCCTTTTTGATGTAATGGTTGCCTGTTTATGGAATAAATTCAAGGAGCTTAATCGATCATCTCCGTGGAAAGGTCAAGTGGAGAAGCTCTGGTGTTTGAAGTGCTTATCCCATGGAGGAGTGCCAGAAATGTGACACCTCCTTATGAGTGGGCGGTGGCGGGCAGATTAGTGACGGATAGGGTGGCCCAGGGGGATGATTTAGGGAGAATCAGCTCTAAATACTCTGTGTATTTTAGAAAGGGAGAAACTATTAGCTGTCTTCTCCCAATCTGCATTTTCAACAGAAAAGCATGTTAGTAAATTCAAATGTACAGAAAATAAATTGGGGAAACAGAGAGGGTCAGAGTTGGTGTTGAGACAAACAATTGAACAACTCCATAAATGAATGCTTCATGATTTTTGAAGGACGTTGCACAAATCAAGCTTTTCCTGGCTTGTACCAATTTTTGTTTTTCTTTAAGGTCTGAGCTGCTGTTTCAGATTTTATTTTTAAAAGGAGTATAGCACATAAAACAAAACTTGCTTCAGGTTCTTTGATATAGTAGTTTTTAATCAGACAGACAATAAATGATTAACAGGATTGTCTATGCGTAAAAGTTTGTCCTTAACCTTTTTCTTTTTTTTTTTACATTCAAAGGAGTGCATCAAAGCACAAGCTGGTGGTCGGTGTGTAAAAACCAAAAATGGTGGGAATTCTTCTATTTGATGCACATAATGAATTGGGGGGTGTTGCTTCTGTAATTACTCTTCAATCACCGATTAGCCCTAATAACTGAAAATGAAAAGTGGCCTTTTCAGGTCTCTGATCAATTGACTGGTGAAACTCTAAAAGGTTCTAGGCAATCACATGTACTTAACTGTAGTAGATAACTCTCTTGCTATCTTCATTTAGTATACATCTAGATAAGCTGGTCCAGCAAACACTGTGTTATGAACTTTTAAACCACTGCGTGGTAATTATTTATACAAGAAATGGAGGGTCAGAGGTAGAGTGCCACCAAAGATCTTCCTATGTGAAACAAACACTGAGAAAGTAGTAAGTTATGGATTTCTTGCTAAAGTAACCATGTAACAGAAGATTAAGGCAGTGTAAACATTTCCAAAATATTGTTTACTTAAACTTCTCATATATATTTAGCTTTTTTCACCACTTTACTTTTATATCAGTGTTATTTTGACTAGAAATACTCTACCTGTTCCGTTCTCCTTACATGTTTTATACAGGTAGATCAATTTTTGGTTTACCGCCTCTCACCTTTATGAGGATCAGCGGAGGGGGGAACGTGGGGGTGTGTTCAGGAGGACAGTGACAGCTCGCTTAATGTGACACTGAAACATGGACAGTGACCAAAGCGACGTTGGCAGTTTTGCGACAGATCGATCTGATCAACATTCATCTGTTTTGAACGTTAGCCTATGTTAGCATCACCACTCAGAGACTGGACTCCTCCTGTCTCCCTCTGCCTCAGCAGCACCGAGCTCGGGCGGCGCTGGCTCGGCGCCCTGAACCAGCGGATCTCCTCCGTCATCACCGGAGGTAGAGGAGTGCCGAGCGGCCGTGAGCCGTATCAATTAGAGCCCGAGGCTGGTGCTGCTGCTGAGGGAGAGAGAGACTGGATGGGTCCGGTCTCTGAGTGGTAATGCTAACATAGGCTAACGTTCAAAACAGTATGTTAGACATGCTAACATAGGGGGGGGGTGGTATGTCTGATAGTTTTATACCCAAACCCACAGGGCGTGTCTGTGAGACCATGGCTGCTGTGACACAGTCGATGCCTGTGACGTAGAGATGTACCGCTCTCCACCAATCACACAATTAAAATGCAGTAGCCACCGTTCAACCCCAAGAGGGCAGCACTAAGACGTTTTTAGACCAAAAGGTGTAGAATTAAACAAGTTTACACCAAAATGTAAAAAAATCCCCAGAAACTGAAAGACTGCATTGGTAAAGACCCATTTATACAGTTTAGAAGCAAAAAAAAGTTGTTTTGGGGTTTAGTTACTCTTTAAATTGCCAAGTAGGTCTTAACAATATATAACAAATTCATCATCATGACAATTTTAGTTGAGCAATATCAACATCACAGAAAACAGCTTGGACTTAAAAAATAATTAATGCAGCGGTGCATAAATTAATTAATCATCCAGTGTTAAAATTTGCCATTTTTCATTTATCGTTTCTGACTGGTGTTTGGCAGGTCAGACACCTACTGGTTTTAGCCAGTAAAGCTAGTTCTGTTCTGTGTATCTCCAAAGTTTTATTTATATATATATATATATATATATATATATATATATATATATATATATATATATATATATATATATATATATATATATATATATATATATATATATATATATATATATATATTTTATTTTTTTTTTGATGCTAGCAATTTTAGCATTTGAAAAAATAATTATAGGGACATCAGGATGTTTTGTGAGTCCTCAACCATCTGTATTGCTGCACAAACAGGTTGTTTCATTGCCAGCCTCTGTAAAATGTAAAACTACACTTGAATTGTTTTCCAGTAAATGCATAGACTACTCACAAGCTTGCATCCAAGTTTGCAGAAACCCAAAGCAGACAAACATACCATATCGTCATTGCAACATTATACCATGTTTTCCTGATATTGTGGAGGTCTAATGCAAAGAGCTATTTACAACAGATAAGATCTTAACTGCTTGTAAACTTTTAACATTAAAAAGCTTGTACTATCCCTTTAATGTTGCTCGAGGTTACCAGTTGGTCTCATCTCTCTGCAGTCAAATCTAATCTGGGCAGGGTGGCTATGGGCAGCATGTGTGCTCAGAGTTGAAATAGGGCTTTCTCTGCCTAATCCTCTATCCTGGGATCACTCAGTAGGGTGAAGACAATTACCAGCCTGCTTTCTCATGCTAATGAAATCTCTAACTAGATCTTACAGAAAGAGGAAAAAATAGATGGAGAAGGAAGAGAGGCTGGGACAAAGACACGGAAAGATGACCCGACTAAAATGGGTTTTTAGATTACCATTTAATTATTGATAGACAGGCAGTTGTAGGGGCCTTAGCTCGGGATTAGGGGAGCATTTTCTAGCAAAGGGACAGATTATAAAGTTATTTTGGTGTGTGTACTAAGGGTCAGAAATTTGCTGAGACAAGACTTATGTCACCGACATATCAGCGGCTAAACTAACCTGCCTTTCACCTTTTTATCAGCTGCCTCCAGCAAGGTGTCTGGAGTGGTTTTAAATTTCATTAATATGCAGGAATTTATAGATCGACTCCCTTGGCATTTCTGCAGGGAGGGGAAGAGAGTATTACAGTCCCCATCTGCTCTAATTACTGGGTCTTGGCAGTGCTACCTGTCTCTTGTGAAGGACAAACCAAGGCACCCAAGCCGTAACACGCATGCAAGCTAAAGGAGCTCATCTGCTAAGGAGTCTTTTAGAAGAGAGACATCTCAGAGGGCTTTTTACTTGATGTTTGAGGCTTTGACTACGATAAAAGCATCTCAGCTGGAAAGCATCAATAAATTAAAAGACTCTGTTTAAGTTCTCTCTACCTGAGAGAAAATATGCTAACAGGCTTTATACCCGATTGTAGTGATCATTTCATGTGTACGAGAACTGTCAGAATAAATCCGAACACAACCACTGCAGACTGGTTGGATAGCTTTGAAATCTGGGGGATTAAGTAATCCATAGGGTTAGCAAATAAAACAAAGTAGCATTTACGAGTTTTAAAATTATTGCAAAGGAAGCAATAATTGGTCTGCACAAATGCACTGACCTAACTAAAATTGTCAGGCTTGTTTTCCCTTTATCTGTCAATCCTGTCACAGTAAAAATATTTATCATTTTAAATCACCTTAGTTTCTTTTCACCATCCCTTGAGCCCTGACACCTACACCTTACATGTTAAAACAGCCAACATCACTGCCTTAACTCCTATTTTGCACTACAGGTAGCTCACTCTGACTCTTTGACAGTTTTTCTGCAGTAAATCTGCATGTGGTTATTCCTCAGCCTGCTGTGGGCTTCTCAGGTTACCGTATTTGTCTGTCATCCTGTCAGAGACACTTCTTGGATCACTGCTGCACAAACATTTGCTTATGTTTGCGCCATCTGTGCCTTTAGCCAGCAGGTGATTACCAACCGCAGACTCACCTCCCACTCTGTCCAACTGTATTCCCTATGCTTGCATGGTCAGGCCCAGTTCTCCAGAGGGAGAAGGATGGCAACATCTGGAGTAAAGAGGAAGACTGCTGAGTCTGAGCGATAAAGTGTACAGGAAAGAGGCTATACAAACTTTCTTGGATTCAAAACTTTGTCCTACTATATTTTATTTAATCTTATGTGAAAGACAAACATAATGTAGTCTGTGATAGTGAGGTGTAAAGAAAGGAATGCACGGTTTTCAATACTTTTTTGTTTGAAAGTCTATAAAATGTGTTTAATGCTTTTGTATTCCACCGCCTTTTCTTCGATAAGCCTAAATTTAAAATTTACTGCACCCAAATGGGGTTATTTCTTTGGTAGCAGAGAGTAGGTAATTTGCGAACATTCCAAGAGGAGAACATTAATCTGAAAGCAGCTAAGATATGGGATCAGAACAGTATCACCTTGAAATGAAACTGAAAATAAATATTGGCATTGAAAATAAAAATTGGCATTGAAAAATATTTTTGTAACTGAAAATATTAATTTTGAATCGGAAATAAATCTAGTGAAAATTTTTGTATTAAAAGTGACTTTTTTTTTTTACAATGCCAATCCTTTTTTCAGTGCCATCTTTTTTTCAGCTTCATTCAGGTGATACTGTTTTGACGCTTGTGTGTGCACGCTCATGAGGGGCGGGGCTTCAGCCCCCATATGTTTGCATGAATAATGCAGGAGGGAAACTCTCCGACTGTCCGAGTGAGATCAACATTTTCTTTGCTACTAATGTGGTTTGTGGAAGGTGATAATCTGCAGTTGGGGACCCGATTTATGACAGTCTTTCTGTAGTCTTTTGAATCAAACACGTTTGATATTATCGCAAGTCCTAGTGTAGTCGTTGTGACGTAAATCAACCAACAACCAATAAAGCTGTTCTCACACAAGCGGAAGCACAAAGCTACAGATGCCGGCAGGGGTCAGGTGCAGAAATAATTTTGAGGGGTAAGAATCTGTACCCTCGGTTTATTAAACCATGCGCTTGGAGTCGTGATCTGTTCCCTCCGTTTATTCAACTGTGTGACCTTGTGGGGGTCCTGTCTGCTTACAGTGTACCCTGGCTGTTTGGAGTTGTACTCTACTGCTATGGGACAATGGTTAATAAGCAGGATTACATCATCGATGATGGTGGGTTCGCGTCCCGTTTATGATATCGTCTTGCACCTTGCCACATATCAATTTTTTTTTGTTCCTGCAGGAAAGTAGGCTATAAACATAGGTGTCATATTTATAAATAACAGTTTTGTAGCCACCTATGGAGCCTGGCAGGGTCTATACACAACAAATACAATATTTGTGGTGCATGGCTGAGAAATGGGCCATAAATTATAAAGTGTATGCCAACCTTGCCCCCTGGAATACAGGCACAAACCAGCGCTATCTGTGCATCTGCATGGAGCAAGTGGTACAGCATAAACACCTTGCTTTAAAAAGATATGAGTTAACCAGTTACTTGATGATACAGTACCCACTTTGAATGCAAGTCTTTATTTGACATAACATTAATCTTGGCAAAGAATGCTACAACATTCGCACATAAAGAAACTGTATAATGCTGAGCATAATGGGAGGAATTTTGCGGGAAGCTAAAATAGTCTAGGTGTAGTCTTTTAAATAGTGTCCCAACAAGATTCAGTGTTTATAAAATCTTTAGTCTGAGACTAAAAAACTGTTAACCCAAGTCTTTAGATGTGAGCTGATAATCTTTAAGAGTCTTTTCTAAATCGTTTCAAAGTCTCTATGTGTACAGAAAGCATAATGTGGTTTGTGGATTAATAATAATTAAAAAATAAGATCTAAACGGTTTTTTCTCTGCCTCCTGCCTCGTTCATGCAAACATATCGGGGCTGAAGCCCCGCCCCTCATGCGCGTGCACACACAAGCATCAAAACAGTATCACCTGAATGAAGCTGAAAAAAATGATGGCATTGTAAAAAAAGATTAGCATTGTAAAAAAAAGAAAGTTTGAAAACTTGAGGTATTTCTTTCAATGCATATACATGAGTTTCATAGAAAAAAAATCACTTTCAATACAAAAATTTTCACTAGATTTATTTCAGATTCAAAATTAATATTTTCAGTTACAATAATATTTTTCAATGCCAATATATATTTTCAGTTTCATTTCAAGGTGATACTGTTCTGATCCCATACTAAGAGACCTTTCGTAACTCTGCAGGAGCTCAGGTGGGAGAATCTGTCAACAGGACAGCCATTAGTTGTGAACTCCATAAATGTGGCTTTTGTGGAAGAGTGTCAAGAAGTATGCCACTATTGAAGAAAAGTCTTGAGAAATCCTGTTTGTAGTTTGACAAAAGCTATATTGGAGATACAGCAAAGATGTGGAAAATAGTGCTTTGGTCTAGGGCTTCACACACATATATAGATAGTGTATCGTCACATCGGTGTCCCAAATATTATAATTAAGAACAGCTGGAATACAATAATTGTTTGCTAATATATTCAAAATGTCATGAGCTATCAATTCACACCAATGTTGCATTTAGTTTTTTGGATAGAAAAAAAGGTAATGGAGTAACATGCAGACCTGCAACTAATGTCCTCTCAACATTTGTCAATAATGTTATCTCATGATCAGAATCAGAAAGGGTTTTATTGCCAAATGTTGGGTAGGTTTACAGCATTAGGAAATTGCTGCGGTACTTTGTGCAAACATACAAGAACAAACAGACAAACACTTAAATAAAAATATAATATGCTAAACAGATTGTTATATACATGATTGCAGGTAACGATCGGTGCAAATCAGACAGGTGCAAAAAACCCACAATATGGGTGATTTCATGCAGTCCTTATTGGTCAGAGGAGACCAAAATGTACGTTTCTGACCTACCCCTAAAATGTGAGGGGGAAAATGTCATACATCAGCCTGAACTGGGCCTGAACATCTCCACTGTGATGATGGTCGAGGCAGCATCATGCTATGAGGAAGCTCCTCTTTAGCAGGAACAGTAAAGCTGGTGAGAGTTTATGGGAAGAATTCTGGAGTTGAAAACAGAGCTATCCTGGAGGAAACCTGATAGATACCTTATAAGACTTGAGACTGAGGCGGTGCTTCCCAGTCAGACCTACATGTGGTTTAGATCATTGTAAATTTATGTTTTAAAATATCCAAGTCCTACATCCAACTGGGAGTCTATGGCCAGAATAAAACAATTCTGTTCACAGATGCTCTCCATCCAATCTGTGTGAGCTTGAGCTATATTGCTAAAAACAATTGGGAGAAATGTCAGTCTCTCGATGTTCCGAGCTGTCAGAGACATACCCAAAAAAGACTTGCAGCTTTACCCTTTACCAAAGAGTATTGACTCAAAGGGGTTGAATACAAATGCAAACCACACTTTTCAGATTTTTCTTGTAAAAACTTCTGAAATCTTTGAATCTTTATTCTTTATTCCTTGCCCTGCGATGGACTGGCGACCTGTCCAGGGTGAACCCCGCCTCTCACCCCATGACAGCTGGAGATAGGCACCAGCCCCCCCGCAACCCTGCATAAGATGGACGGGTACAGAAAATGGATGGATGGATGGATGGATGGATGGAATGATGGATGGATGGATGTTTATTCCTTTTCAAAGTCATGTGGTGCTTTGTGTTGGTCTGTCACATAAAGCACAGCAAAATTCAAATATCAGGGCATGCAACACACTGCATGTGAAGGAAAATGTTGGTTACTACTTTTTCTACTAGTTTGGCTCTGAGCACTTGTGTCATCCAATCTTTTTCAGTCCTTAATATTAAGCAGAGCAAAATGGCTTTGTCACACTAGAGATATATCGAATGAGATCAGTGTCAGCATCTAGACAGTGCACTATTTGATTGCCTTGTGGGCCTGGCAACACACTAATCTTATGCATGACTGACTATTGGATCTGTGACATCTTCTATTGAAAGACAGCGGAGATGTCATTTGGACCGAGGGACTCTGGGTCACCCCAGGTCTTACAGGAGGGTGGGGTTTAGACTTCAATTCAATTATTTCCCATTGATTTATTGGACACCCATAAAAAAACTTTAAAAAAAAAACATTTCTGGACAGGAGCGTTTTGCACAAGGGTTTTCTCTTTCTTCTTCCTTGTTCTCTCGCCTGCTTTTTCTATTCTATCATAAACTGATGTAAGCCTTTCTTTGAAGTTCAGAATCCAAAGGAATGAGAAATGACAGCACAACAAACAATGAACAAAACACGCACACACTAGGACAGAGACAATGAGCGGTTTTTGAACATTCAAGTGAGACACCATAGGATGGGTTGAGAACTAGTGTTTTATTGTTGCGTTAAGCCATGAAAGGATGTGTCTGGGACAATAAAGAATTGTCACATTGGGATAAGAAATTCTGCAATATCAACAATGCCTTACAAATGGCAGATGTAAGAAGGTTTACAGTGGAAAATATAAATCTCACTGGGAAAAATAGAAAGCACAGCTCGTTTCCCACATTTGGGTGAAGTTATAGTGGGGTAGCTGATTATTTGTATCTGGAGACCTTTCTAGAGAGCAGTCTACACAGAAAAATGCAGAATAGGGATGATTTGTTTCTAAAATGTATGTAGAGGTTTTTAGATGTGAAGCAAGTCAGTCATGAACTGCACATTAGTTAGGTTGGTTACAACATTTACACACCTTACTGTATATTACAACTGATGCAGCAGCAACAGGAGAAGAGAAGGTTGTGTCTCCCTTGTTGTTTCGCTAGCAATCTTAAGCCACGTTCTTATTGACCAAGAACACAGAGCCTCAGTTATGTTGTAGATACATCTTGATTTGATTGGAAATTATAAATTAGGACCATTTGCAAAAGCGTTTGTGTACAAACAACATATTCATTATTCTAAAAAAAAGTCACGTGCATGAGGATTTTAATGATGTTTGGATTTATTTCTGCCTCATCTCCTAAAAAAATTTATTGCACAGAAAGTTTTATATAAAAGGATTCACAAGTGTTCATGTGTCCTTTTTAAAGTCATGATTTTTAAAGTTAAATTGGCAAATGAAAAACTCAGTATCACTTTAACTTCCATGAGCTACTGAGGATAAAAGCTTTAGCAAAGCTTCACTTGAGTTGAAGTGAATTCCAGCTCCCTTCTTTCAAACCTATACCAGTAATCGACAGGCTTTACTATTCAAAAACGCATTTTTGCAAATCCTAATTGTTTTTTTTCTTGTGGAGTAGAACATACATGGTCCTGTGGACAAATTATACCAAGTTTACAAATACCTTCTATATATAAATAGCTTGAATTATAGTTAAAAATCACAGTTTTAGAAAAGAAACTGTAAACTTCTTGGAGAATAATTTGAACATTGAAGATTCGAGGGGGGAACGCACAGTTTTTGGCATGATCAAAAAAATTATCTTGTACCATTAGTGTCATTGCATTGTGAAAAATGACACAGAAAAATGATCAGCATAACCTTTACATCACCTTTTCAAACCCATTTCGGTTCTCCATCATTGGGGTCATTAGGATTCAATTCAAAATCAAAAATACTTTATTGATCCCAGAGGGAAATTAAGTGTTGGTATAGCTCATATAATTAATTATTTAAGGAGTTGTTGTAGATGATGATGACTGTGGGCAGGAAGGATTTCCTGTAACGGTCTGTATTGCAGCGAAACTGAAGAAGCCTCCGACTGAAGACGCTCTGTTGTTGTATGACAGTCTCATGAAGAGGATGCTCAGGGTTGTCCATAATTTGTTTGATTTTATGAAGAATCCTTCTTTGCATTATCGTCTCCAGATTTTCCACAGTTGTCCCAAGAACAGAACCAGCCTTCTTTATCAGGTTGTTTAGCCTGTTTAAATCTAGAAGCCACTGTGGTAGGCCTCCAGAGGCTCGGGTCGCAAACCAATGCCCTGTAAAGCAGATTTAAAAAAAAAGTAGTTCACCAAGACTGCATGGGGCCCAAAACACTTTTTTTTTGGTGCGACTACTTACTGTTTAGACCAGGGGTGTGTAACTCCAGGCCCCAAGGACCGGTGTCCTGCCAATTTTAGATGAGTTTCTGCTCCAACACAGCTGATTCAAATGGTCCAACTACCTCCTCAGCATGGCAAAGTTCTGCAGTGATGTGGTAACGAGCCATCATTTAATTCAGGTGTGTTGAACTAGGGAACGAACTAAAACATGCAGGACACTGGCCCTTGAGAGCTGACTTTGGACACCCCTGGACAACCCTATCACCCACCAGCCACCACAGATGGCATCACTGACATCTGTTTTAAATGGTCCATCCTTGATTGTTTGCACATCATGTATTTAATACACCTTCAGGGATTCAGCAAGCTAGAAATCCCTAAAATCCAATGTTAGGTGATATAAACAATGTCAAACTTTAAAAAGAACATTTAAAAACTAGAAAAGCACTTAGAGAGCGCAGACCTCCTCCAAGGCAACTCAGTAACTATCTGTTGGCTTAAAACTGTCTAGATGTAGTAACCACTAGGAAAAAGAACTGTAACAAACTAACCTAAAATAAAATAATCTGAGCAGACACATACATGCTGTAATATCCATCAATCCATCCATCCTTTTGCTATTGCTGTTAAATCCTTGCAGGTTCGCGTGAGTGCTGGTACCTGACAACCCACATCAAAGAGCGAAGTTGGTTATAGATTGGGAGGAAGTCGGAGTACCCGCAGACAACCTACATATACACAGGAAGTTCATGCAAAGTCAATACAGCAAAACCTTCAGCCATGATTCAAACTCAGGACCTTAATGCTGCAGGGCAACCGTTCTTAAAACGGCTTCACCATGCAGTACCTTCCGATAAATTGTATTAAATTGAGAATCCCAATGCAATAACGAGAGCTCCTTTGAAAGCAACCATTATGTCTAGTTTTATGCATTTTAATGATTCACATGTTTATTAACAAACAAAAAAACAATGTCACTACCAGTTCTAGATGAGACAAAACCAAACCCGTTTTGATAATACTGTAGTAAAAAGCTTAAGTGACCAACTTATTTTTTATGTGTTGGTAAAGATGGGCTTGCTGATCATAAACTGGGATTTGAAGGATCTGTATTTATCCAGGATAATCCTGTTTAAATTGGCCAAAGTGCCAAAATAAAAGAGCCCTTTACATTACTGCTGAATTGAAAACCATCTGGCTTCAGCACTGTTATTTGCTGATTTGTGAAACAAAATTAGAAATCACAACTGGGTGCATTTCTTGCATAGTGTGTGAAACTGAGTTTGAGAAAGAGTTTGAGATTTGATAGAAAGATTAGAAGTTTTGAGGGAACGCTGGTCTGTGCTCATCCCACTAAATATTCCACATTATAAAAATCTACTTTAAATACTGCTTTAATGCTGATTTAACTCACAACTCTTCCTCTATTTGTC
Source organism: Valencia hispanica (assembly GCA_963556495.2). Lineage (NCBI taxonomy): Eukaryota > Metazoa > Chordata > Actinopteri > Cyprinodontiformes > Valenciidae > Valencia > Valencia hispanica. The sequence continues at coordinate 30,405,493 of OY747704.1, forward strand.
TGAAGTTATTTTTCAAATCTCCGCCTTTTTGCATTTTCAAAACTTTAAAACTTAATGCCTGATTGCTTTGTTCATAGATGCAGCAGTTGGCAGTGAAGTCAATTAGTACTCATTTCTATTACAGGGCTGACATTAGTCTAGACAGGCGTGTTTTGAATTGAGATGACAGACGACTCACAGTGATTGGACTGCCAGACATTCCTCACCCTTCATCCCATGGGTAAAGCTATTGAAGCTGACTTGAATATGGAAAGCTAGCAGATGAGTGTTTTTGCCAAGCTGCCCTTCATCTGCACGATTTCTCGGCACTCACGGCTGCATAAGCCGCCATAACGCTGACATGCAATAATACATCACATATATATTTATAAAACTCAGTTGCCAATATGTTTTTCCAGCACTGTATATCATAGCAATAATGTCCAAACTGTGGGCTTTTTACACACAATGGCGTTTTGTTGTGCAGGTTATTTATTGTGCTAGTGTGAGGTTGTGCAGAGCTGGTGGGTGAGTGCATCCAGGGGCTTGTATTGTTAGGGAATCAGTGGCTCTTGTTTGTGGAGCTTGGACGGTTTGTTAACAATGCCTTTTTTATGTCCCAGAGTGCGTGCCTGTTGGCAAACGTCCCCTCTGAATTTTTGTTTGTGTGCGGTTTCGTTGTTTGCTGTATGTGGACCGGGGTCGGCGAGCATAACCCTCTCATTGTGTTCCCCCATCCGAATAGAGCAGTTTTATATCAGGCGCATGTGAGCATTAGTGTGTGGGTGTTTTGAATATACAGTATGAGTGCAAATTATTTAGCGGTGCTGTTTGGAAAGTGCAGGTCTGAAAGGGATGGGTGGAGGTAGGATGGGGGGGGGGGGGTCCCTTCCTAATGGAGGCTTTCACTCTGCTTCCATTCATGTGATGGTATGGTGACAGAGAAGGGGGAGCTGGGGATTAACGGGGTAGAGGCAGTGCCTTGTTAAAGAAAAAGAAAGGGTTTGAGTGTGTCGATTGGATTAACTTGTTTGGGCTTATTAAGAGGGGAGACACAGCAGCTTGTTAAAAGCACTGCATGGGGCGTCCCATTGTGAGACTGCAGGGTCACCATTCAGTTGAGATGAAGCCACGCCCCACCGCATTATGGAGGCTGTCTGCCAGGCAGTCCTAATACTTTGAAATTGGAGCTTGGCTTATAGTGATTTCATGTTGAACATTATATTTCTTACATGATTATTTATGTTTCTAATCTGATTTTGGGAAAACAGCTTGAAAACTGAAGTTCCCGATAAGAAGAGCAGTTTTAGCGCTCCACATGCAACACCACCCTAGAGAGAGAAGATCACGGATATGTTGTTGATTCTCGAAAGGAACCAAGAAATCTGACGGTGACCACATTCAGTGAATTTTTCAGTATTAAACTCAATTCTTTTCATTTTTTTCCTGTCAGCTCTAGCAGGTTATGCTGACACCAGCATTAACGAGTGAAGAGGACTCCACCTTATGCATTTTCAGGATCTACGAGGTGTTTAAAAAGAAGTCCGAAAAAAGCATAAAAACAGAGATCAGAAATTGAGCACAGCATTCTGACTGAGGCATCTGTAGCTGATTTTAGTCAAAACGGATGACATTTTGCTAATGTGTGCACATAAATATCTCGTAGGGAACAAATGCCTCTTAAAAGAAGGACATTAATCTGTGAAAACTATCAAATCAGAAATTACTGTAAAATATCTCTGAGCACACACATTTTTGTGTACTTTCCAAAGTTGTAGAATGAATTTATGCCTAAGTTGTTGCAGACAAACATTCCTAAAAGTTTGCTGTAGCACACCAGGAGATAAAAACAAATGTGTTGAATCTGTTTTACCAGTTTGCAAAGTAGCTCACACTGCAGAGGGTCTGGCTCCTGTGGTCCTGTCGGAAATAATAAGCTAGTTCTTGTCTTTAAAAAAAACAAAAAACGCTTATGCCTACCACAATCTGTGGGATAATCAAATGCCTTCTCTCCTTGTTACAGTCGCCTGCAAGGTTGTCCATGAGAGCAATAATTGGAATATATGGGAATAGCACACTGAGCGTAACCACATTCCTTCTGGCAATGAGAAAAAGAGTCATTGGCTGAGCTTTAGAAGCTGTTATGCATTTAATAAACTGTAAAGACAATAATTAAGGTGAGAAAAAAACAAATAAATCAGACATAGGACTTGCCCATGTGCCAGTGCAGCCTTATTACCTAAGCTTTAAGCACTGATGTTGATTGCAGATAGACAAATATCAGGAGATTTCTGCAAGATGCATGAAAACCAAAACTTTATTTAGTAACTTTTCACATGAAACCATAAGGTACGAAGGTTAGCTACCACTGAGTATCATCTGCCATACTCTGTCTTTCACCTAAAGCATGTGTACCTCAGCACACACACAGAGACAGACAGCGTTTGTTCACCCATGACCACCCTGTTCCACCCCGCACTTGGCAGGATGCTTATCTGAGTAGACAGCTTTGGGCGCGGAGAGCCATCTCCTCTGATCTCCTCTGCAGTTTAAGAACCTTTTAACTAAGAAATAGCCCTCTGCCAAGCCCACCGCCTCTTGATTTCAGCTTATTCCCTCATCTCAAGGGACTGATCCTCCCGCCTCCGTTGCGAACCCTGCAGCGGCGTTAGCAGAATAGGGATGGATCCGACAGACATCCTAGCTTTTGAGATATCTCTGCACTGGTGTAATAGGAGACCTTGTGGATTTGATGTGCGAGTGAAGTGCAGGTGGTGTTTCTGAGCAGCAAGTGTGCACACAGAGACACACACACAGAAAACATAGCACCTTCACAGAGATTGACCTCAGCAAGACGGGCTGTTTTCAGGGCAGCTGGGTGATGGGTCACAGGCATTTGGTTTCGGGGATTATTTCCTGCCACTGATGGACATCTGCTAAGTAGCACAATAAACTAATGGGAGGAGATGAGGGGAAAAGGGGAACATGACAAACAAGCTGAAGACTTGCTCCTTTTGCCTCGCTCTTAAAGGCAATAATAGCAGTAAATTGGTTCCTGAAATTGAATTGAAAAAAAGACCCAGTCTCCTTTAGCAAAGTATAATGCCTCCGAATACATTTGGTGCACAGCAAATGGAGAAAAATGGAGGGTAGTTACACGATTGTCTTTCATTTCAGGGAGGGGAAAAGTGTGCCGGCATCCCCCCCCCCCACCACCACCCACCTCCCAGCCATCCCCGTTAAGACCAGCTTTTAGTCTCAATCTCCACCTCGTGTCTGCTTCCCCTCTCTCAACCACTACCTTTGAACAAATGGACTGTGAGGATGGGCTCGTTGGGAAATTAGTATCCTTGCAGAGAGAACACAGAGAAAGGATTATGTGAATAGCCAGTAATGAGCTCAAAGTACCAGTGTGTTTGGGCCAGGGCTGCCTGTGTGCGAGAGGAAATGGCACTGTGAGCGACCTTTTTTTTTTTTCCTGAGCACCTGGCGAGACATAGAGTAGTCCCTCTTTTCCATCTGCAATGTGTGTGTGTGTCCGTGTGTGTGTAAAAGAGAGGGTGAACTGAGGTTGTGTGGAGATTTAATTTGCTTAGATTTATCAGAGAGATGCATTTTAGTGCTTTTCTCACTGTCAGCTTTGTGCTAAAAGTGTTGTTTCGTGCTGCTTGTGACAGGTTTTAAAAATACTCATGTGACTTCAGGTGTTGAGTGCATTGTAGAAGCCTCAGGGTCCAGGGTCAAACATAATGTCTTGAGAAAACAGTTTTATATAAAAAAAATAGGCTTTTTCTGGGTGAAAGTTATTTGCATGGTTGATCCCTGTTTTTAGGACCTGATTTGTAACTATTAAACCCAGAAAATTCAGCTTTAGTTAAAAAATAAAATTATAAAAAAAAGATTATAAAACAAACATTAGATGTGCTTGTTTGCCATATTTCATTTTGGAATTTATTACAAGACAAAAAGAATGGTTGTAGTGGCGATTTGGGTTTTGTATTCGGGATGATGTAAAAGTCCTGAAATAATCCTTAAAATTACAATATTTTGTGTGTTATTGTGTGTAAAGCTTGAGAATAATTTAAATACTTTTTAAATCATGTGATACATTGTTTATTTTGCAGAAAATATAAAAATCACAGTAAAATCATTGTCACTAGTGCCTAAGCATTTAGGCCAAATAAGGAAAGGCAAATTTATTTGTTTTGCATACTTTCAGCAACAAGACAACTCAAGGTGGTCTACATGATTTGGGAAAAAATAAAAGCAACAATAAAAACAGAAAACGAAACATCAGAAACATAAAGAACATTAGAACATATTAATGTTATGAAATTCCAGTGGCTATAAATCAATTACTCAAAGGCAGCTCTAAACAGATGGGTTTTCGCTTTGATTTAAAGAAACTCAGTGTTGCAGTGGTCTGGAAGTTTGTTCCAGATAAGGGGAGCATAGAAACTGAAAGCTGCTTCTCCATGTTTGGTTCTAATTCCAGCGATGGTTAGTAGACTGGAATGAGAGCACGTGAGTGGTCTGGGGGGGGTTGGCATAGTGACAGTAGATCTTCAACATGCTTTGATAATAAGCCATTCAGTGATTTATAAACTAACAAAAGTATTTTAAAGTCTATTCTCTGTGCTTCAGGGAGCCACTGTAAGGACTTTATAACTGGGGTGATGTGCTCTACTTTCCTGGTTCCAGTGAGGACGCAAGCAGCAGCGTTCTGGATCAGCAGCAGCTGTTTGATTGACTTTTTAGGCAAACCTGTGAAAACGCTGTTGTAAATAAAATTTATTAAAATGTTCTAATTAGTTTGCAGAATTTTGCAAGAACACACATTGAAAAAAAAAATACTCTAGATGTGCACTGCTTTGCAAGGTGTTTTGTCCAACTCCTTATTTTTAATTTGAAAGACATACCTGCTCCAGTAAAGTTTAGTTCAGTAAAGGCCTTATTAGCATATTAGCATATTATTAGCATATATTATGTACACACTTAAGGCTCTTATTGTGAAGTTTTTAATCTAACTGCTGAGGCCTCGTATTTCCATTTTAGCTTAGTGTTGGCAGACCCCCGGCTGCAGTATTAGTTAGTCCTGCAACTCCAAGGAATCTGACAAGATGGTGACAAGTTGAAAAAGGAACCCAGACCCTTGTGAATATCAAATATATCTGGTTAAAAGTTAACTCACTTAGCACTAGCTGGTTCCCAGTAAGTATTCCTCAGCTGAAGGGAGAGGAATACTTGTGTTTCATGAAGTGAAGAGAAAAACCTCTTTAGAAAGGTGTCTTTATGAAGTAGTAAATGTCAAAGTTCAAACTACACCATCTAACATTTTGCTGTCTTTGGTGGTTGAAATATCCCTGCTTTGCTTTCATTGCTTCTATGTACTGTGTTTGAGATGTTGCATTTGATGAACAATTAAACACCCATGCTTTTACATGAACACACTTTGGACAGTTATTTCATGTTAAACAGTCATAGTAACTAAATGTTATTATCGTAATCGTCAAAACCAATTAGAGATGCATCCCTACTACATAAAAACAACTTAATTAAACTAAAGGAAAATTTAAAAAATCAGATAGATCTGTCTGTGCTAGAGCAGAGAACTGCAATGGGCAGAATGTGCCATATAGACAAATTAATGATGATTAATGAAGATTCTTGCATAGCCGATTGTTACCACATTCTAATCCTTTTCAATCTAATATTGTCATGCCTCTCACCCCTATTTTAGATAATTATATGTTGCATCGTCTGCCCACTAGTGTCCATTAAGATTTTTATGACAGTAATACCTCCCCTTTAAAGGGTGGCTCCAAGCAGACACCAGAAAAAGGAAATTGTGAGTCGGATCAAACAAACAAGTAAAACAACAATTATAATTGTCTGTGGAACTACAGTGAGGGAAGATTGGAAGGTTCGTTTTTTGTTGTCGTTTTTTTTTTTTTTTTTTGATAATTTATTTTTTTACAGACCACAAGGCCACCAAAAAGGAATTGATGTTGCGTAAATTGATTTTATTCTTCTGTTTTTTGCTCTTTTCTCTTCTCCTGTGAGCAGACAGTTGACAAACCTGCACATTACCGCCCCCTAGGAGGCTGTTGTGTAAAATGTATTACTCTGGTGTGTTTCTTAGTCCAAAAGCAGCATACGATACGCTGGGTTTGCCGCAAGAGTCCGCCCACTGTGATGCAGAGATGAAATTTACCAGTTCAAACAGAGCCAGATTTTGAGGATCCATTCCTTTCTAAAAGTTGTTTAAATTGCTATTGTTTTGTTTTCGTAAATAGCCAACTTAAGGTAACTTATTTCAATCACACGATAGATATAACACTTAGTATTTTTGAGGCTGCTGCGGACTAGGCACTCATATGAAGACAGTGTAAACAACACACGTGATGCTATGCAATGTTCGCATGTCAAAATAGTACTGCACGTGTTGCACTCCTCCCTTTGTTCCTGTGCTCTGTCTCACTCATTAAAACAGCAATGGAGGATGTATCAAACACAGCAAAATACAGCTTGTAACTGCAACCCAGTACCCATTATTTGTGTTAAATAACCAGGCAATAGATTCGACTCACTTGCACTTCACCTGCTCTGCTCAGCAGAGCGCCAACAGTACCGTTTTTATTTTTGCCGGTAAGTGCCCTGAACGGAATGCTGTAGTTCAACTTGGCAAAAAATAATTATTATATTGTTCTTGGCCATGCATGAATATAAGGAGACTTTTTTATGGTTTCCTTTCGATTAAATACTGGAAGAACATTACATCATTTGTGTGGCTCTTTTGATTGAATGCTTCAACAATTGGTTGAAATTTACGACCATTTGCGGCAGTCTTCTGCATTTGTATAGCCTTTAAATGAGCAAGAAGAGGAGCCAGAGCTGTATGAGCTGCCATTAATTCATCCTGTAATCACTACAATTGTTTTCTTTCATAATACAAGGACAATCTATGAAAGCCAGTAATGGACTGATGGCAGGTGGCTAAATGTTCATTTAGTGATTCACTGAGAAAATAAATAGCAGAGGACTAGGGTGTGACATGCGCGTGAGAAATCATTTTTCAATAATCTACCACACATCTTAGCCGGAGATGCCGGCACTGAAAGCACAGATGAAATATTTGCCTCAGGTCTGTGTTTTAATATGGGAGGAGACAGGCTTAGATTGAAACAACAGTGTTTCATGATGCACTTGGAAAAAGAGACTCACACCCAGGCGGAGCCAAGATTAAAGCCACAGTGTTGTTGTTTTTTCTTATAAATGTCATTATCCATTGTAGGTGAAACTGGGCTGGACTCAGCATGCACATGCTGTGTAAAAATAGAGGAGTAAATCTGGATCCTTATCTTATAAAAACACTTCCATTGGCTTAAATAGTTGCTTCTGCTGCATTTATCTGCCATATAATGCAAGTAGAAGACTTTGTAATCAGTCATCATTGTGTTGTGTGACACAGCGATGCTCCTGATGAATGATACCCTCCATGGTTTCTGATTGTTCAGGGTTGTTATTCAGCTTTCTTCCGTATATATATTCATATTTATATCTGACCACGTCTTGTATTTCCTCTGGGAATGTGATGGGCTTTTTGAGAGGAGACCAGTCGCCTCTGCCTACGTGTTCCTGAGTGAAGGTGGCGGTGGGGAGGAGAGTTGGAGATTTATGGCCTAGAGGGAGATTGATTAGTTCCGTCACTAGCCCTGATGTACGGTTGGCAGTCTCTCCCTTCCCATCCCATCACATCTGCTCACATACGCGCACTATCACATGCGACTGTACAGTTCAACACATACATCCAGACACAGCTCGGGGGGGCCCCAGGCCTTCCCTGACAGTCCCCCAGAGCTGTTGCATGTTAAGTTGTAGCAGACAGACTGCTGTTTTCTCAGCACTCCCTTTTCTTTTTTGCTTTCAGTAGATAACACCATCAATCACCACATCCACACTGCCCTGGAAAGAATGTGACCCGATGTGGCTGAGTGTTGCTATTTTCTCTGTGATTGTGAAGGTTTTTTTGGAGCATGGTTTCACAGACAGGAGATTCGGTTGAATGGCTGTGTGGATATGCTGTTTGAAGCTGCAGAGTGACTGCTCTGGACTCTGCTCTGCTCCTGTGTCAACAGTGCCCACCCACCCCCCACCTCCACACTGTGCAGGTGTGTGTTTATCATTCAACACACAGAGCTGAGAGGCAGGCAGCTGTAGGCATGCTTCCCAATTAAATCCTTGGTGAGAAAGCCCCCGATGGATTCCAGACCCGGCCATGCACAGTTTTGACCTCGTATCTAACTTGCTTTAACGTCCTTCCTTGTTTTTCTCGTTTTGACTCAGGTTGTCCGCATAACTCCCCCGGCTGTAGTACTGTGCCCACCTCGCCATGCTGGCCTGTCTGCAGAGGAGGCAGAACCCCCCACCCCAGCACCCGGTGTGTGCCAGCAAGACCTTGGAACCGCCGCAAGTCCTCGGACGGAAATGTAAGTTAACAACACGAGGGAGTTGTGGAGGTCAGGTGTTCAGCTCACCTCTAGCTAAGGAATGAGAGAGCCCCATGTTTAGGTTTCCTACACAATCTGAAAAAGCCTGGAATTTTTTGGAATTTGATTTTCCAGGTTTTAATAGGTACGGAAAAAGAAGAGTATAAAAAAATACTTGGATTTCAAGACTTCTTTTTGTCTAAACGCTATGTCTTTCCTTCTTTTTGTCCTTTTGTTTATTCTTATTTTTCTTGTCCTACCTTGCTTTCTTCTCTCCCTTTTTCTTGCCTACTGTTTTTCCTGTATTCCATCCTTCCATAATTTTTAATACCTACCTTCTTTCTGTCTTTCTGTCCTTCATTTCCACCTTCATTCCTTCTTTATGTCCTTACATCCTTTTTCCTTGTATCCTTCTTTCCTTCTCTCCATTTTGTTTTTTTTCGAGGTTTTATATTTAAAGTGGCACACTATAAAAATACGTGTCATTAATTCATATTGAACTTTAGTAATTAATATTTCATAAGGAACCTAAATGACTGAGAAACCTGAAGAGCTAAAGGCCGGTTTATACTTCTGCGTCGTGTCCCTCGCGTAGGGTACGCCGTAACCGCCGTAGCCTCTGCGTAGGTTCACAGAGGCTTGACGCGCACCTCCTCGGACCTGACGTGCAGCCCGGCGACGCGACGCAGAGACGCGGAAGTACTCCCTTGTGATTGGTCAGTGAGATTACGTACGCACGTACCATCTTCTACGTCTCCGTCTTCTCATTTGCTTGCATTGCAAAGTGTTCAAAAGAAGGATAATTGTCTCGTTGAGACACTGCACCGAGTCAGCCGCCATCATTGTTCTAAAACAGGAAATACTTGCCGGAACTGAAGTAAACATAAGCAAACCATCAGAAAAACTCCGCCCTGGGGAGTTTGCCGACTGATACCAGCCTACTGCCACCTGCAGGTCTGGAAATGAAACAGCAAAACTACGCTTTCAACCCTACGCAGAAGTATAAACACAGCAGGGGGTACGGCGGTCACGGCGTAACCTACGCGACTGACGCGACGCAGAAGTATAAACCAAGCTTAAGGCTGGAAAGGTCTGCTTGACAGATGTGTAGGAACCCTGTGTGTTTGTCATTTGTATTTAATCTGCTGCTCATGTTGAATGATGGAAGTCGGAGGTTAACCCAGACAGTGAGGTGAAAGAAAAGTTTCCATTGTTGTCACTTTGTTCCCTCACCACTCTGTGGAATTCTAAACAGTTTTATTCAATTTGCACTTAGACCTTGGATTGCTGAGTTGTTTGGCTAGTCGTTGTGGGGGAGGCTGTTTAACCGTGCTGATTGTGCAGTCGTGACAACATGGCTGAACAGACACTGTTTAACGGGCCTCACTAGCCCCGCTGACCCTGAGGGTCTGTAAACATTTACAGTGTCTGGCCCTGGACGTGCCGACCGCATCTAAAACGTGGCAGCTGCTGTGTTTGTTCCCCGAGCACTGTCCTCTGTCCGCTCACAAAGTGGTCTAAAAGGACAGAGGAGAGCGAGGGTGGAAAACTGTAAAAGACCTCACAGAACTAGCTCTAACCCGTTTGGGATTAGAGTGAACTGCAGCTATCGGGAAAGTGAATTTCTCCCTAACTTAGCAGGTGCTTTAGATAAGTACCTTTTTAATAAGTGAGAGAAGTGTTAATTTTCTCCGTATTAAACAGTTCTTGAATGTACAACAGCTATTGTTTACATGACAAACCCATGAGCTTCTTCAATCTATTTATAAATCCTCGTGATTGACACTGGATAGAATCTGGCAGTTTTACCCAAAACTTTCAAGTAGTAATGAATGGGAATAGCAGGATTTCTGTGATAGAACAACACAAATTGTGGGGTGAAAGAATTATGATACATTGCTTTAAAATGTTTTTATTATAAAATGCTGAAAAGTGTGGCATGCATTTGTATTCAGACCCACTGAGTTAATTCTGTGGTGATCCACTTATTGCTCTTTTTCATCCTCTTGTCATTGTTTATTTTTATTACCCTGCAGTTAGCTTCATTCCTCTTCCCCATCAACTCTGATCAGCTTTCATGTCCCTGCTGAAGCAAAATTTCCCACAGCATGGTGCTGCCACCACAAATCACCCTGGGGATGGTGTTTCAATGACAGTGTTTTGTGGCAGATTTACGGGTTATGCATCTATCCCATAAAACCGCCAGATTCATGTTGCATGGCCAAAAATTATCCTTTCATTATCCTTTAAACAGAATCTCCCAGCTGAGCTGTAAAATTTTATCATAGAAAACGAGGGTAACATTAATATAGGCATTACAATTTTCCTTCAATTTCAAAATGTTTACTACTTTGTGTTGATCTTCTACTCAAAATCCCAATAAAACACACTCAGGTTTGTCATTTTAATGTGACAGATTTCGAAAGTTTAAACAGTGTAAATACTTTTGCAAGGCACTAGATTTCCTCAGTTATGCAAGTAGTTCTTATTGTATTAACTAGGCTTCTTGCTGACCAATTTGCTACTGCTCAGCTCAAATACCACTTCAGTAGTCTGTTACAGAAGCCAACACCAACAAAGTGACTCTGTGCTACTTCTGTCCTCAGATCTGGATTTGGCTTTTTTCTGGTTTCTGTGGGGATGATCCAGTAGGAGCGATAAGAGAGAGAAAGAGAGAGGAAACTTGAGCGGTTACAAAGCTCTGTGGTCTGTTAAAAGGTGTGGCTCTTTATAAAGGTTCACCCATGTTCACTAATGAAGTTTCAGGGAAAGGTGAACTCAGATGGGGAGGGAGGAAGATGGATTGTTGAAAATAAAATTAGTAATGGCAAAAAGAGGGAGGGGGAAAAGGAAAAATAGAGGAAATTCTCAATAGTCCTCTTAATCGATTCCCCACTTCCAATTTCACAGGATTAGCCCACTTCCTCTCAAGGTTCTTTATTGAGGAGCAGCCAGTGTGAGTTAGGACTCAAATCAATAGAGAAAAAGAACAGTCTCCAGTCTTTCCCCTTTCCCCTCCCTCTTACTGACCCTCTATGTCTATCTCTACTTCTCCACCTGTTAAACCCTTTGATTGAAGGAGTACTACAGCGGCAGAGTCCGAGGTTCATAATGAGGATGTTTGGGCATAATAGCCTTCTTTCTGTCCTCGGGTGGGAGGGAGGTGGTTAGTGTTGGATTTCCACCACTGTGCAGCACTTGGCTTAAATAAGGCGATTGTTCGGCCAAACCCAGAAGGGGTCCAGAAAAGCAGACAGTGGGTCTGGCTGCTAGAGTGGGCAAACTCAGGTCGCCACACTGAGCCGGGTCCTCGTGACTGATTGGTCGTGGCCCAGTTTTTGGTCGGGGGGTAAGGTGACCCAGGCTGGAGAGAAGAACACAGGCTTCAAATCGAGAGCAGGAGCACAGGAGGGGGATTACCTGGCAGGGAGGAAAGAGTGAGCTGTGCCATTTGCATCTGCTGTCCTTTACTGAAACATTTTAAGTGTGTATGCATGTGTGTGTGTGTAGGTGTGCGTGTGTGTGTGTGAGAGAGAGAGCAGCTGGGATGAAAGCACGAGAGGAAGCTTTTTTTAAGAAAAACCCCTGCATGCAGATGCTGAGTGGCTGCACAGTTCATTGATGCGACTCCCATTAAAAATCCCTCATACCCTCAATAAAAAAGGACTTAACTGGCTCTACCATCAGCTGGAAGCGCTCAGATCGGCTAGCCAGACAATCAATTTCCCCCGAGCGCGCAGAGCTTAGCAGGAGAAACGGGAGGCGGAGAGCGGGATGTTTCCATTATCACAGCCCGCTCTGAGTTTGGGCTTTGAAAGGGGCGGGGTGATGTACTGGAGAGTGAGGAGTGCACAGGGAGAGAAAGAAGGGGGGGAGGGAGCAGAATGAGATACGGAGAGACAGACAAGTGGAGAAAAGACAGAAGCAGAAAGGGAGACAGAGAAGCTGGCTTTTCAGAGAGCTATTGACCGCTTGCCCTTAAAAATATCATATTGGATTAGCCTCACTGGGGCAGCCTTTTGATATTTCTCTCTTTGGCTGTAGAATTAAAAGGAGTGTAGAGCATTACTTGAATTATAAATCATAGGCACTTGCTTTCAGTGCACCCAAATTCCACGCATATGTGACTGCACTCTCCAGCACCAGCCCCTGTCATTTTTAATTAAAACCCCGCTTATGGGTGACATTTGTAGCCATCCACCAACCCCCCCCCCCCCCCCCCCAACTTCTCCTTCGTCCACGGCTACACGTCTCTATACCGCTGCCCTAGATGGAGACATGAAAGGCAGAGCCGGTAGCAGAGCCAGGGCCTCTCACAGTGTCATGCCCCAGAGAGAGGGCACCCATCCAGACAGATGAGAGAGAGAGAGGCCCTGCAGGCGGAGAGGGGGTGAATAGATGGCACTGACCCCAACCAGCCTTAGCCAGTGGCCATCTCATTTTTTTCACCCATCTCTTCCCTTGATTGTCACCCTCTGATGTGTGGGCCTGAAGGTAAAACATTTAAACTGAAGATGCACCAATCTGGGATTTTTGAGGCCAATTTCGGATCACTGATTCTGAAAAGCCAGTTCATACGCTTACGACTTTATAGACACATTTTTGGATGCTGCATGCAGTTAAATCCTTCCCTATTGTTTTGGAAGTATGCAGGAGCCTCGAGCCTTTTTTGTAATACTGACCAATAATTATACATATTTGGACCAGAGGCAATGTCACACTGTGTGAAATAGGTCTGACACTGTTACACAGTTGAACAGGATTTCACTACTATTTCAAAACAAAGATAAAATAATTACAGCGCTAACATTTTACACCTCAGTAGCATTTAGCATAGTTGGCCTTCAGATTAAAAATGATTTTCATTCAACCCAAAAATGAGACATGCATCTCTCAAAAGACAATAAATGTAAAAGGACCAATCATGTTTAAAAAATATATATCCCTAACCCTTGTTATAATTGCTGACCATCTTTTAGTATGTTTCCACAGCTGTTTTGAAGATCTATCCTAATGAGCTCCAAGTCTTTGAGGTTCAGACGCCTACTTGCCTTCACCCTTATCTTTAGCTCTCTTCACAGATTCTCTATCAGATTCAAGTCAGCGCTCTGGCTGAGTCACTCCATAACATTTAGAAACACGTTGGTCAAATTAAAAGATAACTAAAAATCAAAATCTGGGTGTGGTGGAAAAACTAACACTGCACATCACCTTTAATACAAAACAGGGAAGCTGGTCAGACTGGTTAGGAGGCTAGATGAAGCTAAATACAGGATGCAATATAATCTCTTAGTGGTTTGTAGATCCTTACTTTAACTGTGAAATGTCCAAAAGGAGCTCAAAATGTCCTAATCTGGTGTCTCTTGACAGACCCTATGGAATTTAAACAAGTTGGATAAAACTGTGCATCTCTGCTGTTATATGGTCAGCATCCTATAATCTGCTGAAATGTACATATCCATGTTTAAAAGTAGCAAACTGAAGGAACACCCAGGAAGCATCTTACATTGTTTGTGCTACTTTCAGCTTTGTCTTTAAACACCTCCATAGATGCTAAAAATAGCTGACTTTGAACCACCTTCCTGCAGCAACAACTTCCACACAGATGAATGTTGTTTTGAGTGCTACGTGGTAGCACTCATCTGTAATACATTCACTGATCGGAAAAATATACAAATTTTAGTTTCTACTAATTTCCAGCTATTCAAGGGTCTGATCAACAAACAATTTCTCTGTGTATCTCCACTTTAAACCTTTTTCTATAAGGGAAGGAAACTTGAACCAACTCAGCGATGAGTAACACTGAGCTGACTGGACAGGAGGCCCCACCAGCCCCCACCTCTACTCTGCCACGCTGCCTCTCCTCTTGGCCCAGACTCCAATTACTCCGCCACATGTCAGCTTAAGAATAACAGGTCCAGAATCTGTCACTTGACTGGCTGATGGAGATATTTCTGCCTGGTTATTTTTTTCAGATTTTCGGCAGGTTTTCATTTGTTTAATTCCTTAGCAGTCGCATTTGTGCCTGGATGACATTTTCTCAGAAAGAAGCTGTCACATTGTGTGTGCACATTTTATCTGGGCTCACTGTAGATGCTGCCCTTGTTAACCACATGGCTCACTGCTGCTCCCAGATTTGTCCTGTCACTGGTTCAGGCTTCCGTGTGAACCAGGTGTTCAAGTCCAAGCACAAACATAGTGATTTGGTACAATTTTCGAATAAAATAACCTCAATTATTTTAATTAAATTAGTAAGAAGCTGATAAATGTCAGGTTGTTTCCTGGTAAATACAGCCTCAAATCAACTGGGGTAGAATTTATCCCCAATTCTGCCATGTTCCACACGGTAACAGACTAGCCCACCTGTAGCCATAACCCCCTGTGACAACAGCCTGGAGGCCCACTGTGCCAATCAGCCAGGTGTAAATGAAATTTCCCACAGAGCCTGATATCCCAGGTTCATTTCATGTCAAGTCAGGTTCAGCCCTCCTAGAGCTTGATCGACAGAGACAACCGGGCCTTGTCACACTCAGCCTCAGGACATGACACAGAGGTTCACCAGGGAATTGTAGTTTTCCTAATAGCCCTGTGCCTCTGCAGGCAAAGCTGCCAGAGCCATTAGTTTGACTTTGCTTTTTAGCTGCTTCTCTTTCCCCTAAACCGAGGTTATGTGCTCAGGTAACGACCTCCAGCCAAGTCTCCTCTACTGTTGTCTGAGACGGTGTGGAACATAACAGCAGAATTAGCCAGCCATATCAGATTGCGGCATGCCACGGCTGCTGTCTGGGAGAAAAAGTGAGATGGGGAGTGTTTTTCAGATGAATATTTAAGCGTGGTCACCGGCGGCTGCAGCTGCAGAAATAACAACCTTTACCCTGATTGCCTCAGCAGCGAACTGGAGAAAAGGAATGACGATGGCGAGGGAGAGCGAATCTGCATGCACTTGACCTTTTCCCACTGATTGAACCACCTCATTTCTCACTCCCATTTGAAATTCCACAGGAGGCCCACTGACACTGTCATTATTCCCTATTCTGCTGAAGAGAAGCAGAGGTCAGAAGATTTTCATGTTAAAAGGTGACTTTCGGCTATCCATAGGATCCATAACTCCTTTCATCAATGCCTACTAAGGCAGTTTCTCTAGACGGATTGCTGCAATAACCACATTTTCATCAGATCTTGAGATTCTGAAACCCAGGAATTTTAGAGTCGCAGTGAGTTTCAGAGAGACAGCCACGTGATAGTTGTATTAATCTTACCTCATCCGTAGCACAGCCTCTTTCTGCTGTGCTGGCGTCTCAGTGCTGGCACACGGAGAATCATTTCCGGCTGGTGGTGCCCCACAGAGCCATGCCTTCTCTCTGCCCTCCACCTTCTGCTGCGCGCACAGGGGGCCGAGCCATCTCACAGCCCCAAGAGGTGAGCTCGAAGAGGTGGAGGAGGAAGTCTACTGTAGTTTTGGTCACAGCAGGACTTGGGTTCAAAACCAGGATCCTTGTTCCAAAGCCTCCAAACTGGCATTTGGGCATCCCAGGTGCAAGGCTTCGCCGCCCTCTTGTCTTCGCCTGCCAGAGCGTGGGGGTGGTTTGGAGGACAGCAGTGACTGCGTGCAGCCCCTTGCTGTCCCACAGGAAATGACACGCAGGTTGTGTCTTCACAGAGCGGAGAACAGCATACTGTGCTCTCTGGGAGAGGATCTGAGGAGGTGTTGCACGTTTCTGCCAGGGTATTCAGTGTTTTCAGTCATATTGTTTTAAAACCTAAACTAAAATGTTGCTTCGGTCAAACATTTGGATTTCTAATGTGTTTAAGCTATGACGAGTGCCAATTTGGAAAGAAAATATACAAGAAGACATGCTGTAAAAGAAAACAAAGTAGTGTTTTTATCCACTGTGGTCATGAACCGAAGTCCATCCCTTTCTTTGGTTTTTCAAACTGCTCTAATATTGGAGAGGGTTTAGCAGAGAAAACATGGAGGTGCATTGGTGCAAACTGACCGCAGCACTTAGTTCACTTCATTATTCCTCTGGGACATTCAACTACACTTTCCATGGTTTGCTCTTCAGCTGCACTCTCCTAAAGGCCATCGCCACATGCACGGACTTTGTCATCATATTTGAGTACAGAGAAGTTAAAGGTTCAGGGTGTGTCTTTTCCTGAACCAATGGTACAGGTTTCAGCTCTTTTGTTGATGATCCTTGAGTCTTTCAGGCACATTTTCTGTTATCCCTCTGCAGAAACACCTGCTAAAGAGAAGTGTGCAAATCTAAACCTGAATTTGTCACCTCCATTTTTAAGTTTCAACATCTCTTTTTTTGTGCTAACATATATGTACATCCCTTTTCCCATTTCGTAACTTCACAACCACAAATTTCTATATATCCTCTTGGGATTAAACTTGATAGACTAACACAAAGTAGTGCATAACTGAAAAGTGGAACAAAAATGATGCATGATTTAACTTCATTTTACAAATAAAGTGTGGTGTGCATTTGTATTCACCTTTACTGTGCTACCCCCAAATAAAACGTCTCTAAGCAATCGGCACCACGAAGACCAAAAAACCCAGTAGACAGCTCAGAGATAAACATACGGACAAGTTTAGGGCAGAGTTATCAAAACAATATCCCAAGCTTTGAAGATCCCACTGAGCTCTGTTCCATTCATAAGCTGAACATGGAAACCCATGGTAACGCTGGAGGAGCTGCTGGGATCCACAGCTCAGGTGGGAAGATCTGTTAACAGGAGAGATATTAGTCATGAGCTCTACACTATAAATTAAAAATATTTTTCACAGAAATCCATCAAATGTCCCATTTGCAGTTTGCACTAAGGACATGTAGCAAATTAACAAAAACATGGAAGAAGGTGCTCTGGTTAGATGAGACCAAAATCAAAGGTTTTAAGTTTTAAAACTGTTGTTATAGTCTTTGATTGCTGGAGTAAACCTAAAAATGCCACCTTACTTCATTGCAGAGGCTTGAAATCGTCACCTTTTTCCGTCAGCTGTCACAACAGTCCCATTAAGACACATGTTTAAGCTTCAAGCATTGATTAAAAATAAAACATGCTACTTCTACCTTTTAGATCCTTCATCAACAGATTTTTTAAACATCCTGACTTATATGGATTTTAGCCAACATGTCATGCAGCCGACTTACAACAAAGAACACACCCTGGACTTGGTCATCACGTATGGCCTGTCCACCCGTGTGTCCTCTGTTGTTGACTTGGCTGTCTCTGACCACTACTGTGTGTTTTTTAACATCACCAGTTTTATTCAGCAGGAGACCTCTGTGAGAACTGTCAGGAAACGCCATCTAACCCCTGAAGTGGCTGCAGGTTTTCTGGAAATTTTAAAAAAGAATCCTCCTATTGTTTTACCTGCCCCCTGTGATTTTATTGTCAATGATTTTAACAGAAGGCTTCAGTCCACTCTTGACCCGCTTGCTCCACTACAAGTTAAAAGTTTAAAATCTAAAGCTGCAACGCCGTGGAAAAAAAAAAAAATTCAGAAAAATGAAGAGAAATTGTAGGGCGGCAGAGAGAAAATGGAGGAAAAGTAAAACCACAGTAAACCATCAAATATACACAGATCTTCTCAAATTATACAACAATGCAGTAAGAAATTCAAGAAATTCATGCCTCTCCAAAATCATCTCGGAACATAAAAATAATTCCAAAATCCTTTTTTCCACCATTGATAAACTTTTTAACAGAGCTACTACTGCATTTCCTAAAAACCCCTCAAACACTCTTTGTGAGGAGTTCGCAGACCACTTCAGAGGGAAGGTGGACACCATCAGATGTAAGATTTTATCTTCTCAGAGTAACATGGTTTTAGACAAATCTGAGTGTGTGTCTTTACCAGAGGAAACGCTGGACAGTTTTGTCCTGGTAGAAGCTGGGACTCTTGATAAAGTTTTCTCCTCTGTGAGGCCCACCGCATGTGTTTTGGACCCAATTCCCACTTCCTTTTTTAAGCAATTTTATGGATCTTTTAGAGATGAGATTTTAACCATGATGAATTTCTCCCTTCAGACGGGGGTCTTTCCTGCCGCCTTTAAAGGGGCGGTAGTGAGGCCCCTGTTGAAGAAGAGCAATTTAGATTTTAATGATTTTAACAATTTTAGACCGGTATCTAACTTACCTTTTTTAAGCAAAATTTTAGAAAAAATTGTTTTAATTCAACATAATGATTTTATTAATGAGCACAATGTCCTGGAGAAATTTCAGTCTGGTTTTAGGGTGAACCACAGCACAGAGACGGCCCTTCTAAAGATTTTAAATGATTTTAGATTAAATTATGACACTCAGAAGGTGACAGTGTTGGTTCTACTGGATCTAAGCGCTGCCTTTGATACAGTAGACCACACTATTCTTTTAACCCGTTTAAAACAGATTGGCCTCTCTGGTGCTGTTCACAAATGGTTCACATCCTATCTCACAGACAGGACTTTTATGGTAAGTTTAGATATCTGCTCCTCTAGGGTCCATAGGATTACATGTGGTGTGCCCCAGGGTTCGATTTTAGGCCCAGTGCTTTTTAACCTGTATATGCTCCCTCTTGGCACCGTCATCAGAAGACATGGAGTCAACTTTCACAGTTATGCTGATGATACACAGCTGTATATCTCCATGTCTCCCGATGACACACGGCCAATGGATGCACTTTTTAACTGCATTTTAGACATTAAATCCTGGGTGGCAGAAAACTTTCTCCAGCTCAACCAGGACAAAACTGAAGTTTTAGTCATCGGTCCTGAGGCTCAGAAATAGAAACTTTTACCAAAATTACAATCACTGTCTTTTAATCCCTCTTAACAAGTGAAGAACCTGGGCGTGATTTTTGACTCTGAGCTGACTTTTATTCCTCACATAAAAAATATTACTAAAATAGGTTTTTATCAACTAAAGAACATCGCTAGAGTCTGCCCCATTCTCTCTCGCGCCAATACGGAGACACTGATGCATGCTCCAGTAGAATTGATTACTGTAATGCCCTGCTTTCTGGTCTTCCCAAAAAGAGTATATCACGTTTACAACTACTACAAAATTCAGCAGCAGGTGTCCTGACGAAGACCAGGAGGCGGGAGCACATTACACCGGTCTTAAAATCATTGCATTGGCTCCCCGTACATTTCAGGATCGACTTTTAAGGTTTTTCTAATGGTTTTTAAGTGTCTTAATGGTCTTGGGCCTTCTTATCTCTCTGAACTGCTTTTACCATATAAACCTTCGCGGTCTCTGCGCTCCTCTGGCAGCCGTCTCCTTGTCACCCCAAAAGTCAGGAAACACTCATGGTGAGGCGTCTTTCCAGTTTTATGGCCCTCACCTCTGGAACAGGCTGCCAGAGGACCTCAGGGCTGCAGAGAACGTTCATGTTTTTAAGACCAGGCTGAAGACTCACCTTTTTAGCCTAGCTTTTAACTGGTTATTATTTATTCTAACCCTGTTTAATTGCTCTGCATGTTTTATATGATTATATTTTTATCAGTTTTACTATTTAATCTTAGCACATTAATTTACTGTTTATTTTTATACTTTAATTTATCTTAATCCCCGTTCCAGTGTTTCCTCTGTGGGAGCCCTCTGCCCCGGGAGCGGTGGTCGGCTGTAGCTGCCTGGGTGCTCTCCAGGTGGAGCTTGGGTGGAGGTGGGGGTCTTGGCCTTGCCTCCACTGGGCGCCCTGTGTCAGTGCCTCGGCTGCTGCTGTTAATCTACCGCTGCCGGGGCAGATGGCTCCTCTGACGGCGTTTCCTTGCATGGTTAATCTACACTCGGCCCAATGTCCTTTTTTACTTTTTCTTTTAACTGTGTGTGTGCATGGGAGATGGGTTGGGAGGTGGGGGGTATAACTGTGACCATGCTTTTAAATCTGTGGGGGAGGGAAGGGAAGGTGGTTTAATGTGGGGTCATTTTAATCTGTAAAGCACTTTGTGATGCAACTTCTTGTATGAAAAGCGCTTTATAAATAAAGTTTGATTTGATTCTATTAAAACACTACCTCACTAACATTAAGTGTTTCAAAATGTTGTTTCATCTCACTGAGAGGGAATCCCTTTATACATCCCTAGATCCTCTTCATCTCCTTTCTTTTTCCTCGCCTCTCCTCTCGTTGGCATGTGTACTGCAGTGGAGTGCCTTGTTGTCTGTGCGGTGTTAAATATTAATTGGGAATCAGTGGAGGACTTGTCTCCTAAATGATAGAACAGAAGGGCCCAGGCTTGCCTCGGGCAGCCTGCAGGCGCCTTTCTTCTTCCATTTACCTGCAGGCCTGCACACCAGCACTTCCTTCGGTCTGACAGCCCTGCTCGGGCACCTGCAGCCTCCTCTCAGCTCTCCCCCCACACTTTTTTTGCCATCCTTCTCTTCTTTCTGCACTAGTTCCTGCTCTTATCTCTGCATGCCCTTGCTATCTCCACCTCTGGGGTCTTTTACTCCAAACCTGTGTGCATGTTTGTGTTGTTGCCATGTCCATTTAGCCTTGTGCATGGCTGAGAACGATGCTGGCTCTCGGCTCTACACATATCCCCTTTGAGAAAATAGTATCACAGCATGGCATATGCTCTTAGAGGCATGACAAGGAGGGCCAGCCATGATTCTTTTTCTCGTCTTTGTGCTCTTTATCTCCTCACTGACCGTTTTGATCTCTGTTTCCTTCTCCTGATGTTTCCCCATAACTGACCTCGCGGTGTGTCTGTTTCCTCTGAGTCAGCTTCGTCATCTGGTGAGGTGTGTCAAGACAAAACAACTGGCACCAGTGGCTCCTCCACTGCACTGACTGGTTGCGACTTGAGGCTGACCTCTCTGGATGGAGTTAATTAAGCAGCAGAGATTTGTTTTGGAAAACGAAACTGGTCCTCCCC
This sequence comes from Valencia hispanica, assembly GCA_963556495.2. Classification (NCBI taxonomy): domain Eukaryota; kingdom Metazoa; phylum Chordata; class Actinopteri; order Cyprinodontiformes; family Valenciidae; genus Valencia; species Valencia hispanica. The sequence continues at coordinate 30,426,830 of OY747704.1, forward strand.
GATGTTTTTAGCTCCACTCTGGATCTGTTTTCAGCAGAGTAGAGCTTTTAAAGAGGTTCACTCTGGGTTCACTGTGAAGTAGCGAGACTAAATGTGAAATGGAACAACGAGGGGACGGAGGAGAGGGCAGCACCGAGGCGGGGATATAAATGGAGGAGGGTAGGAGGTGGCGTTGACTTTGATGCCATGGGAATGAGTTCACAGGCTCATGAGCACTGGCCTAATCGTACATGACAATATCGGCTGGTGTGCCAGTCGCAGCGCATAACCGCCCCGCTGCTCGTGCTGACTCGGGGTATTTGCTGATAAAGCTCTGCTTTCCAGACCATGCTGTATGCACAATGAGGGTGGCCCGGTCAGGCCCTAGGGCTGCCTCGTCAGAGACAGCTCACAAACCAGGGAGGCGGCCTACGTTCCAAAATCTATACCAAGCCATGCACTCGAATAAGCGCACTCTGGCAGAATATTAATATTAAACAGCATACACCTTTGTGATATAAGTTTCCCTCGATTGCAGGTGCATCTCAATTACCTCTAATAGCATTGAGAAGTTTGTTTAAGCAATTTTGTCCTCTACATTTGATATATATAATATATATATATCTAAGAAAAAAATGCTTGAAACATATCAATGTGTATTACATATTATGTAGATCCAATCCCATACACATTGATATGCTTAAAGCATTTTTTTCTGTAAATTTTAATAATTATGGGATACAGCTAATGGAAACCCAAAGTTTAGGACCAATTAAAAAATATGTTAAATGCAGAAATGTTTTGCTATAGCCATATTATGACTTACACAAACGTGACTTGACTTTACAGAGTGCTTTATGCAAGTAAATTAATGGTAGGTTGTGTGAGATGACAAAATGTGGTTATAAAAGGTGCACAAGCAACAGGGACAACTTTAGCCTTAGGAGGAATGTGAAGTTTTGGGGGAGAATGACAAGACACTGACCGTGATCCAAAGTCACCCTTTTGGAGGAAAGTAGATTTTGTCGCTGATAATTTGGGACTCCGTGTCATATCCTGGTCCACTGTGTTTTATCAAATCCAAAGTCATAGAAGTTGTCTGCTAGGACATTTCAGAGCACTTAATTCTTCACTCTGTTGGCCAGTTTTATGGAGGTACTGATTACATTTTCCAATAGTACTTTTGGCACCTGCCCACATTACTAAAAGTACCAATTCTTGCTTTAATAAACATTATATCACTGTGCTTGATTGCTCAATAAACTGGTCTGACCTGAACCCCACAGAGAAACTGGAATATTGTCAAGAGGAAAATGAGAGACACCAGATTCGACTTTGCAGACAAGCTAAAGGAAAGTGTGAAGGCAACCTGGGCTACCTGAACAAATCCATGTCACGCTGCACTACTACCGAAGTTCATTCAAAAGGAGCCCTTATCAAGTATATGGTGCATTTACTGTAACCATAATGAGCCATAATAATTAAAATTAAAATAAACACTTAAATTAACCATTATGTGTGTAATGACTGAGTTTTCTCAACTAACCTTTTGATACTGGATTTTATTTAGATGCGCATGAACAGTATATCATGTCATTTTTGGTAAAAGTTGTTGAAGTTAAAGGAGGTTGTGTAAAATCTTCTGAGTCTATATTTTACCACTTAAATTCTTTCTCTTTCTTGTTGTTGTTGACTGTCACGGGAACAAGCACAGAGCTAGCTGGGTTTTTTTGTTGTTTTGTTTAGACATTTTGCTCATGAAGTGCATTGCATAGTGTGAGGTAAAGATGTTGCCCTAGTTTCTGTGTTTGTTGTTTTGCACGGGTGTCCTACAAAAGCCCTGACAGGGCTGCTGCTGCTGGCCTGCATTTTTCTGTGGCTCAAAGCGGACATAAAGTACCCACTGCTATTGGGTTTGCCTGCTTCTCAGTCAGATCATGGGTAATTAACATGAGTAGTGGTCTCCTCTGGTATTTTCCGCTCTAATGTTGACTCAAATTTAACATATAAGACCAAGATTATGAGACGTCTGCCTAAATGCGACTCAGTTTCTGTCATTTGATAAGTTATATATAATTATGATGCTTTACTTCCCCCGACAGGCTGCGCGTCCACTCTGGACCTGTCAGAGGTGTTAATAGGGCAGGAATGCAGGAAGAGAGCTTTCCCACACAGTTAGCTTTCTTCCGGTGGGTGCATTTGAGATGAGGCTCAGGGCCCGGCTGGGCTCTGCTAATCCTGCCCAAGCGCAGACAAATGGAAAGTGACACTTGTGTGTGTAGAATGGTATTTGTGGTGACGCTTTGACTACAGATAATAAAGTGTTTGCCCCGAGGTGATTTCGCCCTGCAAGCACCCCAGATGAAACTCACTTACTCAGAGAGGGAGACAGAAGAGACAAGAGTGGGGGGATGAAAAGACAGAAGGGGTTGGAAGCCTGAGAGAAGCACAAAGAAAACACAGAGATGAAGTGAGAAGGATGGAAAGGGGATAAAACGGAAAGAAAGATCCAAAGACATGTGCAGGGAGATTCTACAGTGTGTAATTTCTGTTTTAGAGGTCAGACAGTGCAAGTTTGTATTCAAGAATGTGCCTGACTTACAGAAACCATTAGTTTTTAAATTTATTTTAATATTACAAATATGCTCGTTGTAGATGCATGAAATATGCAAAAATGGTTTACTGGTTTTTATCATGGTGAGGGAAAAAGGTGGAAACTGGCAGGATTTATATGTGCGCCTGTGTGTAAGTGTGTCTGCTAGGCCATATGTACATAGGAGTCCTTCAGGATCAATCAGTTCTCAGTAATTTCCTCCACAGCCCATAAAAGCCAGGTCTGTCTGGAAAGAGGATGAGGCAGCCACATCAAACCAGCTAATTAATTTTCATTGCTGATTCTGTTACATCTGGCTTCGGAGATAAATTCTAATGAGAAAATGTAAACATGACAGTGTCCGTGTGGTGTAGTATTTCACATTTCCTGGGTTGCAACCTTTAAAATGCAAACCTAATGAGAGGTTTTTGGTTTGAAACATTGAGCCGCATCTTTCTTCAAATACTGGGCCTTTTTAAAGCATTCATACAGATTATTCCCAACTTTTTAGCATTTTGTCAGTTTACAGCCACAAACATCAATTTATTTTATTGGGATTTTATGTGCAAGACCAATGCAAATAGTAGATAATTGGGAAGTGGAAGATAAATGGCACATGATTTTAATATATTTTTACTAATTAAAATCTGAAAAATGTATGCATTTGTGTTCAGCCCAGCTCAGTGTCGAACCACCATTTTAAGCAATTATAGCTGTAAATCTTTATGGGTATGTCTCTTAGCTTTGTAAGAGCTTTTTGCGAAAATCTTTTAGCTCAAGCTTTGTCAGATTGGCTGGATGGGATATGTTAGAATCAATATTCAAGTCTTGCCATGGAGTCTCAGTTGGACTTAGGTCTGAATCTTTGACTGGGCCATTTTGAACTCAAAATTATGCTTTAATCTAAACCCTTCCATTGTAGATTTGGCTCTATGTTTGAGGCCACTGTCCTGCTTGGAGGTGAACCTCCACCTCTAGCTCAAGTCTTTTCAGGCTCTAGCGGGTTTTAATCCAGGATTGTCCTGTATTGGGTTCCATCCATCTTCCCATCAACTTTGATCAATACCCTGTGCCTTGCAAAAGAAAAGCATCCCTAAACCACGATGCTGTCAACACTATGTTTCATGTTTTGGTAGATGTACTCAGAATAGGCATTGGTTGTTATGATTTTCTTATTATATGATTATTATAGTTTCAGTATCAGGGTATTTACACAAAAGTTTCAAACAAAAATCTATAATTTTCCCACTGCAGCTAAAATGTTGTAATATACTGATTATTATAATTGTAATGATGTTATCTTTAACATTTATTGTTAGTATTTAAAGATTTTTCTATTTTATGATTTTCAGCTTTTTTATCTAGCATGTTTCTATTATATTTTTTGTGTGTATCTCTACTTTATTAAAGTGTTACTCTTCCGCTGGAAAGCAATATTGTCTAAACTAAGTTAAGTTGTATAATGCAATGACAAATAGGGGTTTTCTAATGCCTTGAAATTTGATACACCTTTCGTTTCCAAACATTAACAAAAACATGTTTTGACAGTTGGAAATATTTCCGAACGGCCAAATTCGTAATTAGTGAGTTAGTCTTCTTTCAGTATGCTGACTGCCAGTGCACAGCAACAGGTGTAAGAAGGGAAGTAGGCTGTTATAATATGCTCCACAGAATCTAAGAAAATGTCAGTCACTTTGACACTTTCACTGAGGTATCATTAAATGGACTTAAATGTATGTAAATCGTATTAATTTGACAGTTTTAAACTTGATAAAATCTTGGTACCGGTAACAACCCATTTACAAAACACAAAACACCTCCTTGTGTATGCGGACAAAAAAAAAAGGAAAACTGTGTATCAGTTTTCAATTCACAATTATGCACTATTTTGTGTTGGTCTATTACATGAATTCCTATTAAAATACACCTATGTTTGTCATTGTGGCAAAATTGGAAAAATGACTAGACTGTTTCAAAAGACAATTGTCAACATCAATGCCAGCATTAGTGAGCCTTTTGGTAATTCAGAAGTGGTCATCCTGTGGCGGCAATGTGGCGTAATCAGGTTTTTTTCACAAAAGATTACGTAATGGCGGGATAAAGGGGGATGTGGCGGAGGTATTCAGGCTGTTGACGTAAACCATGAGACGGAAGAGGGAAGTGTCCGTGGTAAACACAAAATAGCTTGGACATAACTTTTTATCCCGATTGAAGCCCCGCTCCTCAAATCTTTTTGCAAGCCGGTCCAAAGGCTGGCTGTCTTTCACAGTCTCTGTGAACTGTCTGGCGATCTGGTCTTAAGCTCTAAAGTCCAGAAGATCCCAGACCTCTGCATCACTCCAGTTTGCCATTTCAGCTCATACAGTTTACAAATACTAAATGAACTCCCCATGTTTACTTGCATTTTAAATACTGCTGCCGGCCGAGGCTCGGCACACATTCCACACATCATCATGATGCCACCCTGTGTTGCGCCAAGGCATGATCTTAATTCATAAGTCCAGAGTTGGAGCGATATTGCGGTAATATTACTATCAAGCTTGCCGGCACGAATGTCGCAATATTTGCCCCTGGCATTCAAAAGACACACCATGCCGGGAACATTACCCTAATATGCCACCGCGCTGTTTCTGTTGAAAAGGCCTACTGTTTCAAGCCACTGTACTTAAAACCCTGTCCTGTAGGTAAAATCCTGTTATCTGTACCTGTGGGCTTTTATCTCTGCCTCGGTGTGCTCTCTCCCCCACCACAAGTGTACCGCCTCACTGCAGGCCAACCAAATGACCTCATGCTGCAATATCTGTGAGCAGGAAGCCCAAATTAGGCTCCCAGGTTGATAGTCCATCTGCTCGTGCAGAAAATAGATCCAATCTGGGATGAGATTGGCTTTAATGAAACGAAAGATTAGGTTTGTGAGTTTTGTCCAAGCTTCTTTTGAAATCTATTTTAATGAATAAATCCATTCTTGAACCTGTGCCAATCCCGCTTGCCTTTGAAGGATCAGTGTGCAGATTGCTTTAACATTCTCATTATCCTCTTTGCTATTTGTGTTGGCAGGTTAAAAGCCCAATATGGGAGGCAGTATGGCACCGTGTTTTGAAAAGCAATGCCCAACTATTACTACTGTTACTTAGGCTTTGATGAAAATGACAATTTTCTCGTACGTGATGTTGAAAAATACAGACTTTTCCCTGAACAAAGTTAAAAAACATAACTCTCAATAATTAAGGAAATCAAAGGGAGATGTTTGGAGACCTCAGTTTAATTTATGTCGTCTTACAATAAGAATTTGTTTGATGATCATGATTATGATGACACAAGCAGCTGCTGAATTCAAAAGGCTCTATCCTCTGAGAAATCACAGCAGTTTGATTTTTATCTGCACAATTATAGATAGCAAAGGCCCGACAAATAATTGCCTGGATTTTTTTCTCCCCGTTCCTGCATTATTGCACAAAATAATCAACCTTAAGATGAACAGAGAGAGATGAATGTTCCTAAAAATGGCTTTTTCTGATATCAAGCAAGCAGCAGGGTTTCATTTCCCCTCACGTGCACTTGAATTGATTAGTACTTTGGTTGAGGGCATATTCAACATGTCTGCCCCCTGCGAAGCTCCTCTACCCTGTTGATGGCTGGCTCATACATGTGCTTCCTTTTGCTCCCTCGCTCCTCAGGAAGCTCCTGTGGGGTGCCGAAGCTTTGATTGACTGGCGGCTGAGTCTGCGGGACGCCTCTATTATTATCATCTCCACCTCGGCGGAGGGGCGGAGGCTCCGTGTCCAGGGGGTCTGGCCGACAGCCCCTGCTTTGTGTGCCCAATAGTCAATTAGAGGCAACGCTCTGCCGGAGACGAGTGGGATGCAGGGTTAATTGCAGAGGACCAAACAGCTGGCTCTATCAGGGACCATTGTATTTGCAGCAGTTGTCACGGCAATTGAGGCATGGTTGTAATCGCTGACTAATCAGCCCTGTGCCAGATGACACCTCCATTAGCACAAGGCAGGTATTGTTCAGGAGACGAAGCTGCCTCTGGTCTCCTCTGGCCTCCCCCCTGCTAGCCATCTTTTTTTAGTGCTGGTCAACAGAGGAGGGGACACAATGTTACAGACCCTGCTTCTATCTGCTAAGAGGTAAACAATAGCAACAGGACAAGGGTTCTTTCAAAGAACAATGCAGTTAAGTTTTCCCTTGGTAGACATGTCAAGTGTTTTTTTACACTTAAAGGGATCCTAATGTAAAGGTTTAGATTTGGAGATGCACCATTGAGAGTTTTGTGGCCCATCTCTAAAGTCCAGTTTTTATACATTTACAACCTTCTGCTACCAACGTTATATACCAGTGATATACCAGTGATGGTCAGTTTTTCAAAGCTATTCTTTCCTATGATTTCTGTTTCAGCCATTAATTATTGATTTCAAATAATTAATGACAGTGTTGCAAAGAACAAAGACGGTGGTAGAGTCAAGATTGACCTGAATAAAAAAGCACATACTTAGTGAACTAAAACAGCTCTGTGACCTCAACTTTGAGTGAATCTTGCATTGCATTAAGACAGTAGAGCAAACGTTGGTGTGCCTTGGACAAGAGACACAGCACATGTGTATAGAGGTCAAAAAGCAACATTACTCCGGCAAACTCATTCACTGACTGACTTTAGAGGAAAGTGGCTCCTAGTGAGTGTTGTGCAAACTAAACAAAAACTGACCCTCATTTTTTTTCTGTTTTTTTTTAGCATTCTGATCATCTCTGCTCCTGATTTTTGCCCCGACCTCATCACAGACTGCTCTGCTGCTTTGTTTGGGCAAAGTTAATGTGTATTACACGCTCGCTCTTCTGTGAAAACTTAATTGCAGTTCAGCCGTACGGGTCCTCTCCCTTCATCTAAACAAGCACTCTTCCGCCATGCTCACCATGGACGTGGTCAGGGGGGATCAAAGCGTGCAGTAAAGAAGGGATACATGCCTGCAAGAGTGAGTGGGAAAACCCTGAGGGCTTTTTGATGTTTTAGTGCATTTCCTCCGCTAATAAGGAGAAGCTTCTCCAAGCAGCTCATAATTTCTAAATACTTGGAACACTAATAAATGGTAGCAAGGGTGTTTCAGGCAGTTCAGTTTTACTCCTGCTTTTTCATTTAAACCTCTAATTAAATTGCAAAGCATTCTTGGGTTTCTGGATTTGCTGCTCCACTCTCGTACAGCCCATTACTCCTCCACCCCACCCCATCCTTTACATCACCTTACTCCCTCCTCTTATAGTAATCCTGTATGCCTCTCCTTCTTGTGATCAACACAATTTGACCTCTCACTTGGAAGAAGTGCACCAAATGTAATGGATTTTTATAGTCTAATCTAACCAGTTCCTCTCTTTATTGCTGTTTTGTACCCAGTGGACCTCATCTTTACCAGGCTAACCTCCCCCACTCACCTCCACTGCCTCCTCCACCCTCGCACTGAGAAAATTAGTTAATCAGAATTCAAAATGTACCGCTGGCTAATTAAAGGAGTGTTAATTGAGTGTTCAGAATTGGGTAGCCCCTTCACTAAATGCACACGGATGCGCAGACATATACACACAAGCACACCATGCAATCACAGCGACAGCGCCGAGTACACCAAGGACGTTGCGCTTGGGGAGTTTCATGCCAATCAAAAAAACGAAAAAGAGAAAGGAGAGTGCCCATCCTCGAAATAAAATGGGATTTTTAGATCATATCGTGGCCTACTGCGGTCCAGTCCGGCTCTGCATTATCCAATCGCTGCTCCGCTATCTGTGTCTGACCGCTGGAGAGTGTAACACTTCACAGATAGCCTCTCTCTTTCTCTCACCGTGTGCATTGTGCTAATGAAGGGTGGCATTTAGAGATGTGCTGCTCTGACACTTGGGCATTGTGTGCCAGGCACTGGGTGATTAAGGACAAAGGTCAACCCATTAATTGCCTCCCTGCCATCTCCGCTCCCTGGCGCGTGATCTCCAAGAACTAATGCATGTGTTTGCCTGAGCTTTTATCTAATCTTCAATGCAGTTCAATCATACGCTTGGCTTGTTTACATTTCTTTCATGTGAAACTTTTTCCCCCTCACTTATTGCAGGAGCAGCTCAGGCCCAGGTTTTCCCATTAATTTACTGTAAGCTGTTTCATGTGCTTGTGAGCGCACATAGCCTCCTGCTCTAAGGAAGGGAAAAGCATATTCTCCCCTCCTCAGGGGAAATAATTAATCCTTACAAGGCTGTCGCATGTTGAAATGAAGCGAGTGTGAAGCATTTAGCCCAGGAGGCATTGCAGGCTGTCGCCCGCACAGGCACCTGTTGTTGTCCCTGCCCTACATTTCATGAGAGAGCGCTGAGCAGCGGATAACAACATGCTCCACTGATGGCAAATGAGACACACAAATTCAGATGCAGATTTTTGTGTACACGTGTGTGTCTGCGTCTATACACTTATTTTTTTCCGTTGTTTTCATGCATTATATTCGGATGCACGGCCACGCCAGAGAGAGTGCACAGGTGCAGGAAACCCCCTACCTTATGAGAAGCTGAGGGCTCACATAAACGTTGGCTGCCTCAGAGGGTGTTTATCAGGCAGCACCATCTGTATGCTGCAGCTCAGTGCTATGATCTACTGCCTAAACCAATAAGTCACAGAGTGGCTGCCTAAGAAGAGACTCTCTCCTTTAAACTCCGTGTCTTCACTTATATACTTAAAGCTCTGGAGGAGAGAGATGTGGAAGCTCTGCACATCAAACACAGGGTCTATAACAGCCTGTGCATGAGAGTGAAATATGCTTTGGTTTGTGGCCATACTTACTGTAATCAACTTTGCTATAAAATTTTCTCCATGGAACTTTTTTCAAGAGGAAGCGGGAATCAGAAGCATCCAGATGCTCATTTGCCTCCTCCTCCTCCTCTTCTTCCTTTATGCTTGTGGGGTCTAATAACCGGAAGCCTTTGTGGAGCTGAGATGGGTTTTGTAGGCCTCAAAGGCCTCTAATCCCTGTGGCCTGTGAAGTGTGAAGCCCTTTGATGCCAGGTTGGTGTGCCAAAGGCTCTGCCTATTGACAAACAAGGGCCAAGCTGGGAAAAGACGAAGCGAGAGGGGCTGCCTCCCCTCGTTCAGAAGAAACACAGGCTCAGGCATGAAAAATATAGGGCTCAGTGAGTGAGAAGGAATAGAATTAGCTACCCTTTAATGAATTTCCTGGCTTTTTTAGAGTTTCTTTTTTCTCATGTGGCAGTAATTAGGTGGAATGATGGGCATATTGCAGCTGGGGGCTCGCAGGGGCGGCAGGGCACAGGCCCTTGATATGCCTGAAAGCCAAATATCTTTCCTCATTTAGACCATGTGATGATCAAAGATGTTTTTTTCTTGCCCTCGTGTAAAGAAGATCAGAAAAAAAATGCTGCTTTTCCATTTGCATTTGGACCCGCAATATGCTTTGAAATGAGCATGTTTTTTTTCTCTTCTGAGCAAATGAAATAAGTCTTCTGTCAGTTTCCTCTGCAAGTCAGAACATCAAAGCAAATGACATTGCTGTCACAGGGGAAGCAAGGCTGTGCCTCACCGAGGTTGGTTAGACCTAAGATTGGAGGGTCTGGCACGCTCATACCAGCCCATTAGGATGTCATCCTAAATCTGATTAGAGTTTATTCAGTGTTACTCGTGTTTTTACAAATTTGAAGGATTAGCCTGGTTAACCTATGTAGCAGTATATGAACCAATCAATTCAACTGAGTTTATTTATAGGGCGCCAATTCACAGCAAATGTCATCTCAAGAGACTTTACATGGCAAACAGATTCCGTTTATACACAGAAATCTGAAGAATACAACCAAAAAGACATTGATCTTATTTACTTACATTCCAGTCTGATTCTACTCAATCTATTTCATTGAGTCATTAGTTTTGCAGCAATCTCAACTCCTAACCAAGCATGTGGCGACAGTGGAGAAGAACAATCTCTTAGTTAATTCTCAGAGACTATAAAAAATCAGAAATCTTGTTTTAAATTTAAAAAAATGAATGAATGTTTGAGATAAAGCTAATTTTTAAAGCATAACATTAATCAATAGTTTATTGGTCGCTATGTTACTAAATAATTCTATCCAAATGATATTTACGCTAGGTGCACAAAGGAGTGTTACCATAGGTCCTTCCTACCAGCAGCTGTTATACTCTAAACCCATTACTTCTCCCAAAAACTCAGTAAGTGCTGATATCCCAGCTGGTATTTGAGCAGTTCTTCTCATTTCAAATAACATTCCTGCTATCATTTGCACATCCTTGTTTTTTTTACTTCTTATAAATAGTCAATTTTCTATGAACAAAGAAACATGCACACTTTGCACATTTTTTTGTTATCCTACTGATTTGCAAATTTCTTTGGATCAAGTCTCAAAGTCCTGTCTCTTAGCTTGACAAGCCAGGAATCTTGGCACAAACACCCTTTTAGCTTGCCGATCTCTTTAAGACTAAAAATGGTTGGTTCTGACTCAGGTTCTTTCTTTTACTTGCTATATATAAGAACCCAGCCCATCAGCAATATGCACTTCCAAATGTGTGTAGAACCCTTTGCTGCATTTAAATACAAGCAATGAAGATTTGGAGAAAAGCCGTTTTTGTTGGTCAAAGATCAAATCTGATGTGTTTGTATGTGAACTACAAAGTGCATGTTTGTGATTTTAAAAAAAGTTTTTTTGATTAACCCACCCAACCAGTCTCTCTAAATTTAGTTTTGATATTCACAGTCTCACTGCTCAACATTCAGCTCCTAATTTATTTATTTTATGATATGGATATTGTAGATTTAATCATTTTCACAGTTGGAGTCCCAAAGGGTTGTTGAAATGAACTCTCCACGATATCTGTAATGGGAGCAAAGAAATGAGAATTGTGACTACTTGGCTGTGGAGTTTCTTTAAAGTGGTTTTGCTATTGGAAAGGAAATGGACTGCGTCCCAGTCATAGACGCCTCAGGTAGCCGGGACATTTGCTGACTGTTGTTATGGTGGTTAATTTTTGAGCATTTTTTTTTTTTTTGCATCAAAATGTCATTTTTGAAGAGGTTGCAAGTCATTCGTGGCAGCTGATATATTGTTTGTAAATTGAGTCCTTTTCCCAACCCCCCACGCTTTTTGTTATACTGAGCTAAGTAGCCATGAAATTGCCTGAATAATGTCATTTAAATCCAATCTCACCGCAGCCCCTCACCTCCATACCCAGCCCCCAGACAATGACACATGGTGGGCTTTTTAGAAATTGCATTTTTCCTGTTTGCTACCTCATCGTACTTTGGCCAAGTGCTGGTCCACTGACCAAGGGCAGCTGTCAGTCTACTCTGAACCCTCAGTGTTGGATTGAAATTTTGAATTTGCTCAAACAGAGCAGAGCATTTACATATAGATTTGAAGTGAAACTCCTAAATGTGGTATATATTCGGCTTTTCTCTGTTTCATATTATAAAATTATTCTCAAATGCATATTAAAGCCAATTTTATGCTAGTCTGTTCTCATAATTGAAATCATACGTTTTCCTCATGCAGGTATCTTTCTTGAAGGCACAATCCTGTGAAAATATTAGAATACCTTATGACACCATTTTTGTTTTTCTCACATATTTGGACATAAATATTTTAACAATTCACAATTTTAACAATGCTGAGAAATTCAAATTGTATGAATAAACAATAAAAACTGAAGAGAAAGACATTTAATATTCTCTGAAAAATGAAATTTCTGTTAAGGAAGAAGTTGGGACATCCTCACATTATTTCTTTTAAAATGGTTAGAAAGACACAGGTTTATCACATTAGGTCCACGTGAAGAGAACATTGTTACCATATCTGATCTGATCTGTTTAAACCTCAGACACTCAGTATGGTGTGCTCCTGACTGTTGAAGTGAGAGTGAACACCGTGGTGAGATCCAAAGAGCTGTCTGAGACTTTCAGAAAGAAGATTGCAGTAGGGTAAGAGTCTGTAAAGACTCCTAAGAGACCTCAAAGGAATTTGAAATCAGTCATTCCTTTGTGTGGAAAATAGTCTACAGATGAAGGACATTTAAAGCTAATGAAACATTCCCAGGTATGGCAGTCCAAAGAGTTTACCCTGAATGCAGACTGCAAGGAGGTCTCCAAAGACCCATCAAGGGACTGTTCACTGCTCAAAAGTGTCTCCCTATACAATCAGAAAGAGACTGCACAAGTTTCACTTTTATAGGAGGTGTGGAAACCTTTGCTTTTAAACAAGACATATATGATTTCCTGACTAATGTTTGCCAGAGAGAACAAAGACAAAGAGCAGGACTATTGGGACAGATGAGTGTAAATCTGAAATGTTTGGAGATCAGAACAGAGGGTATGTTTGGCATAAAGCAAATAAAACTGAAAAATAGCATCCTACCACTTGTAAGGCATGCAGGTGAAAGTGTCATGGTTTGGGGATGCATTGTTGTAGCAGTGACCAGGTCACAGCCCTAGAATCCTCCATGAATTCTGCCAGAGGGTGCTTAAAGAAAAAAACACGTGTAAGAAAAAGTTAAATCTTAGACAAAACTGAACCTTAAAAAAATCCCTAGATCCCTATAAGCAGCATCTTACTGGAGTTATTTCAGCTAAAAGGAGTAACACAAGCTAGTAGAAGGTAGGGTGTTTAGATTCTTTTTTTTTAAAACACATTTTAATGAACATATTTTGTTCAATACGTGGAACAAAGTTGTTTGTGTTGCGTGAGTGCAATTAAATCGCTTTATTTTCCATAGATAAATAAAAGCATAATTCAATACCAATGAGTGCAATTTATTTTTGAAAGAACTGAACATTTAATAGGGTGTCCTAATTTGTTCACATGGTTGCATCTGTCTATTTTAAGAATTCAATTTACCTACTTCTATGACAAAAAATCACCACTTGCTCATTTGTTTTTGGGCTGTATTTTGTTAGATTCACCTTAACCAAGCTTGTAATTCCCAGTTGACCTTTAATTGGTTCTTTGTGGGGGTCTCTCTCCCCAGTTCTACCAGATTGAATGAATGTTGAAAATTCAGTTGCCAAGGGTAAGACCCAGTAAGTGATTCCACTTATAAATCTAAAATGTGCCACTTCAATTAAACAAGCTTTTATTCCCTCCCCTTTCCTCCCTTCGTGCCTGGTACCAAGGCTAACCCAATTCAGCACTGAAGAGAGTCCAAATTAATTCCACAATGCACTGATTTAACAGCGCCTAAGGTAGCAGGCTCTGACAGAATGAGTTTTTAAAAAGATTCATTTGTCTAGGGATGTACATCTACATCAGGGTGTGAAAATGAGATGGAAAGAAAGCTCTGAGCGGAGGAGCATAGTGATGAATGCCAGTTCTCATTTACAGCTTTCTAACTATGTTTGAGCTCTACTGACGTATATCCGCTTGGTTTTGTTCAACTAAGCACTGCTAAATAAAATTATCGAGATGGTGGTCTTAAAATTCATAGAACACGCCAAGCCTCAGAAACTTTACAGCCCATTTGTTTCTCGTGCACCTTTATTTTATAGATCTGTAATTAACATAATATGATGCCTCATGGCTCACAAATTTCTCTTTTATATGATTCCAACTAGACATGAGCTGGTATGTGCTTCTCACTGCATCATAACATTACCTGAACATGCTATCATACAAAATTCGAAAGAAAAAATTGCAAAAAAATATGATCTAATTGCTTTTATTAAAAATAGAAAAGCAACAATTATTCCAGCTGCTGCAAAAATCTTGCAAATTTACCAGCAGTTTTCAACTAAATGTGCTTATTGTGCAGAATATTTTCAGCTATTTATACAGTAACACAAGCATAACAAGCTGTTATTAGCAGGTTAATTAGTCAGGCTATCTTTTCGGGTAGAGCCTGCAGTCAGTTGATAAACAGACATGACTCTTGTAGCTTGCTGACAGTCATTTTAAAACAGTGTTACCTTGAAAAAAGTGAGAGGTGAGGCTGCCTTAGTTTCCACAATAAAATTACAAAAATGTTTTCCAACCACAAACATTTTCAGACAGATTAATTTCTTGTTGTTTTTTTAAGCAAAGTGAAACTGTAGTTGCCTCTTTCAGCCAGCTGCCTGGCAGTGTGCAGCAACACCTGGGTTAGGCGTAGTGCTGCGCCACGCCATGCTCTATAAATTGAGAAAACTTAAGCAGTTTCTTTGAAATTTCAGCAAAGGACAGGAGTGGGATGAGCAAGCATGTAGCTACAGTGGAAAGGAATGATTCTATTTTAACAGGAGGAAACCTCCAGCAGAACCAGGCTTAGTTTCAGCGACAACCTTAAATAATTGACTGTGGTATAGAGGACAGATCAAATGAAGGAAGCTCTGCTCCCGAAGTACTTTCAGTTTGTTTTTTTAAACAAACAGAATTGATGGCAGCTGTAGCTGTGTGAGTGGCTTCATCTAGGGGTGAAACATAGTTAAACAAATTAGCACTGAGTAAGTAGTACTATCCATGGGAGGCAAAAGAGATTTCATATAGTTGTCGAAAACACACAGTGGTGAACCAACATGTACGAGGTCTCAAGATTCTCTTCAGAAATTAAGCTAAATAACAACCTTTCAACAGTAAAGCATATTTGTGCTATACATAGTAAAATAAATTCAAAAAGCAGTACCTGCTATTACACAAAAGCAATCTTTTGGCTGTTGATGCCATTCGGTTGTCATTATATCCCCATTTTCACTGACTCAGTAGAAGTGCTTGTGTACCCAACTGGAATTTGGGCTCATGGATCTCCAAAAGTTTGGAATCTTTGTTCCAAGTAAACCTCACCTCAGCTGTTCTCTTCAGCATTTATCCCTTTGAGATCTTCAAGTGTTCATACTATTCATATTTTATTCTTCTGTTTTGTCTTTCAGGTGACCTGTTGGTACCTTCACCTTCCTCACGGTACCCTACAGCAGCAGAACTTGATGCTTACGCTCAGAAGACGGCCAACAGCCCATTGTCCATCAAGATTTTCCCCACCAACATCAGGGTTCCCCAGCACAAGCACCTTAACCGGACTGTGAACGGGTATGATACCACAGGGCAGCGCTACAGCCCTTACCCCCATCTCCACACAGGAGGGTACCAGGGTCTCCTTGGCATAGTCAAGTCCTCATTATCATCGTCGTCCACCTTTGGTCATTCAAAAGGTGTTCTCAAGAACTCAGAAGGTAGACGGACTAAGCTCTCTCCAGCTCACATAACTGTGGCCCCCTATCCACCTCCTAATAGTAGCACTTTAGCCAGCGGTCATGGCCAAATGGTATACCACTCTGGGCCCTCAAAGCCTCCAGAAGGCTCCGGACTTTCTGTACCCCCAAACGTCACTGTGGCTGGTTCTGTCATTCCTGTAACAGGGGTCCGAGGCCTGTCCCTGCCTGCACAGTCTAACCTCCCCTCCATCCAGAGTATCATCTATCAGATCAACCAACATTGCCAGGCTCAGGCCCTGCAGCAGGTGTGTCAGGGGGCTTCTACTGCACCAACAAATTCCAGCCCCTCCAAGCAGGTCACAGCAGTCATGGGGGTTGGTTCGTGCTCCTCGGGTGGGGGCTATGTCGTAGGAATGGGTCCCCAGGCTAACATGGTATACACTGGATCAGGGCTGCCAGCTCAAAGCGCAGAAGTAATGAAGAGCGGTGTATACGCGGAGGGTATGGACTACATCCTGTGGCAGAAACAACAACAGCAACAACACCAACAGCAGCAGCAACAGCAGGCCGTCCTCCGCATGTACAGCGGAGGCAGCGGAGGAGGGGGTGCCATCAGCAAGTCTCCTGAAACCTGTATTCCAGGTGGGGGGATCATGGCGGCCCAGGTGTCCTCCTCCTCCTCCTCCAGACCTTACCACCTGACTGCGAGCGCCAGCGGGGGAGGTGGAATGGACAAAGTCAGCTCTTCCCCTTTGAACTGTGTGGGCATGCATGGGAATTTCTCAGTGGGTCAGTACTTTGCACCGCCGTGGAACAGTGTGCTTGTGACGCCCGACAGTGACTGCTACAACCCCCAGGAGCTCCTGGGCACCTCCACGGGAGGCCCCACAACGGGCCACCGAGAAATGGGCTACCCACACCACCATCACCATTACCACCATCACCACCACCCCGCCGTCGACAGCGGCGGGGGTCTGTGCTGCAGCCTGCCCAGCAAGAGTCTGTGCAACACCTCAGTGCTGAGCAGCAGCCTGCAGTCACTGGAGTATCTGATCAACGACATCCACCCTCCCTGCATCAAGGAGCAGATGCTTGGCAAAGGATACGAGACTGTGTCCGTGCCACGGCTGTTGGACCATCAGCATGCACACATCCGCCTTCCTGTTTACAGATAGAACGGACGGATGGGAGAGAGAAGAGGAGGAAATTAATCAAGAATTGTGAATTTATGAAGAAAATCAAGAAAAACAGAGATGTAACAGGACTGTTGTAAGTGCCACTGCTTTACCGATCGTGGCAGCTTAGAGAAGAGCAGTTGCTGTGCTGTGTGACCTTAGATTTGCCAGTTTCAAAGCAGGTTGTGGGGGATCCCAAACACAAAAGGTAGTAGTTACTGCCAGCGGGATGGAAAAGGGATTCCAAGATTCTTCTGACATCATTGTGTGGTTTGCCAATAGGATTTTTGGATTAATTATAAAAAAAATTTGCTTTGTTCTTTTATCTTCTTGAACTGTTTTTGATGAGAATAATAGCTTGACATGAAGTGCATACGCCACTTGTATCTCCTCTCCAAATACTAAGGATGAAGCTACTGTGTAGGTTGTCACTGAAAAGGTCTTAAAGGGCCGGCGCTTAGGGCTGCTTTTAAAACCCAAAAGTCAGTAACAGTACATGCGTACAGAAATGTGCTGGAAAAAAAATGAGAAGATTGCGAGCAGTTCTAGGGTGTTCTTGTAAAAGGATCACAAGGTTGAATCTAAAAGGGTAGTACAATATTAGTTATTGTTGCTGTTATAATTGATAAATTAATTGCACTGCTTGAATTTTGTTAACTTTGAAGTTTGGAATTGGGTAGTTTGGATATTATATATTTAAGAAACTTGAAAAACTTGAACTTATTTTTTGTTGTTTGATATATTTGTAGGTATATTATATGTATTGGCTGCTACAAGGAAAAGTGTCTCAACTGCTTTCTTTTTATCTTATTCTATTGGTTTCCTTTTTTCGTTATGATTTAAAATTTCCTCCTTAGCTGACGTGCAGTCTCTTATGTGCTGACGTGAGGCAGAGTTGCTGCTTTGGTTCTGTGAGAACCTGAACGGAGAGCTCTTTTTTCCTAACCAACACTGGAACCAACAATAAATCTCAAAATACTTATTTAAAAGAAAAAAAAATTTGCAAAAAATACGAGAAAAAGAAATGTTACGATGAAGAATGTGACTGGGAGGTTATAGAGATAACCTTATATGTACAGTAGCTTGTAAAGGTGTTCACAGTCCTCTAACATTTTCAAATTTCTTCACTGTACAACTCTAAATTTCAGTGTTTTTATTTTGATTCATGTTTCAGATCAACACAAAGTAGTGCATAATTAACTGGATAAAATTAAAAAACGAGACATGTTTTTACTTTTTTTTCACAAATAAAATTCTGGAAATTAGTGCTATTCTTTCCTGGCAGAAGAAAAGCATCCCTACATCATGAAGCTGCCACCACTATGTATCACCATGAAGATTGTGTGCAGGGTGATGTGTAAAAGTTTTTTTTAGCCATTTGCTTGTAGGTTATAAAGTTACACTTTGGTCTCATCTGACTTACAAAGAGGCCAGGTTTGTGGAATTCACAACTAATAGTTGTCCTGTTAAAATATCTTGACCTTGGCTGACAATCTCTACAGCTCCTCCAGAGTTACCATGACCCTTCTGGCTGCTTTTCTTATTAATGTTCTCCTAGTTCAGCCTGTCAGCTTAGGTAGATAACAATGTCTTGGTAGGTTTACAGTTGTGCCATGCTCTTTCTATTTTCAGAAATTGGATTGAACAGTTCTCTGCGCCACTTTCAAAGCAAGGAATATTTTTTTATCATCTAAATTCCCCGCTTCTCATTCTCTGACCTGTCTGCTGTGTTCCTTGGTCTTCATGGTGCCGCTTGTGTACTAATGTCAAAAAAAAAAAACTCTGAGGTCTTGGACAGATGGAATTATACTGAGATTGACTTAAACACAGATGGCTCGAGAAATATTTGATCCTTTTTACTACTTTGTGTTGGTCTGTCACATAAAATCCAAATATAACACAATGAAGTTTGTGTTTGTAGAGTGACAAATTGTTTTAACGTTAAAAGGAATACTTTTGCAAGCTGCTCTATGTTGAAGTGTGTATGCGGCAGAATGCATGTGTGTTTGTACCTTCTTAGTTTGTGTTCTTCAAAATCCTCAGACTTTTTTATTTTATTGTGTAATTACCAGATTTTTCCAGCGAGACTGACCGACTGATTCAGCAGTCCCATAAACGTTATGACTGAGTTATGTACAGGAGATAACTTGCTCCTTTTTATTGGAGGCTTTAGATTTTCTGTGCAGTCAGAGTCATTTGACTCCTTTATAGCTGCACTTACAGCAGCGGTGAAAACAAATGAGATCGTACTTTTGGGGTACTTTATTGTTGCAAACGAGTACAAAATGAAAACAATCATGCCGTGTCTTTTGGCGTCAAAAGAAAAAAGACCAGACCCACCGCTTTTTTTTTCTTTGTTTCCCATTTCAGCTCCGGGTGGGGATGCATTGGGCACAGGCCAGTCTTAACTTTGATGATTCAGAGCAGTGAGATATTCATTATGACTGTGAGATTCCCTCGAATGTACTGCACTTAAATTACCACAATATTTTGTTGCCTTGTGGGATTCGAGCGGGTGAGAAAAACTGTATCAGTGCAGCGGCTCTCTGGTCTTAAATTAGCATTTCTTTTGTCAGTCAAATTTCAGCGGCAAATTGAATTTATTAACTGGACAGAATGGGAGAACAGGGAGCTTTGTTGTGGAGGAATACTGGACTCAGTCTAGATTTATGAAGTGCAATTATAATGACTGTATTAACATTTTTTTTCTCTGAGCTTACACCAAAAAAAAATGTAAACTACAGTTGTCAATACATTCCCAATGTACCACATCCCCAATCTTTTTCTCTGGTTTCGTTGTTTTGATTTGTTCTAAGGTGTAAAATAAATTCCTTTAAGAATTTATTCAGAAGCCACATCTTGGCAATGAAGTCTGTGGTTATTTTTCTTCACATTTGCTCTCTAGAGGCCAGTGGGAATCCTGGGCCTTTGTTCTAGCAGGTCTACCAGATCCATAATGTAATCTGACATGCAATTCTGTATTGATAAGAACCTTGTACTTTTGATTGATTTTCTAAATGTTTAGACTTTGGCCAACCTAAGTGAAAAGGAGGAACAGTGCAGCCAGATACATTTTTTTCTTAAATACAGAAAATATATTGCATGGATCAAGGAAGTTTAGAAAAAGGAGAGAAAAAAGGATAATACCAACTTAATATCCTTTAATTGTTGCTTTTCACAAATAACTATACAAACTCTAAGCCTTACATGTTGAGTTAGGGCTGATTTTGTTTTTTTTGATGGCTGACAGATATTTCAAACGGAAGAATAAAAGCCCCTTGGCTTAAATTTGCATAGTAAAACCTCAACATTGCAGAGATGCATTATGTTTCAGCAGCCAAATGCTTTAGCCACAGTCTGATTCCAGCATATTTTTTGCGTGGTAGAACTATTTTGACAGATTTACACATACGTCCCATCCCTAAATCCCTTCCGTTTGACTTCTGCATCCAAGCATTAAACCCTGTCACATGATGTTGCAGTGAAAAGGGAGATGTTTTTGGGCACTCGAGTTTCTAGCTTTTGTGTTTTCCCCCCACCAGTGGAGATCTGAGGGACCAGTCCTTCTCAGCTAATGGAAATATTAGGTGACATCTTGACTATTGGACATTGCCATTTGAGAGTGTTTATTCAGAGAAAAAGATTGAAATCAAACCCTTTTTTTGAACAGCAAGGGACTTCAGAAAAGACACTGAGGAGAAGAAGATCAAATCATTGACACACATTTTATCACGTTACAACCACAAAAGTTTGGGAATTTTGTGTGATAGTCCAACATAAAATAGTGCTTAGTTGTGAAAAGGAATGATAATGTTTAATTTTAAACCTTTACACAAATGAAACTCTCAAAAGTGTGTTGTACATTTCTATTCAGGCCAGTTGAGTCAACACTGTGCAGGAACTGAAACGGTCAATTCTTCCCAAACTAGCTCAGCCAGAATGTATAGAGCTTCGGTGAACATACTTTTCAAATCTTACGGCATATTCTCAATTTTATTCAGGTCTGGACTTTGACTGGGCCGTTGTAGTCCATGAAATCCTTTGATCTTAACCATTTCATTGTCGCTTTGGCTGCATGTTTGGGATTGTGTCCTGTGGGAATGTGAACCTTAGTCTCAAAACGTTTTCCATCTCTAACTAGGGATGGGTATCGTTGAGGATTTATCGATACTCCTACTCTTAACGATAATCCTTCTCGATCCAGTACTTTATCGGTATCCTTAATCGGTACTTTTTTTTTTGAAAGACTAAAACAAAAGGGGAAAAACACAAATAATCAACTGTAGTTTAAGATTTTTTTTTTTTACTTAGATTAGAAGGAAGCTGTTGTTCAAAATATCCAGCATTTATTAATTGTAAGAATAAAATAGCAAACTTATGTCCATGCTTCACGTGTTTGCTTTGCATACAAACATACATACCTGTTGTATCTGATTCAGGGGTTGTTGTTGTTGCTGCAGCACTCAGGCAGTCAAACACCGTGCATCTTTCGGTTTGTACTTGGTGTATTTTGGCAAGGTGTTTGGTTAAATTACTTGTGTTCCTGCCTTTGCAAGCAAAGCTTTTATTACATATGTGACAGTGTGCATTGTCGGCATCTATTTTCGTAAAAAATGAAGCCAAATTTTGGATCTTTTCGTTCGCTCTGCCATCGTATCTGTATGGCGAACACACACGTGAGCGTGCAGCAGTCGGCACTCCGTCCCCGCACGTGTGTGCTTGTTAAGGAGGAGTGGGCTGCAATACAGTGTTTGGCTTGTGTTTATATCTCCCGCAAAACATGAATACGACCTTAATTTTACCGTTAAGAGGACCGATAAGGCTGAAGCTTATCGGTCCGGGTGGACCGTCAGAATCAGCTCCGGGGCCAATTTAATACTGGGTTTCGATACCCATCCCTATCTCTAACAGATCTTCTTGCCATGTCTTTATCCATCTGTCTCTTAACACTGAAAAGCTTTCCTGTCTCTGCTGAAGAAAAACGTTCCCCACAGCATGATCCTGCCACAACCATGTTTCACCCTGGGGAGGGTGTAGGTTCATGGTGATGTGCAGCGTTAGTTTTTGGCCACCATGTATGCATGTAGGACAAAAAGTTTAATTCTTCCTCTTGTGTGCAGTGCGCCCTATTTGTATGCACTGGGTTTTATTGAGTTGTATCAAAGCAGAAGGGACTGATCAAATTCAAGCCACACTTTTGAGAATTTTATTTAAAAGATAAACTTGTATCATTTTCCTTCCATTTCATAGTCATGCACTACTAAGTGATGGGTTGTCATATAAAATACATCGAGGTTTGTGTCGTACCACGACTAAACGGTAAAAAGTAAAAGGGGTATGAGGCACAGGCAAAATGAGAGGCTAAATATAACAAAACTGGCTGCACAAATTATAGTTTTAAATCCTTTTTACCCAGTTCCGAACACCCCCCCCCCACCCCCGCCACCCCCGATCACCTTTTCTTGAAGCACAGGCTCCAAACTGTCTGTCCCTCTGCTCCTTCACACACATTAATGAGCTCCTGTTGATGCCACGCATCTTAGCCCTGCAACTCTGCTCCACTCCTCTGTTCCTCAGTCGGACAATGGACGCTCAGCTCATATTAGGATAATAGAATTAAATTTCGAATAGATTTGTGCCTGGGCTGATCCAGCCATGGCTCACTCAGCTGCAGAGGCAGAATGGCATATGGCAGGTCATTATCTAAAGCCCCCCCCCCACCCGTCCGGGGCCAATAGGGTTCAGTGGCGCTTAAACAAACCGAAGGTTAGGACAGGCTGTCTGGCTGGCGTCGGAGGGGAGGACAGCAGGGTCTGAGTGGTGGTGCTGGTGGTTGGGAGGGAGGCGGGTGGTGTTGCTATATCACAGACGCCACAGCATCTCTGAGGGCCTGAGTGCCGTACCATGGCGTCTGGGCTTATTTTAAAAGCTGCGCTGTTTGATGGAGGGGGATTTGTTTTCTGTTGGATCATACATGCTCGCTCCCTGCATGACTGAGAGGCACCGTGCAATCTGACAGAGAAAAGAAGGAATGAATAAAAAGACAAAAGGAAGGCTGCAGGTCAATTTGGTTCTGAAGAACCTCAAAGCATTAGTAATCAGGATAATTGACATCATCCTTCAAGTCTGCTTTGACTGGAGACTTATTGTGCCTCGGTTTGCTGCAGCAAAATCCTCTATTTTCATTAACCAGAGAAACATTTCAACTCATCTTGTTCAGCAAATGATTAATCACAGCAACCCCACCTTCTGATCGGGGACATTTAAATCTATAACTTATCTCTGAGGCTACAGACCACTATTGACTGCTAACACGTTTTCAAGGGCAACAAGAGGCTCATAGAGGATGGTTGGAGGGCAAAGTGTAGGAAAAGTGACTTATGCTGGTTGTAAAAATCCCTTAGTAAGTCCCAATAAGTCCATTAAGACCTTTGCCTTGTGTAAAGGTTCATAGTCACATATTATGCACCTTAAACACTGCTGAGAAGGAAAGGGAGAAGCAGGCTCAGCTCTTTTGCTCCCGGAATGAGGGGAGGGGGGCGACAAAGGAAGTGTGGAGAGAAAAAAAGGCAGCTGCCTGCCCTGTAGAGTCCTGGGGAACCTTCTCCAACCTACAGACGAGAGGTAAGGCAAGGCTCCCCTCTTTGACCCATTTGGTCAATTTCAGTCGTGTCTCCTGGCAGACAAGCGCCTCCACTATCGGGGCCCTTGTCTTCGAACATCCCTCCTTAGGATCTTAGACGGGGTGAATTTATGATACCAGTCCTCTCTGTTTCTCTCATACCTGGGGGAAAAATACTTTAATCAATAAGTCACATGATTCTGGAGAGAATTGTACATCTAAACCGCCAGCTATAGCTGTGTTGCACTCTATATATTTAAAGATGTGTTATTTTTCTTTGTACATCTTTGAGGTTAAAACTGAATAGGTCAAGCATGGGCTGATTAGTGGCATCAGGTTATATCAATATTTTTTAAAAGCTACTGTATCTAAATCACAAATACCTTCATATTGTTCTTACAGTTTAAAGTGGTTTTACTGAGATGCCAGTGAAAGTGAGCAATGTTTTCTCAGGCTGAATGGAGAAAGACCTTCACCCTCCCCCACATGTTGCTGCACACTGTCATCTGGGTGAAAGAGGGTTTTTAAAATTTCCCTTGCTTAATAGGAAAGAAATCAGCTTTTAGGAAATGTGTCGATGTCAGTAACAAAAAAGAAACGAGTAGAGGGCTCCTTATTGCTTTTTGCAAAGTTATCCTGATTATAAACTACAAAACCTAAGAGCAGCTTGTTGACTACAGACTAGATACGCTAGTGGCTGAGTTGTGATTTGTCAGTCATGAGCAAATCAGCTCTGAGGCAAATATTCGGTGGCTCCACCTCAGCTCAATATCAATATCGGTATCAATGCAGGCAGGACTTTAGTTTGATCGGTGCATGATTTGCCTAATCACATGCGAAGACAGACTGAGCTCAAACCATCATCAAACATCAAACTCCATGAGTTGCTACCTGTTTGGTACACAGTGGAACATAGAGATGGGGAATTGGACATATTTGCAAGTGTGAAGGAAAGGAGTGAAAATAATTGCGGAACTTGGTAAAGAAGTTGCCTCTTTCTGTGTTTCAATGATACTAAAGACAACAAAGCTGAATTCCTAAATTTACAATAGAGTCAACAGCAAAACTACTTAGACACCTGAGGTTCTGCTCTTAGTTGTTCATTTTAGGGTTTCACTAAACCGTTAAACAATAGTAATAAAAATAAGGCTTTTCTAAAAGCACTGATTAAGAATTGTTTACCAACACACAAGGAATTGCTATAGGCCAAAACAGCCATTTGGTAATATTTAGGAACTTCACAACTACTGCGGTATTGTTACTTAAGTTTAGAGGTCAAAATCAAAGTGCAATACTTAAATGATAAATATACCATAACTGTTATAATCGACATATATTAGTAAAAGGAATAGCTGCTGCTTTTTTCTTTTTTAAATTAAATTAGATCATGTCATGCTTTTTTTATGTTTATGTTTTTAACCCTGACACCATGGTAATACTTCTTATAAGTTATTGAACAGTGAGAGTCTGGAAAGAGCCCTTGCCTAGACACATATGAGCACCGCATGTTTAAAATACAAGTTTTGGAAAAATGAGCCACGAAGTAAAAAAAAAAAATGTTGGACCAAAAAGAAAGAATCTTTTGTTATAAAGCCACCGCTTCACCGCAGGGTATTCCTGGAGCTTACACCCGTTTTATTTCTGTGTATGTTCAGATGAAAAAGCTTATGGCCTCCACATATTCATCTGGTTTACGCGGCTGGTCTATTACTAAATCCAATCTAAACGCAAAAGTCTGAGGATTTTGCTTTTTTTTCCCTCTCTCCTGATTCTTTTTACTGTTTGTGAGGCAGTTTCTGTGTTTTAGGTTTTTTTTCCAAGATGATCTCAAGTGCACCAACGCTGCCAAAATACGAGGGTGCCACAACCTTGAGAAAATAATATATATGGAAATGGGAAATCTATAAAGCATCTCTCTTATTGTTTTCCCTGCAGTACTGTGTTTAAAAAATGATTTTGTCTCCTCAGGATGAAAAAAAATGTAAAGAGTACAATGCTTCTTTCTTCTTTTCAAACAATAATGATATACGAGTCTTAGATTTCAAAAAAGAAGTCTGAATATAAAAAGAAAAGCTGTAAAATCCTTTAGTCGCAGGGGTTTTCAGCTTTTGAATGTGCCTACAGCCAAGCATCACAGTGATGGCTTACCCTCCCCAGATCTGCAACTATCATCTTCAATTTGCTGAAACTGCCACAGTCTCTCCTCCATCCCAACCATCACAGGAGACATTTTTCTCTGCTCCCTGCTTTTCGTCAATCTCAGGACTGGAGTGTCTTTACTTTAATGTAGATTGGCTGTTTTTCATTTGACCTTTCCTCTCTTATGTACAATGTTTGACATAAGGAAATAAAGCAGATGACTTCTATGTCTGTCTTCTTTCCTTCTTTTAGTCACATTTTAAGACACAGAACTCGACCTTCTGATAAACAAAGGTAAGCATATTAGTCTGTGGATTGCCTCTGCACATTACCGCCATGTTCATAATGCCCTCTTCGACAATCTTGTTGTTCCCTTGACCTTCTTCACCTTTACATCGGTAAAAACCTCACCTCAGGGAAACACAGGCAGAAAATAAGAGGGACAGAGCTGGTTTTCTGCCCTGGTAGTTTCTGGTCTTTTTTTCTGGGTTGTGCTTTGGAGACAGTTCTTCAGCAGTGGAAAAGGGAAGTAAGGTTACTATGAAGGCAATATACATATGTGGGCAAAAACTCCTGAAACAACAGGTGCAGTATGCCATTTCTCAAACATGATTCTGCAGCAATGGTTGCTGATACAGCAGCTAGTTGATCTAGATTTTTTGCAACGCAGAACGTTGCAATGGAATTCATACCCCTTGATCTTATTTCACATTTTGTCACATGACAACCACAAACTTCAATGGGATTCATGTGTTAGACCAACTCAAAGTGGTTCATAATGGTAAAAGACAGGGAAAGGGGTGCATCACTTTAAAAACTTTTAGAAAACAATTTATTATAAAAATATACATAAATGAAAATGAGAAAATTGTTTCCAAATGTATTCCATCCTATCTGAGTCAATACTTTTCAAACCACTTCTTGCTATGTCTTATGCTTTGTTTAAACCATTCTACTATAGCTCTGGCTATATGCTTATAGTTGTTGTCCTGCTGGAAGGTAAACCTCAATCCCAAGTCTCAAGTATTTTGCTGCCTCTAATCTAATTTAGCTCCATCCATCTTTTACCAACAACCCTGACCAGCTTCCCTGTCTTTGAACAAGAAAAGCATCCCCGCAATATGCCACCATAGTATTTCATAATGAGAAAAGTGTATTCACAGTCATGTAAAGTATTGTTATTCAACCACACATCCCTTTTTGCAGTAAAGTCAAAAGGCTCAGTTTTGGTCTCATCTGACTGTAGCAACTTCTTCCACATGTTTGCTGTGTCCCAAACCGCAGGCAAGCTTTTATTTCAACAATGACTTTTTTGGCTGTAGTTGTACAGACTTTTGCTCACACATGTTGACATCATGTGAAGGCAACTGATTACATTATATTTAACTTGGGGTAAAAGACTAAATGCTGAATGCATGCAGCAATTTTTATTTTTTATTTGAATGAAATAATTTTACCATTATGCACTACTTTCTTGTCCATCCCATAAAATCCCAATGAAATTATGAATTTGAAAAACCACACATCTTGAGTTTGCTTGATATTTAAATTAAATATATGATAATAACTGCCTTTTTTATTTTCTGCAATCAAATACCTAATCTTCATGTTTGACAACACAGGTATCCTCAAGAACTCATCACAGACCCTTTCCATTCTCCCTCCTAGTCTCTCTGCCCACCTAAAACACTAGATAATCCACACACTGATGAGGCGACCGCCTCCATTGGAGCATGTGGTTGTACTGGGAGACTCAACACACTGATTTCACACACACTCGCTCAGACAGAAAAAGAGTTCCGTGGAGCAGAAATGCTTCTCTTATTAGCAAAACTCATTCACCTGCACACCACATTGAGTCCTTGGCAATTTCACAATAAATCACAAGACGCCCACCGAGGCCGGTGGAGGAGAGCTGAAACTCTGCCACGTCTGTGCCCTCGCCTGTCAGTTTAGACACTCTGAATCATTTCAGGTTCAATGGCCTCATTTCATCTTATATGGACTGAAAGGTCATCTCACACGCCACCTGACCAATATGTCTCTAGCTCTTCATCTCCCAGTGCTTCCAGTTATTGCTCATTCTATTTAGAAATGTCACTCTTCTTGGCAGAAGAATTTGGAAGAATGAAAGAAGAGAGAAAGGAAAAGGTGGATAATTTGTTTTTTTTTCCAGAGAATGTGTTGTTTTTATTAACATGCAGTTTCTTGCAAGAGATTAACACTACCTAAACCTTTCCCCGTTTATATATTTTATGTAATAGACCAAAACAAAGTGGTGCATTAATTCGTAAATGGAAGAAATACCATGCAGTCTTTTCTATTTTCTTCCGAATGGAAATCTAAACACCTGGGTGTAATATGATCTCATTATAAATTCAGCTGCTCTGTGAAGGCCTCAGAGTTTTTTCGGAGAACATTAGTGAACAAACAGCATCTAAAGTAGAGCACTGTTCATTCTGTCATCAATGGAAAGACCATGGCCCAACTGCAAATCTACTAAGACAGGAGAATCCAGATAAACTGACAGAAGGCTAACAAATAAAGCAATATTAGGAGAAGCAGCGAGGAGGAGCTGCAGAGACCCAGACCTCAGGTGGAAGAATCTGTTAACAACTCATGTTAAAAATTTTAAATATATTTTGACTAGGCAATTCATTGTACGTTTTAGTTTGCTGTCCAGGGTCCAATCTCATTACTCCATGGACATGTTACTCAACAAGTCATGGAGTAGTGAACCCATCCTTACCCAGTTAACATGTGTTCTGCAAGAATTGAGGAGAGCGTCTTGGTCCTTGAGGCCTAAGCAGTGTGTTGGGGTGGTAGGACTGAAGAGAACCAAGCAGAAGCAAAAACAGCATGTACGAAGGAAGCAGGGTATGAGATGTAGAGTCAGCAGGACTCTTTGCAGCTTCATTGACCAGTCAAATTATTACAAGATGCTTGATATATTCTGCAGCAAGTAAAAAAGAACACATGTAAAGTAAAAACATAGCTAGCTCACAGGCGTCCTCTCATTTGTGCACTTCATAAATCTGGCCTTTATGAAAGAGTGGCAAGATTGTTGAAAGCCATAAGAAGTCCTGTTTGCAGTTTGCCAGAAGCTACTGTATGTAGGGAACACAACAGAAGAAGGTGCTCTGGTCAGATGAGACATAAACTGAAATCTATAGCCTACAAAACAGTGTATGGTAGAAAACTAACACCCTCAACCAACTATCCCCACCATGATAGTGGCAGCATTACGCTGTGGGAATGCTTTTCATAAACAGGGACAGGAATCTGGTCAGAGTTAATGTTGGTGGTGGATGGTACTAAATACAGGTTACTACTGGAAGAAAACCTGTTGGAGGCTTTAAAGGACTGGAGACGGGGGCAGAGGTGCAGCTACCGGCAGGACAACAACGCTAAACATACAACAGAAAATACAATAAAATGGTTTCAATTAAAGCTTATCCATTTGTCAATATGACCCACTCAAAGTCTAGATTGAACTAAGAGTTCGTTGCAAGAATTTATTTCATGTTCACATATGGTTTCCATCAAGTCTGGTTGAGCTTTGGCTTTTTTGAAAGGAACGGAGCAATATTTCTATTTCCTTAGATGTACAAAGCTGATAGAGAAATAGTCCAGGACTTGCTGCTGTAGTTATTGCGAAAGGTGGGTCTACAAAGGATTGACTTAGATGGGATCACAAATAATTTTTGTTGGTAAAATAATGTACTATTTCCCTTCCAATTCCATTACTTTGTATTTATCTATCTAAAAAATATTAAATAAAAGGATTCTGTTGGTACTGTGACAAAATGTGAAAGTTCACGGTGTATTAAAACTTTTTCTAGGCACTGCATGCTGGTGAATATGATTGTTCACTGTGAGCAATATGAGTTCCCTGCTCTGTGTCAGAAGATGTGAGACTGTCCATCAGTCTGAAGTGTTGTTTAGTCAAAAAAGAAGGATTTAGCATAAGTCCAGTGTATGTGCCCATTAGGCCAGTCAGCCTACACATCTTAAAGGGTAACTGGCTGGACAATAGCTGAACAATGTGTCCTTCCAAAACCTAAGCTAGTTAGTCACCATCAGACCTCTTGGCTGAGGGAGTAAACTTTCCCTTCTGTGCGGTTACCAAACAAGGGCTATTACAACACAGTCCCGTCTGGCTGTCACTTGGTTCCTTGAGACACTTTTGTGGCAGCCAGCAGACGCCTGCTGCAAGCAGACGAGCCATTTTGTTAACAGCTCACACTTCCTGTGCAAGCGTGTGGTTCCAGAGTTGCTGACAGTGACACTTGCAGGACCGAGCCCTGCCCTACTTAACGGGGTGAAGGAAGGAGGGCAGGCCAAGTTGTCAGCAGTGCTAGGTGCTCACTTCTTAGATAAACCTGCAGGATTAGTGGCCCAGTTAAAGTTGGAGCAAAGAGGATTAGCCTCTTCTTGGAGGTGGTGAGAGATTCCCTGTGTCCTTCAGCACTGCTGGCCTCAGACGCAGATGGGAGAGAGGAGGAGGAGGATGTGCGATGACGGATGAGGCCTTCGCCATCATGAGTGTGAAAATCTTCAGAAGAAGAGGAAAAACAAGGTGAAATGATGAAAGGTGAAAGTAATGAGCCTGTTAGTGGATTTTTAGCAGCTTGTAGTTCCATTAGGAATTAAGAAGGTCCACTGGAGAAAATATTACAAAGGAGGAGCATCCTCTCTGCACACTGACTTTTCAATATTTGCAATTGGAAATTACATTTATAGATATCTGTGTCCAAAGACAGCACAGAAGACAAAACACACACCTGACTTTTTAGTCTGTAACACAGCAGAAAACTAGACCTCTTCCGCCATCAACAGGCCAACAAAGAAACTGCAATGAATATTAAATGAATTAAGCTTACATATATCAGAATTAGGGTTTATATACATTTTGTTATAAATAATTTCATAAACTATAGACAAATATACCAGTATTTTAATTAACAAAAACTGAAATATTCCTTTTTTTCAAGTTTCTGCACTCTGAAAATACATTTTGGTGGGTATTAAAATTACCATTAAAATAATTACTAAAGCATAGTCAATAACGGCAACATTTTAACATTAGACGATTTCTTTGGTAGAGGGTTTTTTTTTATTAACTGAACTGCAAATTCATCATTTACAGAGTCTAGCAGAGAATATTAACACTTAATTTTAGCTGAAATGCCACTCAATATATTAACCAAGTAAAACATATGAACTGTTATAAAACAAAGGTTGGGAAGATTTCTATTGCGGGGCAAGGTGTTTAGTTTGTTCCCAAAATTAGTTTAGCAACAGTGCTAATGCTAAAGTCAAAATTGCTGTAGAGCTGAGCTGAGTTGGAAAGCAAAGCTTCTTAATATCCAAAACCAAATAGCTAGACTAAATTTAAAAGGCTTGTACCTAACTTTAACAAGTTAAGCAACGTTGCTAATGCCAGTATCAGATTTGCAAGCATGCTAATTTTCTTAACCCTGAGGTGGTTTAAGGGCACATTTTAGTTGAGCAGATAGGCAAGGTTTTACATGCTACCTTGATTTAGAATTTAAAACTCTACTCTGTAATGTTTCATGTCTCAATCACAAACCAATTGTCATGTTTTCTATTCTTCATCTCATGGGGGACAGACTACACATGGTAATTTGAATTTATCTAATTTAGTTGTGTATATTTAAAAAATAATTAATTGTTCTAAAAGTTTGTTTTCATTGTGTACATAGATTTATACATTCATTTTCTAATATATCATATTTAAAATGTTATTTTTTATTTATTGAAGGTACTTATGAAAACAAAATCTTCATCTGTGTAGAAACAAATAGTCAAGTTCATAGTTTATCAAATCCATCACTGTTTACTGTTCTGTGTAGCAAAGTTAAAACAATACAAAAATGTATAGACATGTTGGAGAAATGTAAACACAGCGAATGAGGATTTGTGAACTTCAGCAGTAGTGAATTTTTAAAAAGGGAAACGCATGTCATGTAGCACAATGATGCATATGTAACTGCATGCAGCTGATCCACATTAAGGAAAAAGGGAAAAATGCTGTTTAGGGCACAATGCCAACTGCAATGAAAACACTGCAGCAAATTGGGGGGAAGTATACAATGGTGCGGACTAAGAATTGATTATGCAAATACCGCAGCTGCAAAGGAACAATAACTCTGAAAATTCAAAGACAAGCCACAACACAGAGGGCTATTGTCTGGATTTGCATGTTTGCTTGACAACTATAACCTGCCCATCTTATTGGGGATGACATCTTTGTATTCATGTAAAAATGCACACATCAGAAATTGGCATTGTTTCAGCTCAATTGACAGCGGTTCTGCCCAAGCTGCCAGTTCAAGCCTGCGCCTTTCATAGGAGTGCATTTCATTAATAAAAAAGAAAGATTTTAAAAACATGCCAGATAAAATAGATATAAAATAGATATACTGTGGCTCTATATACTGAAACCTGCACCTATAAAACATTCTAAGCAGCATGTAGAGAACAATCTCTAAATTAAAGTTTTTAATATAAGCCAAGCCGAGCGAACTTCTACTTGCTTTCTCTATCTTTGCTCAATACCACTCTTGGAAGAAAAAATTATCTCGCAGTGTGATTATAGCTGCAAAAATGTTATAAAGATGTGCTAATGCAGTGATAATCTGTTTATGTTTTCAGGTATTAGAAAAGCTATAAAGCTGTTTACTTTCAGAATATAGGAACATTCCAAATGCTGAAATGATCAGATTTCCCTGAGTGATCGCCCACTAATGTCTGACATACAGAGCTGTACAGAACATTAAGGATTTAGGGTTCCTACGCCTCTGTACAAGTGAAAAAAAAACAAACTAATTAGCAAACTGCAGCTTATCTTCTAAGGATTCTAACAGCAAACCTTTACTTTTACAATATTTCAGGGTTTGTTTTCACCTAAAACTGTATGTATGTCAGTCTGCAGAATTAAACCTCTTTCATTTTACAAATAAAATATTATATTACTTTCCATTCTTCCTATGAATTTCTGGCACAAGGCATGTGAAGGAGACTTATTTACCAAAATATTCCCTGAACTTTAAAACCATATTTGGTAGCTTGGAAATGTTTTCCAATCACAAGAATAAATACATTCTTTGCAGGCTTCAGTGTCTAGGCGTCAGTGGCTCCATCTCTACCACTAGATCATGAGAACGAGGACCTCGACTTAACTCCACCACCCGTGGGACCACAGTGGACCAGCGATCTGAGGAGAGGAAAAAAGATCAGATCTTTCAATTGTATGTGGTCTACATGAATAGATACCATTAAATATGAATGCATTTAATCACAACTGTCAGGACCTCACCTCTCCTCAGACCTCTGACACTTTGCTGCAACCCATTGGTTTGGCTCATATCAGTCTTGCCTGGATCCTCACTGATTATTGCCAGGTTCTGATTCCAGTGGCACCAATTTACCTCATCCACCCTGATGGAACAATACACCATTCTGACAAACAAAAACCTAAGATCTGTTGATATTATGTTGCAGAAAAACAAAAGATACGAAAATGAAAAAACGAAGGAAAAAAGTAATGAGAAGCTCCATTTGCAATTTGTCACAAGCCATGTAGGGAGCACAGAAAAGCTGAGGAAGCAGATGCTTTGGTCAGATAAGGCCAAAATACAACATTTGGAGCATCATGAATCATACATGTCCAAAGTGAAACAGTGTGGGTGGTATCATGCTGTGGGAATCTTTTTCCTCAGCAGGGACAGGAAGCATGAGAGAGTTGATGGAAAGATGAAGGCAATCCTGAAAGAAATTGTGTTGGTGTCAAAAAGACTTGATACCGGGGCACCTCAGCTTGAATGGAACAGTCTTGGTCAAAAAATATTAATGTGTTAGAACGGTCCAATCAAAGTCCAGAACCAAACCTATGCCACTTTCATATTTTTATTTGTAAAGGTTTTGAGAACCATTAACGATTTTCTTCCCAGTTCACAATTCTGTGCTACTTTGTGTTGGTCTATCAACGGGGTGCCCAACCCTGATCCTCGAGATCAAACATCCTGCAAATTTTAGATGCATCCCTGCTCCAACACACCCGGATTAAATGGCTGAATTCCCTCCTCAGCAGTCTGTCAACTCTGCAGAGCCCTGGTAACGTGGACTTTATTTGGTCCAGCTGTGATTAGAAAGGATGCATCTAAAACTTGCAGGATGGTAGATCATGAGAACCAGGGTTGGGCACCCCTGGTCTATGACATAATCTCGAGAATTTTTTTGTGTAAAATTTGGACTGACAAACGTTAATACAGTTCAAGAACTGTCAAAACTTTAGGACATTTTTATCATGGGTATTGGACTTTATGAAGAGGTTAGGGGTCAAAGTAAATACCTGAAACACCACCGTCGATCTGGTGAACCATCTAAGTTCTTCCCCACAGTCACCATCTCCCCAGCTCGAAAAGACTTGCGAAGACAAACTGGGAATGAGCGCTCGATGTCCAAGATAGTTGTTGCCCACTGCAAGTAAAGCATGTCAACAACAGCGATTCAGTTTAAGGAACTTTCTGCTAATTTGCCCTATTTTTCTTAAGGTCAGCCATCACAGTGGCATTTGCTCATTCATAGAGAGAATTTGGACAATGTTGTGTATCTTTGTGAAAGTATGCTACCTCAGTTATAATCAGCTGGATTTTGTCAGCAGGAACTTTTGTTTGGATTTAAATATATTTGAAAACACTCTGCAAGAATCCTAACATTGATCTAACATTTGCAAACGGAAAAAGAGAGTTCTGTTTGGCTGATTTGTCACCTGAAGCTTCCAGATCTTCTTGCTCTCTTTTGACACCTGTCCCACCGTCTCACCCATCAAGGCAATCAACATGTTGAGTAGCAGCACAAAGGTGAGGATAATATAGGTCACTAAGAGGATGAGAAAGACTCCAGGATATCGTGCACTGTAGATCATGTCCAAATCTCCCATCCCAATGGTCAGTTTAAACAGGTCCAGAAGGAAAGTACTGAAAGTATCTGGGTTCCTGCAGCTGGGGTAGGTGGGACACTCCCCAACACACTGTGTAGGACACACAGGCAACAGGGACACCAAAGCTGCAGGGTGGAAACAGAATAGGTCGCTTTATATGTCAGTTCAAAAATATGAGGCTGTAAGCTGTTAACATGAAGCATGAATACAGAAGGAGGCTCAATCTTAGCTCACCTGAAGCATAACCAATCATGAAGAGCACGTAGACAAGCAGGAATCTGAAAAGGTCTTTGAAAAGAATCTTTGAAGGAAAAACAAGAGAAGTTATGTTAAACACAAAGTACAGAGCATTCGGTCGGGTTTGAGTGTTTACCATCTGACCTTCTGTATCATGATGCTGTAGGTGCCAGTGAGCTTCAGGCCTCTGGTAAAGTAAAGTGTGTTCATCCAACCCAGGACAAGTGCAAACACCATCACAGAGACATAGGCCTGAATGCCAGACAGGTAGAGAGCAGCAGTGACTATAATAAGGACAGAGTAGATGAAGCTAGAGAAGCAAGAGGGAAAGAGTTGTTATTGTCAAAAATGAACGTAGGCTGTGAGCTGTGGCCTATTCAAATAATCAACATCGCAGGTGATGATTCAAATCTACATGAGTAATTAATTGGATGACTTAAAAGAATGTTAATTTAGCCTTGGATAAAAGTCTTAAAGAGACAAAACAGAACTTGCAAAGATGGAGGAAGGAGACTTACAACAGCAGCTGAAAAGATCCATCAAAAACAAAAGCTTTCACCTCAGTACACTTTTTCAGGAAGACATTCTTAATCTGCAAAGAAACACAGTAACATTTAATCAGCAACTCATTGTTGCAGGCTGGAGTAATGCTTGACATGCTGATCATGGGAAATCAATAATGTAGAATAACTTACATTTGTGAGGAAAAAGAAGATTGCTGATGCCAGTGTTACAATCTCTCCGGCCATCCGTAAATAGTCAGAAGAGGTTTGGTAGGGGTAAGGAGGCTGCCAGAGAAAGGAGAAAAAAAATTATGTTAACTAGTATGTGTGACATGCTGTGGTTCTTGAATGCATACACACTAATTCAAATGCCAGGTTTGTGTGACCTAAAAAAATTAGACTTTGATAATAAACAATTTTTTTAAAAGATTTTCATATATATTGACATTCAACCTGTAAAATGCATGAGTAACACAACCAAATTACAAAGCTCATCCTTACAGAAAAACAAAAAGGGTGCAATAACCTGGTTCTCCATATGTGCAAATGCTACTTTGTTCAACTATGTTTTTATTTAATTCCAGCATCCAGGCTTCTTGATTTCATAGCTGCCATCAAATATAATGAATCTGACTAACCTGAAATAAAGTCCAGCTGTCATAGTAGGACTTTCCTGACAATGATGTTCTTTAGCTAAAACCACAGTTTGCAGATAAGTTACAAAGGATCAAAAGGATCCAGTATCATGCTCTAAGACAAGAGTGTCTCTGTGTTACATAAAAACCACTAAAATAAAGGTAATCCAAATATATGTGGCGCCTGATAAAAACAGGTTAATGTAGAATTAATTTCACACCAACCGTTTCCTGCGTTGGATGGTAATACGCCACCAAGGTGAAGATGATCATGGAGATGAGGTAGGACGCCACACTGATGTAAAAAGTGGCAGCAGCAAACTTCTGCCACTTGGCCCTCAGCAGTTCGTTGATGGGCTCCACAGCCAGCATCTCATGGCGGTTCTGAACAAAAGTGAAGCATTACACATAAACTGACTCATTTATTTTCCAGACGCATGGAAAATATTCTTGGAGTTATTTTTACCTCACTGCGGCTGTTGTATACTAGAATCTCAAGCACAGATGGTTCCTCTCCACATGTATCCATTGACGACAGGTCGTAGAGGGAGGAATACACTGGACCGTAAGCCCAGTCCTTAAATTTACGTGACAGATGACGAACTTCTTCATCTTTGATCTCACGTCGAATGATGTGTTGGAAAACCTGACGGAATATGGGAAACAAATCTGTTTTCTGGACAAAAAAAGGCCTTTCTAACAGAAAAATGACAAATAAATGTCTGACCGACAACTGAATAAACATGGAGTAAACATTTTTGCAACAAAAACAAAAAACGCATGAAAAGTAGGGGAGGTCTGTGGAAATAAACAGATGAAGAGGATGGATTTTCTGCCCAAACTGGTCTCACTGTTAGGCATACATTTTGCACCAGGATTAAGAAACTTAGCTCATGCCATAACTAGGACAGATAGCTCCTACAGAATCAACAGCCAGAACATTAGGGCGACTGTGTGTCGTTTGTGAGCATAAAGTTAATTAGAAAAGAAAATGAATACTTTTGCAGTTGTTTTAACTTGTTCTCCTTTATCAGTACAAAACGTCTGCCATTATCCATCAATATACATCTAATTGTTAAATCAGTCTCTCTCAATCAAGCTCTCTCCAAACATTCCTACAGCATGTTCATCCACAATTTTTAGGGGTTTTTTTTTCTTAGTGTCTGATCAAATGAAGAAGAGAGGATCTGACTGCAGTTGGTGTCTGAGTTTTTTTTGTCCCTTTCATCCATTACATATGTAGCTTTAGTTTGAAGAGAATTCATTGTCAAATTATATTTTTGTGGAAAGGACTGAGTTGAAGTTGTGTGCCCTTAATGTAATATTGTTACACCTACCTACCTAACCCTCACAGGAAATAAACACAGACTGATTTATGTGGAGAAAAGTGAGACTTGTACAATCATTGCATGGCTGCCAAATATAAAGTATTCTGGTGACACAGCTGTTGGAAGAAACGGCAGTGCTGACATCCATGGGCATCAAAATGACAATACTGCTCAGAACAGGAGCAGTAATCTCAATGTTTGAACTAAATGCTACCTGCAGTGAAGTGTTTTATGTGACAAGTCACAGGCCGTCATTCTTCGCTGTGGTGAGTTATAGGCAGACAGTGTGCATTACAGAGAACTATTCTATTCGATATCCCATTTTATAATACAGATAGGATGCATTATGAGCACATGACATAGTGAATGTATCTACCCCTATTTTGCCAAGTTTGGCAGCCATCATGAGGGGTGACATGCCGTCATTGTTGAGTATTGTCTCCAGGTTGCAGTCTGGGAAGAGCTTGGCACACTTAATCAGCAGCAGGTCATACATCTTTGTGAGGAAACGGGTGTTGTCCTTGGTGTTGTCTGCGATGTGCACGAGCGCGTGCAGCACTGTATTTCCACGTGAATCCTGGCGCCGCAGGTCGGCCTTCTTGTGCGGATTCTCTGTCAGGTAGTGAACTATGTCAGGCTGGTTAGTGCATGCAGCCAGTGAGAGGGGAAGCTCACCTGAAGGGGAACAGAACAGTTCCTTCAAATTGAATGTATTAGGAAACACAAATAGCAGGGTTAATTAAGAGCTGTAGCTGGCATCTGTAGTTTTTCACAAAGCAGACTAAACACGGATCAGAGATCTGACTTAAATCCTCTGCATGAAAGCTGCACAATTAGTGGCTGTTCGAGGGAAGGGCGCAGAGGGGCCAGAGTGCCAAAGGCAGCTGCTGAAAATGAGCCGTTGCCATGGGTGACAGATTACTTTGTCACCTCACATAGAAACGCTCCTCTTCATGGATTTGCACGGGTGCATGCAGAGAGTTAGCATGAGCCTAAATCCCATTAGCCAACAGCCCTGCCAGGTTCCTGTTCACCTCACCGCAAAGCTCCGCAGCAAATTACTCACACTGTGCCCCGGACACGCTGGGATTGGGGAATGACAACCATGCTAAGTGAAAATAGAAAAACCTCACCTCTGTGCTGAAAAAGGAATATGAAATCGGATTTTAATCCAAAAAGTTATTATTTAAATTTGAGAAGAGTAAAATATCACCAGAATTAGCAACACATTGCATCTTTCTATTTAAAAAAAAGACATTTTTTGTTTTGTTTACAACAATTGTCAATAAATGTTTTATTTTCACATGAATAAGGAATGAAGCAGATATTTCTCCAGAGGTTCGATTGTAATGACTGAGGTAAAATCTTCACTGTGGCCAGCAGAGGGCGCCGTTGAGTTTAGTTTGTCACCTCTGATTTCTTTGTCCTCCATGTGTTAAGGTCCGTGAGGTTCCTCCAACCAGTAGAGGCAGGGCCGGATTATGTTAGCAGAGGCCCCTGGGCACAAAATGTTCAAAGGGCCCCCTCGCCGCCAAAAAATTATATCATTTAAATAGGATTTTCACCCCAGTCTTGTAAAACTACATTGCTCATCTGAGGGCAACAATATCAAGACACAACACAGCGGTGTAACTCCCTTGCCTATGTAAACACATCCTGCTTGATCTCACCTCCACCAGGCCAGGACTACAATTAAGATTGTTCCATAACTTAATCACAAAAAAATCACTCATACTCGTTAACTTTTCTTTCCTGTCTCTCCTCTCCTCTCTCAAAGTGCTCCTTCAGTTCTTTTGCTTCTCAGCTCTCTAATGCTGCCCTTCTGTGTCTCTGTCTTCTCACTATTTTTCCTTTCTCTTTTATTGATGAAAATAGTGCAATCCGTTTAAGTAAACTTGACTCATACTTTAAAGCATTTGATCATAAATGGAAAATGAATGCAAAGTAAAAACAAATGCTTTTCCTTTTACATGATGTGTTTAATAAACCTGTATCTGTATCTCTAAACTCCTGTTTCTACATCCTCCTCTACTGTCTCTTTCATCCTCCTCTCCTGTTTTTCATAAGTAAAATCATGAGAACAGGACTCTTGTCTAGGAATGCACAATGTATTGACACCAACATAGTTATTGGCCATAAGAGCAATAATATCAAATATCTGTATTATCGCAAATGTTTTGATCGGTGCATCCCTGCTTTTGACTGTCCTCCATGATGTGTTTCTCCAGCCTTTCTGTCCACCTCTTTATGAGTTCACTAAGAAAATGACCAAACTGACAGATAAAAGCCAACAAAGTTAACACTATGTGCTGATCCAAGTAATTCATCATCACCACAGAAACCTCTTTCACCTAAAAACTGACTGACAGCAACGACCCGCCTGAGCAGGAACTACCACCAGTACCGCGTCTCTCCCTCCAGCTGGTCCAGTTTAGCTTTCTGTCCTGCTACCAGTGGCTGATGCTGGCAGGACACTGCAATGATCAGAGCTTTCCTCATGATCACACACGCATTCCCAGTGTTTCCAGTCAGAGAAACCACTAATGTACACGATCGATAACAACAGCGTAAGCATTTACGTTAACTGTCCCCCACAATGCTGCGTCCCACACCGGATAAACGTCTGAGCTGCTGCCGCTACGGCTAGCCTCATGTTGTGTAGCTAACGCAGTCCCGTCCGAACAGGTTCATTGAATCACCATCATCCACCGTCTTTTTTCCCCCTGATTTTCCTCCTTAGGTTTTACACAGAACGTGTCAGTAGATGACAGACTTCCTAATAAACACGTCTTCTTCTCATCTTTCTCTCTGTCATTTATAGAAACCGCCTTTTTTTGCTCATTTTAGATTCTCTAATATACTACTACTGTCCGGTGACGGTCAGCGGAGCGCTACTTGCTGGGGCAGGGGCGTGGCATGTTACCATGGTTTCCACAACTGCGCCTTAGGGACTATGTAACTTTGTTAGGGTAAAAAAAAATTTCTTAAACTGTGGGGCCCCCAGTGGGCGTGGGCCCCTGGGCCTGTGCCCATACTGCTCATTGGATAATCCGGCCTTGAGTAGAGGATGTTTATGTTTCCAAACTACAGAACACAGCCACCTTTCACTGCATGTCTCATGAGAGCACAAAACATAAAGGTCGTCCTTTAATGTGTTTTTGGAGAATTTTTTGTAATGAATTCTTGTACCATACTTCACAAACATTTGGGTGAGTGGTGGAGTATCCTGTCTGCATTTCTCCAGCCAAAATCTGGTACATTTAACGTAAAAAAACACACAAAATAACGAGGGTGGGGTTCTAAAGTCACTTTCTTTTTCTTTGGCAGCAAAGGTGTCGGAAACTTAAAAAAACTTTCCATGCTTCCATATTTTAATACTGACAGCAACTACAGAAAGTAATTTAAAAACAGATGTGAATCAAAAACCATATAACCAAAATGGGTAGAGGGAGACAAAAAAAAAAGACAGACAGCAAAATCACAAGTGCACCACATTATTACAAATACAGTATAAAAAGGCAGAAAGCATAGACGTAATTGTCAAAAGCTCAGTTAGGCAGAATGAGGTGCTTTAAGAGTGAAAACACAAGCACAAGAACGTCTGCTTCTTGATGGCAAAAAAGTTGCTTTACCAAAGTAGAAGTAGCCTCCCTCATCTTTGGGCTGAAAGAAGCGTCCCCTGGCTTGGGCGTGAACATCTGCTCCCTTCTCCACCAGCAGCTTCACATACTGCTTACAGCGTCGCTCGATGGCGATGTGGAGCGCTGTCTGGCCTGAAAACAAAATACACCGCTTACAAGAGCTATTCAAAGTATTTCATACCACTGCTTCACATTATGGTAAATTGAAAACATATCACCTAAATCAAGGCCTTTTTCAAGACTTGATTACAAAATGTAGGCAATTTCATTGACAGAAATTTTGCAAGAGCAGTTGCGAAAGGAAATTATTTCTAACTCTACATTGCAGATCCACAACAAGCCTATTTTTTTCAGAAAGGGTACAGTGTTGCTGTTGAGTCGCTGCTGCTGGGATGTGTTGATCTGACTGGTTAACCTCCACAGTAACTCAGCTGCAGACAGCTTTAAAGATCAAAACAGCTCAGAGGGGCTAATTCTACAGTCGTGTTAGTCTGAGAGATTTAGATTTTTAAAATGTAGAGATCAAATAAATTTATGATATCTCCAGCACACAATCATAAGGTAAAACATTTTAATAAAATATTACATTTCAAATCATTTAAATACACAAAATATTTATTTATTTATTAGGATAAGAAAATATTCATTTATTTGACATTCATTTTAAAATGTATTAAAATTTTCACATCTATAAATATATTTTTGGATATTTTGATTTATTGAATTGTGGCACGTCTGGCTGCCCATACATACTGTTTCCTCACTGTTCTCAAGATCATTTGTACCCCACAAGGGGAGACCTTGCATGGAGTCCCAGGTCGAGGAAGATTGTCAGTGATCTTGTATTTATTCAATTTTCTAATAATTGCTCCATCAGTTGATCTCTTCTCATCAAGCTGCTTGCCTATTGTAGTTTGGCTCATCCCAATCTTGTGCTGGAGAACAATCTTGTCCCTGATGTCCTTAGACAACTCTCTGGTCTTGGCCATGGTGGAGGTTGGAGTCTGACTGTTTGAAGGTTATGACAGGTGTCTTTTATACAGATAATGAGTTCAAACAGATGCCATTAATACAGGTAACCAGTGGAGAATAGACGAGCTTCTTTAAGAAGAAGTCAGGTCTGTGGAGGCCAGAATTCTTGCTTGTTTGTAGGTGCTAAATACCTATTTTCTGCACCATTATACAAACAATTTCTTTAAAAATCATAGAATGTGATTTTCTGGATTTTTCTTTTAAATTCTGTCTCACAGTTGAAGTGTACCTTTGATGAAAATTACAGACCTGTCTCATCTTTTTAAGTGGGACAACTAGCACAAACCGTTGGTTGCCGATTTTGCCCCACTGTATTTTGCTTCACAAACATGTCTATTTTGAAAAAATATCCTTGGCTATAATTTGATAAATGGCGGGCCCTGTTGTAAGCCTCTACCACGGGCTCGGGACAAATGTCAGCGAGTCGTGCTTGTTAGTAAGAGGACAGGTAATGTTATGTGGCGCAGTGGCACACACAGCAGGTTCATTTCACCTCATCAGTTGCCAAAAAAAAGGCTAAACAACATGTATATAGTAATCTAGTTCTCCTGGGTGGTATACCCTGCTTACCGGTCCCAACGCAGCTTCACTCGCAAAGCATAGCTGAGGCACCTGGTTAAATTTAATCAGAATTATTGAGTTTTTATGTGTGAGACTATGTTACTGAGTTAAAAGAACCGGTACATGTTACAGAGCAACATCAAGGATGAGCATTGGTTATTGGTCATCAAGTGACTGGTGGCAGCCAGATTATTTTATCTTTCTAAATTGTAACTAATAGTTAAATGCTACTGTTGAGAGGCATAGGCAGGCCTCCACACACACGCATGTGCACCCCCCCACAAGTCCCTGTTGTTTAGTCTTCAGGATGCTGTTTGGTCACTAATGTTTTCTCACAAACCTCTGAGGCCTTCACAGAACATTGGGATAAATATGTGAAATCAATGGCATAGAGAAGGGATCTGTTTAGTAATAAGGTTGTAAAGGAATAGAGTAAAAGGGGGCTGAACACAAATGCATTCTACACTTTTCAGGTTTTTATATGCAAAAAGTTTTCAATGCAATATGTCTTTTTACTTTAACATCACTATTCTGTACAACTTTGGGTCATAGAATCTCAAAACATGCATTGAAAGTTATGGTTTTAATTTGCCAAATGTGGAAAGCTTCAAGGAGTAGGAATATTTCTGCAAAGCACTGTATTTACAAAGATCTGTCGGTAAATGTTTAACCAAATGTATCTCAAGTATAACACTCTGTGGGATGTTATGCGCAGGCACACATGTGGCAAAAATGAACAGTGAGTATCTAACAGAGCTACAACTACAAACAATACCTTCTTCAGCTCAGAGCAAAATGACAAGATCACAGTTCATTAACAGCTACATTCTAATTCATCACTGGCCTAACCAGTGAAGTGGATGCATAATAACATGTTATATTGTGAGATTATTTTCCTACCTCTGTAGAAGACATCCCTGAAGGGTGTGTTTATAAACTCTCTGAGGTTTCCTGTCTTCTCTGCAATATCCACCAGCACTGGAATGGTGTCGTTCCGACCACCGTAAAGGTTGAGCAGGGCTTTTGGCAGACACGTCTTTCCTGTGGATAGCTCTGGGAAACATATTGAAAAACCATTACTTCAGTTGAATCTACAG
Organism: Valencia hispanica; assembly: GCA_963556495.2. Classification (NCBI taxonomy): domain Eukaryota; kingdom Metazoa; phylum Chordata; class Actinopteri; order Cyprinodontiformes; family Valenciidae; genus Valencia; species Valencia hispanica. Next base: position 30,470,500 of record OY747704.1, read on the forward strand.
TTTAAATGAAAATGATTTTTCCAACAAAGATATGCAGGAATCATAGATGAGTGATCAGATGTAGAGAGGACTTATTTCTTGTTACCCACCAAAGACAGTCCCTCCTTTAGAAACACTTTGTGGCGCAGTATTAAGAAACAGTCTGAATTCTGGATTTAAGGGAATAAATTAGATGTTTTGGTGAGAAAACGAACTGCTGATGGGCTTTTAGAGTGTGAATGGTTTTATAAGTGTGTGTCCTCAGAATGACATTTTGACAAGTACATTACTGTACTAAAAATGCCCTGGAGAAAAAAAATGTACTTATATGAAAAAAGTGAGACTTCAACTGAATAGGTCTCTGATATAAAGTTTTCTGGTCACATAATTGCATAATTACTGGTCACAATTTTTCCTGCTTGTTAACTTTAGCAGCTTTCATACACTCTTCTGGAAAATCCATTTGTTGGATTCAGCTGTCACTGAGCTAACATGTTATAAAGATATGTTTTCTCCCTTCATAGCTGTCAGAACACCCTGGCCAAGGCATATCCTGTAGTAAAACACATGAATTCTCATTAGTCCTGTGTATGAAAAGGTAATTAGCCCACAATAAAAGAAGAGAGACAGATGTTTATAGTGGGCGTGTGAAACATGTACATAGTACCAATTAATATTCAGTGGTGTGAGTATTTTCCCCTTACAGATTTCTTAGGTTTTTTTTATCACACCTCTATGTTTCACATTAAATCATGAAATATCTGTAATTAACCCTGTTTTTAAGATAAATCTGCCCAGCCACACCCAGCCACACCCGGCCCAATTACTGCCAGATAAATAGAATTAAGAAATCACTTAAATAGAACCAGGCTGACAACATGAAGTTGGCTACGAATCCCAATTAGTATCTTGTGCGGATCTAAGAAACACATGAGAAACAACTTCGTCACCATCTATCAGTCAGGAGAGGGTTACAAAGACATGGTAATGCTTTTAGACTCCGGGGAACCCCACAAATGGAGAAAACATGAATCAGTTTTGATCCTTCCCAGGAGGGCCCAGCCTACCAAAATTACTCCCAGAGCACATCAACAATTCATCCAGGAGGTTACCAAAGAACCCAGAACAACATCTAAAGCACTGCGGGCCTCAGTTGTCTCAGTTAAGCTTCAAAAATAAGAAAAAGCCAAAAATGCCATCCAAGGGAGAGTTCTAAGGTGAAAACCCCAGTTAAACAAAAAGGTCTTTCTCTTGATTATCCTCAAGACTTTCAAGAAAATCATCAGTGGACTGATAGGAGACAAGTGGAACTTTTTGAAAGTGCGGACCTTGTTACCCTTGGATGACAGGCTGTAAGGGATGAAACCAGGAATCCCGCTCTGTCTTTTTGATAGGAGAATGTCAAGCCATCTGTTTGTGACCTTAAATGATTAAATTGGATATTTTAAAGTGAGGTTTTCTGAGGCTATTATAATGTAATAATTCTTTGATAGTGCTGTACAGCTGACATAAAACACTTATGTTAACTGCTTTCTTGGAGGAGCTATAGTAGACTGACAGACCTGATAGGCTCAACCAACATGCTATAATCCCACATAGAAATATACATGTGACTTGGTTGGGGAAAAAAACCCATCATGTAACAAGAGTCTGTTGTGAAATTGAAATTGTAATGTTAATATTTTCTAACTAAGCTCTTTGTACTGCTAATATGAATATTTTTGGTCAGAGTTGTTTTAAATTTGAAAAGTCAGGTAAATAGAGGATATATGTCTGACAAGCTCATTAGATGTGAGCTTAGCTCCCTATATGACAGATTTTCACTAAGGAAGCTATATAAACAGCTTCACAGAACCTTTCATCAAAAAGTCTGAGCAAGCTATGCTGAAGCCTACATGGGTATACAGCAGGGCAATGATGTAAAGCACAACAGCCAGACAACACAAGGAAAACAAAAAGGTTTTGGAGTGGCCTAGTCAAAGTCTGGACTTATATCCTGTTGAGATGCAGTAGCATGACCTTAAACACAGCTGATTAAAACTATTAAAGCAACGGAGCAAAGTTCAAATTTCCCCACAGTGGCAACAGGACAAAGACTGTAAAAGTCCCAGTTATTGCCAGTTATTGCAAAAGCTTGATGGCAGTTGCTGTCTCCAACGGTGGCACAACCTGTTATTACTTTTAGGTGACAATTATTTTTTCACATAGAGCCAGGCTGGCTTCAGTTGCTTTGTTTCCTTAACAGCTAAAATCCTCACTTCAAACATGTGTTTTGTATTTACTTAGGTTATCTTCATTTTTTAATAAAACTTATTTGATTATCTAAATCAGGCAAGTGTGACAAAAAGGCAAAAAACAGGAGAAATCTGTAAAAGTTTTCCTAGCATTGTAAGCGTGAAACAAACCCTTCTCCGTTAGCTGTCAGTCAGTTAGCTATATTTATCTCCATGAGGATGTCAGCAGTTTGCTGCGATTTCTCTCCACTCCCTGTTATAAGCCTGAAAAAACTTCTCAGACACACAGGAAGTTTTTATTTGGCCTGACTTCAACAAGACAAAGGCTGACATCACTCCATCTTATCCCTCTCACATCCTCAGAGCAAACTAAGCACTGAGAAACCGGCTGAGAAACACAGAGGACTACAGTTCAAGAGTTTAGAGGGAAGAACAGCATGTCACATTTAGAGCAGTCAAAGTTTAAGAGTGGAGATCATGAAGCAAAGAAGACCAGAAGCTGGTAAGGACTCACCTCTGAACTCCTCATCTGTTAGCCTCTTCTCCTGACTTTGCAGGTACTCCAGCAGGCCCTCGAGGGCCTGGGGGTCTCCACGAGACACACAATCGAACAGTATAAAGCGAGTGAATATTTTCAGTACTTTTGGTTGGTTGGCGCTTTGACTGTCGTCACAAGATGTCTCAGTTTTACTGAAGGGACACAGAAACACAGATTCATGTTTCTCCACATATTATTTTCGCTGTCTTCTACTGCAGAAATTACCATTTGAATATCCAACTTTATTTACTGTTCATTCATAAAAATTATAATTTGAATGGGTTTGGTCAGACAAATAACCTTCTAAGCAGCACCAGCATCTCTGAGTGCTCTTATAAATGAACCTCTGTGTGCATGGTGCAGGTATGACGACCGGGAAAAGACATGAGCCTAAATATTACCTCAACGACTGCAGAAGATCAAACAACATATTCTCTGTTAGGTCAAAAACGGACTGAAAACTCACAGTGAGTGAGCATACTGACAGCATTTTTCCAGGTTACACAGTTTAAAAATGTCTAGATTAAGTAATGAAGGAATCACACTGAAACACCCAGGTGGAGCAGTAGGACTCTTCTCACCCTCTTGGGAGTTTTTTCCTGCGTTTCTTCTGGTTACTTGAACTGCCATAGGTGCCGTAGTCAAAGAGGGAATCCATGGGTGCTTTTTTAGGTCCAGGCACATTTGATTCATATATGGTGGTTTCCAGAAGGTCCATTGGGTTGGAAATGCCCTTCTTGAAAGCACCCTGAAACTTCATCCTCAGGTTCTGTCTGCTGTCTGACGGCTGGCCAGGCTGAGCCGGCTCTAGAGTCGTATCCAGACTTGTGTCATGAGCTGACTGGGAGCCATCCTCACTCTCAAACAGATTTGAGAGCTCAGACAGTGGGAAGGCTGCATCATTTTCAGGCTGAGAAGTCCCACCATCCCCAGCATCCTCAGAAGGAGCAGATCTGACAGGAGCGCCAAGGGTGTCCGCCTTGGACAAGACAAGGTGGCACCTTCTGAGCAGACCAGAGCGGCCCTGTAAGGATAACAATGACAAAATGTTAGGCAAAAGTTTAACCAAAATACAAGTAACCATTTTAGCCTGTAGAATTTTCTTTTCATTCATTTTCCAGTCACTACTTACATGGTTGGATGAAGAATGATTAATTGTGACTGTCCTGCATCTAGATTGCTTTTTTAAAATCTATTTATCAACTTTCTCTCTGACTGTGTTCCTTGTTCTTCTTGATGCTGTTTTTGTTCACTAAAGAGAACAGCTCTGTTCTCTGTAGATTGAATTCTGCACAGTTCTGTTTACTAAATAGGTGACTTCTGAAAGCAAGCATTTACATTGGATTTTATTTAAAGGTGTTAGGGTAAATGGGTCTGAATGCAAAAGCACGGCACGCTTTTTAGATTTTCATTTCAAAAACATTTTGAAACCATGTGCCATTTGCCTTTTCTTTCCACTACACAATTCTGCTTTTATTTGGTCTATCACATAAGATCTCCATAAAAACTACTTTGGATGACTTAAAGAGAAACTGGGTGTTTGGGACATTACAAGTGAGAATATTATTGAAATAAAAGATAAAAAGATCAAACTCAGGCTTTTACAGCCTGAGTTTGAACTCTTCTGTACCTCATTCATCCCTTTTATCACAGTGATGTGCAAAATTCCGCTTCAGGAGAAATTAGAAATGATACTGCAGCACATGGGCAATCTGCAAAACATAACAAGAAACCAGCATATATAAACTGTTGACAAAGAAGTACAAACAAAAAAAGGTTTATCTATGTGTAAAAAAAACTCAACAAGAGCTCTGTCTAAACAAATGAGACATGTGGAAACCAGACAAAGACTTATGCTAAAATCATCATTAGTCCAGATCCTCCTATGTTAACTTTGGTCAGAAGTTAACATACGTGTTTAACAGACAAAAATACAAAAAATAAAAAATAATGCTCTCCTTGTAATAAACCAGTAATAATATTTCACTTCAGCAAACACAGATGTCATTATGAACTCACCAATAAAAGAGCAACACAAACACAAGTTCTGAGAGTCAAAAGAGGACTGACTTACAAGCCTGTCTCACAAAAGGGATTATAATGCCTTTACACTTCAGCAGGCATCTGATTTATCTGAAAAGACAGAGGATTAAAACTATCAGGCTGTTTGGTGTTTGGAGGACCCACAGTGTATTTAACATTTTAAAGCGATGGACGGGACATTAAGACAAGCAAACTACACACAAAAAACACATATATTATCAACTTTTTGGGTCCAGGAAGGGGAAATCCACAGTTAAAACCTGGAGTGATCTTAATGTTTCCTGATGATAGAGTTCCTGCCCTGGCACTGCTGATGTGACCTTATCCAGAGCAGGATGATGTGCATGTAAACATTACAGTTTTTGCTGTGCTGTATAATTCAAATTATACACAAAAGATCCAACCCTTTTATAAAGAAATTAAAAAAACTAAACTGAAGGAAACAAAATACTTATAGTATTGATACGTTTTGGGTCTTAGTGCGCAGGTTTTAAAGCTTCTAATAACATTGGAACACTAATTAGCACAGTAATGTTGAGTCAAGATGAACTATTTCCTCAAACGTTTTTGGGTAAAGCATCTTTGAAAGAATTATAACTCACCCTGCTTCACTCAATTAAACCATTTTTCTTTTCCTCAAACCGCTCTATTCACTTTTCCTGACAGTTTAAAACTCCTCCAGCTTATTTCCTCTCTCCTGTCCATCGCTCCCAGTCCTGAACCGATGCTTCTAATATGTCTCCAGCCAACTATTTAAACTAAAACCACAGTGCTCCTCTGCTTCAGGAGTCCGACCACCGCAGATCTCAGCCGAACAACGGATGCTTTCACTGATTTTGGGTGGGACAGCCGTGGCCACCACCTTGCCTGGAGCAGTCACCGCGGAAGTATGAGATGCGATACCACTTACAGCCACTAGAGGCTGACAAGAGCGCCACAGCACACTGCTGTAATAGGTCAGACCAGGTGTCATTCTTGGAAAACTTCTGCTTATCCCTGGAAACACAAAAACAAGTTGGGGCAGGTAATATTAAATGCACAGGGAAACGTTGTGTGATCTGGATCATATTGTTTGGTTCGGTCTAATGGTAAAAAGGTGGAGAAAGCAGTGTTTAAATTGTTAAATATGTTTTTTTTTCCCTACCTTTTATGTGACCACTGTAGGTAAAGATTACTTGTTCTTGCTTAAGGTTGAAAAGAGTAAAAGTTTTTTCTCAGCTACAGACGCTTCTAATATCCTGACATGGTTATTTAACTTCAGTAATTTAATTGAAAAGGTGAAACTTCTATATTTTTAGACTCATTACCCACAGGGTGGTACATTTCAAGTGTTTATGTTTGTGAATTTAGAGAATTGTTGCTTACAGCTAATGAAAACCCCCAAATCTGCTTCCCTGAAGAAAATTGATATAAAAAGATTGACAACTTGTCTAGCAGACAATTATTGACGCTCTCCACAGTCATTACTAAAGAATATAGCTGTTCACATAGTCCTGTATAAAAGAATATTATTGGAAACTAGAGCGGTGGAGAAAAAGTTGTGTTTGAAAACAAAAAAGAGCAGGGAACGGAGATATCTGCAGCTTTGAGAAGATTGTAACGCAAAGCCAATTCAAGGGGAGATTCAAAGTGTGGACTGCAACTGGAGTTAGAGATTCAAGAACCCCCACACAGAGACGCCTCCAGGACCTGGGCTACAAAGGTCACATTCTTTGTGTTAAGCCACTTCTGACCTGAGATGTAAGAAGTGTCTTACCTGGGCTAAAAATGACTGCCCTTTTATTTCAATATTATTCTAATTTTTAGGATGCACCTGCAAGTTTTCTGTCTCATTGTGTCTCAGAGTGCAAATTGAGATTGTAATTTACCAAACAGTGACACGTTTTTCATCTTATGAAACAACAGAGGGAAGTGGTCCATAGCCAGGGTGTGGCAGGCCAACATGCCTGTACCCTAAAGGGGAAATCTGTAGTCTTGCACAAAAGAAAAAACAGGTTCCACCAGTAACCCAAATCAAACACCAGTTATTTGCTGATGGGTCCCTAGATTTTCAAGCTACTTTTAGACAAAAGTGTCATTGTCCTTTGATTAAGTGTTTTGGTTCTCGATTGTTTTGATGTATTTGGTTCTTCAATTTGTTATTTCAATTCAGTCCAGTTTATTTCTGTAAATGGACTTTACTGTTACTGGACGTTTTGTTTGTGTCATTGCTGAATCAACATCAGTAGAGCAAGAAGTGGTTTCACAAATGGTGACATGTTTCTCACCTATTCAAAGTCACAGAATGAAATGGTCTGCAAGCAGGGTGGGGTAAGCCGCAGCCTAGTGGAAACCCTTGTTTTTAATGCACCAAAAAAAAAAAAAACAGGTTCCTCCCTAGACCCAACACAAACACTGGTCATTTCCAGATGGTTCTTAAGATTCCAGAGGTATTTTACTGTAAAATATTAACCTATTATTCCACTGACCCCTGCTGTGTGTAAGCAAGGCTTGGCTTTGTTTTACAGTTTTCTGTTAGAAAGTTCTTAACAAAACAAAAATCTAACAGAAAATATATTCTGCAGGATCATTTATAAACCAACATAATTTAAAATCGCAGTTTAAGCATTTAACCAGCATTTGAAAGTGTCTTTCAAAGGTGTTCTTACCTATTGAACTTTGTGATTCTGCATTACAACCTACAATTTATTTGGCTGGGATTTTACTTATTACACCAGCTCAAAATAGTGCATAATTGTGAAGCAGAAGGAAAATAACAGGTTTTTCAAACAAATCTGAAAAGTGTGGCAAGCATTTGTATTCATCTCTCTGACTTAATGAGTCTTTGCATATCTGAAAAATGACCCCTTTTACTCATTATGAAAAGCATCCCCACAGCTGTTTAATGATGGAGTGGTGTGTTCAGGGTGTTGGGGAGTGTTAGCTTGTGAAGTTTGTGGTTGTAAACTTTCAAAAATTTGATAAGTACTAGGGGTGTTAAAACTTTGCAAGGCTCTGTATAAAGTTTTTCTTTTTCTCTTTTTTACAGTTGTCTGTTCTGGTATTTAATGCTTAAAAACGTTTTTTAATTAATGTTTATTTCAGACCACATTTGTTTTAAATGTGTATTGCTATTAACAGAATTGTCACAGTTCTTGCTTTTTGAATGCAAAGGACATGTGCTTAATTAGCTCATAAAGAGAATAGAAATTCATATATGTGCATATCTTCAAAAACTATGTTGTAGCTTTTTGAAACAATATCTCTAAGTGTGGATGTTAATCAGTGTGTTGACTCCATACTCAACCTGGGTTGTCTCTTTACACATAACTTGCAGACATTGCTCTCATTTAGTATATCAGAGTCTTTAATGAGTGATCTTTGTTTTCTGTTGTGTACACTGATGAATAGTCCTTTTTCAATGAACTTATTACTAGAAAACCTTCTCAGAAACAATTTTCTTTGTAAGTTCTTAACCTCAAGGACTCATCTGAAATTTAAGACAATGGAATAAAACTACTTGGCATAACTTGAGAGCTCTGGTAAAAGAAGCAAAAGAAAAACACACCTTAATTTCATTAAATAATAAAAAAAGTATATAAACTTCACCTTAATGTATTTTATAACAAAAAAGAATAAAATCAAAACTCCTGAGAGAATGTTTGACTTTAAAATTGGAAATGATAATTAAATAAAAATTTGATTGAATTAGAAAAGGTAAGTTTAAAGTGAATTCTGATTTTTCGATTCATCCTAATTACATAAGAAAGTTTGCAGCAAATCTTGAATCTTGAAACCAAAGAGTAACAGATGGGAGAAAACTAGGACGGAAGGTTTCCCCATTTGAAAAAGTCTAATAAAAGACATGCTTTCCTTTTACACTAAAATCAAAGAGGAATGAGAATTTAGTGCTGTTTAAAACACAGCTGAGAGCTGAGTGGAATACGGTCGTGGCAGATGGCCGCTCGTACTGAGCCAAGTTCTACTGGAGGTTTCTTCCTGATAAAGGGGAGTTTTTCCTCTCTACTATCACTACATGCTTGCTCAGTATGAGCTATTGCTGTGGTTGGAGTCTGCATCAACGGGACACAACTGCCAGTCAATGACTCGATGGAATTTGATGGGATTCCTTAAATAGGAAACTAACTAAAAAAATAAACCGAGTGGAATATTTGTAAGATTGCATTGAAATGACTTTTCTTGTAAAGTGCCTTGAGATGACATCTGTTGTGGCGCTGTATAAATAAACTGAATTGAATTTAAATAAAACCTGTGGAAATCCTGTGGAAATACGGGTTGGTGTTCATTCATAGTCATCCAGGAGACAACAATCAAAAGAGCTTAAATAGAAAGCAACAGGACTTTTTTTCTCTCCATGTTTCTTTCAGAAACAAGAGAAGTCCAGTTAATTTCTATTGAAGCACGTTGGACCAATGGAAATGTATCAAAGGGAAATGTCCTGGGCGAGTAATATCATGAGTGATAATCTGCATTTTTCTCTCAGTTTGCCCTCCTTGTTTACACAAACTGGCCCGTTAAATTCATTTATATAGCACATTTACAAAGAAGTACAGCAGCCTTCCTGTTGCCCAAGTAACTGCTGTGGTTAGGGTAAAGTGAGACACACAGAAGTCAATTTAAATAAAAGGAACACAAAGCTGAAAGCAACAAAGATGGAATGGCCACTTTAATGAGATATGCTGTCTGCTTAGGACAAAAATGGATAAGTATTATACAGACATTCCTTATAAAATGTAAGCAGCTAAAGAAATCCACCAGAAGACAAATCACGACAAGAACAAACACAGCACAGAACATCATGATGATGGTTTGATTGATTTGCACTTCAGAATCACAAATTGCTGGAAGCTGTGGACCTTTGCATCCTACAGTACATGTACACTTTTCCCATTTTATCAAATGAATACAGAGAGGGAAAAGGAAAGGCAAATAGAGAATTAAAGGATGTTTTAAATGAAACATGATTTAACAATAAGAGCACGTTGATAATGGATATCCCTTGTGACAGATAAAGTAAAGGAAGCCATAATGTAGCTGACCAATGAAGATTCCCATCATCACACCTTGTAGTTGAGATCTGCGTTCATTCTATTAAATATGTCATAAACAGCATCCACAGTGGCAAAAAAGTTGATGAGGAATTTCCTGATTTTCTCCAAGCATTCTTCCTCCTTGACCTCCCGACCTTTGGAGAGCGCCTTCAGGAAATCTGACTTGTAGGGAGCAGCATAAAGAGCTGCCTAAAAGAGGAAAAGTTGTGTTCAGGCCTTAATGCATCTGGTTCACACATAACAAACTAATTCTTAACTAACCTTGAAGAGCTGCTGAACAAACCACCCATGATACTTTCTTAGAGCTATTTCATAAGCTTTGGTGATGTTGACTCGGATAAGGTTGGGATTGCTGTCGTCCTTTTCCCCTTCCACCAGGCTCTGTAGAAACACTTGGATAAATCTGAGATCTCTGGTGAAACAGAAACCATGCATGAGTTATTAACTTTTAGAGGTGGAAAAAAGAAAAACCTATTCAAGTCATGCAAAACTAAAAAAGTGAACAAATCATTAAACCTTTTGAGCCACATAAGCGCTAACGTTGCTCCAACTTTGGGCCATTCATTTCCATGCATTTCCTTCTCCGCCTCTAAAATCATCTGAAGCGTCTTGTAGCGACCAGGGTTGGTATCATAAACTGCCTTAATTTTCTATCAGTTGAGACAGTACACATCATTTTCATTACACTATAAAATGTAATTGCAGCAGTGAACTCATAAATCATACTTACTGTGATATTACCACACATATCAGCTTTTATTGGTGCAAAAATTGTAGAGCCGAGGCAGTCTGAGGAAGGAGAGAGACAGATTTAAAGAATAAAAACAAATAAGGCAAGTTTATCAAATAATTTATTAGGTTGCCACCAATGATATCCGTTGACATTTAAAAAGAAGCTAAGTATACAGGTCCTTCTCAAAAAATTAACATATTGTGATGAAGTTCATTATTTTACATGATGTAATGATAAAAATTAAACTTTCATATATTTTAGATTCATTGCACACCAACTGAAATATTTCAGGTCTTTTATTGTTTTAAAACTGATGATTTTGGCATACAGCTCATGAAAACCCAAAATTCCTATCTCAAAAAATTAGCATATCATGAAAAGGTTCTCTAAACGAGCTATTAACCTAATCATCTGAATCAACTAATTAACTCTAAACACCTGCAAAAGATTCCTGAGGCTTTTAAAAACTCCCAGCCTGGTTCATTACTCAAAACCGCAATCATGGGTAAGACTGCCGACCTGACTGGTGCCCAGAAGGCCATCATTGACACCCTCAAGCAAGAGGGTAAGACACAGAAAGAAATTTCTGAACGAATAGGCTGTTCCCAGAGTGCTGTATCAAGGCACCTCAGTGGGAAGTCTGTGGGAAGGAAAAAGTGTGGCAGAAAACGCTGCACAACGAGAAGAGGGGACCGGACCCTGAGGAAGATTGTGGAGAAGGACCGATTCCAGACCTTGGGGGACCTGCGGAAGCAGTGGACTGAGTCTGGAGTAGAAACATCCAGAGCCACCGTGCACAGGCGTGTGCAGGAAATGGGCTACAGGTGCCGCATTCCCCAGGTCAAGCCACTTTTGAACCAGAAACAGCGGCAGAAGCGCCTGACCTGGGCTACAGAGAAGCAGCACTGGACTGTTGCTCAGTAGTCCAAAGTACTTGCATGTCATTCGGAAATCAAATCGGAGTCTGGAGGAAGACTGGGGAGAAGGAAATGCCAAAATGCCTGAAATCCAGTATCAAGTACCAACAGTCAGTGATGGTCTGGGGTGCCATGTCAGCTGCTGGTGTTGGTCCACTGTGTTTAATCAAGGGCAGGGTCAATGCAGCTAGCTATCAGGAGATTTTGGAGCACTTCATGCTTCCATCTGCTGAAAAGCTTTATGGAGATGAAGATTTCATTTTTCAGCACGACCTGGCACCTGCTCACAGTGCCAAAACCACTGGTAAATGGTTTACTGACCATGGTATTACTGTGCTCCATTGGCCTGCCAACTCTCCTTACCTGAACCCCATAGAGAATCTGTGGGATATTGTGAAGAGGAAGTTGAGAGACGCAAGACCCAACACTCTGGATGAGCTTAAGGCCGCTATCGCAGCATCCTGGGCCTCCATAACACCTCAGCAGTGCCACAGGCTGAGTGCCTCCATGCCACGCCGCATTGAAGCAGTCATTTCTGCAAAAGGATTCCCGACCAAGTATTGAGTGCATAACTGAACATAATTATGTGAAGGTTGACTTTTTTTGTATTAAAAACACTTTTCTTTTATTGGTCGGATGAAATATGCTAATTTTTTGAGATAGGAATTTTGGGTTTTCATGAGCTCTATGCCAAAATCATCAGTTTTAAAACAATAAAAGACCTGAAATATTTCAGTTGGTGTGCAATGAATCTAAAATATATGAAAGTTTAATTGTTATCATTACATTATGGAAAATAATGAACTTTATCACAATATGCTAATTTTTTGAAAAGGACCTGTACAGTATTCTCATCTTATAAAAAGGGATTAATGCTGCGTTTGGGCAGTCCTGTTTGGTTCAAATCAAGCTTGAACTTTCAGACTTGAACAGAATGTACCACTATCTGCAGGACTGTTTACTAACTTTTTTGAATTCACTATTTAAAAAATGAGCTGTGCTTGAACTTTGCATGTACAGTAAATGCAAACTTCCTTTCATGAATGGAGTATTGTGAACTATTTACCAACACTTAAAATCATAAAAATGACAATGCCTGTATGATATTGATGGATAAGGTAAGATAGAAGCTGATGTAAATTTCTTGAAACTTTTGACAAGAGGTTAAGGGAAACTAGGGGTACCAACTTAATTTTTGTCGTATTTGTCACCCTTCCCTGAAATCTGTGTTTTAATATTTATGAAATGAGAATACTAACCATAGAAGTTTCCGCTGTCTCTATTCTACTGCACTGCCTTTTTACCACTCAATTCTCCAAACTCCATCTGATTCTTGTCTTCTTGATGTGCATTACACCTTTCAGAAAAGCCAGATCTCCTTGTCTCCAAAGCTCCAACATTGTAAATTATGCAGAATGAGATCTGGCATGGTTTTCTACAGAAAGAATCAACAACCTTCTGAGAACAGCTGTCACAATACTGGTAGCCTGCCTCTCAAAAATGATACACATACACAAGTCACTTATGCCATGAGCACCAAAGCACCCGAGTAATGCCATCAGTTATACCATCACAGGTGGTAAACATTGCACCTTCATCTGTGACCATCTGAGTGAATCAGGAGAGTGAATACTATCAGGAGGAGGTTCTCCAAACTTCATATCAATAGAAAAGACTTTAGTTTAGCAGATGCTCTTTTTATTCTCAATTCAGACACCTTCAAATGTAACCAATTAATCTACTGATCATAGAAAGATGCTACTTAGACCTTCTAAAAACCAGTCTTTTTTAGCCTCTTTACCAACATCTGTTAGACCATGTGATCCTAGCACACATGAAATGATGAGAAGTGGCTTTAACATCTGCAATAAAATGTCCTATACGGTACAAAGCAGACTTTCTCTTTGTTTACAATCTGAAGATTAAAACTTCCAGTTTGATACATACATTAAATGCAGACTGTTTGACTAGGACATACCTAATAAAAAACAATTAAGAGTACCAGAGAGTCACAGATGATGGAGGGATTCTTCTTTACAAATAGAAGGCTTTATTTGCAGTAGTACCCCCCCCCCCTAATACAATGCCCCTAAATAAAATTCAGTGGCACCAACTGTCTTCAGATCTCACCAAATTAGTCAACAGAATCCACCTGTGTAGTTTAATCTCAGTGTAAATTCAGATGTTCTGGATGTTCTGTGAAAGCCTCAGAGGTTTATTGAAGAACATTAGAGAACAAACAGTTTCATGAAAAACAACAACACAGCATGGAGAAAGTTGTGGAGAAGTTTAAAACAGAGTCAGATTATTAAACAAAATCCCAAACTTTAAACATCTCACAGAGCAATCCATAATCTGAAAATGAATAAAGTGTGACAAAATTGAAATCTACTAAAACATGATTATCGACCTAAAAGGGCAAGCAGAACAAAAGAGAACATAAATTGGAGATGCAGCCAATTGACTCAAGGTAACTATGGAGGAGCTGTAGACATCCACAGGTGGGATGATCTGTCAACAGGACAGCGGTTATAGTTTATTGTCTATTATTTTAGTAGGTTTGGCACTTATGAAAGAGTGGCAAGATTGAATTTTGGAGAAAAAAACACAGTTTTGAAGTTTTTTGTTTTTACCATGATAAAATATGGAAAGAGGTTATATTAATACTTTTGCAAGGCACTAAGAGTTATTATTAGTATGATGATCTGGGCTTTGATGCTGAATAAAGTTTTGTCGGTCTGTCAATGACCTGCTGACACATCTGATCTCTTTCAGTCCCTGAGCTTTTGGTGGGAACTACTCATGTCTAAGTCTCATCTATTGCACACTTATGTGTCCCATCACCACAACACTGATGGCACCCTATCTAGTTTCAGAGATGTCCTCAACTTGTGTGACATTCTCTGCCATTTCATGTCTCATCACAGGATGAAACCTTTATGATACAGAAGAAGAATAAATTCTCTACTGGATATAAATTCTACTGGCTCAAATAATCCTTGAGAGATTAACTAAAACCATTGTAATTAGAGCTGATTGTGCAAAACTAAAGGAACAATCAGGAATTTAATCGGCCACTGTCCTCACAGCCAAGTCTAATTAGACAAGACACTTGAGTGAATTTGTCCTAACAGTGTGCCAGACCTCAATAGCTTGTAGGAAAGTTGGCTTAGACATTTATAGGTCAAGAAAAACAATAGTGACGAGGAGGAAAGAGTTTAATAGCGGCGTCAGACTTGTTTCATCTCAAAGGTTTCACGTGGCAAATTCAATGGAGGGACATATTAATACAGAATGAAGTCGCACAAAGATGCACTGCTGCTCCGTGCCACTGCTGAATGGGCGAGAGCAACTCAACACCGTACTAATCAATTTTCACAACTCAAAATCCAGGCCAGTGGATTAAATTATGCATGCTGAAGGATTGTAGACAGCTTGATAGGGAGAAATACGATCCAAAACAGATTATCATTTGGGAAGAGAAGCATTGTTGATGTAAACTTTGGGGATTTGTTAGGGCAGATTTAAACTCCTCAGGTTGTGTGTCTTGTAATCAAGACAGTTTAGGCAACAGTTGGTTTAAAATGTTGATGCTGATATAAATCTTGCATTTTTTGAAATCCATTTAGTAGTTTGCAGAATTTACACACTTCTGAAACTGTTTGCCTAATATCTAGTGTCACATTAATTATGTTATAGAAATCGAGCATAAAAAGCCATACTTATAGGTAACTGTGTAGTAAAAATGCTTTTTGTGCAGTTTTTCACCTATATGCTCAGAAAATTCTATAGCAAACTGAGTAAACAGAGCCTAACTTACCAAAGAAAGATGGAAGGTAGGACACAGCCTCCAGAAATGGTCTTGTCTCCACCTGCCTGTCAGCTGGCAGCTGTCTGAATTGGTGCTCCATCAGCAGAGCCATCTCTTTGGTCTGGACACACTGTTAGCTTTAAAACGAAAGCAAAAGGCTGCCAAACTCTCCACTGCAGATTCACAGAGACACAAGGAGAAGCAAAATCAGCACACATCTACAAACTCACAGGCACACACACACACACACACACACGCACACTCACACACACACACCCACACACACACACTCAGGTTACCTACAATGAGTCCAGGTCATTGAGGGACATCCAGCTGCTGGCCTGTTCATGTGATCAGCTGGTTACTAAGAGATCTGGGCCATTCAGAGACGCATCCGATGCAAAGAAACCTTTCTTCATGTACAATACTCTGTTAAAGTGTTGAATCATCCCTCATTACTTTATACGTTGCCTTAAAGAAGCAATGCTGTCTTGGAAAGGTTTAAAGCAATTTTGATAAACAGCTCTTTAGGGTTTTTGAAGGTTTTGAAGGGACTTAGCTGTAAGAAATTGACAATCAAATAATAACAAAAAAGTATCAACAATAAAAAAAACAGCAACCACTAAGAGGACAGAACAAAAAATAAGTACAATAACTCCGCAACCTCTTTTCTGCCAATTACAAAAGGGGTAGCTTAAAGTTAGCTACAGTGTACTGCAAACATATTTTAAAACATTTTGCAAGGCACCAGGAAAGGGATTCAGAAACAACCTGAAATAATCAATGCATTTTCTTTGGTATTTATGTGAAAGGCCAACACAGAGCTGCACAGAATTGTAAAGTGAAAGAAATGGGATTACATTTTTAAAAATCTTACAAATAAAAATCTGACAAACTCTGATACCCATAGCACATTGTAACACAACTCCTTACGAAATTCTTACCTGATTGTTAAGTAGACTGCAACAGTTTGCAATATAAACTCAAAATAAATAATGATAAATAATTATCTGTGGCTATGTTGCATGGAGGTGGGAGCATGATGTTGAGGAGATGCTTTTTGTAACAAAAAAGAATTTTGAAAGTAATAAGAAGTCTGCAAAATGTGGAAGAAGGTGTTCTGCTCAGATGAGAAAAAAATCAAACCTTCCAAGTTCTCTGTGTATTGGATTTCTAGCACAAGTACACAATTCCTGCTGTGAAACGTGTGACATGACAGCACCATGCTTTGGAGATACTTTTTTGTTAGCAGGGATAAGCAATCTAGTCAAAGATGATATGTTTTATATGATACTCATAATCGTAAATTGGACAGTTTTAATTAGGAGAACTTTAATCAGTTTCAGGGTGGATGAAAATCGTCTCGCGTTTTCTTCGGGTGGACACATTTGGTCCTTCACCCTCTCCGTAGTAAAGGAAGTGTTATGGTAGCTAAGGAAACCTGATATAAAGGCGGAGAAACGGTTGAAGTGTTTGAAGGTTTGTTTTTACATGTTATGAGACTTTTAATACAAAACCTGAAAATATAATCAGCTTTCCGCTAATATATTGATAAACAAAGTGTTTCTGGATGAATATATGTACCCAGTCGTCGGTGCTTTAACTGCAGTCCTCTGGTTGGAGCTCAGCTTAAATAAATACTCGTGGTATATTCAAATACTACTAAAAAAGCAGTAAAGTATGGTTTTATCTCATTAAGCTCAACTACTTAACATAAATTATATAGAATTTTCCATTAACTTTCATTTCCGAGGTTCCTGAACATTCAATTATTATTGTTATTGTTGTTATTATTATTATGATGGTTTTTCAGACCGATGGCTCTTCCCACTTTCTCGGTTCGTGGTCCCAGTCGGTCGCGAATGCTGGCCGAGCAGCTTGCCCGGCAGCGGGAGCAGGAGGCTCGGTGGCGCCAGCAATGGGAAAGACATGCTCGGTACTTCAGGGAGCAGGGCGTCCGCGGCCAGAGGCAGGCGGCGTGGAGCTCCCGCCAGTCCTTCCAGCAGAGGTAAAGGGTCTGATGGGACGTTCCTACCACCGCCCCGTGAAACCAAGACAAACAACAACCTCTTATTTAAATCAATAATTTAAGGCGGCCAGCCAAAAAAAACAACAACCTTACAGTTCACATTATTTGAAATACGAGACAGTTTCCGTAGCATTTTGAGTTTAAAACACAATACCAGGCATCAAAAGGACCATTCACCGATTTATCATCTACAGTTTCTTGAATAATTATTCTTACCGCTCTAACTTTTCTCACAGTTTGTCACTTAACTACAGACTACAATGCATTTTACTGGGATGTGTTGTATTTATGTGAAAAAACAACACAAAGTAGTGCAGCATTGTTAATTGGAAGGGAAATGTCAAAGTTTTCCATTTTTACCAGTAAAATTCAGAAAAGTGTGGGGTGCATTTATATTCAGCCCCGCTCATTCAATACTTTGTAGAACCTCATTTCACTGCAGTCCCAACTGAATGTGTTTTTGGCTATGTCTACACCAGCTTTAGACGACATGGGGCTTTTTGTCCATTCTTTGCTAAATGGCTCATGTTCAGTCAGATTGGATTTTCAAGTCGACAGCGATTTTCAAGTCTTGCCAAAGATATTCAGTTGGATTTCGCACTGGGCTTTGACTGTGTCTTTCTAAAGCATGAATATGCTTTGATTATTCTGTTTTGTTGTGCCTCTGAATGTATGTTTAGTGTCCTTGTCCCTGCTGAGGAAACAGTCCTACAACATGATGCTACCACCACCATGTTTCACTTCAGCAATAATGTTTTTCAGTGTGATGTACAACATTCTTATTTTGCCACAAAGAACATTTTGCACAGGTCAAATAATTTTGACCAGAAACCTTTATCTCAGCTTACTTTCACTGATAGTTTTCTTCTTGCCACTTTTTCATTGAGGCCGATGTTCTGACTGTCTGTGCTACCTCGTCAGATTTTACCTACCGTAACAGGTCTAGGTAGCTATGTCTATCGGTCGGTGCTACCCTTCGAAGAAATGCTTCCGTGATGTTTACATGCCGAAAACCATAATGGTTAGCTTTGATGTTAAATACAGTACTGTGCAAAAGCTTCAGGCAGATGTGAAAAAATGCTGTAAAAATAGAATGCTTTCAAAATGGAAGTGTTAATCTTTTTTTTTTCATCAATCAACAAAAAGCAGTAAATGAACAAAGGAGAAATCTATATCAAATCAACGTTGGGTGTGACCAGCCTTCACCTTCAAAACAGCATCAGTTCTTCAAGGTACACTTGCACACAGTTTTTGAAGGAACTCGGCTGGTAGGTTGTTCCCAACATCTTGGAGAACTAAACACTGATCTTCTGTGGACATCTAGAAACCCTAGTCTGCTTTGAAATCTTTGTCTGGGAGAGACTTTACTGATGCAGTATAACTACCTTGTGTCTTGTTCCTGTGCTCAATCTTTCAATGACACGAGACTATATTCCACAACCTCACAATGGTAGCAGAGTTTGGCTGTTCCTCACCCAGTTTTAAGTCTCCTACACAGCTGTTTCTGATTCATTTAATGACTGTGTTTATACCTATGTGTGACATTGATACTCATTAGCACCTGTTTGGTATTATTGGTTGATCATACACCTGACTATAATCCTACAAAATCCCAGACTTTGTGGAAGTGTACCTATAAGAACTTATGCTGGTTTGAGGGGAAAAGGTAGAAACACCAAATATTGATTTGATTTAGATTTTTCTTTTGTCTGCTCACTTTGTTTATTTTTAATCATTTTACAAAATGCAATCATTTATATTTCTGAACACATTCTTTGTTCACAGCATTTTTTCACACCTGCCTAAAACCTTTGCACAGTACTGTATAATCATTGGAAAATATTCTTCAAGTGGTGGAACTGAAGTGGCAGTGTAGCACTTATGCTTAGTATAGCAACAATTTATATGAATAACAAAAACTTTTCTACCACCACCAGAACATGTTACCCATTTAATATATAGCTAAAGCTAGAACATAGGCTATAGATTCACTGAAAACCTTGATCAGAATATCCTAGCTGTTAAAAATATGTGGGTAGTTCATGTATATGCACTAAATTCCTTCATCAAAATATCTTATCTTTAAGAAATAAAGAGGTAGAAGGTGTTGATGTACTAAAACCCTTCATCAGAATATGCTACCTTTATAATATACAGAGGTAATTCATCGTTGGGGGTTACAACTCTATATAATGTCCTACCTGAACTACTAACCCTAGGGCATTGTAAGAATAAAACAGTACCAGACAGGGGAAACAACCATTTTTTATTGTAATTAAATTAAACAGACATCAAAACGTACAGATTAACCCTGCTTTTTGCATAAATAAATTGCGTGACGATCTTTTATATGTAGCAAAATGGTCAAATAGTAAAAATGTGCCCACCAACCACGGAAGTGACTGTGCACCTGAAAATGATAAACTGTTTCTGACCCTTTTCCGGCCCAAGACCATGGTCTCGGATTGCTGATTCTCATCTGAGCTGCTTCACACTTGGCTGCGAACCGCTCCAGCGAAAGCTGTTGATCAGGTTCTGATGAAGCCAACACCTAACAACCCGTAACAAGTGGCCTGGTACCCCATACTTCCAGAGCACCCTCCACAGGACTCCCTGAGGGACACTGTCGAACGCTCTCTCTATGTCCACAAAATGCTGGGGACTGGTTGGGTGAACTCCCATGGACCCTCCAGTACCCTGGATGGTGTAGAACTGGTCCAGTGTTCCCTGGCCAGGACAAAAACCACATTGTTCCTCCTGGATCTGAGTTTCTACTATCCGTCAGACCCTCCTCTCCAGAACCCCCGATTAGACCTTACCAGTGAGGCTCAGAAGTGTGATCCCCCTGTAGTTGGAACACAATCTGTGGTCCCCTTTTTTAAATAGAGGGACCACCATCCCGGTCTGCCAATCCAAGGGAACTGCCCCCGATGTCCATGCAACATTGCATACCCGCGTTAACCAACACAGCCCTACAACATCCAGAGCCTTGAGGAACTCCGGGTGAATCTCAACCACCCCCGGAGCCTTGGAGCTTTTAAGGAGCTTTTTAACCACCTCAGTGACCTCAGCACCAGAGATTGGAGAGCCGGCCCAAAGTCTCCAGACTCCGCTTCCACATTGGAAAGTGTGCTGGTAGGATTGAAGAGGTCTTACGAAGCATTCCGCCCACCGACCCATGACATCCTGAGTTGAGGTCAGCAGGACATAATCCCCACTGTAAACCGTGTTGGTGGTGCACCACTTCCCCCTCCTGAGATGCCGTATGGTGGACCAGAATTGTCTCGGAGCCATACATTGTTCCATTATATACCTGTAGTTAACAACTCAAAAATAAATGTTAGAGAAATATATGAAATAGTGTACTGTACATGATTATTGTATTTTCCGTTTATTACGGCAATACTCTGGAGGAGTTCAAGCTGTATATAAACTTTAAGGCTTTAATGAATGACTGGTCAGCACATCATTTATTTCTCCCTCAACAAGGTTACTGTAGCTCTCAGCTTGCTAAGAGACACACGTGAATCTCATGATAAAAAACATAAGACAGACACTAATGTATTCTTGCCATGCGACAGAGAAGCTACGATATGTGCCTCAGACTCTGATCTGTAGTTCCATTGAACCACTGCTTTACAGTTTGCTTTGGTGCAAATGAATCACCAAACTGGTTGATGGTTACAGGTCAGAACAGTTTTATAGTTAAGTGCCAGTGTTGGACTTCTCAGTGAAAAACTGTTTTGATTTGAAAGTTGTTTGTCAAATGGAAAATAAACAGCATAAGTTTAATATATTTAATAATTGGATTGTTTTGGGTAAATTATTTACACATACAAATGCAAATATGACAAGATAACTGTCGTTTTAAGTGTATTTGGGAAGGAACCATTGATATTCAACAAGGTGTTCACCCAACGGAGAGCTTCTCTATGATTACACTAACTATTTAACATTTGAATTACTTCTTAATTGTGTTTTGTCTTTTTGTTTTTATTTGTAACAGCTCAGTTATACTCAAATCCATGAACAGAAATTTCATAAGGAGCCTTAATTAATATGGAAATGAATGTTCTAATTGAAAAACAGAGTTTTGAATTTGAGCCTCAACCTCTCTAAATAATGCCCAGTTTATGCTTTATAGAGATGGAGGTGTAGTATTGCACTGGTTTTGGGTTTATAATGGATCAGTATGGAGATGGCCAGGAAGAGAGCTCGTTCTGACATATAGGAAAACTTCAATGTGATTCCTAATTCCTAATAATCATCCCCTGCCATACTAGCACATCCAGTCTGCACCATATTTCCCCAGTAATACATTACACGCATTTATCGATCTCCATTTGTAAATAGATCGTAATATTCGGTCTTAAATGGCTCCTGTCCACCCGCCTGCCTAATTGGTCTGTAGTCTTTCTCCTCGCCAGGAGAGGTCGCTGTTGCTGAAGCCTCTATGAAGATATTTCCAAAAACTACTGCCATTTATGGTTCAGTGCTTTACAAAACCTCCTGTCATCCTTATTAGTTCTCTGTGACATGTTCAAAAACCCCTGATGTTGTTGTATAACCTAACTCTGCTTTAAAGTTCTTCACACATCTTTACCATTACTAATTAGATGTCTTCTGAAGACAATTGGATTAATTTACAGTTATCGGAGTAAAGGGGGCTAAGATACATGAATGTCAGTTTTTTGATTTTAGAATACAATGTGGCATTTCTTTCCACTTCACTTGGTCGGTCACAATAAAATACAATGAAGACTGTTTAGAACATGCCAACATGTGATGAAGCTCAAGGACAATGTATACTAACGCAAGCCACTGTACATAAAATATTTTTAGTTTAAATATTTTCTTCTTAATGCTGCCTCACTCAGTTTAGAAGTTATATATCTGCAGACAAAGATGGCTGAAAAATGTACATTTTTGTGGGTTTCTTTCACTTGTTGCCAGTATGTCAGCATACCACAAAGAGAGATTAAAAGAGGAAAAGAAAGCCAAGCTAGAGCAGCGCAGAGAGCGGCTCAGGGCCATGCTTCAAGAGGAGCGAGACCTACTGGAGGCAGAATTACGGGATTTAGTCCCAGAAAGGAGTGAAATGGCGAGTCAGTGGGTGCAGAAAGCTGAAGAACTTCGTAAGGCTAGAGAGGAAAGACGGAAAAAGGTAATTACTCTGGATAATAGGAATTTTTTTAATCAAAAGTGAACATAACACTGTGCTATAATTTGCCTTCTGTGCTCTCAGGTTGCACAGGAGCTTTTGAAAGAGCACTGGAAGAGAAACAGCCCAGACCTGCGTGAGGTAGGCGTGCTTAAACTATTCATGCAAAAGTGACTAAAATTACCTCAAAGACTGACATGCGGTGACACGATTAACGGCTTCAAATAACTTGTAACCATGCTGTGTGTGTGTGGCGAGTCCAAGTGGGGAAAACAGACACTTTTTGTTAAGATATCCATTTGATCCTGAAACTTCATCCCCCTCGTGTGGCACAGATTCCATGACTTCTGTCTGCCCGAGTCCAGGGTTTTATACAGTAAAACACGCTGGTGTTCCTGACCTCAACAGGTCAGTGTCATGTCACAACTTCACTCTTATACTGTGTTTGCAGGTTGAGTCAGCATTACACAAAGATCATGTTGTCAAGCAGTGGCAGGAGCAGATATCCGAGAAGAAACGGGTAGGTCAAATGGCCCATCTGTCAGATTAAATATACCAAATTATGTTCATGTGAGTGTTAACCAACAGAGTGTTTAAAGGGACTATTTTCTACAACCAAGTAATGCCACATAAAAGCAACCAGTCTTTAAATTTGTGTTTCTGTTTACATCATCAACTATTTATGAAACAATACATTTTTAATTGAAGAGCACTTATGCAGTCTGTGAGCACAGTATCACGTCTGAGATCTACTCGGGTTAAATCCCCTCAACACAAGACATAATTAAGAAAGCTTGACACTTGCTGTGAGTGACGAGTCTCATCAAACATGCAGAACGAAGTGTGGGAGCTGGAGGAGAAGACGCGCTTTGAAAATGAGTATGAGAGGAGTCGAAAAGAAGCGCTGGAGAGGATAAGGCAAGCGGAGGAGAGAAAGAGGGAAGAGGATCGGAAGAGGGCAGAAGAGCTCCGTAAACAGATGGAAGAACTGAAAATGAGGGAGGAGGAGGTATGTGGGACTTCTAAAACCTGCAATTATGAAAACTTTAAATATCCACTTCTTTATGAAGAAAAGTTCACACATTAATGTTTAATCTTATTTCTATTATCTCTGAAAAGAGAAGTGGTTTAAATGTAATAAAAAACAATAATTAACCATTTTACTCAATAAATTGTGTTTTCTTGGTGAGGAAAAAGTTAGGTCTCACATTTTCTTTCAAGGACCCTGACCAAATTAATGTTGCATTTGCTGTTTAAAGATGGTTTCATAATTTTGTAAATTCTCTCCTTGAGGCCACGCGTCTGAAAAAGGAGCAGGAGGCGCTGCTGGTCAGGCAGTGGGAGCTGGAGAAGATGGAGGAGGAAAGGAAAAAGGCAGAGGAAAGGCAAAGGAAACATGAAATTGGGTAGGATGCAGATAACTAATCACAACTCCTTGAATAGTTACCGTAATACATTTAAATTATGTGGTTCGTTGCTTTGTCGTTCCACCAGGCATTTTCTGATTCGTCAGTATCGTGCTCAGCTGAAGAGAAGAGCCCAGCAAATCCAAGAGGAGTTGGTAAATGTGCTTTTCCTGCAGTTTGCCTATCCAAATATATTCCAGTTTTCTTGATTTTGTAGTTTTACTCTAAAATCTCTGAACTCCAGAAGGTCGACCGTAAGATTCTGGCAGCCTTGCTGGAAGAAGAGGAGGAGGACAAAAGGCTGCAGACGGTGAGAAGGGAAAGAGCAGTTGCCGACGCTGCCTGGATGAAACGTGTGATAGAAGAGCAGCTTGAGCTGGAGCGCAAGAGGGAGGCTGAGTTTGACGTCCTGCACAGGTCAATAAACGCAATGGGGGGGGAACTATAACCCACTGCTGTCTGCTGCCTTTTTGCATTTTACATTGATATTTGCTTTATTTCTGCATCGGATGCACAAACCAGATTTGATTATAAAAATTATATGCACATGCAAACACCTCCATCATGTCCAGCAAATAGGAACAATTTGCAGTTTTTCCCTCAGCCATAAATGAGGCAGGTGCAGTAGTGATCAAAGAGATGGAAAAGGTTTCATCTTATTATTTTCTAAATAAGAGAACTCCGGGTCCCAACCTGACGAGATGCTCCTCAAAACTTTAAGAATAACATCTCACTGGAGATTTTTTTTTTATCAATAATTGAACAACTGCAGATTGTAGAACACATTTATTGAAGTAGAAAATGAATCACATTATAAAGTTATTGCATATAGTGTATAAATAAACTGAACAAACCTTTAATTATATTAATGTCGATGTCAAGTTGTTAGAGTGAAAAGAAATAAACATTTGTGCATGAATACATGCTGTTAAAACACCTTATGAAAGAAAAGGGGTTTCTAATGTGGGGTTCAGGCTGTGCTCACACAACACTTCACTGTTGTCGTTTGTCTCTACAGCCAAAGGGAGACAGATTCCTCAATGTGCTTCATACATGTTGGGCAGTAGAGAAAGATGATCTTTATACAGTTAATGTATTTGAGTTCTCTTTATTGAGCACATCAGATGAAGAGCAGTTTGTTAGAGCGCTGCACAATCATAACGTTTGGGTTCTGTATTTTCAAGAAGTGACAACAGAATTTCAAACATTAACATTATTTATTTGCACAAAAAGATATTTGCAAAAAGACCAGGCATACCTCACTAGAAGAGACGATTAATTTGACCTTTTTTCTTCTTAGTGCAGCAAGTCGCTTTTGTTGTTTTTCTTCTCCAAAGTACCACCAGTTTTAAGCAGACTGTATTTTTTTCCTTGCAATTTTTGTAACATGAACAGCTCCAGTATTTCACAGTGTAAAGCTGCAGGAATCTCCCTCCAATTTGTATGCATACTAATGTTTCACATATCTATTCAGAGAAGAAGCTCAGCGTGTATGGGAGAAACGTGAGGCCCAGTGGGAGAAGGAGAAGAAGGCCAGAGAACGACTCATGCATGAGGTAAGATTGTCTTGACTGGCTACGGGTGTATTCAGACCGGCACTGTTTGGTCCACTTTAAACGGACCAGGGTTCATTTCAAACGCTGGTCCGAACCTTTTATGAAGGTGTGAATATACACAAATGAATCCTGGTCCGGATCAGAGAACCGGACCGAGACCCACTTTTTTAGGTGGTCTCGGTCTGCTTCCAAACGGACTCTGGTGCGTTTCGCTTCAGTTGTGAATACAAACCAGTGTTGATCCGAACCAACTCCAGGATACATGTGCCTTTTTGGGCTTACCAAGCCACCGTAGGAAGGTAAGTTCATACCTGATCCTTCGTCTTCTGTTCAGCCACGCTGCTGCCAGCATGTTGTGGGTCAGGGCACGCAGAGCACATCGTCTCCTTCGGGTTACTGCACGCATTCGCCGACGCTGTTCCAAAATTTGAAACAGAGCATCGCGAAACCTGATTTTAATGAGCTGCTCTTGACAATCAATATGATTGTGCAGCTCCAATAACAGCAGAAATATGCAGAGCAGCGTAGGACTTCCATGTTTTCCTCCATTTCTAGGTCTGCGCTCTGTGTGCTGCCCTAGTCATTGCTGTCCAATGGCTGCACCGATCGTCCCACACGTGGATGTGTTTACAAAATATAGTTTCCTTGAAAAAAGTACAGTGTGACTGCGAACTGCACCAAACAAACAAAAAATAGTCTGCTTTTAGTCCGGACCAAACAAGTGGACCAAAGGACTTTTCTGGTCTGAATACACCCTAAGACTTTGAATAATAGGTAAAAAATTATGAATTAGTGCTATGGATTTTTTTTTCTCTGTGAGGTGCTGGTGGGGAGGCAACAGCAACTGGAGATAAAAATGCTAAAGAACCGTGAAGCTCAAGAAGAATCCCTGAAGAGACGGGAGGAGCTGATCCAGGAGCTGGAGCTGGAGAGGAAGCTCAGACGTCTGGAAAAAGAGACGGAAGAGGGCCGCAGGACAGCAAGGATGCAGGAACTGAAGGCCCAGGTTGGAGCTAATTGCACAGGATTGTTTTGCTTCAATTACAGAATTGTTCTAAAGCAGTTTATTGAGTTGGATTCATACTTTCGACGTAGGTGGAGCAGAAACACCAAGAGCAGCATGAAGAGCAGTGCAGGATACAGCAGGAGGAAGAGGAGGAAAGGAAGGCTCTTGAAATCCAAGAGGAAGACATGAAGCTTGAGATTCAGAGGATAGCTGAGGACGGTTACCAAGAAAAGGTAAATAACAAAAGAAGACTGATTCTGTGTTAAACTTTTAAAAAATCCAAAATGATCTTGAATATTAAATTTACCCATTGTCTTCATTTCAGATTCACAGCAGACCTCGATCAGCCTGGACGTAATAAACATGGATAGCCAAGGTCCAAATACTAATGAATTGTGAAGTGTTTATTAATGTGTATGAAGTTAGTTTGTTGTTTTATATAACTTTATGTCCACGATCGTTTGTGTGGTCCATAAAGGGGTCATCCTTGATGTGTGACTCGAGAAAATTCACAGAAACTCTTCAGGTGAAGTTCCATTCCATTCCTAATACAACTGTTGCCCCTCCTTAACTGTGTTTTAATTCAACAACAAATCTGACAATCTCTTACTGAACCTATATTTTGTCTGCACTTCTGAGAAGATTCAACTCTGCTTAGAGATGCTTGAATATATTTGAAAGAAATCCAAACCTCATTTAGTGCCTTTTGATGGGAGAATCTATCGATGAAGGTTGCAAGGCCCATTTATTGTGCCATTATGATGTTTATTACATGTGTTGTTCTTTTCAAGGGTTGATTGTTTGTTGTTTTGCACTTTTAGAGTTGTTCTAGTAAAATGTGGGATTATCTATTCTGAATTTGTAGATTTTTTGTTTCTAAAAACTGCTGTGAAAAAACTGGAACATTTGTGCATTAAACTAATAAAAAGTTGAGATACAAACCACAAAAGGTGTGATAGGTTTACATATAAATAAAGTTTATTTAAAAAATAATTATTTACTTCATTTCAGCTGGGATGCTGCATCTCATACATCCCTGCACTTCAGTTGAGCGCAGGAAGGGACGTTACTTGGTAGAGATTTCGATATGAAAGGGAATTCAGAAACACTTTGGGAAGATAAACACTGGGATGGTCAGTAATACAGCAAACATCTACAGTTGTAGCTCATATGTTGCACAATGAAAACAAAACCAGCAGAAGTGGAACAGAGTAAAAGAGGTGATGTGTGGCTATAAGCTGATTGAAACGGCTCCAACATGGAGCCCGCTGAAAGAACCCAAACACACAATACTAAAAGATTTTCGTGCTGGTGACAGAAAACCGCTTGGCCCCTGAACAAATCTAACTCGCTTTCACTGACTAAATGGGCACAGATAAGCAGTTCCAATAAGTGCGCTGCAGACAGGGTTACATGTGGACAGCTGACAAAACTTTAAAAAAAATCAACAACCTTTCACTGAAGCCAACATTAATATTACAGATCTATAACATTTGTCTGAACATTCATTCTGA
This sequence comes from Valencia hispanica, assembly GCA_963556495.2. Taxonomy (NCBI): domain Eukaryota; kingdom Metazoa; phylum Chordata; class Actinopteri; order Cyprinodontiformes; family Valenciidae; genus Valencia; species Valencia hispanica. The sequence continues at coordinate 30,498,478 of OY747704.1, forward strand.
ACTATGGATGGAAGTTTATTAAATGGTCAAATATTAATATTCAAAGCGATGATTAAATTATGTTTATTATATACAGGGTTCCTACACTGTCTTTATTGATTTCTGTTTGTTCCAGATTTGGATAAGATTTAAAAAAAGGATAATTGTAGTGTAAGAAATATATAGATTTCCAGACTTAGATTTAAATAAATAATAAAGTCTGAATATACCTCAGCCTTGGACTCAAGTCTTTTCTTCATACACCATGTCATGTCTTGAAATTATCACTTTAGTCTTTGCTGTTTTGGAAACAACTGCATTCCTTCACACATAGCTGGACAGGTCTCAGGTATGGGAACATGATGTTTTCCATATTTAAAAGGCATATGCCACATTTTAGCACCAGAAAATCTAGAAAGTCAAAAACATGACTAAATCGGATTATTTAGTTTTTCAAAGTAGATCAGTTATATTAAAACAAACTTTTCTGAAACAAATACAATCAATTGAGATCTGTCTAATAAAATAGGAAGGCACTACCATATATGGATGTTGGTGTGTTGTCTGAAACTGCACAGTCTGAAAATCTCTTAAAATCAATCACAGAATACTATCTTGTTGAGAGGAAACACATTTTTAACTGGATTAAAATTAATGGGTACGTGGCCACTTACTGGCGACACAGGAAATTACAGTCAACACTTTAGCTACAAAGGTCATCTTTGGAGAAAACAGGTGAGGTGAATGGCAATGAACGCAGGTAATGAATACTGATTTCTCCACACACCCACCAAAATCTGTCTAGGAGTATAAAACAATAGGAATCTTAGATTTTAAAGGAGGGGGGGGACTCAAAGCTAAGGGAACGGCAGACATAGCAATGGCAAACCACCAGAGCAACAGTGGGTGTTGTTTGTGAGCATAAAGTTTATCAGCTAAGAAAATGCTTTCGTTGATCAATAATTAGCTGTAGCAGCAACATATTTTACTGTGCCTGACCTAAATAAAAACAAGATTTTACTGTAGAATTATACCTGCTGTAAATTAATGTCTGCCTTTTGCATTTATACACTTTAAAACAGGCAGAGAAGACAAACAAGGATATCTTTAGTGTGGAAAAGTACAGAGTTTAAAAATATGTAGGAACCCTGAATATAGCAACAAACATGGCATGAACAGCTATAGATCTGTATCAGCATACAGTCTAATGTGCTTCTACCTTTTTCTTTTTGCTACTTTTAGCTGAGTAAAGATATTTCACAATCACTCAATAATAGAGCAATACAGATGTGCTTGCTGGAAAATGTTACTTTAAGAGAAATTGTGCTACATAACTAGATATATCATCATTGCATTTTTTTTTACTTCTCATCTGACACTCTTGTCTTTAGATATAATCAGTATTGTTTTTAAATAATAAAAAACACATGCATATACCACGATACATTAAAAATTAAAAAAGATTTAATCACTGAAAATATAGAAATACTGAGATGGTGGCTTTGGAGCATGTCGTGTGCCGTTTAGTTAGTATTCTCCTTTGTTGTGATGGTGACGAGCTGCTTGGCGGCTTTGGCAATGTCATAAGCACACTGGATGACCTGCTGGGTGACAAGCTGCATGTCGGGCCCTGAGCAGCCGTCCAAAGGCACGGCTTTCCGGCACTCGTTCTGGAGGCGGCAGGCGCTGGTGGTCAACAGGCGCAGAGAGCCTTTCACCGTCTCTGAGCACGGCTTCTGCACAGGAAGACACAAAGAAGCACACAGTCAGGTTTGTGGAGACGGGGACTGAAAAGGGATGAAGCTAACACATAAGGTGGACAGCTCAGAAAATTACATTCATCATTAATGTGAATCTTATTTATTTTTGTATTTACACCATTCTTTTTGGGGTGATCTCAAAAAGCAAGATACAACTTTAATGAATTAGGAAATAAATAATTGTGAGCGCAAGTCTAAATATCTACATACATGCTCAGATATATGCATAAAAACTCACCAATCCACTAAAGCAATCTGCAGAAAAATCAAGTATATTTTGACAAGCTTTTGGTGTCATTCTGACTGGATATTTGGCAAAACAAACTTCCATCACAGTTGTATGTTGTATTATAATTTCAATCACAAAATGAGTCAAATGCATCACCAAAAGCCCAAAACTAAAATGAAATGTATGCTAATTATAAATGGATGTAATGATTTCTGACAGGAACTATAAACACAAGAGTGCTATCAAACCTTGGGGAAGAGGGCAGCCATTTCTGTTACAGCAACATGGATTCTTTCTGAGCAGGGGACAAAGCTGTGACGGAAAAAAAACTTTTTATGAGTTTAACATGGTTACATTCACATTATACTGAAATTAATAATTACACAAACTTATAGTAATACTAATCCTAATCAAATAAGATATGTTACTTAACCATTAGAAGCGATCAAGAAAAAAGTAACTGTTTCACAATAACATGCCATATTAGGAGCAATCAACCACACAGCAGAAACATCAACCTGGAAGATGAAACACAGTCAGTTCAAAGCTGTTGCACGATTTAACTCACCTTTTGTTTGTATAAGACAATTTAAAGTCAGAAAACTAAACCATGCAGAGGCACATTCAAGAAAAACAGAGCTTGTTAGCAGGTGAGACACAGCAGAGGAAAGAAACTGTGTGAGGAAGAGGAAAATAAAACTGTGCCTGGGAGGCAGGGACAGAAGCCAGAGTACCAGGAGGTGAGGTCTGGGGACCGCAGGCTGAGAAGCTGAAGGGGAGAGGGGGCCTTGTCAGCCCATGGCACCAGAGTGCTGAAACATCCCAGGCTGTGACGGAGTCGTCGGACTCCCTCACGCTCACATGGTCTGCACAGAGGTGGCGAAGGATGGGGAAGCCCAAGAACATTACAACAGGACAGCGCAGGTGGAGGTAGAATGAGGAGGAAAATGTTGGCAGGAAAAAGGGGAAAAACGGCAATAAAAAGGCATAAATTGTAACTGAATAATGATCAATGGAGGAGGAAATGGATGGTTTGAAATGGATGAAAGGACATGAAGGCTGAAAATAAGATCTCTTCTCTTTCAGTCTGACCTGTCATATTTATTATCTTGAGCAGCTCGCAGGAGCTCCTGAATATTCTTGGTGATCTGCTCCGTTTTGCGGATGACATCCTCCGTGCTTGGAAGCGTGGGGTCCGACTCCATCTCCAGATTATCCAGCTCAGGGATGGAGCATCCCTCTCCAAGCCACCCGCTGCTCCTCAGCCTCCCCCTCCTGCCAAAGCTGCAGATGGAAAAGTCAAAGAGAGTAAAAAGACAATCAACACTTGAAGTTTCCAAATCATTTAAGTGTACCAAAAACAAAAAGGTGTAGGAGTTTGAGTTGCCGCCATAAACAATGTCTTACCCAGAATCATCCATCTCAGAATCATTGAATGCGTTGTCATAGTCGCTTTCTGGCATGCTGCTTTGCTTTTCCAACTTTGAGGTCTGCAAGGAAATTCAGCAACAAAATAACATGTTTGGGGTTTGTTGACTATACTATTCAATAATAAATTTAATATTCTCAATGGAAAAACTTTGCTCGCTTGTTCAATGCTCGAACTTGTGAATAAAAGCTGAGAGCTGAATACAACAGGCCAACAAAGCTTTGAAGCCAGAGCACCAAACAAAAGCAATACAGGAAAAATAAAAGATTAGGAAGAAGAATATTTCCAAAGTTTAGAAGGTTTGTTTAAATCAATGTGAAGCCAAAGCTGATCCTGCTTAAGCAATATAATTCAGTTTCTGTGTTAATCAAATGTAGGGGAAAAAATAAGTGTATGAAAGCTTGTGGATTCCTGAGGTGAAGGTTAAACTAGTCAAAGAAATAAAATGTGGCAAAAAAAACCTCCATTGAAAATAAAACCAAAGACGGATAAAAACCTGCAGGTAACCTTTGTCTTTGCAGCAGGTTTTACATTCAGACCCAAGAAATGCTGAGACTTACAAGTACAGTCATGTCTTTTATACCCATTTAGCAAATTCTTAAAATGCACGCCAACTAACACACCTCAGGAAATGTTCATGCGTTCAGACATGAGATAAACATCTGTTCTGCCTTTGTCGATGACTCATCTTTTCAAATGACAAACCATTTCCTGATCACAACAATGTTTGGTGGCTATAGATCTGAGATTTTTCTTTTCTGGCTAAAGTTATAGCCTGCAGGACAAACTGTAACTAAGCTCAACAATATGTCATCTCCTTTTTTACCTTAGTGTTTAAAGTGTAAAAATATGCCGTTCAAAAAGCAGCTGTTGCAACTTGCCTTTCAGTTCAAGGTTCAGCAGTCACTATCAGATTTTGCCTTTATAAAGATGCTTGCAAAAGAATTCACACACATCGAACTTTTTGTCACATAACAATCACATACTACACTACTATAATGGAATTGTATTTGTAAACCAACAGAAAGTACTGCATAACTGAAGTGAGCTCTGATTAATATTAGAGATCACATTTCTGCTGTTCTAGCTTCCCTTTACTGGCTCCTTGTTAAATACAGAATAGAATTGAAGATCCTCCTTCTTACATATAAAGATCTTAATATTTTAGCTTTATCGCACATCAGAAATCTGATTATTAAATCCGCCAAGGATGTAATAGTTATGGACGGACTTTCAGAAAATTTTCGCAGTGGGAACCGTGTCTGGAGATGGGAAGGGGGCGGACGGACACTGAGCTAAGTTTGCGCTCTATGAGCACCTTTTTAGTTCTAAAAGTTCCTTAAAGCGAACTTCGCTCTCAGACTGCAGGTTTACTGGTGGTTCTTAGGGTTTCTAAAAGTAGAATGGGAGGCAGGTCTTTTAGTTATCAGGCTCCTCTCCTGTGGAACCAGCTCCCAGCTTTAGTCCGTGAGGCAGACACTCTGTTTACTTTTAAGGCCAGGCTTAAAACTTTCCTTTTTGATAAAGCTTATAGTTATAGTGGCTTAGGTCATCCTGAGCTATCTCTGTAGTTATGCTGCAATAGGCTTAGACTGCTGGAGGACAGACTTACCAATTTTCTTCAGTCTGCTACTTGCATTATATGGTGTCATTTCAACTGTTAACTTAAATTTTTCCCTCAATGTTTCTCTCTCTATAGAAGCTGCACTTGGTCTGGTGCTCTGTTCAGCTGGGATGCCTTGTTGGAGGGAGGGAATCAGCTGGGAGGATGCTTCCAGTACCTGAGAGTTCTCCAGGTCCGGTTATCAACTTTTTTACTTTCTTTAATGCAGAAAGTACTCTTACATCAGATATTTTTGTTCTGTGTCTCTGCTCTGTCTTCTCGAACCCCCAGACAGCTGTGGCAGATGGGTGCTTGTACTGAGCCAGGTTCTGCTGGAGGATTCTTCCTGTTAAAGGGAAGTTTTTCCTCTCCAATGTCGCTACATGCTTGCTCAGTATGAGGGATTGAGGTGAAGTCAACGACACAAGCCAGGCGACTGTCTGTCACTACATGCCCATCCAGGAGGAGTGAATGCTGCAGGTCAATAATTCGATGCAATCTGCTGGGATTCCTTAGATAGAAAACTTTTAAACTAATTGGAATAATGAATTGAAAGATTAATTGGACTGTATGTACAATTTAATTGAAATGACTTTTCTTTTAAAGTGCCTTGAGATGACATGTGTTGTGAATTGCCACTATATAAATAAACTGAATTGAAAAGTGCAGTTTAAAATTTGTTTTTAAAAATCTAAAAAGTGGCATTCATTTGTATTCCAATCCCTTTACTCAGAGATCCCAAAAATAAATCCAGTGTAACCATTTCTCTCTAGAAGTCACTTAATTAGTTAAAGGACAAATCTCAGTTTAGGTGGCAAGAGGGAAGCCATTGTTGAATGAAAGCCAAAAGAAGTGAAATTTAAAGTTTGTTAAAGGCCATGAATGGTTAATCTCCACATACCCTAGGTAAAACATTGTGGTGGCTGTGGAGATATTTCAGTGGTGCCAGGTAAGCTGGACATTGTTGATTAGAACAGTGTTTCCCAGCCCTAGTCCTTAAGGCACACTGCCCTGCATGTTTTAGATCTTTTCCTGCTTTAACACGCCTGCTTCAGATGTCGCTGTTCAACAAAAACCTGTTAATCAACCATCAACTGAACCCCAGTGTGCTGAAGCAGCAAAACATCTAAAACATGCAGGGCAATGTGCCTTGAGGAGTCGTGTTGAAAAAAAATGGATTATAAAATGGATGGAGCTTAATACACAGTAATCCTGGAAAATTGACCCTAAACATGTCAGAGCTTCAATAAAATTGTTTAGTGCAAAGAAAATGTGTTAGAATGATTCAGTCCTAAATCTGATTGAGAATCTGTGGAAAGACGAGAACATTTATGTTCACTTCCATTCAGTCTGAGATCAGCAAAGCTGATATAGGCTTAAAACCCTTGTTTGATTTTATGTAATATTCTAATTTTCTGAGATTTTTAATTTAGGGTTTTCATAAACTGTAAGCCATAATCCTCAAAATCCTAACAATAAAGGCTTGACATATCCTGCTTTGCATGTAAGACTATATCATATATTAGTTTTTAACTTTTTAAGTTGAAAGACAGAAATAAAGGAAGTTTTGCAAGATATATTTTTTTGAGTTTCACCTGTAATACTAATTTACGGGGGGATGAATACATATTCATCATACATTTCTCAGATTATATTAGCAAACGTTATCTTCCTTCCTCTAGCAATTATACACTAATCTGTGTTGGTTTTTCCCATAAAGTCCATTAATGTGTGTAAGTTATGTCCATTAATGTACGTAATGTGAGCAAATCAAAGAAAGTTCAAGGGGAATGAACACATTTCCCTTTCCACTTGTTAACGGTGCACTGAGGATGATGCTGATGATGGCAGCCAGCAGGAGGTTGGCTCATGCAGCAGGGCAGATAAATGGCAGGAGAGCACAGGAAGCTTATGAAGGAGGGACAGATAGAATAGACTCCAAGTGGATCTGATGTGTCCCACAAGGATGCAGACCGAGCGCAGATGTACTTAACCTTTTGAGAAGTGTCGTCCTTGGACCAAGACAGGGTGGATGGAAATGAGGGAAGGGATGAAGAGGTCACAAATGCACCCCTTTCTGTCTAAAGACAGAGGTTAAATCATATTTTAATGAAAACGTGTAAGAAAAAAAATGAATGGAGATGGACATGTCTCCTGGCAGACTAAGTTTACTGGCAATTATGATAAAATGGCTGAAGTAAAGGTGAAGAACCCATGAACATGACATATTGATTGGGATTTTAAAAAGAAACATGTTTAAAAGGCAAATTTAGGATGATTTGATAGTAATTGGGAAGTTTAAGGATGTAAGAAAATGTTCATACCTTGATATATTGCGATATTTTATGTCAATATTGTATCTATATTCAAAAGAAGTATCGATTTGTATTTAATTTTTTAGAATTTAAATGGAACAATTAATGATGACAGTAATTTTTTGTAATAAAAGTAAAATTATGATTGGTAGCTGGTGGCTTTTTTCACCTTCTTCGTTCCAGTGGATCAACTAGATCTAGTAATAAAACTGGATGTGTTAAAGTATGAAACAGGTTGGAGTGTTTAGAATGCTGTTACAGTTTTTCTACAATTAAATTCAGTTTTAAAAATCACAGTATATTGTTTTACTCATAGTAGGGATGTAAGAAAATATCGATACGCCGATATATCGCAATATTTTATTTCCCAATATTGTATCAATATTCAAAAGCAACATATCGATTTTTTTTATTTTTAGGATTTGAATGGAACCATTAATGATGACAGTAATTTTTGTAGTCAAATTTAAAGTATGACTGCTAGTTTGTGGCTGTTTTCACCTCCTTCGTTCCAGTGGATCAACTAGATCTAGTAATAAAACTGGATGTGTTAAAGTATGAAACAGGTTGGAGTGTTTAGAATGATGTTACAGTTTTTCTACAGTTAAATTGGGTTTTTTTTAAAATCACAATATATCATCTTACTCAGTGTATCGAGATAAATCGTATCGTCTCCCCTATATCGCGATACATATCGTATCGCCAGATTTTTACTAATACACATCCCTAACTCATAGTATCGGAATATATCGTATTGCCCCTCCTGTATTGTGATACATATATCACCAGATTCTTGCAAATACACATCCCTATTGAAGTATTTTCCAAATATTTCACATTAACTGCATGAACTCAGAGCATATAAACAGGTTGGAAGGCAATTTATTAAAAGCAAGGTTTCAAATTTAACCATTTTAATGTGCTAAAATAAAAAGTCAAAATAGATGAGAGATGTGTGTACGTGTGTGTGTGTAGTCGTCATGCATTACAAAACACAGTGTTTATACGGTAGCTTTAATGCACATCAACATAAAACGATACAAAAATTCAAAGCTAATCATATTGCTTCCACAAATACAGTTTGTCCAAATAAAGCAGCAATCCAGTAAACTGAGACAATGTAGATATGATTCTGAACTGGACACAGTGAAATGAGACAAATGTGTGGCATTGACATTTTCAGTGAATCTCAGTCTTGATACAACTAAATACCGAGTGGCAAATTAGATTAAAAACAAACAAAAAAAAAAAGTTTAGGACAAAGTGACTGCAGACAAGGTGAAGAAATAAGGGGAAAAGACACGGAAATGAGCAGTGGAGAGGAAGCTGCAAAGGAGAGCAGGGAACAGGTCTTACTTACATGAGGTGGAAAGGGTTGCAGGCTGGGGAGACTCTCCTCTGGGTAAGGAGTTTCCCCTTTGGAAAGATAGGGCTTCAGGCCTGAGCCGGTCTCATACATGGACATGGGCCGACTGGCCCGTGCAGATTGCCGGCGTTTCAGGGCTGAGGGGCTGGACGGGTCAGGGTAGTCTGTACCGCTGGGGGTCTGATAGGCATTTGCAGTGACCTGCCGCCTGAGAGAGGTGTTCTCGCTTTGCAGAGATTGCAGCTGGAAGAGACGGTCAGCAGTACACTAAGAGGAGCTCTTAGCAAGGCAAGCTTTGGTCCCTGGTACTAGTTCTGGAAAGTTTACCCTTTCTGAGCTAATCCTACAATTTCTATACATTTTCATGTTAAATTTGATCCCGCTAACGCTTTAATGTGGCATTAATTAAGCAGTTTTTTTTCGATATTAAAAATTTGAAACACAAAGTCTGAAGCTGCTTTATTGACGAAATTTGTAGCAGATCCTCCACTGCATCGAATGAAATCTATTCATATTGTCAAAGCTTCAGATTTAGTTTAAATAATGCCAACATCCAGCAGTGACAAGGTACTATAAAACCAAATTCACACAAATACGTCTAGTCTGATTTACCTTGGTTTCAAAATGCAAAGCAAGTCATAAGCAAGCGAGAGACTGTTGCACAGAGATGCAGCTACAGAACAGACAGATTGACTCCAGAATCATAAAAAGAGGCTCAGAAGAAAAGCAAAATCTGGCCCCAATATGAATGCAGCAATTTGCATTCAAAAAAAAGATGGAAGGGATGATTTGATAGGAGAAAGAGGGACAAAGTCTTTGATTTAAGTTCTGAGCGCTGATATGTTTATGATATATATCTAAAAAAACTGAAAATTTGTCTTTTCTATTGCTTTTTGTTCTACATTATATGTCAAATAAAACATGTAACTAGTAACAGGCTTGCATGAACAATACTGACTGTTAACATCCACAGAAGGAGAACAAACAAAAGAAGCTCAAGTACAGGTACATCTCAATAAATTAGAATCTGATCGATATTCCGATGTGACATAAGTGTTCATTTCAATGATTAAGGCTTACAGTTATGGTCTTCTTTTGTTCTACACAATCATGATGAAGAATGCTGGACACTTGTCCAGCAGACCATCAGCAACCCCCTCCAAAGCTGCAACAGCTCATTTCTAAATAAACTGTTCACAGAAAGCTGTATCCAAGCAAACAACTATTAAAGTTTAGTGGAAGGAAAAAGTGTGGTAAAATAAAAGGTGGACAAGCAGCAGGGATATTCATAACTTTGCTAGGGATGTGAAGCAAAGTCCATTTATAGCCTTAAGGACCAGAAGTCTGGAGGAAAAGTGGAGAGGTACAAAATCAGTCCCAGTTGCTTGAAGTCCAGTATAAAGTTTTCCAACTAAGTGATGATTTGGGGAGCCATGTCCTCTGCTGGTGTTAATCTACTTTGTTTTATTAAGTCAAAAGTCAGAGCAGCCATCTACCAGTAAAAGTTGTATTATTTATTTTTTTATATTTTGATAACCATGGTATTACTGTACAGGATTGGCTGACCTGAACCCTACAGAGAATCTATGGGGTGTTGTCAAGAGGAAGATGAGACACCAGACCCAACAATGAAGAAGTGTTGAAAGCTGCTATTAAAGCAACCTGGGCTTCCTGAAACCCTCAGTAGAGCCACAGACCGCATGCAAAAGGGAAGTCAACCATGTAGTCAGTGTTAGTACTAAGCAGCACATTGGTATGCTTTTTAATAGGCTGACAATTATCTATCAAAAATAATTGATTATTGATCCTAAGTTATATTCCAACTCACTGAGAAAATGAAATTCGCTTCAAGACAAAATCATCAAGAAAGAAAAGCCTGAAATATGTTGGTGTGTAACGCATCTATATATAAGATTCTCTTTTCAGACTAAATAACTAAAATTTACCTTTCAATATATTCTAATTTATTGAGATGCATAAGTACATCCTAAAGGGTCAACTAACGAGAGTTTTCAAAACTCTAGAAAACACAAATGTTGAGTAAAAACCTGTGCAACATGAGACTAAAAATGATCCATTTTGTGTCTGCGCATATTAGGAGTAATTTCACTGTGGGTCAGTGGATAATTTTCCAAGTGATCTATCACCATGAAGCTGAAAGATCAGAGCAACAGTGTTGACAGTTTGTTTGACCATTATCTTTCAGTCAATTTGAACCAGTTAGAAAAGAACAAAAGATGAAAAGCTGCAAAAAGAAATAAGCTACAACATCTTGCAATAAAAAAACACTATATGTGATAAAGCAATACACACACACACATACATATAAATTCAGTTAGTAACTATGGGGAGCCTAAGTCACGCCCTTCTACTTCCAGACCTTGGGTCGCCTACGGTAAACAAATAAATAAGTGAATGAGGGTCAATGGAGCGATAAAAGTTATTTTCTGATCCCGTTTGAAATGTGCCATGGATTTAACATATGACGTTCGTGAATTTTAAAGACACATTTTGATGCCAAGAAATGCTAGTTTGACAGGTGATAAAAGTTACTTTAGGTTTTGTGTAAAAACACATAAGAGGACTACAACTGAAAAAGAAGAAAATTGGTCGCAAGTTTAGCGAGCTTCGCATCCTTCTTCCAGGACGAAGGCAGGAGCATTAAACGTAGAAAAACCTCACTATAAATCTGGCCATGTGGAAAGTGGCAGCTATGCTGGTGGAGAAATAGTCGGTCGAGTGAGAGCCAGCATGCAATGACAAGCTCTACAAGGTCTTGGTGAGAAGTGCTAGCTAACGTGACGTCATATATGTGAGTTCTGATTTGTAGTCATTTTGATTACAAATTTTTACAAGCAAATAAATCACAAATTACATGACAAACACACTTGAAACGCACATCATTAGTTATCATTTAAATTAAGGTACATATGCGTGATTCAGGGTGTAAGGCAAAGCGGACCAGAAAATAACTTTTATCGCTCCATTGACTTCCTTTATTATTTCGGTCAGGGGAACCATGGGCCGACCGCAAAAGGGACAAGACTTAGGCTACCCATTGTATCATGAAAAGTTAAAATCCAGAGAAAATATGTCATGCTTTTTTACAACATGCTTGTTAGTAACATAATGACTTTCACTCCAAGTGATACATAGTAAAAATACAAATCGAACCAATTATTAAATGAAAAGAATATGCTTTACTTTTTCTAAAGTCAAAAAGAAACAAGGAAAAGATATGACATTTTTCATTCAAAATCAAACATGCTGGTCAAAAAGAAGGCTGATCAATCCAATTTCACTGACTCTGATCACTTCACAGCCTCCAACACTAGAGAGCACTCATCCTGTGCAGCCGAAGCTGCTCTGAGCCTCCACACCCGCCCTACCAGTCAGTAACCCCCCTCCCCTTCCCCCCGGGGTTAGTGATCTCATTGGTGGAGCACGGGGGATACCTTTTTCTGCATCAGCCTCAGCTCATCGTTTAGATCGTCGTTGGCTTTCAAGAGCTTCTGGATCTTAGCTTCAGAGGCAGTGAGCGCGTTTTTCACCTCCATGTATTCATGCATATTTACAGGGCAGTCAGAAAGGTCAGAGTCCAGGCTCTGTTGAGGAAAATGGTTAAAAACAAAATCCTCCAACAGAGGGAATTTGTCTCTTTTTTTATAACCTAAAAGGTCAGAGGCACAATACCTTGGTTCTGTCTCCTTTGCTTGAATGGAGCTCTTGATCTGTATCTTCATCCGAAGCTACACTGTCATAATCACTGCTGTGTCTAACAGCCACGCCCTTTAATATGAGTTCAACATTGTCTGGAAAAAACAGCATTAAAATCCAATAGTTAGTGCCTATCCGTTTGATACAGCACCTTGCAAAAGTATCAATTATTCTTTTGGACCTTCCCACATTTTGCCATTCTACAACCACAACCTTCAGTATGTGTTATTTGGGATTTTATATGATGGACCAGTACAAGGCAGCTGATAACTGTGAAGTTGGAGATACTGTAAATATTTGATGGTATTAAGACCCCTCAGGCAAAACTTTGTTGAACCACCTGCAGCTACAGCTGCAGTTCATTAGGGGTTTGTTTCTACCAGCTTTGCACATCTTGAGACGAAAACCTTTGCCCAAGTTTCTGTGCAAAACAGTTGAAGTTCAGTCAGACTGGATGGAGAGGCATCTGTGAACCTCAAATTTTGAATTTTGCTACAGATCCACAATTGGGGTTTGACTAGGCCATTCTCAAAAAAGAATGCTTTGATCTAAACCATCCCATTGGAGCTCTGGCTGTACGTTTACCTCCGACTAGCTCCCCTGTACCAAAAGAAAAGGACATAATACCCCACAGCATAATACTGCTACCACCATGTTTTATGATAGACTGTTTTAAGAGTTGTAAAGTGCTGGTTTTCTACCATATAGAGTTTTGCATGTAGTCAAAAAAAAAAGTTTAATTTCTCGCCCAACCCAGAGCAGCATGCATTCTGTGTTATCACTCAGCTGTATTTTATTATGAAATTAAATTACAAATAGCTTTAGACCATTTACTAAAAAGTTGACAAGAAAACCGGCTGCACCAGATTGTATTCATTGGTATCAGAGTAAAGGTGATCTAAAGAGAAAATGCACACCAGACTTTTCAGGTTTTTATTTAAAAAAAACAGAAAGAAAGAAAAATTACAGTAATTTTCGGACTATAGAGCGCACCTGTATATAAGCTGCACGTTTTCATGTTGAAACATGAGATATTTACACAGAAAGACGGTACATGGAAGACTTTATTTTATTTAAGACATGCTTTTTTTTTTTTTTTTTCAAACGGCACCAACACAACACAACAGTACCATGTCTGGTTAGACAATAAAACCTTAAATCCTTTAGCCTCCCAGAAAATTCATTGGTCACAATCTTCATCTTCCTCACCAAAGCTACTGAGGCTGTCGTCTTCAGTGTTTCTATGTCCTCTGAAAGCTTTTGTCGTCATTTTACACCGACCCCGTTCTTCTCACTGCCTCCTCCAACGTCTCACCATCAATTCATTGATGTCAAGCTTACGTGCAGCAGCTCTGTTTTCTTCTTTGACGGCCAGCTTGATTGCCTTTAACTTAAAAGCTACATTTCTTCGTGTGGTTTCCATGATGAGAGTGTGTGCATGAAAACTACAGTTAGTGTCTTCTTCGACGCATAATCTTTCCCCTCATGTCTGTCTTACTTTTACGCTTCCTACTAGAGTGCGGAGGCCGTTGGCAAATAAAAAAAATCTATAACTTAGACACATCGTTGTATATGCTGCAGGGTCAAAAGCGTGTGAAAAAGTAGCGGCTTATAGTCCGAAAAATTACTGTAGTGATCATGCATCCTATTTCTTTCACTTCACAATAATGCATTAATTTGGCTTGGCTTTTGGCTTAAATCCCCCCAAAATACGTTCAAGTTTGTGGTTGTGGCATCACAAAACATAATGTTAAGGCCTGTCTGAATACTTTTGTAGTTCTCTGTACATTAATGTCAGTAGGGCACTGGATAAAAGTAACAAGGAGATACCGACCTTTCGAGCTGCCAACAGAATTCCCTTGTTGTCTGCGTTTGGCATCACTTAATATATCAATGACTAGAGTTGCAAATTCATGTGAATTGAACCTTGCAAGCTTCTGTCGTCCCTAAAGAGAAACGACAAGAGTAAAACACGTGTACCTTGTTTAAAATTGCAGTAAAAAGCAGAACCTGGCAGCAGAGCCTGCAGGGGGCTTTACGAAGCTGACTTGCCTGGTTTCTTGTTGATGAATACTCTGGATTTACAGGAAGGAAGGGGACCAAAGTCGTCTCCATCACCAAAGTGCTGTGATTCTGTGTGGCCAACCACACTGCAAACAATGAGATACAGATGACAGAGGTGTGTAAAGCTGCCCCTTTCTGAAAGCAGGTTAAAAAAGTGACACTGATGACTTGCAACTACATACAGCTTCTCTAAATAAAAGGACAATAAAGCTATTTTCTCCTTTACCTGCATCAGTCTCTCGTCTGTCCACTTCATCATATACGTCCATGGCCAGCTCCTCAAATAAATGATTACTGAGCTGCATGAAGTTAAGAAAAGGACATTTAGTCTGAAGGAGGCTGAAGGAATAAAACCTCCAAGGGTAAGCAAAGCACTCACCGACTGCAGTTTTCTCTTTGCGGCTTTTGCAAGTTCTGTTAGATCTGCGCTGCTGCAAAGAGAAAAAAAAAAACTACCTTTACAACTATATGCAGATGAATTACACCGAACATTAAAGGTGATCTACTTTTTACCTGAACTATACTTACACATTTCTGCTCCATCAAAAGACAGCAAGTGAAAAAGGTCAAATATAATTTCAATAAATTTAAAAAGCACAATGTTCTGCAGAGAAGTTTTCTGACTTCAGTGAAATTAGAGAATATATCTACAGTCCTTCCCAGAACAACTGTATTATTTGCTATGATTGTAACTTGAGTGCATCTGTTTTCTCACAGAGAGTAAGTTAAGAGGAGGCTGGGAAAAAAAGCTACACAGACATGAAGACGTGCCTAACTGCAATCCATCAATACAAACTAAGACAATTCCATTAAGATAGACCTACATGAACTGAACTTACCTGTCAGCCATCTGGGGAACAATGAAGTGCTCGCCACTTTTATGATCTAAATCGAGCAAAACGAGAGTTGTGGATTTATGTGACATAACCATTATTAACAATTCTTACACAAAGAGTTGGTCCATGCACGTTTCGATAAATTAATATTCTTATCAGAAACCAGTAATTAAAGAATTTTTTATTTTTTTGTTATAAAATACAACATATGAATTGACACACAAGCAGTTTTTTTCTTCTTTGTGGAGAAAAACAGATTATAGCAATTCAAATGTAGTTAGATTTCTAATAAATTGTAGTTTTTCACCCAAAAGATCACTATTTGTACTTTAGAGTACTATTTTTTTTATCTTTAAGCAAAAAAATTAATCATTGCTTTAAAAAAAAATGTTTATTGATTTCTGAAAAAAATCCAAACAAAAATCAATTATAATCAAGTGGAAACACCTATTGATCACTGCTGGTATGAAAAGATCAACTAAAGAACAGACAGTCACATCTTATGTTAACAGCTGCCAGAATATGTGATTGTCAACTCTAAATTATTTCCCCTTAAATTATATTGAAGTAAGATTTTCTGGATTTACACTTAAATTGATAGCAAATTTCTCCAAACAATCCTCCTCCATGTTTAGCCACAGTACTTAGCTTCATCAGCCCACGCCCCCGTGTCCGAGCCAAATGAGTGATGGAGTGTTTTACTTAATCTGTAGTCAGATTGCAAATCAGTATTTTGAGTTTCCTTTTATCCAACCCTCTAGTGTCCACTAATTTGGAATAAACAATAATAACTGGAACTTAGATTAATTCTAGTCTTATTTAGAATTAATCTATGATGATGATTTTTCACGATGACATTTGAGAGAATGTAATGTTTGTTGTTTTATGTTCTCATCATGTAAACACCTTACATTGCCTTGTTGTTGAAATGTGCTACACAGAAAAACTTCCCTTGCGTTGCCTTGAGAGTAAAAAGCTGAGATATGCTTGTCCACTGAGTAACTATGCTGGTTAGAACAAGAGCAGAAATAATGTCTAACAAAACAAGCACATTAGACAATTCCCCACAAGTTACAGTCAGACTGATTTCAACCCCTTGGGTAGGGTGTCTGTTTGCTAGGTCTCCAAGCTAATATAAACTCAGACAACATTTCTGCTGACCTCCTCACTGAATAAATTGCAAGATAACTCTTTGTTTTATTTAATCCATTTGAGCTGCAGACTTTGCTATCACTACTGTCTACCATGGACATAGTGTTATGCATTGGTGCCTGAGTTCAGGGTTCCAACCATAGCATCATCGCTCTTTAGCATCTTTTGGCTGCATGCTCAGCTGCCTTATGCTTGATTTTCTTCACGCTTTATTTCTTAGATATTTGTCGAAATCAAACAAGGGAATGAACATAACAACAGCAGGCTACAAGTCTGAACAGCATTAAAAAGAAAGAAAAAAATCACAACCTATGCTCTATAACCACTCACTTTCTGCTTTTCATTTCTAGTTACCGATAAGGAAATCCAATTGCCAAAACGTGCACAGAATGTTAACCTTTCAATCCAATTAAGCAGAAATCAAAATCAACTTTCTATTTCACATCCCTGTCACTGCTTACCTGGTTTTCTGCCACATAAATAAAACGCCAGTCGATCAGTGAGCTCGTACTGAATCTCCACCAGCCTGTCTGCCAAGTCATAGTGACCAGCTTCTCTGAAAAAAACGCAACAGTAACAGAAATGGTTTAAAATGTATATATCCAAAAATGTCAAGAAAGACTAAAATAATATAAAGTTTGTTAATAGAAGATTACCTTGCATAGTCAATGGGAGTTTTGCCATTACTGTCTAGAGCTCCAGGATCTGCCCCATAAACAGTTAGCAGTTCAGCCTGAGATACTTGGCCTGCCTTCGCGGCTACATGCAAAGGAGTGTTTCCTTTTTCCTGGAGTAAACATCAATTAGCAACAACGTCATGAAAAAGGTAAACACAAAAATATATATTAAAAAGGTATAGCGGAGGATTTTCTTTTTCCAGGTGGGTAGCCTATACTATTGGTCCACCTAAGTGTCAATCATTCTGGTGATATATTTACGTAAGGCCGTCGTACGTGCTCGTCCCTAGGTAGTTTTCGCTTTCTGCGCATGCGCACTTTCAGGTGTATTATGTGTGATGAGTTTGATGCTAGACGATAGTTTGTTTATTGGCCTGTAGCATGCTAAAGTTAGCTATAGAGATGCTTGTCGTAAATAGATTTTCACTTACCGGTGGTGAGTCTGACATAGTGGAAACGACGTGCACGAGGTGAACTAGGCTCGTGCACGCTCTCTCGTGCACACGGCGTTCCCTCTCGGGAGCAGATAGAGTGTTGCGCATGTGCATTTTTGAAAAAAATTGGAGAGGGCGGGTCTTTTGTAAAATTCGGAAAGATCCTCCGCTATACCTTTAAAATAGAATAAAGTCTTACTGGATGAAAAAAGTTAGCTTGTGCTCCAAGAGACAGCAGCCTCAAACAAGTCTCGAGATTTCCAGTGCGCACACTCGAGTGAAGTTGCTGAAAAAGGATTATTACTTCGAATTAAAAAAAACATACATTATAAAAACACAACAAACTAAAGCATCAACTGATACTGGAAAAGAAAAAAAAATCATACTCGCCCTAAATATCTGCCCTAAAACTGTTAAATCAACTGTTGCTGTAGCAACCTGGGGACCCAAACGTCTCAGGATTTGCAGCAATCCCCCCTTAGCATCCTCTTCATTGTGGTTGGAGGCAAGGTAAACTGTTCAGACTTCATTTCTGCTTTGAACCTTTAAATTATTGCTCTGACAAAATATAGGGTCATGTTTATGGAGATCAACAGACAACTGCCTTACTTGAATGGTTTGTTCTCTTGTCTTTACCCTTTTAAAGAGTGGTTAAGAAAATGAGGCTTCTGTGTCAGGTTATATTTACACCCCAGGGAAACAGGAAGTCATGGGTTATTAAACAGAAGCTTATAGAGTTCTCATCAACTCTAAAAAAAATTTATATATATATATATATATATATATATATATATAATTATGTTAAATATTTTACAAGTAATGTTAAATAAAATCAAAATAAAATGGTTGATTTTTTAAAAGGTTTCAGCCTGAAATCATCTTGTTAAGAATTGTTCAAGAATTTAACAGATCTTTAAAAAGGCTGGCAATTGATAGTGCTGTATGTTTCACAGTGAACAGCCATTTCTCCTTACCTTGCTTAAATCCTTTGCTGTAGAGCTGTCATCGTCACGGCACGGCATGCGATAGACAAATGCCAGCATTTGATATTTGGCTCTGATAAACTCGGATTTGTTTGGGCTTTTGAAACAGAAACAGAAAATGAATGATTAAACAGCCATTTTATTTTGTCATCAGTATTTTTATCAATGATATCCTTAAATTCCTCCATGAGGATCAAAAAAAAAAGAACAACCACATCTTATAAGGGCTGTTAGCTACACATTTCAGCGTTGATCTTTTTGTTTTTGCCAGACAACATTTTCTTATCATATTATTTGTTTATGTTGGTCATTTCACTTCATTCCCATTTCAGAACTTTAAAGCTTTGGTCGTTTTCCCCTGGCTTTTCCAGATCGTAAAAAACAGGAGGACATTTTGCACTCACTTTGACCAACACTGATTTTAACTCTTTTTTTCTCTTCCTTTTTCTTATGTTCTACTCAGTTCACTGTTTGGCTGCCTCTAAACAATCAACAGACTACTTTTAAATTCTCGATTAATCTAAATAATTTATTTTCTTTCAAAAAGAAACTTTATTTTCATTTTTATATTAAACATTTGGTTTTTTCACTTCACAAAAAATGTAAACAATGATTTGAATTAATTATATGAATTAAATTCTATGTATAAAGCAACATCTTCAGCATAACAAAAAAAACAAAAAACGATTTGCTTTATTTAAAAATAAAACAGCCTGAATATTCATATTGTACGATATCATGACACTGAATTGGACACACATGGAAATTGGCCTTAGTTCAGTCATAAAACAAGAATTTGAACACTTTATTTTAAATCTAATAAAAGAAACTGCAACGTTCTATTGACTTGTGTCAACATTTACCTGTGTGTATTATTCGTGAGTCTGATTTCAATCGAATTCATTTAGATATCCAAATTATCTCCACAATTAAATGGGATTAAATTTGATACACCAAAATAGAATTGGTTAGGTGCAGATATGCATATTTATTAGTCACACAAAATTAGGTCGAATAATCCATGCATGATATCAGATAAACATGTGGATAAAATACCATGGCTGAATATTGTAACATCTATATGGATTACAATCCGTAATCAGTTTCCTCATGCTGTTGTTCCCCATCGTTACAATATTCCCACCATTTTCTGCAAGCTTTAGCATCACATATGGTGTGCATCATGGGGCAGTTACAGACCATCCAGCTGGCCAAAAATATTATTGGCATGTAGAGTGTAAAAACATAGCTCTTTAAATATGATATCTGACTAAATATTAGATCCAAGCTGTTATTTGTACTGTGTACATCAGCCGTACGCAGCACAACGAACTGCTGCAGACTGCAGCTAAGACACTCTCTGTACCCACAGCAATTTGGATAAACCTAATGGTGTAACTTGTAATCAGAAATTTAAGAAAGACAAACTCAAAAACATTGTGTTGATTATAAACACTGATGTCAACAATAACTCCTGCTGGAGAAGAAAATATGACTTGTATAAATATCCACAAGCATGAGGCCAATAGCTAAAATTGATTGGAGAAAGGGTCCTAATCGGTCATCCGTCATAATGATGAACTGGCTCTAAATTAATGGAATTAGAATTCAATACATGTTAGTATATAATATATAATTAAAATCGATTAAATTAGCAGTGACATTTGAACTTTCTTTTGACTATTTGCATGACTCATGAAAATACTTAAAGAGCAACTCACCCCCAAATCAACCTTTTTGCTTATAAACTGTATAAATGAGTGTCTGATAGTTCTGTCGTTATTTTTGGCATTTTGTTACATTTTAGTAAAAATATAAATTTTCTATTAAAAACCATCAGTATATTGACCTCTTCAGGTTAAAACTCTACACTAGACTTGAATTTGAATCAGGCTTTGCTACTGGCTCAGCTTGTATGGCTGACGTCAGACCTACCGCTGTGGAGAATGAAAGAAGCCGAGTCTCCACCCATGCCTCTTCCACAGAACCTCCCTCCCTTTCCTCTCTTTCCTCCAGTGAAGAAAGATCACGGTGAGCGTCCGTGTGATTCACAGCCCTGTGGCTGTGCAGTGTGACGTGCTCCCTGACAGCTTATTCAGTGCTGGTCTGTTTGTGACAGTCTATGCTTGTGTGACGTTGGCTTTTGGTGCGTCCTGCTGGAGCGAGATGTCGTCCAGTCTTGGGCCATTCAGTGTGACACACCTCTAGAGCTCGGTGGAGCTCGCAGTGTGGCATGAAGCAGACCTTTAAGGCAGCCGAAAAACGCACAGTGTGAACCGGGCTTGAGGCAAAGGAGCTCGCGTCTCTATTGCTCTCCATCTTTCTCACTGTCTGTGGTTCTGTGCTACTGCAGCAGTGCCAGCCCCCTTAACATGTCAATCACAGCCCAGACCACACCCAGCCCTCTCCCCCACGCGTTTGCTGGTCCGCCAGGCAACACCTCCTTTTGGCACATTTTTCAAACAGGTTATGTGGGTGGAGTTAGGCTCTGGTAGAGGGGTTAGTTGCTCTTTAAGGATCACATGATATGCAATGGTTTAAGTGCATGGGTACAAATCTGCTTATTCATGAGTATGAAACAGATGTAAGGATGGATAACATAAGGGTACAAAATAAGTGTACAAATTGGGAAAAGGGCAAATTGAGCCAGAGCCACCATCACTATATCTGAAAAGTGCTCCATTGACACAGACGGAAAAACACACAAAAAAACTCTTACTGAAGTTTGTCCTGAGGATTGGCTTTACGTTTTCCACTCATCACAGACGCAGGGTCCAGAAGGGAGTGCTCCCATATTGAATTTGCACCATTGCTGTATAACGTCTGCAACATCTATACGAAGTAAAACAAAGATGACTGTCTAAAATGTTTCCCATTCAATGAAAACTAAAGACGTGCTCTGTAACATCAAGGCATTCCAGGCCAAACAGCTTTGTCTGTAGAGGAGACGATTTCACAGCATAGAGCATACCGAACAGCTCTGCAAGCAAAGCTGAACATAAATCAGCATTATCTTTCTGTAGAGGGTCATTAACCTGAAGCTGCGTTGGAGGCCATGTGGAATGCGTCAGGTGACGGACTTGGGAGCTGTGCCTGCCGAGGCTTCGATGAACACTGCAGCACTCGTCACAAATCAACACCCCCCTATTCACGGAGGCCCAGCGAGGCTCTGTAAGACAGGAAAGTAAAGCCAAAAATCAGAGCTCTTGCAGTGATGTTACACAAATGAAATTTTAGGAAGAAATAGATTTCTGAGAACCTTTTATCTAAAAAGGTAAGAACAGAATAAACCAGAGGTAGGGGTGGAAAATAAAAACCTGACCATGTCTAGGAGCCAGAACGTTCAGCTAAAACACATTAAGGCTTTTAAGGGTGTAACATTTATTACCAAGATTCATTGTTACAATAAAAAAAATGTCTTTACACAAAAAGTAATAAACTGCAAGAATTTCTTTCTGTAAACTGAATGTTTATGGCTTACAGCTAATGCAAATGTTATGTTATAGATATATTATGGAAAACATAGTCGTGGGCAGGACTGCTGTCTTGACAGTTGTCCAGCAGATAGTCATTACCAACCTCCACAAAGGGTTACTGCTAAAAAAGTTGGATGCTCACAAAGTGCCTTATACAAGCATATTAATGGAAGATTGAGTGCAAGGAAAAACGTATATTTGTTGATTTAGGACACTTTTGGAACCAAAGTCCTGAACAGAGACAAGCTGAAGGCTGCTATTAAGAAACATAGGTTTACTTTGAACCTCATCAATGCCATTGGCTAATCCAGTGCTTCTCAAACTATGGGGCGAGCCCCACTAGTGGGGCGCAGAGGTATTGCAGGTAGTTTTCCCCCCTTAGATTCTGTCGTTGTGAATGTTTCACTGCACTGTAAATTAAATCAACCAGCTCCCCCCTCTCACAAAATTAAACACACTCAAATAAATTAGCAATTGTGATCATCATTGTAAACAGAACCGGGACCTGGAACATCGGGCAGGGAGTTTGACATTGGAATATATCGCAGCAGAACAAAACAAGCTGAAGTAGCTGCACTATCAGAGATTCCATCTACAAAATGTACAAATATCTAAAAAGATCAGGGAACGTTTCAGAGTAAGAGAAGTCACACGGTCAACCATGGAGGAAATACAGGGATGAGTATCTTGCTCTTTACTTTTTTTATTTTGTACTTTTGAAAGCTTTGTAAATTTGATAAAACTACAACTTTTATTTTCTCCAACTGTGAGCTGAAGTTCTACATCTCGCAACTACTGACAATATATATTTCTGAGCCGGTTTTATACCAGTTCGCAACCCCTTTTTCCAACTAATTTATACCCTTAAAAACTTGTAGACTAACTCGGCTATTTAAATAAATAAAACACTTTAAAAATCAGGCGTGGTCACCATTCTGTGGGGGCGATAAAAGCATGGGGGGGCTTGTGTATGCTCCTTTGTCCAAAGTGGGGAATGATAAAAAAAAAGTTTGAGAAACACTGGGCTAATCCAACAAACGCTGCATTGATGAAGTAATTCAGACTAGAGCAACCACCACCAAGTACATGGATACAGATTTTAGTAGGCCTATTGTAACTATCTACGGAACTAAATTTTAAGGTTTATTGAAATAAACGTTTTAATGAAATTATTGAGATGTACATGTATTTTCTCTGTTTAAAATGTTTACTAATAGCTTCTAAGAACTTACATCTACAAAGTAATTTGAAGAAAAAATGCAACAGGTCAATTAGGTATTGCTGTAATAGTCCTTTACAGCCATTTCATTGCATTTTGAAATGAGGCTGTGCAGTGTGTAAAAGATTTGTAAAAAGGAAGTGAGGACCAGCAGTTAGAGGTGGAAGCACCTCCTAAAAGACCAGCTTCCTCTTTCACTGCCGTGGTAACACAAAAGAGAAAAGAGAAATAGAAATGAGCGCTATATGAAAGTTATAGCTACAAATAGAAAGAGAGAACAGAATGCTGTTGTGATTAACCCCTTTAAAACTACAAAGTACAATGACTACAGATGTGACCATTTGCTCCACTACTGTCTATAATCCGCAGAGAAACTTTCTGACACCAAACAGGACAAAAAAAAAAAAAAAAAGACTAATAACCTCATTAGACCCTCACACAGTCTGAACTATTAAGCACACTGAGTGTCTGGCTCTGTGAAAAGACAGACACCGAGGACTGTAAATGTCTAAGTAGCAGCTGAGGTCCAGGAGCAACAGCTGCTTGGGTTGGCGGTCAGATTCTGTCTCCTGGGTGCCCCTTTTTTTCCTCAATTTAATAACCCTCTACTGCGACTTGCTGACATGCCTCCTTCATGCTTTTCACAACAAGAGCGCTAAACTTATTGCAGCATCCTGAAGCTCTAAAAATATTAACACTCAACAACCGGTACCAGCCATATGCTGGGGCAGCTGCTGAGAAACCCCCAGGGTTAACTAATCTGAGTGACAAGATGACAGACGAGGTCTGGCATACTTTGCAAACTTGCTCATTTAGCGATAAAGAAGAAACGATATATGACACACAGTATAAGGCGTTGCTCGACTTTATACAAAAAGGGAAGCTATGTATGTCCTTTTCTTCCAGTAAATCAAACACATAATTAAATAGTTGTTCTGCAACAGCAGTGTGCAGTCAATGCGCTCTGCATCCTGTTTTGCTTCCTGTGTGTACTGAAAAACATCACGTCACTTCTTTTTCCTTTGAATGGGACTTTTGAAAAGTATCTGAGACACAATACAGTTCATTATTTGTTCCACTTTCACAGGCCCATTAGAGTGTGAAAGCTCACTCCAAGCTTCTCCCAGGGCTATAATTTACTTCAACACGCAGATCTCTGTAAGAAGATGGTGGCATTCATCTGCTATTGGAGTGCAGTAGGTATGAGTTTGGAGGAAAGTCTCTTAAAAAAAAAAAAATCATGATTTGACTGGAATGTGCTCCTTCAGTTCACCATAGGAAAAAAAGAAACATCAGCTTTTAAATGTCACCCTTTAAAACAAAAACTGCTTTTTATTTGCTATTGCAGAATGCAGTTTTGGGAATTTCCGATGACAATGTAAATATATCCAGGATATAATTTGTTTTCCATTTCTTTTCATTCCTGTTACTGAAATGTTGATGTTTGGCTGCAACAAAACTGTGATTGATTTACCTGAAGAAGAGGAGAATGTACTGAATCAGCTAAACTGTTGAAGTACTTCTACACCAAAAATCAACTGATTTGATACATAAGTATATGCTTTTTTAAGCGCAATCAAGGTGAAATTTCCATAAAAATTGAGAGTTTTAAGAGCAATTTCATGATTTATCAACAATATTTACATATATTTGCAGTTTTTAATGGTAAAAACATCTTACTCTACGGTATCAGAAGTAAAACTTAGGATAAATAAAGGTACTATTACAGGCCAATTAACTGATATTTATTCTACCCACTAAATTCGGCAACAATAAAGAAAACTGTTTGGTCATTTCAAGGTAATACCTGAAACAATACTTTTTACAAGCTTCAAAGATACCCACGATTTTCAGCTCTTAAAATGCTGCGGCCCTCTTCATTTTTAACCTACACACACCATCTTGGTATGATCTGAAAGCTCTTTCAATTATCCTTCAGATTAAATTGCTGTTTTTTTTTCTGACATACTTAACATACTTAATTTTAGCTATTTTAAATCTGTAACCTTTTAAACTTTAGCATACCTTGATCCCATTCCTTTGCATGTTACACTGTAGTGAGATTTATACCACGAGAAACAAGCTCTGCTTATGAAGAGTGTTAGGTTCAAGCTAGGAATAAAACCATTACTACGTTCAATGATTACCTTGAAATTATTACTAAAAGTGAAATCACGTGCTAAGTAGAATTGTGATTTCTTTTCTACCAAAATGCACCAATTGTAAAATATAGCTTCATTTGGACTTGGTAATTAGGAAGTCTTTTTGAAGAAGTATTTGTTGTTTGTCTCTCTAAATGTAGCAGGATCATGCTAGGGCAGTAACTGCTACTAATTCTCCTAATTCCTATGGTTGCTTGGACTACAAACACTTCAGCCGAGGTTCTAGTTATATTCAATAAGCAGAGATAAAACGATATAAGGGTTTTAGCTTGATGTAAATGGACTATACAGATGAACTACAACAGAACTTACTGGAAACATTCAGCAGAAATAAACATAAATATACTGCCTTCTAAACTTTAAATTCATATTTTAAACAGTTTACAGTTTATTCTTCACTCTCTGAATGGTGGATGCTCTGTGTTCAAACTGAAGTCTGCACTAATTAACCAAGAGGAGTTGTCTAATTTGCTAAAATATATAGTATTACCACTTCTGCTACAAGTACTACTAGTAATAATATTCTTAATTTTATTTGCACAATAAAAAATATACAGTTTTATAGGTAAATAAGTTTAAAATACAGTGCAGGAAGAGGCAAAACGTCAGTCAGGCTTATCTACTTAGTGCTGCAACTTAAGCCTGTAATGAAACTTTTAGCATATTTAAACACAATATCAAGATTAGAAATACTAGATTGTCACATCTCAGTTTCAGGGATTTTTTTAGGAGGGCGGGGCAAGTAAGCCTATTCTTGTTTTCCTTTAAGATTGCAGTAAATAATTATATAAATTACTTTTAAAAAGGGCCTAATAAGAGTTCTTCAGAAAAAACCTTGTGGAAATGGACAAACCTTATATAGTTACTTAAGAACGCACTGGAGAACCTCACATAAGACTGTAACAGAAAATAAGGTGCTGACTATTAAAACTTTATAACATCTGCTTGAATTCAGAATTAGATTGGACAAACCTGGAGTGACATTTGCTATGAAACAATTAACACACATCATTAGTCTGTGCAAACAGCATGCAGGAACTACTAAGCAGAAGAAAGCACCGCGGGGCTGCAGTTATAATCTGATCAAGCCTGAAGGATTACTAACCAAAAGTCAACAGATAAATTATATTATAACCAAGTAAACCCCTAAGTGTGAATGAGCTTACCTGGAACACAGCAATCGGCGCACAACTCAGTGTTTCGCAGGCGTTTAGACATCCTTAAATCTGCAGGAAACGCTTTCTAAAAGGTGCAGAGCATTAAACCCGTTACCATAACCATTGGTTGCACTAAAGGAAGACGCCTTCCGCGTTAGCTAGACTTAGCTAATAAATACATAAAAAAACACAACGATCTAATACTTTATTTAGCTGCTGCTAGCCTTATAGGTTGGGCACGATAACGTTAGCTTTCAAGATTTAAGAGAAGCTTCTCCCCTGCCATACAGCTGACTAAGGCACCCACCTGCCTCGCTAACTAGCCTGCGCCCATTTGAGAGTTTACCCCTCAGTTTCTGCGAGACGGCAGGAGCAGCTGCGACTGTGACCTACTAACAGGAGTCAGTAAGCCCCGAGTCTTGACTGTCAGGAAGCAAAACTCCACAATTATAACAGTGACGCCCCCTGGTAATACTCCAGTGTACACCCAATTAATTATTGTCTATTGCGATTTTAGACCTACATCTTGCTAAGCACAACGCAACATGTTTGGTGCCACACAACCTGACAGGCAATATTCAGGAAGACTTAACATGATTTTATGCACCTCTACACAGGAGGTGAGTTTGATCT
The DNA here is from genome assembly GCA_963556495.2 of Valencia hispanica. Lineage (NCBI taxonomy): Eukaryota > Metazoa > Chordata > Actinopteri > Cyprinodontiformes > Valenciidae > Valencia > Valencia hispanica. Next base: position 30,525,669 of record OY747704.1, read on the forward strand.
ATGCACCTTTTGATAAGGTCCAGCAGGGGTCACAATTATCTCAATAAGTACAGTATGGTATTTATTTACGTACATTGTCATCTTGAACTTAATGCAACATAAAACAACCACAAAATATAAAATATGGTGTATTATTTACACGATTCACCCCATTCGCAAAAAATGAAAGAGCATGATCATTGGGCAAATACCAAAGGAGATATACCTTGGCATCTCGCATGAAGTTACATTTCTAGATAATTGATCAAGCAAAAGCCATCATTATGTGCCCACAGTCACCACACATAAGTATTAGTAGTTGTTCTTAAATGTCGGCCTGGACGCCTTCTGCTACCACCACCCCTTTCAGAAACATCCCCTCTTTACTGTGAAGCTTTTTGGAAATATTAACGAGTGTTTGTACTTTTAGTGCTCAACGTCACTTTGTTTGCCACAACTGTACTGGTCATTTTCAGAATCAAAATGATTCACCAAGTTTGTGCACACAAAACAAGGACTTTGATTCCGCTTTGCTCTGAATAAAGTCATTTAAAATATAAACATGTCAAAAAGGCTATGAAAAAGCTTTTTCTTTCTTGTGCAAATGTAAATATACAGTGCTCTTACAGAGAGGAAGACAAGGTTGAATTTGTGCAAATGCATGGTATCAATCTGGGCCCTCTGACTGTTAATTGCTCAAGTAAGATAGCCTGGGGGGGAAAAGTGTCTCTGTAGCGGCTGTTTTTTTGCAAATAGTTCTCTGTAGCACTAATCTGAAGGTAAAAGCCTAAGAAGTTTTTGTCCAGGATGTGTGGGGTCTGCAGAGATGTTAGTTGCCCGTTTTCCTGGCCCTAGTCCTGTACAAGTCCTGGATGGAGGGAAGGTCAGCCCTGATGATCCTCTCTGCAGATCTAATTGTCTAATGAGATCCACTGGCATGATCACTTGTCACTGTTTCATTTTTTTTATCTTCACCTTCTGTTACTTGTTGTTTGTCATTTATTTATTAACTTATAAGATTTATGTTTTGTATGTTTTTAGTATGCTATTCTATAAATATGTGTTACATTTAATATGTTTCTGTAGTGTTGCTTGTGCATGCCAAGTGTTTATTTTTTAGCTGAATTAGCTAAAATCTTTTCTAGTATTATATATAAGGATTGACTTTTAAACGTATTAGATGTGTGTAACAGTGCATGTGACAAATGAACATGAAAATAAAATGGATATAAGTGATTGAGATCGATACGTTATACCAAGAAAGCATTAAAGGTCTGACCAGCCAAAATGTTTTAGATTTTGAACTGGCGATCTCAAATTCAGTCAAGATTCCAAAGCCCCCACAAACAAACCACTTTAATTTTGCACTGAATCATGAGCTTTGAAACAGATGCATACTTCAGCATCATCAGCCAGCCATGGTGTGTAGTCATATATTCTTGCATGACTTACACTACTTACACCACAGGGGAGTACTCCACTTATCATCATTTACTGGACATGCAAATAGGCAATAGAAAGCTGTTTTTCGGCGCAATAAATTTTTTCCCTGTCTAGTGGCACCTCTTCAGCCCATGCTGCCCTGGGCAGAAAGCCACATAACCTATATCATAAACCACCACTGCACATAGTAAAAGAAATAAAGAGACAAAATAACAAAAAGCAACAACAACAAAAAATACAAAAAATGCAAAATAAAAGATACAGATACAAAATAAAAAAGCATATGCTGCAAAACAACAGTGGAGAGATTCAAAGTGAATAAAACTCTCCAGATAAAACCCAGATATTAATGTGCGGAGGAGCTCAATTTGGCCGCTTGTATCTGCATCAAGTTCTAGCCAGAGTATATGCGGTAAAAGTAGAAAACTTATATTTAGTGTCTTGTAGCCTACTCATTTACCTTACTAAATACAGTATTGTATAACTTACATAACTGCAGATTTCAAATGGCTGTGCAAATAGTGTACAGCGCTATCTTGAGGATTTTCAGGCAGTTTCACCAAGATCAGACTTTTGAGCCTTGGGAAACAGAGTAAACTGTCTTAATGAAAACATGTTTAAGCCATTTGACTATTTTGTTCATCAATATGGTGTCAGGACTTTTCATTTTGCTGACACTGACATGAATACTTGCTAATGGATTACCCATTTTGAGCAAGTGACACGGTTTTGCATTTTATCAACCAGGTTTACAGTTTGTACTGATTGTTTTGAGAAATACACAAGCTGTTGTGCAAATGTTGAGACTAATGTGAGAAATGCATCAAAGCGTCTGAAAAAAAACAACCTGTAACGTCAATGGCAGAGTCAGTGTCAGTGAAATGTGCACCCCCCTGCAATTGTACACTCCTTTTATACATCATTGGCGTAGCCACGAGTGTGCCAGGGTGTGCCAGTGCCACCCACAGAGCCAGCTGGCACACCCAAAAATCTGAATGCATTTATAAACATCTATAACGACTTTTTTTTCCAAAAAGCTGCTAGCGACAAATCTAGCGACGTTTCTGACCACCCTAAGCTACTTTCTGTGAAACTTTGTCGCCGATATTTCCTGCATTTTAGAGACCCAGCTTGCTCCTACCCAAAGGGAATGATCTGCGCATGTGTATGCTGCATGATCAGAGTATGTCCACTGACCAATCATAAACCTTTTTCGGTTCATTTCACCCACTCACAAACAAAGTTGTTTTTTAGTTAATGTAAATTCAAAAGTAAAAAATAAGTCTGCATGTATATAAGACCGATCTTACTACGGTAATTAAAGAGTAACTAAACCCCAAAACAACTTTTTTTTGCTTCTAAACTGTATAAATGGGTCTTTACCAATGCAATCTTTCAGTTTCTGGGGATTTTTTTACATTTTGGTGTAAACTTGTTTAATTCTACACCTTTTGGTCTAAAAACGTCTTAGTGCTGCCCTCTTAGGGTTGAACGGTGGCTACTACATTTGAATTTTGTGATTGGTGGAGAGCGGTACATCTCTACGTCACAGCAGCCATGGTCTCACGGACACGCCCCGTGGGTTTGGGTATAAAACTATCAGACATACCGGCCCCCCTCCCCGTGGAGTTTTTCAGGTTACCATTATTATCACATTAGCACTTAGTTAGCATAGCTAACATACTGTTTTCAACGTTAACCTATGTTAGCATTACCACTCAGAGACCGGACCCATCCTGTCTCTCTCTGCCTCAGCAGCAGCGCCAGCCTCAGGCAGCGCTGACTTAGCGCCCCGAGCCAGCGGCTCGAATTGATACGGCTCGCGGCCGCTGGGCTCCATAAAGCCTCCCTCTACTCCTCTATCTCCAGTGACGACGGAGGAGATCCGCTGGTTCAGGGCGCCGAGCCAGCGCCGCCCGAGCTCGGTGCTGCTGAGGCAGAGGGAGACAGGAGGAGTCCGGTCTCTGAGTGGTAATGCTAACATAGACTAACGTTCAAAACAGATGAATGTTGATCAGATCGATCTGTCGCAAAACTGCCAACGTTGCTTTGGTCACTGTCCATGTTTCAGTGTCACATTAAGCTAGCTGTCACTGTCCTCCTGAACACACCCCCACGTTCCCCCCTCCGCTCATCCTCCATACATGGCCACACCCCTCCGTGCTTCCTGGCACCGCCCACTTTGTAGAATTTTTCAAATGTTGTCTGGGGGTGGGGTTATGATTTTTCAGGGGGTTCAGTTACACTTTAAAGTGTAACTGAACACATGGGGTTCAGTTACACATGATGAAATCATCATTATGCAAATTAGCGCATGACGTCATCTGGCGACATTTAGCAACTTTCTGGGGCAACTTCAGCTACTTTCTGTCGGAGACAGTTGGCAACACTGGTGGTGAACAGGATTAAAACCAGCAGCAGAGCTACAATGCTCACTGAGAGATTAGTTGATAGCATCTCATTGCTCATGTTCGAAAAAGAGCTTGCAGACAAACTAGACTCTGACGAAATAATAAACCTGTTTAAGGCCAAACCACGCCGCCTTGCCTTGTGGAGCTGCATTCAGAAGGTGGGAAGTTCAGATGCTTAAATATTATGTACATGTGATAGTGTGAGAAAGAAAGAAATAGGATAAGATTAACAGGTTTACTTATAAATATTACAGGATATGCATTTGAAAATTGTTAATTTAAATTGCGTTAAAAACGTGTTTTAAGGTTGAAAAGTTATTATAATGTATTTCAGAAATTGAGAATGTGTTTGATTATACAAGTTAATGCCAGCCAGTGATTTTGAATATGTTGGTCTGAATTTATTCGTTTTGCCTGCAGGCCTGTAGGTAGGGGGAGCCCTAGGCAAAAATGTTCTATTTGTTGAGAATAAATTTGGCACACCCACCCAGTGTTTGCTGGTGCACACCCAGTGTCTTTTTTCTGGCTACGCCACTGTTATATATGCTTTGAAAATAAGCTAAGCTGCGCAGAGAACGGCGGGAAGCGCGGTCTGGGAGAGAATGCAATGACATCATGAAGAATGTTTTGAAAAACTGAGCTCAGATTGTGTGATCACGCAAGAGCTGAACAGTTTCACTTTTCCAACCTCCCTCCCCTGGATCGTCAGCGTTCTGACGACGCCTAAACGTCAGAGGGAAAATAACAAAATGCATATATAACACGCAATCACAAACAGATTAGATAACCGTCAACAGTTTTATTTTAAAATACAATCATTTTCAATAACTGCCTAATATTTAAATGAAGTTCAATGAAAGCCAATGATTTACGGATTCATTTACGGCAACCTTTTTTTTTTAGCTCCCCCTCCTGACATATCCAATGGTTTAGTCCGACCTGGAACTGTCTATTATTTTCGGTAAAGACGATGCTTGCGGCTGAAACGTCTGTTTCTGTGTTTAATCGACGGCTGCAACGTTTCCCCACACAAACAGATAAACTACCATTTTAAAGTCAGCTACTTCGAAGTTTTTTTCTCTCGATGATGTAATTTAGTACTGCGAGTGTTCTTCAGTGTGGGACACCCCCGTTGCTGTTGCTAGGTGCTGCTCCTGCCACTTCCTTGTTCAAAAGTTTTATTTAGAGGAAAGCCTGGGGGCAGAAGTTGGTCACTGGACCGGGTGTCATTCCTGCAGTCAGCGGTAAAAGCGATGGAGTTATGGCGCACATCTCGCTGTAATTAGCGTGTTGCCGCCGCCGCTTCGTTAATAGATGAAATACTCAGAGGCTGTCGGCAGTGAAAGGCTCCAGAAAGAGGAAGATGTCCACGGCTAGCATTAGCGAAGACATCCAAGGGAAGTTTCCCCTTCATTCCGCCGTTTGGGGAAACGACTACAGGAAACTGGAACAGCTAATAAGATTACAGCAGGTTTGTAGAAACACCAAGTTAGGTGCTAGGAGCACTAAATGAAAGCAGAGGCTATTTGCTTGATGTGTGTGTGTGTGTGTGTGTGTGTGTAGCCTGTTAAAGTAGGCCAGAGATGTTGACAGATGCTCGGCTGTCACTCAGTAAAGTTACCTGATGATCAGCTACCTCACTTTAACTTCCTCAAAAACAGGAGGGAACAACAGGTGCATCTGGGATTTGCAACACTTTGATCGAAAAGTTATTATATTTCTGGAATTTAATTCAAAAGTGAAACTCTTATAGATTTATTACCACACAGAGGGATATATTTATTTTTTGTTCATTTGATAACAATGGCTAAAAGCTCATGGAAACATAACATTTAGTGTCTCAGTAATGCTATGGCCTGCAAAATCCCGGGGAACTCTGCTGACTTTTTAGTCCAGTTGTCATTGCTAAGGATGCTGGGGTCACACAGAGTGCTGTATCCAAGCATTTTTTGTAAGATTAATTGGAAGGAAAAACTCTTGTAAAAAAATAAAGTAGTAATAACTGCAGTACTGAGAGGATCTTGAAGCAAAGCCCATTAAATGTGTGACCGCAGCTGCTGTCAGGTCAAGAGCCTCCACAGACCTCTATCTAGGTCATGGAGAGTACAACTGTTGCATTTCCAGATCCAGTGATAATTTCATAAATGTCTTACCAGGTCTAAGGAGAATAAGGACTGGACTGTTCCTCAGTGATCCAAAGGCCTCTTTTCAGATGAAAGTAAATTTTGCATTTCATTTGTAAATCAAAGTCCCAACGTCTGCCGGCTGAGTGGAGAGGTACACAATCCAAGTTGCTTGGGGAGTCATTTCATCTACTTTGTTCTCCTAACAAGGTTTAGGGAAATGCAGATTTTATTTTTTCCAGCTGAACTTTGCACCTCATCACACTGCCAAAAGTATCACTACCTGCTTTAATGGCCATGGGATCGCTGTTCCCATCGCCCCATACACGGTTTAGTTAGTATTGTCAAGAAGAAGAAGAATAAATCTGTATAAAATGTGGGGTTTTGCTTTTTGAATTGAATTACAGAAGTTAACTTTTCAGTGATATTTTTGAGATGCACCATATAGTACTCTTTTATCTTAGTTTATGGTTAAAGGTTATTTTACAGAAAAAAATTAAACACAGCATTTGCCAGAATACAGACAGGTTTGTTAAAGAGACTTAAAGAAAAAAAAAACCCAAAGAGTCTGTAAAGAGAAAACCCTGTTGGTCTAAGAATTTATTCCGTTGACATGATATTATCTCTTTCTTTCGATTATTTATGGTCCATGCTTATAGTGGCATTATTGTTTTAATCTATTAATTATTGATAAAGAAAATAGGTTTAACCCAGAAGTGACAGTCATTTGTTACACTCACATAAGCATTTAAGGATTTTGTAGTAAATGCTTCACTCTTTTGGTGCTGGCCTTTTATAAATTTACCGTTAAAAGAGGCGCCTTACATATCCAAGATTACAAAAAGACTTTTATAAGATATTAAGAAAAAAGATGGAGTACAGATCATGTACAAAGACATGCATGTCGTAGAGGATAAAGAGATGACTGATAATGTTTTTGTGCACATCTGTATCCATTTCATAAAAAAATCTAACAATTTTAATATAATTTATTTTTAATAATGAAAAAAAGAATTACAAATAAAAATAAATTTACATTTCTGAGAGTCTGTTTAAGACCGACTTTTTACAGGGGGACTTTGGCACTACTAACCAATGATTACACGTCAATTATAGTGAGCCAGTTGAAAATAAAATAGACTTGTTGCTTGTGTGGTGGTGCAGGTCTGTATAATTATCAACCAGTCCCAGAATTAGTGTACAGCAGCAGAGGGATGTCATTCAGATAAATGCGGTCTGTTGTGATCCTCTTTGAATGATTGCCTATACTTGTATGACATAATTGCTGCACTTGTAATGTTTACCGTTTGTTGTTTTTTTGTTCCCTTAGAATGACATCGAGGCTGTTGACCCCAGGGGTCGAACACCTTTGCACCTGGCCGTGTCGCTCGGACACCTGGAGTTAGTGAGAGTCCTTCTGAGACATGGTGCTTCAGTGACTAAAGAAAATGCCAAGAATTGGACGGGTTAGTCTGCTACATATCAGCTAAGAAATGCTAGGAAACACGGTCTTTCATCTTCTCCTAGATATGGGCTTTTCACATCCGTTTCTTGGTGATGTCATCACCTAAATCCCCTCCTCATCTGTTGGTAATGGACTTTCTTGTAGATGCTTAAAATGCTCCCACAGTTACAGTAAAACAGTCACCATTGAGGTTTTCTAATGGATAATTGCAATACCAGTGGGAAAGATGCTGATACTTTAACATGCACTGTGGTTTCCATGCACTTCTGTGTATTTGTGCAGTGCTGCAGGAAGCTGTCAGCACTGGAGACCCAGAGATGGTTCAGTTAGTGCTTCAGCGTAGAGACTACCTCAAAGCCTCCACTGCTCTGGGAGGAGTGCCTGAGCTGCTGTTGAAGATCAAGGAGGTTTTATTCATATTTTTTAACAGAATGTTTGTAAGCCTGGAAACATGTACTTCAAGAATAAAGACATGACCTTGTTTTTATTTCTCCCCAGTCTCCGGACTTCTACATGGAAATGAAATGGGAATTCACCAGCTGGAGTAAGTGAAGTGAAGTTTGTTTTTGTGTGCGTGTGTGTGTTATTTTCCTTTTAAATGCACAGACCAGCTTTTCTTAATGCTCAAGCAGCCACATCTTTTTACATAAAGGTTTCATCAGGTCATACAGGCAAAACAACATACCTGCCTGTGTTATTTCTGTTGAGCTGAGAGTCACATTCTTTCCATGTTCATGTCGTTGCTTTACAGTCCCTCTTCTGTCCCGGATTTGCCCAAATGATGTTTGTCGCATTTGGAAAAGTGGTGCCAGCCTTCGAGTCGACGCCACCCTTCTGGGCTTCGACAACATGACCTGGATCAGAGGCCGTAGGAGTTACATCTTCAAAGGAGATGGTGTGTGTGTATGTTTAAACTCCTACATGTAAAAATGTTTCCTTAGGATTTTTTTTTAAGGAGTGTAAAAACCTCTTCTTCTTTTTTTGTTTAACAGATTCTCATGCCGAGTTGATGGAGGTGAACCACGATGATGGCGTAGTCGACACTGAACGCTTCAATATATCCCAAGAAATGGAAGAAGTCACGTTGGAGTCGATGCAGCCAGCTGAACAGGAAGTTGCTAAAAGATTAACTACTCCCGTTGTCAACACCTACTTGGACACAAAGGATATTGCGTTTGAAAGGCAAGGAGGCTTTTTTTCTGGTTGCAATCACTCACTACACAAATAGATCTAATGTCCTCTAATCAGTTTTATTGTCAGCTCATGTTTGTCCCTAATTAGGGTGTTTGAGCAAGATTATTACTAATCTCATGGTGAGAGTTTGAAGTATATCTGTGTGTAAAATGAACTGAATGAGTGGATACATTAACTTGTTATTTTACCATGAAAGCTCAGTCCAGTTTCGCTAATAAACACACCAACCCAAAAAAAGTGTCATCAAATGTATTCATACTTCTTAAACCTTTCCATGTTTGGTCATAATACAATCAAAACATCGTTGTATTTAAATGATAGCCTAACACAATGCCGTGCATGATTGCTAAGAGGACTTCACAATGATGCATGGTTTTCCTTTTCTTTTTTTTTCTTTTATGAAAACAAATCTGAAACGTTTGAGGTCATTTATATCCAACACCCCCATCACTACCCAATCGCAAGACTATTACTTTTGCCCATTCTTTGGAAAACGTCTCAAGCTCAGAACGGATGGAGAGCATATGTAATAATGTCTTCTCAATTCAGCTTAGGTCATAACATTGACTGGGCTGTTCTAACATGTGAATAAGGTAGGAGCGAAACCATTTGATTGTAGGTCTGACAGCAGTCGAGCATGTTTGAAGACCCTCTGCTGTTTTTAATTATGCAGTATTTTGTGTGTGTCTGTCACTTAAAATCCAGAAAAAATACATTAACCTTTTGTCGTTGTAGTGTGACAAAAATGCAGGAAACATCCAGGGGTTTGACATGCGTTCGCAAGCCCCTGCTCCATCACAGTTTAAAATGTTCTCCTTATTGTCAGGGGTCGTTCTAAGATTACAAAAATACTTTCCGTAACATTGCCTTGCTCTCTCAAATAGCTTTTCTTTCCCCCAACAGATGCAAATCTGGGATTTTGGGCTGGAGAACTGACAAAACTGAAGTGGTCAATGGATTTGAAGCGAAGGTTTGAAAAAGTTATACTGCTGCCATTTAAACTCCATCTCCACTAGCAGCTGGTCATTTGGTTTGTTTTTTTTCCCCTTCAGGTTTTCAGTGTGAACAATGTAAACGTGGTCATCAGGACAAGGACGGAGCATTTAACAGATGAGGAGAAAGCCAGGATTAAAAGTAGGTGGCAAACAGTTCTCTTACGTGATTTCTGTTTCTCCAGGCTTATAAATTGACGTGTAACTTTGTCTATCCAAAGGTGAAAGGAATGTTTTGGAGTCTCTGCTGGGGACTGTGGAGCAGCACATAAGTGCACAGGGGGTAAGATGGGCTTTTCAGTATCGATTAAGGATCAAAGCATTTTTTTCGCCCACAGTTAATGGCTCATTTTAGACGGTTGCTTTGGTTGATTTGCAGAACTTAACTCTGGAGTATGCCACAGCCACAAACCCCACTGCAATCACTCCAGATGAATATTTTAATCCTGAATTCGACCTGGGTAACAGAGACATCGGCCGTCCCATTGAACTGACTATTCGAACACAAAAGTGAGAGAATTTCTGTTTGAGTTTTTTGCGCTATCTTCATCAGTTAGGGTTCATATTTGATAAATGCCTTCTGTGATGTTTATTCAAATAGGTTCAAAGGAACCCTGTGGATGAGTGAGGACCATCCTCTGTCCCTGGTGGAGCAGGTGACCCCCATCATTGACCTCATGGCTCGAACCAGTTCACATTTTGCACGATTAAGAGACTTTGTAACCCTCAAGTTTCCTCCTGGATTTCCAGTTAAAATAGGTATAAGTCAATCCCTGTGATTTCTTTTTTTTAATAAATAAAATTAGCATTTTAAAGAAACATTGTTTTTTCTTCTTCTCAGAGATTCCCCTGTTTCATGTGCTGAATGCCAGGATTACATTTGATAATGTGAACAAATGTCGCACCGAAGAGGAGGCAGCAGTCACGCCAACGTCTGCAGAAGAAAATGAAGTTGCCACAGGTTACAATGCATTCCAGAACATTTGCTGTCCTGAAAACAAACTCTAAATGTCCTAATTCCTGATCTCGTTCTTCTTTTGGTTCTGCCCTCCTCCCACAGCCTCAACCCCATTTCAGGTATGTCCCTCAGTGTTCGAGGTCCCTCCAAATTATCACCGCCGAGGGGGCAGCCGCCACGCTCCGGTGTCCAACAATGACGATGAGCTTCTGCAGTATGCCATCCATCAGAGCCTCCTTGACTCTCAAAGAGGCTCAGGCGAGGTAAGAACTCCTAGATTCTACCTGATGCACAAAGTAGTGCTTCATATGTTCCACTGCTTATTTTCCAATGTTCTACATACTCTTGTCTAAATTCCCCTCTTATTTGTGTGTTTAAAGGAGGGGAGCTGGGGTGATGCTAATGGGGAATTTCCATATGCAATGACAGGCAGCCAGAGCGATAGGTAGGTCCTGCCCTTTTATACACAGCAGACATGTCAGCGAGAAAGCTATGGAGAAGTTTAAAGAAGGGTTTTAAAAGAATGTCCTAAACTTTGTGCAACTCACAAGGCATCGTTCAATCCATCTTCTGAGAATAGTGGCCCACTTACATAGTGTTTGTGTAGATTATCAGTCCTCCAGGGCATAGTCTTGAGTTAAAAAATAAAGGCAACTGGACTTCTCTTGTTATCTTGAAGACGTTTCACCTCTCATCCAAAAGGTTTCTTCAGAACTGAGGAACCTTCACCAGGTTTGCACACATTGTAGCTGGTATTTTGGCCCATTCTTCCAGATCTTCAGATCTTCTCTAGAGCTGTGATATTTTGCGGCTGTCGCTGGGCATCACAGACTTTCAACTCCCTCCACAGATTCTCTATTGGATTGAGGTTCTGGAGACTAGCTAGGCCACTCAGTACCTTGAAGTGCTTTTTACGTAGCCACTCCTTCGTTGCCCGGGCGATGTGTTTGGGATCATTGTCATGCAGGAAGATTCAAACACATTTCATCTTCAATGCTCTGCAGCCCCAAAGCATAATGTCTCCACCCCCATGCTTCATAGTGGTTATGGTGTTCTTGGGAGGCAACTCAGCATTTTTCCCCCTCCAAACACGGCGAGTGGCGTTTATACCAAAGAGTTCTATTTTGGTCTTCTCTGACCACATGACTTTCTCCCAATCCTCCTCTGGATCGTCCAGATGGTCTCTGGGAAACTTTAGATGGGCCTGGACATGTACTGGCCCAAACAGGGAGACTCCAGGATTTTAATCCATGACAAGATAGTGTGTTACTAATAGCAACTTTGTTACTGTGGTCCCAGCTCTCTTCAGGTCATTGACCATTTCCTGTGTCTAGTTCTGGGCTGTTTCCTCACTGTTTTCAAGATAATTTGTACCCCACGAGGTGAGATCTTGCATGGAGCTCCAGGTCGAGGGAGATTGTCAGTGATCTTGTATTTATTCAATTTTCTAATAATTGCTCAATCAGCAATGGAGCAGGAGATCGATAGACTGATTGGTAGAGCATCTGCAGTTATGCAGGCGTTGTACCGGTCTGTCGTGGTTAAGAAGGAGCTTAGCTGAAAGGCGAAGCTCTTGATTTACTGGTCGATCTACGTTCTTACTCTCATCTATGGTTGCAGACTCTGGGTGGTGACCGAAAGAACGAGATCACGGAAACAAGCGGCTGAAATGAGTTTCCTTCGTAGAGTGTCTGGGCTCTCCCTTAGAGATAGGGTGAGAAGCTCAGTCATCCGGTGGGGCCTCAGAGTAGAGCCGCTGCTCCTCCACATCTAGAGGAGTCAGTTGAGGTGGCTCGGGCATCTGGTCAGGATGCCTCCTGGACGCCTCCCTGTTGAGGTGTTTCAGGCACGTCCTACAGGGGGAAGGCCCAGGACACGCTGGAGGGACTATGTTTCTCGGCTGGCCTGGGAGCGCCTTGGGGTTCCTCCCGAGGAGCTGGAACAAGTGGCTGGGGAGAGGAAAGTCTGGGTCTCTTTGCTTAAGCTGCTGCCCCCGCGACCCGACCCCGGATAAGCGGAAGAAGAAGATAGATGGATGAATGGATCAGTTGATCTCTTCTCACCAAACTGCTTGCCTATTGTAGATTGGCTCATCCCAGTCTTGTGCAGGTGTACAATCTTGTCCCTGATGTCCCTAGACGGCTCTCTGGTCTTGGCCACGGTGGAGGTTGGAGTCTGTCTGTTTAAAGGTGTTGACAGGTGTCTTTTATACAGATAACAAGTTCAAACAGGTGCCATTATTACAGGTAACGAGTGGAGGATGGAAGAGCTTCTTAAAGAAGAACTAACAGGTCTGTGAGGGCCAGAATTCTTGCTTGTTTGTTGGTGCTAAATAGTTATTTTCTTCACCACTATACAAATAAATTCTTTAAAAATCATACATTGTGATTTTCTGGATTTTTCTTTTACATTCAGTCTCTCACAGTTGAACTGTACCTATGATGTAAATTACAGACCTGTCTCATTTTTTAAAATGGGATAACTTTAACAATCAGTGGTTGCCAAATACTTTTATCCCACTGTGTGTGACAATGAAAGCAACTCTCAGGGATGAATCTCATTTCTTTTCTTTCATTGTCGTTCCAGAAGTATCCCAGAGGGGGAATTGATTGATTTTGATGACAACGTCAGCCCCTCTAGCTCTCCCTCTGCTTCCAGCCACGACTCAGACCTCCGCCTAGCCATGGAGCTCTCTGCTCGAGCTCAAGAAGAGGAGGAAAAGATGAGGAAGCAGGAGGAAGATGAGCTGGAGCGGATATTGCAGCTTTCGCTCACTGAGAAGTGAAAAGGGGCAGGAGGGAATTTTAAAACTTTCCTGGAACCAGAAGCAACCACCACACCTCAGTTTTTCCATCCTAACCTCTCCAAATCCACCTATGCAACCACAGATTTTTCAATTTTACTGTAAAAGACCTGGACCCATACAGGCAAAAAAACTCCATTATTTTCCAAAACATATTTTTGATAAAAACTTACTCTTTCCTATATCCGTATATTGGTATCTGCTCACTTCTTACTTAATTCAGACTGTTAAGGTCATTTAGTTATTTTTTTCCTTTTCAGATTCACAGCAGCATTCACATGTATTATTCATTGTTGTTTGGATTGGGGATAAATTAAAGTAAGTTAGGTTCATGAGGTAGCTTCAAATGGTATTTGGATGTCACACTTTAGGTTACAAGAAAATAATTTTTCATTTTCTCATCATGCAACGTCTTTTTTTTCTTCTTTTTTTTTAAAGCTTAGCACATCAGACTGATTTGAGCACTGCATAAAGCAGCAAGTTTGAGTATTATTGCAAAGTCTTCCTACAGAGTCACTACTTAAAATATTGGGCTCATTAAATAAGAAAAATCTCAGGGTTCCAACTTTCTAGATTTTTTTTAATTTTTTTTTTGACACGTTGGATTTATTTATAGGTTTTGGAACTATTGTATGTTTATGATGCAACATGGTACTACTTGTGCATATCCCGCCATGCTAAAACATAAGTGGAATGGTGGGTCCATGGAGCCATTTATGAATGCATTGTGATTTACGCTGTGAATGTACAGGTCTGCAGGTGGTTGAACAAAAGCAGGTTGCCATGGGAGATGTTTTTAAAGTAACTGCATGATGACAAAGCTGTGCTGCTCCCAGGCCTAGACTTGGCTTGAGGTAATAAAGTACTTATTTTTGTAACCTGTCACTGAGCAGCTTCATCTCCCTTCAAAAATGCAATAACAGAGACCGGTCTCATCTGTGAGTGGTCATGGAAACCAATGTAGCAGAGTTTACCTTCTCCGGCCATGAACAACGAGGTGTCAGACTCCAGCACAATTAACAGTAGTAGCTTCAGCATGTGCCAAGGATCGCTTTGCTTTAAAAAAAATGACTGAAGGTGTCGAGGTGTGGTGGAAAGTTAATGGAGTGCCACTAAAACTAAAACAAAATCTGTTTCATTGTTTTTTTTTATATTTTTTTAGCTCAACAGATCAGATGAAAATGCTTCATTTGAACCAGAGTGATACAGAGTAACATGAATTAACCACTATAGTTGATTTCACTGACAGACTCCCCATTGTTGCTATAGCTCCATTAGGAGCTTCAACCTAACTGTAATGGATCAAGTTGTCAAACCGGTGAAGCGTCAACTTTGTGAAGGCTAGCTAAAGTTAATGCAGATCTTTGCAATGCAACGTTTGAGCAAAGATGTTTTCTAAAAAAGGTTAAAAAAAAGTAAAAGAATGTATGAAAATGTTTTCAAAAATGCTCTAAAAATAAAAGCACTTTATTTCCACAAGGACTGAACATGTGGTTCTTTGCTAAGTTAGCAGCATAAAAATAATGTTTTATCATGACTAAAAAGGGTTTTATTTTGTTTCTCTTTTTCATGCTTTACTCAGTAAGGTTCTTTCTTACAAAAGGCTCAGTATAACAGTAATCATTTTAATGCTTCAGTCTAAACCTGAACAGCAATGTGAGGTACAGGTGCTTGCAGTAGAGTAGTGTTCTCTTGAACAGTTTTCACATTTGTTCGCTCTACAACTACAGACTTCTGTCAAATTTTCGAAGATTTTATGTGACAGATTAACTAAAGGATTTCTAACTTCTTTTTGTGTCCTGGATTAGTATTCAGTACCCTTTGTTTTTACATCCAAAATTAGGGCTGCACAGTTGGTAGCACTGTTGCCTTGCAGCAAGAAGGTCCTGGGTTCAAATCCCAGCCTGGGGTCTTTCTGCATGGAGTGTGCATGCATGGTTTCTCTGGCTTTCCTCCCACATTCCGAAAAACATGATTGATAGGTGAATTGGTTTCTCTAAATTGCTCTTATGTAAGAGTGAATGCATGGTTGTATGTCTCTGTTACCCTGTAATGGAATGGCGACCTGTCCAGGGTGTACTTCGCCTTCTGCCCTGTGAATGCTGGAGCAAGGCACCAGGCCTGGAAAAGAAAACAATCTGCTGCAGCCAATTGACCTGCGGAGAAGCTGCAGACATCCACAGCTCAATTTAAAGAATCTGTCAACTGGACAACGAATAATCATGTCCATTGGTCTGACCGTTATGGAAAAATGACAAGAACTGAAAGACCTACATGAAACCCAATGTGTAGCTGAAAACTAACAATGTGCATCATCCTGCACTCTTCATCTGCAAGCTGAAACATGGTGATGGAAGCCTCATGATGTGGGGGATGCTTTTATTCAGCAGCGACAGGGCAGCTCACCAGAGTTGATGTGAAGATAGATTAAGCTAAATAAAGGGCAATACTGAAAGAAAACCTGTCAGAGGGGAAAAAAAAGTCTTGAGACGGTTGGAGGTTCATCTTTCAGCAGGACCCTAAATATACACCTAGCGCTACGTACATTAGAATGGTTTAGATCAATGCAAATACAAATATAATAAAGCCCAAAGCTCAGAACTAAATGCAATTGAGAATCTAGTGCAAAAAATGATACTCACAGTTGCTCTTCATCTTTAAAAAATGAAATTGCAGAAATTTCAGTCTCTTAAGTGTACAGGACGTGTAGCGACATAGCCTAAAGTAGTTGCAGCCCATATTGGTTTTACAAAACATCTCTCCAAGAAGGCTGAATACAAAGCATACCGCTAGGAGCACCATCATTTTCTTCATCACACTACTTTGTGTGACATAAAATACCAAAAAAGCATGCTGAGGTTTCTGGTCATAGCGTGTAAAAAACGGGAACAAACCTCATACTATTTAAAAACACTTAGAAATAAGTGTAGATGTTTGTGAAGTTGATTAAAACAATGAAAGTTTAGATTGTTTTTCTCTAATTTATTTAGTCAGTGCACAGTCTTGCAAGATCCAACACAAAAGATGATTTTGACAGTTTAATTAATTAGTAATTAATACATTTCTACATGGTGTGCAATGTACAAAAGTATTCACATTTCACAACATCAGTGATTTGCAGAAAACTCTCGAGTGTGTCATGGCAAATCAAAGACAAGTAATGTATCTCTAAATCTACATGAAAGCCTTTTATTTATTTTTCTTCGTGGGACTTTTTGAGCCAAGCTTAGTTTAGATGATATATTATACATCAGATTACCGGATAAGGAATAATCTTCTCCAACATTTTTTTATACTTATCCAGAATTGGAAAAAATGTAATAAGTAAATAAATTAACCACACTTTTCCAGACTTTTATTCATAAAACAAATTAAAAACTGCAGTGGAGGGAAAGGAGTTGGATGGGGGCCCCCGTTGGCCGGTCCCTGGTCAGCTCCCTGCTGGGGGGTGGGGTACCCTCAGGCCTCAGGGCCCATGGCTGGATCCACCCTGGTGTAGCCGGTTGCCAGCAGAGCCCTTGGGCTCATCACTGTGGCCCCTGCATTG
The DNA here is from genome assembly GCA_963556495.2 of Valencia hispanica. Taxonomy (NCBI): domain Eukaryota; kingdom Metazoa; phylum Chordata; class Actinopteri; order Cyprinodontiformes; family Valenciidae; genus Valencia; species Valencia hispanica. The sequence continues at coordinate 30,542,584 of OY747704.1, forward strand.
TAGCCGCTAAATGTTCCCCTGGGGCTCCCCTCTGCTCCTCTTTTGGGGGTGCGATCAGCCTTGTGTTGGTCTGCCTGGGGCTCTTTGGATGTCTATGGCTCCGATCTCATTCATGTCTGTGTCGATTCCTGGGAGGCGGATCGATGGCTCCTCACACCAACTACTGAACACTCGTATGGAGAAACCTTACACCAGTATGCTCATACACACACACAGGTGTGGGGATTCCAGTGTTTACAGATGCATTCTTGGGCTGAGGTGACCACTACTAAATCTTGTAATAATCTGTACCATGAGCTTTTTAGTGACGCTGTTATTGTATTTATATATCTGTCGGTTGTGGTTGTGTAGTTCTCAGTTTGCACTGTATGATTTGTTTTGTCGTTTTTTTTCCTTCTCTCTGCCATCCTCCGGGTGTGGAGACGGACTGGAATGTTTTATAAGTAGATTTTATTTGCATGTGCTGACAACAAACTGCAATTTATTAACAACTTTCAGATTTTTTGGGAGCATAGACATCTTTTTAAGGCAAATGGATTTAGTTTGAACAGGTCAGGTGTAAGACTGTTTACCTCCAATATTTTCTACTTCCTACGTCATCCCTCTGTGCTTGGAGCCAAAAAGGAGAAACACAAAGACTTATCTCAAAAGGAAGACCAAACAAAGCTGAGTGCAGAGGGGGAGGAACTTCTTCTGCCCTCACTCATGGGAAGCTTCGAACAGAAGCCGGAAGAAGGATCTTTATTTGCCCCAAAAGCCCTCAACAGCCCTAAAGAACAGGACAGCGGACCTCCATCGCCCCCGCAAACCCCTGACAGCCCACCGTCTTCCCTACCGCCCCCTCCCCCAATCTGAAATTCACTGAGCAGATGATGGAGCGGGTCAACATTGGGCTCAGATTTACCCCCTAGACCAATCTGTTTTCTTTACCCATAAACCCCACACCAGGATGATTAAATGATAGGGCAACAAGCCCGGCCCCCTCCTACCCCACCATGTAAGCATGTACAATCTCCACAGTCTGATGTATGATGTGTTAAGGGTCCAGGCTGCGTGGATATCAGCAGTCAGAACTTTTCCCAGGACAAGCTGGGACCCTGTTCATTAGAAGGTTCGATCATTTCTGTACTTATAAGTAACAGAAGGAATGTAGTTATGTCAAAAAACAGAGCACTGCATTCTAAAAGGTTTTTAAGTAAAGTAAACATACGCTGTACACAGCCCACCCCAAAATACAAGGGGCACAATAATACTCTTAAACCTGTTAAGATGGCCTTATTAAATGTCAGGTCTATAGTAGGGAAGACATTTTTAATCAATGATCTTATCACTGAGCATGGCCTTGATTTTATGTTTTTAACTGAGACTTGGTTAGATAAGAATAGCAGTGTTTCTCTTATCGAATCAACCCCTCCCAACTTTAGTTTTGTCAACCAGGCCAGACAAACAGGAGAGGTGAAGAAGTTGCTGTTTTATTTAATGAATCATTCCAGTGTAAGCAGTTATCTCTTGGAAGCTTTCCTTCTTTTGAATATGTTGCTGTACAGCTGAAGGCCTCATCTAGAGCCATGTTTCTCAACATTTATCGGCCTCCAAATTACTGTGCTGACTTTAATGATGATTTTAGTGAACTGCTGTCTATAATCTGTGTTGATTTTGACTGTATAATTATTGTTGGTGATTTTAACATCCATGTTGACAATCCCCAGAACAAAGGGTCTAAAGACCTGAGTAACAATCTGGACAACTTTGGGCTGACTCACCATATAACAGAGCCCACACATTATAAGGGTCATGTTTTGGACTTACTGATCTCGAAGGGTCTGGGCATTTCCAAGATTAATGTGCGTGATGTGGGCTTGTCTGACCATTGTTGTGTTTTCTTTGAGAGTATAATTTCGGTTCACATAAATGTTTTAACGGAGGTTATCACAAAACGATGTATAACTGAAAACACTAGTGACATCTTTAACCAGGTCTTCTCTCTAACACCTGCCCTTTGAGGGGGTTCAGTCAATGAACTTGGCAACAGCTTTAATGCTAAAATATTAAATGTTATGGATACTATTGCTCCCACAAAGGTGAAGGTTATCTCTGGAAGGAAAAAGTCTCCATGGAGAAATTCCACACTGGTGAGAAATGAAAAAAGGGAGTGTCGGAAAGCCGAGCGCAGATGGAGAAAAACAAAACTTCAGGTTCATTATGACATCTATAAAGAGAAACTTCACTCTTATAACTTACAACTGAGGAATGCAGGGAAGTCATATTTTTCTGACATCATCACCAGAAATAGTCATAGTGCTCGCACATTATTTGGTGTTGTCGACAGGCTAACAAACTCTCCTGTGTCAGAAGCACCTGAACTCTATTCCACCAAGGCCTGCAATGACTTTGCCAAATTCTTCACAGACAAAATCCAAAATATTAGACAAGCGGTTGGTTCATTAACGGCAGGTTCAGGTTATGTACAGTGTCCACGGAAAATCTGTTTAAACACAATGAAACAGTTTTATCTCATAAACAGCATAGATCTGGAGGACATCTTACGTCAACTGAACTCCTCCTCTTGCTGCTTAGACATCCTGCCCACAGGCTTTTTCAAAAAGGTCTCAAAGATCTTGGAGTGAACTCATCTTTAATGTCGGGTGTTTTCCCAGAGCCCCTGAAAACAGCTGTAATTAAACCCCTGCTGAAAAGAGACAATCTGGACAAGACACAAATGAACAACTACAGGCCCATCTCCAATCTACCATTTTTAAGTAAGATCATTGAAAAGGCTGTTTTTCATCAACTAAATGACTTCTTAAGACAAAGCAACTGCTATGACGTCTTTCAGTCAGGATTTAGACAGCACCACAGCACTGAGACGGCTCTGACCAAAGTCATCAATGACATCCGTTTGAATATTGACAGTGGAAAAATGTCAGTGTTAGTTTTACTGGATCTCAGTGCTGCATTTGATACTGTTGACCACATTATTTTACTCAAACGACTGGAGAACTGGGCGGGTCTCTCTGGCACTGCACTAAACTGCTTCAAAACGTACTTAGAGAACAGGAAGTACTTTGTGTCAATAAGTAACTTTACATCTGAGCAGACAGGAATTACATGTGGGGTTCCCCAGGGTTCCATCCTGGGACCTCTTCTGTTTAACATCTATATGCTCCCACTGGAACAGGTAATAAATAACAACAATATAAGTTACCATAGCTACGCAGATGACACACAGATATATATTAGAATGTCACCAGAAGACCAAGGGCCTGTACAGGCTCTTGGCAAATGCATTGAAGAAATTAATGACCGGATGTGCCACAATTTTCTGAAGTTGAACAAAAACAAAACGGAGGTAATTGTCTTTGGAGCGAAAGAGAAAAGATTGAAGGTCACCACAGGGCTTCAGTCCATACACCTAAAAACCACCAACCACGTCGGAAATCTGGGTATAGTGATGGACTCAGACCTAAACTTTGAAAAACACATTAAGGCAATCACAAAATCAGCCTACTATCACCTTAAGAATATCTCAAGGATAAAAGATCTTTTGTCTCAGCAGGACCTGGAAAAACTAGTCCATGCATTCATCTTTAGTCGGCTTGATTATTGTAACAGCGTCTTTACAGGTCTACCTAAAAAATCAATTAGGAAACTGCAGCTCATCCAGAACTCTGCTGCTCGAGTTCTCACTAAAATCAAAAAAGTGGACCACATCAGTCCAGCTCTGAGGTCTTTACACTGCCTGTCTGTCAGAGGATAGACTTCAAAGTTCTGCTGCTGGTCTATAAAGCTCAGAATGGTTTAGGACCAGAATACATCGGTGATCTCCTGACCCAGTATGAACCTACTCGACCCCTCAGGTCATCTGGATCCGCTCTTTTATCAGTTTCCAGAGTCAGAACCAGACATGGAGAAGCTGCGTTCAGCTTCTATGCTCCACATGTCTGGAACAAACTCCCAGAAAGCCTCAGATCAGCTAAAACACTCAGTTTATTTAAATCCAGGTTAAAGACCCACCTGTTCTCAGCTGCTTTTGATTAGGTTTTTATTCTAAGTTTTAAATCTGCACGGCTTCTTTTAAGAATTTTTTTTTCTCATTTTAATTCACGGTTTTTATTCCTGTACTTTTGCTTTTTCTGCAACCTGCTGTAATGCTTTTGATGTTTTATGTAAAGCACTTTGAATTGTCTTGTAACATGAATTGTGCTATACAAATAAACTTGTCATGCCTTGCCTTTTCTTTGTTCCCCTTCCTCTCTTGTACCTTCAACTTACCCTCTTCCTCTTAACTTTTTTTTCTCCACCTCTCTTCATCTTCTTTTTTACTTCCCCTTTATTTCCCGTCTCAGTGTCCCTGGCGCATCAGACAAAAAAACCCACGGCAATTTCTGATAAAGATTTCTCACACATATATATCAAGTGGAGTACTATAACAAAGCGTAATGCTCCACTTGTGAAAGTAAATCTGTTGGGCTTCTACTTGGTACTCAGACACCAATTCTGAGTTCCACATTGCCAGACAGGACAAGTTAAAAAAGAAAAGAAAATGAAAATGTGACCATATCTATCCACCATCCATAGTTAGTTATAAACCCAGTCGTCAAAATTAATTAGTCATAATGTGTGTTTAAAAGTGACATGACCTTTATTCTTATTGGTCCTTCAATCACATAAATAATCAAATCTAATTTCTTAAGTTTCAAAGCCTTTTATAAGCAAATCAATGACAAAGGTATAAAGGTAGGGCTATGCCAAGGTTTTGTGAAGTAATGGTTTTTGTCCTATCACCCCTTCAGTCACAACACCTTTTAATGACACACCAGAGAAAGAAAGTACCGGAGAGTTTTTATGGGGTGGCATAGAGCATGGCGTTGCCCCTCCCCCACATGATGCTGTGCACGGACAGTCAGCTGGCAAGAAGGAAGCCCTCTAAAACTTTCCCTTGCTTACAACAAAGACAAAAGTGGCTGTTTGGAAATATTTCCTGACTGTCAAGCTGTGCTGTAGAATAGCAAAAAGGTAAATATGTTGTGCCACCATAATCAAGTATTGCATACTATTGATAATGTTACTAGAGCTATCATATTTAATATGCTACATTGTTTGTTTTTTTGCAGTAGTAGAATATTACAAGGGCCCATGCCTAGTTAGTATTTTTGAGAACTGACCACAATTTCTCAATAGGATTGAGATCTGGATAGTTTTATCACCACAGGTCCAAACCTTCAACGCCATGATCCCTGAGCCTCTTGGTAGTCATTTCTGGTGCTCCATCCTGTTGGAAAATACACTGATCACCATCAAAGTATGCTTGAATTGTTGGAAGGAGCTGCTCCTGGACGACATTTTTCTACCACTCTTCATCCATAGACGCATCCCAGTCCCTTGGATGAAAAGTACCCCCACACATGGATAGAATCAGTATCTGTCACTCCTGGCACAATATACAGCTCATCATAGTGCTCCCGGTTTCGTCTTTGGACAACTAATTTTCCAGATTTTGTAGACAAGATGGATACATCAGAAAATAATGTCTTGTGCTGTGACCTGTGCTCACCTGCTACCAAATTTGAGCAAGCTCTGCACTGGTGGTAACACCACCCTGTGGCGTACCCTTAAGGATGAGGCCGTCCTGACCTTTGCTTGATAATCATGGATGTCCTGTAGCTCTGTTTGCTGCAGTTGAACCTGTCAACTTGAACATTTTGATAATGTGGAAAACTGTTCTTTCAGGTATAATATTCTTGGCAGCAATTTCCTTGCATGTGGGCCCATTTTGATTTGAAAGGATGATGGCTTTGCACTAACCATTGCTAAAACTGGCAGATACAGATGTTAGGTGCATATATTGTCCTCTTATGTTGCAATCTGCAAATTAATGTGTGCTAGACCATTTCTAGGTGTTCAGTGGCAGCCGATTTTAATTGAGGTTCCAGGCACCCAGGTGTCACTGTTGATTGTTGCCTGGTTGTGCTGCCCTCTGCTGGTCTCTAATCGCAAGGCAGCTCTAACCAGAAAATCCGACTCATATGTTTCTATCCTGTTTCAGCGACGAGCCAGAGGCTTGTAGACACAGACAGCCATGATGATCATCAGCAGCAGCAGGACAGCGAGGACACTCCCCAATATTACTGTGAAGCATCAAAGCACAGGCAGAGATCAGCAACAACCCTTCATAACGCTCCACAGGATGGTGCAATGATCAATATTAGGACTAAAGCATAAAAACCAACCCGAATGGGCAGAGTTACAGTCATAGTTCTCATACTGGTTTTCATTTAAAATCAGGTCTCACCTAAGTTCTGCTTCTGCAGGACCACATAAGGTCTCTCAGTCAGGTTGGGGTCGTCCTGAGCGCTGATTATCGCACTAAAACACAATAGTACAGCCTGTGGGATGAGATGCAGCATCATGTTGTTCATGCGATGAAGGAGGAGGAGGAGGAGGATGATGATGATGAGGAGAGACGGTCTTCTTCCACAGTTTCAGGGTCCTAAAAACACTGGACTGTTTGACTGGGAAGTTTTGGATTATTGGCTAATCATTTTAGGAACCATATTATATTTTGCATAAAATAATTTACTTGCTGCAACATCATCACATGGTCTTGAGAAAACTGTGTTTCAAAGTATAATTTAAAGTAATTAACGTTTTAAAATGTCCAACATGACAATCATTCAGTAATTGTTTCTAAACAACAAATACAAAATGGTAAACTTCTGATTTTTATTAGTCGTTTTTCATGTTCTAACCTAAATTAAATATTAAACACTTCAAACTAATTTTAACTGCGGTTTAACAAAATTTTTAACTGAAAATCTTTTTTAAATCTTTTTTACAGTTTGTAGGCTGTTTATAGACCAGGTATCCACTGGCATTTCATGAATAAATAAAAAAACTTGGTATTACATTAAGATACTTTCATGGAACATAGAGGTTGTTTTTCTAAACATAGTTTGTGCTTTCTGGAACTTTCCTGGAATGAGGCAAGTACTTTATAGACCTTAATTGGTACATTGCCGAAGGTTTCACCAAGCTTAATTTGTAGTTTTCTGGAACTTGCTGGGTACCTTCAGGAACTGGGCCATATTGTAAAGTGGCTTTAACTGCATATCTTCTTGGAATTTACCACCAGATACTTATTAGAACTCACCAAGTACTTTCTTAGAACTTAAGCTTGCTTGGAGCTTTTAGGAAATTTACTGGGTATTTTTAAGAAACTGGACTGTATTGTGACCTGGTAAACTGGGGTACTATCCTGGAACTTAGTGGTTACTTTCTTGGGACTCACTGAGCTCCTTTAGGAACTAAACTGTATTATAAGGTTACCTATGAATGGGTTGTTAGGGTAAAGTCCCTGACATTTTCCAAAAGGTAAAATTTAAGATTTGGGAAAGTAGGTTCCATGAAACTAACCTTGAAGTTCCAGAAAAGTACCTGGTAAAATCTAGAAAGTAACCAGCAAGATCTGTGAAATGTTGAGCAAAAAACCTGTTAAATCCCGAAAGTAGCCTCCAAAGGCTTTTTCAAAAGACATCAGTGCCGGTGGCATGGATGCCGCAATATTCACACCTCGCCATGCCGCCACTGCGCGTTCATAAGACACACTGTGCCGGGAATGTTACCCTAATATGTCCCCATGCTGTGTCTTTTGAAAACGCCTTAAAAGTTCAAAGAAAGTAAGCTAGTGAGTTTTGGGAAAGTAACCAGTAAGTTCCAAGAAAGTACAATTTCAAATGTACAAAGTAACCTCAAAAGCTTCTGGAAAAAAATAAGTTCAGTGAAAGTACCTGATAAGTTATGGAAAAGTGTTAGCTGTCATGTAGTGCAACCACCTGTCAGCATAGGGTAGGGTTAGGGTAATTACATATGGCAGAGTTAAACTAAGTAGTAATATTGGATTGTAATTAATTTGAGAATCATACCAATCTGATTGAATATAGGTGTATTGTCTATAATCTTCAAGAAGTATAGTTACGTTTGCAAAATTAATTGTTCAACTCTTCTTACTGCTGTAAACTACTCATGCATGCGCAAAAAAAGAAACAAGATTATTTTGACAGCTTTACTAATGACAATTTTACAATGACAGAAATAAAACAATCAAAATACCCTGTGGCATCTTTTACTTTTCATTGTCAAGATCAAATAAAAAAAGATTTCTACACATTCAATCATTAACGGATTACGGAAAAGTCAGCTCTTGAGTTTGATCTTCAACATAAACGTTGCTGCTAAGCTTCAAATAATGCTGATTTATCTGCTCTAACTAATAAAAAAGGGGAAGTTTTAATTTGTCTTCCCACTTCTGTTAGTTTATTACCCACAAAACTTAAACCAACACTGATCGTCCAACAAAATACATGTGTGATGAGTGAGTATGGTTGGCCTATTCCGGGTTCCTCCCCTTCACAGACCACGGTTACGGCTCATCCATTAATCTACAACTCAATTACTACCCTAAGTAATATGAGCAGAATTTTTTTTTTAAAACTAAAATGTATAGAGAGAGAGAAAAAAAGTGTAAAAGAATGTTGGGTCTGAAATGCGGATCTTTAAAAGTATAGCTACAAATGACAAGTAACAGTGGAAATTTTCACTGTCAAATTACTCTTCAAGAAGTTCTTTCAAAGCTCCAAGTTGTTTTGGGTTCTTATTGCAGCAGCAAAGATTTCAGCAAACCTTTAAAGAACACATGTTTAATTCTGTTTTTGTCCAATATGATTGATTAGACAAGTGGGGAAACTCCAAAAGCACCTCAAGATTTTAACGCTTCCACCACCATGTTTTACTCTTGGTTTCACAGACATCAACTTTTTCAAGATGGATTCTCCAGAAAAGCTTTCCGTCCAGCTGTTTGTCCATATTTTCCTCTTTAGAGACCAAAGAAATCATGTGAGACCACCATTACACAGCTCTTCAAAGTCTTTTCTTCTCCCTCAAATGAAATTTCTATTTTGCCTCCAAGAGAAGAAAGCGTTCTATTCGGATTGGACCGTCTGATATGTATCAAATTTTTACCATCACCAAGTTCAAAAGATAACATTGAAGCATTTTCTGCATTCAGGACCACGTGTCATGAAAGAACTATTAGAAACATTGCATAGCTGACAAGAAAAACAGTAAACAAGACAGAAAAATACAAGAGTGACTAATTTGTGTCATAAATCGCCAACAAAACCCCACAGATAAGCACTGATTGGGAGACCTTGTAAAGATTCAAAATACACAAGGTTGACCCTGTTTCTTTACAACTTCTGCAATCTTTAGTGGCATGCTAGATATAAACTTCAGAACCAAATCCCGGCTTAGGGTGAACCATTCTTGTCTTATTAGAGTCTGGAGCTGATCACAGCTTGTTGGCTTCTGCTTGTCCACTCGCTTTCTGAGGAATGACCACAGGTTCTCCATGGGATTGAGATCTGGAGAGTTTTCTGGCCACAGATCCAAAACTTCAACCTCATGATCTTTGAGCCACTTGGTTATCACTTCTGCCTTGTGGCACGGTGCCCCATCATGCTGGAAAAAATACTTTTCATCATCAAACTGCTCGTGGATTGTTGGAAGAAGCTGCTCCTGGAGGACATTTTGATACCACTCTTCATTCATGGAGGTGTCCTTGGGCAGAACTGCGAGGGAGCCCACTCCCTTGGATGAGAAGCAACCCCACACATGGATTGTATCAGGATCCGTCACTGCTGGCACCACACAGGTCCCCTGGGAGGCCCCATCTTTTCGTCTTGCCAATCCTTTTCCAGAAGTTGCAAACAATCGGAAGGAGGACACAGCAGAGAAAATTACTTTGCACCAGTCGTCTGCGGTCCAGTCTACGTACTTCTGGCAGAATTCCAGTCTGCCCTGGGCGTTTTCCTCTGACAGGAGCGGCTTCTTTGCAGCCTTTTTTCGTCTCCCTCCACAAGCGGATGCACCCACACCCACTTGCTGCAGGTGTGGCGCAAGCTCTGCACCGGAGGCACTCTTCAGAAGAAGATCGTCCTGGCTCTTGCTGGATGCTTTTGGACGCTCAACACAATGTAAAACTCGTTTCACCGTGGACAGAGACACCTGCATTCCGGCAGTTTCCAGTTCCTGCCAGATTTGAACCTTGGTGGTTCCCGGGTTGTCTTTGAACATCTTAACTAGTTTCAGTTCATCTGAGTGTGAGAGCTTGGGCCTTCTCCCAGACCGCGGCAAAGTGCTGACACACCCAAATAAATCATACTTGCGTATAATCGATTGAACGGATGATTTGGGAATCTGTAGCTCCTTAGAAATGGCTCCCAGAGACTTTCCCGACTTGTGTAAATCTACAATTCTCCTTCTCACATCTTCACTTAGTTCCTTGGACTTCCCCATTGCTCTGAGAGCTGTTAATCTAATGAGTGCTGACTGGGGGGGGAAATCCTTTTTTATGCTGGATGAGGGAAACTATGTTTATAAAACAATTAAAATGACTGTTTTGCATATGATGAGAGATTGTAAAACTATTTTATTTCGGCCAGGCTTCCAGGCTGCTGGCTGTAGCCTAGAGGTGCTGCCCTCAGCAGGCGTCTGAACCCGTTGCAGGAATGACTGCACCGGAAAAACCGCAAGCAGCCGGACTCGGTTATTAGTGCAAATGTTTGTGTCCAGTTTCAGCGGCGAGCCAGATGTTTGTAGACACAGGCAGCCATGATGATCAGCAGCAGCAGCAGGACAGCGAGGACACTCCCCAACGTTACTGTGGAGCAGCGAAACAAAAACACGTCATTGGGTGCATTCACCGCTGCACAGGAGATCGGAACATGGCGATGTTGTTACAGTAAAACCGAACAAAAGAACTAAACAAAAAAAACAAAACAGCGGCCCGAATGGCAGAACTCCAAACCGAGTTCTCATACTGGTTTCCGGGTAAACATCCGGTCTCACCTAAGTTCTGCTTCTACAGGACCACATAAGGTCTCTCAGTCAGGTTGGGGTCGTCCTGAGCGCTGATGATCGCACTAAAACATAATATTACAGCCTGTGGGATGAGATGCAGGATCATGTTACAGGATGGAGGAGGAGGGTGGGAGGCGTTTCTTCTTCCGCCTCATCAGGGTCCTAAAGCCGTCGGACTGCGCTGAGCAGTGGCGCCACCAAGAGGAGACTGGGAGAAAGTGTCAGACCGGGGCTGGATGTCTCACTTTTTACTCTAGTGTATATCGCTCATCATCCAAACATATTTCAAGAGATGTTTGTAGATTATATGAAAGCCTTGGATCTTGGCTTCAATTAAGCTCACCTTTCTTTTTACGATTTATTGTGATAAAAGGTTTTATTACCTGTCAAAGACAATCTGACCCACTGTGACAACTTGCCCCATTTGGGGGTTGGTTGCCACAATGTATGGGGTTTGTTGTCCTTATTTATTTAAATGGGGGTGTTGTTTAAAAATTAAGATTTGACAAAACTGTATAACTTTTTATTTATTTATCAAAATGACAAAAAAAGAAATATTTTGTTTAGGAATAAATGATCAATGTTCCTTGGTTCAATCCCTAAAATTTAGCAAAGTATCTAATGAGTGGTAAAGTGAATGTATAGTGCTGATAAATATAGCTTTGAACAAAGCAATATGTCTTATTTAATATAAACATAAAAAAAGTTAACCCAACATTGTTCCTAATGCTCAAAATACATGCAAATGTATTGGGAAGGGATGGGAAATGTATTGAAATGTTTTCCCAGTTGATTTTATGAACTATTATTTTAACTATTTAGTCTTATGTCAAAGTACAAAAAAGCCTAGAGTCACATGTGACACAAAACCCCTGGAACAGTGAGACAACCAGCCCCAAGTGACCTATTGACAAAAAATGTTAGCAAGCTAACACTACTAGATTAATAAATGTTAACTCAAATCAAAGCTCTCATCTTTCACTTTTTGATCTTTATTGTGTTTTTAAAAGCTAATAATTTACAAAATGTTAATGCAAAATTAACACCAACATGAAAAATTTATCTGAGGCATAAAAGTGACAAAATTTATCCTCACCTCAGTGTCATGTGTTCAAATGAAAAGATGAATAGTGCAAAATGGCCAGATTAATAAGCCAAATGTTTGATATCAGTCCACAGTACCCTCAAGTATGGCTGTACTAAACAATGGGACAACCTTACCCCAGTCTTCCCTAATCAAAACCATTTTCTATATTCTAATCATAGTCTTTTAAAAGGAAAAGGGTTTCACTCAGAGGTCCCCAACCCTGGTCCACAGGGCCCACTGTCCTGTATGTTTTAGGTATTTCCCTGCTGCACACATGGCTTAAACAAATGTTGATAACAGGCTTCTGCATGCTAATGAGGTAATGCAATCATTAGAATCAGTTGTGTTGGAGTGGGGAAACATCTCAAACATGCAGGAAAGTGGGCCCTGAGGACCAGGGTTGAGGGCCACTGGGTTAAATGAGTCCAGCAGCCTAAATAAACTCTACCTGCAGGAGGTCACTGATATTTACTTAATTGTAATTACAGGGTTTTAATCTGTCCAAAAATGGATCAGAACCACAAGAAATCAGAAGCATTTGTAGATAATAATCTTATAACAGGTTATTCCTATAATTTATGAAGATAAACAGAAATGACTTGGTTTAAATGCTGAATGGTTTGCTCACTAAAGTGAGGTCCGCTGGCCATTTGGGGAACCTGACCGTATGCGACACTCTTCATGTTTATCCTTTCTCTGCAAAAGTTAAACTATGTTCACTTTGACAGACTATTTTGCTCATTTCATTAAAATATTTTAATTTATTTATTGTTAAGCAGGTAAGAAAATCGAAAAATTATTTTGCCATTTTTGATAATGTCATTTTGAAGTGTGTTGGGACATTAAGGGGGCTTCCCCGAACAAGTTAGTTTTCTACAAGATTAATGCAGTGAAGCTTTTATTATTTTGAATCACATTTTTTGCTTGAAGAATTATCTGGCCTTGTGTGTAATGCACCTGCAAGTATGAATAAATAAGGTAAAATTGTTGTCCCCAGTAAACAAGGTAAAGATCTAGATTTAGTTACCACAGTCACTCTTATAAACCACACTATTTACATGCTTGAGAAATGTAGGCCCTTTTCTTTTACATCATTCTTTGAGCTGTGACTAAAATAAAGTTGTATAAATTTTATGAATAAGATTTTATTTTATATATAAATTGATCAGTCAGCTCAGACTTATTTAGATAATGTGGAAATATGGACAAGTAGAAGGCAGTGAGATTATCTGTAGCATCTTTCCTATTTCCTGAAGAACAGACTGATGGGTCAAGCTCCTTTGGGTAACATATTACTTCATCTCTCTGCATGTCTAATGGATAGGCCTGTTGCTTTTTATCTTTTAACATAGACACCATAATTAACATTATGAAATGTCACTCACGGAGGACAGACCTTCCCAAATAATGTCATTGTAAAAAGAAAGCATGTAATTAATGCATAAACTCAGAGGTCAGCTTTTAATTCGATGTATGAAGACACTGACACATATTCTTATAATTAGTATCAGTTTTGACTTGATTAACCAAGGAGGTGCATCTGATTGGATTAGCAAGGTAAATTAGAGAATTCAAACACGACAATTTTAAACTTATTTTAGGCATAAGAAAATATGATGTCAGTGTAGTTTTTAAAATCTTTTAATCCTGAAACACTGTACCTTCAAAAAGTATTAATGCCCTTTGAACTTTTCTATATGTTGTCACATTAAAAGCACAAACTTCTGTATATTTTATGTAATAGACAAGAGCAAAGTAGTGCATAATTACAAAGTATAAGAAAAAAGACAAATGTTTTCTACATTTTTTTACTAATAGAAATCTGAAGGGTGTGCCCTGTATTTTTATTCAGCTCACTGCACTCTGATACCCCTAAACAAAATCACTTAAGTCCCATTAACTAATTGAGTCCAGCTGTGTTTATTTAATCTCACCATAAATTCAGCTATTCTGTGAAGAGGTTTGCTAGAGAACATTTGCAAACAAACAGCATCACAAAGACCAAGAAACACTGTAGACAGGTCAGGGAGAAAGCTGTGGAGAAGACTAAGGCATGGTTAGGTTGTTACTATACGGGACAACTGAAAACCTACCTAGAAATAATTATCATCTGAAGCCAGAGCATTATTCAGAAAAGTAGCTAAGAAGTCCATCGTAACTCTGGAGAGGCTGCAGAGATCCCCAGCTCAGGTGGGAGAATCTGTTGACCAGAAAACTATTACTGTAGTCATGCACTTCACAAACCGGGCTTTTTGGAAGACAACGAAAGCCATTGCAAGAACATCCCATTTGCTGTCTGTCACAAGCCATCTCGGGGATACAGCAAATGTGGAAGAGGAGACCACAGGTGAGATAACAGTTTAATTGTTGCCTTACATGCAAAACACTTAACCTATTATCACTAAAGCACCATCTCCACTGTAAAACATGTTGGTGTCAGTATCATGCTGTGGGTTTTGCCTTTGTTCTCCATGGATGGAGAAGCTGTACAGAGCTGAAGGCAACATGGATGAACCTAAAATACAATCTATCAAATAAAATACACTGGTGTTTGTGTTTGTTATTTAAAACAGTGTTGAAAAGATCAAGGAGTATGAATACCTTTGCAAAGCATCCTAGTGTGGGATCTTAGCTGCAGATAAAAGGATAGATATAAGGTTTGTTAACCAAGGAAAAAGTGAAATATTCTACTAGATAAGACATATTAATGAATTAGGTTATTTTTAGTTTTTTTTTAAATAGCAGCTTGTAAAAAACAACAACAAAACCCATTAAAACAATGTCCCATTTTCTTTTCACCCAGCAATTATACATTACCTTGTGTTGCTTTATCACATAAAATTTCAACGAAACACACTGAAGTTTGTTATAAAGGGGCAACATATAGATTTTTATAGACATTTTACACTTTAGCAATGCACTGTGCATCTCAAAGCCTGAATTAAACACGTGTGTAATTATCATCTTGATTAAATGAATGCCTGAATAAATGATACTAGTAATAAAACCAAATCTGTACCTTTTCACACAACTGCTGAGAACTTAACAAGCAATCTTAATGGTTTATAATGTAAGACATTTATTCTGATATTTCTAATGGATCAACTAATGATTCCTGTATTATCTTGTCATGTATATTTCTTTGCATTGCACTGTACCATATTTCTTTCAGAACTCAAATTATTAGCCCCAGCGTTTTCCTATACTCTGTAGCTGTCTGTATCAGTTTGAGAAGATGGCGCCGTGTTTAGTAGCGTGTCTCTTTCATGTATCCATTGTGCTTGCCTGTTCTCTGCTTCAATAGACACAAAATACCTTTAATCTGCTCACCATCCTTCAGCCAACAGCAGCTCATATGTCCTGAACGTTAAATATGTTGAGACCTGTTGTTCTTGAAGTAAAATGCCTTGATATGGATATAAGTTGGATGAAAGGTTAAGATTTAAATGTTTGCAAAGATATTTGGATTATAGCTGTTTGAAAGTCTGATAGAGATATCTAAGATTTCATACTGCTCTGTTTACTTGCTGTTTTTTCAAGATATTGTTTAAACAGGTAAACAGACATTATGTCAACTTAAAAGGCTCTTTGCAGATTTGTAGCCACACATATCTGTCCTATTTAACACACAGAAAGCCCAATCTTGGTGTGTATTTAAAATAAACATTCAAAGTTGGTTTCAATAGTTGTTTATGTTCATTTGATATCTTAAATCAATGAAAGGAACCACACAGACGAAACCATGTGTTCTGATCACTTTATACAAATTTTGCAGAAACCATGTCAGGAAGGACACAACAATCATCACATAAGTCTCTGAATAAAGTATTTAAAACACACTTTTGACTAAGACACAATATATATTCTGATACATATCTGAACAGTCTTTAGAGTAAAAACCTTTTATGGAGAGGCATAATACCATTACCACCTCTACCATTTTCGTACACATGTTCAGCTTAAGGCAAAACAGTGGAACACTAGAGTCGAAGGACACTATTATTAAACTTTGTTATTATTTAAGTATTATTAACTGAGACATTAGATAAAATTCCTTAGAAAATGTTTTATACATGTTATGACCAAAGGAGATTTCTGCTGTTAAAGTGAGACAACGGTAAAAGTTGACAGTTTCTTGTTTTTTGTGTTGTTCAATTACATCTTGGATTTGAAGGGGAAGTTCACTTTTTTGGCAATACATTCAGCAGCAGTCTGTACTGTAGATTATAATTAAAATTTATACTACTGAGCCAGAATATAAAAAAACAATTCTTTAGTAAAGACTGTAAATATCTGTCAACCTGGTTTATGCATTACCACTTTGAACCTAAAAGTAATGCAAAAATTGAGTACCAGAGATTATTTCTGCTCTGAAAAACATTGCTGTCATGCCTTTTGTTAGACATGCTTGGGATGCAGCCATAACTTCATTATTCTTTCACAAAATAGTAAATACGCCAAGAAAATACTGGAGGAAGTACTCCCTAATTACATAAATTAATATTTAAATTAGATAACCTAAGTGTTACTGTCCTTGGCAAAGTCTCATATAGGTGCATCTCAATAATTTGGAATATATATGAACAATTGATTTCAATAATATATTACCGGGTACATGTTTGTTGCATACAGAGTGGTATATTTCGAGCCTTTGTTTCTGTTAATCTTAATAATTATGGTTTACAGCAAATAAAAAAAAAAATTCTCATCAAATTGGTATGTCACATGCAACCAGTTAAAATATGTTTTTTTTAACACAAAAATATTATGTTATAATACACACAATCATAGAGAAGACTGCTGACTTGACAACTGTCCAGCTCCTTCCACAAGGAAGGGAAGCCACAAACATTGATTTATCAAAGAGCTGGCTGGTCATAAAGTCCTGCATCCAAGCATGCCAATGGAAAGTTGAGTGAAAGAAAAATGTGTAGTAGTGAGAGATGCAGAAGTCAGAGCTTCAAGAGCCACCACATACAGACGTATCCAGTACACAGTCTTCAGCTGCCATCTTCATTGTACTGACCCACTCCTGGAGCAGAGACAATGTCAGAAGCATGTTATCTGGGCTAAACTGTTGCTCAAAAAGTCCAAAGTTTTTTTCTTTTTTTTTAAGTCATAAAAAATTTGAAAATCAAGGTCCAAGACTCTGGAGGAAGAAAAGAGAGGCATAGAACCCTAGTCGCTTGAGGTCCAGTGTGAAGTTTCTGCGGGTCAGTTATTATTCGAGGTCTCAGGTAATCCGCACAGCTGTCTACCAGGAAATTTTAGAGCACTTAATGTTTCAATTTGCCACTATTAAAGCAACATGGCCACATTGATACAATAATTTATGCAAAAAGGACTGTTGGAGTGTTGAGAGCATATAGGTCTACTTTACCTTACATTTTATTGTATATTGTTTGTATCATGTAATGTTAACATTTTCTGAGAAACTGATTTTTGGGTCTTCATAATCTGTAAACCATAATATGCAAAATAAAGAGAAATACAGTGGCTTGCAAAAGTATTCGGCCCCCTTGAACTTTTCCACATTTTGTCACATTACAGCCACAAATATGAATCAATTTTATTGGAATTTCCCAAGCCTTGAACATCCCACGGAGCACTGTTCAAGCGATCATTCAGAAATGGAAGGAGTATGGCACAACTGTAAACCTACCAAGACAAGGCCGTCCACCTAAACTCACAGGCCGAACAAGGAGAGCGCTGATCAGAAATGCAGCCAAGAGGCCCATGGTGACTCTGGACGAGCTGCAGAGATCTACAGCTCAGGTGGGGGAATCTGTCCATAGGACAACTATTAGTCCTGCACTGCACAAAGTTGGCCTTTATGGAAGAGTGGTAAGAAGAAAGCCATTGTTAAAAGAAAACCATAAGAAGTCCCGTTTGCAGTTTTCCACAAGCCATGTGGGGGACACAGCAAACATGTGGAAGAAGGTGCTCTGGTCAGATGAGACCAAAATGGAACTTTTTGGCCAAAATGCAAAACGCTATGTGTGGCGGAAAACTAACACTGCACATCACTCTGAACACACCATCCCCACTGTCAAATATGGTGGTGGCAGCATCATGCTCTGGGGGTGCTTCTCTTCAGCAGGGACAGTGAAGCTGGTCAGAGTTGATGGGAAGATGGATGGAGCCAAATACAGGGCAATCTTGGAAGAAAACCTCTTGGAGTCTGCAAAAACTTGAGACTGGGGCGGAGGTTCACCTTCCAGCAGGACAACGACCCTAAACATAAAGCCAGGGCAACAATGGAATGGTTTAAAACAAAACATGTCCATGTGTTAGAATGGCCCAGTCAAAGTCCAGATCTAAATCCAATCAAGAATCTGTGGCAAGATCTGAAAACTAATGTTCACAAACGCTGTCCATCTAATCTGACTGAGCTGGAGCTGTTTTGCAAAGAAGAATGGGCAAGAATTTCAGTCTCTAGATGTGCAAAGCTGGTAGAGACATACCCTAAAAGACTGGCAGCTGTAATTGCAGCAAAAGGTGGTTCTACAAAGTATTGACTCAGGGGGCTGAATAATTACGCACACCCCACTTTTCAGTTATTTATTTGCAAAAAATGTTTGGAATCATGTATGATTTTCGTTCCACTTCTCACGTGTACACCACTTTGAATTGGTTTTTCACGTGGAATTCCAATAAAACTGATTCATGTTTGTGGTTGTAATGTGACAAAATGTGGAAAAGTTCAAGGGGGCCGAATACTTTTGCAAGCCACTGTAAATACTTGAAATATCTCACTCTATGTAATAGACATTTTTATGAATTACACCCTTTGAATTAAATTACTGAATTAAATAACTTCTCAATAATATTTTCTAGTTATTGTTGTTGAGATGCAACTACATTAATATTAAAACAGACATACCACTGAGCTTACAACAAACTAGTATCACATGAGAAAATAGCCATACAACAGAGCTGTAGACTGTGCAGGTGATGCAGGTCTGAATCACATGGAGCAAAGATATATCTATTGCTATCTTAGATCCTCAAATGTAGCAGCATTCAACTTTTTACTGCTGTGAAAGCCAACTGACATGTTCAACATCACCACCAGGAGAACAGTCATGATGACAGGTCAAGTTGGAGTTTGATCACAAATTATTTGAAACTGTGGTTTAAAGAGGAGTTCACAAGCACACAGATGTGTTCATGTCTTTCTGGGACACGGCGGCCATGTTCAGACTGTCAGCGTGGATGTCTGGGATAGTCCTCTCTGGTCTAAGACACACAGCCAACCTCTGTGGAAACAGAGGTCATTAAAGTAAACATATTCAGTGTTTTGGATTTTCTTTTTTTTTATCCACTAACCTGTTTGAGAGAACCAGGGGTCCACACCAGCTTGTAAACCATGTAGATGGGGATCCACATAAACGAGGAGAAGCCAATGATGTAGCCGACAGTGATGCTCCAGTCTGGATACTTGTAGTCAAACAGCGTGAGGGGAGGTGCTTTCAACAGAGAGCTCACAATGATATACTGAGGAGAGCAGAGAAAAAATACACTTTAGTATTAGAAATTACATGTTCAAACATTTTAAATTGTGCTGAGCCATGGTTTTACTTGTAATGTAATGTTCTTAAAGGGTTCTCCAGGCAATCTGAAGGCCTTTCTAATTTCTGCTTTGGACATTGCACTCTTTTTTACATGTTCTGTCAGTCTTTGCATCTGATCATGTCTCCATATTGTGAGTCAAGTCAAAGTTTATTTATACAGTGTATTTCATGGACAAAGCAACACAATGTGCTTTCCAAAACACAAAAACAATTCTCATAGTGATTGTGTTTGTTTATTTGAATGAAATTGTTCGACATCCATGGATTGATATGTATGTAAATATGTACAGGAGGCAAGTCATCAGACAATAATCACTCTGCGTAATTATGATACTTTATTTTGTGATTTTGAATAATATGTGCTAGGGAAAGCATATACAGATTAAACAGTAGCGGTCCAAGAATTTATCCTTGAGGAACTCCACACACAACACTTACTTGGGTAGAGTTAAGATTTCCAATAGACACAAAGAGCTGTCATCCTCTTGAATAAGTCATAAACCAATTAATGACTGGGCCAGAAACACCTTGTTTGTAACCTACTCAATACATTGTCATTGTCAACAGAGTTGAAGGTGGCACTGAGATCCGAAAGTACAAGACTGGATGATGTTTTTTTAGAATTATTGTTTATATACAAGTCATGTATAAGTGCTGTTTCAGTGCTATGGTGATGTTGGAAGCCAAACTGATAAGTATCAAAAAAGCTATTTGTTTGAAGAAAATTATTAATCTGATTATAAAGGGCTTTTCAGTTATTTCAGTAAATCATGTCCTGCAAAGTGGAAGAAAACAATAAACGGAAATCTTTTAAAAATGTACATCTGAAAAGCGTGGTGGGCTTTTGTATTCTGATCCTCCAATAGGGCTTTTCCACCAAAAAGACCTGGTGCTAGTTCAGTGGTGGTGCCGGAGCTTAGTTGGGTTTGATTCGGTTCAAATAACTAGTTACTTTTCCACTGACACAGGGCCCCCAGTTGGTGTTGAGTCATAACATCATCTAAAGCATTGCAACAAAACTTAATACGCCCACATCAGGAGAGGAAAACAGGAAACACACGAACAGGAGAGACATTTTAACAATGGAGGAGTTCGTTGTGCTTTTACAGGTGCTGCTGTTGTGCTTCCACACTTTGCTGGATTTGCAAAGATGTGTACACACATGGTCTTGGTTACGTCCATTGTCCATTGTTGCAAGTGAAAATAGCTGTTGTGTGTTTCACCTCACCACGCTAAGCTTTTGTAATTCCTGCCCCACACCTTGGTTGCATTACCATTTGGGTGAGGGCAGTTCTTAGAAACAACCCCCTCTAGACCATCAACGAGTTGGTGCAGGTTAAGCACTGGTTTGGAACCAAGAAGTGGGTGCTTTGGCAGTGGAAACCCAAAGAACTAGTTCCAAGTTGGGCTCTGGCACCGAACTAGCGCTGGAACCAGCTCAGTGGAAAAAGGCCCTAAGTCATTGCTCTTTTTGAGCAATTACAGCTGCAACTCTTTTGGGTATGTCTTACCAGGTTTGCACATGGGGAGACTCATATTTTTGTCAATGCTTTGCACAAAGCTAAAGCTTAGTCATGGCTAGAAAGTTACGGCTTCTCAATTGTATTTGGCTGTGTTCTGGGTCTGGGCCATTTCTAATGCAAGAATATGTTTTGATCTGATCCCTCCCCCTGTAGATCTGATTGTCCTGGTTGAAGATGAACTACCACAGTTTCCTGTTTAATCGCTTTTCTCTCTGGGTTGTCCTGTATTCACTACGATCCTTCTTCCTCATCAATAGACTTGCGTTAACTTTTCCCCAAATCTGAAAGTTGTATTAATTCATTAATTCTTATTAGTAAAATATTTTTGATAACAAGCAATTTCCTCAGCAATATGTCCCATTTTATGCTAGTCCATCACATAAATGCCACTGAAGTTTTTGCTTGTAACGTGACAAAATGAAAAGATTCAAAGGGTACATATATTTTTGCCAGACACTGTAAATATCATTATTTAAAGTATAAACAAAATACATAAAATGAGCCAAAAGAAAGATGGATGCAAACAAGGAGAGATATTAAACTGAGAGTAAAAATTGGAGGCTGTCATTTGCTTTGATGTGAAAAAAGTTTTGAGGAAGACATTTTAACAGTGAGGAGTTTAATCAACAAGAGAGTTGATTCAAAGTCTGCTGGTGTAGAAAGTGTTTGATCCTACAACAAGCTTTCACTCATATCTTATCGTCAATCAAAGACGCATGCAACTATTGTAGAAATTAAGATTGACCAGTTAGGTTAGGTAGGTAGTTAAGCCACAACTGAGGATGTTTTTGTCTTCTTTTCTTACCGCCAGAGACGCAGGACTTATAGCGACCCAGCACACTCTCCAGAACAATCCTGGAGCTTGGCCGAGCATTGCCTGAATATCATTACTAAATCTTTTGATCCCTGAAAGCAGAAATAACACATGCTATGGCTATATTTCTTCCAGTTAATTACCAAGGAAAAGACACAGAAAATATGTAAAAACATGTATGTTTGTACCATAGAACCAGGAAACTGCGATAGCTTCAAGGAAACCCACTGCAATGATGGAGCATCCTACTCCAAACTCCTCCAGTAGCTTCACCACATAGGCGCCACCCTATGATAATAGCAATGTCATGAGGTTATATCATCACTAAAGAGCACCTGGAACTGCCTTCATTTTAAAGTAGTAAAGAGCTCAAACAGTCATTTTGAGTAGTGTACACAAAATATATTCAGAAGAAAACTCACATTTGTGAGGGTGCTTAGAGAGCCCAAAAAACAGACGACCACCAAGCCCAAAACGAAAAGCTCACGTCTGTGAGATAAATAGTCTGGGTATTCATCCAGCACAGCCGTGATGATTGCCTCTAGCCCTCCAAACTAAAACACACATAAACATTTCTGTTAGAAAATTCTTAAACTAGAGTAACATGCAATGAAAAATCAGCCTGGCAAAATTTTTCAAATTTCTTGGACTTTTTATTGGAATTTTATCTGTGAGGTGGCAGAAAAATGCTTCATAGTTTGAAAACGTTTTTATATATTAAAAAAAGCCCTGATGTGGAAGAAGTTCCTCTGGTCAGAAGTGACTAAAGCTGAATCTGTCCTAAAGGGTTAATATATGGAGAAAATTATGTATCTATGGGAATTAGAGTGAAGGCGACTCGATGCAATACACAACACTTAAAACAAAACATGTATTATTCTCCATTTGAATCATTCTATATAATTTTCCTTTGGCTTCTCAATTATGTACCAATTTGTGTTGGTCTATCACATAAAATCCCAATAGAATAAATTGAAGCTCGTGGTTCAACAAATACTTCTATGAGACACAGTGCATACTCACTGACTATAGGGAAAACACATTATTTTGCAAACATTAATATATTTGCAGACAATGTAGACTAACTGGTACCTATTAAGAGGTACTATTACTATATTTGTCATGACAGGCCTTACAGATTTTTATTTTAAGTCCTTTGTTGTGTGAATTGCAGTTTCTATAAAACATTATTATGAAATTATCCAGATTTCATACCGTGCTGTCGAGACCCAGTGTGATCATCATCACGAAAAAAATAATTGCAAAAAAAGTAGACCCCATCATATTTGCAATTGCTTCTGGGTATGTGATGAAAAGTAGACTTGGACCTGAAATGGAAATAATAATAATAATTAGGATCAAGGCAGGATGAGTAAATTTTTTAATTGGCAATATTAATTCTCAGTCAGCAGATTTTAATTTATGTATTTTCTGACCTTTATCTTTGGCCACATCCTCAACCTCCACCTTCCTCATCTCTGCCATGTAGCCTAGCACCGTGAAGATTACGAAGCCCGACACAAAGCTGGTCAGGCAGTTCACCAAACTAGTCACAATGGCATCACTGTAGAGGAAGAACACAACTCAGATTCATACAGTCATTATTGCAGCTGGTTTCTTCAGATAATGTTACATCCTAGTTTGATTCCCATCAGAGAAATAATCTGAATCTCTACAACTTTAACGGTTCTTCACAGTAACAACAACCCAAATCTGGTTACAGCATTTATGAGAAATTGCAAACCCAGTCTTTCTCTTAATTATGTACCAATTCATCACCTGACAAAGCAGTATTTAAAAGCATAATTCAGCATAATGATTAAAATTAATGTAATGTCTGAAAGAGTCAACAGAGCAAAAATGAAAAAAGCAGTCAATAGTAATCAAAATAGTTTTATTTGAATTTCATAGTCAAAATAAGACTAAATAAACAATGTTTACACATTGTTTAAAAAAGTAAAAAAGTAAATATTACAATGTAAAACCAAGTAATTTAGGTCATGTACCATTATTTCAAAATGTATTTAATTAATTTAAAGTTCAATATAGTTTAATTCTGACATCTGATTGGCTAACTTGCACATCAACTTCACTTCAAACCAAAAGCAGCATTAGCCCTGCCTACCAACTTTATTTGACTTAGAGATAAGTAGACCTTAGAATGTCATATAAATGGTTATATTTGTTTGTGTAAAAAACATACCTATTAATCTAATATCTAAAAAATATATATACATCTGAAACTATCAACACATTCAATTAGGCATTTGATAACATATTCCTTTTTAACTTAATTCTGGAGCTCCACACTAAAAGTACATGTGTTGCATATTTGTTCTGTCAAAAATGAAACAATCCTAAACGTTGGTTTGTTGTCATTGTGGAAATGGACCAAAATCAATTATAATGCGAATGATCACCTCTCTGAGAAGAGATAGATGATACTTTTAAATTAATAGATTCCAGAGGAAGTTACTCTCTACTGTGGCATCTGGTTTAATTCATGGTGGTTATATTGTTTTACTTTGCTGCACTGGTTTTATCACACACACACTCTTGGTTTTCATGATGTTTTGTTAAATTTCACCAGTGTTTACATCAAACACGTACAGATATTATGCTCTGATGATCAAAGCCGATGAATGATGTGCAGCAGTTTTGATTTTGTACAAGGACCACCTACTTTTTTCCATGTTGTAAAACACAGATTTGTAGGAATGGGAGGGTTAACGATCAGTGGACTTTGATGAAGCATACCGATAGCAGTTATTTGTAAAAGGGTTGTAGCTGGAAAGAGCCAAGAGGACCCCAAACCCAGGACCCAGAGAGAAGAAGATCTGAGCAGCAGCATCCACCCACACCTGGAAAACAGATGCAGACACTTTTCAACCCTCCCTTGAATCTGCAATATGGGATGCTGCAGGTTGTGATTTTTTAAACATGAATATTAAATTAAAACATTATTTCTCACAGGCATTCTAGTGACTTGGCATCATTAAAGTTCCTATTTCTCTATATCGCGGTGTTGGTCACTCAATGTAATTCTGTCAAACAGAAAGATGTGCATGTCGAAGGAAGGTCGAGCTGCCGCACAGCTGTATGCAGGGAGATCTGAAGAGCATTCGGCGGTAAAAAGAGGAGAACAGCGTTGGACATCCGTGAGTGAGAGAGAAAGGGGAGAGCCTTTGTTAATGGGTAGAAATCTAAACTAATTATGCATCTTATTATCCTGCTCCGTGGTTTATTTATGCATCTCATTTCATCTCATACATATTCGCTTCCAAACAAAGCGCTCGCACAGGTTCAGTGAAACCCAGCAAAAAGCCGGATGAAGGAGAGGACTTCTCATAGATGCAAGATACATATAGGCAGGTTGTCAAAAGGCTGGTATTTATTAAAGCTCTGTGTCCAACAGATCTGTTTAAAAAAATTGAAGCTGTTCATATTCTAAATTTATTTCACTTAGAAAGAAAAATAAAAAAGTTTAGGTTGGTTTTTACTGCAAGGTCCTCTGTTGCCTACTGTTCAAATTCATGCAAAGGTTTCATACAAAAACACATTTTAATAAGATAGTGTTATTTTCCTTTGCTACCTGACTAAATACAGATAAATAAAAAATAAACTGAAATATAACCCGTTTGTTAAAATAAAGGAATACATGCCCAAAATAGGGGTTTTAAAATAATCAAGAATAAATAAACAAATAATCTTATGTTTTTTGTTAATTTTTAGTCTCCTCATTAACTGAAGTTGTATAGGACAAAAAATACTTTTAAAAGTAGAGAATGGTTTTAAACTGTTGATATGGGTTAATAATGATTCTAGTATGTGAGAAATTCTTCTCTCTGTTCTTATTTTTGTGAAGATGTTTAGGCTCAGCATTTAGCATTGGACAACTTACGCTGGTCTCCAGCAGCTTGTCCCACTGTGGTTTCAGATAAAACACCACACCTCTCCAGGCTCCTGGCAGAGTTGCACCTCGAATCAGCAGAATAAAAAGCACAATGTAAGGCAAGGTGGCGGTGACCCACACAACCTGATGGAGAGGACAGAAAATAACAGAGTGAGGAACAGAGAGATGTGATAAGAACATTTCTTTCTTTTTGTATTTCCATTCAAAAAGTGAAATTTAGGAAATATTAGGATTATTGTGGCTTTCAGAAAACACAAAACACTTTCTGAGAAAATAAGAAATTTACATGAGAGCAATAAGAAAAGGATGATGTACAATATGTGCACTCGATAGCATGGGTGGAGGCAATCAATCTCTGCGGGGTTTACTGATCAATCGAGCACCATAGTCACTGAACTAGGTATTGGTACCTTTGGCAGCATGGGCAGGTGCCAAATCCTACTGGAAAATGAAATCAATTCCTGGATTCCTCCATATATGGTGGATCTTGAAGCTCTGACTTCAGCTGCAGTCTGCAATTTGGGAATCTACACAAACCCTTGGAAGACCTATGCTTCACAATCCTCTCATGGCTGAATTTATCCCTGCAACTAATTCATATTTGTTGTTCTGCCATGCTTTTTCCTTCCACTTAACTTTCCATTTATACGTTTGGATACTGCCGATTCTTTGGCAGAAGCATTTTTGTAATTAACTTATTTTTTTCATAGATAAAGGCACAATAAAGGCCTAATCGTCAAAATGAACATTAATAAATATTGAAATGTATCTATGTAATATATAGGTTTTATTTTTTATACTGAGCTGCACCTGTATGTGAGTAAAGATATTATACCTTCCCTGAGGTTCGCACTCCTTTCCAGAGGCTGAAGTAAACTATAGTGAAGATAAGAAAGAGGCAGAGCATCAGCTGCCAGCGCACACCCCCAACATCTCTCAGCCCTGAAGACTTGTGGATTTCAAGAACGTTCCTCCTGTTTAAAGAAAACCCCATATATCATCAAGTTGTCAACAAACAAGACAAGAAGGGTTTGTGGATAAAAATAACCACCTGGGCAACATTTGTGAGAACTATTACAGTAAAAGCTATTTATACATATGTGGTTTCTGTTACTCACACTTACATGCACTTACGTGTAAAATTCCTCTGCCGGGGACCTGGAGGAATTTGTCCAAGTCACGTTATCCATGCCAAAGTAGTTGGTGCAGTCAGGGGTGTTCCAGACATTATTACAGTTTGTCCAGGGGAGGATGCTGGAGAAGGAGGAGTAGAAGTAGAACAGGGCCCAGGCGATGATGGTGTTGTAGTAGAAGGACACGTAGAGAGCAATGACACAGATGGCATAGCCTATTCCTGAAAGACCAAGTCACACATCAAATAATGTCCCAGCTTTTAGCTTTGCTTTGCAAATCATGTGCAGTGATTAATTATGGGGAAGGTTAAATCAGAAGGACTTTTTTAACCTTATCTGTATATCTTTGTTTGAGCTTACCTTTGAAAATGGGACAGATGTGTTTCCATATGGATATGGCTCCAGTTCTGTGGAACTGCCCCAGTGCCAGCTCCATGTAAAACAGCGGCACACCACCGAAGATCGCCATCAAAATGTAGGGGATCAGGAAAGCACCTGAACATATACAGGCTGTTAAATTGATGTATTAACCGTTCATATGAAAACAACAAACATTTCATTATAAAGAAATTACTTTAGACTGATAAACTGATAAAACCACAGAAGCCACGGCAAAGAAAGAAAGAAAGAAGTCACATCATGCAATTCCTTCATTACAAATTACATTATTGATACATCAAAAATTTTATACATTTAAATGTAGTTTTATAGTTTTAAGTCATTTTAAGAACTAAGAACTAATAAATGTACCCTTCCCTACAAAGTGAAGTGCATCAAGCTTTTTGTTTTTTACATATAAATAATAAACATTTCAAGAGAATATTAAAAAAACACGGACAGAGGTAAAAAAGAAAGAAGGAAAGAAAGAAAGAAAGAAAGAAAGAAAGAAAGAAAGAAAGAAAGAAAGAAAGAAAGAAAGAAAGAAAGAAAGAAAGAAAGAAAGAAAGAAAGAAAGAAAGATGAAAAAGTCAAAGGTTTGTTTTGTTTATTTCATTTTAGATACCCATGTGTGCTATGGCATCATGGACAGTTCCTGTTAGCTGTTTATTTCAGAGTAGTTTTAGATCATTTAATCCATTACTAAAATGATTTATCTATTCACATGCATTATCATTAATAATATTCTATAATAATATATACTTATATTATTACTATGATTATTATTAATATTATTATTATTTCATGTTAAACAAGTAACTGACTTAATAAAAGTATTTTTATTGACCTGGAGAGAAAATAACATCCCAAAACTTACCGCCACCGTTTTGATAACAAATGTAAGGAAATCTCCACACGTTCCCCAAATCCACCGCAAATCCGATGACAGACAGGAGAAAGTCCATCTTTTTGCTCCATTTGTCCCTGGAGTCCGTCTGGGTGATAGCCGGCACAGCCGCGGCGTTGTTGGCGCTGTAGCCGGAGTTCGGGGAGCCGTGCTGGGGCAGAGTGCCGGCCATGACCGCTGACTCCTGTTCGGGGCAGCGGACTGTGAAAAGTCAGAGAGGAGCCGCTCCAGAGGAGAGGAGGACGCTGCTCCCGAATCAGATGACAAGGGGCGAGTGGGAGGAGTTGGTGGAGATATTGGGGTACCTGTTGGTGGAAAAAGTGAAAGGCTTTGCTTTCTGGAAGAGACTTTCACCTAAAATGAAAAGACTAATTTGGATCCTCTTGGTCAGGCTGACCATTTCGCTACTTGTTAACTGGTGTTTGAGCTCTGTTTTATATTTACAGTGCCTTTCAATTGTATAGAAGAAAATTATGTAAGGGTTTAAGTATTTATGTTTTACATTTTTTATAAATTATAACATGGAAAGCATAATTTCGATTTAGTCCCTCTGATTCAATACTGTGTGAAACCACCTTTCCCTGCAATTGCAGAACTTGTCTTTTTAGGTGTGTCTTTTCCAGCTTTTCACATTATTCATTATAAAGTAGCTCAGAATCAGTTAAGTTGCATATGTGTCCAGCAATTTTCAAATCCCCAAAATTGATTTAATTTGATCTAAACTACCATATCGTAGCTCTGGCTGAATGTTAGGGTTGTTGATGTGCTGGAAGGTGAACATTCACCCCAGTCTCAGGTGTTTTGCAGTCTCTAACAGGTTTTCTTTCAGGACGACCCTGTTTTAAGCTCAATCCTTCTTCCCATCAACTCTAATCACTGAACCTGCCAAAAAAAAAGAGTCCCCACAGCATAATGCTGGATTTGATTTAAGGGTACCAGAAAAAGGAAAGCACACTTTTCTGATTGGTATCTATATCGTTTGTTATAAACAATGTCACATTTTCCCTTTTTCTTCACGATAATGTGCTGCTTTGCATTGGTCCGTTCCATAAAATCCTCTCAACAGTCCCACTGAATATTTTTTAGCAAATAATTGTGTATTTCTTGGCCTTTCAACTAAACTTTGAACTGCTCCTCAACAAAGCATATTTTATAATTAACTGATTAATTTGTAATAGATAAAAAGCAAAACAAAGGAAATATGTTGATATTGTAGGGAAACAAGTTCGGCGGAAAAAAGAGGATGATCATTTTTAAACTAAGTGAACTAGTAATAGCGCCGTAAACTATCTTGCCATTCTGATGTTTATATGGTTTGGCGGAAACACCATAGTCAAATCCCAGTAGTTTAATGCACTCATATGGAAAACTTAAAAAATGACTATTAAATCCAGCCATTTCAGCTCTGAATAGATAAGACTACTACCTGGATGTTGAGGGAGCAGCAATCATGTGTGAATACGAAGTAACTTAGAGAAAATGGACATGACAACAGTGTGAGATAGGAGCAGGAGCACCCAGCATCATCGGGAAATTGTCACTTAAAAGGCCAAGTGGTAGCCATACTGTCTGGGCTGGGTGTCATATGACCAAGGCTGTCTGACTCCATCACCTGAAGTCATGAAGTGATTAAATGATGCAAATGGTTTGCTTTTAAACTGCTAATGCATTATTTTTTTCCACAGAATCCTCTGCTTTAAATAAAGAGAACAGTCCTTCTGATTCCTTGCTTTCTGTATATTGTAGATTGGATAAACAAACAGCTGAGGAGCAAAAAAACAATAACACTGCATGTGCAGCCAAAATGTAAGGGCCCCTGAGGGCCAATAGCATAACAACATTTTAGCTCTAAAGCTTGTATCGCTGGCCTTCTGAAACACACTCTCTTGTCAGTCTGTGTTGACATACATGGCCAGGAGAACATCAGATTGACAGGAGCTCGTTTCACACGCCCTGCTGCCTGTTGGAGCCCGTCGACTCTAATCACATACAGACAGATGCACATTGGCCCTTGTCCACATGCGTTGCTCACTGACAGGCTGGACACAGCACTGTTGGGTTTTTATAAGTGTGGTGAGGTAATTTGAAATCCATCTAAAATGTTATTGCTGATGTA
The DNA here is from genome assembly GCA_963556495.2 of Valencia hispanica. Lineage (NCBI taxonomy): Eukaryota > Metazoa > Chordata > Actinopteri > Cyprinodontiformes > Valenciidae > Valencia > Valencia hispanica. The sequence continues at coordinate 30,572,946 of OY747704.1, forward strand.
AAAAAAGTTTTCCTTTATGTTTGCTGGAGTTTAAAGTTTCCTCTGTTTACACAGTCAGTCCTCCCTTAAACATCTTCTCCTTTACCTCTTGCTGCATTGCAGAAAACAGTTTTGTGTTTTTTTATTGTATCAGTTTGACAGACATTTGGCAAAGTTATTCAGGTAAAAAGAAAATATATATGGGAGGAAGATGGAGTACCGAGAGAGAACCCATGCAAGCATGGGCAGAACATTCAAGCTATATGCCGAGACAGCCCTTGATGGGATTTGACCCTGGAGCTTCTTACTGCACATCAACAGAGCTTACAAAGTCAGGGTGCTGCTCCAATGAAATCTGTAACCCTCCAAATGTTTAGCTAAAAAGTGTTAAATCCAGTTTTAAAAATGCAATACAGAATAGTGTTGGAAAATAGATGGAGGGACAGAACAGAAAAATGTTTGGGAGTGAATCTAAGTTGGAACTTAGATCCCTCTCGTCCCTGGGCTGCCACCTTATCGTTGTGGACTGGTTTGAGTGTCCCAATGAGCCAAGGAGCTATGTTGTCGGGGGCTTTTTGGTCCTGGTAGGGTCACCCATGGCAATCTGGTCCTAGATGAGGGATCAGACAAAGTGCAGTGCAAAGATCCCTATGATGAATACCACCAGTGGATCTAGTGGTCCCTTGCCCAGATGCGGGTCACCGGGGCCCCCCTCTGGAGCCGGGCCTGGAGGTGGGGCATGTTGGCGAGTGCCTGGTGGCCAGGCATTTACCCATGGGGCCCTGTCGGGCTCAGCCCGAAGAGGTAACATGCCCCCCCTTCCCATGAGCACACCACCTGTGGGAGGGGCCTTAGGGGTTGGGTGCAATGTCAGATGAGTGGTGACCGAAGGCGGGGACCTTGGCGGTCCGATCCTTGGATGCAGAAGCTGGCTCTTGGGATGCGGAACGTTACCTCTCTGGTAGGGAAGGAGCCGGAGCTGGTGTGCGAGGTTGAGAGGTTTCGAATGGACATCGTCGGACTCGCCTCGACGCACGGCTCTGGCTCTGGAACCCATTTCCTAGAGATGGGTTGGACTCTCTTCCACTCTGGAGTTGCCGCCGCTGAGAGTCGCCGAACTGGGGTGGGCATACTTGTTGCCCCCCATCTCGGCGCCTGTACGTTGGGGTTTACCCCGGTGAACAGGAGGGTAGGCTCTCTCCGCCTATTGGTGGGGGGATGGGTCCTGCCATTTGGCAATCTGATCTGCCAAATGGCAGATCAGATTGCCCGCCCTTTTTGGAGTCCTTGGAGGGGGTGCTGGAGAGTGCTCCTCCAGGGGACTCCGTTTTTCTGCTGGGGGACTTCAACGCTCACGTGGGCAATGACAGTGAGACCTGGAGAGGTGTGGTTGGGCAGAATGCCCCCCCCCCCCCCCGAACTGAACCCGAGCTGTGTTTTGTTAATGGACTTCTGTGCTTGTCATGGATTATCCATAACAAACACCATGTTCAAGTATAAGGGTGTCCATATGTGCACTTGGCACCAGGACACCCTAGGCCGCACCTCAATGATCGACTTGGTTGTTATTTCATCTGATCTCCGGCAGAACTTTGAACACGTCCCGGGGGAGGCGGGGGACATTCAGTCCGAGTGGGCCATGTTCCATGCCTCCATTGTCGAGGCGGCTGACCAAAGATGTGGCACCAGGGTGGTCTGTGCCTGTCAGGGCGGAAATCCTCAAACCCACTGGTGGACACAGGTGGTAAGGGATGCTGTCAGGCTGAAGAAGGAGTCCTATTGGGTCTTTTTGGCCTGTGGAACCCTTGAAGCATTTGATAGGTACCGGCAGGCCAAGCGGAGTCCGGCTTGGATGGTCGCTGAGGCAAAAACTCAGGCGTGGGAAGAGTTTGGAGAGGCCATGGAGAACGACTTCCATGAGGCTTCGAAAGGATTCTAGTCCACCATCCGGCGTCTCGGGGGGTAAGCTGGCTGCCACCAACACTGTTTACAGTGGGGATGGTGTGCTGCTGACCTTGACACGGGACATTTTGGGTCGGTGGATGGAATACTTCAAAGACCTCCTCAATCCCACCAGCACGCCTTCCAAACTGGAAGCATGGTTTGTGGACTTTGAACCGGGCTCTCCAATCTCTGGTGCTGAGGTCACCCAGGTCATTAAAAAGCTCCTCTGTAGCAGGGCTCTGCAATATTGCGTGGACATTGGGGACAGTTCCTTTGGATTGGCAGACAGGGGTGGTGCTCCCTCCCTCTATTTAAAAGGGGGATCACAGAGTGTGTTCCAACTACAGGGAGATCACACTTCTGAGCCTCCCTGGTAAGGTCTATTCAGGGGTTCTGGAGAGGAGGGTCCAATAGATAGTCGAACCTCAGATCCAGGATGACCAATGCGGTTTTTGTCCTGGCCGTGGAACACTGGACCAGCTCTACACCCTCAGCAGGGTCCTGGATGGTGTGTGGGAGTTCGCCCAACCGGTCTACATGTGTTTCATGGACTTGGAGAAGGCGTTTGACCGTGTCCCTCTGGGATTCCTGTGGGGGGCAATCCGGGATTATGGGGTACCAGGTCCCTTGATACAGGCTGTTAGGTCCCTGTACTACCGGTGTCAGAGCTTGGTTCGCATTGCCAGCAGTAAGTTGGGCTCGTTTCCAGTGAGAGTTGGACTCCTCCAAGGTTGCCCTTTGTCACCGATCCTGTTCATAATGTTTATGGACAAGAGGAACATGATCTACAGCTTTCACTGGAGCGGTTCGCAGCCGAGAGTAAAGCAGCTGGGATGAGAATCAGCACCTCCAAATCCGACACCATGGTCTTGAGCCGGAAAAGGGTAGTGTGCCTTCTCCAGGTTAGGAATGAGGTCCTTCTTCAAGTGGAGGAGTTTATCATCTATGGAAGGAGAATTTTAAATTGTTGGCAGCACTATCTAAGCCATTGCCACCCTCCAGGAAGGTGACAGAGCTAAACCAAGCTCCAGACCAGATTGATTTTTTTGTAAAGAGAGAACAACTGGGAGAGAAGATAAAGTTACAAGTTGAGATAACAGCAAGTGATGCAAACTTAGGGTGAAGGAAGAGAGTGCCGCTGGGTGGTCAGCTATATATTAAGTTTTTATTCTTTGTTTCACTTCAAAGTTTTTATTCTTTGTTTCTCTTGGTTACACTCCCAACAAGAGTTTTTGTTTTTTTTAAAAACCCAAGAAACCCAAAACCCTGTCATCTGACTGTTCTCGGCGTTCCGTTAAAGTCCCAGGATGATTACGGTAAGGAAATTCCATAATTGGAAGTTTTCAAATGGTGGGACTTAAAATACTTTTCCTGGCATGCCTTCCAAACCACCTTTTGGCACATAGATAGCATCTCGTGGTTGTTATGAAGGCTCCAAGTCCCCCTTTTTTTCAGCACTTCAAGAATCCGCCTTCAAAACTTTTGCCTGAGCTTTGTCATATTTAACCATTTTATATTGTCATTGACATTAAGTGTTGCCATTGCTGATTTAGTGAAACAATTATTTGTTTGATATGGGCTTTTTTTCTCTATAAATGAATTTAAATTAAATATCACATCTTTACTGGGAAGCTATGCAGCTGCAATGAAAATGTTTTGTATACATACTGTATATATTTGTCTGATAGATTCCAGTTTGTTCATCTAAATGATAAATCTTCTTCACACTCAAGGGTTACTTGTGGAGTTCCACAGGGTTCTGTGCTTGGACCAATTCTTTTCACCATATATGCTCCCAATTGCTAGAATCATTAGACAGCATAGGATAAATTTCCACAGCTCTGCCGATGATACACAACTATATTTATCCATAAATCCTGATTAACCCAGTCAGTTAGGTAAATTACAGGCATGTCTGGAAGACATAAAAACATGGATGACTCTAAACTTTTTGCTCTTAAATTCTAACAAAACAGAAGTTGCTGTCTTTGGACCAGAAGTTCTAAAAAAGAAACTGCTTATTTAATCACTTCATCTGGATGGCATTAAATTGGCCTCCAGTAATAACGTTATTTTTGACCAAGACTTGACATTTAAATCCCATATTAAACAGGTTTCTAGGATTTATTTATTTCACCTCCAGAATATTACTAAAATTAGAAACATCCTGTCCAGGAGTGATGCTGAGAAACTAGTCCATGCATTTGTTACCTCAAGGCTGGACTACTGTAATTCTTTACTATGAGGTAGTCCACAAAATACCATTAAAAGCCTTCAGTTGATCCAAAATGCAGCAGCAAGAGTTCTGATGAATATTAAAAAGAGAGATTAAGCTCCATCATACATCAGAGATCTAATTGTTCCATATGTTCCCAACAGAGCACTTTGCTCTCAGACTGCAGGTTTACTTGTAATTCCTAGGATTTCTAAAAGTAGAATGGGAGGCAGATCTTTTAGTTATCAGGCTCCTCTCCTGTGGAACCAGCTCCCAGCTTTAGTCCGAGAGGCAGACACTCTGTTTACTTTTAAGGCCAGGCTTAAAACTTTCCTTTTTGATAAAGCTTATAGTTAGAGTGGCTAAGGTCATCCTGAGCTAGCTCTGTAGTTATGCTGCTATAGGCTTAGACTGCTGGAGGACAGACTTACCAATTTTCTTCACTCTGCTACTTCCTTTTCTCCTACGACTCTCCAGTTGTATTACAGTTCATTCTGTTATTTCGACTGTTAACTTTGTTTTCTCTGTGTTTTTCTCTCCATAGAAGATATACCTGGTCTGGTATCCTGCTTGGCTGCAATGCCCTGTTGGACGGGGGGCATCGACTGGGATGATCCTCCCAGTAACTGAACATCCACTGTGTCCTGTTATCAACTTTTTACTTTCTGTAACATAGAAAGTTCTCTTATATCAGATCTTCTGTTCCTTCTGTGTTTCTGCTCTGTCTTCTCAAACCCCCAGACGGTCGTGGCAGATGGCCGCTCCTACGGAGCCTGGTTCTGTTGGAGGTTTCTTCCTGTTAAAGGGGAGTTTTTCCTCTCCACCGTCGCTACATGCTTGCTCAGTATGAGGGATTGCTGAAGGATTGCTGTGGTTGGAAAGTCTGCATCAACGGGGCCCAACCTCACGCCAATGACTGACGCAATCTGCTGGGATTCCTTAAATGGGAACGTTTTTAACTGATTGGAATGTTTGTATAAATGTATTGAAATGACTTCTTGTTAAGTGCCTTGAGATGACATCTGTTGTGAATTGGCGCTATATAAATAAACTGAATTGAATTTTAAGGCTTTTTTCAGGTGATGCTGATAAATGTTACGGCTGGTGTATGTTAAGGAAAATATTTTAATTCATTCATCAAAACTGTGATTTGGTCAATAAACATTGATTTTAATGGAAGATATTTAATTAAAATGAAATTTTTTTAAATATCAGCTACCCCTGAAATAACAAGAATCCCATATAAATTTAGCTGAAACATAATTTTTTGATCAATTCTTAATTAAGCTTAAATTTCCTTTTGACTTTAAAAAAATGTCCAAATGTGTTGGTTTAACTATAAAAAATATATAAATCTTCCAGAAATCAATGTTAGATCAGAATCTATTTATAATAAATTGTTTATTATAAACATAAATGCTATATTTCTTTGTGGGAAAAACAATCATTTTTTCTGTTTTTGCTTTTCTTCACATAACTGTTCTGACTAAACCATTATTTTATAGTCTGTAGCCGCTGTTACTTCTTAGTTAACAAAATTCAGTCTGAGTGATTCCTGCGCTGAATGAATCAAGTTTGCTAATTTAAAGTATCCTTGATTCCTTTAAAAACTACTCTGGAATTCGGAAGAGCTGAAATGAAATACTGTATGTACACAAACACTTTCAAAATGTTTATTTTCTCTTGATATGCAGCCAAAGGGAGGCTGATGTCGCCCCAATTACTGAGGCAGAAAAGCTGTTACCCCCAATTAACTACAACCAGTGCAAATGATCTTCCCATAGAGGGAATCCTGAATTAAATATGATTACGAGGTTAACATAGAGAAAGAGGACTCCAGTCTTACTGCTCTCAGTCTGTCATGTTGTGTTATCCCTCTGTCTTTTCACCTCCTGATTCACCTGACAGCTCAGACCTGCAGGCAGAACTGGACCGATCACCACCAGCCATCACACTGGAGTTCGTTGGAGTTTATAGCACTCTTATTTGCTCAGATTCTTTCTCAGACAGCACTTTACTGAAAATGCGCTCACTCATATGCAGCACATAGGTTTGAAAGTTGTTCAGTAAAAACGGAAAAAATGCAAACTATTTGGAATTCCAGGTGGGTGTTAGAGGATTAGGCATGAGAACTGATTTGACGCTATTGCCACCTACTGGACATAAAATCAATCATTTGCACTGGTTTGCAGTCTGTCCACAAAGGCCTTTTATTCGAATCTGGGTTTTCTGCAGCAACAATTGGATTTTAAAAGTTATTAGCAGAAAACTTAGCACAAATTGCATGATAAACTGTAGATGTTGTGCCCAGTCTTTTGATAGACACGAAGGAAGGTTAGAGAAAGGGCAGCCAAAGTCCAAAACACAATGGTTCCAGACCACATTAAAATATCATAAGAAATCTACCTCACTGTAAACAAAATAAATTTGAGGTTAAAAGCTTTTGTACAGCACTATAAAAAAACAGAATATACTGTTTTCCAGAAAAGTTTGGCTTTTAAAAATGATATATTTAATTTATTATTGTGAGTGGGATACTGGAGTCTCGTTTGCCACAATACAGGCATCCGTCTGGTCTGTCTTGGTGCAGAAAGAGCTGAGACACAAAGCAAACTTCCTAAATTCATATTCAGCATATATTCTGATATGGGTCATGACTAAAAGAGTGGAATGCTCTGTACAAGGAGCTGAAATTAGCTCATTCCATGGGGAAGCTGGGTGCTTCATTAGAGATAGAGATTAGAGATGAGGAACATCATCAGTCGTGCTGCTCCGCATTGAAAGGAGTAAACTCAGGTGGATCGGTGATGTAATATTGCCTTACCTCCCATTGGAGATTTTGCAGGCATTTAACCCTAGACCCCAATACAGACCCAGGACTCACTGGAGGAACTATACATTCCTTCAGCTTGTAAAGATCCCTCTAAATAGATTGGGGCGTGTTGTTGGGAAGGGTGATGTCTTTCCCTCCTGGCATTTGGCTTGACTTTCCTAAAACTTTGAAGCTTTTTGAGAAATCTGCTCTCTAAAAATCATGTTGGAGAATGTGAACAATTTTTTTTTTTAAACAATCAGAAGTTTGTCTAAACTGCAAATAGAAATTGATGGTAATTATAGGACTAATAATTTCTTTCCTCTGATTTCCAAGGAACCTCATTACTGTTTTTTTCTAATATTGACCACAAGATGGCGCTAAGAGTATTAAAGAAAAAACCCAGCTTGCAGAGCTCTTGTATAAAGCTGTCACTGGTTTAGTAATTAAGTTAGGATCAACATATTTCTTTTACCAATTCAAGGAAACATCACTCTTTAAGTTTAACTTAAGGATATACGGATAAAAAAACAATCATTAGAATATTTTGTTAATTTATTAGGTGAGGCATTTTCCTTACTTTTTATATTGGTAGATCTTGATAAATATTTCTGCGTAGGGATTATTTACTGATAAAGCTTAACAGCTAAAACACTTGAGTAAATTAAATAAAATCCAACAGTTTTTTAAAGAAAACTATTTAATCAGCCATTAATATTTGTTTAATTGGTTGGATAAAGTTAAATTCTTGCTCCAACACAGAAACCATTTCAATTGCATAACTTGTGACTGTTCTTTATAAAAGGTTTATACAGTTGTTTGCATTTTAACCCATATCCTCTGTACTGCTCCCTGCAGAACTGGACTGAACACCACAAGTGACAAATAAAAATAAAGGTTCTTGAACACTTTCAGTTAGATCCGTGGATCTTCTGTGGTACAAGTACCACTGGTAGTACTTTTTTTATGGATACACATGACAGACTTTGGTATTAATTTTGGGTTAACTGTATATGTAGAGCTAATTGGCACCAAATCTGAGTTCTTCAAGTACAGTGATGCTCAAACAACAATAACTACTCAAAAGAGTAGTGCAGAAAAGACCATTTGGAGAGCTCTCTTTAAATAAAAGCTTAGAACAAAACCGAGGAACATGGCCTGATTGGTAGATACCTTGTTTTCCATTTAGATCTGAACCCCAAACTTGGATCTAGTGATCCCATCAAATCTAACTTAACCATCTGCCCTTCTAAGTGGAGTTGACATGCTAAGAAATCAGGCTAATCACCATTAGTAAATCAGGCTAATATCAGTGGTTTCAGTGGTATCAGGGGTTTTTTGTGCTTTCAAACACTTTAGCAACATGTTCATTAAAGGAAATTGTATAGCATTGTGTTTGTGTAAATGACTAGTTTAGGATATTGTTTCTCAAATGTGCAAATATGCAGCCACTACCATGTTTTATTTGCAAGGCAGCCATATTTGATTTTGAGACTAGGGTTGGTAAGAAACCTTTGAGTTTTCCAAATGCCACACCAATTCACCTAGCCATCTCCAGTTCCATTTCCCCGTCATCAAACAGCCCGAGATATTCTTAAACTCCTTCATTTGGGGCAGGTAGTGACCGAAAGAACAGGATTGTCGATAAAAGCGGCCGAAATGAGTTTCCTCCATAGGGTGTCCGGTACTCTCCTTAGAAATAGGTGACAGCTGCTGCTTCTTCACGTTGAGAGGAGCCAGTTGAGGTGACTTGGGCATCTGGTTAGGAGGCCTCCTGGATACCTACGTTGTAGTTGTTGCCGCACTCCCACTGGGACCATCCACGACGCTCTGGAGGGACTATACGTTTCTCGGCTGGCCCAAGTGGCTGGGGAGAGGGAAGGCTGGGCTTCTCTACTTGGGCCGCTGCTTCTAGATCTCGGATTAAGCGGAAGATGATGTATGTAAGTATGGATGGATGAATGGATGGATGGATGGATTTTATTGTCTGAGCAATAATGCAGGTCTTTTTTCCCCCATGAAACAACAATCAAGTCCAAGTCCAGTTGTAGGCTACAGCAGCATTTAAACCTGTCAGTGTAGTTATAGGCTACTTAGATAACTTAATATTTAGGCTACTGAGTAGGCCCTATTTGTCATCAAAAGCATTACAACTTTATTTATCATATAATCATATGTCAATCATATTTATTATACAGACTTTGGAGCTTTAAAGCTCACTTTTAAATTGGCGTTTCACAGGGCCGTGTGTGTCTTTAAGAGGCGTGCGCTCAGCAGAGGAGGAGCTGTGGGCTCCATCTGGGTTTACACGCAGCTACAGGGAGAGGTGCTGCGCTCACACAGGAGGCAGGATCCATGGCAACAATCATGGCAGGTGGGAGCAAATTATCTACATTTATACTTATAAACCATAAATAGATTGTTTTAATGCATGTACACGGATAACTATTCTCCTGGAATACACAAAATATATGTCCCGTGTGGCTCCTTTGTTTAATTTTAGAAGCAGAGACCCGCCAGAAGCTGCTGCGCACCGTCAAAAAGGAGGTGGGTGTTTTCACATTATCAGGAGAATCGTTTCGAAAAAAAACCCTATCTTATAAAGGTTTTATTGGTCAAGCTGCACTCATTCAAACTTTCACAGAGATTGTGACAACTCGTGGCTCACCCTCTGTGTGGGCACCGTTTCTCATACCTGACTATGGTTAGAATAAACGTGGCTGATCTGCAGGCGCTGTTTAATTCTTCTGTAGGAAAAAACAACAGATTTAATACTAAAAATAAAATAGCAATGATTATAAATTTGGTATATTGTTGTTAGTTAACTGCAGCTCAGAGGGAAGAAGCAGCACAAAGGAAGCAGATTGTCATTCACAGCAAAGGAGCTCATCAGCCTTCTGACAGACCATTTGGTTGTTTTATTTGTGTGTGTGTGTGTGTGTGTGTGTGTGTGTGTGTGTGTGTGTGTGTGTGTGTGTGTGTGTGTGTGTGTGTGTGTGTGTGTGTGTGTGTGTGTGTGTGTGTGTGTGTGTGTGTGTGTGTGTGTGAGAGAGAGAGAGAGAGAGAGAGGAAGAGAAAGAGAGAGATGTTTGTAATTAATTTTACTGCAGTTAGTGGAAGCAAACATGGAAGCAGCTTGATTTGATCATCTGGGTTTCCTCCCAAGTATAAAGAAACAGATCTTGAATGAAAGATTTGGATCATTTAGTTGGCCTGACATTAAAACAATAACAGTTCCTTTATAGATTAGTAATCCTTGCAGCTGTTTGGGGAGCTTTTATCAAAGGGATGTCTATACATTTTGGATCACGTTAGGTGAAAAGTATTAGTTTTTTTCCCATAAGGTGCCGGGACATATTTGAGAATAGCTGTTCCTTAAATCTTGTTATTCTTTCACATCAAAGCAAACTGTGAGGATGGCAAGATGCAAACCTCCAGCTGCATCAGCATCTATTTAAGGAGATACACTGACTCATCTAATATCTGTTTTTATTGTTTATTGTTTGTTTTGTTTAACACACCTACAGCAGAGATTGAGAGATCAAAGCAGCTTCAAAGCAACTAAATAAGCCTTTCATTGAATCTGCTTTGTGGTATCCTACATGTAGGGAGACTTGCATTGGTTTTAATGGAAGTGTTACATCCTTTTAAATGTACCAGTGAAAACAATTCCACTTAGCACTCTCTTTGTACTATAGGCACGTTAATGATATCAAGTACTGGACTGTCTGTAGGTTTTTCTCTGGCTGTTAAAAGCGTAGAGTAGTAGCAGTGCATCTCACCCACTTGTTGCTGTGCACTGTGGGTCAGCTGGCTGAAAGAAGGCTACAACAATTTTTGCCAAAGCTAATGCAGCATTGGTAGCTTCTGGATAAAAACGCTTAGAAAATCTGTTTCTGTGTTGGTCGCTGTTTTAATTTAGCATCTTTTCCATAAAGGGAAGGGAGAAACCGATTAACTAAAATCGAGACTTCTTATTTAAACAAAATTCCTATTTAAGATCCTTTTTGTTTAACTAGCTGTAACAAACCAGAAAAATTAAAGCTTGGTGATTAGCAAATCAGTATGAAACGCATAAGCTTGGCTCATTGAAATCGGAGCTCAAATCTTGGAATGACACAGCCAGATTTAGGTGTTTAGTTGGAAGTTGTAACACTGGTGAGATGTGTTGATTGTTATGGCACCAACTACAAGTGGCAATACAGCGGTGATAATGTATCATTGTCTGTAGTACTCACTTAAACACATATAAAAACTTCACTCACAATTAAAGACTTGAGAGTACCACAGTAGGTGTAAAGTTAAAAGAATGTTTTATTTATTTATTTTTTCAACTTGGAACCTAAAAGTTCTAACTCCATTGTGAATCTATTGTTCAATGTCCTTATGTATTGTTTGTTTCTTTTTCTGCTTTGACTATTCAGGTGACCTTTTCCTAAAATTAAAATTCGCTTATCCAAAAATATTTCCAATAAATACCACTAACTCTTGGAGCTTCCCAACCTAATCTTTGCTGTTCGACTGTGATTGTTTTTTGGGGGGTTTTTTTGGTAACAAAAAAGTGAAAGGAAAAAAACAGGAGCAGTTTTATTTAGGCAGATTCTTACTGAAAGCAAGAATCCAAACCTCCTTTTTAATCTCCATTGGCTCCCTTTGCTAAAATGTGTTTTTTTTTAACCAGCTTTTAATGCTTTATAAATTGCTGAATTTTGTTTTTGCCAAACAAAAACCTTAAAATGACATTCTTTTTTTTAAGGGAAAATGGAAAGGCCATGGTCTGATTTGTCTTCTTTTGCTTCCTGTTTGGAGTCTTATCTGTGGATGCCAGACCCTTCCCCTGATTAAACTCTGTACACAATTAGCTTCACTCAATGTGGCTCTTCTCAGTTCTCATTCCTTTGCTTTGTTTACGTGTAGCTAGAACCATGTGCAGACTGATTGGGTCTATAGATGGACCAGCATCATTGTGGTTTCACTGTGTGAGCTGCTCTCTTTGATCCCACATGGCTCCTTATTAGACCTGCACGATCTTAGGAAAGCATGACACTGGAATATAACTATTAAGAATTGTGATGACCATTTTAAAAACAATTTAACCACCTGTTCTTCAATACCTTGCTTATCTTCCATCATCACAATGTCCCCACCCCTTTTTTCAAGATTTCTAAGCTTATTCATTAAAATCAATTTCAGTTGTAGGCATAAATGGTTTTATGTGGGGTCATTTTAATCTGTAAAGCACTTTGTGATGCAATTCTTGTATGAAAAGTGCTTTATAAATAAAGTTTGATTTGATAAAGGACAGTGAAAATGGACCCAGTTGCCCAAATACATAATTGGGAATCAGAGTTCGAGTGCAGTACATTTGAAATAGTTCAGCAAGCCCAATGTTGCTTCCATGAAGTTGTTTTACTTACATTTTCTATTTTGGATACATTGATAGTGGGATGAGGATTGTGACTTCACATATTGTTGAGCTCTACTCCCTATGAAAAACAGTATTACTGTAGGCAGCTTTAACAACTTTTAAAGAAAATACATTAAATCCAGCGCTGTGATGTTTAATTTTACAGATGTATTGGTGGTAGCTGTTTCAATGTAGGTATTTTAATATCAAATTTGTAGAGGAAAATTTGTAGCATATTTCTTCATTGTGTTTCTATTTTCCTCCACTATTGCTTAATGTTTTTCTTTGATCATTCAGAGGATAGAGGAAAAAATAAGTTTGTTTGTGCCATTTTCCATTGGATTATGAGTTATATTGCTTGGTGTGGGCTGTACCATATGGTGTCTCTATGCTGTGTGTTTACGCTCTTTCCCTATCCAGCTGGTTTAATGCCACCCGGCTGCTCAGACGTACCTGGATGTGGGCCATTATCCAGAGAACCAAGCCAGTCTGTGACACCAGAATGACATCACTGGCAGAAAATTGGTGTGAATAAGAGCTCCTATTTGCCTGGGCTTTAGTACGCCGCCTTGCTCAATCTGCCCGTGTCACTGTGTCACCCTCTGCCTTTTCCATTTATCATGCTTTAACAAACAAACACAAATGTACACCTGTGTTTGCTGAAGGAGTGAATAAAAGAGAGCAGCACCCTTTACTTTCCAGCTTCCTGTAAACCCTTTTCATTCTTTGTTTTAGGCTTGAACAGATTTTTCTATGTCCCGGAGGTGTATCGATGGACCGTGTTAATGCAGTGTTGATTTATTAATTCCACTGCAACAAGCTCAGGGAAATCGTCAAATATCACTACTATAATGCAGACAGTTAAAGATAAGGAATTGGAGAATGTGATACTGTTTTTGACCCATAGGTGAACGTATTTATAATAAGGTTTTTGGAACTGCTGAAACAGGATTATCTGCTTCCTTGACAGAAAACCTTAATGTGTTATCGTGACGTTGAGATGATGAACCATCTGATCACGCATCTGCGAGGACCTGCCTTGATTGTGAAATACAAAGTTCAGATCCGCATGTGCAATATAAAAACATTCTTGAAAACATCAGTTTTACATAAGCAACAGTCGTGACTTAGCTTTTTCATTTTTTTCCATTACTTGCTCTCTTCACTGAGAACACAGACATTGAATAATGCGGGGTGGATGTTAGTAAATTAGTTTTTCTCTCTGGCTGCTATTTGTTGCTGTTGCAGGATGTAATTGGAGTGCTCAGTAGATCTTTTATCAGTAAAGCTGTTGGCTTCAAGACAGTGATTAGTTAGAGTAGATTCATCCAGCTTTGCTACTATAGATGTTGCCAAAACATTGCTTAGCTACAAAATTTATGTTAAAACACAACTTTAAACTGGCGGAGATTCGGCTTTACTGATGAATTGATGTTAATGGTGACTGAAAACGGGGAGATGCAGGCATTCCTATTTGTGTCAGAGATTAGTTAATGTTGTTTTTTCAAGCATCTTTTTGGATGGAGAGTTCCACTTTGAGACTCGTGACATCTCCATAGAAACCTTCAGGTTGCCAGCGCACAGACGCTTTACAGGACTTATTCCTCAGAGGCCCTAGATGAGAGGGACGAGGGGACACAAGTGAGCAAATCAATCAAATTTCTTTCTGTCAGTTGAACTCAGGAGAGGAAGCAAAGGGAACTAAATCCCCCATGTCCTAAATGTTGGTGTGTGTGTGTATGTGTATGCATGCAGTCTTTTTTTAGCAGTATATTCATGAGTTTAAGCTGCTGGGTGTCTCATCAGACTCCTGCTGTCTCTGTTGTGTTGGCAGTATGAATCATATCTGTTGCAGCTGAAATAAACAATGGCGCTAATTGTTTCTAATGACTGCGCTCTAATTAGTCAGCGCCATATGAATAAGTAAATATTTTTAAGGAGTGCAGTTTGGGCCAAGTTTGGTTTCCACAAGTGTTATAAAATACAGATTAGATCTGAAATCATTAACTCTGAGATGGAAGATTTTGTTTAGGAGGTGGATTCTTAGTTAGTTAGTTAGTTAGTTAGTTAGTTAGTTAGTACACTGTGTTTTTAAATATAAGTGTTGATTTTTTTAAAAATGGGATGGAAGGCTGGCCTTTTTACACTCGTCATATTTTACATATTTTATGCGTTTACATGCAGCAATAGAAAGGCACATTTTTGCCTTAGTCTGAATGAAGTCAAAGCGAACTAGCGAGCGAAGTCACCCAGATAATACGATTGGGAAATGGAATTTCTCTGCAAGCAACTCCAACCCTGCCTCAGTCGAGCTATTCACAGGAAGTGACGAGACCACGAAGGCGGGAACAACAACACTGCAGCAACAACAAGCGTAACACAATTAAACAGTCCAGTACTTACTAAATGTACTGTGCTGCAGTGTTGTTGTCGTCCATTTCTTCACTCATTGTGCATATCCTGCTTTTACTCTATCTGCTTCACTGCTGCCAGCATTTGTTTACTTTTGTGTGACTCTCAAGGCCAACCAGAAAAACCCAGCTTGAAAGGGTACATGTCGCCACCTAGCGTCGCGATGGCGAATGCACTTCATTCAATAATTCGATTTTCTGAGAGACATATAACCTGGGATTAAGGCTCCCATTCTGGTTAAACTATTAGTCCGATTTTTGCCAAAAACTCGATTTAGATGTGCATGTAAATGTACTGTCTGCGAAGTAACAGAAAACAGCATGTCCCTGTAAGATGTCTTATTTCATATAAATGTATCATCAATGTTATGAAGTTATTTTGTGTAATGTTATTATCCAATAATATCCAATCATATTTAGCTAATCAAAATTATCTAGTCATTGAATAAATTGGAATATGCATTCTGATGAGGCTCATTGGCAAAATAATAACCTTTAAGCATGTATTAAACATATTTTCAGCACACATTTCTGTATAAAAATGTTTTTATTTGTCTGATGTTGTTTGTTATTCCTAAATGTTGTCTTTCATCACCTGTAAGCAAAACTTCATCAGAATTAACAAAAATAAAGGCTTGAAAAGATCAGTCTGTGTGTAAATACTAATAATATATAACTTGCTGAAAAAATTTACTTTTCAATTATATTCCAATTCATTGAATGTAACAGTATAAATGCCAGTTAATAGCACTGTGAGAGGTTTTTATAATATGTATGTTTTAAGATATACCCTCACTTGAAAAGATAAATCACCAGTCTTGCAAAATGCCACTTTACATTTACATTTCATAATATTGTAACCATGTACTCTATAGTATTTTATTGTGCTTGTGTCTGATATACCTACTTTAATTGTAAAGTAGTTTTTATATATGTGGTAGTGGGCAAAAGCATTTCAAGCTTTCTGGCAATTAAACATCTAAAAGGTGTAGTGTGCATTTCTATTAGGTTTCCTTGATTTAATACAACCACGCTGTGCTGTCAGTAAAATTATTTTTGCCTCTTCCTTGCAAAACAGCTGAAGCTCAGTTAGAGTAGATGGAGAGTTCTGTGAGCAGCCATTTTTCAGTTAGTTTTATATCTGGACTTTGACTAGGCTATGCTTTGATTCAAACATTGCCCTGGATTTAGCGGCATCTGTCTTCCAATAAGTCTGCAGCACCTCTTCCCCTGTTGAAGAAGAGCATCTCCAAAGAATGATGCTGCCACCTGCATGTTACAGAGTGGTAGTGGCATTTGCAGGGTGATATAGCAGCATTAGCATTAGCATACCTTTTCTGATGAAGTTCAGGTTTGGTCCCATCTGACCAGAGCATATTTATCTACATGTATGGTGTTCATGGCGTATGGCAAACTACAAAGGGGGCGTCTTAAGACTTGCTTTAACTCTAGGTTTACTCTTGCCAGGCTTCTTTAGTGCACAACTAATAGCTCCCTATTGACAGAATTCCCACCTGAGCTGTGGCTCTCCACAGATCCTCTAGAGGTACCATGGACCTCATCGTTTTTTTTCCTGATTAATTCTCTTATTTGCCTGAACCATCAGTTGGTCCTCTCTTGGTAGGTTTGCAGTTACACCATGTTCTTTCCATTTTCAGATCATCTGGATCCTCAAAACTTGGATCTTCAGAGCTTAGAATATTGTTTATGACCTAACTCTGCTTTAAACTTCTCCACAACTTTCTCCCTGACCTGACGTGACCTGTTGTGTTCCTTGGTCTTCATGATGCTGTTTGTTCTCTAATGTTCTCTGACAAACCACTGAGACCTTTACAGAATGGCTGGATTTATACCGAGATTAATTAATTCACAGGTGGACTTTATTATTTGACTTCTAAAGACAGTTAGTTTTACTGCATTTTATTAGGTGGCATCAGATTAAAAGGGGCTGAAAATAATCGCACACCACATGTTCAGATTTTTATTTGTGAAAGAATATGAAAAACAAAATTCCTCCACTTCACAGTTGTGTGCTACTTTGTCATGACACAAAATCCAGGTAACATAAACATGTTCAGAAGGCATAAATAATTTTGCATTGCCTTTTTTGTACTGCCAGTAGGATTAAAGTGCTTTATTTTGTTTGCCCATTGTCCTCTTGTTTTATGCTTTAGAAGTTTGGATTCAGTTTTTTATGAAAGGTTGGTCTAGCTTTAAAGCTGTCTGCCTCCAGATTGCTTTTGAATGCTCTTTGACCTAAAATCATGGCATATTTTGGGTCATATGTATGTACATTTTGGCATTTTTGTGTCTTACTTGACCTTTTCTGACTAATTGTGCATGATTAGGAGCTTCTAAGGACATATTAGCTCTGAAAGCGTCAACTGTTTATGATCTAAATGCTCTGCTTTGCCTCCAGTTGCTGATTGACCTAATATGACTGAATCATGAAGTACCATTTGTCAGGCGAGAACCAAAGTGTTCCTGTATGTCTCCACATATTTGGCTCAGGTTTTGTGTCTGCACCTGCATCAAAGTGCAGAACATGTTAAGTCTTTAAGCTGCTGTTTGGATGTTCACCTTCTTTTAACATGTCTTATGTGATTCGTGATGATTTATGTGCAAATATAAAAGGCATTTATTTTTTCAAAGTGTAAAATGATGAATAGGTCTTTTTTTTGTTTTAGTTGTGTATTTGGCCTACAGGGCTTTATGAAGCATAATCTGTCCATGGATTTCTTCACAAAGTGATCCATATGCATGTCCAGCTGGTAAAGACAGTGTTTGTGTGTGCTGATGATGAGCCTGGCTGTGTAATGTGTTCTTTGTGGACAGACTAATTTCAGCAGGAAATTACAGCTCAGCTATCTGCGTGGCCATGTCTGGCGGTTGATATTCCCCATCCAGATTGCAGAGCGGTGCCCACACAGGGGCATGTCTCCATAGTCACCACGGGGGTTGATTCACTACTTGTCTTAACTCGGGGTGCGTGGCAGTTGTCAGGCCACCAGGGGGAAAAACACACTGCATCGACAACAAAGCCAAACTAATGAGGGTTTCCTTGTGTCTGATGTGAATCGTCTTTTTTTAAAAATAGAAAGTACGAAGACGGCATCTGCATTTTAATTTTAATCTGCAGCATAATCATCTGTTCCCGTTGAGGGATGGTATAATTGCTTCGAAATGGGGGTCTGTGATGTATAAACTGCCCTTCTCTAGCACCAAATGGACCTCCATTTCCCAGTGGTCCTTGGGACAAGAGCTGGTGACTCATTCACAGACTGAACATGCAGGTGCTGAGTTTTTTTTCTGCTCCTAACTTTTAAGGCTAAACTCCTCTTACATTCATGAATTCTCCTAATTATTACCTCAGCTGAAGCGTGTTTTTCACTTAGTCAAATCCTCACCAAAAAGCCCCTCTCAGACAGTTTGTGCTTAATGTGACATAGTAATGAATGAGTCATCCAGCATCTCCTCTTTCATTGACAGGTGAAGCAGATTATGGAGGAAGCTGTCACCAGGAAATTTGTTCATGAAGACAGCAGCCATATTGTGTCTTTTTGTGGTGAGTATTCAAATAGTAGAACAGCTCTCTGGCTGATTTTCTTCAAGGTTTGTCTGTTGCCTATATTATCTTTTACCTCCTTTGGGAAAAAGATGGCCTCCACCTAGAGTTTCTAATAACCCCAGGTCCAGCTCAGTAAATTGGAATCTAATCTAAAAGTTGATTTAATTTCAGTTATTCAACTAAAAAACGAGAAATCACATATTATATATATTCATTACACATGAGCCCGTTTCAAAAGACAATGCTGCCATCAGTGAGGCTTCTGGTTATTCATAAGTGTTGCTGGCAATGTGGCACGATCAGGTGTTTTTCACAAAAGATTACACGATTAAGGGATAAAGGGGGCCGTGGGGGTGGTTTCCAGCCTGTCGATGTGCAGGGTTGTGTATAAACTGTGAGACAGAAGTGTCCATGGTAAACAGACAAAATAGTTTGGACTTAAAGAGTAACTAAACCCCAAAACAACTTTTTTTTGCTTCTAAACTGTATAAATGGGTCTTTACCAATGCAGTCTTTCAGTTTCTGGGGATTTTTTTACATTTTGGTGTAAACTTGTTTAATTCTACACTTGTTGGTCTAAAAACGTCTTAGTGCTGCCCTCTTAGGGTTGAACGGTGGCTACTACATTTGAATTTTGTGATTGGCGGAGAGCAGTACATCTCTACGTCACAGCAGCCATGGTCTCACAGACACGCCCCGTGGGTTTGGGTATAAAACTATCAGACATAGCGAGCTGTCACTGTCCTCCTGAACACACCCCCACGTTCCCCCCTCCGCTCATCCTCCATACTTGGCCACACCCCTCCATTCTTCCTGGCACCGCCCACTTTGTAGAATTTTTCAAATGTTGTCTGGGGGCGGGGTTATGATTTTTCAGGGGGTTCAGTTACACTTTAAGGCAAGGCATGACAAGTTTATTTGTATAGCACAATTCATGTTACAAGACAATTCAAAGTGCTTTACATAAAACATCAAAAGCATTACAACAGGGTGCAGAAAAAGCAAAAGTACAGGAATAAAAACCGTGAATTAAAATGAGAAAAAAAAATTCTTAAAAGAAGCCGTGCAGATTTAAAACTTAGAATAAAAACCTAATCAAAAGCAGCTGAGAACAGGTGGGTCTTTAACCTGGATTTAAATAAACTGAGTGTTTCAGCTGATCTGAGGCTTTCTGGGAGTTTGTTCCAGACATGTGGAGCATAGAAGCTGAACGCAGCTTCTCCATGTCTGGTTATGACTCTGGGAACTGATAAAAGACCGGATCCAGATGACCTGAGGGGTCGAGTAGGTTCATACTGGGTCAGGAGATCACTGATGTATTTTGGTCCTAAACCATTCTGAGCTTTATAGACCAGCAGCAGAACTTTGAAGTCTATCCTCTGACAGACAGGCAGCCAGTGTAAAGACCTCAGAGCTGGACTGATGTGGTCCACTTTTTTGGTTTTAGTGAGAACTCGAGCAGCAGAGTTCTGGATGAGCTGCAGTTTCCTTATTGATTTTTTAGGTAGACCTGTAAAGAGGCTGTTACAATAATCAAGCCGACTAAAGATGAATGCATGGACTAGTTTTTCCAGGTCCTGCTGAGACATCAGCTGAGACTTTAACTTGTTTTTTTATCCAGACTGAAGCCCCGCTTCAAGTCTTTTTGCGAGCTGCTCCAAAGGCTGGCTGTCCTTCAGTCTGTCTGACGTTCTGGTCTTCAGCTCTAAAGGCCAGAAGCTCCCGGACCTCTGCATCACTCCATTTTGCCATTTCAGCTGATGCAGTTTAAAAATGCTAAATGAACTCCCCATGTTTACTTCCTCAGCGCACATTCCAGACATCATCATGACATCACCCTCTGTTGTGCAAAGGTGTGATCTTCATTCAGAGGTCCAGTCAATATTGCGGTAATATTACTATCAAGTTTGGCGGCATGAATGCCGCAATATTCTCTCCTCGCCATGCTGCCACGGGGTATTCAAAGGAACACACCATGCCGGCAGTATTACCCTAACATGCCACTACGGTGTATCTTTTGAAACAGGCTATGGAGTGATATATTTATGCTATTTATTTTAGTATTAATATTTATAGATTACAGCTAATGAAGCCATGTCCTGGATACCGCAGCTTTTTCTACCACACTTTTTCCTTCCACTCGACTTTCAGTTACCATGCTGGTATACAGCGCTCTTTACAGAGCCAACTTATTTAGGAATTACGTTTCTTTGCTTGCCCTGTGAAGGTCGTGCTGGACAGCTGTCTTCCCAGTGATTTTGTATGGAGTTAACACTTCTATATTTTTAAAAAATACTTCTACTGGCGTTGTGTATGATTGTATTTAAGCATCACCTTTTAATTTTATTTATGGAAATAAATTACCATTTTGATTATGTTCAAATGTATTAAGATATCTGTATATAAGCTGTGATGAACTTTCTGTGACTTTTTAATATCTTGGGCTCTTTACTTTGTGTCAGGCATGTTCTTCTGTGATAATCCATCTAACAGCCTGAATATCTTATTGGCATGCAAAATGTAAAATATTAATTTTGTGCACTCTGATGTGAAAATGTATTCATGACCTTTTACAGACCTAATGTAGATCATTAGTTTTAGGGTAAACAGTTGTTTTGGTTCCTGTTTGATGTCTTTGATAGCATTTTCTGTTTCTGAAGGATATGACTTTCAGTTCCTGTTTATCTGCTGTGTATAGTTTTTTGGGGGTCTGACTTTTTTTCTTTTTACTTGGTCACTTTCCTCATTTTTTTGTGGCACACTTCAGAACATGGCAAGAACAAAATCTATATATTATCTTTGTAGTTGCTGCATGTTTATACAGCCTCACACAAAAGCTTTTTTAGCTATTTAGCAAAAATCTGTCCAGTTTTATTATGTGCTTAAACAAAACAAACAAACAAAACAAACGGAGGAATTAAAAAATTTAATATAATGCAACAATCAAAAAATTGTCAATGTATTTGGATGTATAATGGACACCAAAAACAAAACAGTTTTATAGAACATGTATAATATTAATAGTATTAAAAAGGTCTAGTAACTGATGAAACCAACTGCAATTTTACAGAAAGTCTTTTGCAAAACAAGAATATAAAAAGTAGCTGTCAATGTAGTATTGCAATATATAATACTAATAAAGCAGCACGTTCAGAAATATCTTCTAAAAGGATTTCAACTTTTTAGAAAACAATAAACATTTATATGAACAGAGATAAGTCCAATCAAATTAGCTTTTTACAATATAGCATCTTGTATATCAGATCTGCTACATTTAGAACAAAAACTATACTTGAGTCAATATTAGAGAAGCTTCATTTAAATTTATTTTAACTAGAAATATAACACAGTATAATTACAATACTTTACCAAATGTAATTATTGCTCCATCCTCCAAATCAAAGCATTAAGTAACTGATCACCATGGAAGACACATCGCCCACATACAGACACTCACACTCCGACCAGAGGAATAACAGGGAATCTGATATATTTGTAGATTTGCAGTGTGAACAAAATAACTCTTCCCTCACACAAATATGACATTTTTATTTGGTGAAAGTCACGAATGCAAACAAATGACTGTTGGCAAGTCATGAGGTGAGACGCTGCAAACCCCAATAAAATGTGAGAGAAGCCACAAACTTTGTCTTGACGCAGACTCAGGTCAGCATGTAGTGTTTTGATGCAAACAAATGAGCGGTCGCTATGGTGTTAACTTTTAAATATGTACAAAGAGATGCACCAAGGAAAGTATGGAGGAGCTGTCAGCTCTTTATTGCTGTGAAAATACAGCTGTGTGAATATATTTACCGATTCTGATTGAAGAAGATGTGGGTAACTTATAACTTGTTGGTTTGCCATGTGAACTGTGGAATATTAAGCCCACAAAGTAAAAAAAAAAATAATAATTTAAAATGTCCTTTAAGCTATTACCTAAGATCTACATGTAATGTTGCTTATGTATTGTCTGTGTTGATTTCACGGTGTGCAAAGCTTTTGCAGCTCTGCCTGAAAACCTGCTTTATCCTTGTAATTTTAATCTCCTTTCCTTCCAATAATCAGCTTACACTAAATCTCTCTTTTGTAGTTTTGTCCCTCTGAGAAAGTAATGAAAATTACTTTTTACAAGAATCCTTGCTGAAAGCCTTGTTTTACACATGTTTGCCTTCTGATGTGCTTTGTGTGCTTCCATTAGTGCTTTCATGTTGCCGCATCAACAGATTTCTTGGCCTTCAGTGTGGACATTATCTGTTGGATGGAGGCCTCTGTGTCCTCTGCTGTAATATCCGGCAGACACATATCAGTTAAAAAATGGCCTTCCCCTTCTGCTTTGTTTCCAAAGTGTCCTTCTCCTGCCTCAGCCTGAGATCCACCTCTTGACCCTTGCAGTGTAGTTTTTCAGCCGTAGCCATTGATGTAATGAGATGAGAGAGAGTGGAAGATTGGAGAAGAGCTCAGTTAGCCCACTGGGGAGCTGTTAACCTCCTCGTTCATGGCTACTTTTATGAGCTGCCTACTACGAGCCTGAATCAAGTGTAAAAACTGGAGGGAAAATGTGTCAAGGAACTTCTGCTGACTGATTTAAAAGGCAATGAAATGTATCAGAAGAAACCTGGAAAATATCAGAGTTTGGTACAAGATAAAAAGGTCAGTTTTTGTCTACTGCTAATATTCATTTGGGATATTTATTTCTATATTTTAAAAACTAGATTTCCAGAGTTCTTAGCTTGCTTGTTTATGTAATAGAAGTAAAAAAAATTCTTCAGAAAGAAAAGAAAGTGTTTGATTTTTGTAATAATATTTAATTTTATAGACAAAACGGTTAGATTTTGTTCCAATACATAGAGTGCAGTTAATGTGATGTACAGAATGTAAACTATCTAGACCATGCATCTTTATCCCTTAGTCTAGACATATGGAGAATACCGAAAAATGCTGTGACATGTAGAAACCAACCAGTACTAAAACTACTGCAGCTCCTTTAATCCTCTGTAATTTCACAAGCCAACTGTCTTGAGAGAATTTGGACTTGAAGAACGTCTCTTTGATGTTTATACCTTTACTTGAGGCACATGGCATCTAATGCCGTGGGATTGTTTTTTTTTTTTCTACTCCTCAGTAAAATCTTTGTACAATGAGATCCCTTTGTGAGCATTCTGCAAATTCTGACTGATGTTAAGGGAAGGAACAGAGGGCCTAATCACTGGACTCCGTTTGAGAACCCCCTTAGAAAACCACACAGCTAAGGGGTGTGCGCCAGGAGAAACTCTAATAAAGCTTTCGTGGCAGGCAGCAATGGCTGCCAGATAAACTTACAGAGTGGAGAATGATAAGCCCCTGTTTAGCATCCCTTGCAGAAATGTTAGAATGTCTACCATTGTGCTTCGCGAAGGAAACACAGCTCTGGCCAAGCACCACTGCTCAAAAGCCCTTCACTTATAAGCATACAAGCCCCTAGTGGAAGAAGCTCTCGAGCCCTGATTGTGGCCTGTGGAACACAGACTGGGCTGGGGAACACACACCCCTCACAGCCATGCCCCCACACAGAGCCCCCCAGCCCTTCAGGGAAGCATCCGTGGTTACCACCTTGTGCTCAGACACCCTCCCAATCGGAGAACCTTGGTGCAGTAACCCTGGTTCTTTCCATGAGAGAAGAGCCAACATGCAGGTCCTGGTAACAGTCAACTTCCTGTGAAGATGACATGAGGGACACAGTCAATGGGAGCAAACCCAATGCTGAAAGCCCTCATTCTTAATTGGCCAAGAGGCACTACGGCTATCATAGAAGCCATCATGCCCAGCAGCTGTAAAGCTGTGGGAAGCGTCAGTCTGACTCCCTGCTGGAGGCGAGCAAGGCAGCGGCGGAACCTGATCCCCGGTAAACAAGGGGCGCTCCAAGCCTGACCGAGCTCATATTTCCAAACCGAGGAAAGAAAGTTTCTGACTCGGGACCAGCAAACTCTTCTTTGTGCTTTGCAGAGAACCCCAGAACCTGGATGTCTGAGAGTATCTGAGAGATTTGCACCTCCACCCGCACCCGAGAACTCCATTAGAGCCCGGTCATCTAAATAAGCGAGAATTCGGATCCCCCTCTCTCTGAGAGGCGCTAGAGCTGCCTCCACACATTTGGAAAAGGTGCGGGGAGCTAGGGCTAACCTAAATGGCAGAACCACTTATAGGCCACCCCTTCGAAAGCTTACTGTCTGTGATCTGGATGTATCCCCACATGACCCGAAACTGCAGTCGGTAACCTCTGGGGATAGTCTGCTCGACCCATGGGAGAACTGGGCTTGGCAACCAGAGAGGAAGGTTCACTACAAGATGTCCGTCCCTTGACGCCATCAGGAAATAGCTGCTGCCCTATAGCGGAGCAGGACGACTCAGCCCCATGCCCATCGGCAAAGTGGGAGAAATGAATTGTCTTCTCAGGTTTCAGAGATGGATGCGGTGGCAGTAGCCGTGCACTCCTTAACTGAAAACCCCTCTTCATACTCCATCAGGTTGTGGCTGTCGAAACAGACGTCTAGCACGTCGTCATTGTCCTCCGCTGGGGGTTCCAAGTTGAACTGAGACGCCTCCAGGTCAGATTCGGTGAATCCCTTCAACCATTTCCGTGTGGTCTGGCCAGCTGGTAGTAGGGACTTTGAACAATAGACCGTCCTTATCGGACCTGGGTGAAGCCAGAATAGCCACCTCGGAGAGCATTGGGTCCTGCTGCACCACAGCAGCTTCGCCCAGGAGCCACTGGAGAAACTTCACGTACCTTTAAAGAGTGGAGCGGCAGAGCTGGCGGCAAAACTCGCACGCCTCCGGATCCGACAGCGCTCTCCTGGCATGGAGAATCCCCAGGCAGGCTGGGCTTGCCTCAAACATGCCCTTTCATGTGCAGAGAAAAATCGCAGCCATGAGGACAGGTCTGGAGAGCAGACTTGTGCTTGACTGACTTCGACTCTGTGCTCATCCTTAACCATGAAGCGAAGCTGCGCAGAAGTGAGGGCAAGAAAAGCCAAAGGAGTAGCCGAAGAAACAAAAACTGGCGCTCGGTGGGCAGGTATGCTAGCCTTTAGGCAGCGATGGCTAACACCAGCAAGTAGTTGAGCTAATTTCTTGTTGCAACAGACATGATAATATGAGTGTGTTTTCAGCGAGGTGAAGAGCGTAAGAACTGTAAAATGAGGGTGTCACACTCATTTGACTTCACAGGCGTGATTAGAAGCATCTTCAGCCAGGCCATACGAGGGCGTGATGTCCCATAGTACCTACGTAGTACTGAGTGAATCGACTGAAAGATAACTCCCTCCCCTTATACCCTTGCCTGTTTTTCAGTTCAATTATACAGGATATACATCACCAAGTTTTTATTTATTACGATTTATTATGGTCTAATTGAGTTATTAGTTGTACAGTGTGCAGATACTTTCTCTGATGGCGTGTTTATGATTTCAGCTTCCAGAAACAAAGCAAAATTATACTGGACCTGTTTTAAATAAATATTGTGTAATTATAGCTGGTCTTTTCATAACAAGATGGTGTGCTGTTATCTTGCTGGCCGTTCTGAGTGAAGTGTTGGTTAGCTACATGCCACTGACAACAGTCTGTTATACTCTTAGTTGCCACAGATACAGGGTGATTAGAGACAGTTTACAGAATTAGCTGTTTCTGCCAGGTGTGCACTGATCATGCTCATATGTTGCATTTGTTCCAGTTCACATTCAAATACGGTTTTAAGAGGATTTCTTTGTGATTTTAGTCGATAAGCTGATACTCCTGCTCCTAAAAAAACATGAAAAGGTGTGTTGTATTTACCTTAGTTATTTATAGTGTTTCATCTCAGACTATGACTCCCAGAATCTTCTCCAGATCTGGAAGGATAGACAGATTTGAAAAAGCAGCAGGGGTTGTACTTCTGCCATCTGAGACCTTTTATAGGAGATAATGAGGGAGCAACAAGGCCGAATTATAATTTGAGACCTTTTGAAAAGGCTCATTGTTCTGACATTTACCTTGCTGCTCTTATAATAATGGGATACGAGGATCTAGGGAGGGATAGGTGAGGAGAAAAAAAGTACAGAAATGAAGACTTCTACAAAAAAGACTGACAGAATGTAGGAAGAAGTTGTTTGCTGAAGTGGTGACGGTGGAAAGAGTCAGATCGTGATCCTTGCAAGTTGCCTGTGCCCCTCCCTGTGCTCGTCTCTCCCAGAGCTCCGTCACTCCATCAGCGAGGGTTGCCATGGTAACCCCATCCTTTCCCCCTGACCCCATGTGAACAGAGCCACAGGATTAGTCTTGACAGAAAATTCAAATGTCAACACAGCAACCAGGCACTGCCACGTCGACTTGGGGAGGAAGCTGGTCCGGTCCACGTCATGCTAAAGTAAAGTGTGTCAACATGTCTTCATCTGGTGCATCCCGTTACTGGGGTTTATACTGAGTTATACTGTGTAGCAAGATTGTTAATTGATATTGATCGATTATGGGGAAAAAACAACAACAAACCATAATTACAGTAACTTTTGTCATTACTGAAATAAATTATTTATCACAATGATTCACTGAGTTTGGAAATACACTCATTTATTGTACCTAAAAAAATTCAAATCATCTCAAGTGCATCTCAAGAAACTAGAACACCATTGGAAAGTAATTTGTTTCAGGGACTCAACACAAGTAAATTTGATTTGATGGTTAATTTAGCTAATTGCAACCCTAAATTCGTCTTTTCAGAACTTCTGAATATGATAAAACCAGGAAAAAGGATATTTAACACAAACAAGCTTTTTGTGTGGCCTGCAGGATCATTAGAAGACTGCTAACCTGACAGCAATACAACACACAAGAAGCTAAGCTACCAAATGTCATTGAAGCTAGAAGCTACGGATTCACAAAATAAAGTTCTATAACAAAAGAGAGTTGAATGGAAGGTCAAAGTGTGGTAACACATAAGTAACAGGGATAACTGCAGCTGTAAGAGGACTGTGAAGAAAAGCCCATAAGAGAGTTTGTGGGAGATTTAAGAATCCTGTTAATTAACGTATTCACCTTCAGCACACAGTAGATGGGTTGTGCCGAGGTGCACCAAGACAGGAGCGATTACTGGACCCCAGCCTTGATAGTTTTATTAGCCTTTGAGTGTCGCTTGACGTCCAGATGCAGCCAGTGTGGGTTGCATGATAGGAAACAATAGGGACATATTTTTTAATGCACGTTAAATACAGCATGAGTTGCCTTTCTCAAGGTGATTTAGCGACCTGGGATACAACTGTTGCATACCATGTGTTGAGCCCCTACAGAACCATGCTTCATGCTTTCTTTTGCTCATAAGCTTTATGGAGATGTTAAATTGCAGATGGTATTAAAACAACCTGGACTTCCTAAAACCCCTCCCCAGAGCCACAGGCTGATCACCTTTATGCCTCGCTGCGTAGAGACAGTAATTCATGCAAAAGGAGCCCTGACCAAGTATTGAGTGCAAATTGTTTTCAAAATGCCCACATTTCCCTGTTAAAATAATTTGTATTGGTCTAAAGTGTTCTAATTTTCTGAGAAACTGAACTTTGGGTTTTTTAGCTGGAGGACCATAATCCTCAAAATTAACAGTATTAAATGTTTTACTGCATGTGTAATGGATCTATATAGCATAAGGTGTAATGATACTGGATATCATGATGTAAACAGGCCAGACTCTGAGGCAGCAGCAGTGCAAAGACTGTAACAACACAAAGATCTTACAAATTACCTGAGAAACCAAGGGAGTTTGTTCATCTGTTACTGAACAGAAACAGATGGGCTGATTGGGAATACGAAGGAATTTCTGAAAAGGTGGGTGAGAAGGATAATTGAGGAGATCTACAGAATATCGCAGGAATCAGTGGAGCAAAATGCCAAAATGAGAAACAACCTAAACAGAAATACCCAGAGGAATATATCTGTCTTCGTGATATTTAGCTGATGGTTTTACTTGTCCTTTTACTTGTCCACTCCTCTGTTGCACAGTTATAGTAAATTATACCTTGATAATGAAAAGCTTTTCTGTCCACACAGCTGCAGTGGAGGGATGTATACTGCATGGGCTCAAACGGCGAGCAGCTGGCTTTCTGCGCAGCAACAAGATAGCAGCGCTCTTCATGAAGGTGGGCAAAAACTTCCCCCCAGCTGAAGAGCTTTGCAGGAAGGCCCAGGAGCTGGAGCAGGTCTTGGAGACAAAGTGAGAGACCCATGCGTCACAGCCACTTCTCACACATCCCAGCAGAATTCAAAGTAGTGCAACAAAATCTGTTTGATTGTTTAAACAATGAAAACCGTTGCCTATTTTCTAAAGGAGCATCATGTTATTTATTAATCAGAATCATTTTCCCACTTGGAGTCTTTCATCTTGTTTGTATGATGCAAATAAAATTCAGGACATAGTTTTAATTAAAACTGGTTGCTTGATTTTATTTTTCTGTAGACGAAGTCAAAGCTTGCAAAGTCAAGACAGTCTTCGTAGGATGCCCCGGCTGCCGAGCCTCAACCCTCCTGGGGTCAAGAACCTGTGGATCAGGACAGCTCTGTTTGAAAAAGTGCTGGACAAGATTGTCCTTTACCTGGTAGAGAACAGCAGGTGTGTTGAGAGGACAAACAGCACTCTGTTCAGGTGGGTTAAAAGTGCCTGTTCCTCCTAAAAAAATACTTATTTTTTCTTACAGTAAATACTATGAGAAAGAGGCTATTCTGATGGACCTTGTGGATGGACCGATTCTGGCATCACTGTTAGGTAATGAAACAAAAAAGGAGTATGTTTTTGTTTTTATTTGTAACTTTCTAATATTATATCATAATTGCTCTACTAGGGGTTGAAGTAGAGCGAAATGTTATAGTTGGAGCAAGTTGATGTGTACTAAATTATATTAATGTACAATAATTTGAAATAACTAAGACATTCATTAAATATTCAGTTCTTTATTAAAGAATGTTTACATATGAATGTCTAGTCAAATTTTGTATATTTAATTACACACACAAAAAAACTTTTTTCAGCTATGAGATGTTTGAAGGGTGTCTTGAATATACAGACTGTTTCAAGTCATCCTCCAGCATAGCAGTGGGATCCAGATCTGAGCTCTGACTTGGACTCCATTTCTTAATTCACAGCTAGTTCTTGTCATGTTTTCTGGTATGTTTGGGTCATTGTCATGTTGCAGCTCCAGTTCTGCTTTTTTACAGATGGTCATTTTCCATAAGCAGCCTCTGATATATGATAGAATTCCTGTTGGATTCTATAATGTTAAGCTGGCCAGGTCCTGCTGCATCAAAGAACCCCCAAACCATGATACATTCACCTCCATACGTCACAGCTGGAGGTGTAAGTATGGGATATCTCAACAATGTTCTCTGTACAAATAAGTCAGTGTTATACTCATTTGTTCAAGGTACATCAATCCAGAAGTTTTAATGTTTGTCCATGTTCTCTCTAGTAAACTTTACTCTGGTCCTCATGTTTTTCTTGGAAGGCAATGGTTTCCCCTTTGCACATTTCCCATGATAGTTTAACTTCTGCAGTCTCTTGCTGAAAATGTGGGACCATCTGTAAAAAAATAAAGCTGAAACAGAAGACCCAAAATATGGCAGTAAATCCACCAAGTGTTGGTTTACCGAATCTGAGGTTCTGTGGGGTAACTTGAAATGGTCTGATCATGCAAGAAGCCCCTCAAACATGTCACTGCTGAAAGTGGGGAAAACTTCCCTCAAACCAATGTCAGAAACTGGTAAATGTCTACAAAAAGAATCTCACTGAATGAAGGTATTTCAGTCAAAACGAGGTAAGACCAGCTTTTAAGGGGTAGGGTGTCCTAACAATTTTCTCAGCGAGGATATAATTTGTTTAATGAGTAAAACAAGTTACATTTTCACAATCTTGTCCTGTGAATATTAAAAAATAATAAAGGTTAGCCATCAAAATAGTATAAAAAGCGGAATGTTTAATCGTCTTAATTTTTTTTCACATATCTGTATAATAAATAAGAGGCTAGATCTTGGACATATTAGAGAATCTATTATTTGAATTTAAATGATTTTCCCTGCTCTGTTTTAGTTGGATTATAATGTTTTGTTAGGTCTAAAACTGTTTGAAGACTCTTTCCTCGCTGTCTCATTGTAAATAGTTGGACCTTGTGCTTTGGAGTACACAAAGATGAAGACAGCAGATCACTTCTGGACAGACCCGTCTGCTGACGAGTTGGTTCAGAGACATCGCATCCATAGTGGCATCTGCAGGCAGGATTCTCCCACCAAGAGACCCGCATTGTGTGTGCGTATGAAAGCTCTGAGACTCTTTATAATCTTTTTATCTACGTGTCAGCTTTTACACCGATAGATCAGCTGCATTAGCAGACATTTACTCCTGAGATGCATTAAGTGAAGGACAGTGCGTCCCAGAAGCAGGAACAAGGTGTATCTCAGACCTGCACACTTTTTTCACCCATTATGCTGTCAGTGAAGCAGGTCAGCTCGGCCCATCTCACAAACCCCAATGCTATTTAACATTCGTGTGCTGCCATGCTGTTTGCATGTGTGTTCGGAGGAAAAACAAGATGCATAAGGGCAACCGTGTTGATGCACACAAACAAGTAAGTGTGAGTCATCAGTCTGTTTTGTGATTGCACAGATCCAGAAGCGACACTCCAGCAGCAGCATGGATGAGCGCCCTTCACCTTCCCCGTCAGCTCGAGAATATGTGGAGTCGCTTCATCAGAACAGCAGGGCCACGCTGCTTTTTGGCAAGAACAATGTGCTCGTGCAACCGGTAACTTATATTCAGCATCTTAAACGTATTTATGCCCCTAAAAATCTTTCACATTTTGTCCTTTTACACGGATTATGTGATAGAGCAACAAAAAGTAATGAATAATTGTAAATGAAAAATTATGCCCAGTTCTTAAAATATTACACAAATCAAAAAACACCTTTTGCTGCAATTGCATGTTTTTCTTTCTACTTTGACTCTACCAAGCTGATACATCTTGAAATTGAAATTTACAAGCATTCTTCTTTGTAAAATAGCTGAAGCTCAGTCAGAATGGACAGAAAACATCCGTTAACAATTTTCAAATCCTTTGTCAGGTTGGACTGAGCCATTCTATCACATGTAAATATTTTGATCTGAACCCTACCATTGTAGCTCTGACTGTATCTTTAGAAGCCCTTAAATAGCTCCATCAACTCTGACCTGATTCCCTGTCTCTGCTTGCAGTTAAAGTATCCATGCAGCATGATGCTGTGGGATGGTGTGTTCAGGGAGACACACATAGCCTTTCACATGTTGCCCAGACAGTAAAACTTTGAACTCATCTAACCAGAGCACATTTTCACTTATTCACTGTCTCACACTTGGCTTGTGGCAAACTACACGTGGGTCTTCTTATGACTCTCTTTCAGCAATGACTTTCTTGTTGCTGCTCTTCCCTAAAGGGCAAGGCAAATTCATTTGCATTGCACACTTTCAGCAACAAGGCAATTCAAGGTGCTTTGGGTGATTAGGGGATAAAATAAAAGCAGCAATAAAAACATAAATCACCTCTTCAGATACATAAAGAACATTAAAATGTACTATTGTTTTGACATCCCAGCTATTATTAATCACTGAGGAGCTCTAAACAGATGGGTTTGGCCTTAATTTAAAAGAACTCGGTGTTTCTGCAGCTTTGCAGTGGTCTGGAAGTTTGTTCCAGATAAGAGGAGCATAGAAACTGAAAGGTGCTTCTCCATGTTTGGTTCTAATTCTAGAGATGATTAGTAGACTAGAGTTGAAAGACCTGAGCGGCCTGGGGGGTTGATAAAATGACAACAGATCTAAATGGGAATACTTGTGAGGTGCATGCCTAATAGTTGTCCTTTCAACAGATTCTGAGTTGTGGATCTCTGCAGCTCATCCAGAGTTAGCTTTGGTCTCTTGGCTGCTTCTCTAAATAATGCTCCCCCTGCCGGGCCTGTCAGTTTGAGACAAGACAGTCAAATGTCTTGTTAGGTTTGCATTAGTGCCATACTCTTTCTAAGGGAAAGATGGATTGAACATGTCTCTGTAGGATGTTCAAAGTTTTGTGTTTTGTTTTATAATCTAACTTTGCTTCAGACTTTTCCACAGCTTTCTCCATTACCTCTCTGCTGTGTTCTTTGGTCTTCATGATGCTCTATGTTCTCTAATGTAGCATACCTCTGAGGCCTTTTACAGAACAGCTGCATTTAAAATGAGATTAAGTTGCATACAGATGGACTAGGTTTACTTACTAGATGACGTCTGAAGACAGTTGGTTTCACTGGACACTGGGGTGTCAGTGTAAAGCAGGCTGAATGCAAGTCATGTTTACCATATTTTTATTTGTTGTCTTGTATGATTTTCCTTCCCCTTTACAAATATGCACAAATTTGCATGTAATCCTATATAATCCCAGTAAAATATGTTGATAAAATATGTCCACCCTTTTCTTCAGATTTCTAGATAAGATAAGACTTTTATTTTTCATTCGACCCATTACAAGATAAATAGGTATAGCATCCATAAAAATAAACAATACTATTTCTATTCACTGATAATAATGTCATCTTGCCCCTGCTCCAGAGGGATGACATGGAGGCTATCCCGGGTTATCTCTCTCTTCATCAAACTGCTGACATCATGACGTTAAAGTGGACTCCTAATCAGCTCATGAACGGGTCCGTTGCAGACTTGGATTACGAACGCAGGTGCGAAATAATTTAGAAGAAAATATATTATTCTAAACATAGAAAAATACATCAGAGATATCTGCATTTTGTAATATTGATATTCTGTTGTCCTGCTCAAACCAATAATATCATGCTAAGTGCCTCTGCTTTCTTTTTCGTTTTTCACTTGCTGTGCTGTTTTTATAACACTCTGTTACTGAATAATGCAGTGTGTTTGTGCTTGGGGGCTCGGTGCTCTGAGTTACTGCTGGTGATCTGATGAAGCCTGTTTTCAGCTTACCGAGCAGCCAACAGATGGCTTATTGACTGCATCACGGTCAGACCTCCATCAAACTAGCAAAACCATGTTATTTTCTAACACCTGCACATGGTTTCCGTCAACAAAATAATCGATCCTGGCTTATGTGCATGCTGCTGTGCTGACTGCTACTTTTTTTTCTCAGGATGAAAATAGAGGACCCATGAGAAATTTTCATTCTGATTTTACTGGACCATTTGTAATTCATTTGTTTCTTTCTTTTAACCCAGAGTGCAAACATTAGAATGGGTTGTAGTTTCAATGACTGCCTTTTCATCTGTTGTTTTTCAGTGTATACTGGGACTATGCCATGACAATCAATTTAGAGGACATAGTGTATTTGCACTGCCATCAACAAGGTAAAAGCTTTTACTTAAAGGTGCAGTGTGTAATATTTTTACTTGTTTATTTTCTGATTCTGTGTATCCCGTTCACAAACTTCTCCTTTTTCATTAATATTTCTCACCAATGTCTAGTCTAAGTATTCCTTTTAGCTTCAAATTTTACATGTTTATATACATAAACTGTGGTCGACCCTCCATAGTCATGCGCCATCTTGAAATACGCTTGCTGTTTAGGGACATACAAAAGGCTCTGCATTTCACGTGCTGTCTTGAAAACACAGATCTTCAAAAAGTTTTAGCGGTTCTCCTTTTCCCTCTAAACGTTGTATGGGGGATAGGGCAGGTTCTCTCTGTGGGCAGCCTGGCTGGTTTGGGGAAATTCTGAACCTTTCTCCTGGGTAGCTTGCACCGGTTCAGCTGCATGGGACACACCTCTGCCTCTCTGTGCTCTACCTCTGCCTGTCTCAACTGATGCTGAATTGTTGGATGATATCTAAGTTCGTTTACAGAGGGGGAACAAAAATACTACAGTAGCTTGGAGTCATTACAAATTTGCTAGCTGCTGTTAGCCATGAAATACAGCAAACATAATTAACATCAACAAAGCTAACATGAAAAACAGAGGGGTTTTTTACTCAACACAAATTTAGTTAACATTGAGAAAACAATACAGATTAAAAGAACGGACCTGATTGCTGGATTGAAAGTCGGAGGTTGTTGATGACATTTTGCCTTTTAAATGCATGTGGGCTACCGTAGCTGCAATACCTACTCTGAACTGCGTGCCACTAAAGAGTAAATTCTTTTTACACACTGTACCTTTAAAATCTCACCCTTAATTTATTTATTCACAGTAAGGTATTACAGCTATATACTGATAATCTCCTGTCAGTATGAAGAGTCTAATAGATTCCCATACATCTGTGTCCTATAGTGGACAGTGGGGGGACGGTGGTGCTAGTCAGTCAGGATGGGATCCAAAGACCTCCACTTCGCTTCCCCAGAGGAGGACATTTGCTCCAGTTCCTCTCTTGCCTGGAGAACGGGCTGCTCCCTCATGGACAGCTGGACCCTCCTCTCTGGTCCCAGAGGGGAAAGGTCAGCATATTGTCTTTCCAAAACACAATACAAATACTTACAGCTGGGATTCTTACAGGAAGCATGAATACAATGCTGAACTAAGATGATCTGATCTAAAGAAATCAATAAAAATAGGATTTGGGTTTGGAAATGGACCTATTCTCTCAAACAGATGACTGTGTGCTCAGTTCTCTCTCAGTCCGCCCACAACAAGCATCTACTTCAGCCATATTTGTTCAAACTGTGTTGATTTACTAGACACTTGTCGTTTCTGGTGTGGTGTGAAAAAACATTTGCCTCCTTACAGATTTCTTCTCTTTCTGCCTTTTTTGTCACACTTCAGTGTTACAGATAATCGACATAATTTTAATATCAGACAACGTTAACCTGAGTAAATACAAAATTCAGTTTGGAAATGATGCCATCAATGTATTGAGCAAAACATTATGCATTCCATCCAAAAGCTGAGATCATTTTCATTTGTCACACCCAGGCATGATAACAGTCTGACCTATACTGTGTTATCTAAAATAATCTAAATAGATCCTGTCTGACAACATGAAGTCAGCTAAATGATCTCTAAAAGCAACATACCATGCCTAATTCTAAATATATTTGAGAACAGATAAGAAAAATAGTCATTGTCATCTGTCAGTCTGGAAACTGTAATAAAGCCATTTATGATGCTTTTGGATTCCACTTATATCTACAAATGGAGAAAACATGTAACTGGAACTGGACTCCACATGGAACTGTGGAGAACCTCCATCAGTCCTCCTCAGTCAACAATAAGAAAGATTGGACAAAAATTGCATCCATGGGATGTTTCCAAGGTGAACATCTCTGTTGACCTAAAGGAACTAAAGAGTGGTTACATATTTGTCAACCTTAATGTTCCTCAAGACTGTTGGGGAAAGAATTTGTGGACTGAGACACAAAAGATAAGCCTTGAATTATGTGAATCCTGCTACATCTGGCATAAACTAACACAGCATTTCAGGACAACAACATCGCACAGGGCTGGTTTTAGGCTCCAGGACCTGGACGATTTAACATAATTGACAGACCAATAAAATCTGCTCTCAACCTAAAAATTCTGTTGGAGAATGTCATTTTCCGACCATCGGTTTGTGAGCTTAAGCTAGAGCATTCTAGGGTTCGGAAGGAGGACAATGATCCAAACCGCACCAGTAAGTCCAGTTCTAAATGACCCCAAAAAGGAGGATTTCTTAAGGGCCTAGTCAAAGTCTGGATATCTAAATCTGATTGAGTGTTTGTGGCATGTTCTTAAATTGACTGTTAATTCTCTAAAACCCTCCAATGTGTCTGATATCAAAAAGTTCTGCCAACAGAAGTTTACCAAAGTCCCTCCACAGCTATGTACAACTCTCATTGCCAGTAATGGCTGTTGCTGCAGCCAAAGGCACTACCAGTTACAGTTGGGCAAATAAGTATTTGGCAGCCACCGATTGTGCAAGTTGTCCCCCATAAAAAAGATGAGAGAGGTCTGTAATTTTCATCATAGGTACACTTCAACTGTGAGAGACAGAATGTAAACATTTTTTTAAAGAAATTACATTGTATGATTTTTAAAGAATGTATTTGTATAATGGTGCATAAAATAAGTATCTGGTCAATAACAAACTTCGTTTCAATACTTTATAATGTAACCTTGTTTCTCTATTGGATTGAGGTCTGGAGACTGGCTAGGCCACTCTATAACCTTAAAATGCTTTTTACATAGCCACTCCTCGGGCGATGTGTTTGGGATCAATGTCCTGTTGGAAATTTCCAGACACGTTTAATCTTCTCACTGATGGAAGGAGGTGTGTGGCCACAATCTCACGATACATGGCCCCATTCATCCTTTCCTTAATATGGATCAGTCGTCCTGTCCCCTTTGCAGAAAAGCAGCCCCAAATCATAATGTTTCCACCCCCATGCTTCACAGTGGGTATGGTGTTCTTGGGATGCAACTCAGCATTCTTCCCCCTCCAAACACAGCGAGTGACTTTTATACCAAAGAGTTGTATTTTGGTCTCATCTGACCTCATGGCATTCTCCCAATCCTCCTCTGGATCATCCATGGCAAACTTTAGACTGTACATGTGGTGGCTTAAGCAGGGGGACCTTTAGAGCGCAGCAGGATTTTAATCCATGACAACATAGTGTGTTACTAATAGTAACCTTTGTTACTGTGGTCCTAGCACTCTTCAGGTCATTTACCAGTTCTCCGTGTGTATTTCTGGGCTGTTTCCTCACAGTTCTCAAGATCATGTAAACCCCATGAGGTGAGATCTTGCATTGAGCCCCAGGTCAAGGGAGATTGTCTGTGATTTTGTATTTATTCCTTTTTTAAATAATTGCTCCAACAGTTGATCTCTTCTCACCAAGCTGCTTGCTTATTGTTGTTTGGCTCATCCCAGTCTTATGCAGGTGTACAATCTTGTCCCTGGTGTCTTGTTTTGTAGGTGCTAAATACTTATTCTCTGCACCATCATACAAATAAATTCTTTAAAACTCATACAATGTGATTTCCTGGATTTTTTTAAATTCTGTCTCTCACAGTTGAAGTGTACCTATGATGAAAATTACTGACCTCTCTCATCTTTTTAAGTGGGACAGCTTCCACAATCGGTGGCTGCCAAATACTTTTTTTGACCCACTGTACAAGCTTTAGAGTTTTTTTTGTTTGTTTTTTTTTATAGGGCCAAGATGATTTGGACAGCTTTTTTACTTTAATAAATGAAATCATTATCATGTATTTGCTCTGGTTATTTTTGTCCTATATTGAAATTTTTTTTGAAATCACTGAATTGTGACAGATCTGTAAGGGTATTAACCCTTTATCACAGCTTTAAACATAGTGCTAACTCATCTAGTTTAAAAAAGTTTCAAGGTTTTGTTTTTGACTTCAGTTTGATCCTTTTGTAGGGAAAGGTGTTTCCCAAACTGAAAAAGAGGGTACCTCTGGGATCTGGATCCACAGAGTCAGTTTCTGACAAGGAGGACGACGAGGCCATGGACTATGTCTTCCGCATCATCTTTCCAAACAGCCACCCTGATTTTGGTGAGTTTTTTGCTTTTATAGAGGCAAACCGATTTGAGATTCTTGCATTGAAATCAAAATATTGCTCCTTGTTTGTTACAGTGACGTTATCCCACTGCCCCCATCTGATATTTTTTCTTTCCCTTGAACTGAGTGGACAGTCCGCCTCCCGAACAGGGACTCTGGTTGCACCCAGGAGGTGCTGCAGCTGTCAGAGAGAATCCACCTCACTCACAGAAAGCAGCTGTAACACTGTCACACATGGGGTCGTCAGTCTGTCAGCTTTCCTCGTTTTAATTCCTCACGTCTAATTCCCTTCCGGTCTAAACTGCACCTCTGGCAAATCTTATTGATGTGCGGCGTTATGAAAGCTGCTTGTGTTGTGCCTTTCTAACCACCTCTCAATGCAGTTAAAGTTTCAGGCACCAGCTTAGGGGTGGATTGGTCAAATATTCTGGCTTCCTACACAGTCCATCCATCCATCCATCCATCCATCCATCCATCCAAAATGGACTAAGAAGAACTGGTTTTGTTCTAGAAAAATATTGAGTGGTATTGTGTAGGAACCCCGAGTTTGGCTGTTGAACTGAAATATGATTTATTTTCCTGATGATCTAACAACTACTGTGGGGTGTGTTCATGCTTTCAAATTGTTTATTAATCCCTGACAATGTAAACGTTTTTTGTGTCATCACTAAAACAGAAACGAATCGCTGATAATTCTTCGAAGTGCATTAAGCAGGATCACAACTAATTATTCTGCTTGTGCCAAATTGTTTTCTGTTGTGTTTAAAATTTTCCCCGAGCTCATTTAATTGCTTCTGAAAGCCTTCGAAGTGCACCTCTTTAAAGTGATAATGTGTGCGTGTATGTGTTTGTGTGTGTGCGGGGGTGTGTGGTTTTGTACACAGCGACTCCTCCAGATCTGATGGATCAGGGAGCCACCCTGTGGCAGCCCACTCTCAGGAAGTCGTCGTGTTCATCCTGCTCTAAGGGGAATTTCTCCGACGGGGCTGCACACAAAGGGTGCAACTATGAGAGGTGAGAGAAAAAGGGCGAGCCATTAACCTACAGAGGCACCCGTTCGACTCGGTAACATTTCTAATAGCACCAAAAAAACTGGAGATGGAAGACAGATCCAAGAACACTGAAACTACCCAAACGAAAATGATGTGACATTTTTCTGACTGGAATTACAAGGGTTTGGGTAAATTAGCTGATAAGTGTGGCAGAAAAAA
Organism: Valencia hispanica; assembly: GCA_963556495.2. NCBI lineage: Eukaryota > Metazoa > Chordata > Actinopteri > Cyprinodontiformes > Valenciidae > Valencia > Valencia hispanica. The sequence goes on from OY747704.1 coordinate 30,611,997, forward strand.
AAAAGACAAGCAGGTTTGCAAATTTGAGCTCCATGGTAGCACAATAGTTTATCATTTTAGAAAAGGTCAGCCTAAACCGTGTAATAAGCTGTATATCGGAGATAGTGTATGATGTGTTATGGAAAATATAAAAAAAGATATACATCGGAATGGCAGTTTAATGATAGTGTTGTAGAAGAAGACTGCTGGATAAAGTGCTCTGTAACAATATTTACACCCAATGAACTTTTTCAGATTTTGTAACATTACAACTGCAAGCTTCAGTGTATTTTATTGTGATTTTATGTGATAGACCAACACAAACTAGTGCAATGACTGGCAAGTGGAAGGGACATGATGCATCTTTGCATCAACCATGAAATATCACAAAGGACTGCTTAGATGCAATATTTGCTAGGCAATAATATTTTAGGTGTGCTGCTTTTCAATAATATATCTGAGGAACTTCATCACTATCACCCTTATGAGCTCCTCTGACGAAGATTTTGGTGACCAAGATCTCAAAACTCGATGAGGGCGGTGGCGAGATTATACTCATGAGAAGAAAAAAAAAGAACTGAGGAAGTATAGGTTTATTTGAATTATTATGGTCATGCAATATTCACTAATATTTGTCCAGAAGTTATGTTTTCATAAAATCATGCTGCCATAGATCAAAGGTTATTCCAATTTGAAAGAGTTTGAGCTATTTAGTATAAAAAGATGGGCTAAAATCTCAGTTTCTAAATGTGCTAAACAGTTAGAGACAGCCCTGAAGGTTTTGCAGCTGTATTTATAGCTAAAGGTAGTTCTGCAATCATTGGCCATGCTTCTATCACCTCAAATTCCCCCTAAAATATATTGACGTTTTTTTATTGTAATTTGCCATGAGTACGTTTGCGAGGCACTGTAGTTCAGATAAATTATTCTGTGCTGTGTCTTTCTGCAGGACTCCTCTCAAGCTACTGTGTGACAACATGAAATATCAGATCATCTCCAGGGCATTTTATGGATGTATGAAACGCCTTATTCAACATTATCAGCTCACATCCACCATAATCTGTTACGACTGCATTAAATGATTAGCTGTCTCCTTAATCAGGGCTGGCGTACTGCCGCCACCTGTCCACCGTGCGTACGCATCTCTCTGCTCTCGTCAACCACACCATTGTGGCGCCTGACGTGCCTTGCGACGCCTCCGGGGGGCTCACCACAGACGTTTGGCAGACATTCCTTAAGGACAGCACTGTAAGCACCAAAACACATGCTTCATTTTAACTGCAGACAGAAGGCTCTCCACATGCTCCCACAAATACACATGTAATCTCAGTATCTTCCTTTCACTCTCTGCCTCCTGTATAGTCCCGCTCAGCCTCTGCTAATCATGCGGCTCACGCTGCTGGTCTCATGGTGCCTGACTAATGAAGCCTTGTGAATTACACCTAACCACCGCATCTGAAGTTTGAGGATATTAATCAAATTTATGAGGGGTCTGTAACATAGCCTGCCTCATTTCAAAATATTAAAACCTTGCTTTCTTCATGAATAATTGAATGCCAGCTTTGATCATTACTGAGGCAGCCAGTGTTTTGGCACATTAAGACATGTGTGGGAGATCATTTTCATTTTTAACGAAGAAGACAATAGAACTGATCAAAAGGCAAGCCCTGGCTTGATCAAAGGCTTGTTCTGCATTTTGTCAGGCCTACAAAGAGCAGGAGCTGCTCCGTTTGGTCTACTTTGGCGGTGTGGACCCCTCGCTGCGTAAAGAGGTGTGGCCTTTCCTGCTGGGTCATTACCAGTTTGGGACATCAGAGGATGACAGAAGGGAGGTTAGTTGGTTCTGTTACTCCATACCCTCTGAGATACTCTGCTCCTCCACGACTGATGTTTGACTGCTCACCATTTGACCATAGGTGGATGAACAAGTGCGTACTTCCTATGAGCAGACCATGAGCGAGTGGTTGGCATGTGAGGGGGTTGTCCGCGAGCGAGAGAAGGAGCAGCATGCTGCAGCTTTGGCAAAGTGCTCCTCTGTTGCGAGTGTGGACAGTTCCAGTCAGAGGATAACCCATCATGATTCCACTGGGAGCAATGAGGTAAAACGGTAACAAAAACATTTGAGGACACAATTTTTCATGGTTAAAACAAATGGTTCCTGCTCATTTTCTATATTATGTTTATAGTTTTGCTGCAAGTTTGTTGTTTTATGACTTGACTATGAATTCATTTTGTCTACCAGCAAAAGGTTGTTGCAAGGTCAAATTGCTTTGCTCGGGTAATAATTTGTTAGATTTATCATAAGTCAGGTGTACTAAATGGAGATCACAACCATAAAAAAGTAAGTAATAATAAGAGCTCTTCAAAAAGAGACTATACATGAGAATATTCACATGACTGATGAAAATAATTACAGAATAAATAAATTGCTTTTCGGTATAAGAACCTGGGTTTAAAATGGCAAAGAGGCTTGTTTGGCGTATTCTTACTAACTAAAGATATTTTGGTGCATCAGTTATTTTGTAAACATGTGAATACATTTATTAAATTCTAGGGTGGACATACTTTATGGAGATAAAAAGAAAATACACCCCTCTCAAATTGTGGGTTTATATATTTTCAATGCATGTAAACAGAAAATGTCTATCCTTAAAATCTGCGTGTTTGCACATTTTGTACACATGTAAAAAGAAAGAAATGATTCTCTAAATGTAATTGTTTTTGTATGTATGTAAAAAGAAAATACACCCCTGATAAATTCTAGAATTTTATGTTTTTCAAGCATGTAAAAAAACTTCCTTTAATTCTAAAAAAAAAAAATGAAAAAAATCCACCTCCATTAAATTGTATGTTTTTAATTATTTTTTACACACAAAAAAAGAAAAATACACACCACCTTTAAATTCTAGAGAGTTTTATGGATTTTGTACGTGGAGAAAAAGGAAATACACATTTTTAAAATTCTTCACCTTCTCTTAATTTGTACATAATAACAATACACCATTTAAAATCTTTCTTCTTTTTTTTGACAATACAAACGTGTAACAAAAACACACAAATGCAACTTTAAAACAGGTGACTTCTGTAAAGGATTTGGGGGTGTACTTAGTTTTTTCACTTCATTTTTATTTGAAAAATATTGCCTTGGTGGAATTTGTGGTGTGTAATACTAAACTTAGAGGTTACTTTTTAATGGTTTTAAAACCTGGTAAAAGCCAGATCATTGTAATGTTAAAAGCTCTACAACCAAGAGAGGAGGTATTGTTTTGTCATGAGTGGAACACACACAGAAATTTCAATTTTTCCTCTGGGCTTTTATTCCACAGTCTCATTCATCTCACAGCTCAGACAGGGAGAGTCTGGCTCGCCTCCAGAGTGATTCCAGCACCAGCACACAGGTATCTAAAACTAAATCTGTAATCTCTTCTGTTAAATCCTTTTTTTCACACAGAAGCTAAATAACCAGACTACGGATTAATTCTATAAAGTTTTTAAAAAATAACATTTTATGCTACATTTCTAAATATCTGTATCAGGCAAATGTCATAAGTGTCATTCTCGGAGGCAGACTTTTCTCTTTGTGTTCTTTTAAAATGTTCTTGATCAATCTTTTCATTTGGAGGAATATTTGTTTTTGGTAGCCCATTTAAGTGATGAACCATAGTTGTGCCTACACACAAGAAACAATTTGGATCTTTAGGCTGTTTCTTGCATGACATCACATAAACCTAAATATATATTTTTTTAAATGGTTAGTGTCTATTTGTGAAAAATACCAAAAAGACAACCTGATTGGGTGCTCAGTAGAGATGAGTGATTCTCTGATAAGTGGGAGGCAATGAGTTTGACCCAAGCTTCCACATGTTAAAATGTCCTTGGGTAAGAAACTGAACCCAAAGTTTTGTGACCACCTGTTTGAGTGAATGTGACTCTCTGTGTTAAAGCAGTGATGCACCAATCGCTGTTTTGTGGCCAGTGTTTACGTTTTGTAATGCTTTGAGCAGATGGTTTGAATTTACCTGTTTTGAGCAGCCATTGTTGTAGTAAAATGGCAGTCTCTCTGTTTGCATTGCCTTGAGAAACTGGGTCCTTACCTTAAATCGGAGATTTACAAATAGCTGCCATAAACTTCAGAATCAAGCACCTTTTTCCCAATAAATAGGTAAAGGGAACCCATAACACTGTGATATTGTTGAAGAATACTGCAGTGGGGGATATTGATTACAATTCATGCACATTTCCTTATCTATTCTTTTTCAACATCATCACACTGTCCCCACATTAGGTGAGACCATACAACACCATAAATGTCAATCCAAGTGGTCAACTAATGCAGAAATTTAATGTATGGCACCTGACACATTACAGACTGCTAAATATTGCAGCCAAGGAGTCCATTGTGATTCAAATATTGCAAACGCTGGTGTTAGCAACTCTGATTTTAATTTAAAGTTTTGTGCAGCTCGACCATTCGCTGTACCGTGTTTACCATTCCTGGTATCTGTCTCACTCTCACTTTCCTTTTCTTGTTGAAAGAGATGTCATTTAAAATACACTTTCTCTTAAACAGTTTTTCACACCTATGCTTCCATTGACTTCATCTTAAAACACCCCTCACTGCCATTGAATCAGTGTTCACATTGAAGAGTGTTGTCGTCAGTGAGCACACAACGGTCCCCGCACTGATCGGGAAAAAGTTCAGATCTTTGAGTTTCTGATCGTTTTGTCACCGGTCAAGCTGAAAATGGATGAATTAGTATACTAGCGGTTTTCTTTGTGCTTATCTATTTAAAGAATCTTTGAGATGTTGGTAAGAATATAGAAGATTTGTATAAGTGCAGTTGATTTACAATTTGCTGATGGATATAAAATAGTATTTTACTACTAACAAAGTGAAGCCCAAAATTATTTTAACTGAAATTGTGGCACAAAGCATTGATCAACTGAAAGGTGATGCATGTTTTTTTTCCCGTGTCAGATCTTGTGGAATTTTTTCTTTTTTCTTGGAGACATTGCTTTTACATGTTGTTATTATGCTGTAGATGGTTTTTAGCCTTTTTTGTGTTTCACTTGCTCACTTTCCTTAATTTTACACAATATGGAACAATATGTTTTTATGACTGATTATAAGAGCCTAAGAGAAAATAAGTGAAAAAGCAAAAAATAAGACTATAAACAAAAACTGGGAATGTCCTTCAGAAAACAAAAAAAAAGTTTTTTGTTTTGTTTTTTTATCAAGAAGACCACTTTAAAAGATCACAACAAAGTCTGGCTTCTAAATATCAAAACCTGTTGCACATACTGTAAATGTTTAAACTATGAATTTAATCTAGACATTCTGAACATTATTTTGCATTCTCCTTCCTGTTAGTTCTTCACATCCTCCCACCCCTTCCCCTGGAGTAGTCTGCTTCCCTTTGGCTTGTTCTTTCAGGTTTTTGAGTCTGTAGAAGAGGTGGACCAGCCCGAGTCAGAGTCCAAGACCGAAGAGGCCAAACAGGTGCAGAAGATGCCTAACGGAGCTGTGCAAAACGAGTCAAGCTCTCCCGACTCTGGACATCCTTCCTCACGAAACTTCTCCATCACCTCTGGCCTGTCAGACGGCTCCTTCAGCACAGAGGACAGCTCCACAGCTGTGCCTCAGATGCCACAGAGCTCCGCCAAACCTGCAGGGGGAGAGGGTGAAGCGCTGACAATCGAACGTCAGGTGCCAAGTGACAGAGAGGCGGAGAAAAAGAAAACATTTGGCAGCATAGATAAAGAAGGAGCTAAATTGCATTCTGCAACACAAGAAAACACAAGGTCTGGAAATGTGAAAAAGGAAGGGACAAATATTGAAGATAAAGGCCTAAAAAGTAACAATAAAGAAAGTTCTCAAAAACATGTGCCACTGCAGACTGAAGAAGCTTTCAAACATGAAGAAAAAAATGTGACACAGATGAAAGAAATGGAAAAATTAAACACAACTGTCAAGTTTTCACAAGATAAAGAAAAATCAAAAAGCCTAATGGAATGTGAGGAAGAACAGATTCTGGCTGTCTCAATATCAGGAGGAGCTTACAGCTCGTCTCAGAAAGATGAGACCCAGGCCTTGACGGAGTCCGACGAGTCTCCCTCAGCCATAGAGATGGAGGAGATCCCCAAAGCTAAGGTTTCCATGGCCCTTTGGAGCAGGAGAGGACACTGTGAAACATCATCCTTCTCTAAGGATTCAGCAACTCCTGCGGAGCTCAGGCAGGAGGTAGAAAAGCTCAGTCCCGAAGGAACGGAGTCCATCCTGTCGGAGCCGGAGATGGAGAGCCTCTACCCTCCCTTCGACTCTCTTCCAGCAGACGAAAACACAAAGAAGGAAATTACCTCTCAGGAATCAACTGGGAGCCCTTACTCTGTATGCACACCATTTTTAAGACTAAATTTATTTTATGGCAGTGGTTCTCAAACTGGGTTCAGGCAACACTGAGGAGGGCATTTTCAAGAAACCTCCAGCTTGAAATAATTTGATAACCACTGGTTTATTTTGGTATACTCAATAATAGGTTTATTTATATTATTATTATTTATATTATTTATTATTTATTTATTTATTTATTGTCATAATTAATTTTGTTTCAGCAAGAGCTTTTGGATCTGTACACACTGAATCTGCACCGCATTGAAAAAGACGTCCAGCGATGTGACAGGAACTACTGTTATTTCACTCCAGCCAACCTGGAGAAGCTGCGTAATGTCATGTGCAGGTAAAACACTGATCTTTGCAGGGGCATAATTGAATAATGGATTAAAACAATGCTTTCTAACCCGAATATGAAGCTCATTCGCTTTGACTTAACCTGACTCATAAAAAAAACCCAGTAAGTTTAGTTTCACTCCTGAAAATATCTTTTTACATTCAATGAATAAACTAAAATGGCTGTGCTGAAGTCTCGGTTAAAGACAAGAAAATAGTTCTGTTTCTGTTTAATACTATATTGTTTTCAATTACTATGCCTTGTGAAAGTTTTCGTACCCTTTGAGCTTTCTAACGTGACAGTTTTGGCACACTACCCAGGGTGGCATGGTATTGGAGGCAGCATGAGTAAACGATGAATCAGCTATCTGACAGTTGTGCCTCGAACAAGTTTTCTGTTGCTTATTGTGTGTTCAGGAAATATGGCATTGCTGCTTCAGAACTGTATTTCATCACTTGTTCAATATTTTAAAATTTAATTCATTCTTTAAAATATAGTTCGGAGTTGATAAAACCTTTATTTGTTAAAACACAAGCAGAGCTATAGAAGGTGTGCTGGACTCATCGAGTGCGCAATCCAGCCATTAACCTCCTAAGGTTACAACAACAAACTTCTTTTTTTGGGGGGGTAAAGATAATGAAAATCATGTATTGTTTTTGTTCCCCTTCGCAATTATGCTCTACTTTCTTCTGGGATATTATATAAAATACTCATTTAAAACTCTGTAGTGACAAAATGTGAAGAAGTTTTCAAGTTTCCTCCCCTGTGCTTCCTTTAGGATTGTGCTAGTCTAAAAGTTTTCCCATCTGTTATTTGCTTTGAGACTCAGTTCCAACCACAAATATCATTGAGTTTTTAGATGATGTATATCATTTTGAATGGCTTGTCTCCAGTGTCAGAACAATTGTCTGCAAAATGCCTCTAAATCTCCAGAGAGGGTATGAGTCAGAGTGAGAAACGGCCACATGGGGTTAAGGTCAACTCTCTTTGTTGCATATTCACAGCTACATCTGGAGGCACCTTGACATCGGATATGTACAGGGAATGTGTGACCTGCTGGCTCCTCTTTTAGTCATTCTGGATGATGGTGAGTCAACACTCTACCCCTGTTCCCACTTATTTGATGTATTTTTACAGCTATGTTCTGAGCTGCAAAGGAGACTTGGCACACTCACTCTCCTACTCCATCTCCTCTCAGAGGCAAAGGCTTTCAGCTGTTTCAGTAAACTCATGAAGAGAATGAATCAGAACTTTCCACACGGAGGAGCTATGGACACTCACTTTGCAAACATGCGCTCTCTAATCCAGGTGACACAGCTAGAGTTTTATAATAGAGTCCTATAATAGCCAATGAATTCCATCATCACTTAGAGGTTTTTTTCTGTAATGTATTTTACCCTCTCTGGCTTTAGATCTTGGATTCTGAGCTGTTTGAGCTCATGCACCAGAACGGAGACTACACCCACTTCTACTTCTGCTACCGCTGGTTCCTCCTTGACTTCAAACGAGGTGATGTAACAGCTCAGGCTAACAGAGTTGGCACCAATTAGGAGGAGAAAAGCATCAAACATCAAAGCAGTGAATAAAGCTAGTGAAGGATTCAGATTTTTCCTACATTTTTAGTCAAATACTTGTTGCAGTTGAGCAAGCACAGTTAAAAAAAAACAAAAAAACAAGAACCTGTCTAAAACATTTAGAGTAAAGAGCTGTTTTTTACAGAGTCTACAGAGGTCTAATTCAAATCTACACCGAAGGCCCACTTCACTCCAAGCTAAGACCGCGCCACAAAATGAAAACTAGAATGTGATTGGTCTCTGCAGGGTCTTCAAGAGGTCCTCTGGGCTGCATAAAGAGCTTGGTGTGTTCCTGATTACACTGCATGAAAAGTCTTCCATGTGATGTGGAAATTAGAGAATTTGGAGCAGGAACTCTCACATTGGCATCATGCTATAGCCTCATCACGTCCACACTGGGATAGTAGTGCTCCTAGTGGTCTAATACGTTGCAGAACCTGGCACTGCAGCAACTACGAGCTTGGGATTCAAAAAGAATTTTACTAAGCACCTGAAATGAAAAATCAATTCCTATCTCCCCTCAACAAAAGACAAACAAACAAAAAAACTGTTATATGCAAGCGCCTTGGAGATCGAGATAACTTTGAGCTGCACCCCTTCTGGATTAGAATGGGGTGAAATACACACATTTCTAGATTGCACATGTAGACGTGTGTCTAAGAGACTGAAGGGAGTTGAGTTTTGTACTGCAATTAAAATAAAAAGGTTAATTGTCACACTGTAAAAGAAAAGCTTTGATATCTCATTTAATGATAAGGAGGGAAGAGGAGTAGGCACAAACAGAGGCTTTTAGCTTTACTACTATCACAGTAGGACCCTTTAAGAACTAGGTTCCCTGAAATCTGCTCAGAGGGATCAGTGAAAAACCTACCAATTTTGGATTTTGTGTGAATTTCCTTTTCCTTTTCATTTTATTTCTGATTGAACCACTCAGATCCTTACTTACCTGCATTCCCTCATGGTATTGATAAGCCATTGAAAGTCCTGATGGTGTTTTTTTTTCCCCTCAGTAACTCTGAAACTGGTGGTACAGGTGGAGAAACCTGCCATATTTTTAGGGAAATTATGCAGGTTAAGAAAACTTGCGTGGTAAATGGCTGGGAACATGTCAGACAAAAAACATGTTTGGCAAGTACCGAGAACATTTGTTGGGATCCAGGGACTTTGTACTGTCATGGAGATCCTGGAGACCACAGCTTAGTTTTAGGACAATGGGAACATGGCCGAAGACTAAATCGATGGTCAGCCACGACTCAACTGTGTGAAACAAAGGATGGAATCAACTAATGTGAAAATGTGTTATTTACAAGAAACTAAGCTCAAAAGAAAAAAAACATTTTATTTTGAGTCTTTTAAGACTGTGATATGTGTGCGTTATAATTTTCACATTGTACTGGAAGGGAAGAAACCCATGATCTTATTATGAGAAATATAATATAATATATTTGTGCATTGTTTGTTTGTTTTATGGGGGACAAACAGCAAATATTATATAAATTATGAGCAAATTGTGTACAAAATCTGAAATTTTACAAACCCAGAGAATAGGTAAATAATAATGGTGTCTGCATCAAAGCCAATTGGAGATATCTTGAGCGTAAAAGTTTAAACAAGTAAGCAGATAAGAATAAACAAATAAAAACTCAGAACAAATATGTCAAACCTCGGTTTCTTTGTGTTCTATCTGTCCAGAGCTGGTTTATGACGACGTGTTTGCTGTCTGGGAAACCATTTGGGCCGCCAAGTATGCCTCATCAAGTCACTTTGTTCTCTTCATTGCCCTTGCACTGGTGGAGGTATACAGGGATATCATCCTGGAGAATAACATGGACTTCACAGACATCATTAAGTTCTTCAATGGTAAAACACATCTCCTTACAGTGAACGTTCTTAGCGCTCTGTAGCAATCTTTGCTAAAAAAACAAAAACAAAACAATGCTTTGCAAAAAGTGCAGAGAATGTTTATTTGCTCAGTTTGTTTCCAGGCTTCCTGCTGAAAGCATCATGCTGACGATGAGGTTTGATTAGCTAAATTGATTTGCCAAACAGGGAAACAGACATCAGTCAGCAGATCATCACTTCTATTTGAATCTGTTAAGATCTTGGTGACATGAGGAAGGTTGTACAGAGGTTACATACAAAATATTAAACCACAAATAGGCACAGTTCAGCTTAGATTCTAATTATTTTAAATGTGAACCAGTTCCTAGGCAAACATGAGTGATTTTGCAATTAGTCTTTTTATATGTGCACTACGTTGCTCGTTTGTTTTGTTTGTTTTTCTTTTTTCCTGCAGAAGATCATTTGCTAAAATAAAGAACATCGGTGTCACTAAAATTATGTTACAAAGCTACCATTTGCAAGATGTCCCCTTTATGTAGGACTGTTGTTTCTGGCTCTCAAACGCCTTTGAGTGTCTCTTATCGATGCAGCCCAAGGTTATTCATATTTGTTGCTCGTTGTATTTCGGCTGATTTTTAGAGTTCAATAATAAAATTTGGTTCAAAGAATTGCAAAATCAGATTTTCAGTCAAACTGTGATTTGTTTTATCAGCAGCAGGGTGAAATTAATCAGAGCGACTCATTTTTATATTTTGTCCCAGTGTGTAATCCAACTGCACACTCAAGCAAACATTTACCGTACCCAGAACAAGCTCTGCTCTATTAAATAAGCTAAACTCTCATCTTGACAGAGTGAAGGAAAAGCTTTCAGGTAGTCTTAAACAGTAGTTCAATCATCTCAAGTCATTTTACAAGTCATTTCAATCCTGTCATACATATCAATCATAGTTGAGTTATCTAGTTTATTCATGGAATTGATGTTGCAGTGCAAACGATAGGATTTCACTTTTTTTTTGTCTTTCAGAAATGGCTGAGCACCACAACATCAAGCAGATTTTGACCCTGGCCAGAGATCTGGTGTGCAAAGTGCAGATGCTGATAGAAAACAAGTGATTGTTGCTTGTCGTCCTCCTTTCCTTCCATGTAAAGAAGAAACGGCTGTAGTAGCACAACAGTATGATACACATGAGTTCATATCCAATGTACACAAGGCCTTTACAATCACAGTTTGCTGCAATGAGCCTTACAGACTATCCTCTGTGGTGTTTGTCTTGTCAGCACTATGGGAACAGTGTCAATCTGAGTGCACTTAATATTTTAGGATAAAGACGTTCTAGCTGCACATTTCATGCCAAAACACAAAGAATTCAAACAGAGACTATATTTATGAGGAAAATAGATTGTGATACAGTTCTATGATTTATTTTAATAGCCGACTATTAAGAAACAAAGTATAAGTCATTCCCATTCCTTAACAAAAAACAGATTATTGACATGTTTTTTACATTAATTACGTACAAATGTTTCAACAGTAAACTCATCAATTGACCTAAGAATCTGTCTGGTATCCTGAAATGTAACCCGCCCGTCTTACAGAAGGTTAAAGACGGTTGGGTTACAACTTAATTTCCCTCTGGGATCAATAAAGTATTTTTTAATTAGAATTTTCACCCAGCAAATTCAGACTCATCTTGCTTTAAACTTTGTCTAATTAGGTTACAGTGCCTTGCTAAAGTACTCACGCCTCTGAAAGTTTTCATCACCTTCCACCACAAACTTTTAGGTATTTTATTTTCATTTTATCAGATGGATCAATACAAAGTAGCCAAAGTAATTGTTTTGTTTTCAAATAAAAATCAGAAAAGTGTGGTGCGCATTTGTATTCAATCCAATTTACTCTGATACCCCTAAATGAAATCCACTGCAACCAACTGGCTTCAGACCTCACTAAATTTGTGAACGGAGTCCCCCTGGGTGTAATTTAATCTCAGTATAAATCCAGCTGTTCTGTGAAGGCCTCAGAGCTTTAACGAACATTAGTGAGCAAACATTATCATGAAGACCAAGGAACACAATGGACAAAAAGCAGGGTTAAGTTATAATACAATATCCCAAGCTTTGAACATGTGTGTGATCTCCACCCAAATTAACATGAAGTACAAGCGGTACATTAATCAGAGATTCAGCGAAGAGGCCCAAAGTAACTTTGGAGGAGGTGCAGCAATCAGCAGCTCAAGGGGGAGAGGCTGTGATGTTTTTTTCAGGAATGCTGGTCAGAGTTAATAGGTAGATGATTAAAGCTAAATCCTGAGCAGAACAGAACACAAGACTGCAGCTGTAATTGCAGCTGAAGATGGTTATACAAATTCTGCAATGTTGAATATAAATTCACACCATTCATCATTTCCTTTAGTTTCAGAATTACGCTGGACTTTGTGTTGGTCTAACACTTAAAATCTCAATAAAATGTATTGAATTTGATTAAAGTTTAAGGGGTATTAGTACGTTTGCAAGTCAGTGTTACAGCAGATATAGCGTTTTAAGTGTTCTTAAACTGCCTCTTCTGCCAAACAGTTTGTTTAATTCTGTGTTTGTTCTTGTGTCCTTAAAAAAATGTGTTCAGAATATGTTGTGAACTCATATCCTGATATTTTGGTGACTAATGAATCTGTGAACGGAAATTCACACATAGATGTATATGAAAAAATAAGCCTAATTTCAAAATTCTTGTGAATTGTTTTGATTATTCTGTGAACCTTTGCCTATTTCGTAAATTGAGTGAATAATTTACCTTTAGTTTGTATTGTCTTGCATTGTCTGTTGCCTGCTTTTCCAATCAGACTTTGACTTCCTCTTTAAACAGAAAAGACAGATGAGGCAGTGGTCACATTTAGTCAGCCTAACCCAGTGTTTCTCAAACTTTTTTTATCATTCCCCACTTTGGACAAAGGAGCATTCACAAGCCCCCCCATGCTTTTATCGCCCCAACAGAATGGTGGCCTGATTTTTAAAGTGTTTTATTTATCTAAATAGCCGAGTTAGTCTACAGGTTTTTAAGGGTATAAATTAGTTGGAAAAAGGGGTTGCGCACTGGTATAAAACCGGCTCAGAAATATATGCTGTCAGTAGTTACTACATGTAGAACTTCAGCTCACAGTTGGAGAAAATAAAAGTTGTAGTTTTATCAAATTTACAAAGCTTTCAAAAATACAAAATAAAAAATTATAAATAAATAAATAAAGAGCAAGATGCTCATCCCTGTATTTCCTCCGTGGTTGACCGTGTGACTTCTCTGACTCTGAAACGTTCCCTGATCCTTTTAGATATTTGTATATTTTGTAGATGGAATCTCTGACAATGCGGCTATTTCAGCTCGTTTTGTTCTGCTGCGATATATTCCAATGTCAAACTCCCAGCCCGATGTTCCAGGTTCTGTTTACAATGATGATCACAATTGCTAATTTATTTGAGTGTGTTTAATTTTGTGAGAGGGGGGAGCTGGTTGATTTAATTTACAGTGCAGTGAAACATTCACAACGACAGAATCTAGGGGGGGGAAACTATTTAAATCCCGTTGATGTCACGCCCCACCTGCAATACCTCTGCGCCCCATTAGTGGGGTTCGCCCCATAGTTTGAGAAACACTGGCCTAACCTAATAAAAAACTGCTGTTCCACCTTATTCAGATTCATCAGTGCAGGAAACAATTGTTTTGTTGATAAGAGTAGCAGTTTAATTTAATTTTGGTTTTATTTGTATTCCAGTTCCTGACATTTGATGCAAGTCAATGTACATAGCCTAAAACTTCAGACACTTGTTCGAGTTGTTGTTTCATGAATGTTGTAGGTTTATTCGCATTTATTACTAGTACTTCATTGTGGATTTCAAGTGCTTTCAGATAAATGTTTTTGTTTTGTTTTTTATTGTAACATTCTTAAGCCAAAGTACTAATTTATTTATTTATTTAGCTACTTAGTTATCTTTCCTGGATGCTGCTTTGTTTGTAAAGCTGATATTTTTATTTTTTGGCCAATTTTAAATGTGCACTATAAAACAATCAGATTCTATAGTACTTAACATATATACACATATATATTGAATGGTATATGTTCTTATAATAAAAAATAAAAATGGAATTATTTTCCCAAATCACATTGTTATGTCTGTTTTTACTAAATGTTTTTAATCAAATTAGGACTAAAGGGGAAAGAATGGGTCATAAATTGAAAGGGCTGTTAATTGCTTACTTAATTGATCCCAGAGGGAAATTATTTTTCAGTGTTTGTGATAAGTTAGCATTCTAAAATGTTATGTTATTTTTTTGTATGATAGAGAGGACAGATTGGGACATATATTTAGAGGCATTGTCAATATGATGCCCTATGATGGACTGGCAACCTGTCCAGATTGTACTCTGCCCTCACCACGTGTGCTGAGAATAGCTCCCACTGCAAGGGTAAGCTGCAGTGAATTGATGTCGGTACTATGTACAGAGCAGAAATTTAAGAAAAAATCTGTTTTGAAATGGAAGTTTTGTTTATGGAGTTTCATTATTAATATAGTTTTTTTTGGTTTGGAAACCAGATGGAAATTTATCGTTCTTATTTTTTATTTACTGTAAATCTTTGGTAGATAAATTACCAAAAAGTATTATCAATTACTTTAAATAACAGGTGTCAAACTCCAGTCCCTAATGGCCAGTGTGCTGCAACTTATGCTTCCTGGCTCAATACACCCAAATCAAATGGCTAATTACCTTCTCATCATGCAGTCAAATTATCTAGGGTTCTGCTAATTGACTAAAGATTGGATTTAGGTGTGTTGAACCAGGGTCTACAAAATGCAGGACGCCAGCCTTCTAGAGCTAGAGTTTGACATAGCTGCTTTAAATGGACCAGGACATGTAAACACTACTTCTCATTATCGTCAAAGTTCAAACACAAAAAGTGCGCCCGAACAGGGACTTGAACCCTGGACCCTCAGATTAAAAGTCTGATGCTCTACCGACTGAGCTATCCGGGCGCTCATGAAATCCAGGTGTTGATACTCACCATCTGTTTTGAATCATCTGCTAATTAGATGTATTAGATTACATTTGTTTATAGCCTTCGGTCTTACATTTCCATTATGCAGATATTGAGCTCCACTTTGCCTTCTTTTTAGCATCATCACCGCAATTTCAGTTCAAATAAATGTGTATTGTTAAAACCGTCTTTGTAGTACCCTGCGAAACCTTTCGATTTTATAGACATAATCTTTACAATGAAAGACATCCATACAATATTTATCTAAAGAAATAATAATCGGACGTTTTCAGTGAACCAGGAAGTACGTTAAGTTGAGCCTCTGTTTTACTTCCTCCTTCCTTAGCTGTTAGCTACAGGCAATGTGGAGCTGACCTTATTGGAGAAGAGGGCAAAGAAAATGTGACTGATTCCTCTTAAAACGCAGGCAGAGGTGATTGGGTAAATATGTTTAAGATGTCGGCATTTCACACGCTTCGTGGCATCTCCCTAGAAGTCCCTGGTCGGTCATGTAAGCTGTGGACAAAGAATGTTTGCTCCGCGACAAAGAGGAGAAGCAGCTTCAGATGTCTGCAGAGCCACATGTCAAGTGTCATAAGACCGTTCAGCTCCCACCAACATAACCCAAAGGTGAGGCAAGTGTACCAACATAAAGATCCCATAACATCTTATTTATTTACCAAGGATATTCGGTTATCTTACAGGTCCCAAAAGTGCCAACATGGGAACCAGTACCAGAAGAGCAGCTTCCTCCGGTAACCTCCTCATTGCTGCATGAATGTAAACAGACCACAACTCTTAAGAACTGACCCTAATGTCTAGGGAGATCGTGCTCCATCTCAGGGATGAAACTTTTTCATCCACACCTGCATGGACCGTGGGGGAAACACCCACACATTTCCTCATGAGATAATTAATCACTCACTTTTCTGGCAGTCTTGCTCAAAAACTGTACGGCTTCATATTTGTTTGGTTCCCATAACCCGAGCGCGCAATTAATGAAAACACATTTCTATGTGAACTAACAATATGTTGAGGCGTGTTTAAGTCTTACATAGGCTTGCTTAATACATGTCCTGCCTAACTCTGACCAACTCTGGCTCCGAATGCTCGGTGCTCCCATTGACTGTATATATAAAGTCGTAGTCAAAAAGCAGAGGGGCCATTGGGGCTCCACTGTCGTCTTCTTCTTTTTAATGCCGAGTGGCTACCAACTTTGGTGCATTTCCGCCACCTACTATGCTGGAGTGTGGGTCGGAATAAAGAGCTTCTTCTAAATTCTCTCTAATAATCCATTTAACTTCAAAAATTATATTACTAATTTACATGTATTTCTCTCCCCACTTAATAATTTTTTATAGCCTATTTAAATTTCCATCATTCCTCTTCCTAATTTTTTCTCTGAACTTCCTTCGATTCTCTAAATATTTAACACAGCAACACAATACATGCTCTACTGTTTCTTTATCTTGCCCAGAACTACACATACCTGACGGATGTTTTCCTATTAAACGTAATGAACCATTTAATCCTGTTTTCTTCACCGTCTCCTGCTTTTTCTGATCGCGCTCATAGTAGTAGTGATGGGAATTCCAGCTCTTTTAGGAGAGCTGGTTCTTACGGCTCGGCTCACTAAAAAGAACCGGCTCTTTCGGCTCCCAAACAGCTCCTTACATTTTTTTCTTCAATTGATTTATCACCAAAAATACGTGTAAAATGAATTACTAACCTACAAAAAAAAACATGAAATGTTTATTATTTATATGGCTTATTATATTCCCCATTGAACAGAGTGCTAGAAAAAATAAATAAATGTACAAGAACAAACTGATTGTATGTAAACAATTAATCCATCCATTATCTATACTTGTTTAACCAATGCAGTGTTTTGAGTGGGGCGGGGGCCTCCAGCAATCATTGGGCGAGAGGCGGGGTTCACCTTGGACAGGTCGCTAGTCTATTGCAGGGCATAAACTTAACTATTTATAGAGAAACAGAGAAGATAACGATGTAGATAACTGCAGAGCCTGCCCGAAATGAAATTTTAACTTTGCATAAACTCTGGGATTTGAATATTTCAGTATATTTGAAATGCATCTAAATTTGGCTGTTACCTCTTTTCACTCATTTCCTCACCTTTCTAGCATGTTTTGTCTGTAGTGCTGTTTTTCTCCTCTCTCTTCCGTTTCTCTGTGTGCTTGTGGTGCTATCTGTCTGTAACCCGTTCCCATCCTGCTCTGTGCAGATGTGCATATACCACACGTTGTATAGTTGACCAATTAGCAGCTTGAACAGAAAAAAAGCAACTCTGGTTCGGCTCCCCTAACAAGGAGCCAGCTCATATCGGCCACTTCAAAGAGCTGGGTCTAATGGCCGTTTTGTCCGCGACCAACTCATTACTAGTGTTCAGCCATGTCTCTGTAAAGTTTTGAAGAGACGGACCAGGTCAAGGTTGCTCCCGACCCCCCCACCCGCTTTGAACGGCACAATCAGGCAACTCACATCTCCCACACTTCTGAAAAGCTTGCTACACCACTGCCTGAATCAAATGGCTGAATTCCCTCATCAGCATCATTCAGCTCTACAGAGGCCTGATAACAAGCCATTTATTTGTTTCAGGTGTGTTGGAGCAAGGATGCATCTAAAAGACGCAGAATAGAAGCTGTGAGGATTGGACCTGGGAACCCCTTGCTCTATAATGCAGCATCTGGTTCTGATACACTGATTTACAGTGCCTGGCCAAACCTAAACTCATTCACTTTTTGACACACATCTGGATTATATTTGATAGGACAACACAGCAAGTTTCCCATTTAGGACAATAACTAATTGATGAGCACAAGGTAATGCATAATTGTAAAGTAGAAGTGTGTATATTTATCGTTTTCAACACTTTCACATGTGAAAATCTGATGTGTATCATACATTTGACTGGCAAAAGGAAAAGCTATAAATAGACGTCAAAGCGTGCTCTATTATTTTGCAAAAAATGAACAGACAAAAGGTTCAGTCTCGAAGCGCAGAAAGACGCTTGTAGAGACATACTTTACAGACTTGCTGCTATTATTGCAGCAAAAGATGATTCTGTAAAGCACTTTTTCTATTCATAGTTACTTTTCTGGAGATCTGTGCAGAAAAGGACACAGGTTCATAGTGGGCTGCCATATTTCGACTAATAAAGTCATCCAATAAAGACGAATAGTACTAGCAAGTGAGAGGGGACAAAATTACCTCTTTCAGTTGATTTATATATAATTCACAACACTGCACAAGACAAAAAGGCCAAGTCCAATTATGTAAAATCTAATTTCTTTAACCTTCTTTTGTTTAGGGGTCTATTGTCCACATTGATGTTCAAGATTTATTCAGGGGTTTCTCTTTTCTTTTCTGTTTTGAATCAAAATCATACCTGACATATTTTTTTGTGCTTTTTTTCACTGATCAGACTAACTTTCTATGTACTGGGGCTTTGTTTGAGCAGCATCAAAACACTCTCATAAGCTAACTAAAGTCTCTTTGTAGAACAACAAAGACTACCAAACCATGAAGTTAGTTGATGATTGAGCATGAGTCACATAATTATTAGATTAATGGATTAAGTAACTGATCTAAGTTTGATTTAAGTAAAAATAGATTTCTTAAATAATTTCCTGATACAGCGAACATTTTACAGTATTGATAGTGGAGATGGGAGCAGGGGTCAAACATAATTTCTAATTCCTACCAATATTATTATATATAATATATATTCATATTAATTTGACAGCCCACCATAATCTCTGTCGACCTTGTGGACAAGTTGGAGCGGCTGGCCTTAGTGGATTTCCGCACCAAGCAGGGACTGGAATGTTTGGAGAAAGCCATTCGTTTTGCGGATCAGCTTCACGTCGTTGATACCTCTGGGGTCGAACCGATGGATTCAGTTCTGGAGGACAGGTGCTGCGCAGATCGCTGTGAATAACAACTTGGCCTCATAGAAAAGGTACTTAATGCAGTTTGTTACTAAATGTGTTTTTGTTTTATCCACTCAGGGTTTTATTTCTGAGAGACGACACAGTGACAGAGGGTGATTGTGCAGAGGAGCTGCTTAAGCTCGCAAAAAATACAGTAGAAGAATATTTTGTGGCACCACCAGGTATGGAAAGGACGGCTGCATTTATTTGCCAGCGCCTTCATTCTCTATTTAAAAAATTAAAAACGTTGATGCACTCTTGGACTTGTTAGGTTTGACACTGCAAAATATTGATCTTCCTCCTATTTCTTTTCCCCAGGAAATATTCCTCTGCCTAAAAAGGAGGAGAGGGTTGACTTCCTCAGACACTCCGAGCTCTGATGACTTTTGTGAATAATTTATTGCTTTTTTATGGGAAACTGTACATTTCTGCCTTGGGATACAGTATGCGTCACGTCCTGGTTGAAGCTGCATGACTGAGGTTAAAGTTTATCTTTACAGCATTTTATCTACCGCCATAAAAATATGGACGAAACTTTCAGACGTGCAGCTGGTTTCATCTGCTCAGCTGCTACAATGTTCCTATTGTTGACAAACATATTTAGGTTTCAGTATTATTTCACATGAAGTTGATGTCACATTGTATTGACTACAGCTGTGAGGATGGGAGGTAATGGCAGAACAGGTAGTACATTCTGCACTGAAATATACATGAGTTCCTCATTTTGGTTGTTATATTTTACATAAAACATTTCCACTTAAGTCTGACCTATGACTCTTTGATTGTTTTAAGCTCTTATAAACATACCTGTAAATATTTATTTTGCAATAAAGAACCAAAAATGTGTCCTATCATTTTTTTCTGCATAGTATTGTTTGCAAATCCAACATTTTAACTATTGATCTATTTGCTGGATATAAAAAAAGAAAACAAATATGGGAATTTTGGGATACACATTTTTAGCCATCTAAAGAATATCACAATGCTTCTTCATCCCCCACTTATTCATAAAGTCTAAACTAAAAATGCATAATTTCGATGGATTTCTTAAATCTTTTGGAAATATATGGGATCAGAACGATATCAGCTTGAAATGAAACTGAAAATAATTTTGCCACTGAAAATGAAAAATTGGCATTAAATATTGTAACTGAAAATTTTAATTCTGAATCTAAAATAAATCAAGGGAAAATTACTGTATTGTAAGTGAAAAAAATTGAAAGTGACGATTTTTTCTTTGAAACTCGTGTTTATGCATTGAAACAAATAACTCACAATCAAGTTTTCACATTTTCATTTTTTCCCCAATACCAATCGTTTTTTCAATGCCATCATTTTTTCTGTGCCCGCCTCTGCTTTTCAGCTTCATTCAGGTGATACTGTTTTGACCATTGACTGTATTGACGCTTGTGTGTGCACGCGCATGAGGGGCGGGGCTTCAGCCCTCCACATGTTTGCATGGTTTGCACCATTTGACTGTATAAATAAATTGCTATAAACTTGGCACACATTACGTGAACGAGGCAGGAGGGAAACTCCGACTGTCCGAGGGGAGAGACAGCAGGATCAACACTTCCATTGCTAATGTGGTTTGTGGAAGAAAAAAAAAGACAAACGGTTTCTTCTCAGTTTCTTCTACTGACCAGTAGACTAGGAGTCTTTGTGATAAAGTTTTATGCTTGTGTAGCCTGTCTTTGTTGGAGGCTCTCCTCATTACAGTGTGGTATGAAGGGATGTATGTTTATATACCATATTAAATAACTATATTTCAGATCCACAACATCTATTAACAATACATGTCAATAACGTTAAATCAAGACTGGTGTAAGCAAAGCTAACAACACTGACAACTCTACACCAGCAGGTGGCGGTAATGCGCGCCAACTGCCATGGCAACCTGAGAAGAAACCGTTTGTCTTTTTTTCTTTTTTCTTCTACCAACCACATTAGTAGCAATGGAAATGTCCTTGAAAATGTTGATCCTGATCTCTTGCCTTCCCTACTGCCTCGTTCACGTAATGTATGCAAACATATGGAGGGCTGAAGCCCCGCCCCTCATGCGCGTGCACACACAAGCGTCAAAACAGTCAATGGTCAAAACAGTATGAAGCTGAAAAGCAGAGGCAGGCACAGAAAAAATGGTGGCATTGTAAAAAAAGATGAAAATGTGAAAACTTGATTGTAAGTGAGTTGTTTGTTTCACTGCATATACATGAGTTTCAAAGAAAAAATATCAATTAAATGTTTTTCCCCTTTGAATACAGACATTTTCACTAGATTTATTTCAGATTCAAAATTAATATTTTCAGTTACAATAATATTTTTCAATGACAATATTTATTTTCAGTTTCGTTTCAAGCTGATATCGTTCTGATCCCATAGAAATATGGTATCAAAACAAAGCAGTAAACTTTCTCACCTTCCTTTAGACTGAGACTTTTACACTGACTTCAGTTTGCACCAAGAATTTGTTGAGATGAACAGGGATCAAATATTTTTGAGCTTTGATGACTTATCTTTTGATTGGATAATGGCTTCCATCTAATTAGAGCCCAAATTTCAGTCTGTCAGAAAATTTGACTTTTACAAATTACCAGGAAAAAGGGATTTTAATACAGAAGTGTTATATTATGGCCTGCACAATCATGGGGAAGAGTGCTGACTTGACAGTCGTCAATCAGTCAGCATCCTCCTTAGGGAGGGTAAGACACTCCATTGTTCATTGTGAAGAAGCTATCTGTTGAAGGAGAGGGGGGGCTTAATCAAATATTGGAAGGAAGAAATATGGTAGAAAAAGTTACACAACTCTTGGCTTGACCACTGTCAACCATCCCAGCCAAAGGTGGACTGTAGTTGGAGTCAGTGGTGTCTAAATGGCCACCACACAAACTTATCCAGGACACGGTAAAAACGGTCTCATTCTTTGTCTTTAGCCACCAATAAACCAGAGACATAAGTACTGCCTAGCCTGGGGTGTTGCTCAGTGGTCTCAATGTCATTTAATCAGATGAAAGTACATTTAATTCATTTTGAAATCAAGGTCCAAGAGTATGGAGGAAGAGTGGTGAGGCACAGAATCCAAGATGCTTGGACTCAGTCATCTGTTGATGTCGGTCCACCTGGCTGCAGTTGTTGCCACCAACAGCTATTAGCTTTAGTGCACATATTCTTTGAAATCATTTGAAAGCAGCATTTTGTATTTACTCTGATTATCTTTGATAATATTTGTTTGATGATCTGTGTCAGTGTGTCAAAAAACGTAAGAACTTTGAAATGGTGCATTTAAGTTTCACTTCTTCAAAATCTTAAAATACATTATGTTTTGAATTACTATTGTTTTTCTAGGTCATGGAGGAAATTGTTTACTGTCCTTTGATTAATGTCTAAATCAGTTTGATCTTTGTTTTTTATTCTCCTAATAATTTACAAAACGGCCTCCAAAACAAACGGAGCTTCTTTTTTTCATTTTCTGTTCTGCTTCAGCTGGAAGTCTGACCTCACCTTCACTTCACCCGATGAATCACCCTAATCTGATTTGCTGTTTTTGTTTTCCCTCCTCTAATTAGCAGGTAAGCGGTAAACCCCCGCTGATCATCCACCTCACCTGTTTGCAGGTATTCGGGGAACGCCATGAAACAGCGTCATGAAAAACATTTCAGCAGACTCATGTGTGGAGAATAGAAACCGAAACCTAATAAGACCGAGAGAGAAAACGAATCTTAAGTGAAGTGGGAGGGTAACGATGGGCTGACCCGGTCTGTATATAAACACAGCTGTTCATCTTGAGCGCCAAACAGCGGAGGATCAACGATTATTGCTCAATTGAAGCTTAAATAAGTACAGTTTCTTTCATAGCAGTTCATCGCAAGGTAAGTTCCTCTCCTAATGAACGCGTTTATGATGTTCCCTCCAAATATTGTAATGATGAAAACTTATAAAAGTATTTTTCTGATCAGATTAATAATGGATATAGTCATCACCATGCTGGACGGGACGTCCCGCACGCTGAAAGTAAGCCTGGACGACACAGTGGGCTCTCTGAAGATGCGCATCCAGCAGCAGATGGGGGTCTCCACTGCGAGGCAGAGGCTGATCTTCATCAACGGGTCGAGCACACAGCTGAACGACGACTCCAAGACCCTGAGGTCCTACAACATGCAAGCGGGCTCCCGGGTCAATCTGCTGATCACCCAGCCCTCCACCTTTCAGGTGTTCCTCAAAAACGAGAAGGGGACGAACAGCACCTACGAAATCTCACAGGAGGAGACTGTGGATAACTTCAGAAAGAAGGTGCAGGAAAGAGAGGGAGTTCCTGCAGACCAGCAGAGGCTGATCCACGAGGGCCGAGAGATGCAGTCTGGAAAACTATCCGACTTCAATGTGAGGGAGCTGAGCACCATCTTCTTGACCCTGCGTCTGAGAGGAGGCTGAGGATGGTCAACATGAACACATTCCAGTTTTTGTTTTTATTTATTTTGGCACTTTTATGGGGGGGGGGGGGGGGGGAGGAAATCATTCCAAAATGTATTTACTTAAAAACATGTAATTGAATATCACTGATGTATTTTCAACAAGTGTGATCATAATGTATTATCTAGTAATAATAATAAAAGTCAGTCATGACAAATGGGATGTCTCTTTAACATTTTATTTATGCATTTGTTTAGATCAGTAGGTGAAGCTCATAAAAGGTAACAAAAAATGTCCTGATTTTAAACTTTCCCAAGTTTTTCTATACACGTCCCTGTAAGTGAAGCATAAAAAACACGTATTCTTTTAATTCCAGAGTTTTAAAGCAGTATATTTAAACTTATTAATCAGAAGAGTGACTGTATGTAAAATCTTCAGCCATATAAGGAAGTTGGTTGCATGTTGTTAGTCTTCGCAGAAGTCTTATTTCCTCACAGTGGCAAGGTAAGCATACCAGAATAAGGCGATCATGTTGGCAAACAGCACTCTAAACTGAAACACAAAGGGAGGAGAAAAAACATCACAAGGGAAGTCCGTATGACGCACCGACTTTTTTAAAACATGACAGGATGTCAGCGACAGAGCATACCTGAACAGGCACAAAGTTGATATTTATAAATGTGAAGGGGGTCCAGACTTTCCAGTTCATTTTCAGAGCCGTCCAGTAACTCTTTCTCATCTTCTTCTCAAAATCCTCCAAACCTTTAGCCTGAGGTACAAGTAAAACGATTATTTACTGTAAAATATCTTTAATGAGAAATTAACACAGAGATTTACTCATTTTATGCATCAAAATAAGTTTAATGATACCTTACTGGTATTTAAAAGTGATATTTATGCTCATATCCAAATGTTGAGTTACAATAAGCTTATTTAGAACTTGGAGCATAATATTTTACAGATATGAAGTCAAGCATCATGAATTGAAATAATTAAAATATATATTTTTGAAATCAGCTACATGACATTCATTTGTTTGTTTAGCATTATAAAACTTGCAAGAACTCATATGTTTCACACATTTTCTTCTAATATTTATGTATTTTTAGAGCCATGAATAAAAGTATTCACAGCACTTATTTTATCCTGGATTTATTTGAGGGTTCAGAGTAAAGGGGCTGAATACAAGTGGTTTTTGATTACATTTTGAAGTTTCAATATCCTAAGCATTTTTTTAAATTAGAACTGCTCCAATCATTTGGCCAGAGGCCAATCTTCCTTTGGCTCTGACATCTGTATCAGCCAGGTAAAACCTGATCCGTGCATCATAAAACATAATTACATTGTATTGAAAGCAGTATATACAAATATTTGTCTGATGTTTTCGAGAGGGGAAAACAAATCACCTCCAGAATGTTCATAACAAGGTAGAAAAGGAGCAGAAAGCCAGGAGCAAAGATGAGTCGATCCAGTAACAGTCGTTTGACAATGCAGAGCGGGTCTGTGGTTGGCATCCACACCTCCATCAGCTGGTAAAAGACATGACTCACTGGCCCAGTGATAATCAATCTACAAGAGACAAACATGGAAGAATAGAACAGAATGTTAGAATAGAATAAAACTTTATCGTCCACCATAGTGGAAAGTTTCCTTCGGCTCTCCAGAACACAACATTTTTACATTCACATATTCTAATACTATTTACTATGATTGGTTCTCATCATTTACACTGGTTAAAAATCGTTACTGCACTTGAAACAAGTGACTTCTTGTATATGTTTTGGTTGCCAAAGGCACCCTATAACGCTTCCCTGAGCTCAGGGGTTCAAACTGGCAAAAAAGCGGGAGGCTGCTGTCTGTTACAGTGTTCCTTGCTATATTCCTTGTCCTTTCAGCAGCCAGTTGGGAGAAGAAAACAAGAAAAACACAAAACTCTGGGTATTTGCCAAGAGTTAACAAATTCCAATGTCCAGCTTCTTGCAGAAAGTATTTATACCCTTCAAACTTTTAGGCCATTTGTCATATTACAATCACACATTTTAATTTAGTCTTTTATTGAAATTTTGCGTGATAGATCGACACAAAGTAGCAGATATATCGGGAAGGAAGGTGATAAATAGATTTAAAAAATTACAAATAAAAGTCATTGGGATTCAGCCCCCTCTACCCTGATACCCATAAATAAAATTCTGTGCAAGTTGTGGAGAATCTTAAAACAGAGTAAAGTAACAATATGCCAAGCCTTAAACATTTCACAGAGCTATTGTCAATCCATCATGGTAGATAGAATTACACAACTGCAAATCTACCAAAATATGCCTCCCCACCTAAACTATATCAGGCTGGATAAAGAGAATAAGAATCAGAGAAGCAGCAAACAGACACATGGTGACTCTACCGTAGCTGTGGACGAGAACCACAGCTCAGGTGGGAGGATATGTCAACAAGACAACTGTCAGCAATGAATGACTGAAATTTGGCCTTAATCGGTTAATAATAACTAACTTATCTGGTTGTTTGTCCTGTGGTTCTCTGTGATGGACTGGCGACCAGCCCAGGGTGTACCCCGCCTCATGCAGGATGATGAAGAGATGATGGAGATAAGCACCAGCCCCCCAAGACCCTGACAAATTTGAAACTGTAAATTATTTAGATGTAAAGTAATGCACCTTAACATAGGAAAAAAACGGAAAAAAAGGCAAGCCATCTGTTCTGTGACAGCTCAGATTTTTAGAAAAAGGGTCATGAAATTATAAGACTATGTCTTCCTCATACTCCTATTCAGCATTGAATGTTATTATTTTGTTGTTGGTGTTATTGTGTCTGTAAGAACACCAACACGAGTTGGTGAAGAGATGGATGGAGCTTTATCAAGAGAAAAGCTGAAAGAAAACCTGTTGGAGGCTGCAGATGACTTGAGACTGGGGTGGAGGTTCACCTCCAGGAGGACAATAACCCTTAACACACAGCATGGTTTGGATTGCAACATTTTGAATCATACCATGCATTGCATCCTGTATGTGTTGGTGAATCCCATAAAATCCTACAATCTTTAAGCTTGTGGTTTGAACATGTTATGCAGTAAAAGAAGCTGAAGGGGTATAGCATTGGAGTGCACTGCAGCCTTGTTCCCATTTTCTTGACTCAAAGCAGAGTTAAACCATAATGGTTTTCTTGTGTTAAGTCTCACCCAAAGATGGCATATCGTGTAGCTCCAGCCACATCTATCTCATCGACTGGGCTTCCACTTTTGGCCTTTTTTCTGCTTTCCAAATACTGTGAAAGCAGATTTCCTAAAGCAGACAGGATCCCACTGAAAGCATGAAGAACAGACAGACACGCATTACACACTCCCGTCAATGTGCAACCAACACTTTCACTAGTTTAAAGTAAAAAATTAAATAGAATCTGTTAAACTTCTGGGTGGGAGGTTTTCATGGCAGATGCTGATTGGCTAAAATCCGAGCGTGCTCAGTGCACACAAAGTGGTCAGAAACTAATGCGAGCAACAATCATAGAGAAGCTGATTGGGAATACACTTTATGAAACCACATACAATAAAAGAACGACCACTTACTCTGTTGGTCGGTAAGCATTAATAATGAACATTTAAACAGCTGGAAATAAAGACAGCTGTCAGTTCAGGAGCACAGAAACCGACCTGGTTACAGATTTAGTGAGGATCGGGTATTTTCTCAGGAGAATCAAATACTGCTGGAGCAGACGGAAATGAAAGGACCCATCTCGGACTGGCAGGCTCTGTACAGGCATTGTTGTCCCTTAAAGTATTCAAACATTACAACCTCTGCAACACTGGCCCACAAAGGGCGGCGAGACCAATTATTGTTCCTGTCCACGTCACTGCGTCAGCGGGGAAGCCACGCCCCGACGTAAATGTCAAACCGGTAGTAATATTTAGTGGCTAGATATATAATATATCTTGGTTCTTAGTGCTTTGTTGTTGGTTTTTAGATTGTGTTTAGGTATTTCCAATGTGGTGGGATAGGAATATTTAGAAAAGCAATAATCATGCCTAACACAGCTAAATATTTTATGAAAATGTTTATTTTTCTAGTTATTTTTACACAGATTAAGAATAACATTTCTGTATTTTTTTATTTTTGTGCCTCTTTAAAGCTTTTAGATGACTATATTAATCACTTTTGCACAGGTAAAAAAAAGTTATTTACTGCAGTAGCTTATGTAAGAAAACCTTGCCTTAAAGACAAATTTAAGGCCTTTTAGGGAAAGACTTCCTTAACAATACAGGTGAAACTCGAAAGATACCGTGCAAAAGTTCATTTATTTCTGTAATTCAACTTAAAAGGTGAAACTAATATATGATATAGACTCATTACATGCTAAGCAAGATATTTCAAGCCTTCATTTGTTATAATCTTAATGGCTTACGGTTTATGAAAACATCAAATTCAAAATCTCAGAAAATTAGAATATTACATGAAATTAATAAAACAAGGATTTTACACAAAGAAATGCAGGACATCAAAAAAGTATAATCATGCATGTGTACTCAGTTCTTGGTAGATGGCTGTTGAGTCTGGACATAAAGCACAGTGGACCAACACCAGCAAATGACATGGCTCCCCAAATCAACAGACTGGAAACGTCACACTGGACTTCAGGCATCTTGGATTGTGTCTCTCCATTCTTCCTCCAGACTCTGGGACCTTGGTTTCCAAATGAGATGCAAAATTTGCAGTGTTGTGGAAATTCTTTAACAAAGTGTGAGAAGACCGTCTTCATAATGAAACCAGAGAAAGATCGATCTTTGTCTTAGTTAATTCAGAGGCAGGTGTGTTCAAAGACCCTGTCACTGAACAAGTCAGAGCCCCGATCTGAGTAACAGTTATTTAAATCAAACCATCACTCCGTAGTTTCACTACACAAACAGGTAGAAAATATGGGAAAAGTACGGCTCACAGATAACAGACATCTCCATACAAGGAATTGTGTATGTGTCCAGTTCTGAACAGAGCACAAGGTTTCTAACAGTCTGACCTTGCAGCTGCGGTCTGTATCCTGAAACAGTGAATTCACTGGCAGATAAGAGCTTCAGATGAACAAAAGCACACTTTAAAATTTCCCCTTGACAGCAGTTTTTTTTCCTTTTTTCCTTTCAGGTAAGACGCTTCTGAGGTTTGTTGTTCAGGAGCAGCTTGACAAAAGGAATAAGAAATTTGAAGCCGATGTCCAGGATCCGTCTGTGTGTGGTGGCTCTTGATGCTCCAGCCTCAGTCCACTCCTTGTGAAGTTCCCAAACACATTTGAATGGCTTTTTCCTGACACTCCTCTCCAGGCTGCGGGAATCCCTGCTCCTTGTGCACCTTTTTCTTCCACATACGGTGGCTTGCAAAAGTATTCGGCCCCCTTGAACTTTTCCACATTTTGTCACATTACAGCCACAAACATGAATCAATTTTATTGGAATTGCACGTGAAAGACCAATACAAAGTGGTGTACACGTGAGAAGTGGAACGAAAATCATACATGATTCCAAACATTTTTTACAAATAAATAACTGAAAAGTGGGGTGTGCGTAATTATTCAGCCCCCTGAGTCAATACTTTGCAGAACCACCTTTTGCTGTAATTACAGCTGCCAGTCTTTTAGGGTATGTCTCTACCAGCTTTGCACATCTAGAGACTGAAATTCTTGCCCATTCTTCTTTGCAAAACAGCTCCAGCTCAGTCAGATTAGATGGACAGCGTTTGTGAACAGCAGTTTTCAGATCTTGCCACAGATTCTCGATTGGATTTAGATCTGGACTTTGACTGGGCCATTCTAACACATGGATATGTTTTGTTTTAAACCATTCCATTGTTGCCCTGGCTTTATGTTTAGGGTCGTTGTCCTGCTGGAAGGTGAACCTCCGCCCCAGTCTCAAGTCTTTTGCAGACTCCAAGAGGTTTTCTTCCAAGATTGCCCTGTATTTGGCTCCATCCATCTTCCCATCAACTCTGACCAGCTTCCCTGTCCCTGCTGAAGAGAAGCACCCCCAGAGCATGATGCTGCCACCACCATATTTGACAGTGGGGATGGTGTGTTCAGAGTGATCTGCAGTGTTAGTTTTCCGCCACACATAGCGTTTTGCATTTTGGTCTCATCTGACCAGAGCACCTTCTTCCACATGTTTGCTGTGTCCCCCACATGGCTTGTGGCAAACTGCAAACGGGACTTCTTATGGTTTTCCTTTAACAATGGCTTTCTTCTTGCCACTCTTCCATAAAGGCCAACTTTGTGCAGTGCACGACTAATAATTGTCCTATGGACACATTCCCCCACCTGAGCTGTAGATCTCTGCAGCTCAACCAGAGTCACCATGGGCCTCTTGGCTGCATTTCTGATCAGCGCTCTCCTTGTTCGGCCTGTGAGTTTAGGTGGACGGCCTTGTCTTGGTAGGTTTACAGTTGTGCCATACTCCTTCCATTTCTGAATGATCGCTTGAACAGTGCTCCGTGGGATGTTCAAGGCTTGGGAAATCTTTTTGTAGCCTAAGCCTGCTTTAAATTTCTCAATAACTTTATCCCTGACCTGTCTGGTGTGTTCTTTGGACTTCATGGTGTTGTTGCTCCCAACATTCTCTTAGACAACCTCTGAGGCCGTCACAGGGCAGCTGTATTTGTACTGACATTAGATTACACACAGGTGACCTCTATTTAGTCATTAGCACTCATCAGACCATGTCTATGGACAACTGACGGCACTCAGACCAAAGAGGGCTGAATAATTACGCACACCCCACTTTTCAGTTATTTATTTGTAAAATATGTTTGGAATCATGTATGATTTTCGTTCCACTTCTCACGTGTGGTACAGCTGGCACCTTGTAAAGTAAGGTGCCAGCTGCACCTTGTCCAGCTGGACAAGGTGCTTTATCATCCCCATGATAAAGCACCTTGAATTACCCTGCTTTTGAAAGTGTGCTATACAAATTGACTTGCCTTGCCATGCCATGATTGTGATTCCTACTGAACCAAACAGACCGTTTAAAAGCTCTTTAACCCTTTGTAGGTGCTTTGGATTAATTGGCTGACCAGAATGTGATAGACGTAAAAATACAGTTAATAAAGGGAAGGTTGGTAAATTCTGATTTCCTGATTTAACGGGTGCATCTCTAATTTAAATTATTTTTGTTTTTTGTTACTTATGCATTAAGTTATCTGGCAGATTAAGATTTTTCTCAAGTGATTTTTAAGTTTTGGGTTAAACTGTAGACAAATTTAACAAAAACTTGGGATAAATCTCCCCTAATTATCAGCAGTGAATATCAAATAGTACAATATAGATTTGTGATCAACAATTAGAAATCCAACCAAAAAGATATTACAAAATGTAGAAAACCTTTTTATTGTACCAAAGATTACATAAAAAGGAAACTTTAATGTGCAGAAAGAGTATACAAATATTTACAGTCAACGCAGATGAACGAAACAAACATTACAGATGAGTTTAAACGACAACGCTGTGAAAACAAAATCTGCTGACATGAATCGTTTTATGAAAACATGAACAACATACTTTTACTTAAAGAGGAGCCAAAAAGCTTATAGGTGGGTTTGGTCTGTAGTTAATGTGTGCGTTATAAAAGCTTACATAGAAGTTAAAGAGCCTTCCAGTCTATGGGAGACTTTCCACATTTCTCTAGCAGCTCGTTGGCCTTTGAGAAATGTCTGCATCCAAAAAATCCTCGATGAGCAGACAGGGGAGAAGGATGCACAGCCTGCAGGACATGATGGCGTTTCTACAATACAAAGGAGGAAATCATCACAAATATTCATCACAAAAGCTTTATTGAGAGCGTTAAAATGCATGAATTACCCGGTCAATGGAAGCCCCCTTCTTCTGCGCATATGATCCCCACAGCATGAAGACGACGCCCTCCAGATTGCAGCTGAGCCACTGCACCACAGCGTCAGTGAAGACCTCCCAACCTTTGTCCTTGTGGGAGTTGGCTTGGTGTGCTCTGACAGTCAGCACGGCGTTGAGCA
Organism: Valencia hispanica; assembly: GCA_963556495.2. Taxonomy (NCBI): domain Eukaryota; kingdom Metazoa; phylum Chordata; class Actinopteri; order Cyprinodontiformes; family Valenciidae; genus Valencia; species Valencia hispanica. The sequence continues at coordinate 30,643,516 of OY747704.1, forward strand.
ACAGCACACCTAGTAAGAAGTTAAGAGATTCAAAAATAAAGACAAGAGGGTTTTGGATGAAAGAACATCTTTTTTTAAATCATTAAAACAGAAGGTACATTTATAAAAGTACCTTGTTTGGCCCATTCAGTCAGGTCTCCATGACCTGGGTGCTGAAAGCCTTCGATGTCTGAGGCAATCTCTTTGTACATGTTCTCCAAACTGCAAATAAAAAGCATCAAAGAGCTGATGTTAAAAACGGAATCCAAACAGCACTGGGGCGAGTGTTCATACAACTCCAGGGCTGTTCTCCAAAGTTGGATTAACTTGCAGATTTTTCAAAACATAATTTGAACATCAGTACCCTTAGCCGATAAAATAGCTTTGTTAGCAGTTCGCTTAGCAGTTAATCTGAACCTGAATTTGAAGTGGGTCAGGAACTTTTTAAATATTTAAATGTGTGGGCATTTAGTAAAAACTAAAATACAGATTTAATAAGCATGGTTAGGTTTTTCCCCATCGGAAAGGTATAAACAAAAGTCTGGAATACCTAACATTTTTCCAAGCTTACTCCCCCCCCCATATTTATATAGATCTGGAAAAAGCTAAAACAAATTCCTCACATTTAAAGATTGCATGGGAGAAAAATTTCAGCCCCATACATCTCTTGTCCAAATTGTGACAACAATCCAGTCTAATAGTGAATTTTATAGTTATTACTTTCAATCAACTTAGCATGCCGTTTTCTTATGAATGAAGACCTGGAGTTATGTGGAATGTTTCAGTCATTTCTTGCAGTTTTTGTGGTGTAAAGAAGCACTGAAATTTGTATACAAACACCTCTTTAACTCAAGTAAACAAAGGAGCATGATAATTCCTATTTTTGATGTCTTTATTTTAGAAGGGTTATTTTGTTTAGTCTGTTTAGACAAAAAAAAGTTTTGATATGTTGAGCTTACTTAATAGTACAACCTCATTTAGATTCATGATAGATTCCCTTAACTTGAATCTGGAAATACCTGTGTGGAAAGACAGTCAGGACACCAGAAGTTTGAACACTCCATGATCAATTTCTGTTCAATGGGTAAAACAGACTTCATACCTCGGTGGAGGAGGAACTGGTCGTTTCACACTGAAGCACAGTCCGTGAGCTTGATCTGGACCATGATATGGATCTTGACCTAGAATGACCACTTTGACCTATAAATCAAAAGAAACTTTACTGTATTTAGCAACTCTTTCCAGGCTTTTATAGGTTTTGGCCTTTTAAAATAAGGAAAATTCAGTCTGTAGCACTGGTGGCTTGGAAGCAGGAAGGTCCCAGGTTTGAATCCCTGCGTTGGGTCTTTCTGCATGGAGTCTGTGAAGGTGTGGATTCACTCTGGGTACTCTAGCCTCCCCAACAGTTCAAAAACATGATTGTTTGGTGAACTAGTCTCCCTAAATTGTCCTTAGATCTGAGTTGTGTGCCCATGGTTTATTGTCCTGTGTATCTGTGTTGCCCTGTGATGGACTGGTGACCTGTTCAGGAATAGTAATATGTTTAATTGATAGCTGTAATTAGTCAGTTTGGGTCAATACCCGTCAGCTGCTGTTTTGACAGGTGCTCAGTCTGAGTTGGTTTTTGAATATTACATTGTGAAACAGGGCCTCAATAAAACTACCATGTGTTTAAATTTATATGAAAATATACAATATCTTCATAAAGAGTTGAACTACTTCAGTATTTATATTAATGATAATGTGATGTATAATGGTTTGAATTGTTGCTGTGTGAGGTACAAATAAAAGTGTTTGTAATACACATTTTTACACAATCACTTTCAAATAAATGTTAACAGTAGCTGTACTTTCACTGGAATACATTTAATACATTTACTGATTTAAGACAAAAAGCAAGCCTTCAGGCTAAAGCATTTTGTAACAGGCAAAAAAACTGCTTAAAACTAAATTCGGCTCAAGTACTTTTTATAGATGTTCTTTTAATGTCAAGGTGATCAAGATTGTAAACCTATGCTGCAGGACACACTGCCTGGTTGGCAGGATTCATCAGTTTAATTGGCAACAAAATACTAAAAGAGAAACATATCTTAGAGTTTATTAGATTAAACTCATGTAATTAAGCACAATAATAGTTTAAATAAACTACCAATAATTTCCATAAAGTTAAACCCAAAATCATTCATACCTCTGGCAGACATTGCTTAAAAATGATCTTTTAGTTTTACTACGCAACTACTGACTGGAAATAATTTTTGAGTGGGACAGACAGAGTCTTTACTTGAATCTGATTAGGGGGATGGCATGGAGGCCTTTCCAACCTTAAAAACATGGAGTTTATCACCAAAAGACAAATAATCAAATACAGAAAGCCAGAAAAAAACTTCTTGGACTAATGGAAATTATTTTAGAACTAAATCTGCTTGGGGTATGAATAATTTTGGGCTTATTTGTACATTCAAGTGGCCATTTTGATAATGACATGTAAATGTTAAATAAATAAGCAATACATCACTACACTTGCTGACAAATTCTATCCAGACAAAGAACTGCGCATTACGTAGCTAAAATATTAAAATAATGTAAAAATATTGAATAACTGATAAACTGTAGACCATAAAAGTCCAATATGTCAAAAACAGTCCGTAATAATATGTCCCCTGTCTCCCATTATATATTTTTTAAAGTGTTACTTCTTTTACATTCTTTTGTCTTGTAGAGGTCTTGATCTCATTTCCAATGAGAAACAAACTTCTGGACTGAATGAAAACTTTTAATCCAAATCTGGCTTGGGTATGAATACTTTTGGGTTTAATTGAAAGTAATTCTACCGTAACACCTACATTACGGGTGACCTTTTTTTGATTTCCAAAAAACTGAACACTTGGCCCAGTCCTTAAAACACTTTCAGGAATAGGCCAAGAGTTTTTAATTTGTAATTTTAAAATTAGTGCTGAAATGTATCACTCTTATATCATTAACTGGTCACAAACAACAGTTTTACGATGCTTTTAGGTGAGAAAGTAGAAATCAAAACTTCATCTTCAGTTCATTTAGAATATGCCTACTTAGAAATGTTCTCCAGTGTTGACGGAGTAGCACCGCGCCGCTAGGCTGCAGTAGCTGCAGGCTGATGGAGTGCGTTTTCCCACTAAGCCCATCCTGATCACGCTACCTGATTAGTAGGTAAAAGTAAGATATAAAGGGTTTTAGTACATGTGGTGGATAAATGCAAGTACCAGAATATAAAATACATTATTTTTGTCTGGATTTTTTATTTTTATTTACTTAGTTAATAGAGGGTATTTTAGAAACTGTGTCGTCATAGTTTATAAAATACCAATTACTTGTATTTGCTTAACAGCCATTTTTGGCATGTAAATTCATAGTAAGAAAAATATTTTAATCACAGTACCCCTTCATGATCAAACAGAGCATTGTACACATTTTCCTAAGATTGGCTTTGTGGAGTATGAACTTCCATTGTTCTTTGTTTTAAGCAGACAGCTCTGCAGGAATATAGACCGCAGTTGCAGGTTTGGGCGTAGCTTCAAGCTCCCAGTGATCCTCTTCACCCTAATATCCTGCCATCGTCTTCTTCACAGTCATCTTTTTTCAATTTAAAAAAATATTATATCAACATTTGCTTATGATTAGATGGTCACAGTATCAATTTCCTGCACTTGTCTGTTGATTTTTGTCATTCTAATAAATATATTTGTTTATGTTTATGTTGTAGGTATCTGATATGAGTTTACCTAATGATGATGATGAAAGAAAATAAGTTTATCAATCAATGTTTGGTAGTTAATGTAAAATAATAATCATCATGCAGTTGAAAAGAAACAATGCTGGCCCAATGCAGGTTAGTTAAATATTAAATAATACTTTAAACTTTTACCGCTTATAGATCCAGTGCAAATTTCAGGAATAATCGAAGGAAAAAACTGGTCATCAACTATATCAGTCGAGAAAATAAATCATTTCTAGCAAAAAAAGCAAAGGTTTTCATTTTTAGTAGACAATAATGCTTCACTAACAAGCCTGAAAAAGTAATATGAGGTGGGAAATCATTTACTTAACAAGACTTAGGACTGTACTTGCCAAGCACAAAAGAACGTCCTTGCATTCTTGGGTATTGAGAAACGGCCAAAGTGTATACTCCAGCCTTAAGTTTTTATCTTCATCCTCTTCAGTCAGTTTATAGATGAACTCAGTTTCCACAGCATCATTATAGTTTTTGTGTCCATATGGACCTAAGGAATCTTTGCCCATTTTGTCACACACAACACATATGCCAGCTATGTTGGTCTGTAAAACTACACTTTAACATCTTGTAAACAGCCGCAGTGCAACACAGGGCATCGCTGAGCAGCAGCCTGCTGAGAATTCACATTTCTGCTGTTCTAGCTTCCCTTCATTGGCTCCCTGTTAAATCCAGAATAGAATTTAAGATCCTTCTTCTTACATACAAAGCCCTCAATAATCAAGCTCCATCATACATCTGAGATCTAATTGTTCCATATGTTCCTAACAGAGCACTTCGCTCTCAGACTGCAGGTTTACTTGTAGTTCCTAGGATTTCTAAAAGTAGAATGGGAGGCAGATCTTTTAGTTATAAGGCTCCTCTCCTGTGGAACCAGCTCCCAGCTTTAGTCCGTGAGGCAGACACTCCGTTTACTTTTAAGGCCAGGCTTAAAACTTTCCTTTTGATAAAGCTTATAGTTAGAGTGGCCAAGGTCATCCTGAGCTATCTTTGTAGTTATGCTGCTATAAGCTTAGACTGCTGGAGGACAGACAGACCACTTTTCTTCACTCTGCTACTTTTCTACTACTCTCCAATTGTATTATTTGCTGTTATTTCAACTATTAACCTTTTTATTACTGTTTTTCTCTCCATAGATGCTACACCGGGTCTGAGATCCTTTTAGCTACAATGCCCTGCTGGACAGGGGGATCTCCGTCACTCACGCAAGGACGCACGGAGTAGATCCCAATTTTTTAACTATCCGTCGTACGCATCGGAGAGCGCATGTCTGTGATTGGTCAGCCCAACATCAGGCCCAGATCATTTCACCAGAACGGTGCTCTATAGTCGATGTAATTAGTAGTCAATGCAGCTTTAGAGCACTAGATGCTCTATATTGCAAGGCCAGTTTATCTAATATGGTCTTTTGGCGATTTTGAAAACCAGGAGGTGTAGAGAACAACAAAACAGACCGCTGTGTTTGTTTGTTTACATGCGTTGTTAGAGTATTCAATTAGTTGCACTTCTGATAAAAAGCTTTCCAGCTCATCTAAACTCGCTCTCTGTCGGCCATCGCTCCTTGAGTGGATGTGCGTTTACAATCTGAAGTAAATAAACCTTTGTTGACCAGAGACGTCACTGCAACGGTAGGCAGACCCACCAGAAAAGGTCTACAACCCCTACTCTCCTGGTGGGGAATTGCTTTGAAACACTGACACACCAACAGAGAAGTATAAAAGGAAAAGGTCTCTAGCAATACGTGTGTGAGTGCAAACTTGCTGATGTGGAAGTATAAACTAAGCTTTAGAACCAGCCACTAGGCAGCAGCTCGAGGAGGACGTCAGATGAGAAAAAGGCTATTGTTATTCAGGCATCACACCAGTCAGTTTATGAATGCTTATTGGTCCCCTAGAAAAACGATCAATCTATGAAATCTCCCCCCGGATGTGTCTCAGACAGCATGAGAAAAGTGAACATGTCCGGGGAAAAGAGGACGGTTGGTCACCCTAATATAGTTCATAGATATTATAGTTAATATATAATCTAGTTCTGCACTTAAATCAGCCATCAATGTATCCTGAAACAATTAAAGTTGTATGCAAAGTTGATGAGCAACACTTACAGCTCTGATCCCGCACATCTGGGTCCAGGTGAACACTTGCTCAGCAGGTGGGTAAACTGTGAAGCGTTTCCTCTCTTCAGAAACAAACTGCATCAGCTGTGGCAAAAAGAGGCAACAATCATTAGAACCCCTGACAATAAACAGAGTCTGTGTGGGGAATGTCCCCCTCTCACCCGTTTGAAGTAGGGCTTAACAAACTCAGCAGCCAGCTCCTTCCTCCAGCTCTCCCCGAACCCCGGAGGAGTCTGGGCGGAAGCCAGTCTCTCCAGCGCCGCTCTCTTGTTGCGGGCGATCAAGTCCAGCTGCTCCGGGGACAGAGGACCAGGAGGCGGTGTTTGCGGCTCTGGCAGCACCGCAGCGCATTTCTGCTTCTTCTGGAGGATTTTGGTATATTGAGCAAAACACAAAGCCGGTGAGAAACGTGTTTCCAGGAGAGAAGTCGGCTTTAAAGGCAGCCGACGAAGCGGCGCTAACAGGCTCATGCTAGCAGACGCGTTTGGCAACGTTCAACAAAGCAGTGATGATCGTGAACGCAGCTTGGTTTACGCTGCGCTTGTCGCGGGAAAACGCAGCAATGTGAAACACTACAGAGAACAATGTAAGTGTTTTAATCTAAATACCAAACTGTTTAGGTTCACAAGCTGTTTCTAATGTTGATTTGCCATCTGTTTGTTTAAATAAAAGTGACGCTCACCGGGTCTTTAGCATCCTCCTCGGATTCATTTACCTCCTTGGAAACTCTCTTTTTCGATACCGGCGAAAAGAACGAGTTAATAGTTTTCTGTCCAATCATTCTTGCTGAAAACACTTTGGCGGTGAGCTACGGAAAGAAGTAAGGTACTTAATTATCTAAACAGCACAGGACTCCCAGGTAAAGTCACGTTATCAGTGCGATAGTCGGAAAGGATTCGCGCCTAAACAAGGTGACGAAAGCAATTATTATAATGAGCTGAGCGCTGTTCAGGATGAGCCAGTGTTTTCTGCTGTTACACAACTTCACATTTGTTTAAATCCGGATCTTTCATGTTAAAGTTCGTTATGTCAGTGATTAAATCAAAACTAATGCATAGATTTATTGCTGTGATGTAGTTCAAACCTTTATTTTTATGAATTGTGGCTCGTGGCTAATACTTTTTCCCCCCTCAAAATAGGAAAATTGCACAAGAGCAACACGAATAGAAATGTGTGTTATCAGCTGTCATTGGAACTCAACAAGAAAGGTAAGGCACAGAAGGTTGTTGTTAAAGAAGCTGGTTGTTCAGTTATTCAAGTGTTTTAGGGGAAAGTTGAGTGAAAGGAAAAAAGTGTGGTTGAGGAAGTTGCCAAAGCAACTGATAAAACCACTGCTTTGACAGGAATGTTTTCCAACAGTTTAGAGGAGATTCACAAGGCTGGACTGCAGTTGGAGTTGATGCTTCATGAGCCGCCACATGAGATGTATTCAGGCTACAGTTGTCACATTCCTTACGTCAGGGGTCTGCAAATCAGTCCTGAAGAGCCGGTGTCCTGCAACCTTTAGATGTGTCCCTCATCCAACACATCTGAATCAAACGGCTGAATTACTTCCTCAGCATGCAGTCAAGTTTTCCAGAGTCCTGCTAAGGACTGGATTATTTGATTCTGGTGGGTTGAAGCAGAGGCACATCTAAATGTTGCCTTGGGAGCTAGAGTTGCAGACCCCGAACTCGTAACATTAGAACCAGATAAAAAGGAGTGAACCAGGAGTGGCCAACTCCAGTCCTTACGAGCTACTACCCTGCAACACTTGGATCCATCCCTTCTCAACACACCTGAATTCCCTCATCAGCACAGCATTCATTTCTGCAGAGGCCTGTTAACGAGCCATTCATGTGTGTTGGAGCAGAGAAGCATCTAAAACTGTCAGGACACCGGCATTTGAGGACCTAACCTGGACAATCGTGTTCGAGACTAGAGTCTGGACTAGTCCACAGGTGGAGAACCACAGAGTCTATGTTGCTTGAGGTCCAGTGTGAAGTTTCCACAGTCTGTGATTATTTGGGAGTCCTGTTATCTGCTGGTGTTGAGCCACTGCGTTTTATGTAATCCTAGATCAGAGCAGCTGTCTAAATATTAAGAACACTTCATGCTACTTTCTGCTGATAAAGAGAGATCTTGATTTCTTTTTTCAGTTGGACTTGGTACCTGTGTACAGTACCAAAAGTACCAATACCTACTTAAATAACAATGGTTTCACTGTGCTTGATTAGATGGCAAACTGACCAGACCTAAAACCCATAGAGAAGCTGTTAAGTATTGTCAAGCGGAAGACGAGAGCCACCAGACCCAACAATACAGCTGAAGGTTCCTATTAAAGGAACCTGGGCCTCCATTACACCTCAGCAGAACCAGAGGCTGATTGTCTCCATGCCACGCCACATTGATACAGTAATTCATGCAAATGGAGGCCCAACTGAGAGCCACACATTTACTGTACATTGACAATGCTGTACTGTAATATTCTTAGGGGTCCTTTGTAATATTCTAATTTGCTTAAAAACAGCATTTGGGGTTTTCATTACCATTAAGCCATATTCATCCAAATGATCTAAAACAAACGTGGTGTGAAATGAATCTGTTTGATTAATTACCTCAATAAATATTTTTTTCTTTCAATATATAATTTTTTAACATGCACCTATGTATATGAAGCATGTTTTTGTAGAGCTAAAAATAATGGTTTCAGTCACATTTAGTAAAAAAAACAAAACATTGTTTTCATATAGCTTATCTCATTCCTTGGTTTATATCTTTAATGGTATTTTCTAGCAAAAAAAACGAAAATGAATGTGGCTACCATTTATAAAAATCTAAAAGCAAAAAATTATATTAAGCTTTTCTACTCAACGTTGACATTTAATATGCATTATTAATAAATGAAATGAATAAAAGTCTTAAGTGTTTTTTGTTTGTTTATACAGGAAAAGTTGCCCATCAGTGTGTCATCTCATCAGGGTACAGAAATGGACCAGTTTCTGCTTGAGGGACAGCATAAACGTCCGTACGGCAATGATGTCCAACAGAGAAGTCCCAGGAAAAAAAAGACTAAGATGGAGGAACATGAGAGCGTAAAGGAGGAGAACAAGGACACATCTTATGAAGAGTTTTCTCATCCTATTCCTTGGCAAAAAATAGAAGCAGAGGGACTGGACTGTGATTATGCGTTGCTCTTCTTGAAAAAGAAGGCAGATGACCTTTTCAGACAGTTGGAGGATGAGGTGGTGTACTCAACAGGTAGAGGAAGTTTTTGTAAAGATTTGGCTTGAATTTGCACTATAGTACGATGACGGATGGCTGGGTTTTTTTTCTTACAGGAGAGGAAGCAAAGGTCCAAGTGTTTGGAAAGGTGTATAGTATACCGAGGAAACAGGCGACTTATGGGAATGCGGGCCTCACCTACACTTATTCCGGAGTGACACGCCTGGCTTGCCCATGGACTCCGACCTTGGAGTATATCCGAAATGCGGTCACAGATGCAACCGGCCAGAAATTCAACTTTGTCTTGATCAACAGGTGACACCTTTACCTAACACCTAATCCAAAAGTTAGAGTTGAACATACTGAGATTGTGTCTCTCCACCAGGTACAAAGACGGACAAGATCACATGGGGGAGCATCGGGACGATGAGAGGGAGCTGGACCCTTCTTGTCCCATCGCCTCTGTCTCTCTGGGAGCAGCTCGAGACTTCATCTTTAGACACAGGGATGCTCGAGGGAAACGGAGCAGCCGGCAGATTGATCCTGTGAAGCTGGAGCTCGCTCACGGAAGCCTGCTTCTCATGAACCCTCCGACCAATACCTTCTGGTACCACAGCCTTCCTGTTCGGAAGAAGGTCCTCTCGCCACGCATTAATCTCACCTTTAGACGCATCTTGGGGGACATCAATAAACAATCAAAGAGGAACGCTAACAGCAAAGAGCCTGATTAAGAGACCACATTTTGAACTAAAATTTCTCCTGTCAAACCTGGACTTTAGCAAAGGAACAAGTTTTTTTCTGCCAGTAAATAAAGATTTAAATCTACTATCCAAACTTTTCTGGTAAATCTCTATATATAGCCTGTTACCTATAAAACAAGATATCATAGTTTTTGAATTAGTTTGGATGTTTTAACTCAATATTTGAAACCAAAGGCAACTTTTTCTCTTGTTTTTAATCAAATACGTGAATAACTATAATAACTAATGCCAGCTGACCAACTTGAGTCTTTTGCCCCTTGTGATGTCATCCACTTAAATTTACACTAAGTAAAAATTGCTTTTTTGTGCACTTTTTAATGTCTACATTTTCTAACATCCTTCTGTGGAAATCTGTACTTTATAATCCAGCTGTGGTTTTAGTGTCAGTGTACATTTTTCAGGTGAAAAGAAATTCCATGTTGGATAGTACTTTTAATTAAAGCTATTCCACAACTAGACCAAACATAGTTTGTGCTCCTTAAAGTAATTTGGCTTGTTCTACAGGGCTTAGAGAGAAAGGTTTACAACACCCTCAGTTTGTTCCAGTCTTAAATTTTTTTTATAATTAAAATGTTATTTTCTAAATCTTTATGAAGTCTATAGACTTTTCTGAAAGTCCTGTTTTTGGTCTTTGAATCAAGTATGACAGCAGAATGTGCATTTTGGCCTAAGACAACCTAATGCAGTAAAGCTCATTATTGATGCAAGTGTATTTACAAGAATTTGTTTGAAAAAACACTACAACCCTGCTGTATTAAAACAAAAAATTTAACTTTTATTATTTATACATTTGAAAACAATCACCTTCAGACATGAAAACACCCAGACAGACACTTTTGCATTTAGACTTTCTTGGTTTGGTAGGAAACTGCAGCTATCTACTGCTGAGGATTTAAAAACATTCAGGATAAATTACACAGAAGGATCTGCACATAATCAAGTTTTGTTAACGAAGCCGATAAAAAAATCTGTAGAACCTGGACACCGTGAACAGTGGTTGGGGTGCATCGTATTTTCAGGTGCGATAGGAGAGTCCTAATAGTTGCTGCACAAGTGGTTTCAGATTATAGAAATGTTGAACATTAAAAACAACATTGCACTTTATCCTCCACCGTGCAGGTAAACAAATTAGAGCATATACATGATTTAAAATGGCAGAATATTAGCTGAAACGTTTAGCGAAAAACAGCTTGCAGCCTCTGTTGGGAATGATTGTGTTAATTGAACAACAGGGCTGGAGCTTGGACTGTTTAACTGATGTTCCTAATGTGTAACAGCTTCTAAGTAACATTTATTTAACTTTAGTGTCTGTATTTTGAAGGAATTAACAAATAAACAGAAGTATCTGACAGGTTATTTCATTCACATTTATACCACTGCATGATTACAAAGTCAACACAAATAGTCTTGAGATCCTCTCATCAACAGTGTACTCACAGGGCGCTGTCAGCTATTCCTGTTGTCTGTTACAGATAATTGTTCAACGTGGTAAAGAAAAGTAGCTTATACGATATTTGAGAGAAATCCTCCAGCTCCTTTATCTTTGGGATTACCAGCCTATTGCTGTGTCTGTTACGACACAACACTGACACTCAGTGCAAAACTACAGTCACTTAATCACGTAGTCACTGCAGAAAAGGCAGAAGTCGATCAGACGAGCTACTCGTTCGATCGTTGGTTGAGGCTTGGCCGTCGCACTCTCTCGTAGAAGAGCATGTACGCGTTGCAAGACAGCACCTCCTGCAGGCTGGCTTTCCGCACAGAGTCGTCCGACACCCAAAGCCACTGACAGCTGAAGGCGGAGGAGCTGCACGACGAGGCAGGGCTGCGGCGGTAGGTGACGAAATGTCCCGAGTGCATGTCACCATGGTGGACCAACACCGCCAACAGCTGGAATAAATACTCCGAGGAGCTGGAGGGAAACACACCGAGATCAGGACATTAGCTCAGTTTGAAACCATCTGCATCTGTCCAACCTGTGCATCCTTATACACTGCTATCTACATTTTTAGATCTCCTGCAGATGTAATGTATTTTTTGCTGTCCAGTTTGCGTTCTAAACGCAAATATATAACACTTATGTCGGTAACATTGCTCTGCTTTCTAACAGACATTGTATTTTCTTCAACAGTTCAGAGCCTTATTTTGTAATGTTTTTCTTTTTATTATGCTTTGCATTTGCAGCTTGAGAAGAAGTTACCGCCTCAGGGTAATTTATTTTAAAATCAACATTTAGAGGTGGGTTTGCTACAAAATTTTAATGGGAGTATCTCTTCGAGATATGCGACCTTAATTGATCAGTTTTGTCTTTTTGTGTTTACCTTTATTGATAATTTATTTTGTGTTGTGTATGTTTTAAGCTGCAGTAAAACACTTGTTACACTTTATCTGCGTTAAAAGATATCAACAAAGATATTTAGAAAGGTTCCACTCTTTGATATGTGGGCACGTTCTGCCTGTTATTGCTCAGCTGCTGCTGCAGATTTTACCTGAAGTCATATGTGAAGCCGAGCTGTGGGTTCAAACCAGGAGAGAGAAGAAATACAGAAGAACAGGTTCCATTAGAAAAAGGCTCGTTGTTGTTGTTGTTATGATGTTCCGCATCTGGAAACAAAAAGTACAGCAAGTGTGAAGTGAGAAAAAGCAAAGGTTAAAGGATGCTGATAAAAACACCTGGCGGTTCCAACGCACCAGTGCCATTAGGTTTTAGCCTTTCTGTGGAATCATCCAAACTTTCTTGCTTTATGGGTTTAGGAGCAGATGTGAACCGCTGACTCCTCTGTGTGAAGCTGTTGTGTTTGTAGCGATCCATTGATAGATACTCTGTGAACTGGACGTGCTCCTGTCTCTTGAGGGGGGTTCCTTCGCTGGACCACGTGAGTCTTTGTAGATGGACACAGAGGCACTGAGGGAGCTAAAGAAGTATATGGAACAAGGGCTGCATGACCCACAATGAATAAAACCATGAAACACACCTTCACTGTGTACGGGCAACCACAATCTCCAGTAATTTAGTAGGAAAACAGAAACAAATACCTTTCCAAGTTTCAGCTGTTTAACAAACGTTGTCCTCTGGCTTTCTAAAACTTGCCCATTTCTTGTTGTGCTTTGTTGAAGCTTAAGAATATAAAGACAATAGAGATCAAAGGAATATCACACCATCTCTGTTCAGAAACAAGGGAATTTCTTTTTTACAGCTACTAAAGCAGATGTACCTTTGTGCAGTTTTCACACTCCACCTCTTTGATGGTTTCCGATGAAATGAAATGCTGCAGACACTGATCTAGCGAGAGAGGCCGGCCCTGAGAAGAAAGATGCTTTAAATGGATAGAAACAAAAAAACAGCTACTGGTAAGGGATGGTGTTTTTCAAATGTATTCACAGAGCTGGACGTTTTCCACATTTTGTCACATTACAACCACAAGCGTCAGTGTTTTGGACTTCTGAGAAACAGACCAACTCAAACGAGTGCGTAATTGTGAAGTGAAACGAAAATGATACGATGCTTCTTTTTTTTTCACGATTTATATTCAACTCCTTTGAGTAAATAATAGTTTAGGGTGTGTCTCTGCCAGCTTTGTGTTTGAAAGGTTTGCCTATTCTTTGTTGCAGAATACTTGTTATGGAAGAAAATATCTTCTTCCTTCCATAAGGATAAGGCTGGAGTCTGAATCGGCATTTCTCATAGTTTATTACGGCCAGTCTTGAACATTTGAGCCAATCTTGGCTAACGCTCAAACTCTCTCGCACCCCAGATCACATCTGCCTGCCTGTGCAAGCAGCTTCTGACTTCAGTCTCCTAATGTTACGTCTTCAATGCAAGGTTAACCAAAACACTCCTCACAGCTGAGGAGTCAGCAGTTAGATCAGAGTAGATGAAAGGGCTTTTCCCCAACTAATAATTAAGCCACATATCCCTATATGTCTTTACTAATATGTAACTAATCAATTAATTGATATAACCTTGATACAACCTTGCTGTAACATACTCCAAGCTCCATCAGATTGGATGGGTAACTTATAAGAACATAAATATTTTTGCAAGGCCAAAACATTTGATGATTATCTTTCAACAATGGTTTTCTCCTTGCCACTCTTCTATAGGGCTTAGATTTGTTAAGTGCACTATTGATAATTGTCCAGTTTTCAGATTTTCCCACCTGAGCCGTGTATCTCTGCAGCTCCTGCAAAGTTACCATGAGCCTCTTGGCTGCTTCTGATTGAAGCTCTCCTTGCCAACAGAGGTGGACAGCCATCTCGATAAGTTTTCAGTTGCCTCACGCTTTCTATTTTCAGATGATGGATTGAACAGAGCTTTGTGAGAAACCTCAAAACTTGGGATGTTGTTTTGCAACTTCTCCACAGCTATATCCTTGACCCGTCTGGTGTGCTCCTTGAACTTCATGAAGCAGTTTGTCCTCCAGTCTTCTCTAACAAACCTCTGACACCTTCACTGCATCCTTTTCCTTCCACTTTACAATAATGCACTACCCAATAAAATATTTGTAACAAAATGTAAGAAGGCAGTAATAAAATTGTCAAGTATTACTTTAATACTCCTGCCATTTTAGCTTACCCATTGAGGAAGCGGGATGGACAGAGAGAGGCTCTCAAATGAGTCATATCGTACTGGACTCTATGAACGAAGAGAGTTGAGGTGTTATTCACAAAATGATCAAAACCAGCAGGTTACTTAGTTTTACATCTTACATAGAAACGCACTTGAATTTCACAGCGCTTGCATGACATGTTGCTCGTTAGACGACCATGAAAAGGATGCTGGAACTTCCAGAGACCCGGGATCGGATGAAGAGGAGCTGTCAAGAAAAACAATAACACAAATAAAATGCATTCATTGCTGGTTTCCTTAATTAGGCCTCTTGACTTTTAATTATTCTTCATACCTCGACTTATGCAGGCCACAGTTTTGTCATCTTCCTCAGGAAGAGACTAGAAACAAAATTAACACAAAGTAAATTAAGTACGAGCACATTTTAGAAGAAACTCCAGGCTATGAATGTGGAGCTGGGAATAGTGTGAGAATATTCGCACCAGCAAAGGACGATTTGTTTGAATATTATTTTTTTTATTGTGTTTTATACTCAGTTTTATTTTCTCATGTTTTTAGCCTGTGTTCTGCGCTTCGGTTGACTTATGTCATTCGTAAAGCGCATTACAAATAAAATGGTATGGTATGGTAATATTGCCGTTTGGGATCCCCAGCGGGTGTGGAGAGAACTTGCCTCAAGGGACTGCATGTCAAACAAATGTGTGACTTTGGGTTGCCGATTTCGCTCCTCCTCCAGTGAAGACGTGAGGACGTGAAAAAGTTCATGTGCATCCTTAAGAGGAGAGAAACCTGGTTTTAAGATGTTGCAAAAAAAATTAAGGTTCCATTCAGAAGTTTACACTCACCCATCACTAGCATGGATGTCATTTTAATTTTGGCCATTTATTTATGCATTTAATTCACTCTTTTTTCTAGGGTGGAAAGGTTAAAAACAATTCAATTTAAGATTTTCCCCAGATGAAAGCAGCTTCAAACGTCAAAACCTTCAAGCTCAACAGAAAATTGCAGCTGCCCACATGGACAAGCTGAATGCCTTCTGTACAAAGGTGTTTCGGTCAGATGAGAGAAGGATTGAAGCATTTAGACAGAATGGAAAAAATAATACACAGAGGAGTCGAGATAAGGCTTTTACACCTAAGAACAACAACCCAGCTGTTAAGAATAGTAGTTGTACCATCATGCTGAGGGTCTATTTTGCTGCCAATGGTACGGATACAAGTATGTGAATTAATGAAGAAGGACAACAACTTTCAAATTCTTCAACTTGACCTCAGAGCATGAAGGTAGAAACTTTGACACATTAATCCATGTTCCAACAGGGTAATTATCTTAAACACACATGAAGTCTGGCTTTGGAATGGATAAAACAGGAAATATGAAGTTTAAGTAATGGTCTTCCCAAAGCACTGACCTCAACCATACTGAAAATCTTTCAACTGTACATAAATGCCAGGTCGGTGGTAGGGGTGCACCGATCCGATATTAGGATCGGATATCGGCTGTGATGCTGACAAAACAGATGGATCTGGGATCGGAAAAATGAACAGATCCACGAGCCGATCCAGTTTTTTTTTCGTCGCAGCATAACGTATTTCATACGTCAGCTTCACGTGTGTCGCATGCTAGAAGCAACATGGAGCGAGCCAGAGGGTCGGCTGTGTGGAGATATTTCACGCTTGCCACTCCAACTAGTTCGTTGGCTGTTTGCAATGTCTGCAAAGTAAATGTTTCGAGGGGAGGTGGTATTACTGCAAAGTACAACACTACCACTTTAATCAAGCACATCCAGAAACACTATGCTAAGGAGCACGCTGAATTCCTGCACCTCAGCGAAACAAAAGGAGCGGGGTCAAAAAGGAAAAAAGAAGTCTTAGTTTTGTGTAGTTAGTAAAGTCTGGTGCCTTTAGTCTCTTCAAGGATGTTTTATCCTTCACCTCAGCCATGGACTCTTCTAATTCCACAAGTTTGACTTCAACCAAGTCAGGAAATGCTGCTACCCCCTTTGCCTCCCCCTCCCACTTGTCTGTCTCCAAAAGTCAGGTGAAGAGGCAGCTGGAGAAACTGAACCGGAACAAGGCTGCAGGTCCAGATGGTGTCAGCCCCAGAGTCCTGAAGGCCTGTGCAGAGCAGCTCTGTGGGATTCTGCAGCACCTCTTCAACCTTAGCTTAACTCAGGAGAAGGTTCCAGTGTTGTGGAAGACATCCTGCCTTGTTCCAGTACCCAAAAGAACTCACCCATCAGTCATCAATGACTATAGACCCGTTGCCCTGACATCCCACATCATGAAGGTCCTGGAGAGACTCCTGTTGGCACCCCTGAGTAAGCAAACAAGAACGTATCATGACCCACTGCAGTTTGCTTATCGCTGTGGAGTTGGAGTTGAAGATGCCATCATCCACCTACTTCAACCAACCCACTGTCATCTGGACAAAGCAGGCAGCACTGTGAGGATCATGTTCTTTGATTTCTCCAGTGCATTTAACACAATTCAGCCTGATTTGCTTTGTCAGAAACTCCTGAAGACACAGGTGGAGCCCTCAACAATCGCCTGGATCAATGACTACCTGACCAACAGACCACAATTTGTGAGACTGAAGAATTGTGTGTCAAACCAGGTGGTCAGCAGCACAGGAGCACCACAGGGGACCGTACTCTCACCATTCCTTTTTACTCTGTACACCTCAGACTTCCAGTACAAATCAGAGACCTGTCATCTGCAGAAATACTCAGATGACTCTGCAATTGTCGGGTGTATCAGAGATGGACAAGAAGCTGAACACAGAGAGTTGGTGGACCGCTTTGTGACATGGTGTGGAAACAATCGTCTCACCTTGAATGTGAACAAAACAAAGGAGATGATTGTAGATTTCAGAAGAAACAGGGATAAGTCAAACACTGTTTCCATCATGGGAGAAGAAGTGGAGGTGGTTGAGGAGTATAAATACCTCGGAGTTCACCTTGACAACAGACTGGACTGGAGGCGCAACAGTGAAGCCGTCTACAAGAAGGGACAGAGCAGACTGTACTTCTTGAGGAAGCTTAGGTCCTTCAAGGTTTGCAGCAAGATGCTGCAGATCTTCTACAAGTCTGTTGTGGAGAGTGTAATCTCTTCAGCCGTCATCTGTTGGGGTAGCAGCATCAGAGCCAGGGACTTAAAAAGGCTAAACAACCTGATAAAGAAGGCTGGTTCTGTTCTTGGGACAACTGTGGAAAATCTGGAGATGATGATGCAAAGAAGGATTCTTCATAAAATCAAAAAAATTATGGACAACCCTGAGCATCCTCTTCATGAGACAGTCATACAACAACAGAGCATCTTCAGTCGGAGGCTTCTTCAGTTTCGCTGCAATACAGACCGGTACAGGAAATCCTTCCTGCCCACAGCCATCATTATCTACAACAATTCCTTAAAGAATTGATTATATGAGGTATACCAACACTTAATTTCCTTCTGGGATCAATAAAGTATTTTTGAATTTTTTTTTTTTTTGAAGTAAGGTATAAGGTGGAGGGTATACAGTTTATTATTAATTCAACAATAGTATCGGATCGGTATTGGGTATCGACAGATACACAAAGCCCAGGCATCGGTATCGGGACTGAAAAAGTTGGGTCGGTGCACCCCTAGTCGGTGGCAGGAAACCTACTAATTTAAATGAACTCAATTCTGCTAAAAAGGGTGTGCAAATATCCAATCAGAATTATTAGAGAAGAAGCTTGTTGATGGCTAAAAAGTGCATGGTCAGGTGCAACTTTTTTAATATTCTTGAAGTTATTTGTTCAAATCATTCCACCCTAAAAGAAATAATGGTTCAGATGAATCATTAAAAGGTCCTAAATGAATAGGACATTCATGCTGATGATCAGTGTATATTCATTCTGATTACAAACTATGAAAAAGCAGTCCAGTATAGTCCAACCTGCTCTTCAAATGAGCTTATGTGCCAGCGGTACAATCTGAGAACATCCAGAAGGCATCCAGCATCTAAAACATCCTCGTCTCCAGGCTCCTCACTGGACAGAGCTGTCAGACCACAAACCGTGAGGAGTAAAAAAACAGCATTAATAGTTCTTCATGCTCTACCTTTTTTACGCGACAGCCCCTGCATACCTACCTTTGAGTAGTTGTAGCAGTGTAGAGGACAGCTGGTTGTCTTTGCATGACTGGATTGAGGGCAGACCTGAAAATTTCTCCAGCCATCTGACGAAAGACGGACATGCTGCCAAACCCTGAAGCAAAGAGTTCAAGAAGCAGGTGTTGCCTAAGTTCAACAGACCTGGGACCATACCTGTGGGAAAACATGAGCCAGAGCAAATCACTGCCAGAATGCATTGTGGTTGACATATAATCTGTACATTTAAATGCACACTCTGTTACCGTAGCTTCAGGCATAATGAATTTTATCTTTCCTTCAAATTTTGAAACTAGTTCTAGCTTGTACTTTCGTCACGTATGTGACATTGTTACTAAGCAGTTCCAACTTTCCAAACCTAATCTAATCTCCCAATCAGCTGAGAAGAAAGTGCTGCTGATGTAACGCAGGAACAAACGAGAGAAAAAAAGCAACACTACTTGCTAATAATTGGAAATGTGAGATCCCGGGCAAACAATACCAAGATCTGATGATGAACAGAGAAAATATTCATCACACACCTGCAGCAACATTTACCAAACTCTACAAACCTGCATTTTTAACAATGCAGATCCTACTTTAGCACTTACACGCAATCACCATATAACCTCATTTGTTATTGCTATATTAAGTTGTCAGAAGTTAATCTCAATATTGTACTCCCCAAGAATTCAATAGTTCATTACAGTTTAAAATTGGTTCAATTTAAATCCCCTCAGTTTCCTCAGATCAATTCTTACCTCTCTTCCTCTTCTTCCTCTCAGTAATCGGCCCCCACAGCACGTATACTCCAGCTGCAATCGCAGCCGCAATCCCCCCGACGAGACCCCAGTTTTTTAGCATCTTGTTCCTGAAAAATAAAGGCAATGTAAAATTGAGCAACATGTATGGAGATAATTGCCAAAGTCAGGAGATAAAGGATAAAGGGCATCAAGGGTTTTGGAAGTCGATTTACCTGGGTAAAAATATTATTGCCATGCAGAGAGTAAATGCATATATAATTAATATACAGTAGCCAGCTAGATAGTGCATCCAAGCAGTTCTTTGTGAATGTGGTCTGAAACTTATAGTTGTGAAAGAAATTGGGATTATTCACAAAAGTCTGTTGTTGTTTTTTTACATATTCGGGCACAGGTATATTTAAAATCTATTCTAACCGTACTGAAAATTTCAAGTCATATAAATAAACAAAATGTGAGTGAAATGTAATTCTAAAAATGATATTTAGGTATGGAATCAATTTGGACACGTCCACATTAATTCCCAATTAAAATGCCTAAATTTACCCTTAGGTGTTTCGCAACAGGTGCACAGGATTAGAACAGTAGTACTCAGCTTTTGAATGGATGTTTGTCCTGTTTAAAGACCAAACATTTAGTGCAGAGAGCTTCTCACTGTTAAGGTAAGAATGAACAATGTGGTAAAACCCAAAGAGCTGCCGGAGGGCTTCAGAAAAGGGTTTAGATCAAAAGCAATTAGTTCATATACATTTTTATAAGAGATATTTCTGTAAATATTTCAGTGAAACCATGGTGCTTTTTGTACTCAAGCTTATGATACAACGAGAATCCCATGATACAACGAGAATCCCATGATACAACGAGAATCCCATGATACAACGAGAATCCCATGATACAACGAGAATCCCATGATACAACGAGAATCCCATACCACAGTGTCAAACTGACAGCAGAAAGAAACGTTTTTCTATCTTAGATAAGGTCCAGTTCAAGATCCGTAACACTCAGACTTGTCAAAACAAATATAGATTATCCTTATCTACGTACCGATTCTGTTAAACACAAATTATTAGTCTAGGAGTAAATATTATAAAAATGCATTTTGAAAGCTCTTTAAACCATTGCATCTACATCTAAAGTAGACTAGATGCCAAAAAGAATGGAAATCGGTTTTAAAAATCACAACTAGAAAAGTGTATCAAATATCAAACTGTAAAAAAGAAAATTAGTTTAGTGAACAATTATCCTTTGGAGATCATTGCTGTTTTAACCAAACATTATAGTGTGAAAATGGCACAGTACGTACACAGAGGAGCTAGCTTTAGCCTTCACACTAACTTACCAACAATACCGAGGCCAGGCTCCCCTACGAACACTACATCAACTTCACAAGTGCAAAACATCCAGACGCTGTTTCGAAATAAAAATAAATGCGTTAAAGTGTCACTAAAAAACAGTCGGCTATGAGGTTTAGAGGCATTAACTCAGACTGCGCGTTTGCTCTCTTGGCCATAGACGGACGGCGGCGGCCTACTGACCTACAATTACAGCTGTCCTGCTGAGATCTGACCATAAGCTCTGACTTCTTGTTTGTCACATGGAGACTTTACCTGATTGTGGGTCCTGTGCCAAGAAACTCGCCCACAAGCTTATCCGAGCTTTTTGGTCTGCACCACAACATCCTTTTTGTCCATGTGGAACCACCGTCCCGGAGAGCATGTTTCCACACGAACTTTTTCGAGAACGCACCCAAACAAACGCCACTGGAAAAGAAACGTGACGGAGTTCTGGCGTTGAAGTTTTATATGGATCTTGAAGTACCTAAAACTGGTTTACTTGACCCTAAAATGAGATAAACACAATTTCATTTTCACACACACACACACACACACACACACACACACACACACACACACACACACACACACATATATATATATATATATATATATATATATATATATATATATATATATATATATATATATATATATATATATATATATATATATATATATATATATATATATATATATATATATATACATATATATATATATATATATATATATATATATATACATACATATATATATATATATATATATATATACATACAATGCTTCTGCAGACCTGTGGATGAGAGCTTCTCTCCTCACATTGCCAGTTTTGTTTTAATAAAGATTTCCTTATCATGTTTATTGATATTCACAGGAGACCGTAATTGTCACTGTAGAAACTTTTATTAAAAACATAAAACACATAACACATAAAACTCTTTGTTCAAGAAGCAACGTCTACTGCATGTTCGTCATCAAAAAGGCAAAAACTTTGACAAAAGCAACCACATCCCTTCCTGTTTTTGACTACGATATGTATGCATCGTGTTTATACCTCTGAAACCTTTTTTGTCAGGTTACAGCTACAAACTTCAATGTATTTTATTGGAGTTTCGTGTGACTGACCAACACCAGACAGTACACATTTGTAAAGGGAAATGTAAAGGAAACATTGTTTTCTATGTTTTTTTTTAATAAATATAAATCGGGCAAGCATTGATATCCAGCCTTATCTCTCCAAGTCTTATACCCCCAAATTAAATTGAGAGCAACCAACTGCCTTCAGAAATGACCTAATCAGTAATCACAGTTCACATGTTATTAGAGTTTAGTATACATCCAGCTGTTCCATAAAGGTCAGAGGTGTGTTAGAGGACGTCAGTGAACAAACAGCATTGTGGACACGTATTACACTGCAGACGGATCAAGGAGAAAGTTGTAAAGAAGCTTAAACCAGGACTAGCTAATAACATGATATCTCCAGCTGACCAACCAACAGAGCTCTCTTAAATCCACTGTCCGACAATAGAACGAGTATGTCCACCACTGCAAACCTATCATGTTCGTTTTCTAAAGAAAGACTTAAAATGACGTATTAAAGTCTTATTAAAGTCACTTTGCAGCTTGTGGTTGTAATGTGGAAATTAGAAAAAGTTCAAGGGAGGTGAATACTATTGCAAAGAATATTGCTTGTAGATATTTCTATTCTTTTTTCATCATTATTCTAAATCTTTCCACAACTGCAAAACTATGCCATTCGTTTTTTGAAGAGTGGCTGAGGTGAGTTATGTTAGTTAAAACAAATTTATTCACTTTGCTGAAGTGAATGCAACAAACATGCAATCAACCAGGGGGGCTTGCTGGAAGTGTCTGGCTGTTCAGTAGGCAGCCTCACTCTTTGTAACTCATCTCGTGCCTCTCCTACCACGTTTTCCCAGAATCTGCTCTCGCTCCCCCTCTTTGATCTGGCCTTCCCACTTCACAGCTTTAGTTTTCAGTGACTCTTCACCTCATACTCCTCTTCTCACACACATGCCACCTGACCTTTCAAACTCTGTTAACAGCCTGTTTCAAAAATCGCTATCCTAACATAGCATCTTCTTAACTGTAGTGTCTCTGAAGCCCTTCTGAATATCAATGCTTACTAGATGTTTGTAAATTTCTTACAAACCCCCTAAAAATGCTTAGACAATGTTTATAAGGTATTGAGCTCCCACACCTACCAATACATGGGCATCCACCTGAACTAACAGGTTGGAGAAGAGGAGCACTAAACATAAGAGCAGCCAAGCGATCCAAAATTACTCTGGAGGAGCTGAAGAGAGAAACAGCTTGGATCTGAGAAGAAGTAATAAGAGACGAATTGGCAAAATGTAAAGCTTCACGATGTGCAAAGCTATAGAGACATAGAAACAGCTGCGCCTGTAACTGCAGTGAAAGGAGATTCTACAAAAGGACAGTCTTGGGAAGGGAGGGAGGATGGATAAGAATTCACATTGCACTGTTGAAATTTTTATTTGATAAAACATTGTAAAACATGTACCCTATGATTTTCCTTCCACGTCACAATAATGCACTACTTTGCAGTTTGTGGTTGTAATGCAACAGTGTGAAGACTTTTGCAAGATATATTATTTGTAGATATTTTAATCTGTTTTATTCATTCATCTAAATCTGTAATTTGGTTCCTATACTAATGACCTTTCGTCCATCTGTGAAAAATTATATTTTACCCCGTTTCGGAAACTGAAAAGTAAAAATCAGGTAGACTAGTGCTCGACACCTGCCCACCCCTCTCTCTCTTTCTCTCTCTCTCTCTCTCTCTCTCTCTCTCTCTCTCTCTCTCTCTCTCTCTCTCTCTCTCTCTCTCTCTCTCTCTCTCTCTCTCTCTTTCTCTCACACACACACACACACTGTAAAGGTCGCAGAACCCTGTACTACCCCCCCCCCCCCCTCCCCCTCCTTTGATCATGAGTCACGTGGATTCTCCTGAGCTCAATCAGCGCGGTCTCTGATTGGCTGTCAGCGGCAGCCCCGGACTGAGTCGCTCTCCTCGGTGCTGAAATTGCAGACCGTCGCGATAATGTAAACGGCGATGAGGCCAAACGGAGCATCGGTAAATAAAAAACAAAAATGGACGATGACCTGTTTCAGCTGAGACAACTTCCGTGAGTACACTACAGTTAGCACATCGATGCCGGGGTGGTTTAGATCACCTATTATCGACCGTGAGAGCCCGATGCTTCGCTCTCTGACTGCTTCGTGTTTGTTTCATTAGCTCATCACAAATAGCCTGACAGTCCTCAAACACACCATTCATTCGTACTGTTAGACTACAAAGCCACAGGGTCAGATTCATAAGGATAAAGATCATTCTGTGTATATACATGGTTACATCATATTTCGTATTAACAAGCCGGTTTGCTGTGATTTGCAGACTGATCTAGACTTGCTCCCGAGTTTACAGTCATGACTCAGTAAATAACCCGTTTTTATGTAAACCTGTCTGCATGTAAATCAATTAATCTGAAAACGGGGTTATAGCATAATTTCTCTTCCCGAACAACTGCACATAATGCATATAATACCTAATTTAAATGTAAATGTGTTAGAATTTTAGATATTAACTGCTTTTACACATAGTTAATATGCTAGCAGATTTATGTCAGTAAAGAACAGGAATGATTCGATATCGCCATGCATGCATTTCTAAAACTATCTTCATGGACCAAACTTAAATGCAACCCTGATGCTTCACATTGCTTGAAGGTCATGTTCTGTAATTACTGTGATTAAGACATCACAGGCACACTCCTTTCTGTGTAAGTGCAACTATCAATTTTGTGCATGTGGGAGACGATTATAGGTTGTCTACCCTTTCTGTGTATCCAACCTCTGATAGTTTTTTTTTTGGAAAAGGAGGTCTGCAGAATTTAAAAGTCCTGATGTGGTTCATCACATCAGGACCCCAATACCGCCAGTTTGCCGATTTACAGCAAAAAAAGGATGATTAAAAAAACAACTATCTCAGATTCTCAGTTGTAATCCACTTTGCACCTCTAACACCATTGCCATGAAACTTATCTGCACTCAAAAAAATGATTTGTTGAATTAACTATTAAAATCCTGGAGAGTCTTTCCACACAATTAAATTACTCTTTTTCAACATTAAGTAATTTAGTTGGTTTATTCCAATATAATTTATTTAAGTCATCCTTATTCATTTGAGTTTGTTCAACGTGATTGTGTCTTTCTAGTTTAACTCAGTTGAATCAACTCTATTTCACTAATTTAATATCAGTTTGATTTACACCAATTCTTTAGATTAATCCAACTAAATTTGGATGGGTAAAATACACTTGAGACTACTGTGCAATCTAAACTCAAGTTTAAAAGACATATGTATTTAGGATTACATTAAACCATAGAAAATAAGCTTGATTGACCATAATAGATTTTGTTAACCCAAACTATGGGTATTTAATTTAAACAACAAAAATGCTTAGTGTTGAAATTAAATAAATTAGATGTGTGGAAATGGTTTCCATGATTTCTTCAAGTTCATTCAACAAAACAATGACAGATACATCTATTTCAAATGTGTGATGGCAAAAGTAGAAACAAGCAATTTTTTATATGTCTCAAACAAACTGTATTTAAGCAACAACAACAACAACAACAACAACAACAACAACAACAACAACAAAAGAATTTGGTACTACAATTATTGCTGCCTTTTAAAAAAATTATAAATTACAAACACAGTTTCAACTGAGAACTACGACTAAGTATTAGGGTCATTGTAGACAAAAGAAAAATGTTTTGGAGTAAATTTCCATGCAAAAGCACCTCAGAAATTTTGAGATTAATTTCGCATATTTTCCACCCCCCCAAAAAAAATGATCTGACTTCTAAAAGTTGAACATTTGTGAGTTAAAACTCACTTGCTTGTTCCCAAGGGTTCATGCGCGGTTCAGCAATGCACAGCTTCGATCGGCAAACAGTTTCATGGCTCAATCACAGGTAATAAAAACTCTGACATTAATATCAACATAAAAAACGCATGCGATTGTTGTTTGAAGTTATATTTATCAGTATATTACATTACAAGTTAGACTTTTCGCTGTTATTTTGATATGTATTCAAAGTAATCTTGGGCTAGCAAGGACTGATTGCCATTAGACTGATGTCAAGCTGGCAGTGTATTAGCCAAAGTAGGCTACAGATAGCTAGATTTTGGTTTAGCTGTATTATAATTACGTTTTTTAGACTTAGAACGTCCATGACAAGAGCCTTATGGCTCTGATTTTGAATATACTTTGGATCAATCCACATCCAGAAGACAAACCCAACGAAAGGTCAGCAGAGCACCAACCGGCTGAGGAACAAGAGGCAGGACAGATTTCAGACGGGGAGTCTAGGAGACGAAGACATCCAAAGAGTGGAAAAGCTACAAGCCTAGGGGATTACCAATGAGCAGGTATTTATTATTTAATAAAAAAATAAAAAAATGCATTACCTCTGGCAAAGTAATAAAAAAATCTGAATGGAGTGGTCAGTTGCTCTTATGTTGACCTGGCATGCAGTGTATACACATAGCTGCTACAATAGCTGATTAATAATAGCATATATCAGTACAATAGTATTTTTTAATGTTCTTTATGTTTCTGATTTTTTCTGTTTTTTTGCAACTTTTATTTTATCCCCTATTCACCCAAAGCACCTTGAATTGCCTTGTTGCTGAAAGTGTGCTATACAATTAAATTTGCCTTGCCTACACGTGGTAGTTCAAATACAGTAGAGCTGTTCTTTAGTTTTTCTGTTGCTTTACAGGCCAGGATTCAGTCCCAGAATTTGCAACAGTCATTATCTGCTGGCACTCAGCTTGACCCCAGTCTGATGTTCAACCCACTATATCTGACATCCACTGCCCCTTCATCAGTTCTCCAAGCTGTAGGTCAACCCGCCTGGTGTGTCCGCACAAAAAGCTCGGAGATGCCCACAGACGTAAAAAGGAAATGCTATGGGCAACCATTGTTGTTCAGTAATACATTGGCAATAAATATCTGTTCAGTTAAAAAAACTGTCTGATTGTGTCCTTCTGCATTAACAATTTGTCTTCATTCTGAATAAATAATGACAACCAAAATGTTTCCCAAAAATGTATTAAAGACTTTTCAATCAATCAATCAATCAATTTATTTACGAATCGCTTTAAGATGACCACAAGTCAAAAACAAGGTGGTGTACAATCAAGACAAAACGAGACATTAAAATCCAAAGATATAGGCATTAAATAAACGTTACTGAAAAGGAGTCTCATACAATATCAATTGCTTGACGAAAAAAATGCGTTTTGAGAAGTGTTTTAAATTTTAACAGCGAGTTTGCTTGACGCACACGCAATGGCAGTGCTTTCCACAGCATTGGTTAAACTTGACTCTGAACCTCACTGGCAGCCAGTGAAGAGAGGCCAGAATGGGTGTGATATGATCCCGCTTTTGTGCCCTCACCAATACTCTGGCAGCAGGATTCTGTACCACCTGAACCCCATCAGAGCGGACTGCGTCACTCCATAATTAAGTGAACTTTTTAGATAGATAGATAGATAGATAGACAGACAGACAGACAGACAGACAGACAGACAGACAGACAGACAGACAGACAGACAGACAGACAGACAGACAGACAGACAGACAGACAGACAGACAGACAGACAGACAGACAGACAGACAGATACTTTATTTATCTCCAAAAAGGGGAAATTCAATTTGTCCAGTGGGTCACATAATAAAAACAATCATGAAGTAAAACAATCACAAGAATTATGAACATAACTTTGTACATAGTTGAGAAAAACATTTGCTCATAGCTGATCAATTTGGTCAGTTGTGGATTGAAGGTTGCAACACTGCAGAGACTAGTCTGTGGGTGTTGGGGTCTGTACTGTAAAAACAACACAATCACAGCCACATATCTGATTTGCTTCTGAAACAGCTCTTGGGTTGTTGGGGCTGGCAGACCTGATTTAATTCCAAGTCTTCTTGAATCCTCTGGTTATGACAGTCTCCTCTGTGCTGTCCCTCTTGAAGCAGCAAGCCGATGGTTCTTTGTAGGTCTGATATGTAGCTGTAGTACTTTTCTACCATCAGAGTGTACAGCCTTATGGATTTCTTGGTATACAACTTCCCATACCTAGCCGAAGAGACTGGTTACACCTTGGATAATATTTAGTTTTGCACAAAAAAGCTTTTTAATAGGCAACTCTTTATCATTTGTATCTTACAGAGACAAATCTATGGGCAACAGTTTCAGCCATCCAACTGATGGTGAAAACGTTTTATTTGACTTTGCGTTGCTCAAATCAAATCTGAATATTTCACAACTTGATTATACAACTTAAAGTGCAATTTATAAGTAAATTAACTCAGTTTAAAATATTTAATTTAGCTTAATTGCTAATTGAGATTCACTTTTTATAAGCCTTTACTGAAGCTGGACAATAAAAATTCTAATGTAAGTTATTCTAATTTAGTTTGTGATGGCTCAAATTTCTGCCCTTACAAATCGATGTAAATGCATTCACCTTATCAGTTAGGCTGTCAAAACTTGTTCATGTACTTTTGCCAAACTCTTCGTACTAAATTGGAACATTTTTAAGTTGATTGAAATATACTTTAGGGATACTTTAAGTATACTTCAATTAACTAAAATGTGAACTACAAGTACATACCTAGTATACTAGCTGTATAGTACCTAAACGTACCTACATGTACACATTTTATTTTATCAAAGTATACTTACAGTATCCCTAAATATATGAATGTTTTTGTTTGAGGTAAAGTGACTCTGTCATCGGAAGAATAGCATTTTCTCTGGTCGAAGATCTTGGCACATTTTGAGCAACAACTACAAAACTAGTTGCAAAAGGGACCATACCTGTACTAGTCAAATAAGTCAGAGCTATTGTCTGTCTTTTTTGAACAAAAATAATTCATATGTTTTTACTCTTTTGTGCAGTGTTGTCCGCTTCCGTCGCACAGGTGAGAGCACACGGTCTGAGGAGGATGTCGAAAGCAGCGACCCGGATGTCAGACCAGCAGAGCCTGCTGATCTGGAGTCTGAGGCACTTGCAGAAGGAGCTCCGGTGCCTCGAGAGTTTGCCAATCCAACTGATGGTACGTTATCTTAGGGATCTGCTTCTTTCCCCTAAATCCTACATTTTCCCATTCAATTTTAGTAGTATTTTACATAAATTACTCCAAGTGACTATTTTTCTCATTTTCTCAGACACATTCATGGTAGAAGATGCTGTGGAGGCTATCGGCTTTGGTACATTTCAATGGAAACTCTCCATCCTCACTGGCTTGTCCTGGGTGAAAATTACTCAAACCCCATAGAAACTCAACATAAGTTGTTCTTGCCCACTCCCACACTAATTTCTCTGTGTGTCTCTGGGTTTCTTGTTTGTGCAGATGGCCGATGCCATGGAGATGATGATACTCAGTATCTTAGCCCCCCAGCTCCACTGTGAATGGAGGCTGCCAAGCCTTGAGGTGGCACTGCTCACATCAGTAAGAGCTTCCTAATGCTTGTAAAGTGACCGGTAATTTAATTTAATAAGAACATTGGGGTTCATTTAGAAATCAACAGGAATCAGAGCGTAGGGAGAGAGAGAGAGAGAGAGAGAGAGAGAGAGAGAGAGAGAGAGAGAGAGAGAGAGAGAAAATCTAAACCCACAAAACAATAAAACTCAGACCATGACAATATATAATGTCCTGATGATAGTTATGAAAGCACTTAAATAAAGGAACTGCAGTTCACCAAGACTGCAGAGACATCAAACTGTGCATGACCTACTAAGCCTGCTCACACAAAATACTAATTACTTTTCCCATTATTGATACAGGCAGTGTTCATTGGGATGATGATCAGCTCTTCTCTTTGGGGAAACATATCTGATAGATACGGGAGAAAGATGGTGAGTTCCACTAAAAATCTTGTGTAAAACAAATTATATATGCATCTTCCTGCAAAGGTATTTACAATCCTTAAAGCTTCTCTCACTGTCACTTTACAGCCACAAGATACAAGGTCTTTTATTGGGACTTTATTTGATCAAGGCAGCATGTATTTGCGAAGCTGTTGGCTGTTCTGTTAGAGAACTTCTGTAATCGACCAGCATCACGAAGACCAAGGAACACAGCAAACAGAACAGGGACAAGTTGTGGAAAATTTTAGGTTAGTTCATAAAACAATCTCCTAAGCTGTAAACATCTTAATGAAACACTGTTCCATCCATTTTCTGAACATGAAATGAGTTTGACACAGCTGCAAACTGACCAACACATGGCTAAAGTGTCAAAGAGAGCATTGAGAGAAGCAGCCACTGTAACTCTGGTGAAGGAGACAGCAGAGCTGTAAACCAGCTATCATTTTCCTCCCTTATACAATTATGCACTACTTTTAATTGTTTTTTCAGTGACCTTTGGATTTTCCTGAAAGGCGCTTATAAATAAATTCTATTATTATTATTAACAGAAAAGCTCAGAGAGTGTGAACACTTTTGCAGGTTACTGCATGTGTATGTGTGTTTGTGACAGTGTTGTTCCTATGGTTTTAAGTTTAGGATTATGGAAATATCTCACATGATTCATAAATGGGCAAGGTTGTGCAAAAAAATAATGTTCTGATCATGTCCAATGACAGGGTTTGACACTGAGTGTGCTTTGGACCATGTTCTATGGCCTCCTGAGTGCATTTGCACCCATTTACGGGTGGATCCTGGTCCTGCGTGCGTTGGTGGGCTTCGGTATAGGAGGAGCACCACAGTCGTAAGTAATTTCAGATCATTCACAGTTCTGAAAACAAGATTGAAGCTAATGAACTGAGCTGCTATTTAAACTGAAGTTCCTTATTTTTACAAGGGTGACCCTGTATGCTGAGTTTCTTCCCATGAGATCCAGGGCCACATGTATCTTGCTGATTGAGGTATGGGTTGCTCCACACTTCCACACCTCAACCAGTGTCCTTTTTCACTTTAACTACTTTTGTGTTCTGCTTTTTTTAGATCTTTTGGGCAATCGGCACAGTTTTTGAAGTCCTATTAGCAATCCTGGTGATGCCCACTCTGGGCTGGCGCTGGCTGCTCGGCCTTTCCACCATCCCTCTCTTCATTTTCGCCATCCTGTGCTTTGTAAGTGCGACAGTTTAGTAAGTTGTACAGTATGGCTGCTTTATGTAATGACATGTTCATTGCTGGTGTGCGTGTGTTCACAGTGGCTCCCAGAGAGTGCTCGGTATGATGTGCTGACGGGGAACCAGGAAAAGGCTCTGGCCACCCTAAAACGTATAGCCACAGAGAACGGCGCCCCCATGCCTCTGGGGAAACTTATTGCTGCCAAACAGGTACAGCACAGTCTAGGTTTGCTCAACTATTGTGCTCTGAATACCAATAAGTCTCTTCTCAGCTGCGTTATCTTGTTATGCAGTCATTTATCTATTCTTTTATATCTGTTGTTTCACATTAGGAAGATCGGGGGAAGATTCGAGATTTGTTTTCATCACACTTCAGATGCACCACAGTTCTGCTCTGGTTTATTTGGTAAATGAAACAAACGAGAAAACAACCAAATGTCCTCTTCAAGATCTCTTCAAGCCTAAGGATTTTTAGTACCTACCCTGTTCCCATGTATAGTGCCTTGTAAAAACATTCACACCCCTTAAACTTTTAAACATCACAACCACAAATTTCAATGTGTTTCATTTAAATTTTATGTGACAGGCCAACACAAAGTGGAAAGGAAGATACATGTTTTTTAACAAAAAATATAAAAAGCATGGCATGTATTTGTATTCAGCCTCCCTGAGTTAATACTTTGTAGAATCACGTTTCACTGCAAAAGATGCTGTAAATCTTTTGTCCCTAGCAGTTTTGCACATGTAGAAAATTATTTTTATGCCCGAACTTCTTTACAAAGTAACTCAGGCTCAGTTAGCTGTTCTGCTGGAATGTGAGCCTTCACCTCAGTCTTTTGAGGTCTCTGAGAGGCTTTCTTCCGGGAGAGCACTGCAACTGGAATTTGGTGTCATTCATTTAACAAGACCTCCTATGCATTTCTTTTGACAATAGTTTTCTTTTTGAAACTTTTTTACAAAGTATAAATATAAAAATATCTTAGAAACAAAGGATGCACAAAGGAGGACCAGGATGCCTCTTTAATTTATGTTCTTCCTGCTTGGCCTGTAAGTTTAGATAGGCAGTAATGTCCAGGTTGGCTTGCAGCTGTGTCATTTTTTTTTTTCTATTTTCAGATGGTGGATGAAACAGTGCTCCGAGAGATGTTCAAAGCTTGGGATATTGTTTTAAAACCTAACTCTGCTTTAAACCTCTTTACAACTTTCTCCCTGACTAGTCTGCTGTGTTCCTTGGGTTTTTTTCTTTAAATTATTTCTGTCAAACATCTGAGGCTTTCACGGAACATAACGCACAGGTGGAGTCTGTTTTCTAATAGGATGACTGCTGAGATTAACAGGTTTAAGGGCCATGAGTCATTTTCCTTCCACTTCACAGTAATGCAGTACTATACGTTGGTCTGCCACATAAAATGTGGAAATGGTCAAAAGATAAGAATAATTTTGCAAGACACTGTTGGAGCATGATTTCACATTGCATCTCTGTCAGTGCAGGTTTGCAAACGCCTTCTCATACTATGGGCTGGTGCTACTCACTACAGAGCTTTTTCAGGAAGGAGGTGCATGTGGAAGTGAGTCAGAGGTCTCCACACAAATAGAAACAGTAATGTTTATGCAAAAAGCATTACCAAAGCGGTTTGACTGAGACCTGCATTATATTGTTCTCCCTCTAGTGTCCAAAGGTGGTAAAAAGGAGCTCCGATGCAATTTGGAGTGTAAATATCTGAACTCTGATGACTATAAAGATCTACTCTGGACTACATTATCTGAATTCCCAGGTAAGTACAGTAAATCAAACATGGTTATCCGTATTATTGGGTTTGGTGTGTCTCATCTTTCTCTTGACAATACCCCACAATACCTCCTATGGAGTTTGTGTGGGCAGGTGCCAGGTCCTGCTGGAAAATGAAGTCAGCATCTTCATAAAACTTGTCAGCAAAGAGAAACAATTAAGTACTTCAAAACGTCCTGGCAGATGACAATGCTGAACACCAGAAGATGCAATAGATTTTCAAATGACTGGCTACAGAAACTTTCCATTGGATCTCAGGCTACCTGAATTCAGTGATTCTCCACCCTTCCTTCAGACTCTGGAACTTTGATTTCCTGAGCTCAACAGTATTACAGTAGGAGTCCTCGTCCTTGATTGTCTGTTTGGGGTGGATCTGGAAGCCTTGAGACCGGCTAATTATTGAAATTAACAGAAATTCTAAACATATCGATCCGTATTGGGTTTCACTTTTTCCTTTTTAATGTTTTTCTCATGTAAAAAGATGCACTTGTATGTTAATATTAGTAGTTTAAGGAGAAGATCCCACACAGAGCAAAATATAAATGAAAGCATCGCTTATAAGCCTTTTAGTTTTAGTCCAACAAGATATTTTTCTGTCATTTTCCTGCTACAATAAATATCAACCACATCATTTATCAACTATTTAATGGTAACAAAAAAACTCTGTTTGTTCAAGATTTGTTACTGTGCTCACTTTCTGTAGGACTGCTAGTCACACTGTGGGCTATTGATCGACTGGGACGGAGAAAGACCATGGCATTGTGTTTCCTTGTCTTCTCTCTGTGCATCATCCCTCTGTATGGATGTGTTGGGAGGTAAATTCTGCTTTTACCTGTTATAAATTGTAGATTCGTGTTTATCTGCTCCTTCTGACCCCAGTTTTCCTTTGCAGAGTCTCTATGACGGTGCTGATATTCATAGCCAGAGCATTTATTGCCGGAGGCTTCCAAGCAGCCTATGTTTACACGCCAGAGGTAATACATACTAGCAGACTGTAGCATGAGCTTGCACTGTGAACACAGAGCGATAGAATCAGGGGCATAGCACTTTTCTCTGGGTTTTCTGTAGGTTTACCCAACAGCAACCAGAGCTTTGGGTCTGGGAACAAGCAGTGGAATGGCCAGGGTTGGTGCCCTCATCACTCCTTTTGTTGCACAGGTAGCGCCTAAATGAAAAGTACTGATTATTGAAAGTGCACTGGTTTTATAAGTTTAATAATTTTGCGTGTACCGGGCCTTTATCCTGCAGGTAATGCTGGAGTCTTCGGTGTACTTGGCCCTCTCTGTGTACTGCTGCTGCTGCCTGCTTGCTGCCGTCGCCTCCTGCGCTCTGCCCATTGAAACCACAGGCCGGGGTCTGCAGGAGTCCAACCATCGTGAGTGGGGTCAGGAGATGGTAGGCCACAGATCAGAAGAAATCCCACACTCCAACTCTGACTCTCAGGGTTGAGGATATGTTGGCTGAGGTACAAACTGAAGGTGATAGCAGCAACCAGACAAGATGAGAAGAGGGGAAATAGCTAAACCAGCTTTTCCCATTCTTGTATGTTTCTCCTACGATCCTGGCAGCACCATTTTTACATCACATCACTGTAAGTAAAGTCTTCAAACCCCATTGGTGTCACAGGGTTGCAACTGTAAAACTTAGTACACACAGGGTGAGTTAGAAAGACCAAACAATGTGAAGGATTACAGGACAAGAGGGTAAAAATGGGAAAAGTTTCTGAAAAAGAGAAGATAAGTGTTCAAATGTAACTTCATACAACTACCTTCCTTTAAAAGAGCCTTAAAACAACCTATTCAGTCTGTGGCAAAAACAACCTCTGGACCCTTTGAAAAAGCTCCTTCTGTAGTATACAAAGCATCCCTAACATACCATCTAAGTATTCTTAGTAAGGAAATATGATCATCCCACGTACATATAAATTGCCTGCAGAAATGCACTTTAACTTGAAACGTATTGTTGGAGTACAAAAATAACTCATCCAATTAACTGACCAGATTCATAATGTTAGTATTTTTATTGAATAGTCCCAGTTATCGGGTTAAATATATATTTTCTGTTGGGGTCACAAACATCTGACTGACCTCTTCATGAAATTATGCCTCGTATTCATCTGTTTCATTATGGTAATGCTAACAGCACATATAAAAGTCTAAAATCATGATTTTTAAAGTCTAATCATGATGTGTTTGTTTTATTTATGACAAACATTTAGATTTCCTGAAGCAACTACAGGTAGGACTTTCTTTCACATGGTACTGTGTATAGTATATCTATATTACAGCACAAACAGTGAAAGTCTACACGTAGTTTTCCAAAAGTTTCATTATTCTTAAACATTAGTTAGAACTGGCAGATTTAGAGTTAAAGTTGTTTTTTTTATAATACCAACATGTTTCTTCTGATAGGAAGTGATATAAACATTTTACAGTACTCTAGCCAGAGTCCAGACTGAGGAAGAATCTATTAGGGTTATGACATGGAGGCCTTCCAAACCCAAAGACTTGGAGCTGATCAACAAAGATAAGTCATCAAAATACCTGGAAAAAGCTGGTCAGCATTTATGAGAAGGGTTTGATTGCTGTGATGCCAGCCAAGATGTTTCTACTGATTCTTAAGAAGGGTATTAATGATTTTTGACATTCCAATTTTAATAACATGTACATGAAAACCTAATATTGTTGTTTTTTTCCAAATCATTAACTACTTTTATATTGTTGCTTCATCGTTTGACGGATCCTTGTCTCAGTTCCTGTCAGAAAAAAACTTTTAGTTGAATGAATACCGTTTTAAATCTAAATCTGCCTGGCATATGAATAATTTTGGGCCATATTATACATTCAAATGACCATTCTGACAATGGCATATAAATGGTAAATTGGTAATATATCATTAAACTTGCTGATTAATTTCATTCAGTCAGATACAAACCACACAATGCTTGGCTATATAAAAATGATGTAAAAAAAAAAAAAACTTAAAAAAATCCCAAAAACAAATAGTCCATTACTGATAGAAATCTTGACCATAAAACTATATAATACATAAAATATGTCCTCTATTTGTCCCTTAATATTTTGTAAAAGAAAGGAGCTTAATTATGCCATAATTGATACAGTGAAAGTGAAGTAAATACATATCTGGCTGTCGCTACAGTATGGCCACTTTCATTAGGAATAAGTGCTTTTTAGTTCACTTATGTCCAATTTCATAGGAATACCATCATGATTCTGATCAATGTTCAATGATTATTTTTAAGATTACAGCCTCAAATCAGTTATGCTGTAACTAAGACTGCGAGTAAACTGTTTTAGTTTGTTTACATTTGAGTATTTTGCTAAACTGAATGTTTAGATTTTTTTGTCACATTACAAGCACAAACTTCAACGTATTTCATTGAGAACTTGTGTAAGAAACCAACACAAAGTATCACATATTTAAAAAGAAAATAAACTCATTTGTATTCAGCAATACAATACTTTGTGGAGCCACCTTCTCCTGTAGTTACAGCCTCAAGTCTTTTTAGGGTATGTGTGTTTTCTCATTCGTCTTTACAAGATAGTTCCAGCTCAGTCCCTCTGAATAAGGATCATCCGTGAGCTTGCCACAGATTTTTAAGTGGTCATATTTCATAATTTTGCCTCAAACATTGTAAGACATGAAGATTGTTTGATTAAGAGCATTGCATTGTAGCTCTGGTCGTAGTTTTAGTCGTGTTGGAAAGTGAAAATCCACCAGTCTCTATTCTTCAGTCTCTAACCTGTTTTCTTCCAGGATTCCCCTCTATTGACCTCAATCAATCTCCCAGTCACCTCTAACCAGTGTTGCTGTCCCATTAGAAGAAAATAATCCTCATTGCATGATGCTGCCACCACCATGTTTTACCTTAGGGATGGTAAATGGTGCTTCTTATGACTTGCTTTCAACAAAGTCCTTCTTCTTGTCACTCTTCCAAAAAAGGCTGGATTTGTGTAGTGCATGACACTAATTAGACACTAATTAGTGCACTAGACACGTATTTTAGACTTAGAAATGTGATACTCCCAATCCAGTTTTCAGAACTTAAGAAGCCTCTTGAATGAGAGACAAAATGTTTTCAAGACAACAAGAAAAATCTAATTGCCTTCATTTAAACTGTCAAGATTATTATGTCCTGGATGACTGAGAATCTACACCAACGCCTTTATCCCTGACCTGTCTGCTGTGTTCCTTGATCTTCATGATGCTGCTTGTTTACTAATGTTCTCTCTGTAGCCTTCACAGAGAATATACAGAGAATAAATTACAGTAAATACTATTTACTAATGAGGGCTTCCGAAGCCAGCTTCTTTCAGATTTTAGTAAGGATTTCTGGGTGGAGGAAGCTTAAAACAAATGCACCACACTTTTTAGATGTTTTATTATTAAAAGATATAGAAAACCACGTGTCATTATTCTGTTCCTCACAAATAGGTGATACTTTATGTTGGTCTATCACATAAAATCCATTTAACATATGTTGAAGCCTGTGGTTGTAATGTGACAGAATGTAGAAAAGTTCCAAGGGGTATGAATACCTTTATACTTTTACAGCCACCCCATGAGGCTGGTATCAAAACTTATATAAACATGTTCTACTTTTTAAGTGATTCTTTCCTGAAATCTGTATAACAGAGCAAAGGTTCATCAATACAAGTGAAGGTAAAGTCCAGATGAAACAGTTAGAAGTGTCAGTTACATATTTACTCATTTCAGGTCAAACAGAAATCAGGAATTTGGTCATTTTACCTTAAAAAGTACATTTTCAGCTGCATCAGAGGCTACATGTTTTTTTCTCCTTACATGGAGACAACTTCAGATGTTTTGAAGGGTTTCTAGAAAATGACATGCACATTAACAAAACCTTAGGGGTTTATTTCTGAAGACTACTAGAAGTTGACAAATAATCCAGACATCAAGCCTCAGTATTCATGTGATCAGCCAAAATGGACTGCCTATAGAGAGGGTATTCTCTCTATGATATTGATGTTATTACTCATGTACCAGCTTTTACTCTACTGACCCAGACTTTAACACCGTACTCCCATAGACCCCAACTGTGAATGTCTACTGGATGTCATGTTCTCTATGTAAATTGTGTATAAAAAAAACAACAACACCTAGTTTGGTTGTTGTATTTGCTTTTGTTTGTAATCAAAAATGAGATGGAGACAGTCTTTGTTTTTTCAAACAGAAAAGATATCACCATGCAGGTCCACCAAGATGACTCTGACTCGCCAGTGTTTGAGATGTTTTGCAGCATTAAGTGTCAATGCACTGGATGTAAATGTGTATCATACTACAGTAAATAAACTTAAAAAAAACTATTAATGGAGTCATGATTTCTTATTATAATTTATAAACTTAAAAGAGTGATTTCATCATTTAGAATCAATGCATTAACCACAAACTAAGCTTACATGAAACACTGAAACTTAATTTTCAAACTTAATTTTCTAAGGCATCTCATGTTGTAGTGTTGTAAGTATTGCTGAGATTAAGTATACAGATTATTTTTCTTTGCTTTAAATGTAAGAGTTTGGTTTAAAACACCAGGAGTGAGCCCATATCACTGCAGCTGGACTCAACACTACAGGCGAGCTTTAGGACGTTTGCCCTTCTGTTCCACAATCTGACCAAACAGCCTCGCCGCTTCCTCAGCACAGCCTCGGTGAATGGTGAGCCCAAAACCACCATGGCCATAGTTGTGTATCACCTGGAAGAGTGCGCCACTGATTTTTTTAGGAAGCTGAACAGCAGCAAGTTAACGATCAAAGTGAAGATTTTCTGCTTAGGTTTACCTCGATTGTGGAGCCATCGGACTGTATGGTCTCTCGCTCCAGTCGGACTTTGCTGCGGACAGGCCTGAGACCAGCCCAGTCCTCTACTATTCTGGCATGCTGAAGAGAACAAAACAGCAACAAGACAAAACAGAACCCATGATCGTCTGCTAAGATTTAAACTGTAACCATTGTTCAAATGACAAAAGCAAATTTTTGTATCTCAATTCCAAAATGCCTTACAAAAGTATGTGTGGTAGGAAACTAATGTTACACAACTCTGAACACACAGTATAACAGTATAACACGGTGGTGGTGGAATCATAGTGTGGGGATGCTTTATCTGAACTGGGAAGCTGGTCAGAGTTAATGTGAATGAGGATAAAGGTAAATGAATGGTAATCCTAGCCATAAACCTGTTAGAGGCTATAAAAGACTCAAGACTGAGGCAGAGGTTTACTTTCCAGGAGGACAATGACTGTAAACAACCAACCAGAGATATAGTGGAATGGTATCGATCAGGGGTATTCAATTCCAGTCTGTAAGGCCCGGTGTCCTGCCACCTTTAGCTGTATCCCTGGTACAACACACTTTAGTCAAATGGACAAATTACGTCCTCAATATGCATGCACTCAACTCTACAGAATACTGATAATGACCTAATTATTTTATTCAGGTGTCTTTACATAGAAATACATCTAAAAATTGCAGGACACATCTCTGGAGGACTATAATTTGACACCATGGTTTAGATTATGTCATACTGATGTGTTAGAATGGCATAGTCAAAGTTCACACAGAATGCAGATACTTACACTTTTCCCATTTTATTGGTTACAATTTTTAAACTATGCTTTCTTTTTATTTTTTCTAAGAATGTTGTGCTTTGGTCTATAATAAAGAAAATCCCATTAAAATACACTGATGTTTGTGGTTGTAGTCTGACAAAATGTGAGCAAGTGTAAGAGGTATTAATACTTTTGCAAGGCACTAATTCTTTTTATCATCTTCTTTTATTCATTTTAAGGCACTAATGTCAGTTCTAATCTGTATATTTTAAAATGTGTCTAAGATAAGATATAAAATGCCTTCAGCACCACAGAAGGCGCAATATGAATAATTAATTTCAGTAGTGGCAAAGTGGATTTTTCTGGCCTTATGACATCATCTCACCTTGAGACTCGGTTCAAGCTGACATGCAGTTGCCCAGATGTTCTTATGGTCAGTGGAGTTGTTCTGCTCACTCCAGTTTCCCACCTGGAAAACCCCTCCTACGGTCACAAGACGGCTCCTGCAGGCACAGAGGGTTTGTGAGCAAATGTAAACAGGTCTGACTTTTTGACCTCGCTGCACAAGAATCCCAAACCAGCCCAAACAAGGTCTGTAACTACACATCAACACCACTGGAAAAGCACAAGGTAAAACTGCCAACTAAAAAACATCTGAGGCATGATGTCAGTTCATAAGTTAACCAGTACAAACATTGTTGCAAGAATATTGCCAGTGTGATCATGCAGTGCTTATCAGTCTGCTGTGTTACTGAAAATACCCTGGGATGATATATGGTGAATTGTACACTCCAGCCTTAGTATTGTGGGTAATGATCCAGTGCTTCAGCCAGGGGGCGTCCACCTGAAACCCAGGGAAACAAATAAAAAAAGCTGTTTTTGTAACATCTGCACAGGTTCTAAGGCTTATTAAGCTCACCTTAATTATCTGGCCACGGCCTGGTTTAAGGTCTGGGTCGGGCTGCAGCTCTCCAGATCTTATGCCAGTGCAGTTTATTATCACATCCACCCCAGCATCAGAAAGCTAAAAACAATCATGGACAATAAAAGGTAAAAATATGTCAAAAGATAACATTTTAGGCGTCTTTGTAAAAGAATAGAGACATGACAACCCTCATTAGAGGATGTTCTGATTTGAGTCTAAGCAGCATTTGCAATAACAAAGAAAAAGAAGCATAAAATGTTCAGTTGTAAACAAGAAAATGGTTACACTAACCGCTTTAAATGACTTTATTTTCCTGTGATAAAATTGTACTCTTCTTTGTTTCAGCCTGCAATACATAAAAAATTTAAAAAAATAAAAAATAAAAAAGGTTGAATATTAGCAGCACCACTGTCGATATCAAGATTTGAGACAAGTTACATACTAGTGGTATAATCTTGGTTAAAGACTGCCCTAAATTGAAATTCAGGGCAACCAATGGTCACGTATGTTGTAAATAGTCAAGCTGTGTTGTAATGTACGTGACTCTGTGACGGGGTAAGCCGCATTGCGTCATTTCCTGTTGTCGCGCTCCGTGGAGCTGTTTGGTGTTCAGACTCTCTTGAATTGATCTTGTTTTCTCTGTGCTGAGGCCTTTCTAAGTTATTTTAACAAACAAGCACACTAAAACACACGTTTTGTGGTGGTGTACTTTACGTTTTGGGAACTCCTTGTGTTTCACACAGCTTTTCTTGGGGTGGTAAGGTCTCGCTAGCTCAGTTAGCTTAGCTTCATTGCGGCTCTGGCTACTCTTCTCTCTCCTGTCTCTAACTCTTCTCTCTTGCTCTCTCTGTCAGATGTTTAGTTACTTCCCTGCCTCCTTTAGTAATAATGGTAACTGTAATAAATTTAATATTTGTGCAGCTTTGGAGGCGAGGGTATCAGCATTAGAAGCACGGCTCCGCGCTGTTGAAAAACCAGCAGATAGCCGAAGCCCATTAGCCAGCGCGGAGCCAACAAGGGTAGAACCCCCTAGCCGTCCTCCGGTAGAGCCAGCGCAGCCGGGACCTCAGGCCGGCTGGGTGACTGTACGTAGGAAGCATAGTTCTAGGACCCAGCCCATGGGCCACCACCAACCGGTCCGCGTTTCTAACAGATGAGAAACCGACCCTGGTAATTGGCAGCTCCATAGTCAGAAACGTGGCATTAGAGACACCATTGACCATAGTCAAATGTTTGCCAGGGGCCAGAACGGGCGACATCAAATCCTACCTGAAACTGCTGGCTAAAGATAAGCGTAAATACAGTAAGATTGTTATTCACGCTGGCGGTAATGACACCCGGTTACGCCAATCGCAGGTCACTAAAGTTAGTGTTGCTTCGGTGTGTAAGTTTGCTAAAACAATGTCAGACTCTAATCTTTTCTGGTCCCCTGCCTGATCGGACCAGTGACGACATGTTTAGCCGCATGCTGTCATTCCACCAATGGTTGTCTAGGTGGTGTCCTGCAAACGATGTGGGCTACATTGATAACTGGCGAACTTTTTGGGGAAAACCTGGTCTGATCCGGAGAGACGGCATCCATCCCACTTTGGATGGAGCAGCTCTTCTTTCTAGGAATATGGCCGAATTTGTTAGTCCTCCAAAACACTGACAACCCAGGGTCCAGACCAGGAAGCAGAGTCGTAGTTTAACCCACCTCTCTGCTGCTTCTGTACTGTTACCCACCCATTACCCTATAGAAACAGTGTCTTGCCCACGACCAAAATTAAATGGATTAAAAGTTAAGCCAACAAAAGCAAATTATGGAAATCTCATAAAAATAAATACAACTTTGACTGAACAGAAAAATAAATCTATTAAATGTGGTTTATTAAACATAAGATCTCTCTCCTCAAAGACTTTGTTAGTAAATGACTTGATTTGTGATAATCACATTGATTTGCTTTGTCTCACAGAAACCTGGTTGCAGCAGGAGGATTATGTCAGTATAAATGAGTCAACTCCTTCCAGTCATTTAAATTTTCACATTCCTAGAAATACTGGGCGAGGAGGAGTTGCAACCATTTTTCGTTCTGATTTACTAATTAGTCCCAGACCAATTGATAGCTACAGTTCTTTTGAACATCTAACCCTTAATTTTCCTCATCCAAGGTGCAAAACATTAAGACCATTTTTGTTTGTGGTTTTGTATCGTCCACCAGGCCCTTACTCTCAATTCTTGGATCAGATCTCACATTTTTTATCTGATTTAGTATTATGTACTGATAGGGTCATTATAGTGGGGGACTTCAATATTCATGTGGATACTGAAAGTGATAGCCTAAATGCAGCCTTTAATGCTATTTTAGACTCAATTGGCTTTACTCAGAAAGTACAGGGATCGACCCACTCAGGTAAACACACTTTGGACCAAACTTACACAGAGTCATAGCTCTGTTGAGCCAACTATTCCCCCAGCTCTTAGCAGTGATGATTTTATGGGATTCTTCATAAATAAAATTAATTCTATTAAAAATAAAATCATTGGCATCCTCCCTAACATGATTACTTCTTCCTCAGTAAATGAGGCAGCATCGGAAAGAACTGTAGAACCTCATTTGTGCTTAGGCTGTTTTGATTCAGTCGAGCTTTCGGAATTATCAAAATTATTAGCCTAATCTAAACCTTCAACTTGTATGTTGGACCCAATCCCAACCAAATTATTTAAAGAAGTGTTCCATTTGGTTCCTGGCCCCATTTTGGATATGATGAATCTATCCTTAGTAAACGGATACGTACCACAGGAATTTAAAATAGCTGTAATTAAACCTTTACTCAAGAAACCTTCCCTTGATCAAGATGACTTAGTGAATTACAGACCTATATCTAACCTTCCTTTCTTATCCAAAATCCTTGAGAATATTGTTGCTAATCAAGTCTCTGAGCATTTAAACAGTAACGAGCTGTTTGAAGAGTTTCTTCAGTCAGGTTTTAGAGCTCATCATAGCACTGAAACAGCACTGGTGAAGGTTACTGATGATATTCTCATGGCCTCAGATAATGGACTTGTGTCTGTTCTGGTTTTGTTAGATCTCAGTGCTGCTTTTGACACAGTCGATCATAATATTCTCTTAGAAAGGCTTGAACATGTTGCAGGGATCAAAGGAACAGCACTAGGCTGGTTTAAATCATATTTGTCTGATGGATTCCAGTTTGTTCATCTAAATGATAAATCATCTTCACTCTCAAGGGTTACTTGTGGAGTTCCACAGGGTTCTGTGCTTGGACCAATTCTTTTCACCATATATATGCTTCCAATTGGTAGAATCATTAGAGAGCATGGGATAAATTTCCACAGCTATGCCGATGATACACAACTATATTTATCCATAAATCCTGATGAACCCAGTCAGTTAGGTAGATTACAGGCATGTCTGGAAGACATAAAAACATGGATGAATCTAAACTTTTTGCTTTTAAATTCTGACAAGACAGAAGTTGCTGTCTTTGGACCAGAAGTTCTAAAAAAGAAACTGATTAGTCAATCACTTAATCTGGATGGCATTAAATTGGCCCCCAGTAATAACGTAAAGAACCTCGGCGTTATTTTTGACCAAGACTTGACATTTAAATCCCATATTAAACAGGTTTCTAGGATTTCCTTCTTTCACCTCCGGAATATTGTTAAAATTAGAAACATCATGTCCAGGAGTGATGCTGAGAAACTAGTCCATGCATTTGTTACCTCAAGGCTGGACTACTGTAATTCTTTACTATCAGGTAGTCCACAAAATGCCATTAAAAGCCTTCAGTTGATCCAAAATGCGGCAGCAAGAGTTCTGATGAATATTCAAAAGAGAGATCACATTTCTCCTGCTTTAGCTTCCCTTCTTTGGCTCCCTGTTAAATCCAGAATAGAATTTAAGATCTTTCTTCTTACATACAAAGCCCTCAATAATCAAGCTCCATCATACATCTGAGATCTAATTGTTCCATATGTTCCTAACAGAGCACTTCGCTCTCAGACTGCAGGTTTACTTGTAGTTCCTAGGATTTCTAAAAGTAGAATGGGAGGCAGATCTTTTAGTTATCAGGCTCCTCTCCTGTGGAACCAGCTCCCAGCTTTAGTCCGTGAGGCAGACACTCTGTTTACTGTTAAGGCCAGGCTTAAAACTTTCCTTTTTGATAAAGCTTATAGTTAGAGTGGCTAAGGTCATCCTGAGCTATCTCTGTAGTTATGCGGCTATAGGCTTAGACTGCTGGAGGAGAGACTTACCAATTTTCTTCACTCTGCTACTTCCTTTTCTCCTACGACTCTCCAGTTGTATTACAGTACATTCTGTTATTTCGACTGTTAACTTTGTTTTCTCTCAGTGTTTTTCTCTCCATAGAAGATATACCTGGTCTGGTATCCTGCTTGGCTGCAATGCCCTGTTGGACGGGGGGCATCGACTGAGATGATCCTCCCAGTAACTGAACATCCACTGTGTCCTGTTATCAACTTTTTACTTTCTGTAACATAGAAAGTTATCTTATATCAGATCTTCTGTTCCTTCTGTTTCTGCTCTGTCTTCTCAAACCCCCAGACGGTCGTGGCAGATGGCCGCTCCTACTGAGCCTGGTTCTGTTGGAGGTTTCTTCCTGTTAAAGGGGAGTTTTTCCTCTCCACCGTTGCTTCATGCTTGCTCAGTATGAGGGATTGCTGAAGGATTGCTGTGGTTGGAAAGTCTGCATCAACGGGGCCCA
Organism: Valencia hispanica; assembly: GCA_963556495.2. Classification (NCBI taxonomy): domain Eukaryota; kingdom Metazoa; phylum Chordata; class Actinopteri; order Cyprinodontiformes; family Valenciidae; genus Valencia; species Valencia hispanica. Next base: position 30,688,351 of record OY747704.1, read on the forward strand.
ACCTCACGCCAATGACTGACGCAATCTGCTGGGATTCCTTAAATAGGAAACTTTTTAACTGATTGGAATGTTTGTATAAATGTATTGAAATGACTTCTTGTTAAGTGCCTTTAGATGACATCTGTTGTGAATTGGCGCTATATAAATAAACTGAATTGAAATTTAAAATTAATGCAGAGCTCCACACCTCAGGAGGGAGAATCTGCCTTTACAGAAGAGCGACAAGAAGGAAGCTCCTAATTACACTGCCACTCCCATGTTTCATCATGGGTGTGGCAGTGTCATGCTGTGGGAGATGTTTTTTTCAGAGGAAAGAGCTGAAGAAAGTTTGTGGAGTTAAAAAGAAATACTAACAACAAAACATGGGAAAATCCTCCATCTTTTTCCTTCCACTTCACAGTCATTCACTACTTTGTGTTGTTCTATCATGGGTAGACAAATCCACACACAAAAAATGCACTGTGGTTTATGGTCATAAATAGAAAAACTGTGAAAGCCTTAAAGGATTATGAATAATTTTGTGATGCATTGTATTCATAAGTCAATGTAACACAGTATTTTGCAGGTAGACAGTGAATTTGTCTTCAAAGCTTAAAGTTTTCAAAAAAGTAAACTACTTAATGTCAGATGATATGTTGTTACACAACATGACATCATGTAATTACAAACATTAATAAATACATTTTTTAAAGGCACTAAGAAGAAAGAGGAGTCAAAGTCACAATTTATTTTTTTTGCTGACATCGTTTAAAGTTATTTGCTCACCAGTCCGTCAGCCATGGTAAGTATGTTTTACCTTCCACCATGAGAGCTGTGTTGAACCAGCCAAACCTGAAGAAATAAAGTGTTTCATTGGTAATTAAGCCTGATTAGAAGATAACTAAACAAAACTCAAAATACATGCTATATGCCAAGAAGAAGATATGTTTAGCTAGACCTACTGAAATAATTAATTTACTATCTTCATTTATGTGTCACTGGAGAATATGGGTTGCATTTTTATATTTGCTGTTACACTGGGAACATAAGGGACACAGATGGCTGCTTGACTAGTATTTATGGCAGTTTCTGGAGGAACTCACTTGTATCCAGGAAACATTTGCAGCTCTCGTTCTGTGAGCTGTCTGAAGCCCAGGACAATGTCCTTAAATGAGGGCTCCTGGAATCAAAAACAAGTTTACTACGAAAATGCAACACCAAAATTGTCTTATTTGTGTGAGTGTAAGGAATCCCAATTAACTCTGTGTGTAACCCCAACCCTTAGTGAGGCCTCTCTATTGATGTTTCCCAACCACTGCTGGCAACCCTCCTTTGTTTATCTGAACAAAGCTGTACTTCAATGTAGCTGAAAACCATTGAACTATTATCTATGACTGACAACGAACTTGTATGTGATATCTGTATAAATAATCTTTAGGAGATTAAAATTTAGCTTTGCTCTTTGTTGTAAAAAAGGCTAAGGAGTCCAAGTCTTATCTTTAATGTCATATTTATAGTAAATTTTGCAAGATCAAAGCAGTACTCACTGGAAGGGGTTCAGTGCAGAGGTTGTAGCCTGATTGGAGGAATATACCCATTTTTACAGCCTCAGGTGAGCTGAGCCAGTTTAGCAGGTAGTCAAAGGTCTCCTTGTTCCACTTTCTAAAGACAGAAACAGACAGACTGTCACTTTTGGAGATAAAGACAAAAATTAACTGACAATAAAAGAGACTACACTCACGTCTCCTGGATGTTGCCCTTATCATAGAGGTAAGGCTGCCAGAAGCCAGCGGCTCCATCGCTGGTGGTCAGAGGGGTGAAGCGGTCTGCATACACCTCAATGGTCAGTGGGCTGACTATGGAGTGGTACTTCTCATAGATGCTCTGAGCTGTTGACAGACCAATGACTCCAGCTCCAATCACTGCCACCCGCATCTTTGCACTGAAACGACACACATCAACACTTGCTTACTAAAAATTACTGCTTTGTGCGCACAGATAAACTACACAAGGGGTTAATACCACCCCACAAAACATTGGAAAGCTATTTAATTCTTCTACCAATGCATGATAATGCATGAAATTGTGCATGAATGAAATCAGATGTACCGAGAGAAAAGAAGTTACAGGATTCTCCAATCGGAAAAAATAAAATGCAGAGACCAGACCGGTGCAGACCCAACAAAAATAATGAGGACATGTTCCTCAGATCTGCGAACTTTGTGCAGTCCACATGCAGAGTTTTATGTAACAAGGTGCAACGAGTTGCACAAATATACATTTTGGTTAGAAAGCGATATAAGTATATTTTAAAATGACAGAAAGAGAAGCAGAATTCTGAAAGTTATGATAAATCCCTTAAATCACAGAAAATGGGTTTATAAAACATTATTTTATTGACTTACCTTAGGATCAAGTAACTACAGAACTGCTAACTACTCCCTGTCACTGAACGAGTTCCATTTTTCAGGATCACATGGAGGAGGGTGGAGCCTGCAGCCAATCAGCTGCGATCGTGTTGTGTTCACGTCCCACCGTTAAAAGCACGACAAGAGCTGTGCATTGAGGTATGAAGGCACGCCTCACTTGTCATTTAAAGTCATTGACATGATATTTACCTGGCCATATAAACCAAGCATTTTGGAAGAAAGAGGCAGACATCTTCAAGTGTTGTGGCTGAAAATAGACGAAAAACGTTTTCTATACCAAGATAATTTTTTCATAGCAAAAGTCTTTGTGTTTTGGTTACACCAATCCCTTATGTACATTTTTTTACTTTGTCTTATTAAAATATTATGTGTTTAGTGTACTGGAAGTAAAAAAAAGTCACAATAAAAGAATAACAAAAAAAAATAGTTTCTTGTGGCCTGAGATGTAAAATGTTTGGACACCACTGTTCTGTTCATTCTTCTTCAGATCCTGAAATCAAAGTTATCAGATCAAAGATAATCTGAGCAGAACATCCATCAGTCTATTGTGGACAAGAAATATTTCAATGCTTTTTGGCTTCAAAAAAGTTAGACACCAGCACTCAACTGACAACCTGTCCATGGTGTACCCTGTCTCTCACCTAATGTACAGTGGAGGGAGGAACACACACACACACACACACACACACACACACACACACACACACACACACACACACACACACACACACACACACACACACACACACACACACACACACACACACACACACACACACACAAGTAAGTCTGTATTGCTACCCATATTAGGACTTTATATTGACTTCCAATCATTTTAATAGCTACATTTATGCCTAACCCAAACCCTAACCCTAACCATTACCAGTTTATTCCTAACCCTAACCTTAACCAAAACATAATTCACACCATACCTCTAACCCCTAACCCTAAAAAAGGGGGTCCACTATATTAGGACCGGGCTTTGGTCCCTACAAGGTCCCTCGGCCTTCAGAAGGTTAGCGAATATGCCAGAAAAGGTCCTAAATAGGATAGCTATACAAGAACACACACCAAATATATCTTACATTGCATGTCAGGTTTGAACCGTCTAGACAACTCAGATTATCAGTCTCAGGGAGCTGTATGAATAAACGGGTTTAGATGACTGATAGATGGATCTTCACGTAGGACTACAAATAAACAAGGTGAGGCAGTCTTGAACTTCTATGTTGGTCAACTCAGCAACCACCTCCCTGAAAACTTGAGACTTGCCAAAAATTTTAATTAGTAGTCAGACTATACTGCAGCTTCTTCCTAAAGGCCACTGATTACTTTATAAGTCAATTTTTATCATGTCTTAGCTAATAATTTGTTTTAAATGTAAATTTTAATCGATTTTACTATACCTTCCTTTATGTAGTGCTTAAATTTTACTTTTAATATATTTTTTTCTCTTATGCAATGCTGTTTGACTTTTCCATATATATTTTCTTGTGCTTTGATGTATTTGTGTGCATGACTGGTGCTATACAAATTAACTTAGCACTTGCTCATTCTACTTCTATCAATTTAAATTTCTGTTCCTGCATGAAATTCACTGCATTCAGTGTTTCAAGCTTCCTGTCTGGAGATATCCTGTTCCATAATTTCAAGCAAATAATAATGGTAATAAAATAATAGTAAATTTACAGAACGTAAACAGCACATGGTAAAACATTATAGTCCCTTGTTAAGCCCTGTTTATTCTCTTCATTTAAGTCATAGAGGAGCTATAAAGTGTCACAACACAGGGATTTATTCAGTCATGTATGTGGCAATGGTCTGTAAAGTGATGCAATGGTGCAGCAAGGGTAACTTCTTCTTATCACAGCAATCAAAACGGATAAGATAGATGTCAAGTTAGACTTCCACTATGTCTTAGAAACCGTATAAATTTATAGAATCCCAAACTCATGTACCAAAGCTAATAGGAGAAAAGCTTGAAGGTTAACTGGAATTACTTTTGTTTTCATTTTATGCTATCTAAAAAAAAAACAGAAATAGTATACAGGTGTATCCTTTATCTCAATACACTTGGAAATCTTGGAACCTACATTTTGTTATTGTTTAGAATGGTATAGATGTTCACTTCTGGTATTTGCCACTATTGTACAGTTTTTATCTTTCATATTTTGCTATTTTTTAAATGTTTTTATCTTGTGGGTTTCGTTTGCCTACAGTTTGCTGCTCATACTCTGGCTATTTCTCCGCTGAGGGAAAAATAAAGTTTTCTGTTCTACTCATTCAGTCTACTCGTTTATTTAGCTTATCATATTTTGCTGTTCTGTCTTCTCTTCTAGGGATTTCAATTATTTTATTTTCAATACTACTTTCATTTCTGTTATATCACTAGTGTAGTAATATCATATCACATCACTAATTCATAGCTCACTTTGTATTGTATTACCATACTTTCTCTTACATGTAGCCTATCTGAACTCTTTTTGCATTGTCTAAAGTGCAGGAAGACAGGAAACATACTTTGATGCAGAAATAAATATGTTTGATAAAAGAAACGAAAACTTAAAAAACAATGTCCAGAGTCCTAGAAAATCCCAAATCCGAAAACGTGAGATAAAGGGCAGACGGACAGGAATAAAAAAAATTGAAACATTAAATATAGACAAACAGACAACAGAATGCTATTCTATTCTGTTCTGCTTTTTATTAATGTACACTAATTTCCTTTCTCTTCTGAACTCTTCTATTTGAAATCAATGATGTATAAGTAGGCCTATTACTTTACTTTAGCCATAAATCAAATGTTTTAGATATTTCTTTTTTTGTATAAGATTTTCTTCTAATTGAATAAATGAATTTGAATAAATGTCAATATTTTAATTCAATTGGTTATGTACAAGACAATTACTTGTCATTTGTGTCCCAGGTATTCAGTAATGTATGTGTAGCTCTGTAACATTTACGAGAGTCCCATAGGGCTACACGGTGCCTTGAAAGCAGCTCTTCCTGCACACACACGAGTCCCATCCTGCAGGATAACACCCCGGTCCGCCTCCCTCCTTCACACCCCGTTAGCCCCGGCAGCTAGCTGCAGCTCTCCAGGCCACAGCGGCCGCCCCGGTGTCGGTGCAGCATCCGCAGCCTCCAGCCATGGCGTTGGTAACACTGCAGCGGTCCCCGACTCCGAGCGCCGCGTCCACCGCCAGCACAACAACCACGACCGCGGGGGAGGTCAGTTTCTGCCCCGGAAAGGGGGCAGCTAAATTGATGCCCCGGTGTGGTGGTCTAGCCGGGTAGCAGCGAGGATGAGGAGGATGTTGCTGGAGGAAGGGCCGCTGATTGAAGCTAAATTAGCAGCGTTAGTTATCATGTTATGCTAGGCTTTATCACGCTATGCTAAGCTGTTAGCTATCATATGCGTTCCTTATTTTCATTAAAAATTAAGCTACAGTGTGTAATAAATCAGCAGATCGTTATGCAGAGTGATAAAAAGTGTTAAATTCCTCAGTTACAATGTTGAAATGTGCTAATGTTAGTTTATTATAATCCTAACACCTAATGAATGATAAAAGCTGTATCTAACGTTAATGTTAGCTGCTTATGACGTGACTGACTCATTTAATAATCTGGGTTTTGTTTACATCTTGTTTATAAAAAAAAAAAAAAGAAAAGAATAAGAGTGTGTTGTTTACAAAGATTTAGGTTTGTTAAATGCACACTTCCCCGTGTTAAATTCTGAATTATAAATAAATTTCCAGCTAAAGTGTCTAATTATTAGTTACAAACACACCAAACCTCGCTCTGGATATATGCGGTGCAGTTTGGTCATTTCCTCTATGGGAATTAGATCTCAACAACGAAACACTTTCTTTAAGAGAAAAATCAGCGTGATTATAACTGATCTATATTGATACAAAATAGTCAATAATTATATTCTGAGTTTCTTGTTTTTTTGGTCACTAACGTGTTGAAAAAGTGTTCCACTCATTTCATCAATCACACCCGGGTTCTTTTACTACGTCCAAGCACAGATCATAGTAGCCAGGCGGGGGCGCTACGTACTACTGATAAACACATGAGCTCACCTTGTTTTGCTCTGCATGCAATCACAGAAAGCAGGAATGAATTTGCATTGATTTACAGCTCTAGACATGAAGACCATATTTTTTGTTTTTGAGCTTTTCTTTGGAAGCAATGCTTATTGTCTTGCAGAAAAACAACAACAACTTTGCAGTTTTTTTGCTACATGGTCAAGCTTTTATAGCACTTGTATGCCTCAGCATAGTTCCTGTTTAAAAATAGACCTTGGCCTGCGTGGGATTAGTTTTGTGTTGTCTGTGTACCTCGCTGCTGCTTTGAATGTTGTGCTCAGGTGTGATAGAAAATGCTGAGTGAAATCTGCCGCAGCCATGATGTCATCTGTTCACAAGATGGTGGGGGGGCTGGAGGAGCCGAGCTTTGCTGGAGTGAAGGGAAAAAGAGCTTATGTAAACAGGCACATAGGGGGGTGCTGGCTCAAAGTGATGAGGTAGCTGAGATCATTTAACCCTAATGCACAGTAATGGAGACAAACATTGTCATACATTTTTTTGTGATTTGCTGGATTTGTGCCCAGTAACAGAAATCAATTTATTGTTTGAAAGCATTTTAATTTTTTTAAATTAAGAGTACCTTAGCAGTAGAGAGGAAGTTTTAGTAAAGGTCTGAAAGCTTCTTTGGCTGCTGCCGCTGCAGTTTATAAAAAAAAGAAAGAAAAAAATGCACAAAACAAACAACATTTCACATGTCGTGTATGACTCAAATTCATCGTCTTTGTACCTAAAAGGACATTTCTCTCGTTGGGTTTGTGCTCCCTATTCCAGTGTGATGAAAGAAACAAAGACCATTGTGACTAAATTTGGTAGTTTGTCTTTTTGATGGAAAAGAGTGGGGCAATTTGTCAAATTTTGCTGTTACAAGATCCACAAGTTTTGCCACAGGTATTTTTAAAAGGATCTCTGCTATAGTGCTGCTGTTGGCATTGAGCGATTAGGCTATAGTTAGGAAAAGTTAGTTTGAAGTTAAGATTAAGTTAAAAGATTAGATTTTGATTTGGAAAAAAAGAAAAATTTTATTTTTGAGAAACCAAGTTTATCTATCTGTTGCAGCTCCACTTTGTTTACATTTAGTTTTTCATACCTATTCAGCTGACGTTTTGTTTTCTCAAAAGTTTTCCAGAGATTGGTTATTCCAGCCCTCGAGGGTCAGTGTGCTGCCTGTTTTAGGTGCGTCCTCCTTTCAGCGTACCTGATTAAAGTGCACAGTTCCTACTAAATCTTAAAAAGTCTGGAGAGAAAAATTATTTGACTTTTATAATTTTCAAGGTCTGGAAAGTATGGAAAACCAGACAATTCAATGTGGGAAAATGTTTTAATTTCCAGAAATTATCAGCTGTATTCCATTTCTGAAACACAAAAATCTAAGTTTTAACAAGTGTTTTTAAAATAATTTTATATTTAAATTCTATAATTTTATTCATTGCTTTGCCAAATCAAAAAAAGATGACTAGCCTCCATCCTACTTTAAATCAGGGTTTAAAGAAAGAAAAAAAATTCCTTCATTAATTTTATTTTCACAGAGTAACAGTGTCAAAGTCAACAACGTGATAACTGATTCCAGAAAGCAGTGAAACATCCCCACACTGGAGCTTTAAAAGCTAAACTAATACTAAATACCGTTATTTCCTGATTTGTGGAGCAGACCGATGGTAAAACCTGTCTGCTGTATGATGATTTTTAAAATTAATCTATTTAGGATTCAAATGTCCAAAATGATATAAAAATGATTTCAAAAAATCACCCCAAAAGAGGTTGAATTATCTGGTCAGCCTCTTACAAGAGCCACTGGAGCTTCCTGATGACTGGTCCTTCACTCAGATGTGTTCAGGAAGGCAAAAACTAAAACCTGCAAGACACAGGCTCTGTAGGGCTTGAATTGCCCACCACTAAGGATGAAGCATCTGTCCATCAGCTAAGTTTAATGTGTGTTTCACGATCAAAGTGTATCCAGTGCAGTATCACTCATTTCTTTTTATCTTGTTTGCAGGACTTTGGGAGTGACGATGAACGGCGAGTAAATCAGAGGTACGTTCATGTCTAAAGTGCAGCTATGGCCCTATGTTGCATGGTCCCTTTAACGCGTATTAAGCAGGTGTTATTTACAGACTGCCTGCATCTGTTTTTGACTCATGCTGTGAAATCTTGAGTGGCGGCAGACTCTCTGGCATCGACAAATAGGAGCAAGTGTTGTAAAACACCTGTTTGTCTGTCTGTTTGGCACGTTTTTTTCTTTTTAATAGCCAACTGCAACATTCGTGTTACTTTCCCTGAAGGAATATATTGACTGGTGTGTCTGTCTGTTTGCTTTTCCACACTTTTTCCTTTTTCTTCTTTGAACACACCATGTGCTTTTTACTTATTGACACTATGAATGAATAAGTTTATAATTTTTACTTTTTCTCTGTTTTTTTTCAAGCCCTATATTTAGTATTTCACATTTGATGAGGGAAAAAATTAACATTAAAACTCAGTGTTCACACAATAGTTCCTTTACATAATGGAATGTCTGATATAAGCCCTCCAAATTTATTTGCAACCCTGGTAAATGCAAAGTCTATATTTGTTGCTGTAGGGTACACTCACACGTAAAACTAGAATAAAATGCTTTAAAAAACACCCCACTTTAATAAATATACTTTTAGATGAAATCATATGTACCACAATTGTTGGTACACCTGATGGCTTCTAAACCAAAATGCCATAATTCAGACTTAGTATGCAATACTGAGTGAAATTAATATTTTTGTTCTTCAACATTTAATTCAATTAATACAGATAAAATAAAAATTATGTTATGCTGACTTTATGATCAGTTCTTTGAATGTTGTACACTAGGGATGGGAAATTATTGTATCAGACAAATTCAAACCAGAATTTGAACTTTTGTCTTTATTGCATTAAATTGTGAAACAATATTGTGATAAAATGTTAGGTCACCCATTGCTAGCTAGCTCTGGCTTATGCTAATTTAGCAGATAAAAGGCTATTATTATTATTATTATTATTATTATTATTATTATTATTATTATTATTATTATTATTATTATTATTATTATTATTATTATTATTATTATTATTATTTAAGTCATTCTTTCGTTTGACTCAAAGTCATTAACACAGCCCACCAAAACTGATATTATTATACACCATATTCTGACCATGTGGCCATTTGATTTTCTTCTTGTGGGAGAGATTTATTGAAATATAACTAAGTCGTGAAGTTTCAGATTTGCAGAATGAAAGAATGACGAGGCTCCCTTTAGTCTCTTCTCCAACTCACAGTTTTTCACCCAGCATTTGGTTAAAACTACCCAACTGATGCCCCAACAGCACAAACTTTCTGCATGCGTGTTGACCACAATAATTGTAATTACGAAGATTTTTTTCCACCATCAAGCATCCCTAACAGATTTAATCACACAAGGTTCACAGCAAAACTCAGTAACAGTTTATTATGATGTAAATATTTGTTATAATTATGCAAAGCAAGTACAGTCAGGCTCAGTTTGACTCAGTTTGTAACTCAGCCCCTGTGAAGCAAACACAGGGATTTAATTTCAGTTCAGATCTAATCAGTACAAAAGCTTCTTTCACAGCCCGTCAGCCCAAAACTTAGTTGTCAAGAAAATAACACAGTGGGAGTTTATATGTCACTCATTTTGACAAAGACCTTTTTGCTTTTGTGAACATGGGTTGTCCTTTTCATGAGTCCTATAATCCTACACACATTTATTCCTACAAACTTTCCCTCAGAAGAAATGTGAACTGACGGAAACTACATCATCCAAGCTGTTCTGCTTGTTTTCCGTTATGCAACAGCCTATGGAATGTCCTCGGGTAATGCATGATCTATGCATGCTGCGAGTCCTGACTTGCATCAAGATTTCTGCCATTTTTTGAGGGCTCAGTAAGGCGCGTTAGGAAATAAAACCGGCAGTAAATTTATGCTTATAGATGGATTAGGTTGTTGCTTATTTGATAGTTGTATTTAGCAGGGTGTGCTCATCTAACACACGACTTGAGAGGTAGCATCTGTTGATGGATGTCGGATGTTCTGCCAAATGGGGATGCTTTCTGGCTGACCTTAATAATGATGAAAGCCAAGATAGTTGATGAATGCCAACATAAACATTGTGCAGGTGTCTTTGGAAATCAACCAAAGAATGATTTCATTTAACTGGCTTGTAAACAGAAAAAATGGGCAAGGCACTTTAGCTTAAAGTTGAGGCCAGAGTCTAGCTTTCAACATTGTTTGTAATATTGCCAAAGATTCACCAATCAGGCAGATTGGAATTGATCATTTTCTCTTCATCAGCTCTGACTGATGTCAGGTCAAACACAGAAGAATCAGATTTTGTATCAAAACTAAGAACCTTCACTATTTTCTGCATTATTTTCAACAGCATTCATTTTAAGGCATTTTATTTTGAGTTTAGTGAAAATCAGATTGTGGTTTGGGACATATGCTTTAGTGCATAAATAATGATAATTTTTGTTTGTTATAGTCCCTGGCAGAGGTGGGACCAAGTGATTATTTTGCATGTCATAGGTAAGTCTCAAGTCTTTCGACACAAGTGTCAAATTGAATCCAAAGTAAAAACGTGCAAGTCCTGAGTCAAGTCCCAACTCTTACATTTTGGGCGATTTTACATTTCACAGTAAATATTAACCTAATAAATAACTCTGGAAATGTGATATTTCCGCCCTTTTCTCTGCACCCTACCCAGCTCTTTTTACAATAAAAACCTTTAAAGGAAAATATTTCTGAACGACTGTTGTTAGATATTTATTTTTAAGCAGAGAACGAGAACACACAACAGTTTTGGTCATGTTTCCAAATGACTTTCCAGACTTGTTTTTCAAAAAAGCAAGCAAAGGAAAAAATTTTTTAGGTTGTAAAATGAGAATAAGCTGAGAATAAATATCCATTAGTTGATTTATCTTCTTTACAGTTAAATAAATAAAAAATAGATCATACTATTCATGATCATATTATTTCTGAAATTTTCACGTGTTGATGTCTAAAATCATTTGTTTTTATCTTCAGAAAGTAAGGGATTTAATTCCAGCTAAACAACAAAAACTAACCTTGTTTTACTCATCAAACAAAATATATTTGCCACGATAGCGTGGAAAAAAGTTAGGACACCCTAGCCCCTAATAGGAAGTCTTACCCCCTTTGGTTGAAATAACTAGGGGTGCTTCTTTCAGGGGTTTTTGCATTGGATTTTATGGTAGTGAGCTGACCAGGTTCTGCTGCAGCAAACAATCCCCAAACCATGACACTTATGCCTGAATGTGTCATTGTTGGCAAGAGGTTATTTCCTAGAAAGCTGTATTTGATTTATACTAAAACATGTCCTCTGTTCTGGTGTCTAATTTATTTCATTTTGAATTAATCTTTCCAAAGAACATTATTATCCAGAAGTCTTAGTCTTTGTCTTTGTTGGCCAGACCTTGGCATGGTGGCCATTGGTTTTCTGTTTGGTGAAGTGGCTTATTGCAAATTCTGTTCAATTTCTTTCCTTTTTTTATCCCTTTCTTGTACTTTATGTTGATAAGTCAGATGATCATAGGTATTTTCCCCACTGGTGGTCAGTTTATTCCTTGGTTCTGCTCTCCAGTAACTTCAATAGAAGTTTTAAATTTAGGGATTCTGGATTAATTTGAAACGTACAGCCTGTTTAAAACTGTGTGGAAATTAGTCAGATTAATGTTGATTTAAGGAATGTATCAGAAAAACTTTTTGTTTGGTGGAACATATCGAGTATTTTTAAGTCACAAGGTTCAAGTTCGAGTCGAGTTTCAAGTCTTTTTATGATTTCATCAACTTGACTATAAAGTCCTTAAATTTGACTCGGGTCCAACTGCTGGTTGTTATAATAAAATGGAAAAACAGAATTGGTCGGTATTGAAATTGACAGGTTAAGACCTCCAATAAAACCAGAATTTTGTGTTGGCTGGAAAACCTGATAGCACCACCTAATACTAATATATATTGGGAAATATGTATTCAAACTACAGTAGAACTAGCACATATTGGTCACCTTTTTTCCTCTTGTGTTTTTTTTTTGTTACATTCATGATGTCATCTTGCTCAGGCCCACCATCTGATACCTGAGGAGGGTCTTCCCGCCCATTGTTTAGTGAGAAAAGTGTCAGTGTAGAAAATGCTGGTGTTATGTAACGGAGAACCTCCAGAGGGTTTTTCTCTCTCCCCCAAAAGTGTTGCTGTGTGCGAAACATGACTAAACCAACCTGGTAACAGCTTCTGAGTGGCCTCTTTACAGTGCAACTCGGAGCAGCTGTCTCACATGTTCACCCAGCAACTCTAGGTAGTGGCTTAGAGGACATCTGGTCCTGTTTTCCCCTGTCCAGATCCATCTGGATGCCTACAGAGCAACAAATTATAGCGTAACGTGGAGCTATGCCATCATCCATACCAAATTCTTCTAAAGCTGGACTTTAGTTTCGGGGGGAAGTTTCTTTATGCACCAGGAGGGATATAATAAGCTGCTAGAAGCTTCAAATGGACATTATTGAACCTCTGTAGGTTTGTTGAATATCAGAATTTCATTAAATTATATTTGTTTTGTCTTTCATCAATCTGGAATCTATTTACATAAATATATTAAAATGTTACAATCCTTTTCGCATCCAAGGGATTTCCCCCAAAGTTTGGGGATAAATAGGACACAAAAGGTGTGCCCTCCTTAACCGGCTATAATCTCCAATAATCTCAGACAGCGTGTTTGATGGCATGTGAGTGAGTGACAACTAGCACCAGCCACTTGAAGGAAAGAGATAATCCTTCCCCCTATAAGCTCGCCTATAATGAGATTTGGGACAATGCCAGCTCTTCTTCATTGCCAGCTCCACCTTTCTTTGCTTGACTTCTGCTAAGCCACTACCATGAAGTCTGAAGACCCCCGCAGTGGCTTCCACCTTTAGGTGTCCTATTTGGATGCTTTTTGCCGAAACCAAGACGTTTCTCTTTTTGTGTTGTAAAAAAAAAAAAAAGACATAAGGACTGGCTTTTGAAACGGACATTTTTGCATTAACTTCGGAGGAAACCTTTACCTTGTTCAGATTCTAAACTAAAGTTTAAGGAGAGTGCCGGCTTGCGTTCACACTGATAGTCACCCACCTGATGAGTTATTATTAGCCTCTAGATTCTTGCTCACAGACTTCTTTAGACTACAAAAAGATTGTGACAGAGACAAGGCGCACTGAGGAACTTAAGGACACGGGCCATGTGTGCTTGAGGCACCGGGTGGAGGCTGCAGTGCGTCCCTGCAGGCAGGGGGTGGGGGTGTGCTGACTCACAAACAGAGACGCTCAGAAGAGGGGAGGAGGAGGAAGAGGCGATCAGAGGGAGGGGCCTATGAACAGACGGCACAGCTCCGCTGAGCAGCCCAGATGAGTTCAGACTGTCTGTCAGTCTGTCACTCAAAGCCACTGGGATTGACCTGAAGCTATAACTACTCCTTTTTTCCCCCTCCTCAACTGTTTCTGGATGTGGATGAAGAGGAGTTAGCGGGGTACCAGGCAGGCCTAGGTGATACTGCGGTGAACAGGATGCATCTGGTCGTAGAGCCCTTCCAGGAGGCCGTGATGAAGATGCTACCTTATTTTGTGGAGAATGCCGTTTTGACCCAAAATGAGATAAACCGCATGTGAGTGTTGATACCTTTTCTTAAGAAGATTAAACGCTTCACAGACACAATTTTCAACAGTTTCTGGAGCAATTCCCGTTTGATTCATGTCCGTGTTATCAACTTCTTGCCTGAATGTTCTCACTCTAAAGCGGAAGCTGCAGGCACCTTCATGGTACACAGGTCTTCTGTTGAAGTCTGGATTTACTTTGATAGTACATGTATTTTTAGCCCTAGCATTTGTGGAGAAGTTGATAGCAGGGTGCTGCAGAGAAAAAGCAAAGTTAAGACTGTGTGTTTAGGATGTCTGTAGTTGGACGGCTCTTGATTTACAAAAAAAAAAGTTTTAAAATTTCACATTTCTAAAAAAATTATAAATTATCAGCCTGAATTTGTACAGGATATTGTGATGGGGCAGCTGCCCCAGGCTTGTTCTTGCTTTTGCAACTAGACTCTCCTTCACACACATCAAACATAGAACAAAGTAAGACTGTAAATGCACTAAAGTGACACAAAAGCTCTCGTTGAAAATTGTCCACCCCCGTTTTCTGCTTTTTGCAGCTCTGGGGGTGGTCAGAATTTATTGTGGGGTGCACAAAATGAAACCCATTGTTCCCACATAATGTTCTGTTTGGTTCAGGGCCTTTTAGCTGCATGTGGGCTTTGACTGTCGGACCAAAACGACAGGAAGCTTAGTCAGATTTTTCTTGGAGATGTATACAGTAACTCATAACATTTTCAGGATGAGAGATTTCTGCAAAGTCTGAATCAAATGCAATGCAATCTGCTGGGTTCACTCAGGCTTGATACTATAGGATTAGATTGGATAGATAATAATTGGATTCCTTCATAATTTGACGTCCAGATCATCTTATAAAATGCCTTGAGATAAAATTTGTTGTGAATCGGTGCTGTACACTGTAAATAGAGCTCTGCTATATATTGAATCCCAATCATCGACAAAATGTTCTTTTGTCTACTATCACAATCGCAAAGGACAGCTTGACTGCAATATTTGGTATTATATTTCCAGTGCCATGCATTCATTCTGTGCTCATAAATACTTTATTTGACCAGCGGGTCCAGCGTGATTGGCTCTCTCTGCCTTTGATGCTAAAAACCTGATTTTAGTGACTGAGCTGCCAAAACCGAAGGAGAGTGGTCAGGAAATCATGATGATGGAAAAGAAAGAAAAGTGAAGGAAACCCGTGGTTTGGGCTCCTTTAAACTGTCTTCAGTCTCTATCTGAATTCAATGATGTCATGGCAGCAGTATTTACAGACAGGTTTGTCTTTGGCACATGTAAGGATTTGTTTTGATTTTGTCACTCAACGGTTTTGTACTTTCTTAGTAAAGACCTGGCTCGCCAGACTGCACACTTTGAATACACGGTACAAGTGTTCCACCCTGCTGTCAACTAGATTTACGGATATGTTCACATTTCTCTCCAGTAAATTGAAATGACTAAACTCAGCCTGAAGGAAATATTTTTTATTTATCAAAGCTCTTGATATGTATTGGATGCCTATTAAAAATACTTTTTTTTTTCTTTTGCCAACTTGTTATTGCTTGTTGCGAAAGAACTGTAGTTAGGTCAGTAGCCCCAGCCAGCAAAGACCTGACAAGTCAGATCTGAGTGTGAAGCCCATGCAGCAGCAGAAAGAAGATAGATAAGCACTCAGTTCAAAGCATCAATCCTGAGGTCTGCTTCTGTAACGTGGCAGCTTGGCTACTCCTCTGAATTGGCCGGAAGCAGACAGCCATGATTTATGATTGTCTCGTTGGCTCCATCAAACTGCACAAAAAAATCCAGTTAAAGCTAGAAGTGTTGCTTTTTTCCTCAGGTGTCATCACTATTTCACTTATTTGCTCATTATGCACATTAGACTGAATCATGGAGTCTGATTTACAGTGTTTCTGTTTTAACATTTCTCTCTCTGTTTGTTTGCAGTTTGAGCGAGAGCTTCTTCATGGTGAAGGGCGCCGCTCTCTTCTTGCAGCAAGGAAGCAGTCAGCAGGGCGAAAAAGCACATCCTCCTCACAAACATGCAGGTGAGAAGGAAACATGATTCTGTGTTAATCACTCAGCTTCAGTGTTCCTTAACGCTGCAGCAGATGTTTATAGCAGGGGTGAGAAGGATGGCGGGTGCGTCGTTGATAAGCATGTTCCAGACCCATAGCTTAGGCAGATTAAAGCTTAAATCCAGCGTATGGTAGCACAGTTAGTGGAACCTCTGTGGACGATTTAAGGAGGGCCTGAGCATTTGTGGAACCTCACGTGTGCTCTGCTGTTATCACATGGTACAGGACGGTTCTCAGGATTCCTTACATTTATTCCTACAATACCAGGGTAACAATCACAGTGTTTACTTTAGAGTTTTGTTTTTCTTTAGCTTTAACTCTTTACCTAGAGTTAAGGTACTCGTGCAAAAGTATAAACCCTGATGTGAAGTGGCTTGTATGGCTTATTGCATTGAGTCAGTCAGTCTGAAGGCCCATTACCATTAAATGTTTTTTTTATGCCACTATTGAAACCCACAATCGCTCCTTTAAAGATACAAGCCTACCTGCCAATACACATGCATGATGGGAATTCACCATGAGCCAACAGCATTTCTGCTGCCAAGTCATCTGGCAAACCGTGGCTGCGCCTGGCAGCTGTGTCCGTCTGTACTGGCCACTTTGTAAGGTAGCTCACATATCTGCCAGGCGTACTGTGTCGTCAGGAACTTTTGCCAGGGGAAATAGCTGTGTCATTTTTCAGGAACTGTGGTATTTAACCAAGATGTGGGAGGGAGGGAGGTTGACCTATAAGGAGTTCTTCGATAAAGGCTTTCTTGTTCTAAAAGCTGCTACTCTGCCATCTCCAACCTAAAGTTGATCATTAAACAGCTACACGACAGACCCTAGGGGTGCAAACAGGTTACTCTAGTTCCTGAGGTAATTTTTATCTCAGCTGACCACAGCCTTGACACATTTACCAGTTTATGTTGAAATCTACGTGAACGTCACTCTTTTCTTCAATGAAAAGGTTGCATTTACAGAAATCTGTGAACACATTTATCATCAGAATTAAAACTGAAATTAAAACTGTTTATAATTCACATAGGTCTGAAAACATTTAACCTGCTGAAACATGCTTAAACCCTGTATTATTTTAAGATGAAGACAAAATTATTGTGGAGTTTGCATTTTAATGTGTGTCTAGCATCTTATATTAGCATGGTTAGCATCAATGGGCCGTCAGCAGTAGTAAGTAGCCCCTTACCTTTACTCTGAGATTTCCAAAAGGCTGCCAAAGTTCCCAGATCCAGCATGTTTCACAACAGACAAAGGTTGACATTGCAAAATAATAAAATAGAGTAACTTTGCTGTAATACGTTTAGCCTTCCTGTTATTTCCTGAAATCTTGTGGAGAGTTCTCTTTCATGCTTGGAATTGATTATTACATTTCCTTTTGGGATTAATAGATTATTTTTTACATTGAATTTATTTCAATTCTTATTAAACCAGTAGTATGTGTAGTATAGTTTAGGTTATTTTTGTAAGCATGTTCCTTCAGTGTTTGAACACATAAGATGAAGAGGTATGTCCCGTTTTAAAGTAAGAGCCTTAATGAACAGCCACCTTTCTTCCACAGATAATAAAGTTTACTTGTAAGTGCATTCTTACATCTTTCCTCTGACTTCATGTTTTATCGCCGCACTGAGAGTGAAAACTGCAAACTTTTCCCACAGTAACAACCTTTCACTCTGAAGAATGTTGTTGTTAGTGTACCCTGTAACTATGATGCGTTCACTGAACAGAAAGAAAGACCCGATTTTTGATTTTCCAACTGGCCGCTTATCTGTCAGAACCTGTCAAGCTGAAAATTTTCAGATTCTGTCCATGGAAGGCACACGTTTAAAAAGTTTTGTGAAAATTGTTTTATAAAATTTGACTGAACCTAAAAAAATCCCTTTAACTGCTGCTTGGGATGCAGGTAAAAGCACCAACAGAGCTATTTCTGTTTTTTCTGAATTTTCTGTTACCATTCCCCTGTGTAAAATTTTTTAAATCCTTAATCTTTCCGTTTTATTATTGGTTTGTGTAATAAAGCGAAATAACATTGTGATATAAATACATTTATCTTAAATCTAATTGCCAATTATCATATAAAGATTTCTTGTATAAAAATGGGTAAAAGTAATAACTTGCTAACACCGTTTGATATTACGTATAAAACAAGTGCAAGGATTAATTGCCGACACATGAAAGTCACCTGTGGAGTTGAATGAGATCGCATCACGCTGCTGGAAGTCAGTCCTCAAAGTCAGCAGAATAGTAAACCTGTAACTCTTGTTTACCCACCATGGTTGTGCATCTTTTTTACCTGTTGTGGTGTATTTCAAAGTTGTTGGCTTACAGTCATCTGCTCTGTTGCATTGCTGCCGGTTACCTCTGGCAAGGAGGTTATGTTTTCGCCAGGGTTTGTTTGTCTGTTAGTTAGCAACATAAATCAAAACGTGACAGGTGGATCTTGATGACATTTTCAGGAATTGTCTGCAGTGGAACCAGGAACAAGTGATTAGAATCTTGGGGTAAGCCGAAAACCGCCATTACTGAAAAAGGGATTTCTGTGAATAACTAGCCTTGGCGAAGGCCTGCATTCTCCAAGTGCTTTTCTAGTTCCCCTCGTTTTATTATCCAGCTGCCAAGGGAGCAGAGAGGGAAGGAAGATGGGAAAATAAAATCTTGAATTGAGGTTTTGTGGTTGATGAAGTTCCTTGTGTAAAGTCATGGCACTATTGTTTGATCCTTTTGATTCTGTTAACAACGAATGTGATTTGATAATTAAACTTCACTCAGCGTAATAATTCATTTAAAAAGCAGCAAGCCTCAGTTGGTGCTTGGTGACGAATGAGGTGTTGGGGTTTTATACTTTTATCAGAGTGTGGAAACTCTTAGTTTCATAAGTTTATTACTTCTACAGCATACAATCAACCCTTGTAAATATTCTCATTGTTGTCAAACAACCTGTCTGTTGATGTTATTTTATAATAACTGACTCCAAACACTCCCTTCCTGAACAGGTGAACTACCTCAACACCTGCAGGTGATGATAAACATTCTCCGCTCAGAAGACAGAATCAAACTGGTAAGAGACGTCGGAAGCATAAAACCAAATCAAGCCGGTGATTTAAAAAGTCATTTTAACAAACTAATCAGTGCATTTTGTTGTGCACTTAGATGCTTATTTGCTCAATGTTATTGTTGTCTTGTTAGGGGGTTTAAGAGTATTGCAGAGTATTCTACCGTCTTTTTGTACAGCAGTCATGGTAATCACTGTGTATTTGTTTTGCTGTGTTAATAAATGACCCGTTGAAGAGGAAATTTGGTAATAACCTTTGTTTTCGCCTTGCAGGCAGTGCGTTTGGAGAGTGCGTGGTCAGACCGGGTGCGGTACATGGTGGTGGTGTACACTAGTGGCCGGCAGGACACAGAGGAGAACATCCTTTTAGGAATCGACTTCAACAACAAAGACTGGTACAAAGACACTCAGTTTCTTGGGTTTCACATTGTATAGGCTCTATTTTGCATATGTTCATTCTCCTGATGTTATTAGCAGAATTCCTACTCGGTCCTAAAAAGTCATAAAATCATTTTATTATTTTTTTCTAGATGAGTATTTAAAAAATCAATTTAATTGAAATATTTGAAAATTGTTTTTTTTTTTTTGGACTTTCCAATTTTATTCTTCGAGAGGCACCAATCAATCAACTAGGGATCTGAATTAGCCTTTATAACGCCTTTATTTTATGTTAGATTCAAACCCGCTATCTTCATTAAAGGAATCAGCAGGTAGGACTGCAATGATTTCCGAAAGAATTGAACAAGAAAAGCCTGCTCTTCGCATCTCTATCTGCACCTTATTCTATTATCTCAAAGATAAATATCCATTTGTTATTTAAACTGCTTTTTTTATTAATACTTGGATAACATCTTTAAACTTTGTTCTGCAATTTTAAAACTTAAGTTAATATCCATCTCTGATTATTTTGTTTCATGAACCTTCATACAGAAAACCATAAGAGCAATAAATATTCAGTCAATATTAAACAATATAGACTGGGCTACTTAACAGCTTTTTTTTTTAGATCAGAGCTTAAAGCTGGTCCTGTGGTTTTTAACCTAGATGTGGTTGAGATGCCAAACAAAGCATTGATATTTTTATTTTTAGATTATTTATTTATTTATTTATTTAAATTAAACAGGGATCAAACATAAGAATCTGTGATTTAAAGCATTTGTAATTAGTGTAGGGTTATCCAAATATCTTTTTTTATTATTATTATTACAGTGTTTATAAAAAATGTTTATATAAGATTATATAAGATTCTGTTGGATCAGAAAGTATAGCATTGAGTTCCCTTATGAACTATGGAACATAAAGATAATAAAACACAAGTGGGTAAATGTCTAGTAATTGGATATTGACTGAAATGTTCAAATTTGACTCTGATAAAGTAGAAAATTTTCAAATGGAAAGTTTGCAGCTACCACAGTAAAAAAATACTGAACAGTATGTAAGAGGATGGTCTATTTTCAACTCTGAGTCTCTGTTAATCTTTGTTTTTGACCAATAGATCATGTTCACTGAATTAATGGGTTGGAATTTATTGTAAACGTTTTATCAATTTAAAAATTCTGATCATTGAGAATAATCTTATTTTAGTCATCTAGCCTTCTGTCTGCAGAAAGAAAATCCCTAACATCTAATTTCCTATTTATTTCATTCTCAGACTCCTTTGTCTGTATTTCTAAAAGGATTCTCCTATGTTTTTATGCCAGTAAAAGCTGTTCAATCGGCATGGTGCTACCTCTTTGGAGCGATACCAAGATCCATCTGGATGGAGACGGGTGAGCCATTTAAGTCCTCTGTACCACTGTCAGAAAGAACAGGGAACACAGCTGCAACATTGTTTTTTTCTGATTTTTACCAAACCCCTGCATCAACTCCCTGACACTTTAGATGAGTTTGATTTACACAAGGCAGCATCTTCTCCCCGCCCCACTCACTCGGTCTCCCATCTGTTTTGTCTGCTCCTCAGGGGCTTCACTGTAAACACAGCAGGTCGGACTCATGTTTTCAAACCCGTGTCAGTCCAAGCTATGTGGTGAGTAATGATTAACCTGTTGAGTCACTTTGGTTGTCTGCTGCAGTTTACCTGGAATGGAATAGCACAGTAATTCCCCTGACAACCAGTCAGATTTACTTTAGTGATGCATGGGGGAAAAGTGTGCCACCTGCTGGCAGGAGAACATACCTGCATCTTTTTTTCCACACAGCCGACTTGTAAACACTAGATTAATTTGAATATTTCGCTTGCGTATATGAAGAATAGTCTCTACATCTCTTCATTTGTGTGATCATCAACAATTTAGGTCGGCGTTGCAGGTGCTGCACAAGGCTTGTGAGGTGTCACGCAGGTTTAACTACTTCCCTGGAGGCATGGCCCTCACCTGGATGGGATACTATGAGAGCTGCATCGCTTCTGAGCAGAGCTGCATCAACGAGTGGAACGCCATGAAGGACTTGGAGACCACGCGGCCAGATTCACCCATCATGTTTGTCGACAAGTAAGTTAACTCTATTCACCTTAGAAACCCCTCTCTCAGTGAGTACTAAAACAGTTTTATTAGAATGTACTCCAATTTGAAGAGTAAATATTTTTTCTGTGTTTGTAGGCCTTCAGAGAGGGAAAGGACGGAGTGCCTTATTAAATCCAAACTTAGAAGCATTATGACCTCCCAGGACCTTGAGAACGTCACCTGCAAACAGGTAAAAGCATATATGTTAGGAGTGCAATACAACTTCACTAGTCTCTTGATATATGTTTGTAAACACTGTAAAGAACACAGCTTTGCACCCTAACAGATGCTGGACTTTGTGTCCTGTTTGTAGCCTCCAATTTGTAGCTCAAACTACTGATGAGATGCGTCCTACTTGAACTCTTTTTTTCGTTTTTCTTTTTCTTTTTTTTTTCTTTTTTAACACTGTTTACATTTATTTAGAGCTGCCTTTGAGTAACTGATTAATAATAGCTGGGATGTCAAATGTTTTATTGTGTCGTATGTTATCTGTCTCTAATGTTGTGTTTTATGCTTTTACTGTTGTTTAATTCCTGCTTTTATTTTATCCCCAAATCATCCAAAGGACCTTGAATTGCCTTGTTGTTGAAGGTGTGCTATACGAAAAAAGTTGCCTTGACTTACCATGCCCAAAGCCCAATATTTTCATCCCTATATTTAAACTAAGGAAATGTGTTTGTTTTTTTATTTAAATTAAACTTAAACAATCTTGGTGTTTGATTCTAATGTAACATCTTCACTCCACAGTGACAGCTTCTAAAATTAGTTTTTTATCCTGATGTTACAGTCTCCACTTCATATTTTTATTTAATGATTAAATTAAAATTTGGTTAAACAGTTGGCTTACTTGCTTCTGAATTGAAGGTTTTGTTTTGCCTTTTTTGTTTGAAGGTTGGCCGATTAATCTGAAAGTTTTATTTTCTCAGATCGTCACACTTCCACATCTGTCTTGCCTTGCAGACAGTTGAACTTAAAACCTTGAAGCTTCCTCTGCACTGTCGGCAGAGTTCATGTGTTTTATATTGGAAAAACCATTGGGACCGAAATAAAGGCATGCTGTTTACTTTTTTGTTTCAGATCCGAACTGAGCTGGAGCAGCACATGAACTGCAACTTGAAAGAGTACAAGGAGTTCATTGACAATGAGATGCTGCTGATCCTCGGCCAGATGGACAAAGCCACTCTCATTTTTGACCACGTCTACCTGGTGGGGAACATTAAACCCTTCTCTACGTTCACAAAAAATGTCTCCAGGATTTGTTAATATGAATCAATGAGATTAATTTTTTTGAAATTTCCTTTACATTTTTTTTAAATTTGATCTTCTCAGTGAAAGAATTTTTGTAAAAAACAAAATAACCTCAGAGTTAAAACACACTCAGACTAAACCGTACTTTCTCTCATTTGTTTTTAGGGATCTGAATGGAATGCGTCTAACTTGGAGGAGCTGCAGGAGACAAGGTGATTTATTTTAGATTATGCGAGAACTAAGATAACCACACACAACACATATTTTCATTATGATCCAAGCGAGAAAGAATGCTGGTAATAAGTTAGCGTTGTTTTTCTCCTCCAGGGTGGGCTACATCCTCAACGTTACCAGGGAGATAGACAACTTCTTCCCAGGGACTTTCTGTTATCACAACATCCGAGTTTACGACGAAGATGCCACGGATCTCCTTGCTCACTGGAACGACACGTATAACTTCATCATGAAAGCAAAGTGAGTCCTCAGTGGTTTACAGAGTTTTCTACGCAATAGTAGGACTTGTCTTTGTTAACTCTAGTATGGACGGTGGAATCTGATGATGGAGCTGTCCTTTTATGTTCCACTTTCAATTTTATTTTTAAACAGATCAAAATAAATGATCAGACTACACAACTTGCAACTTTAGAAGCTCAGCGCTAAAACAAATCGGTGTAGACATTTTATTACTCACCAGAAACAACATCATGCCGAATGTAAACACCAATGGTACAGGAGACAAAAGGAGCTAAGATCCAAATCCTGCAGCCGGTAGTAAGAGCTGCACTTTTAAGTTGCATTCAGGGACATCAATGGGTTGTCTACATATCAAAAGAAACTCCAAAGTGATTCTTAAATAACAGCCAAGACCATTTTCAGGTGGCTTTATTGTTATATAATTTATCCAGGCGTTTGCTGTGCCTTTATAATTCATTTATATAATCAAACCAAATCCCCCACTAGTTCTTTACTAGCCACTCTTTGCAGTTCACAAATTTGCACAAATCTTTATTCACCGCTATAATATAGCCTCCGCTATATATATATATATATATATATATATATATATATATATGTGTGTATATATATATATATGTATGTGTGTGTATATATATATATATGTATGTGTGTGTATATATATATATATGTATGTGTGTGTATATATATATATGTATGTGTGTGTATATATATATATGTATGTGTGTGTATATATATATATATATGTGTGTGTGTATATATATATATATGTGTGTGTGTATATATATATATGTGTGTGTGTATATATATATATATATGTGTGTGTATATATATATATATATGTGTGTGTGTATATATATATATATATATATATATGTATGTATGTGTATATATATATATACACATATATATATGTATATATATATATATATATATACACATATATATATATATATAGGAAAAAAAATAGTTTGAACGAAAACCCAACAGATTGTCAAAGTTTGGAAGAACCTAAAGACGAATCTGTGGCTCCAAGTCCTGACGTTTTTTTAATTCATTTAATCCATGTTTTTCTACTTTTTAAAAATTAAGAAAATGTGATTGCGATTGAAAACAGGCCAGCTTTTTTTCTTGTTTTAAGAGGAAGCATGTAAGTTACACAAATGTACATCTAATTCCTACCCACAGAAAGAACAACTCCAAGTGTCTCGTCCACTGCAAGATGGGCGTCAGTCGTTCTGCGTCCACAGTCATCGCGTACGCCATGAAGGAGTACGGCTGGTCTCTGGAGAAAGCGTATAACTTCGTGAAGCAGAAGAGGAACATCACACGACCCAACGCAGGTTTCATGAGGCAGCTGGCAGAGTATGAGGGGATTTTAGACGCCAGGTATGCTCATGTATTCCATGCATGTGTGTAAAATGTTGTGAACTATCAGTAGTTTTTTTTTTCTACTCGTCCACTTCTTGTACTTGTTGTGCTTTTCTGCTTCCAGCAAACAGCGACACAACAAGCTATGGCACCCGGATGGAGACTGTGAGATGGCAGAGGGTCAGCAGGGGTTGGCTCAGTGCTGTGGAGGGGAGGATGGAGGGGATCCTACTGCAGGGCCAGGGATGTCTCCCTGCTGTGAGGAGGCGTCGTCTGACAAAGGTGCTGCGTGCCCCTCCCCATGCAGGACTGTTGTTCTAGACATCGACCCCGCCTACAACAACTACTACTTCCGCCGGCTCTCTGACTCTGCTCTCGACAGCGAGCCATCAACGCCTGTGCGTGGCCCTCCTCTTCTCGGCATAGAGAAAGTCTTTATAGAAATCGAGGACGTGGAGAGAGATGCCCTGCTGGACGACGAGGCTTTCGATGGCCGGGAAGGCCTGCCGCTCCCTCACTTTGGACCTGCAGCAGAGGGCACCGCCGCTCAGACCTGCACCCGGGGGCCCGAACCCCTGGAGGAGCTGCGGCTGAGGTTGGAGTTCAGCACAGTGCAGGAGGAGGACGAGGAGGATGTGCAAAAGGAGGAGGCAGAGATGGAGGTGTTAATGCAGCCAGATGACAGAGGGGGCGGTGAAGGAGATGGTGGTGAGACTCATGACGTGGAGGTTGAGGGGGATGCGGAGGGGATTGGGATGGATCTGGCATCCCTTAATGAAAATTCAAACAACAACAACCATTTGAGCCTTCTACAAAACCACAAGGTAAGTTTGAGAAATCTTTAAAAATCCAATTTTTAAACAAAAAAGATGCCAGTCACCATACAGGTCTAGCTCAGTAAACTAGAATGCAATCAAAAAAGTTTATCCATTTCATTAATTCAGGTATATTAAGCCCATATTTCATAGGTATATTGCACACATAGTGCTATTTTTCAATTATGTGTTACTGTTCATTTTTATGATTATGGTTTATTGAAAACTTAAGTTTATTAGAAGAAAATACAAAACATTTATAAAACAGAAATGTGATGTTATGGACTACATGTTACTGGGGAAGACTGCTTAGTCATGGAGTCTAAACCAAAAAAACTCATTGCTAAAGAAGCTATTGTATCCAAACATATTTATGGAAAGTTGAGTGGATAGAAAAAATATGTTAGAAGAAGGTGCACATGCAACAGGGATAACTGTAGCCCTGAAACGATTGTGAAACAAACTATTCAAGAGATTGAGCATGCTAAAACATGAAACTACAAATTTAAATAAAACTAAAAGTATTGAACACACATACAAAAGACTCATGACAGCAGGGCTCCCACTAGGGCTGCACAATATTCGAAAAATCTTACGATAATGATTAGTAAATATTGGGGTGATATCAGCTTGCAATATATTCCTTTGTCTCTGGTGTGAGACTCTCAACTGGCTGAATATTACAATATTAAATGCAACTTCATAACACTTGTAATATATTAGCCAACAATCATTCCACTCCCAACAGTGGTTTGATATTGCACACTGATATTACGATGATGATATATTCAGAATATAATGGGCAGCCTTAGTTCCTACACAATTTTTTAAAAGTCTGGAAGAGTATAGGATTTTATTTGACCTTTTTCTAGTCTTGACTAAGTACGGAAAACAGAAACTTGAGTATGGAAAATTGTTTGATTTTCCAAACTTTTTAATGTCTATAACTTTGTAAAGGACTAAAATGTAATAATACTTCATAAATTAAATTTTTTTCATTGAATTATATTTAAATATCATTAAATTGCTGTAAGTTTAACATCTTACCCATTACTATTTTAGATTTTTGCAAGCAAAAATAATGGTGCCCAAGTGCTTAAAACAAGAATTGTTGTTTAGTGAATCAACATTTATTTTGGGATACTTTTTAATTTTTTGAATTAGAGCTGGTTAAAGTTGTGGCTAGATGCAAAAAAAGCATTGATATGCTGTGTTTTAGTCTGGAAAAGTAGTTGATTTTAAAATGAAAATTGTGTTGAAACCCTTTAAGAGTATTATTCTAAGTTCCCAAGAAACGGAATGAGTAGTTTTAAGAGACTGTAAGCTATAATAATTGATATTAACAGAAATGAATGATTAAAAATGTTGATTTTGTCCTTATTTAGGACAAAGCCTCATCCTTCCCTCTTCAGAGAGATTCTTCTGTGCTTTCTGGGTCTCATCAGACAGAGCATTCTTCCACTCCAGCCCCCGAGCTTCATCTTAACACCAGCCCTCCATCTGAAGTCCAAAGTGCTTCGTTGCTTCCTTCTCAAACATCTACTGAAGGCCTCTCGTCTTCATCGGGACCGCCGGGCTTCTGTGGTCCTCTGTGCGACTGTGCCAACTGTGCAGCCTCTGCCACTGCTCTGCTTTCCTTAGGGGAACACCCATGTCACAAATCACTGCAGTTAGTGGAGACTGAGGAGAGCAGTCATTTGCTCCAGATGACGACTGAACTTCAAGACAGCCAGTCTGAATCTGCCTCAGATGTTCTCCCTGAGCTGATGAGAGCAGATTTTGAGGAAGAGACACCTGCGGTGGCTTGTTATCTTGGCCAGCAGCAGGAGAGCCTTTTGCAGCTGCGCCGGTCTGGGCTGGTCCGGCGTCGGGCAGAGAGGCTTGAGAGGCTTTCAGGAACGTCCCTACAGGAGTGCCAGAGGTCTAAGAGGTGCCCCTCTCACAATGAGGAAAATGAGGAGTTCTCCAGTTTTAACGGGGATTCCGCTAAAACCTCAACCCCATGCCAAGTGCGGTTAGAGCCACTGGTAGTGCCACTGACCAATGAAGCCTTGTTGGGGGTGGTGGGTTCAGGGCTTCTCACACCCACCTCCTCCCCTCATGGCGGCTCCACGCTGACACGCAGCTCCAGCAGCGACAGTCTGCGCAGTGTCCGGGGGAAACCCGGCCTCGTGCGCCAGAGGGCACAGGAGATTGAAACCCGCTTGCGGCTGGCAGGTCTAACCGTGCCTTCGAGGCTAAAGCGGTCCAACTCGCTGGCCAAGTTGGGAAGCCTCAATCTCTCCTCCGATGATCTGTGTTCGGCCTGCTCTTCAGACGCAAGTACGCTGCTGCTTCTCTCGCTGTCCCCCGAGCCGGACCAACGCATGGAGTGGGACTCCCCGACCGCCTCGTCATTGTCCAGACCCGGCAAGAACCTGCACACTCCAGAAAGAGCACTTCCAGGCGAGCCCAGGAGCTGACAAATCAAGTGGGACTCATATTTTTATGCTCCACTCACCTTCCGTTCTGTCGCGCCGTGGGGCTGTAAAGGGCTGAGCCCGTTCTGGAGACAAGCGAGTCGAAACTGAGCAAACAAAAACAATTCCAACTTTTACGCAAGGAGGCCACAATGTTTCTCAAACTGCTGTTCATGGTGATCAAAGTCATACTGCTGTATCTGACAAACCTGTTAAGCCATCAGATCACCTCTAACTCTGAATCACAGACAAACAAGTGCCTTACCCAAGAGACCTGAGGCACAGATCTGTGTGACAGACTGCATGCTGAGACGGTACGAGGCGCTCTGTAACCTTTAACATGGTTACCTTTACCTTTCAGGTACAAAGTTATAGCCTGCATTGATGAACTTGAATTCCTCAAAGAGCTTCACAGAAACTTGAGAGTTTGGTTTGGTGAAAGCAGAGTTGTTTATGACAGATGCTTTTTAAAGTTACCTCATGTTGCATTCAGTGAGCTCTTGTCCAGAAAAACAACAGGCCAAGATTTGATTCAAGGATTTTTGAAGTGAGATTCTGCAATAAGGTTCTAAGCAGTTAATATTCTACTTTGATTGGAAATGGTAACTCTCGTAGTCTTCATTCAGTACACTGCACAGTTACTATTCATACTCCTGGCAGATTTTGAGTTTTGCTGAAATTAGTTTCTGATAAGAAATGAGACAGGTAGCTCAAAAAAACCATAAAACGATCTACAAGAAGGATCCCTTTTGGAAAATAAAAATCTGTTTATAATGGATTTATACCATTCTCAACAATCAATGAAAAAATATCTTTATTAGTCATCAAATCCTTTTAATAATCGCAGACCAGCTTTTTGCATGTTCCACTGGTATGGAGATGATTTATCTTTGGTCCAAGTCTTTGTGGTTGGAAGGCCTCCTTGCCTTCACCCTAATCCTTGCCTCTGTCCATGGATTCTCTCTCAGATTCCAGTCTGGGCTCTGGGTGGACCACGCCATAACATCAGTATTACTTCCAGTCAGAGGAAACATGTTGGTAAAACGAAAAGATTCTTTAAACCTAAACCTGATTGGGGGTTGGATAATTATTTGCTGTAACTCTAAATCTTCGTTTTAGAGCAGCCAAGATCAAAGGGGATGTCTGTTGTCTTAAAACAACTCCATTCTGCAAACATATCAGTTTCAACAAATATTTGTTTTTATTAACCTTCACAAAAAAATCCTACACTTAATTATGTCAATCTTAAGCCTTTTGAAGGTTTTAATAATTCCACGTTTTCAGAACCTGATCTTAAACTTCAATTTGTCATTTCTAATAATGATATTATGAGATAGGATGCTGTGTGCCACCAGGAGCTTCCCCGGTGAAACAAGCACTGGGAACGAAATATGTAAAGCATTTTTATTTAAGGAGACAACAGAAGCAGTGTAAAAACCAAACTATTAAATCGTTTTAAGCAAACACAGCTTTGGCAATCAGACAGTTATCCTGACTGGAAAACTTTACATGTTCTGTTCTACGTAGTTGTTTCACACAGGAAGATCATTGGTGCTGCGCCGCCTCCTACCTCCGTATTTCTACCAAATTCAAACGAAAATTTACATAAACTGCTTCGATCTTCCTGAGGTTGGAAATGTTTTAAGCCGATAAAACATCTGGGCCTAGCCGTTGGGTTCAGCCTCCAGGAACACCTAATCTGGATTTACACTAAATGGACAGAACCTCACCTTAAAAATCCTGAATGTGTCATTTTGATTGGATTTCTTTCACTGATGCTTGGTTAGAGTGAGCATATTGTGTTTTTAAACTAATGTGTAATAAATTAATTACACAGGTCTATGAGTGTGTGAATGTGATAGGAGTGGAAAGCTGTAACCTTTGCCTGAGGCATACTTGCTGTTCTCAACAAACAGAGCAGAAACCTTTCTGAGTTTGTTGTTCCTTTTGCACTGCTTTTTGTTACTGAGTCGATTCTGGCGAGCTATCTTCCAAAATAACATTGGAGTAATGTTATTAACCTCATCATTTCCTACATTGTACAATATATCTGGGGAGCACAGCGACAAGGAGTCAAGCAGCATGGCTTGAGATCAAAATAAAAATGGATAGCGTGGGAGTCAAATCTTACATCTGTGTGAACATTTCTGACATAAAAAAAAAAAAATACAGTGTAAAAACTACCTGTAAACATTCTTTGGCTTAAATTCAGTTAAAGTGCTGCCAATGTTTTGAAGCTCATTTGTGCTTTTTGAAGTGTGTAAGACCAACATTGTTTTTGGCGTCTGAACAAATTGAAAGCTGTAAGAAATATGTGAATCCTAATGTCACCTCTTTTTGCACCTTTTGGAGTAGTCAAAGAGAAAGTGAGGAGTCACAGGGCTCATAGCTGTTAGGCTTTTATGCTCATATCATCAGTGAGTTTTAAAGCTTTTGTGACGACAATAGGTTACTTCACAGTTTTGTAACCTTTTTCTTTTTATATTTTAATTATGCAGTAATTTTTGTACTGTGCATTGCTGTAGTTTGAATGCATATTGCACTTTTATGTTTGTAAGAAAATAATGTACTGTATGTGTTAATTATGGAAATAAAAACCTCTTTTACATAATTTACCATGAATCATTCTTTATTTTCTGCAGACAAATCTCTGACAATCAAACAATGTTGATCAAGTCAGATGGAGGGGGCTGCCATATTGTCACTGCTCTTTTGTTTTGTCCAGTTTTAGAAAGCTTTATTATGTAGTTGCCATAGGTGTTAATGGAGTTTAAGTGGGGTTTCCATTAGGTTTTGACTGTGACTCTGAGGGTTAGCCGCCTGGTCCACATCATTTAATAAATCCCCTGCTGTGCTGATACATGTAGCTGTATTTTCTTTGCTTGTTTTTCATTATTCTTTGCATGGTTAGTTTGTTTTTCTCTTTGCTGTTACTTGGTCATCCAGGGTTGTGGACACACGGTGAAAGCCTGATCCTCACATTTGTCGCAGTCTGCTGCCACCTGCAGCTGACTTTCTTGACCCTCATTGTATTGTGTTTCTGAAGTTTTAAGGATTTAACTGTTTTAATTAGATGATTTTATATTGAATGGGATTTGTATTGTTTGTACACTTGTTTTATTTAGTTCTGTTTAATAATTCATTTTAGTAATATTGTGGAAATGGCTTGTCTCAGCCATCATTCTCAGATTAGTCTTGTTTTATGTTACCACATCTGTGAGTTATTTACTGCTTTTTTTCTACCAATGTTTTTAATCTTATTGGTCAGGGAAATATTCAGCATTTAATTAAGGCCTTGGCACAAGTCGGTCTCAATCAGGATGCTGTGTTAAAGATTATGGTTGTTTTCCACCATATCTTTTTATAACCTAAATCTGCTTTAAACTTCTCCACAGCTCTGTCTTTGACCTGTCTGCTGTGTTGCTTGGTCTTTATTAAAATGTTCTTTAATGTTCTCTTATAAATCTTTGAGTCATTTACAGAACACCTTGATTTATACCAGGGGTCACTTCAACTGAGTATTTTCTCTATTTGACCAGTTTTCTAGAATGGTGACGGAAAAATCAGAAGGCTGTCAGCTGTGTTATTTTGACAGATTCATACCTCTGACCACTTACAAAGGCGCAGACATTTTCAACTTTACACACAGAGTAAGGTAACTAAATCAGTCAGCAACAAAAAAAAGAATCCCTCAAGAGCATCTGAGCATCATCTCACACCGTACTCACTGCATCTTGCTAACCGGGAACTGACAACACATTGAAGAGGCTTTGGAGCGCATTGCTCCCAAGAGCCCGGCATCATGCCAACCACTGGTGCATGCTGCGGGATTTCCTCCCGCTGAAGCGATAAATTGCAGGTCAAGAAATGGTTTGTTCAGCAAGTCTTTCCAACTGCTGATCACTTCAATGGGAGAAATGTTCCCTCATTTCAAAACTGGTTGCAGATTTCAGTTCCATGCTGAGCAGGAGGAGCTTGTGAGGCTGCGTTCAGGCCACAGCAGGTGAACTCGTATTGTTATATTTTAATTGTTTGTTGCAATTGTTTAATGTTATTTTTTTATTTAGTTCTCTGCTCAGTTTGTTAGACTGAATATTAATTAAAATGAATTTAAAAATACTAATAAATATGCTATCATTTTAAAAATTGAACCCATTTGGACAAAGAAACATTTAAACAGAATAAATTACACACAGTTGGACTCTGTTTACAAATTAGTCTTCTGAAATCAATTGGTTCCAATTGATTTTATTCTGTGGTGTCAGAGTAAAGGGGGCTTAATACAAATGCACTCCACACTTTCCAGATATTTATTTGTAAAATAAAATGAATAGAAGGCCATCTGCCATCTTACTTTCACCTTACTATTATGCATTACAATGTGTTGGTGAAATCCCAACAAGATACACTCAAGTTCGTGGTCATAATGTGAAAAAGGGTTTGAAAGAATTAAGTATGGTGTCCATACTGAGGCGTGTGGACCCTGAATTACATCATGGTGCCCTCATCTGTGTGTTTTGGCAGGAGGACCATGTTCTAACAGCCAGGTTACATAACATCTGACTTTCCATTACTCTTTGCATGACATCAGTGAATTACTTACGTTAAATGCTCTTGAGCCTCCTGGGTCTATATGACTGTGGGTCTGTGTAGTTCTGTATATAATGGGGAACTAAAGAGGCAGAGATGTTGTTTAGTGTTTGTTTCTGAACACCTGTATAAATCCTTCCTAAAACATTATTTAATTGGTATGTTAAACAATTGACTGGCAATTCTGCATGTTCAGTGAAAAACTGTCAGTTATGTTAGCGTGTGGGAATATGTGGAGTCTGCTTTTTATAAATGATCTCAGATTATGGTAGCATTGTTTCTTGAGTTAGTTTTACTGTAAATAAGATGACCTCTTCAACTGTACAAACACAAAAACACCGGCTGGTGAAAACACTTAGCATTATGTCTAGGAAAAAACAGTAGCCTGCAGCCGATGGGTGTGGTTCCAGCCCCTCTTCTCCTTCTGCTGGTGAATTCTTGGCTGTCGCGCTTGCAGTTTTGTTTTATTATCCGACAGTATATCCTGTTTTGGTCATTACTATAGAGACAGCGAGAAACAATAGAAAGGCTCTGAGCTGTTTTTCAGATGATGTTTCACCCAGGCTGGCTGCAGTTGCCCGCTAATTATTACAAAGGCCCTAACGGTGATAACGTTTTACATAGTACCACATCTAACTTCTCAAGATGACATCTAATCTAGCAAATCCTCAAAAGTCCTCAAAATTAGGAACACATTTCCAAAACTCATATTTTCAAGAAAAAGCAGAAAAAGGGCATGTAAAAACAATATGAATAACTCATATGAAGCAAAAAATTTACTAAATAGAAAAATAACTACATTTTCAACAGTAATAAAGGAAAATTTCTCTGGATTTGTTTTTTATGGCTTTCCATGATTTTTCTTTGAAATGTGACATCTTTTTTCACTTTCAGTTCACCTCTTGTGTGCAACTATGAAAACAAACATTTTATTGCAAATCTATTCATTCCCTTTGAACCTTTTGTCAAATTACAACCACACACTTCAACATACTTTATTGGTATTTTTGTATGTGATAGACCAACACAACGTATCACTTAACTGTGAAGTGGAAGAAAGAGTATACATGGTTTTCAAAAATTTTCAAAAACGTTTCTTCACCCTTTACTCTGGTACTTCTAGATAAAATCCAGTACATCCAATAAATGAATACATGTAGAAAACAGTTTTTAAAAAGTATTTGTGTGTAATTTAATCTCAGTATACACACAGCTGTTCTGCAAAGGCTTTAGAAGTTTGACAGAGAAAATAAGAAAACAAACAGGAGCTTGAACACCAAGGAAATACCACACAAGTCAGGGATGAGAGAAGTTCAAGCAGTGTTTGGGTATAACCCAATACCCCAAGTTTAAAAAAAATCTCATGTTCAATCAATCATCTGAAATGAGAAAGAGTAAACCTACCAAGACATGTCAGGTTTGCAATTTGCCACAAGCCATGTGGGAGAAAAACCAAACATGCGGAAGAAGTTGTTCTGGTCAGTTGAAATTAAAATGTAGCTTTTTCGGCTTAATGCAAAACGTTATGCATCATTCTGAATACACCATCCCTATTGTAAAACATGGTGGATGCAGTGTCATACTGTTGGGGATGTTTTTCTCTACCTAGGATAAGGATCACTTAAACCTTTTGCATAGCACTTTATTTCCTTTTTTATAGTTAATTGTCTATTATTACACACTGAGTTCTGTATGTTTATTGTTTGCGTATTTAGAAAAGCGGTTCAAATCTGAAGTAAAAGATGACAACAGAGGGGTATAAAATCCATAAAAGTAAATTTTCCTGAACATCTCTTTGTGTATCTTAGCCCTCATGCAGATGAGATATTGAGTCAAAAAAAAATTCCACGGTTACTTTAGATGGCATCAAGTTAAACTACAAGTCCAAGATTTCCTGATTGTGTTAGTCAAATGTGCGTTGACATCACATGGATGCAATATAAGGCTCCCATTGCTTGTGCCATTTGAGGGAGGACTGATCATCACCAAACAACCAACAAAGAGCACTGTGTCACTCCTGAGCGAGAGCGATCGACTTGGCCAAGGAATCCTAACTGGTAAGTGTCAGCTGTAGCATATGATAGGTGATCAGGGTTATATTCACTATTTTGCAGGAGCATTATCATCATCATAGCCTGAACTATATTTCTGTTGGGGTGTTTCTATCACAGCGGATTGAGCAAATAAAGTTATGTCCTCAACATATGGTAAAACTTTGATCTGTGAGAAGTTGGTTCCCTGGTGTTGAATTCCCGTATGTCTGAGTGTGATAGAGCAGCAGAGCACATGGTGATCAAATGATTAGTTCAGGGAGCTTGAGACAAAATAATGAACCAGTTGTTAGAGAGGAAGAATTTGCCTAAGGGTAGGATTTCCCAACATGTAGAGTAGCTGAAGAACGGTCAATTAAATTAAATTCCTCTGTTCACTGACTGCAACTTCAACCACACCTCAAGGAAATTAATGTGATATTGTCTTCCTTGTTTTTCTGCTGTCCTCCTTTATTATGTCTTTTGGGTGTTGTACCATGTATCTGGCTGATAAGCAGGGCTGTCAGATGAGAAGACAACAGTCAGTCATATGTTTTCACACAAGCAGGGCATAAGGACACGGACAGCAAACAGATTCACTCTCCAAACTGATCATTGTTCATTGTGCTGTGCCATTTGCTCTGCTTACTGCTGCAGTTTTGTGAGTGCAAACTCATTTAGCAATTAGACAATGTCATGGAAAAGTTTGTGTCTCCAGCAAGATCATTACATACCTTTTTCCAGCTCCCCACTCTTGCTGAGGTTCTTCATCAGCACTGGAACCAACTTTATCACAGTTTTATGAGCATGAACAAAAAAAAAGCCCAGATGTCTTTGTGGAATGTTTAGTTGCATCTAAAAAGATGTTCTAAGAGCTAACATAATGTCTTTAGGCAATGTGCAAGGACGAAAAGCAGTGACTGTTTAACAAGTCACATGTTGGCAAATCAGTCAAGATTTATGACAATATGACATGAGAACAGAGGCAGTTCTTGTATGAATGACACTCTGTGTGAGTCGCCTTTCTGGACAACTCCCATGTTATATTTGATCAAATAAAATGCAGTTTAGATTCCTTAAAAATGCACTGCAAAAGCAACTTATTTTAGGCAGAATTAGACACTGGGAATCAGACAACAATATAAGCGTCAGCTGCCGAGTAAGGCAACATTTTCTGTACACAACACAGGGGGTGCTCACTCCATACTGACCAGACATACAAATAAGCCACAGAAAAATTGTTTAGGGTAACAACTGAGACTGACAAAACCCTGGGTATTGAGCCAGATCACCCATATCAAAAATGACCACTGCATGTGAGAAACAACACAACATTTAAGAAAAAAGGTACTGAAAGGCTATCACAGTTCCAAAGAGGATATTATTCATTTGAAATTTTGTCACGATCTTCTATCCATCCATTCCCTATACCATCTATCCTATGCAGGTTTGCAGGGGAGTTGGTGTCTATCTCCAGCAATTATTGGGCAGGAGGCGGGGTACACCCTGGACAGGTTGTCAGTCCATCGCAGGGCAACATAGAGACACACAGGATAAACAATCATGCACGCACACACTCATACCTATGGGCAATTTAGAAAGACCAACTAACCTAACGGTCATGTTTTGAGACTGTGGGAGGAAGCCGGAGTATCCGAAGGGAACTCACACATGCACAGGGAGAACATGCCAACTCCATGCATAAAGAGCTATACAGTCTATGATAAAGGCTGGGATTTGAACCCAGGACCTTCTTGCTGCAAGGCAACTGCACCACTATGCAGCCCTTGTCACGACCTTGTCATGAAAAATTAAAAGGAAACTGTCAGATGAACCAGTCATAATTGAGAGTTGATTAAGCATCTCTTTGAAAATCGTTCCTTTGTGATAATGGCATGTCTTAAAGCATAAAATATAGTATCTTGCCAAGACTTAAATCCATTAACTTTAAGGTTAATCTGAAATACTGTTGCATTTTTATCAAATACAATTTAACAGTTTGGGTTGTTTTGCTAACCCAAACCTGGGTCAAATGTGGACCAATTCAGCCCCAAGCTGATTTACTACAACATGGTTGGGTATGTCTTTGACTGAGCATACTGGGTTAGGTTATTTAGCCCAGTAATTGGGTCAGTGTGACAGATGTTTGACATTAAGGCTACCAGCAAATAATGTGAAAAGTACAACCCATATTATACATGTAATGCTGGATTACCAAACAAATAACCTTTGAGTTAAATGATTGAATCCTCCATGTTCTTTACCTTCTTCATCTCTGCAGAGTCATAGGGATGATGGGTGACAAGATCTAGCTGCCAGTGGGCCAGCATAAACAACCATGCATACATAAAGGGTGCAATTAACCTAATATGTAATGCTTAGGACGATGCACAGAGAGATCATTACCACAAAGAAAGCAGACCAGTATTTTAAGACAAGATCTTTTTATTACAAAGCAACAGTGACTTGTGTTGTTCTTTAGGATGCAAAAGAAAGCAGGATACAGGCAGAATCCTGATCAAAAGTGACAAATAAAAGGGAACAGATGTAAAAAAGAAAAAAGTAGGTAAATGGAACCCAGCACACAAGGGAGAACAGATTACCGTAATGAGACAGGAATTAAGATCTGCAAAGATAATCAATAACTAAGAGTTAAATTTATGTATCAAAAGTTCTAAACAAAAGCACAAAGCCAAAATCCCAAAACAAACAGAGCTAAAATCTACAATCTGGGTTAGACAAGAGACAAACATCTCTAATCCAACAAGTTTGATCATAATTTTAGACCCAGTTCTGGCAATTTCTGTCCTAACAGCTTGAACCTAACATTTTGGATAAACACTGCAGTTTTCAGACTCCAGTTTATCCTGCGGTTTGAACTAGTAATAATGGGGACATGTTTTTCAAATAAGACTAGCTTGAGTAAAACAGAGGAGGTAGATAGTATTTCACGGCTTAGGTTCAAAGTGCTTCCATATATTCAGCCTGTTAGAGTGTGATTCAGTGCCTCTGAGCTGTGAGATTAACTTCAATGTCTTTCTTTGTAGACCAATATGGGACAGAACCAGGACAAACCTGAAGGAGGAGAACAGGTTCTTAATGAAGACCTGGAAGAAACTAAGTTATCTTATGAAATTGGAGGTTTGGATACTCATTCAGCTGAGATCACAGAGGGAGAAAGTTCATGTGAAGAAGAGGATGGGAAAGAGTCAGATGAGCCAGACTGTTATCATCCGAATGAGAGCACCAGCTACAAACCGACAATGACTTCCATTGAGAGGCATATTCGTCCGTGTGAGAGTCAGTACACTGCAAGGGAGGTGAGACAAGGAGGGGCTGCAGAAAAGGAGGGCGGAGGTGAACAAGGAGGAGGAGGCTGGACTGCTCCTCTGTCTCCACATGAGACTGAAAAGAACCCCGAGAGTACCTCAGGAACAGATAGGCTTAAAACAACACACAAATTATCAAAGATAAACAAAAGCAAGAGGAGAAGTGCAGAGCAGCTTCGAGCATCTACAAAGATCAGGATGGAGCATCAGGCGGAGGAAACTTCCCCACAAAAAGATGACAACTCAGGGGACGCTAGCTCTTTTGGACACTCTGAGAAAGACTCAATGATGCTGAAAAGCTGCACCTATGGAGCTCCTACAGGAAGTGAGTCACTACTTGTTCAGGACTTGAATGAAGTTATGATGCTTGAAGCTGGAAATGGGGATATTAAGCTCTGCACAGGAACAGTCGACTACTTAACTGAGAGGAAGGAACCGCCTCCAGCTCAGCACCCACATCCTTTGGAAAACAGTCTGCAGAAAGGGTCTTTATTACACATGAGTGGTCCTGTTCAAGGAGGAACCCCAAAGGAGAAAACAGAGATTAATGAAAAGGAAGTAACACTAAAATATGGCTCAGATGACTACTTCTTAACAAGGCCAAAGGTGACTGATGTTTGTGACCAGGAGACCGAGATGCAGAGTTCACACCCTGATACAGCTGAAACTAATGAAGCAAGAGCATCAGAGTCAGCACCAACTGCAGCCTTGGATACTGAGCCAAGCTCTATTCTAGAGAAGCTGCTGAAGAGAAACAAAACAGGGGCAACCCCATCTTTGGCTAAAATAAAAGAAGTTCATACTGACACAACAGCAGATTCTGTTGATGAAGAGGAGACCCTTAATACCACACCAGCAGCAGCAGTGAGCAACTGGAACAATCTGCCTGAGGATGACACAAAAATGATTCTAAAACAACCTGAACCGAATCCTGCATCAAAAGATTCCCACGACGAGAAGAGGGACGTGAAACAGACCGAGGTAGCCCAGAATGCAACCTCAGATTCAGTTTGTTCTCAGCCTGCAGCCAGTGGTAATGCTACATGTGAAAGCTCACTAACTGAATCACATTACCCAGGAGCTGAGAACATCGATTCAGCAGATGATTCAGTGAAGGCAGATGCAGAGATTAGGTCGAAAACAGGCCCCTCAGAGAGCATGTCTTCAAACGGCTCACAATCAGCTGTTTTACACGAGACAACATCATGTGAGCTGAGTGGTGTGATCATTGAGGAGTCTAAACTTTCCTCTGCTGAGTTCACACCAAAACAGAGTGGTGAGCAAATTGTAAATTCTTCTCAGAAACAAAATAAGGAGAAGACAGACTCTGATAATGTTGGAGAACCTTCAGCAATAAACTGTGAAACCAATAACAAAACATCTGGCTCTGACAGAGCAGATGCGCTGCTAGGAGACAGGCACATGGTAAAAGAGGGTAATGAAGATGCTGCTGCACCACCTGTTGATGTTGGTGCACCTTTGGTTGTAGGTGGGTTGGTTATCACACAAGAAACCAGCCGGATTTCCACCAGCACAAAGTCAGATCTCCCGAGACTTTACACAGAAAACGTTTTAGCAGAAGAAACTGTTGTAAAACCTTTGGATGAAAGGGACAGCATCTCAATGAGAGACAAGTCTCAAATCCCTCCAAAACCCAGGCCTGTTTCTGACCTCATAAAGGAGACAATTCAGCTGCATGAGAAACTGCAGCACCATGACCGACCCAAACCAGCAGAAGTCAAGTCTGCTGATGAGCAGGCCCAATCCGTGAAGGTGGCGCAGATGAAGGCGGCTTTTGATTTGGCTCAAAAATCCCCTGACAAGGCAGTCGAGAGGAAACCATCAGTGAGGAGAGGTAAGGGATTCAGCATGCTGGTAACTACCACATGCAGTGCTGTGAAAATGTGTTTTCCCCAGTACGGGTTACATTTTTATGTTTGTGATCATCACATTTTAAGACAACAAAAAGTTAACCAGGGTAGATAATTGCAGATTTTAAAGTATGATTTACTTTATGTTAGGGGGGGATGATGTCCACACTAATTTTCTCTCTTTACAAAAGTGTTCACTCCCTACAGCGTTGGTTGCTCAGCAAGAACTGCCATCAAGCATTTTGTAAAAACTACAAATAAGACTTTGAAGAGATGTTGCTCCACTCTTTTTTGCAGAAGAGTTTTATTTTAGTCATCTTTGAGGGTTTGGGGGCTGTTTAAGGTAATTCCATTGCACAGTAATTGGATTTCAGACCAGACTTTGACTAGGACATTCCAAAACCTATATTTTGTTAATGTCAGAGCCAGCCAGAGGTCGGCATGCAAGTGTGTTTTGCACAATGTTCTTGTGGCATAACCCAAGATGGCTTGAGCTTAAGGTCTCAAGTTGACAGTCTGACATTTTTCTTCAGGATTTTCTGGTGGGAAGCAGAATTCATGGTTTCATTAATGACAGCAAGTCGTCCAGATCCTAAAGCACCGAAACTGCTCCAGACTACAACAGTATAAGCATGTTTTACTGTCAAGAATATGTTAATTTTCTGTAATGTTGAGTTAGAGCTACAACAGATGTAACTGGATGAAAGTTTTTCCAAAAAGTTTTACTTTTATCCTATCAGTCCATAGAGTATTTTTCCAATATTCTTGGGAATGAACAAGATGTTTGTTGGCAATTGCGAGACTGTCAGCATTGGGTTTGGCCTTGTAACTTTATTTAATCGTGAAACCTAACTTTGACTGAAGGATGTGAGGTCTTCAGTGTTGTTCTGGATTCTTATGTAACCTCTGGATGAATAATTGTTGGATTTTTGGCGTAACGTTGACATGTTGGTCACTCTTTGGAAGTTTCCTCTCTTCTCCATGTTTTCTCCATTTATGGATGGTGTTTCTCTCTGTTTCACTGTCCAAAAACATTAAAAATGGCTTTGTAGTCATTTCCAGACTTATAGATATCATTTCGTTTTTTTCCTGCTCTGCTTTTGAATATATTCAGATTAGAGCATGATGTGTCTCTTTTTGAAAAATGTCTAGCCTAATTCATGTTGTCAGACAGATTCTATCAATCAATCAAACTTTATTTATAAAGCGCTTTTCATACCAACATTGCAACTCAGAGCACTTTACTGATTGGCTAAAATGACCCCACATAAACCCCATTTCCATCTTTCCCCCACAGATTTAAAAGAATGATCACAATTATACCCCCCTACCCCCAACCCAACCTTCATGCACGCACACACTTAAGAGCAACAATAAAAAGGACATTGGGCCGAGTGCAGATGAGTCAGGTAAGGAAACGCCATCAAAGGTGCCATCTGCACTGGCAGCAGCACAGCAACAGCAGCAGCCAAGGCACTGACACAGGGCGCTCAGAGGAGGCGAGGCCAAGACCCCCACCTCCACCCAAGCACTACCTGGAGAGCACCCAGGCAGCCACAGGCGACCACCGCTCCCGAGGCAGAGGGTTCCTGCAGAGGAGCCCTCTGCCCTATTCAGGTCAGGGGCGCCCATATCCAGTCTACAATGTTAAGATGGATACTTCACACCTGAACTTTTCCTGCCTAGGCACCCATGATTTAAGGAATCTCTTGATTCTACAGGTCATGCAGTAATCAGGTCTTCTGAAGTGAAACTTGGCTAATAATACAATTGGATTTTCGGAAACATGTAAGGGTGACAATAGCAAAACCTGCAGAAAACTGCAAATACCTTTTTAACAGTGCTCTTCTAAACATACTGATCTCAGTTTCTCAGTATTAAACTCAAGTGCTAAGGTTAGGAACTTCCCTGAGCTTTCCATTGGATTTAGGATTTTCATTCACCCCTCCCTCTTCACGGGATCACACTAATCATACTGACACGAAGAACAAATAATTATTACCTACAGTTAGAACATGCAGGATAATAA
Organism: Valencia hispanica; assembly: GCA_963556495.2. Classification (NCBI taxonomy): domain Eukaryota; kingdom Metazoa; phylum Chordata; class Actinopteri; order Cyprinodontiformes; family Valenciidae; genus Valencia; species Valencia hispanica. The sequence continues at coordinate 30,730,359 of OY747704.1, forward strand.
ATAAATAATCTCAATTGCTGAAGAAAAAGTCTGCCTTCTCTGTTTATGGAATCTACAGGGCTTGGTTCCCAGGATGACCACAAACACATACATCACCTTTCCCTACTAAAATGAGAAGTTAAAGAAAACAGATGTTGGATCCGCTATGAGGAGTCCATTTCACCTGAAAATGCAGAATAACGCCATCTTGTGGGGCACTATTACCCTCGACGAAAAAGGGTTTCTTGAAGATGTTTTCCTTATATGTCAGGTGATTTGCTGAACATATAAAACATGTGTACTGTTAGTTTTTTTTTGTTGGAAACAAACCATAGCAGAAATATTTATTTATCTACACATTTATCATTATTTATTAATTATCATTATTATTATTTATTTATTTATTGTTGTGTCTTCATATAGTGGTGCACTTTGTTCACCAATAAATACACAGTAAGACACAGCTTGGTAATAAAGAAAAGATTTCCACTGCAGTATTACACAAAATGAAATTTTTTTTAAGAAGACTGAATAAAGAAACTTTTAACTCTGTTTAGTCTGTATTTAGGTTGATAAAGCCACAAGACAGCTGGCGTTATTAAACACTATGTAGATGTGTGACTTTTGACAGATTTCAATGGCCCGACTGAGAAGCATTCAAGTTGCATTGGAGTTGCCAGGGGTCCAAACTTAAACGTGTGAGCCAGAATTGGAGTCTGATTATCTTCAAGCCAAAATGATCAACCTGAAGCAAACGGTGATGATGAAAATGATTGTTTATAACTTTAACTGGTACAAATCTGTTTATGTTCCTGTTTTAATCTTTTAGTCTGATTGGTTTCTGTGCATATTTGGCACTCATAAAAACTGTTAAAAACATGTAGTTAAAAAGAGAAAATATAAATGACCTCTACCCTTTACTGTGGCTGATGTCATCAGACATGTATTTGGGAAGTTTATTTTTGGTTAATACGATTTTATCATAAACAATTTACAACAAAATAGCAGAACAATGAGAAAAAATTGACCATGATAGGCTGTTCAATTGGTAACGACCTATATCTAAAGTGAGATTGATGAATTTTATAGATAAGCTTAGCTGAGAAGCTTAAAAAAAACTGTCCTGAAGAAAGTGAGATGTGTTGATCGAACCGAGTCATCATACTGTGCCATCTCATTTTGGTGATCAGTTCAGATCTTACAATGTTTGGTAATTAATATTGCTAGTGTGTATGTGTATTTTGTATGTCATTGAATATAGTTCACACAAATCTAAACTATGTTAAATCTAAACATAGTGAAATTGTGCAGCAGAGGTGTTCTCCATGGGTATGTACGCATTAATATGAATTAAATACCAAAAGCTGGTTCAATTATAGAAGCTAGAACCAAATCTAAGAGAAAAGATGTTTGGGAGCCAGAAGAGTCGGCTCTTGTTAGTAAAGTGAGCAAAATAGCCCGGATCTCACAAAAGAGCCGAAATTCTCATCCCGACAGAAAAAAAAAAGAAAAGAAAAAATAAGCGTGAACTCCGAGCTCTGCTATCCATAATGTTACTGATTGGCTAATGGAACTGTCTGTCAGAGGAAACTGGGCTAAACATGACTCCTTATAAGGAGTTATGGGGGCGGGGCTTTTGACAGAGAGGCGAAAGAGCACAGAACGGCTTGTGTCAGCAGCAGCTCCGGTAGAGGGAGGAATAAAGTGGGATTCGTGTCTGCCTGTGTTCTATCGTTTCCCTTTCAGGAATACTTTTATTTCCCCCTTAGGAAGGTAGGTAACATTGTTTTTCTTTTAGTTCTTTTTTTTTGGTGTGTGCATATTTGTTTCTGCCATTTGTGTTGGTGCTCTTCTTTTCTACACCTAACCACAGCAGTCCAAACAGGAAAAGTGCATGCGCTAGCTAAAATGAATCGGGATAGTCGGTAAAATGGGAATTGTTTCTTAGCTAGCGGTGGCCTTTAAAACACGCTACTAACCGACATCTTTGAGAAGTTTCCCCATCAATAGACAAATATAAATTACAGGTTTAAATGCAACATTTGTCTTCCTTCTGGCAACTCCTCATGGTGAAATGCGCTGTTGTACGTTATTGAGCGGGGTGGGGTAGGCTAACCGTGGTGCGGCAGGAAAACTTATCTCCGGAACGATAGATCCACACGCAGACCGAGGTGCAGTCAGTACAACCGCGCCCTGGCCCCTGGCTTTCTCTCCTAACTGAACAATAGCTTCCACACACCGACAGACGCAGCGATCATCTCTATGGTTTCCCACAGACCGTTGAAACCAAATCAGATCTCCTCGACAAAATGTCTCCATCGAGACGAGTCCTTCGGACTTGACCCAGTAACACAGTGGTTTATAGACGAGGAGAAGGAGGGAGGAAGGATCGTGGCAAGCGGGGAATCGCTTCACCGACTTCACGGCTCTTTTCCCAGCTGGACACAAATGCTACCTCCTCCACCGGCTCCGCTTCTTTTAGGTATAACACGTGGAGAATGATCTGTGTGAAAGCCTTCGGGGTCGGTCTGTCCTAATCCAGCTCACTGAGGACAGGCGAGGGAAATGTCTCACTTTTGTGTCTCAGTGAATTCCTGATTAAACATGGGGAGGTTCAGCTAAATGTAGTTGTCTGAAACAAGCCCAATCACTGAAACCAGAGAACAGATAAATATCCGACCTTAATTATGGAAATGTGCTCAAGACAAGCTACGATGATGGACTAAAATTTACATTTAAACTAGTTTTGCATACTAAGGCACCTCATTTCCTACATTTAATTCATTCAAATGTTCACGTATGCTTTTTTCTAAACAAATTTAAATATTAGATGTTTGTTTTCATATATGTACACATATCAGATGTACCCTTAAGGTTGCAGTGGCTGTCACATTATCACCCCCTGGGATTAATAAAGTATTTTGATTCTCCACAGATTTATGGGTAGAAATTGATCTACCTGTTCTTGGGCAGATGGTTGAATGAATGAATAAACTAGCATTCCTAATAAATAGGTATTTGTGGCTGGATGAATTCTGTCTTCTCTTAATTCCTTGCCTGTGTGTTTTTTTTTTTTTTTTTTTTTTTTTATCATCGATTAGCATCGGGTAGTTTGATTTCTAAGGATTATAGTGCCACAAAGATGTTTGTATATTTGTCTTCTTTGCTGAAATGGGTTACTTACTCCCAATAATGTTTGTCTAACCCTTTTTGAATGTTGCTGTGACTTTCAAAGGAGGTGAAGGCTGATGGAGAGGGCACCCAGGGGGTCAACAGTAGTACAGCTGTGTTTGGATTTGTTAGCCATTTCAGACACGGCCGTCTCTGCTTGTTGTGGTACAGCACAGAACGCTTAGAAGTGCACAACCTGTCTGCCTATGGCTTTGTGGACTGAGGAAGTGGTTCAGGAAGCGGAGGCAAACCAAGCACAAGATGTAATGGGGAACTTGGTTCTGTGGACTGGAGGATGATGGTGTTGTGAGGGCCGCAGTTAACTTTTGAGCGCATGTAACAATTGCTAACATGATATTGATGTGGTCATGCATGTTAACAGAATGTGTAAATTGCGTAACATGACATTTAGGATTAAAAGTACAAAACCTCTTTCTGCTATAACATGTTCTTTGGAAAGAACTGCTTTATCTCTTGGTCCCAGATTACATTCTTTAGACATGTATGACATTCCTCAGCTGATGCCCAGTCATGTCTCAGATGTTATCTCCAAAATGGAGGGAAAAAATTATCTAAATGTCAATGTTACATGAAGTGTTTTTGTTTGTTTAATTAATAAAAAATAGAAGTTTTTACACACCTGGGTAAAGATTAATTTTTGTAATAAATCGTTGCATAGCTAAAAACTAGAGCAACAAGATGCATTGTATTACAATGTCTGTGTGTTATTAATATCCACCTGGATGGACCATTACTGTAATTTAAAGCCTACCTCTGACCTAGCCCACAGTGGCCAAGATCCTAAAGTTCACATGGAGTGGCGGGGTTATCCACAATTGTGGAAGGGAATGTGGGTTAAAATAGTCATCGATATCATCATTGCATGTTATAGCACCAATAATGCCATGTCATGTTTTCTAAATATTTTGCAGCTCTGCTGAAAACTAATCAGGAAAACATGGCTACATTTAAAGAAACTCATGTCTTGATTTTTAATTTCTTTTTTTATTGCACTGTTGAACATGTAATTGGAATGGTTTTATTTTTATTTTTTTGTGACCCTCGGCTGACTATGTACTATGTGAATTGGTAATTGTTTTTCAACACTTAAATTCAATTCTACTCATAGTATCGCAATATATCGTCTCGTCTCCCCTGTATCGTTACAGGGGAGACGAGACGATATATTGCGATACTATGAGTAGAATTGAATTTAAGTGTTGAAAAACTGTCCCATCATTCTAAACACTCCAACCTGTTTCATATTTTAACACATCCAGTTTTATTACTAGATGTAATTGATCCACTGGAACGAAGAAGGTGAAAACAGCCACCAACTACCAGTCATACTTTTAATCTTACTTCAAAAATTACTGTCATCATTAACGGTTCCATTCAAATTCACACATAGATTGATACATTGCTTTTACATAAAATATCGGCTTATCAATGTTTTCTTACATCTCTAGTGTATACAGTTTGCGTTGTGCTTTAATGCTGTTATATTGTTCAGGACGTCCTTGTTAAGTTGTGATGGGTATTTTCTTGTTAATAAAGTACAAATATTTTTGACTCTAAATGAACTGAAGGGATTTCCATGTCTACACAATGTCTGTGTAATGGTCAAGCATACTGTTAATGGCTGAATCATCTGTGATTCCTGTACCTTTTGTAGCATAGCCGTTCAGGCAGGTGCAATATCATCTATTGCATTGTTCTTTTCCACCAAAACCAGTGACATGTTGAAACAGTGTTTTGTGCCTAATTCACTGGGGGAAGGGGGAAGTGGCTGATCAGGAAGAGGAGGCGACTGCTTTGTACTTTTTTTAGGATCTGAGCTGTAAGCAGGCAGATGTTCTTCTTACGTGGCTTTTCATACAGCTGTAACTTGATATATGTGCACACACTATTAAAGACAAAAACAAGAACATTTCCTGTTTTGATTAGTGTTTCATTACTATAAAGTGATCCCTGTAAACCAGGACTTAAGTAGGATAAGAAGTTTAAGATTTAGTTTTAAGTCTCACGATGCAGAAAGTGGAAGTGAGGTAGGAGGGGGTTAAGCTGGAGGGCAGCTTAAAGCTTGGCCAGTTTCACACTAAACGTCCAGACCTTGCCTAATGTGTTCCTATGTCTGAACCTAATGGACTCGCTTCTGCTTTGGGAAAGAGGAAGTTTAAAACACCAAGAGCTGAAATCTCTGTGTTTGTAAATATTAGATGATGTATCTGTGGAACTGGCACCCAGTCCAGTGTGTAACCTGTCTGTAGCCCAGCCGCCAATGGGACAAGCTCCAGCATAGATCCATCCCCAGTAGAACACAGACAGGAAGGAAAGAAACCTGAAGGACAAAGTATTGAAAATATTTCTGACTGGTTGTTGTCTGGCTTGTCAGTAAGAGACTATATCGTGTAGTCATGTGGGCTTGGGTAGAGGTAGAAGGGGAAAAAAGTTCCTTATCTGTTGTAGTGGAATCTGACTGGAATCTGGTTTCCAAAGCGGCCGTGGCCTCAGTTACAGGAAGAGGATTTAGCTGCCAGTTATCTGTGGTCTTGGTGACAAAGGGCAAAAGACAGGCGATGTGGAGAGCTCTGAGGTGGCACCGCAGAAGTACGAGTTGTGACAGAGGAAGCTAAGTGTAGGAAAAGCATTTCTAAATAAGGATTCAGAAAGAGATGACAAATTGCCAACAAAAAAGTGTCCCAACTTTCAGATTCTTACTGCTGTTGTTTGATGTCAGCAGGATGTAACACAGGCTTGGGCAGTAGTGACTTGCATGTTTCCTTGTACTCATTAGTCAGTTCAAACGATGTACATGCTCTGGTGTCATTTCAATTCACGTTAAGCCTCCCTGTGCATTAAGACAAGTTACCTGCACAGATCTGTCTGTGTTGCATCTGCAAACCCAGTTCTCAGCTATTGCTTTCTAGTTTAAGAGTATTATTTTAGGCAGTCGCTGTTTGTGAACAGTCTGAATTTCTAGCTATGAAGCAGTGTCTGAGTGGTAATATTAAAGCACTTAGCAGTGTTTATAGAAGTTGCAAACAATGTTCCTTAATTCAATGAGAGTGCAGCTCTGTACAGTGCATGAATAAAAGGCAGGGATATGAAAAATGTCATCAGTAAGCAGACTAAACATTACTATAGCTAGAATTTTCTAAATATGATGTTCTTAATTTTTTGGGGGCGATGTGTCGGCTGTCCATAAGCTCTGCTGTTCAGCCCCTGTAATACTGGGAACTATGGAATAACAACTCAAATTCTTTTCTTGCTATTACATTTTAAAAAATGCAGCAATAATTTATATCTTCAGTGGTATACTAGTCATTTTGTGGTATAACTTTAAGCTATCATAACTTTAATAAAAAAAATACAACACTATCCCAGCAGCAATGAACAAAAATATAGATTGGGCTGAATCTTTTTACTCATTTCGCTCTTTTGTAGACTAACACAAGCTGCTGTTAGGTGGGTTTTCTGCTTGGGTAGCCAGCCTGCTGCTGATTGTTTGACAGACTTGCCACTCATCGCCTGCTAACTGTAGTTTTAAGAATACCTTTAAGAAGGAGCGGTGGTGCTGCTTTTGATTCCACACCTCAACTGTCCCTGTTTTACATTTTCAGAAATATTTTCAAACGGAAGAATTTGTCACAATTGTAACCGAGGTAGGAGCTTAAGGTTTTGTTATAGCCTGCTGACTGGAAGTTTGCAGCAACAGTTGGAGGAATTTACTTTATGGCTCATACAGCCAGAGAAAATTGAGATTCCTCTTGGAGTTTCTCTGGCAAACGTATGAAAAATACCCAAACAAATGAAATGGCATGGTGGTTCTGAAACTTAAAACTTTGGTGGACCTTAATTTAAAAAAAGTCCCTTGTGTAAATCTGACCTTTCACATACAGAAAGCCAGACAGGACCTTTCAGTGGAAACATTTGAAATTGCTGACTTATTATTTACCATGCACATGACAAGAATACAGTAAATGTCTTCTGTCACTAAAGTTGCACTTTAGATCTGGATTTTAAACTTGGATTAATCAAGCATACATTTTATTGTCAAAGTTGCCAGTAAAAGGACAAATGGCTGCATTAGGACCTTTGATTTATCATTGCAAAGGTGGGTTGATGATTTAATTGTGGGATTTTTTTTTTGTTACCAACAAGTATCATGACTCAAGGGGAAAACAACCTTTGCGCTTCCTATAAAAGTAAAATGTTAAAGGTATATTAACGTGGTCGCACTAGCTAAACCAAAGCAACACACTTCTTTTCTAGCTTTCTCATTCTGTTTTAGAGCCAAACTTCTTCCTTTTATATTTAACTTCAGTTAAATAAAAGGCATCAGTCACCACTGGAGGTGGGCACCGTGGAAGTCTTTCTTTTTGTAGTAAAAAAATGCCTTTTTAATGCAAAGGCCAACATGGCCCTTAAAGAGAACCATTTAGAGTATTTAGGCTAAAGAACATCTTTAAGCAGATTTTTAGTTTTTTTTATGTTTGTGTGTAGTAAAACTGATATGTAAGGATGTAGGCCTACTTAATGCTTAAGTAAACTTTTGCTTAACTTAAGGGATATTTTAATCTAAATAATAACATTAACAACCCTGCTACATTAAAAAAACTAGTTTTTGAAGATAAACTTGGAAATTAGAATGTATCTGTGGGTGGGGGCGGATGAATGACACCCATCAAACTCTGAGCAGATGTAGCTACGAGCTAACTGAGCTAACCCAGAGCTTACTGAAGCTGACGGAGGTTGGCGGGCGCTTTTAGCCAGAAAACCGGGATTGAGCGACTCTTCTACCCCTCTGCCTTGTAGCCAGATTCGATACTTTTGTCAAATAAAATCATGAAGCCTTGTTGGTCCATAACTTTCACTAAAACTATGTGAATTTCAATTAAAACAAGTTTTAATATGTAAAGAAGAAAAATAATTTCAACCCATTTTTGACCAAGCAGCGTTATCTTAAATGCACAGCAGAAATAAAATTATACTTACCGAAAAAATGGAGCAGAGACAAGCCAAACTCCATGCAGAAAGGCCTCGGGCCAAGATTTAAACCCAAAACCTGCACAGTTTTGGATTTGAATCAAGCATTGTAGTATCAATAATTGTTCTTAAAAACAAATGAGAAAAGGACAAAATTGGTTGTGGAGGAGGGCTATAAAATGCGAGAAGCCAGGCAGTTACCCCGTTCCTGTTTTAATAAAGATTTATTTTGTGATAAATGGATTGATCACCTCACTCCCCTGAATGTACTATTAAGCTACTAGTTTTGTTTAACTTTGTCTGTACCAAAATCCTTTAACCTGTTGACCTCTGGTTTGGTGTAGCTGTTTAGTTTATTGTTTTAGTTCAACGAGATCATACATCTTGCTGGAGTGTTACAATGATCGATTTGCTTATGCACAGTGAAACTATACAGCCACCCCCTTTGGAGAGTAAACTAAGGGCAAGTTTTTCCTGTCTCACCAGCTCTGGTTTTGTTGAGCTGTAGGCAGGAAAGTTTATCTGTAGCTTTTCAAAGGACCTCGAAATTCTTGCTTTAAACGGGGTTTGCAGAGAGAAATCTGTGCAAGGGAAAGCGAAAAATGAATTGAATTATCCGTATTTAAAAACCCTTCCCAGTGAGATGTGCGTGTTTCTTTCCTTCAGCCCTGTGTTAAGGCCCCCCGTGGACCCTGTTCACACCAGCATTCACACCTTAATCTGATGTGAAGGCGGTTGTGCCATCGCATCTCGTTTGTCTGATGCAGGCACCAACATGTTGTCCCTAGTCAAAAATGTCCTCGGGTCAGTGTTATTTCCTTAAACCGTTTGACCTTTGTTGAGCAGAATGACGTGTGACTTCCTTGGAGCTGCCTTGTGTACATTAACAGAACATGCCCAACGATCCGGCTACACTGTCAACACAACTGTCAGTAGATATCATATGGGATACACCGGAGAAAAGGTTCAAAGATGATCAAAAGGAGTTTTGTGTTTTCACTTGTTTTGCTGCATTGTTGACTGGTGTGGTAGCTAATCTTGTAGGTTTTGTTAAAAAAGGCTCCACTACAAGTATTGTGTTGAATAAGTAAGTATTAGTGTAAGCAAACACGCCTCACCCCATGCTATCAGCTAATTACCCCCCACATGACTTTGCTTTTGTTTTATGGAAGAGTTAGACTGTTCGGTCCCTCCCAGCAGAATCAACTTGCTTCTTGTGCCACAGCAGCTTCACATTCTATTTTTTCTTTTCTTTTTTTACTGATTCTCTTTTTCTTTTTTGTCCATATGTGCGCACACAATGGGGAAAACCACCTGCAAAACATGTTCCACATCCTGTGGATTGCTTTGGTCATAATGACTCAGACTGGAAATGTGTGCTGGGGCATTTCAAAATAAGACTTGAGGAGCTTCTAAAAGTAATTTATAGACGTTGTGACTCTGTAGTTTGTAGGTGAAGTTGGACCTGTTTTTTTGGGGGGGGGGGGTTTCTCTGGTGTTGGCTAGCTTTCCGTTATCTTTGGAAGTGGTCTGTTATTGTAGAGTGAGCTGTGGGACTTGAGCCTTTTGAATGAGCATGTTTTCCAAAGCTCTTTGTCTGCCAGCAGATTTTTGTCTTGGTGAGGATTTTCCCTGAACAAACCACAGTCTGTTTTTGTTTGGGTTGGGTATGACATGGCCTCCTCTGGAAGTGGCCCTTTCTGTCCTGTTCCACTGATGAATGCTCTTCAAATTTCAGATGTATAGTATTTGTCCGGATGGAAGATGGGGCGACAAAATAACTACAACGTTAAAACCATATGAAGGCTGTAAGATATCGTAAAGCATTTCTTTTCCTATAAGATCTGTCTTGTAATGTTACTTATGGGAATATTGTGTTACCCATAACATTAGATGGCTTTTAGCCAACAAAAATAGCCACTGATAATTGCTTGTTGTAAAAAAATCAAAAATACACAGGAGTAGCTGAACACATCTACAATAGAAATTTGTTTAAGAAAAAAAAAATCGACTCAGCCTGTACTAACAAATTGACTGAAGTTTGTAAAGGGAATGTCTTTATCTTAAGTCTGTCACACACTCGCCACTCCAATCCTACATAATGACCAGCTGCTAGTTTGCAGAATTTTGTGCCTTTCTTTAAATGTATTAATTTCAGCAAAGCAAACCATAATTTGCCAGATGTTGCATATACATTTTTTTTTTTTTCTTCCTCTCTGCAGATATGAGACGAGTTGTACGACAGAGCAAATTCCGTCATGTCTTTGGCCAGGCGGTGAAGAATGACCAATGCTACGATGACATTCGGGTCTCAAGGGTCACGTGGGACAGCTCCTTCTGTGCAGTCAACCCAAAGTTTGTTGCCATAATTATTGAGGCCAGTGGTGGTGGAGCTTTTCTCGTTCTCCCTCTTCATAAGGTACGTTTTTGTGTCAAGAATGTTTGTATTTATTGTAAATGCGGCATCGGAAGAAGAAGCTATTTTCAGTTTCAGGGCGAGATCTAGCCGAGCAAACTAGAGATTCATTAATCAAAATGTTGTGCTTTACTTCCAGTTTCTGTGTTTTGTAAAGCTTTAATGTCGTGTTCACACCACATGCTTTGTCGTCGTCAAAAAAACACTCACAATGTGACTAGTTTGAAGCCTATACATTTTTAAGCCAGAAGCTGTCAAGGCCCGCCACTTGCTGAGCAGAAAAAGAGCGCGTGGGCGGGGCTTCCTCTGTTGCCGGATGTTTTAAGCAATGGCGGATGGAGAGGGTGGCTTCGCTTTATTTGCTAAATAAAGCCAAACAACATCGACGTCGGGCTCGTCAGCGCCGTTTGTGGATTAAAAAAGCCGCTCCATTCAAGAAATGGGTAGTGATGTCACTACAGTGAGACGCTCTGATTGGTTGATGCTCATGGGACGGCGCCGAAAGTTCAGCTAGCTCAACTTCTGCATTGCTGGCTTTTGTTGCTTTGAAGCTGGGAAAGCAGCAAAAGTTTCATCAATCTTGCCATTTGTGTGTTGATGTTTCGGCCAATGTGAACGGGCCATGACATGCGCCCATTGGTTTTAGTTGGCAGCTAAAGTACCACCAGTATGGGAACCATGATCGGAGATTGTAGATCCATACCTTCCAAAAGGCTGAAAACATTTACGAATCCCACACGTTCCATGAAAGACTGTTATTGAAAGCTGCGAAAGGGTAAAACGGAGCAACTGTGTTGTGCTCTATTCAGCCTTTATAATTAGCTTTATTTTGCCTCCTGAATAACCTGGATGCACATCCTAACATATCATAGAATAATTGGTTTTCTTTTAATTTGCTTTCCCTGACTTAGGCTTTCAACCCCCAACTGATACTGAAAACGGTCGACTTTGATCCTCCTTCCCTCAGTAATCGCATCCAGACTGAAGAGTGTTGTCGAAGTGGCCCGGTAATGCTTGTGCTGACCGATCCTGAGCCGATTTATCAGTGCATTTTTATCTTTTGGTTCAGCATGTTTGGTTATGATGCTGATGTTCATATTATAAAGATTATCGGATTAAGTTGAAGGTCTATTTGGATAAATGCAAAGTTAAGCTGAAATACTTGAATCCTGTATTCTTATCAACGGGATGCTCTGTTTTTGTTGGTTTTTTTTCATGCTTTTTTTAAAAGTAATTTGTAAAACACCCTACCTCTTACAACTGTTTATGCTGAGACACCATGTCATTGTATTCTGGGATTAATGTTTACCAGCAGGCTGCCTGACACGCCCTTATGTGTAAACCCGAAACTACTCCAAACCTCTGGAGTTAACAGTGCCCTGATTCTTCTCTCCATTTAAGGAATCACTCCTGAGATATAAGACTTTTTTGTTGGGCAAGACAGCTTTTTAAAGAGTGTCTTGATGTAAACAAAGTAACTTTACACTTGCCTTTTGTCTTTAAATATTCTGTCATAATGGGATTAATGAATGTGTGGCAGAGGTTAAACTGAATCTTAAACCAGCCTCTGTCCTATTTTAAAAAGCCCTTGGATTTCATTAGTTGATCGTGGTTAAATATTTAGGCTCTTGTATCTTTTCACCAGTGGCAGACCCTGGCAGGGTCGAAGGTCCTAACACTATGAGTGACATAAGCACTGCAATCTGTTGACAGATCTACCCAAAGTCTGTAATTAGTGTACAGTTCTACACTACCATGTCATATGAGAAGGATCTGGCATGGGAACTGGATCCTCAGGGCTGTCAACGCACAGCTTACACCTCTCAGCACCTCATTCAATGCAGGGCTTGTGCTGGAGGTGGGCCGTGTGGGCTCAGCGCTTTCACCTTCCTCCTGCCCTTCTTTCTGGGTCTATCTTTGTGTTAGCTGCCCTCTGCATGCCATGTAAATGTACAGCAGTGGTGCAGCCAGAGAACAAAGTCTGCTTTTACGACTACATCTGCTGCAGGAGAGGGAAATCCCATTCAATTACCTAAAATTAGACACTTGAATAAAAAATATTAGTTTTTTAGATTACTTTTAAATTTAGGTTGATAGACTTGAAAGATCAGTTCTTCAGCTGTAGTATCTGACCCAGCGGCGTCGCCTGGGCATTCCTGGCTCTATCCACAAACAGTTCTCATCAAGCCCCTGTTTTGTTTTTGTTTTTCACTCCAGAAATTTACATTAACTGAGCCACCCTATGACATTAACGTAGGAGACAATTTTGTAATTTCCTGGCTTCGGTGAATGCAACAGAGGCACGACCGTATGACCAATAGGAGAGTTGTATGGACATGGGGAATCCTCCGTGTTTTATTTGCTCACAGCCCATGCTTGATCTAAACTCTGGTATTATTTTGAGCAATTCTTACCAAAAATGGAAATAAGACTTTTTTTTTTTACCGAAATAAGAAGGGCAATTTATCAGTTGTGGTGGCTGGCAGTGGGCGGCAAGACGCTGGGCTAACACATGAAACAGGTAAACAAGTAATTTAAATTCTGTATCTCCTCGAAAGTATATGAACATGAGGCAGATCATTTGTGACTGTAAATAGTACTTATAAGGTAAAGCTAACTAAACTGTTAGCATTGCCCTTTTCTGTTATACACATTTGCATTAAATCCAGTGGTGTCTACGTGATACGCTGGTTTAACCACTAGAGAAGGTCCCAAATTTCTGTGTAACCACTAAGACGAAGGAGGTGCTGCTGTGATTTTTTTAACATTTCTATTTTATTTAAGTACAAAATGTTCAATGAAACAGTTTTTATTAGATAAACGTTTCCTAGCATATTTTTAAGATCTGCAGAGACAGACGTTTTCTGCACCTGTTGCTAATTTTCTTCCTTTTAAAAACAATCTGTTTGCTATTTAAAATGTTATCTGGCTTTCCCGTGAGTGTTGGATGATTTGTTTCTAGATAGTGCTGTAGTTCAAATGCAGATACAAAAAGGAAAAAGTTATGTGCTGATGTCTTTGTTTACCTCCAGGTCACTGGCTGTTCAATGGTTAGTTCAAGTCCAGTTGTTAATGACATCCTGTGTTGCTTACCATATATTTACATTTGGATTATACAAAACCAGTCTGTCATGATCTCAGTTGTGTGTGGGTGTATACTTTATGCCTTAATGAGGTTGGTGGTTCTTGTGGGTAGGGAGTGCTACTGTCCAGTAGATAATTATCAGATGATGATCATCTGATTCTGATTATTAATTAAGATTAGGCTACTTAATATAAATGTTGCAACATTTGATTTACTTTGGATGCTTAACTACCATATAATTGAATGACCAGTCCTGTCTCTTTGCATTTCCTTGGATTTACTCAGGAAGATCAAACTTTTTTATGTTTGCATTCTATATTTATCATATACACACATATTTGCATGCAGGCATAACATCCAAATATCCAGATAGGAGAAATCTAATAGATTTTAACCTTTTGAGTAGCATTTATTATTTCATAATTAAAACGATATATTTGAGCCAATTTCCCCCTATAAATGACACTTGAGCACTAATCATGTTGAAAAGGTCAGTTCGCTTTTATGATTACTTTTTGATATCATTTATTATGATATGAGTCTGATGTTGTACTCTGTTTACAGATGACCTAGACAGGACAGAGAATGAGGAGAGAGCAGCAAACACAGAGGTCCACCATGCAGCCTGACACCAAACTGACTCGTGCTTATCAGGGAAAGAAAAAAGAAAATAATTATTGATATTAAGACAACATGATAAAATTGGTCATGAAATGAGTCAATAAGTAACACTGATTTTAAAAATCTTGTATACATTGTCACGTTTAAGTTTGAAAAGTACATATTGCAGTATTTGGCTTTAAGCTGCCACAATGCTCAGTAACGCTTTTCTTTACTATATAGGTTCCCCTATATTCTTCTGAGAGTGTGGGCTCATCCTCCAATGTTCCCAGGTCCAGGAAACGCCCCTGATCTGATCCATTCATTGAGAAACTGGAACTGAAAGGGAACATCATCTTTCAGAAGAACTATGTCTGCATTTTATGACAGTTTTCCGAGCACAGCAACTAAACCAGTTTCACTATTTGGTTACCGGAAAGGTTTTAGAAACATGAATGTTCTTCTTTTCTGAAAGTAATTGAGATTCCCTTATTAAATTTGAGCTTTTTTTAACAAAGATCCATTTTAGCCTTGTATCGTTGTGCAATTCTCAAATAGGTTTCTGTGCAAAAGCAAGTCTGTCTGGAAATGTCAGTATAGCGTCGGCAGGCAATGCAGCTCTGAGAAGTGGGACAAGACTCTTTCTGCAAACAGTATGACTAGTCTAATTGGAGACGTGCATATTTGGAAGGTCCGGTCCAATTCAGCAGCTGCCTTGTACAACTTCTGTCTTTCTGGTTATTTTGTTGAATATTTTCTTAAATGATTAACTACATCAGCAGCGTCTGTTGCAACGGGTTGTTTTTGTTTCGTTTTTTCTACATCTGCACAGCGCGGCATTGAGGCTCTCAGTCTGTGGCTCTGCTGAGGTGTTAAGGATGCCCGGGTTGCTTTAATAATGGCATTTAGCTTGAATGACTTGCTCTGGCTGCTGTATCTCTTCTTCCTCTTGACAATACCTCATAGATTCTGAGGTTTAGGTCAAGAGTTTACTGGCCAAACAAGAACCATGATGGTTAGTCAACCAGATATGGGTACTTTTGGTGGTGCAGGTTGCCCGGCTGGAAAATGAAATCAGCATCTAAAGAGAATTTTGGACCATAGAGCAACAGTCCTTTTACTCTTTAACCCTAACATGACTGTGATTGATTTTGCTGTCTTGGATGAATCTGGGTGTGGTAGAAGTTGAAGCACCATTTGGTGTCCGTTCCTTGTGAATATTCCCTTGAAAAGGCTTTGCTTCACAATCCTCTCGAGGCTGGGGTTATCCTTGCTGATTGTGCCAACTTTCTCCCACACTTTTTCCTTCCACTTAACTTACCATTCTTTTTTTTCTTTTTTTACTTGTCCTGTCTGGCAGTGTGGTGCTCACCATTGGTGTCTAAGTACCAAGTAGAAGCCAAGCAGATTTCCTTTCACAAGTGGAGCATTACGGCTGCATTTTTATGCTTTAATACAGCGCTCTGTGAAAGCCCAACATTTCAGGTCTTCTGCGATTTACCCTCCTTGTGGGAGGAGTTAGTGACTGCTGTACTATGGTCACGTCAGCAGGTTTCTTCATTACTGCGGACCCCTGCCTATTCACTGTTCGTTAATTGCAGATTCAACTATTCCTGGATTTTTGTTCCATAGAAAATAACTATATTTGCAGAATATTTGCCTATTAGAGGATTTTATTTATTTATTAGAGCATGTCTAATTTATTCGTAACAAAATGGATGCTTAGACTAAGGAAGAGGAAATACCTAGGCGCAATGCTACTTGACATGCCATTGGATGGCATTTTCAAAGTAGCCATTTCAGGAGCTCCATTCATTTTGTTTGCCGTTTGTTGGTGGAGATAAGGAAAACTGTGTATGGTTTACACCGTGAAATAGTAAATTGGTAGTTGTAAGCTTTTTTTTTTCTTTTCTTTTTTTTTAAGAGGGGGTCTTCGGTATCCGTGAGCCATTCGCAGGTGGCTGTGATCCTTAACCTCTGCAAATATCTGTCCACCGTATTGTGTAGGCCATAACATTCATTTTCTATTATAAATTCTTCTTATTGGCCCCATGTAATGCATTAAATATGGGCTTTTATTAACTGTAAGCTATAAAATGTGCCAGTGTATAATGAGTGTGTGTATATGAAGAGGGATTGTAATCTTATAATTAATATAAGGGTACATTGCCGTGAAATTTGTTTCATGGTTGAAGCCATTCCCTTTATTTTAGAACCGTTGATGACAACTGCTGTATGTGTGGGATTAGCCTCTACTGAAGAAAGTCTGAATTAATTGGGTTTTATTTAATTTTGGTCCTGTCACTGCTGCAATCATCTCACCCTGTCTAATCTCTAATGCAAGGATGCATCTGTTCTGTTAGCCCATCTGCTTGTGCTGTGTAGCTATACGTCTCTGTGGGTAGCCAGCTCCTCTGAGCCTTTGTCCTGCACTTACTCCCACTGAAGCCCTTTGTCATTATTGCATTTTAGTATTGGGAGGAGGGGCTGGGGGTTTAGTTTGCAAGAAGTATGATCATGCTCCTTCCCCCTTCACAATTAAGCCAGCCATTGTTATAGTGGTGTAATAATAGGACTCTGAAGAAATATGAATTTATGCAACCTTATTTCTCCTATTTCTGCTTTTTTTTTAAATTAGAAATTTGAGTGGGTCATCAATAATTCAGAGGTTCTTGCAGGTTTTTAGGCAAATGCAAAAACTACACCACATTTTGTGATGGGGTGGCTCTTTTTTCTCTTGGATGTGGGTTAATGCAGCAGGCTCCACTGACTCGGCTCAAACATCACTATATTGCCATTTCATTATATTATATATATATATATATATATATATATATATATATATATATATATATATATATATATATATATATATATATATATATATATATATATATATATATATATATATATATATATATATATATATATATATATATATATATATATATATATATATATATATATATATATATATATATGAGAGAAAGAGGAGGGATCAGATTTCTTTCTTGTCCCTCATGCTTTGAATATCTCATTCTCAGCTGAACACCGGCTACTAATTTATTCCCTGATTTCCATATGAAGGAAGTTGTGGGAGTGATGGCAACTAGCAAGTATTTGGGGATTCCTCTCTGAATGTGCTTGATAGGAAAATGGAGGACTATAGGGAGATTTTTGCAAATAATTTGATTTAAATCTGTGGAGAGAAAGGAAAAAAATCTGCCATTGATTGATGCATGCATCAGACAGTTTTGAACTTTGTTTTAGCTTGGACATTTATTTTCCAAGCTGTGTGCGTGCCTTCTGCTATCCACTGTACACTCAATTGTGGAGTATATTTGATTTGGATTCAGTCCCTCTGTGATCCATTCATCCTGTGCTCAGTCTTGGCTTTTAGTAATCCCGGGGTGTGTGCACAATGACACAATATTTGTTCATTCACACCTCCTTTAGTTTTAAGCAAAGCCTCATTCTGTCTCTAAATGCATTAACCATTTGAATGTACATTATATCCCACGTCTTTCACAACACTTTGGTCAGTTTGTGTTTAAAGACCTCTGTTTTGCTCAGTTCCCTCTGCCTTTGCCGCCCATTCCTGCTGACTGCAGATTTTACCATATATGGTCATTCACTGCTCCCAGCCTGACAAGCTTCCAAGACCATTTCCTCGTGCTCTGCCATTGGCTGCTTCATGCAGTGTCGGTATACTTCTGAAATCTGGGATAGGCCAAGATGTGAGAAGCGCTCAGGATGATAGAATTGGGTTGAAGTCAGACGTTGTCTCTGTCAGAAAGTCATTCAGTGTATTCAAAACCCATATTTAAATGGTAATTTTAAAGTAGTCCGTCTGTTGGGTCTTAAAGCTTTACATATTTATTTATTTATTTATTTTTAAACGGCAAGCCAGCCTAATTGAGTAAGTCAGAGTAATTGAAAACGGGCTGTAAATTG
This sequence comes from Valencia hispanica, assembly GCA_963556495.2. Lineage (NCBI taxonomy): Eukaryota > Metazoa > Chordata > Actinopteri > Cyprinodontiformes > Valenciidae > Valencia > Valencia hispanica. Next base: position 30,748,553 of record OY747704.1, read on the forward strand.
CATAACTTTTCAAATGCATCTGGAGTGCATATAACTGCACTAATCTGACAGTCCATTTTCATAGATAAACTCCATTTTATTATTATTATTTACAGTAAGGAGGACTAATTTTATCTATCATTTTAGCGAAACAGCATGCACACAGATGGGGGTGAAAGTCCATAGATATTGAGAACATTTGTACAGAGTCCTTTTCCTCTAGATGTATATTATCTGCTTTCAGCTTTTTGATCAATAATACAGCAGAGACCTGATGACCCCTTCTAATCTTCATTGAAAATCTAACTATGGTGAACTGGCTACTGACCTCAGCACTTGGACCTTGAACAAAATGGCAACACAGTTGGACATGGGAATTGTTATAGTTGAGCCCAAAATTATTCATATTAGCAGATTTTAATTTAAAATGAATTTCAAATTATAACGTTTGCTTCTGTCAGGAAGAACTGAGTTCAGTAAGGAAGTGACGTCAGAAAACAAGCGCCACAGCCAGCTTAGTAACAGCCGGTGATCACTCGGAGGTAAACAAAGAAATCTCTCTTCTTGTAAACGGCCATTTTCGGTGACTTTGCCCAACTAGTCGCAGATCAGAAAGGTGCTTCTTGTTCAATGTTTACATCTGCCGGGTAACTGTAGGGAGGATGTACTTCCAGGTCAGAGGTGACTGTGACGTCATATATGTGGGTCTGCCTTTTTTCCGCGCATGCCTACTAGGTCAGGGTTGCGCCAGGGGGTGGAGGGGAGGATGGGGCCATAAACGATGCAGTGTGTGTGTGTGTGTGTGTGTGTGTGGACAAGTATAAGGTTAGGAGGGATATACCCTGTATAACCTTAGCCCTGTTAGTGTAGAAGCAACCTAGGTGTGAAAATTAGGGATGCACAGATATGAAAATTTGGGCCGATACGATGTCCGATATTAATCCCGCTGTTATGGCCGATAACCGATACGCACCGATATGGTATACGGTATATTTCCCTACACTTTCGACATTGTGGAAAATCAACCACACCATCTACATCGCTTCTCTGCTTGAGCTAAACACCCCCACATTCCTGCGCCGCATCACTATCGCTGTCACATGACCAAACAAACACCACATGGATAACCCCCCCGAAACACAGGCAGAAACGTCAAAAAGATGGAAATTAATAAACATCGGTTGTTAATATCGGCTCTCTGTTACTTATGGGACCGATGCCGATATGTTAAAAACCGCCTATCATTGGCCGATACCGATGTTGATGCCGATATATCGTACATCCCTAGTGAAAATTGTTACTGAAGTGGTCTGTTATGGAAATTTGGAAGTCACGTTAGTAAAACTCAACATGATAATCACTAATGTGAGATACTTGGCTTCACATGCCATCTCAACATCCTTTTACCCTATTGTTTAGGGATGCACAGATAGGAAAATTTGGGCCGATACCGATGTCCGATATTAATCCTGCTGTTATGACCGATAAACAATACGCACCGATATGGTATACGGTATATTTCCCTACACTTTCGACATTGTGGAAAATCAACCACACCATCTACATCGCTTCTCTGCTTGAGCTAAACACCCCCATATTCCTGCGCCGCATCACTATCGCTGTCACATGACCAAACAAACACCACGTGGTTAACCCCCCCCGAAACACAGTCAGAAACGTCAAAAAGATGGAAATAAATAAATATCGGCCCTCTGTGACTTATCAGGCCGATGCCGATATGTTAAACGCCTAACATCGGCTGATGCAGATATATCGTGCAACCCTACCTTTTTGTTTTTTTATTGGTAAGGCTCTGTTTTACAGCGGCGACTCTAACATACAGTTTGACGTCACCTGCATAGAGCTTTTTTTTTATTCAGCACCAATTCTTGCAACCCTTGATATATGAAATCAAAAACTGAAACTTTACACTCATAAAAGACTAGTTCCTGCATCTTTACTTGATACTGTTTTTCATTGAGAACATTTTAAACTGTAATTTTATTTCATTTCACCAGGAAGCATATTTGGTATGATTTTTTTGTCCCTTTCAAAGATGGGATCACCTGCTCAACCAAGACTAGTCCAAACTAGTCTGTAGATCACTGTATGTTGAGACTCTCCTTGATTGGCAGCAACATGCTGTGACATGTATGTTTGCAGAGCACCACAGCAGGGACATGTTCTCTCTCAACTGCATCTACCTGAGGAGCTTAAATACTGATTTATTTTTTCCCACTTCGTTCCACACTTGCCTCCAAATAAGCAAATGATCTTCTACTTCTTTCTATTAAAAGAAAAGTAAAATTTTCTCGCTTATTATCAGGTTGTTCTTATGGCCTTATGGCACAGTGGTGTGTGTGTATTCTGTACAGTGTATCTTTGGTACTGGTAGATCTAGCTTTTAGACGTCAGTTTTATTATTTGTGTATTTATTGTACGGTATTGTTCCCCATCATAAAGATAGACCAACCATAAATTGTAAAATAAAATGAATTAAAAAAATCCAGGTGTAACAACGTTGATGCCGCCACTGCCTTATCTGTTTGCATTAGCCCTCCATACAAAGGCTTGTAAAGATGGAAATTTCCATAGAGCTCAAAGGAGCCCTAGACAGTATGCATGAAGACCCTTCAGTGATGTGTGTGAGAATCACATGTTGAGCTGCGAGGAAAGGAAGTGTGCAGAGCTCCTATTTGAATGAAAAGAATGTCCTCTCTTGCCTTGAGGGAATATTGTTAATGTGTTTCTTTTGTTGTTTTTTTTTCCTGTGTATTTCGGTGCTGTGCTTCGTATCCATCGCCTTGTTGTTCACTCATTTTCTGCTGCCATACATGTTGCCATGCAACTGGTTGTTGAGAGGCCTCAGACATTCCTCTTAAAGGAGATGTAGTTTAGTCATGAACACGTTAAGTATTACGCTGCTTGACTGCAGTGTGTGTGTGTGTGTGTGTGTGTGTGTGTGTGTGCAGCCCCTGTATTTTGTGTGGGTAGCTGCTGTATGGGCTTTAGGTGGAAGTGCATTTTACTCTTTATCTTAAAATACCTGGTTCATTTATTTACTTAAAAATGACTTACTCGCCCATTGTGTTTCATCTGCTAGTGCCGTTTAGCACCTGTTTGAATGTGTTTGCTGGTGTTACTTTTTGTCAGTGTAGGATCTTGATAGCCTTCCCTGTTTACAATTTAATAGCCTTAGATTGTAAGGCTGCACAACGCGTCGCAATATCACTGTGTCCAGTATGAATATTTCGAAGATCTGCCTGAACTTCAATAAGAATTGGGTAAGGTGGTTGCATAATGAAAAACCAAAACAAAGTTGTTTCAGAAAATAACAATTGGCATTGAAAAATATAATTGTATCTGAAAATATTAATTTTGAATCTGAAATAAATGTTTTCAATTTCTCCATTGAAGGTGAAACAAATTGAAAGTGGAAATAGTTTCTATGAAACTCAAAATAAATGCATTTAAACAAATAACTGATCAAGTTTTTCACACTTTTTCTTTTACAATGTCATGGTTTTTTCAGCATCATTCTTCTGTCACTCTTTTCACGTTGTTCAGGTTGATGTCACTTCCTTTCAGTTCGCAGTGAGTTGGGCTGTTTTAAGACCCGTTTTCTAAACCAGCAAATAAAGGTCATTTGTAGATCTTTTATGTATATATATCTTCTAAAATGTCCACGTATTACAGCAAAATCCACTGCTCTAAGTTTTTGTAATGTTTATTTTCATATAACCTTTAAAGGAGTTACCATTTGCTTCATTTCTTCAGATACACGATTTAAATGTACTGAATGTACCAGAAGTCATGGGTTCAAATTTCAACAGGTGTCCTGATCCCTCACTTGGCTGATATTCTGAAGGCTGCACAAACTTTTGGCTTTATGAGCTCCATCAGCAGCCTCTTAAACCTTGTGCTTAAAAGTTTGCTTTACTTAGTTTAAATACAATCTTCCTTTTCATAATCCTTAATTATCCTCCCACATTTAAAACTATTTCACAGGTAGAGATAACATGCTAATTTTACAATATGAACCGTTTATTTCACAAGAGTGTTATTTTACTCCAAATGATTGTGTATTTGCACAGATATAAAATATAACGGTATAACATTATCTCAGTATAACAATTTAATGAAGAAAACAAAAATGCACTTGTGTACTAAGCCAAAAAAATCAAAATAATAAGAGTTCCTGGGGGGATTTGAACCCATGACTTCTGGTACATTAGGCAGAGTATTTAATATATACTTTCTGTATATTTTATAAACGGTGCATCTGAAGAAAAGAACAAACGGTAACTCCTTTTCACATATCAAAATAAACATTACAGAGTTTTAGTTTGCTGTAATATGACATTATTTGCTGGTCGACTCATTGACAACTGAATGCAAGTGACATCCGGCTTTGAAGACCCGCCCCTCATGCTTGTGCACTGTGCACGACTGAAAAGAGTGACAGGAATTAAGCTGAAAAGCAGCAGCACTGAAAAAACAGTGGCATGGAGGAAAAGAGGTGAATGTGTGAAAACCTGATTGTGTGTTATTTGTTTAAATGTATATATTTTGAGTTTCATAGAAACTTGTTTCACTTTCAATAAAGAAATTTTCACTACATTTATTTCGGATTAAGCAAAGAGACCCAGACTTCCCTCTCCCCAGGCCAGCCGAGAAACATAGTCCCTCCAGCGTGTCCTGGGCCTTCCCCTGGGCCTCGCCTGAAACACCTCACCAGGGAGGCATCCAGGAGGCATCCTGACCAGATTCCCGAGCCGCCTCAACTGACTCCTCTCGATGTGGAGAAGCAGCGGCTCTACTCTGAGCCCCCTCCGGATGACTGAGCTTCTCACCCTATCTCTAAGGGAGAGCCCAGACACTCTACGGAGGAAACTCATTTCAGCCGCTTGTATCCGTGATCTCGTTCTTTCGGTCACCACCCAGAGTTCGTGACCATAGATGAGGGTAGGAACGTAGATCGACCGGTAAATCGAGAGCTTCGCCTTTTGGCTCAGCTCTCTCTTCACCACGACAGACGGTACAGCGTCAGCATAACTGCAGATGCCCCACCAATCCGTCTATCGATCTCCCGCTCCATTTTTCCCTCATTCGTGAACAAGACCCCCAGATACTTAAACTCCTCCACTTGGGGAAGGACCCCATCCCCGACCCGGAGAAGGCACCCCACCCTTTTCCGGCTCAAGACCATGGTGTCGAATTTGGAGGTGCTGATTCTCATCCCAGCCGCTTAACACTCTGCTGCGAACCGCTCCAGCAAAGCTGTAGATCACATTCCGATGAAGCCAACAGGACCACGTCATCTGCAAAAAGCAGAGACCCGATCCTGAGGCCACCGAAACGGATCCCCTCAACACCTTGGCTGTGCCTAGAAATCCAGTCCATAAAAGTTATGAACAGGATCATGGACTCCGCCAAGGTTGCTCTTTGTCAATCTCTCACCGGAAACGAGCCCAACTTGCTGCCGGCAGTGCGAACCAAACTCTGGCACCGGTCGTACAGGGACCTAACAGCCCGTATCAATACTCCCATACTCCCAGAGCACCCCCCACAGGGCCCCCCGAGGGACACGGTCGAACGCCTTCTCCAAGTCCACAAAACACATGTAGACCGGTTGGGCGAACTCCCACGCACCCTCCAGGACCCTGCTGAGGGTGTAGAGCTGGAGTTTTTGTGATTTCAAATGCCAGAAATCTGCACCGGCTGATCAGACCTTAAACGAGACAGCCAATCTGTATTGGCCTGTAAGAACCCGATCGCTGCAGCGCTGACTTAAAAGGCGCCATTTTTGACATGTCCCTGTTATTAGTCATGCACATATTTTAGATGCTTTCAATCAGGGCATGAAAGGTGAAGAAGGGTTATGCTGTTCTGGCCCCCTCCTCCCAAGATGGTCAATCAACATCAGACCTGATTAAAGGGATTTATTTGTTCAGCATTGCCATCATTTCAGTTTCTGGAAGAATGTGCTGGATAATGATAAACTAAAACTTTCAAGTTTTAAAACTCCACATTCTGTTTGGCAACGTGAAGTATGAGTAAATGTGTGTACAGTAGAAATCAGTGTTTAAATATTTTTACATGTCAGAACTGATTAGACGGTGTTACTACTCAAAGGAATGTTGAACTAGACTAAATGTGAATCTACAGTATTCAAATAGTGCTTCTTAATTTCAATACGGGTTATCTCTGATCAGAGGATTTATTCTGACTTATTTATGTAGTTTCTGTAACTACATCTGGTATTCAGTCCATTTCCTTCCTGCTTTGCATCCTGTTCCAGTTGCTTTCAGGAAATGAAATGCAGGAATATGTTGATATAAGCTGTTGCATACATTAGTATCTAATATGTCCGGCATACACAGATTTCTGTCCTGTTGTTTAAAGCTTTATTTGTTGAAAGAGGAATTTCCAATGGACTCTGCTACATGTGAGGCCACATTTTTCTCATAAGCTACAAGTTTTATCTGACACTGAATGGTGGGTCAGGAATTCCTACCAACAGTGCCGTCAGATTTAGCTTTTTCTCAGTTCTAGGTCAGCATAGGATTCAGGGTGTAAAGCTTTGTGGTCTTGGCATGGTTTAGAAAAGATGCTATCATTTTTGCACTGACTATATTCCCATATATCAAGAGTTCATTCCCATACTGTAAGCTTCGATGTCCAAGAGTATGTCTGCCAGATGACTGGATGTTTATTGCTCTACCCCGTTTGTCTTTTACAGTCAGGACAAAGCAAACGATTGTCAAACTGTTAAAAGTGTGATTTTGTGAAAATGTATTTACAGCTTGTGTTTTTTACTTTTTGAACAATTTAAATTTGCATGAACAGCGATTGGAGAGGCTTGACCTTGCAGCTAGTCAGAGGAGACAAGTTCCAAAGATATCTGCCATCTTAATAAAACTACAATCTAAACTTTTGTTTTAAACACATTGTTTTAATCCTTTTAGACTGTTGTCACTTTGCATTTAACTGTTATTTACATGGAAGTCTATGATTGCAGTGAAGATAATTTCATTTGGTGGCAGTATTTCTTCCTTGTGACAAGTGACATCAATGTGGTTTCAATCAACAGAAACATTATTGCTGTTAAACACTGTCGTACCATTTTCACAATACAGTGGACCCACGGTATTGGCAGGGGTTAGGGCCCAGAGCCGCCAGAGAATAGCTCAAATCAGTATTCATGAATAAACACAGTGGAAACAGTCTTAGCTCTACTGCAGAGGTTAACGTCTACAATTTTCCTTATTTCCACTCTTGGGCATACAGCCAATCAGTACAAAGGAAAATAAATGGCACTCCTGGATTGGCTGCTTTGCAAATGCCATCCAGTTGCTTGTCGGGTAGCACTGCGCCTCAGCTTCCAAAGCTGCATTTTCTTTTGAATAAGATACTCAATATGGACAAATAAATCTGCAAATAGACAGGTTTTCCACTAACAATTTGGAGTGATGTTCCACAGAAAAATCCCGCAACAATCGGAGGTCCACTGTACTTAACTCTACTTTGGATGGTTACTTTTCTTCGGTATGCTTAAAGTTGTTTTGCAACATTTTTAGAAAGGAAAAAAAAAAGGTATTGCAGTGGACCGTGGACCAGTACATTCTTCACTTTTTTTTCCCTTTTTTTTAATAAATTCGTGCAAAACTAATTGCAGTGTAAAGGGATCCCCTTTGGAAATGGATCCAATCTGACAAGCCTTTAGCTCGTGTCTGAGGTAGTGACCTCTCTTTATAGAACCTAACAAGAATAAACAAGCCAGAATACCAGACTAATAAGTCAGTGCTGCTGTGTTTACAAATCCAGTTTAGACTGCTTGGACATTAGTGCCTGTTTTTATGACAGAAGGAGTTTAAAAGCGCCCCTTAATTTTACAGGCCTCCATTTTGTTTTGTTTCAGTTGTATGCATTTGGATTTCAGGTCTTATTCATGTAGCCCACCACCATGCACTTTTCATTTTGTAATATTACAAAATCTGCTTGTAAATATCCTTAGATTTGTACTTTGTAAGATTTGACAAACGGAAAATTGTTGACTCAAACTGCTGTCCGTTTGTTTTTCTTTCTTTGTCATAGCTTGGGCCTTTTTTTAAAAGGAGTCTTATGTCAGAATTAACTGATACAAAGGTGTAAATGTAGTATTCAGATTGCACCAACTTTCTTTGCTTTCTAACAGAATGTAAATATGTTTTACCTGCTCCCGTAGGCACACAAACGGTGCCAAAAATACTACACGAATCAGCTATTTTAGACCATGTTAATTTACAATCAAATAGCACAACTTAACAGAAGTAAATAAAGCTATTGTCTCTGCATAGGTGTGAGCAGTTGCGTAAATAAAGTTGACAATTGCATGCAAAAACATTACTTGCAAAATAATTAGAGAGGAGACAAAACTGCACTGAATATTACATTTTCTTGTTGGCTAATAGTTTTATTTTCCAGTAGCCCAAACGGAATCTGAACTTTGAGACTAAACTAAATCACCCTGTCTTTCCTTCCTTTGGCAGCGTCCTCCCAGTGCTGTACAAATGCAACCAACGTTGGCCGGCTGCTGAGCTGCCGTTGGCTCAGGTAGCATGCAAACCTGATTGGTGAATACAGTGGGGCAAAAAGGTATCTGGCAGCCACCAATTGTTCATGTTGTCCTGCTTAAAAAGATGAGAGGTCTGTCATTTTCACCACAGGTACACTTCGAGTGAAGGATAGAGTTTCTTAAAGAACGAGTAACAGGTCTGTGAGGGCCAGAATCCTTGCTTCTTTGTATGTGCTAAATACTCTTTATCTGCACCATTATACAAATAAATTATTTATCATACATACAATGTGAATTTCTGGATTTTCTTTACATTCTGTCTCCCACACGTGAAGTGTACCAATGATGAAAATTACAGATCTCATTTTCTTTAAGTGGGACAACTTGCACAATAAGTGGCTGCCAAATCCTTTTTTTGTCCCACTGTGTGTGTTGCTCCTTCATAACAGAAGCCTCTCCTGGTGAAACAGTAAAACGACCGCTAAGTCTAGTAGATACTACTTAATGCAAGACTCCAATCTATCTTAATTACCACCATAGGCACTAAATTAGTTTCAGCTCTGCTGTCGTATCTATTTGAGTTTGTTATTCATTACAGAATATGCGGTTTTTGATCTTAATAGCCTTTCTTTACCCATCCCTGCTTTTCTTCCTGGTATAATGGTGAAGTAGCAGCTTCAGGCAGTGTGAGACGGTTTCTTCTATTAGACTGTTAAGCTTTAAATAGAGCTGCTGCTGCTGCAGGACTGCTCAGTAAGTGACATCATCTGGCCCTGTGGTGGTACTGGAAGTCAACACAGACTAGGGTGTGCCTCAGACACCCAAGACATGAGTGCAAATGTTTGCTATGGTAGCTTAGCATTCAGAGGGAGCATGTCCAAGCCTGTTGTCTCTAATAAAGCTGTGTGTTGAGGTGTACTGTATCTGTGTGTATGGCAAACATTTCTAGCATCTTAGTTTATGAGTTCCATAAGTAGATTATGTAAAAGGAACAGTTCGTTGCTTGATTTAGGGTTACTAGCTTAAATGTAAAACTAAGAGTCTTGGCATGAAATCACGACTAATAACGTTTTAATTATAATGGCTTAGATGTTGGAGCTGAATGTAATCTGAGTTTACTCCTGTGTAGCTGCAGAAACTCTGGGGTTTTTAAGCATGACATAAAAAGATTGAAATGTTCTTGGATTTTTTTTTGTATTTGTTCTTTTTTTGTTGGGTAGCATTCAAAGATTTCCTTTATTTCTTGCTCCCTTGCTCACGTCACTTATTTAATGCTTTAATGTGGGAAGAATCCAGCTTCATTTGTGAGCGCTTCTTTTTGTAGCTGGGATTTAGGATTATGCTGCAATTGTCCTGTTTCAAAACACGGACCTAAGACTAATCTTGTTGTTCTGTTTATCTCCATCTTTACAGTCAGGACGCATTGACAAATCCTACCCAACAGTATGTGGTCACACAGGCCCTGTGTTAGACATCGACTGGTGCCCACACAACGACCAGGTCGTTGCCAGCGGCTCCGAGGACTGCACAGTGATGGTAAGGTTTACCTTCCCTCTTTTACCTGAAGTCCCTCATCTTAATTGTGACAAAATTCTAAGTTTGGTTAATAAGTGATGAAAGGTATTGCAAGAGGCCTGGCTGTTGTAACTCAGATGGGTGCAGGCCTCACCCTCTGGATTAGATTAGACTGAAATATGTGTTATAGGAATCAGAGCAGGGGAATGATTTAGCTGTTTATTGAGCTGAGGTCACTGACTTTTTTTTTTTGAGACTTGTTCCTTTTTGCTGCACATGTCCTTTTTTGGGCTGTGAAATACAGAGATTAGTTTTCACAGATGAAACATACCAGCTTTGAATGTTTAGGAACAATGTATAAAAAATGGGATCTTGTGGTTATGCGAGGGATTACTTTCTGTAATGCAATGCAAAATATTTTTGTTTACTAAATATAAAAATAAATATTTGGTCTGCCTTAGAGAGAAAATTACTAGTTTAGGATTAGAGGAAATGTAGTGATTGGTGTTTTTATTCCATGTCATAACCCGACCTACTACTGTTCAGCGAAAGATAGTTCCGATATGCTTTGAAGTTGGAGTAAATTCAGTTTTTCTCTTATGAAAACTCACCAACCCAAGAATGTTTGCCATTTATTGTCTATTAAGATTCTGCATCTTAATCTCTACTGTTTCTGTATAGTTGCCTTCAAGAAATGTTTTTGCTTTTCATGAGTGTTTCATGCCTAAAGTTTGTGTCTGTTGCTATGTTGTTGTAGTTCCCTTTTAACTTGACTGTATCCCAGTCAGGAGTAACATCTCTTGGCCAATACTGCCCCCTTCAGGTTTCAGCCATCCAGCTAGTAACAACACTGTTTTGCCTAAAATATTGAGACAGTTTTTCCAATCACTTCCATGGTCATGCAGACTACTTCTACAAACATTTGTGAAAGAATAGCTTCCTTTCAGGGGCGCAGTGAAAGATGGGATGCAACCTGTGTGGTAAAGCCTTTCATGAACTTTGCTCTGTATTAAAATGAAAGCTAGTGGGTACAACAGTGATTTGGCCATGAAGTGGTAGGCTGCACAAAATAACAAAACAAAGGATGGCACATGCTGAGGCATACATTGTGCAGAAATGACCAACTTCCTGCAGAGTTGGTTGCCACAGAAGTCTAAATTTAATATGGCTTCAGATTAGTTCAAAGCAGGGTGTCGGGACCCTCTTGGAATGGGAGCTTCATGCAAATCAAAGTGTCTGCGTCAACAGTGTGAACATTGTCATCTGGAACATTGGTCAAAGATTCCCATAAAAAGACTTTGGGGAAAGCCTTTCTGAGGAGTTATTGCTGCAAAGGGTGTGCCGCCTGTATATTAAAGTCTGTGTATCAGGTGTCATTAAAGTTAATTAAAAGCTAATGTCTCATTAATTTGGTTAATGCAACATGCCTTGAATTTCACCCCTACATGAAAAAATGTATTTTAATTCCGTGTGGCTCCTGGTAGGTGTGTTTCTTTCCTGAGCTTCATACATATTCTTGTCCTGTGTAGGTGTGGCAGATTCCTGAGAATGGCCTCGTGTCCGCGATGTCTGAACCGGTGGTGGTTCTGGAAGGCCACTCAAAGCGTGTGGGAATCATCACATGGCATCCAACAGCACGTAATGTCCTTCTTAGTGCTGGTAAGAGCCCTGGCTTTGTCTTTAACTTTTAAAGGTTAACTGAATGTACAGTTCAGACTGAACAAAGCAATAACCCTTTCTGACTCAGTATATGTTGTCTGATTCACCTAATCTCTCACCAGGTTGTGACAACCAGATAATAATCTGGAATGTGGGCACTGGAGAGGCCATGATCACCTTGGAGGACATGCATCCTGATGTCATTTACAATGTAAGCTGGAACCGCAACGGCAGCCTTATCTGCACTTCCTGCAAGGACAAGTCAATCCGTGTCATCGATCCCCGCAAGGAGACCATCATTGCTGTAAGCCCTTTCCAGATAAACTGTTCTAAATCAGTCAATTTATTTTGGACGCTATTGGAGGTAGTTGGAAGTGGATTTTATTTTAGGTGGTGTAATATTGGATCGTCCCTAATGATTGTCATGCAAAAAAGCGATTTTTCTTTTAACTGCACAATTATGGTGAAACTCACTGCAAACATCAAGAGCATTTTGAGAGAGAACAAAAGAATACATTTAGGGAAATAAAAACATCAGCAAATCTAAAAGGGGAAATTAAAACATGCCATGTGTGCATCGCCTTCTGGTAGTAGCACAATTTTTTTTTTTGCAGTTCAGTCTGCAGTTGGTGCAAGGTCTTTTTAAATGAAAAAGGTTTTGAGTCTCTGCTTTCCCTGTTTTAAAATGAGTTGTAAGTGTTGAGACGACTTTAGCAAAGACTTTTCAAAATGATCTTATACAAAATAAGTATATTTAAGTATAAAAGTCTAACCTTGCAACAGATTTTTCACATTGATTTATAATTGTGCATACTTTATCTTACATTTGCCAAATCAAAACCGTATTTAACCATCTTTTTCTTACTTTTGACTTTGTAATTCAAAAGTCAGAGTGGCACTGGTCTCTGGACAACTCTAAATTTGGATTGAACTAGACATGTGGTTCTTAAACCTGTTCTAAAATGTAGGGGTGTTCCGATTCACCATAAATCGATTAATTGCAATGTGAAACGTGCAGAATTGATAGAGATTCAAAAGTGTTGAAAAAACGTTTATTTCACATTGTAATTAAATGAGAAAAACATAAAAGTCTGGTGTGCCGCACAGACATTTTTAGGGGATGGAACGAAAAGACTGTTTCAGCCATGCAGCGCAAAATTTACAAAATACAGCAAATATTTTGCACTTTAAAGCGCATTTCCACTATTGGAAGTTTCCCAATATGTGCGTGGCTCCGCTTCATCCGACAGGGTCGTTTTCTGGGCAATTTAAGGAACCAATGGAGTACCTGTATGGGGGTATGTACTCAGAATGGCCCGATCGAATCGCTCAGCAGGAGCTGTGGTTACGTCGCGCTGATTGTAATTTAGAGGAAAATGAGCAGACGCCGGCAAACAACCAATTTAGTGTAAAAGGAAAAAAAAAGTTGCTGGCAAAGCAGTTTATAACAAACAGCAAAAAGCCCTGCTTTTTCCATGTTGATCTCTGGTTATTTCTGCTGCTCTGTGTGCCTTTCTGCGCTCTGTAGATGCCAGCCCAAGTGCAGCTTTAAGTATGAAAACTGAAGGAAATGTCCTTCATTCCATCCTGGTCGTGACTAATCTGTGACGGAGAGCACTGTAGGTTACTCATAGCTGGCAGATAAGTTTCTGTGTATAACAAGTGGCAAACATCCTATTGGTCAAACTGACGCAAAAACTATGAAAACGCTGCAAATTTAGAGTTCTGTATTAAATTGACAGTGAAAAAAAGAGACTGGAGTATATACTTTAAGCGTCTTTTTTTGCGAGAATGCTGCTTTTTATTTTCTATTAATATGAATAGAAAAATGATACTTATTTTCTCAGAATATAAATTAATATTTTTATGTAATTTTTGTCCTGTATGACTTAAAAAGGGAGCTATGATTGTTTATAGGTTTATTTTCTAATACATAAGATTAATTATTTCTAATTAGATTTTAAGGTCATTTCTGTTATGGTTGACTTGTAAAAGCTAATCTAAAGTTTATTTGATTATTCTTTCCAACCACATAGAGCAAGAATACTTTAGATATGTAAGTTAAAAGTCTTCAAGTAAACACAGCATGATTGATGTGTTTTAAGAATTGGACCCAGTGCCAAAACACATTTCCTTTAGCTTTCATTGATAATATGACCTCGATGTGATCATGAAACATATTTTGGACATGTGTTTTTGTGGTTTGACATCAACAAAAGACGGGACATCAACCAGTTTGGATACTTCAATTATTAGAAACTGGATGGATTTAGAAATTAGCCATGGAAGGAATGAAGAAAAAACACTAAATTGGGTAAAGATATGCAACAAAAATCACTTTTTATTATCGAATCGTAGGACCCGAAAGGTAATCGAATCGACATCATGAGGCACCCAAGATGGCACATCCCTAATCCCTACTCACATGTTGCAGCGATGAACAGAAACTCATCAGAGGTGATAACTGTAGTAATAATAAGCCCCTCTGATATGTAATTCACAGGAGAAGGAGAAGGCACACGAGGGCGCTCGACCCATGAGGGCCATTTTCCTCTCTGATGGCAACATCCTCACCACCGGCTTCAGTCGGATGAGTGAGAGGCAGCTGGCTCTCTGGAACACGGTGAGGCCATTCATAAGTGCTGACTTCATTACATCAGTTCATTTAATATTAGTCATACTCCCCAGACTCCATACATGCAAAGTGTTTGTCTTAGATCTCCCTCAAGAATAAAAAAATCTTCAATGAATATGTTCTTTGAAGCTCTAATTCAGTGTTTGTTTTTTGTTTTTTTTCTACTCTTCTTCTATTTCTCCAGCAAAACATGGAGGAGCCGTTGACTGTCAATGAGATGGACACGAGCAATGGAGTGCTGCTGCCCTTCTATGATCCAGACACCAATGTTGTTTACCTCTGTGGGAAGGTGCGTTTCTATTTCAGCCATCTGTTACTCACTTTTTTTTTTAAGCCGCAGAACTAAACGGACAACGTTGTTTCTCTGCAGGGTGACAGCAGCATTCGTTACTTCGAAATCACGGATGAGGCTCCATACGTTCACTTCCTGAACACCTTTGTCACCAAGGAGCCGCAGAGGGGAATGGGCTACATGCCCAAGAGAGGCCTTGATGTCAATAAGTGTGAAATTGCAAGGTAAGCAAAGATGAGCAGAAGGAAATCCCTGGTGTTCATTCTAAAACCTTTATCTAGTGCTGCATCCCTCATGACTTCACCACTAGGAGGCAGTAGTCATAATGATGCACGTCTTTCTACCTCGTGATCTTTAAGTAACTCACTGGACTTTGAATAAAGCAGATTGTATGTGTGTGTTGTCAGGTTCTATAAACTGCATGAAAGGAAGTGTGAACCTATTGTGATGACCGTACCAAGAAAGGTGAGTCCACAACCGAGGTAACGACTTCAAAAACAGTTAGTCGTCTTACTCTGCCTTGTTAAAACTGACCTCAGTTACCTTATGTTGCTCTTTTTGAGGACATTGTTTTTTGTTTAAAATCTTTTTCCTTCCTTCTCAGTCGGACTTGTTCCAGGACGACTTGTACCCAGACACAGCAGGACCAGACCCTTCCGTGGAGGCAGAGGAGTGGTTCGAGGGTAAGAACGGAGAACCCATCCTCATATCCCTAAAGAACGGCTACGTCCCGGGCAAGAACCGAGAGTTCAAGGTGGTCAAGAAGAACATTTTGGATGGCAAGGTCAACAAGAACGCCGAGAACGCGAGCCCCGCCAACAAGTCTGCTTCTTCAACTCCATCGATTGTGAGTTTTCTGTGTTTTCCAGTGTTTGAGATCATCACTTTAAAACGTTTGGCCCGTTACCACTTTTATTAGCTGCACCTTAAGTCCGGAGGAGTAAAAGAGTAATCAAAACATAACTGAAAGTACTGGGTAAGACCGGAGGAGAAATGTATGATTTACAGTTTTGTTCACCCAAAATGACCGTATAAAGAAATGTGGAGAAATGCTTTCATTAAACTGAGCTGTCAATTTGATCCCACACTGCACTGGTTTGAAACTGTTTATGAACAACCTAAACTATCACAATGTATATACCCAGGGCTGGTAGTCTTCAGTAGTATCTTTCTCTTTTCTATGGTGTGGTCTTAGGGGGGAAAAAACTTTATTAAAAGGTAGTACTTCTAAGAAAACTGGAAATCAAGTACAGCCAGAAAAAGCTTAATCGGTGCATCTCTAATGTCAATAAATGTCATTAAAATGATGCCAAGAGTGTCTCATCTGTCTCTTGTCCTTTTACAGAAATCTGAAGCAAAGATGGAGGAGATCTTGAAAGAAGTCAAATCCCTCAAGGACCTGATCAGCAGTCAGGAGAAGCGAATCGTCAAACTTGAAGAGCAGATGTCCAAAGTTGCCATTTAAGGACCCTTCACCCCACTCCTCATCCCACTACAATTCAGGACGTCCCTTTAGCTGGGGGGGGGGGCAGGGGTGAGCGGGAGCAGTAACCACGTTTGGTCTGAGTCCTGCCAGCCAACGATCCCCAGCAACATTCCAGATGAACTTTTTCTTAGCCAGATCCCAACCCTCAGTTTAACACAGGTGGAATAAGAAGGATTTGGTCAATTTAGCAGAAAGTACTTTTGCTTTTTGATGACAAAGAACATTACTTTTATTCTGTTCCAGTCTTTTATTTCACCTAGCTGTATAAAAGAGGTCTTAATTCGTCTCATTTTAGACTGACCAAAACAACAACAGTTCCAGTTTTCTTTGCTATATCTGTACATTTTTAAGTAGGTGCCAGTGTTTTGTGTTAGCAAGTCCCAAAACGAAAATGTTGCCAAATTTAAGTTGTTTACACTTCCTGAACAGTATTTCCTTTCTCTTTCTGACTAAATACAAACAGTGAAGCTTGGTGAAGTAGACTGTTTTTATAAAGAGGAGAATGTAATCATTTTACTACTATAAAAACAGGTAAAATACTGTAATATGATTGACATTTGAGATCTGTTAAAAGAAAATACATTCGTTTTCCAATCAACACCAAACATTTAGACAATATCCCAAATCAAAAATTATTTCCTTGTTAAACCTGCACAGGTCTATTCCTGCTTTCTTTTCCACTGACTCAGCACAACATGCATACCTTTCCTCCCCACCACTTTCACATGCTCTGTGAAATTAGTATAGAAAATGACATTCCACTGATCCTATTGGCCGTTCATGAAAGGACCAAGAACATCTCAATCTTCCTCTCTCTATAAACAGTCTGCTGTAGTGACTCGGTGACAATGGTCACCTAGCTTGTTTTGTGTGCTGCACATGGAAAGCATTTTTTCATCTTTGCCACAAAAAAGGATTCGTTTTTGTAGGACGTGCAGCTTCCAATCTCAGTGTTTGTTGTAAATGGTCTTGCTAAACCCACATGTTGTCAGTTGTAGTTGGAGAGGAGTTTTTTTCCCCCGCTTCTTTTAGTTTATCCATCAATTCAAATCTGTGTTTTCTGTACAATTAGAAGAAATGACCTCAATAACAAACTGATTTGATTATTTTATAGCTGAATATTATGGAAGAAGCTGTTCATGATGAAAGCTAAAGACCTGAGAATGCGTGCCTGCCTCATGTCTTTGGGTCTTCTGGCGCTGCTTACTTTGGATCTTCCTGCTTTGTTTCCAATTCAAAGCATAATGAAAGTCCAAGACATGCCTATAATTTGGGGAAAATTAACAGTTTGGATACCACTTCCCAGTTGTTTGGGTTTTTTTTAATCACGTTTCTTGTTCCAGCGGTGCTTGTATCCCTCTTAACGCTTCCACTTTTAAATCCTGTGAGTTAACTCTTTCCTTAAATCAGTGTAGTTATCCCAAACACCAGAACCACCGGATTGTCCAACCGGAGTTGTTGCGGTCCAACAGAAGCTCTATTTTTCATAGGTTTTAGATTAGTTTCCCAGTGGGAAGCTGAAATGGGTTAATGGTTCAGTTGTTTGCCTTCGTTAATTGTTAACACTGCACAGACCTGAAAGTGCCATAGAGGAAACCCAGAAAGTGTGTATTGGAGGTTGTGTAGTGAAAAGAGGGATTGAAAGGTGCCTGGATTTAAAACCACTTTGAGGTGCTATGCTTTGTACTGACACCCTGTTCCTAAAGTGCTGACAACCTGAAGTCCTGCCAGTCATTCTGACTCTTGCATCAGGCAGCATCACTGCTCTTCATTTAATCTGAGCATTAAGCCACTGGCATGCTACATACGTTTTTATTCTTGGTACGGGTATAAAAATCTTTCTAAATTGATTTCAAACCAAGAATTTGCCGGCTGTAGTACAGCCTTGGAAGTCAGCGGCCATCAGGATGCACTTTTTAGCAGCGAGTTGTACATTAACTGTAACAGGAAATCTAATAAGGCTGCCGCTCTGTAGATTTTATTTTATACCATAGTTGGCGGAAGAAATTTAGTATCTAACAGCAATCCAAAGGGACAATGTAGGTGGAAGTGACGCTGAAAGATAGGTGTATGTTTGTAATTAAGGTTTAGAGAAATGAGTGAAAGCTGTGTAAATATGATCAGGAATCATTGTTTTTTGTGGTTGTGCTGAAGAGGATATTTGTATGGGTGATGGGTTTTAAATGCCCCCCCCCCTCCCCCTCCTGTTTTGTGTCCCTTGCACCCTACCATACCCACCATAAGAGAAAAGCAGAACCTCCATCACATATGGAAATCGAGAAACTAAATCAGACAAAAACCAACCAAGATGAAAGCCTCGGTTGAGGTCTGCTCAGCTTCTTTTTGTTCATTATCCTTGCTTCAAATATCAGACATTGATAAGAAAATTAATAAAGAATTTTTAAAATGAGCTCCTTGTTGATTCTAAATCATTTAAGTATTAAGTGATATTAGAGGGTTCAGTAGTACCAGCGTCACACTGTATGTTTCTTGTTGGATGTTTGTTACAGACTATGAATCAGTTTATATCCACGTAAGGGACATCTCTCATACATAATATTGCCAAACGTCTTCACTTCTCTGCCTTCAGACATGAAACCTGACCATTATAATGTGGTGAAGCATGTTTCAGGCAATTGTGTATATACATTGTTAATATCCATTAACCAACTCTAATCGTATAATAGACGATATCATTGTATGCAGATGATATCCTGTTATTAATGAAGAAAATGCTAACTTAATTCCGGCACTGATGCAGTCTTTAAAAATGATAAAGGTCTTTGGATGGATTTACTGAAGAGAAATTGACAGGAGAATGGTGAGGCATAAGAATATTCAAAAAGTATCTAGCTAATGAGTATACATATAGACTTATAAGAATATACTCAAAGCAGAGGTTATGTCAGACCACGTGTTAAAGAAAGGGGAGTCCTTATGAAACAGGGTTTTATTATTTTAAAACAGACAAAAGGATTCAGTTTCTTATTTTGGCGGTTGGCGAAGATGGCATTACTAAACCACTGTCCGTGTGGATTTTACCCAGAGAATGTAGATCCTTACCCTTTAAACCAAATATTTAAAAATCTATGTATATCAAGCTTTCCAAATCCAGCATGAAATCTCTAAAAGGATCAACTGAGGAACTTTAATATGTTCTGCCTTCCTATTTTCCAGTTGTCAGAAATGTTGTTCTAGACCCCTTTAAAGCTTTAGATCTTGCTCTCTCCCCCCCCACAGTCTGAATGACCTGCAGGCATGTTGTGGGAAATTGTTTCTTTTTAAACAGCTTATGTCTTCTTCTCAAACTTCATTTTTAGGCACTTCACTGTAAATGGCTAACTTAGTCTTCAGCTCACAGGAAAAACTTTCACACACTAGAAAGTGTCAGTTCAACCTGGTCGCACTTGCGTACGATGCATTCAGTGATCAGAAAATAAAGTTTCCTTTCAGTTGGACCAGTTGAGATAAATAAGAGATCTGCCAGTTCTGGTCAACAATATATATTTTTTAATCTCTAACCTAGACTTCACATTTACTGACGTATCGTATTATAACAAACAGGTTTCATGAAGAGGTAAGAGTTACTTTATGACTGACATGAGGGTTTTCAACATTTAATACACAAATATATAAAAAAAAGCACTAGACCAAATTGTCAAACAAGGCAAAGAAATTAAGGGTCTGATTTAGCATTGTTTTATATATCTATATATCTCTCTCTCGATAGATGGATAGAAGGCTTCCCAAGCTCAGGGCATCTCTGTGATGAAAATGAACTCTGGATACTGGACAGGTACAAATAAACTTAGGGTCAGTAAATAAAGCCCCCACTCTTTGATTCAAAGGCTTCCAAAAAAACTACAGTACAGAATGAGTTGATCATCAGTAATTTGAGGATGGATGCGAGAGATTTAAGCTCAGGACAGTATTTCCTCCACACTATTTGTATCAGCCTGCTGTAACATTGGCTCTACCTCCCTCTGCTGGAGGAGCTGTGGGTTGACCAGTGACCCTTTGGACTGGCCCATTTAGAAAACTTTCTTTAAGAGAAAAGTGAATTGATGAAAAGATTTGATTTTGGAAACTTCCGTTGAACATGAGATGGTGCACCATTTACATCCAGTGGAGATGGGACTAGTTATTTAAACAAACTAGTGAGGATGTTGGCTCTGAACTGGTTCCCATCTCCAGTAGTCATTGGGCGAGAGGTGGGGTACACCCTGGACAGGGCAACACAATCAACCCTAAGTCAAGGTTAGAGAGACCGATTAACCTAAAAATATATATTTTTATGTTTTTGGACTGTGGGGGGAAGTTGGAGTATATGGAGAGAACCTACCCATGCACAGGTAGAACATACAAAAAGACCCCATGGCTGGGCTTTGAACCCAGGACCTTCTTGCTGCAAGGCAACAGTGCTACCAATTACACCACTGTGCAGGATTTGGAGTATGGCAACTGCAAACCTGAACTGTCTGGCTAAGCAATTGGATCATTCATCAGAGAAGCAGCAACAAGTCTCATGATGACTCTGGGGGACCTGCAGAGATCTGCAGCTCAGGTGGACTTCTGCATGCTTCACCAATCTGGCTTTTATGAAATGGCTTCATTTACAGTTTGCCATAAATCCTGTCGGGAGAACAAAATACATGTAAAAGAATGTGCTCTGGTCAGATGAGACCAAAATAACTTTTTTTGGCTGATATGAATGACCGTCTGGTGGAAAACTAACATCAACTTGAACACAGCAACCCAATGGTAAAACAAAGAGGTGTCAGCATCATGATGTGGGGATGCTACTCTTCAGCAGGAACAGAGAAGCTGGATGGAGATAACTACAGAGCAAAAGACTTGAGACTGGTGCTCAGGTTCACCTTCCAGTAGGACCACCGTCCCAAACACACGGCCCGAGCTACAATTAAATGCTTTATAGATCAAAGCATATTGGTATGTAGGAATGACCCATTCAAAGTCCAGATCTAACTTTAAGAGATAACCTCTGGCAAGATTTGAAATTGGTGTTCACAGATGCTGTCCATCCAATCTGACTAAAATTGTGCTATTTTTGCAAAAACAGCCTCCTGACTACCAGGAAAAATGTTGCCTTATCAATTTCTATTAATTTTTCTCATTTGTTTGAAATGTAATTGGGGTGTAGAGAAAAAAAAAATTAAGATTTTTTTATTTCTAAGCTATGATGCGTCCACTCCAGTGGACATTGGAACGTCATACAAGTGAAACTGGACTTTGACGTCTATGGTCATTAAATTCCAAAGGAGAATACCAAAAAGTTTAAATAAGAATGAGTGAAACTACTAAATCGCTGTTTCTTACACTCTGCAAGTGCTTTTCTAGTTTACAATGTTTTAAACCACTAATGATTTGGTATATCACATAAAATATTTATAAAATGTTTCTGTTTTTGATTCAAATCCAATTAAAAGGAATACAGTTTAAGTTGTAGAATTACTTTTCCACTGTATCAGTTACAGTATTTCTTAGAAACTGAAATGAAATATGGCATTCTAATGTAGCCTATATAGTTTATCTCCAACTAAGGATCTTCAATTTGCGCACATATTAATATAATCATAAGCAGTGATTGACTTCATTTCATGGATTTTGCTTTATTAAATGCAAAAAAGGTCTTTATACCTGTGCACTATAGCATCTGTTAAAAAGGCAATGTATAACAGAATTAGGATTCTTTTTTACTTTATTTTGTTGAGCAGGACATGATCTAGTTAAGGTTCTCCACTAATGTGGCCCTTTTACAGTATAAATCAATAATGCAAAAGGATTGAGCAATATGTTTGCAGAAAAAATATCTTTTGGTCTTGGTTTGAATATAAAGCTAGTTCATTCACAGTTAAGTTCTATCATTAAAAAGCTCTTTTTGTGGGGGGGGTTTACATAGGACAGAAAGTATCAATATAATTTGGAGAAAAGGGAAGATGAATAGCTTTGAGTAAAAACCCTGCATGCTCAAAGATAAGGACACCAAAAATGGCCCTTAAGTTTATATGTTCACTCAGTTTTGTGTTTTTTTGGGAGGAAACTGGTGCTTTTTCTTCCCTGTGCTGCTTTCCAGAGTAAGGCTGTAATCACCACGGTCCTAATTAGAAAGGACTCAGTGGGAGGCAGGGACTGTTTGGTCAGACTCGCCCCAACAAAACCAGAAATAACCATTTCTGCTAAAACATGAGACCTGCGCACCTTCCGCAACATCCCTGCAGGTGTTAAGGTTAAATTCCCAGACAAACTTTAGGTTGAAAAATACGAACATATAATGTGCTGAAATAAACTCTTATTTAAGAAGATTTCTATTTAAAGTGATCATTTTTTATGCTAAGATAAGGAATAAGCAGGTTTATTATAGACAAACTTGATTTTAAAAAAGTCAAATAAAAATCCAAAATGGCTCCAACATAAGCTTGGATGGAAAGCTGAGAACGAGGGAGGAGACGCTGAGGACGGAGGGCTGGGCATCAATTTGCTTTGGGTAGACATTTTGGAACTGAAGGAAAAAACTAAGTATAACTTAGCAGGGAGGGGTAAAATATCCTCACTCTCTCCTTCTTCTTGTTGCTCTGTCTCTTCTTTTTTTATCAGCCTGAACTTTTCTGCTCTGCATTTGCTTGCCCAGATAAACCAAGGAAAAGGCCCTCTGTAAGTATGTATTTAAAGTTTATTTGGGTTTACCTTGCAAGCAAATATAATGGGAGCTTATTTTATCAGATACTCCTTTTTAAAGCTTAGTTGTATTTTTTTTATCTTATGTTTTACGTCACAAAATGTATATATTTACTGTGATTGTATGTTATTTAACCTAATATAACATCAACTTGATTAGAGTTAATAGCTTGTCATCTAGCTTATGTTGTGTTATGCTGGGTGAAAGCCTAGCAAAGACACTAAAATAGCTTTTCTATTTAAACAGAAATATTGAGATTTATTGTTTTTGTAAATATTATTCCATTGCATATTTTTTCTGCACATTTATCAACATCTGTTCCTACCAGACACACACTTTTTGCATTGATGACTTATTTGCAGACTGTGTGTATTTTTAAAGAATCTTTTAGATAATTGCTTACAGTTTTATTTACCTTCATGTTGGAAGATGAGCCTTTTAGATCCGTCTCCTTCTTGTTTTCACATAAAGGATAGTCTCCTTCTTTCCATTAATAAAAAAAAAACTTCATCAGCAAAAATAAGAATGGAAAAGTGTCCTGCGTCTTGCACTAGGGTGTAGTCTAATGCAATTAGGTGTAAACATTTAATTTTGTTTTTAGGGGTGGAGGGATTTAAGACATATATGCAAAAGAATTGTCTTCTTTGAGCTACAAAATCTTTGACATTTCCAACATTTTCAACATTATATAATTACAGCCACTGGTGCAAAAAAAGGAATCTGAGCTTTTTGAGGTAATTCAGTTAGTTGTTAAAAAACTGGAAACAAATTACAAAGAAAACCTGCTTCGGGCTTTGTAAAACATACCTCTGAAATTAAATGTGGAAAGTAGTATAAACTCCTTCAGTGAGGTAAATCAGCAGTGTGGCAAAACAGGCTGGTTGTTCCTGGAGCAAAAAACAAACAATAAAAGAAAGTTGTTTCCCAGTGAAATATATGAGTAAATAGGACAGCCTAAAGTAAATCAACCATATTTTCAGTTATTAATGATATGGTCAGTATGTCAAGGTAAATGAGATGGGCAGATGGTTATTGCTGGGTTAGATAAACCTCAGATATAATTTCAGCAAGTTTGCTTTATAAATCCAGCTCTTTGCATACTATTTACACTCAAAAAACTGAAATGTTTACTTTAATTAAATGTATTTTGTCAACAGGTTCCACAAAATGGAACTAGGTTAGTTAAAAGTTTATGTTAGATTAACTTAACAATTTTACTTTTAACCAACCAAATTCAGTTTCGTGGAACCTGTTGGCAAAATACATTTAATTGAAGACAACATTTCAGTTTATTGAGTGTAGATTTTGTAGCCCTGCCCCTGCTACTGTTACCTAGATGAAAGATCAGAGGATCCAAAAAAGATGCAGTTATTAAAAATATTATTTATTTTAATCCTGTATATTCCTAATACTGGATTGCTGACACTATAAAACATGTACAAGATGCAAGGTTTTCGATATTTGATGATTATCATCAAATAAAAAACTGAAATGTGTGGCATGCATTTGTATTCACCCTCTAAGCCCATCCTGTTCTTCTTTCCAAAGTAACTCACGCTCAGTCAGATTGGTTGGAGAGAGTCTTGTAACAGCAGTTTTAAAGTCTCGCTGGTTTAACGCAAGAGAATTTAAATCTGGACTTTGACTGGACCATTCCAGCACATGAACATGCTCCCTCACAGCATAATACTGCCACCACGTTTCATGATGGGGAGGGTTTGTTTTTGGTAATTTGCAGTTTTGGTGTTCCGCCCCACTTTTATGTGAAGGGCAAAAATTCTAATACCGACCTATTTTTTACCACAACACCTTCCCTGATGAGTTCCCTACGGGGCTTGTGGCAAACTTGAGATGTTACTTTTTGTGGTTTACTTTCAAATGTTGCTTTCTTCTTCCAAATCTAGTGGTCCTGAAAACTTTCCCACTTGAGTTGTCAATCTGTACAGCTCCTCCAGAGTTATCATGGGCCTCTTGGCTGCTTCTCTGATTAACTGTCTTCTTGCTAAGCAAGTCAGTTAAGGTGGGCAGCAGTGTTTTGGTACATTTGGAGTGGTGCCACACACCTCCATGAACTCCAGAGAACAGCTTCATTTATACTGAGATTAAATTATACACAGATGGGCTCTATCTAATAGGTGCCATCAAAGGGCACTTGAATGCACTGGTTTAGGGGAATTGGAGTGAAGAGTTTGAATGCAAATGCCTGCTGCAATTTTCAGATTTTTATCTGTAAAGATAATGTTACTTCGCAATCAAGTACAACTTTGTGTCTGGATGTACCATGAAATCAAAATCAAATATAGAATAGAATAGAATAGAATAAACTTTTATTGTCCCACAAAGGAGAAATTTGGCTGTAAAAGCAGCAAAGTGAAAGCCAAATTTCCTTTTGTAGTTGTGATGTGACAAAATATGAACAAGCTCAACTTTTGCACACACTGATGGAGAACTTACCGGGTGTGTGAACTGACTCCACACAAGCCACATAATTCTTAAGTCTGTGTCACTACAATGTGGAAACACCTTTAAACATTTAAATACACTCAGTGAGGATGGATCATTATCCTAAAGAGCCCTGATCTGTCCATGTTCTTCTCTTACACAGTGACTGAGTGGTAATCTCAGCCCTGTGGAGATATTTTGGAAATGTTATTTTAGCTGTAATTACAAGATCCATGAGCTATAGCGGTCCTGTATAGCTGTACATCCAAGAATGAATACCCAGCTCACCATGTGGTCCAGCAGAATACCCACTGCATGTTTGACCACACAAGCAGTGGATGGGGTTCACACTCTGCAATAGCAGTAAGAGCTGCAGCAGCTTCACTGTAGCATGATGCAGATTAGAGACTTGTTTTTACAGCTTGGCACTTCATAATTATACACTGCATTACAAGTGAAATAGGGCTAAAACAGAAGCAGATTCGCTAGCTGGAGCTTTCTTTGTGAAGAAGAGACATTTCAGAGAAAACTGAGAAGAAACATTTGGTTGGGGAGTTTATTTAGTCAGTTGTTCTGTTCACAACTACAGGTTTTCCTGGAAACAGAAATATCTCGCTCAGGTCTGAGCTGCTGTGGGCGGGTGTGCACCAGCTGGTGCCCAGTGTAAATATAGAGGCCACAGCCACAGGTCTCCCACGCCTCGGTGCTCCCACTGGAATATAGCTTCCTCCTGGCTTTGGTGTGGTGGATGGGTGGCCTCCCTCTACTTTACAAATTATAAGGCCAAACTTGCTGTCTCCACCCCAAATAAGTAATGGCTACTCTGGAGTCTGCTGAAATAGATCTGGTGCAAAGCTGGGAGAGGCAGAAAACACAGACAAACCAGAGCTGAGATGGAGGAAGAGTTCTTACAACCAGTACTTTAGATGCTAAGATGCTGTTAAAGCAGCTCCAGTTGAACACAAAGAAACATCTCACAAAACATTCAAAAGAAGATAGACAATTCACAGGTCTTTGATTGCAAAACAGTGATTTAATGCCGTATATTCCAGGAAACAAATCTTTACTATTTTCAATGGTAAGCAAAAGTCTTTGGTCACAGAATAGAAATAATCTTAATAGTCCCTCAGTGGTGGAATTCATCTCTCCTTTCTTTATATTTCCCTTTCAAAAATAAATAATAGCATGTAATCCTTTAAAGATTCCACTATATTTTTCATTAGTTTTTCTGTCCAGTCTTTTGTCAGGAGAATTGTTATTATGTTAGCTAACACTGAAATTCTAAAATATAGAGAGCAACTTCATAGTTGGCAATATCCTAAATGTGTGGAATACAAAAAAAAGCCCTTTTCAATTAATACAAAATGCTCATTTTTTTGTGGCAATAGCTGAAAACTCACAATCAATTCCTTCTTGTAAGGATCCTGGATTCAAAGAGTGGGAGAAACGGGGAATAAGGGTGATTAACGATTTATATGAAGGCTCTATTATGAAATCATTTGAAGAACTTCAAAAACGATACAAATTACCAAATAGCTACTTTTTTTATATTCGCAAATTAGAAACTACTTAAGTTCTGTACCACAGTATAAACATGGAAAAAGGCCCCACTCATTGGAAAAAATGCCTTTTAAGATCAATTTACAGCAAAAGAAAAATATTTATTTTATTTATAATAATTTGCTTTCATTAAGGTGCTTAACAACTTTGAGCAGTAAACAATCTGGGCAACATGATCTTCGTATTAAAATAACAGATGAACAATGGAGAGTAATTATGCTCAACTCCAAAAAGAATTGTTGCAGTTACAAATCACATAAAATTTAATTCAAGATCATACATAAATTGCAAACTACACCATATCAATGAAATAAATATGATAAGAACTGCTCAGCAATGTGGAAACAATGTAAACGGCAAACAGGTACACATGTTCAATTAATGTGGCCATGTTTAAAGACGCAGCATTATTGAGTGAACGTACGTGAAACCATATCAAGAATGATCAACTACACTGTACTGTAAATCTCTCTCCTCTTCAATGTATTTTAGGGTTC
The DNA here is from genome assembly GCA_963556495.2 of Valencia hispanica. Lineage (NCBI taxonomy): Eukaryota > Metazoa > Chordata > Actinopteri > Cyprinodontiformes > Valenciidae > Valencia > Valencia hispanica. The sequence continues at coordinate 30,775,872 of OY747704.1, forward strand.
CAACTGGAGATTTAAATTTAAGGCATTATACAAAATTATTATCCACATTGTTATATAGTGTGGGTTAAACATTCTGCAACATTGGCTAGACGAATCTGAACCACTAATTTCAGATTGGTTCAATAATATATTTCTATTGATACCTCTAAAGTGATTAACCTATATTGTGCATGGAAATAACTCCTTTTTTAAATATGGAAACCCTTGAATGATTACGTTAGGGAGGACACAGCTAGGATTATTAATAAAGGCTTAGCCTTTCTATGAAATGACGTATATAAGGCTGTGTGTGTGTATCATAGTTGTTGGGGGGTGAGTTGGAATGGGAGGGGTGGGCTGATGGTAATTGGATTATTTACTTACTGCAACAAAGGAGAGGAACAATTCACTTTTACCAGGAATAAAGCTCCAACAGAGTCAGGCTTAGAATGACGGACTATCAGCCACTGACTGGGGATTTGAGAGCACAAGAAGGAAAAAAAAAGGATCACCGATCCTGGAGTACTTTCTATTGGGGAAGAGAAACAAAGAGAACTGAAAAAGGGATCAGACCAAAACAAGTATGATGTATCACTGGCAGGGCCGGATTATGTTAGCAGAGGCTCCTGGGCACAAAATGTTCAAAGGGCCCCCTCGCCGCCAAAAAATTATATCATTTAAATAGGATTTTCACCCCAGTCTTGTAAAACTACATTGCTCATCTGAGGGCAACAATATCAAAACACAACACAGCGGTGTAACTCCCTTGCCTATGTAAACACATCCTGCTTGATCTCACCTCCACCAGGCCAGGACTACAATTTAGATTGTTCCATAATTTAATCACAAAAACTCACTCATACTCGTTAATTTTTCTTTCCTGTCTCTCCTCTCCTCTCTCAAAGTGCTCCTTCAGTTCTTTTGCTTCTCAGCTCTCTAATGCTGCCCTTCTGTGTCTCTGTCTTCTCACTATTTTTCCTTTCTCTTTTATTGATGAAAATAGTGCAATCAGTTTAAGTAAACTTGACTCATACTTTAAAGCATTTGATCATAAATGGAAAATGAATGCAAAGTAAAAACAAGTGCTTTTCCTTTTACATGATGTGTTTAATAAACCTGTATCTGTATCTCTAAACTCCTGTTTCTACATCCTCCTCATGTCTCTTTCATCCTCCTCTCCTGTTTTTCATAACTAAAATCATGAGAACGGGCCTCTTGAATGCACAATCTATGGACACCAACATCGGTATCTGCCAATGTTAGTCATTTTTTAACATATTGTATTGGTCCGAAAAGTAAAACTGAGCCAATATTAAAAATCACTATTTATTTCTATCTTTGTAAGAAATTAATGCAATATTTATGACATTGTAAATAATATGTATTGGCCATAAGAGCAATAATATCAAATGTTTTGATCGGTGCATCCCTGCTTTTGACTGTCCTCCATGATGTGTTTCTCCAGCCTTTCTGTCCACCTCTTTATGAGTTCACTAAGAAAATGACCAAACTGACAGATAAAAGCCAACAAAGTGAACACTATGTGCTGATCCAAGTAATTCATCATCACCACAGAAACCTCTTTCACCTAAAAACTGACTGACAGGAACGACCCGCCTGAGCAGGAACTACCACCAGTACCGCGTCTCTCCCTCCAGCTGGTCCAGTTTAGCTTTCTGTCCTGCTACCAGTGGCTGATGCTGGCAGCACACTGCAATGATCAGAGCTTTCCTCATGGTCACACACGCATTCCCAGTGTTTCCAGTCAGAGAAACCACTAATGTACACGATCGATAACAACAGCGTAAGCATTTACGTTAACTGTCCCCCACAATGCTGCGTCCCACACCGGATAAACGTCTGAGCTGCTGCCGCTACGGCTAGCCTCATGTTGTGTAGCTAACGCAGTCCCGTCCGAACAGGTTCATGGCGTGGCATGTTACCATGGTTTCCACAACTGCGCCTTAGGGACTATGTAACTTTGTTAGGGTAAAAAAAATGGTGTGGATCTTATTGGTTATCTCCACCAGCACCGATCTCTGCCATATTTGAAATATGAAGACAAATTTTTTTCTTCCTTAAGCTGTGGGGCCCCCAGTGGGCGTGGGCCCCTGGGCCTGTGCCCATAATGCCCATTGGATAATCCGGCCTTGATCACTGGGGAGCTGAGTAACATACATTTTATATATATGTTATGACTGACGTGGTTCTTTGTTACATTAATGTAGAAGTTTTGTTTGATGCTTTTTTCTCTTTATTAAACCTTTTTTGATTAAATGATTGAAATAAATATTTAAATCATCAATTCATTGATTTATTTGAAACTTAGGGGTTTCTAATAGTCACCAAATTACTGTGAATCCTTTTGTCTAACAGTTTGCCAAATTGAAGTAACTCGATACTGTTTTCTTCAGGGACATCCAGCCGCTGTACTTTTTTAAATAAAAACCTGGTTTTGCTGTTGTTGTAGGACCCACAGTTGATCATGAAGTCCCACTTGGTTTGTGCCGTCTCCTGTGTGACTCTGCTCTGGTTGTGCTGCAGTCTGTGTCACTGCAGTCCTCTGTTCTACAACATATCTATGGACGGCAGCGGAGACGAACCGGAGCTGGAGCTCATTTTTCCCACCTCCTTTTCCACACGAGCCCCTATTCATGTCACTGCTGCTACTCAGCCTCCCAGCCTGACCAACACCATCACTACCACAATGATCCGGCTGAAAGACTTCGTACTTAGTCGAGTAGTGGACTTCCTGCAGGAGAACCTACTCATTATCCTCGTTGTTACCTCTCTTCTTATTGTTTTGGTCTTCATTATTTGCTGTGCCTTCGCCATGAGCCATAAGCGCAAGCTGGAGGCTTACAAGCCCCTTCCCAGCCCACCCAAGAAGTACACTGCTAACAAAAGTGGAGCTAACAAGCACTCTAGCGAGCCCCAGGAGAAACCGAATGCCGTGGACCACGTCAAGAGGGTCCACATTCAGGGTCCAGCTTCCCCCAAACATCTGCGCGTGCCCTCCAAGGCGCTGGTGGGAGAGAAGGGGAGGGACACCAGGTCATCGCCTCGGCAGGAGGTCCGAAAGGTCACAGAGGATGTGGAAAAAAGGAAAGAGGAAGTGAAGTTCAAAGAGCCGGTAAAGCAAAGGGAGGAGGTCCAGAAGAGCGTCGGTCCCAGCACCAGCTCCAGTCACCCGGTCTGCACCTGCCATCTGAAAAAAGCCAACCACTAACACCTGGCCGGAGCTACACACGCATGCAGGCAAAACAAGTCAATATCTCACTCAGAAGGACAAACATTTAGGTGGAGTCATACCTTCTATGAAAATCTTTAGAAGCATAAAATCAGAATAAAAACCAACAAAAAAGACACGAGAGAGCTGAAGGCAGAAAGCTGCACTTTGAGTGTTTTGCTGAGAAGTCTGTAATTCATCCATAGCTCGTCAGAGGGCTTAATTGTCAAGTTTTAAAAAACTTCACTTATGTACACATTTATGTGAGGAAAAGTAAAAGCTGTGCAATTTGTGAGCAATGCAAGTATAGGGGAAATCCTGATGATATAGAAGTAAATGGATATAAAAGGAGTGGATGATTATGTACATAATGTGCATGAATACCTGCACACAGGACCCTCCACAATTATTGGCACCCCTAGTTAAGATGTTTTCAAAAGCCATTTTGTCCTTTGTGGCAAGATTACCTTGGGTCATTGCTCAGCCTCGATCGTCATTGTTCCAGTCGTTTGAGTATTTTCTTAACTACAGCTCTGTCTGTAGATATGGGAACGTCTAGGAGTGTAACTATTTTCTGTTAGCCATTTCATGACTTATGAAGATCAACACAAATCTGCCTTACATGAATGGATTGCTCTTTTTTCTTTCTCATTTTGCAGAATGATAGAGCATAATGGCCCTTTATACAATGTCATATTTGTACCTCAGGGACATGCTACAAGTTAAAAATTGTAAAAACTCTGGTCAACTTGAAACAAAAAATTTTTTTTCTTAATTCTTGTTCCTCCAACTCCTCCCACCACGGAATAAACTCTGCCAAATTAAAAGTTAAATTTTTCTAAAATTTTCATTTGAGATGATGCTATTATAGTCATTTACAATATACATGTATTTAAGGTCTTCACCAGGGGTGCCAGTGAATATGGAGAGCCATGCATTTACAGTATATACAGTATTCTGGGTTGATGCTTCTCAGTACTTTGCTTTATGAAACCACATCACCGTTGATTACCTTACAGGTCATTGAGCCCAGTGTTTCCCAACCCTGGTCCTCAAGGCACACTGCCCTGCATGTTTTAGATGTTTCCCTGCATCAGCACACCTGTTTTCATTTGACGGCTGATTATGAGGCTCTTGCTTAACTGCAATCATCCGAATCAGGTGTGTTAAAGCAGATTTAGCAGACATAAGGAAAAATGGCTGATATCTCTAAATAGTTTTTTAAGCAACTCTGCGATTCTAAAAGATCATTATAACATAGCAGAGGGTTATCATGTGGAGAAAGTTTTACTCCAACCAGAAGAATCTCCTCTTTGTGTTTTTTAGAGCCTCATAGCTGAATCAGCCATTCAAAGCAAACTCTTTAGTGCTGTAAATAAACACATACATGCCAGGAACCTTGACTTGATAATAAGTAACAATTTATTCTTTTTTATTCTTTTTTTATTATTAACTTTCACATTTCAGTGTTATCATGTCTTGTGTCTAATTGTATTTTATTTCAGAGCCCAATTCAGGAAACCAAATGCAACATGCAGAACTTTCATCAATTTCATTTCAGAATGTTTGAACCAAAAACCAAAAATATTTTTATTTTATCCTTTATATATTTATCTTTTTTTATTATGTACATTTGACTGCCAGACATACTAGCAAACAAACTGGTAAACTATATTGAGAAATCAGGTCTCATTATTTTACATTTATGAATTAACTTCTGCTTTTCTGTTACACTGTAAAAATGAGTCCGAAAGTTAAGTGTGGGGACAGCTTATTGGAGCTAAATGTGGAGGCTAAATGAAATGTTAACCTTATTTGATTTGATCACTTTGGATTAAATATTTCTAGACACTTAGAATCTAAAAGTATATAGGTTTGTGTGTTTTGTTGGTCATTGTTTTGTCATGTTAAAACTCTCTGTTTCATCTGAACCTCACACTGTTGTCCTCATCTGTTGCTTTCTCTGTGAAACTTGTGCCTTTTACAGAAGTATTTTTTTTTATGTTTAATAAAACTAAAGATGAGAACGTGTTTGTCATTCTTGTACAGCTTTTGAATCTTAACACAGCACAGCCATGAGGAGACATAAAATTAGGGAAAGGCAACGAAGTTCCTAAAATAAAGGACGCCTTCTACATGCACATTATCTTCCACTGAACATCTGTAATTTTGAGCTCCATCCACTCAGGAATCACAGCTGACTATTTTAAGGCAATTACCCAAATAAAAGATTCATGGTATCTGCTGCTCTGTGATAAGACTAAAGATCTCCTTTAATTCAAGTCTTCCAGACACAGTAGAAGGCCTTCATGAGGCCGCCGACACCAACACAAAGCAGGACTGCAGAAGAAAAGAGGTGGGTCTGGACCTGACAAGAGGTCCTTTGTTCTCAATGGCTAATGTACAAGGTTCTTTAAATATTTCAGCAGATGTAATCCAGATACAAATACGGCTCCTTTAGTGCAGAACAAGAGCCTGTGTACGGCCTGCACAAATGCTGGGCACTCTGATTTGTTCCAGTTTAAGGTTACAAAAAAAAAAAGACTGTTGGACAAGTCAAACTCAAAAAAGCATGGAAGAGGACTGGTAATGCTGTGGGTCTGTTTCTCTTTCAAAGGCTCTTGGATCATTACAGTGTGGGATCATGAAGCTTTTTTTAGTTGTATTTACCCCCACTGAATAATTAAATAAAGATATACTTTTTAAATTCCTAGTGTGGGAATATGCAACCACAATAAATCAATAATTTATTTTAAGGCATTTTGAACATTTTTATCAAGGTCACAAAAATTCTTAAGGATTGTCTGGAAAAACTACCAAAATACTGCCCCCATGTGACTAATTCAAGCATTGACTTTTTATTTTCTCTCATCCCCTCACCAACTTTCTTTGTGACCGGCACATCATGACTACATCTGAAATCAAACAATAAATTAATTAAGAAAACTATGTTTATACAAGTCTTAAAGTAAATCTGATCTGACACATAAACAGGTTAAAACATCAGAGATCAAAAATAAGATGACAGCGCACAATCAAAAGCAGTCAGGTTGGCAGGAAACGTGAGCCCTGACAGAACCTCACCAACGGGTCAGATTCCCTGCTCTTTAGCCAGCAACGCTCTAAATAATTCGAGAAAGTACTCCCCCTTCACTTTCACTCCTCCCATCAGGTAGCAGGAAAGTCACAGAAACCTCCCAGAAAGCTTATCTGTTAAAGGCTCATGAGATTCAGTGTATGTTGGATTTTTAACAAGCCTGACCTTCAGAGACCTCATCTTAGAAAACACCTGAGACACATGTGCCGTTTTTCTTCTTTGTAAAACTGATTGTCGTTGTGTTGTTACCTGCCCTTGGCAAACAATGGGACCTCTCAATCAATGTGGATGGTGAGAAGGATCTAGAATAGGTAACAGAGAACCTTAAGGCGCTCATGAAACTTTGATGAGTGCCCGCCTGAAATTTGGAGCAGTGGTGGTCATCTTTAAAGACCAAGGATCACAGACCCCTGCCCATCTCTACTGAGGAGCAAATAATCCCAAAGCAAGATAATGGTAAGCTTAGCCAGAATTTAGTTAATAATGGATTTATAAATGAAAAGTAATTACAAAAACATTTCTAGTTGGCCAATCACTAATATATTAGTGATAGCTTATATGTTACACTGGTTTGATTAATTTATATGCAGGGAAAAAACCATTGATGTTCTGTGGGATGAGGTGATGACTTGCTACATTGTGTGACTGTATGTAAATCTAAATTCAAACACAGCGTATGATCGGAAAGAGGTAAAATAGGACCCACAATGGATGAGTCAGGAGTTCAGGATTATGTCTGTAGAGTAACAAAGCTGTTGTGGGTGGAGGGACATGGCTTCACATTAGTAGCTGCAATGCAAAGATTCAAAACAACTTTCTGCAAAGTGGTCAACTAAATGTTTTTTCTTTTTTTTACTACAACATTTGACTTTTTGGTTAGATTTAAATGTGGAGAAAAACAAAATCTGGAGTACCAATTATGTCCTGGCAGTAATCAAGATTTGAATTCAGGATATATTTTCTGCAAAATAGCCAACCTCATTGTATTTTTTGGCTTCTGATTGCCCTTTTCTATAAGTTTTGGTGCCAAAATGGCTTGATTAATTTTTTTTGAAAGTTTATGATTTGGATTAAGATTCAATCATTATAGTATCATTTTCATGTTTCCAAGGTAGCCTATTGGAAACTCTGCAGCTAGAAATCCCTGAGGTCAAATGTCGGTTGTTCTTCCATTTTTTAGACATACAGTCGGTCAGGTTGACAGTATGTTTGCATCCGAATGGCAAATGTTCAGGACTAGTGCTGATTGACGTGTGTCATGTCAGAGCTGTGGAGTCTAACCTGCTTTGTTGCAAAAACATTCATATCTTTTCAACTTTTTCACACTTGGTCACAATACAAGCGCTAACTCTAATGTATTTTATTAGGATTCATGGTGAGACACTAACACAAAGTAGTGCTTAATTGTGAAGGAATAAAAAAATATTTTCCCAACAATCTTAAAACTTGAGTGTGCATTTCTATTATGCTTTAATTCGAGATCCCCTAAATAAAGATGTCCCCTTATTAGAAAACATAGACCAATGAACACAGCAGACAAGTCAGGGAGAAAGTTGGAGGGCCGATGCTAACTTTGGAGGAGCCACCGAGATCCACAGCTCAGGTGGGAGAATCTGTGGACACAAAGACTGGTGTTCACACTCTTCACGTCCAAGGGAAATTTATTTGTGTGACACCATTCATATTGTAAACATAGTAATTCAATTTATTTTACAAGAAAACAGACGAACAGAGATCAAACTCATCAAAAACACAAAATACACATGAAACACACAACGCACATCACATCAAAAGAGAGACACAGGCAAATAAAAAGCAAAGACATGATACAAATTTTATTAGGATGTGTTATGTTTTTAGTCTTGGTTTAAAGGAGTCCACAGCTTCTGCACATCTCGGGTTTTCGGGGAGTTGATTACAGAGCTGAGAACCATGGAAACTAAATCCTGAAATAAATGTTATTTTGTTAGTTTGCAATGCATAGGTATTCAGAAAATTGACACTGACCACACTTTCCCAACAGGGAAACACAGTGGTGGCAGCATCATACCATGGGGATGCTCTCCTTCTGCAGGGACAGAAATAATTTGAGTTTGTAAAAGGCTTCTGACTGGGGCAGAGGTTCCCCTTAAAGCAGAACAACGACTCCAAACATAAACCCAAAGCTACAATGGAATTATTTGGTTTAAAGTATGTTCATGTGGAGAATGGCCCAGTCAAAGTCCAGGCTTTAAAATAATTGAAGATCTGTTGCAAGACTTGGAAAAGGATGTTCACAGAGGCTCTCCATCCAAAATCAATAAGTTTGAAATATTTTTACAAGGTAGAACGGGCAAAGAAAATTTAGCAAGAATCCAAAAATAGACCCAAGGTTACAATACAAAGTTCATACAGATCCACACAACATTTATAGATTATTTACAATAAAAAAATAGTAATAGTAACAAAACCATGGATCATCTTCCTTCCCTCCTTGAGTCGGTGTATTGAGTCTTTGGTTGTACTGTGAAAAAAAAGCCTCATGGGTTTTTATTACGTTTCTAAGGCCCTGATGCTGAGGTTTTGGATGTTTAACGCACATTATGGCATGATTTAAAAACTTTGACAGGGCATTCCAGACGCTTCCTTTCACTGCCTCCTTGAGTGAATAATTAATAAGGAAGGGATCCTCTGACTATCATCATACAGACAGCAGGTGTCATCCGACTGGTTCCATCCTCTGTTACATTTCCAAGCTATCTGTCAGGGAGAAGTGTGCTTAACTCAAACTTTAGTCACGATCCAAGGAGATGTGGATGTTTGAAGGCCATCTTCAATGGACTATGAAGAAGAATAAAAGGCTGTACAATAATTGACAGGTTTTCTTATCTTATGCAAGCAATATTTCTTAATAAGCCATTAATTAAACTTTAATTATTTCATAAAGTAGTAATGAAAACTGTTGCGTGTGTCTAATTAGCCCCTTATTTGTTTACAGTGAGTCATGCTTTGGTGCAGATGTGATGTGCTCCTCGCTCTTTTCGTCTGTCCCCTTGCCTGCTTCACTATGCCCCCATGTCCCCCTGGCTGCTGCTGTACCGGCCCGGATTTTCTGGTCCTGTGCGAGTCACTGGGTCTCAGGTCGCTCCCTCGCTCCGTCCCTCTCAGCACCTCCGCTCTGTCTATGGCCAGAAACCAGCTGTGCAACGTGGACCACCTTCTCCAGCCCTTCTCCGGCCTGCAGGAGCTCAGCCTCAGCCACAACCTGCTTGCCCGCTTCCCCCGCGGTCTGCCTCCCAGCCTGGAGTCCCTGCTGCTGCAGGAGAACCGCATCACTTACATCACCTCAGGAGCCCTCAGGCAGCTGAGGAACCTAACTCGCCTCGATCTGAAGGACAACCGAATCCGTGCCATCCAGCCCGGAGCACTGCTGGGTCTGAAAAAGCTGCAGGTCCTGACGCTGAAGGGGAACAAGCTCACAAGCCTCCCTCACAATCTCCCGTCGTCACTGAAACATTTAGACCTGTCAGAAAACTGCATTTCCTCTCTGGATCTTCCCTCACTCTCCGCTCTGATCAACCTGCAGGTTCTGCAGATCAACAGCAACTGCCTGCGCTCGGTGCCAGAAAACAGCTTCGACAGCCTGCCACGTCTCAGGTCTGTGGACCTAACCAACAACCTGTGGGTGTGCGAGTGCGACATCTTGTATCTGTACCGCTGGCTGCTCAGCGGCAGACTGAAGATGGCTACAGATCTGGTGTGCAAAGAGCCGGTTCACCTTGCTCACCGCCTGCTACTGAATCTCTCCATTGTATCCATCTGTCCACGTGTCCTAAAGCCAAATGTGAAGACAAACTGGCCTTTGGTCAATTCTGCAAAGGCAGAGGAAACATCAGATCCCGACTTATATGAAGACAAGGATGATGTGCTGCAGAAAATATCAGAGGAACCCACTATTACTGAAGCACAAAACCTCCATGATCTTCTCCAGCCTCGAGTTTTACCCTTCTCCTTTGAGACTATCACCTATGAGGAGTGTTTATCCTTCAACATATCTCGATCAGTCACTCCCACGGATCTGAAAATGACATCTTTTCCAGAGGATCAGAGATGTAGAGAGAACACGACAGCTCTTTACCCTCAAAGCAATGCATCCTCTGCTGCAGGGACACAATCAGGTCTGTCCACCAGCAGAGAGGAACTCCTGCCCACTGCAAACCCACACATGTTCTCCCAGAGAGACTCGACAGTGATCATCTGTCTGCTCGCTGTTCTGTGTGTGCTGCTGGTTCTTGTAATGCTGGCGGTGCTAGCTGTGCTGAAAAAGGTTCTCATACGCCAGCAGAGAGTGGCGCCGGCTAATGAGAGATCTGTTGGATGAAAGCAGCAGACACACTGAGGAGGTTGAATGGTTTATTTCAACATGTGCAAACAGTCTTGTACAAACTTTTTGTATGAAACTGAAGCCAAATTAAAATCACAAAGCCAAAACAAAGACAAACACGAGTGAGTCGTTATGCTCCTGGTTTATTAAAGATCTGAGTTTTGTTCTGTGCAGAAAAAAAATCACTTCAGAGCAGGAAAATATCTGGGCTGCACACAAAGGAATATAGTTGTGAAATATTCAACTTGGGAATCACAATTTTCCAAATCATCAGCAAATCTGATCATTTGAACCCAAACAGATAAAAAACAAAAAACCAACTAAACCTCTTATAACGCTCCCTGAAGACAAGACAAGTCGCTCATCTTCACACCGCTCTGCTGAGAAATGTTTGTTATCCTGATTTCATTTGGTTGGCACATGATAGCTTATTAACTGCTGGCTTTGGCACGCTCCTAGTTCTTATCCTCCTGTTTTAGTCTGTAGTTGGACAGCGCTGCTTTTATGGCATCTTCTGCAAGCACTGAGGAAACAGGAACGAGAGAGATTCAGAAACACGGTGGCCAAGAACGAAAAACTGAAATTTGACAACAAGACACTACATCTTAATATTCAGTCATTTTATGTTTGGAAAGTCACATTTAAAATGTAATACTTAAATTAAAAAAACTGGTTAGGTTATTTATGGAGATTAGAAATAAAAGTGAATCATTTTGTCTACAAGAAAGACGAAATGACAAGTTCTAAAGAGTTTATAATATATTTTTGTCACAATGAAGCAATGGAGAAAAAATAATTGAAACACTGCAAGGAAACATTTTACAAAATGAACTAATCTACTTTTAAAATGTATCTATTTTATCAAGCGAAAATAACTTTACATAATTTCATTCATTCATTCAAGGCGTGAGTATGTTTGTAGCTTTAAGACCAAAGTATATTAACCCAGCCTAAAAGTAGAGCATGTTTTAATTATTTCTACACGTCTACAATTCCAAATGTAGCATCCTTGAGTTTTTTTCAGATTTTTTTTACATTATCACCACAAACTTCAACGTATTTTCTTGGGCTTTTATGTGATGGATCAACACAAAGTAGTGCATGGTTCTCAAATTTACTAATGAAATCCGAAAAGTTTGGTGTGTAAATGTATTCAGTCCCTTTTACAGTCGGCCTCAACATAGTTTAATCCCAGTATAAATCCAGCTATGCTCTGAAACAAGTAGGTTAGAGAATATTAGCGAACAAACATTCTCATGAAGACCAAGTAACAAAGCAGACAGGTCAGTGGTTAAAAATGTGGAGAAGTCTAAAGCAGAGTTAGGGAACAGATGGAAGAGCCTATTGAGAGGGCAATTATTATTCATGCAGTCCACAGATCTGTTAAGAAGAAAACCGCTGCTGAAACAAAGCTAAATGAAGGTTTGTTTGCTATTTGCCCCAAGCCATGTAGGGACACAGGAAACACGTAGAAGAACGTCCTCTGATCAAACTAACAACAAAACATCACCTTGAACACCTGCTTCCCCCAGTGAAACACGGCAGAGGCAGCATCATGTAACCTGCTAGAGGCAGCAAAACACTTGAGACTGGGGTGAAGATACTCCTTCCAGTGTGACAACAACCCTAAGCATACAGCCAGAGCTACAGTGGAACGGCTTGGATCAAAGGATGATTGTGTGATAGAACGGCTCAATTAAAGCCCAGACATAAACCCAACTGAGGAGGACTTCAAAATGTGGGGCTCACGGACACTTTTGCCAAAAATTTATGAGACTTACCTCCAAATACTTGTAGCTGCAATTGACTTGAAAAGTTGGTTCTATAAAATATTCACTCAATGGAACCTGAATACATTTGCACACCACACTTTTCAGATTTTTTATTTTAAAATCCATGTAGTCGTTGTCCTTCCACATCACAACTATACACTACTTTGTGTTGGTTCATCACATAAAATCCTAATATTTGATTGATGTGGCCGTACTCCCTGTATAGACAGATTACTAAAACAAGAAGGAACATTCATATGAAGTCAGATTTAACATCATATGATGAACCTCAGTAGAAAAATTGAACACATTATTTAAACGGAGGGGGAAATATTTCTACACTTTTAACTTACTAGAGCAATGAAGCTTGACAGGAGGAAGGCAGAGTTCTTTGGCAATGTCTGTGTTCTTAATCTTGAGCGCTTCATCAACCTGCAGGGCGAAAGTAGATCAATCAGATCCTCTATATTTAAATCAACCAGTCAATCATTAGGAGTCCAGTCCTGATGAGAGTGTTGATCCTACCGACTTCCCCTTCACCCACTCGGTTGCCAGAGAGCTGGAGGCGATGGCTGATCCGCAGCCAAATGTTTTGAACTTTGCATCCACGATCTTGCCGTTTTCATCCACTTGTATCTGCAACAACAAAACAGGCAAACCTGTAAAGTAATATGATTGAGTGACTGAAGACCTGGAAGCGCTCCTGTGCAGCTCCAGCTTACCTGAAGTTTCATAACATCCCCGCAGGCTGGCGCACCCACCAGCCCGGTCCCCACGTTCTTCTTGTTCGTGTCCAGGGAGCCCACATTTCTCGGGTTTTCATAATGGTCCACCACCTTCAGCAAAGGTAAACATGCGTGAAGACATCTGTTTTTATTTCTTCTAAAGGACACCATGCCAACTTCCCTCCACTCAAAATTAACATATCAGTGATTAACAGGCCGAAGTGTTCAGTCGGTTACCTTTTTGTGATAGGAACAAAGCGCGCTGAGCTCCGGTCGGAAGAAACTTTTGCTGAATTTTGACAGCAAAGACGCAGAGTTTCGTAAAGGGACAGCCGCCATCTTTGACTGCCAACGGAAGTGAACCAACAGGCACGAGAAACTACTGCTTCTTTGTTGACAAACAAGGGAGTGTGAGTTTCGCAGCAGGAGACCGCCATCTAGCGGCCAACTGTGATCTGAACGATGTTGGACTTATGAACGCGGTATGGCAGGCCATGGTAGCATATAATCACACCACTGTCCAGGGTTTGGGAAGATTGGTTAACAAGATACGTTATAGAATAGGTGTAAGAGAACTGCTAGACTGACGGTGTAGGTACCAGATCTGCTCGGGTAGCCAGATCTGCTCGGGGTTCCTGCGCTTGCCGATAACGTCACATTACGGCAACGCCACTCTGACAAACTACATTGCGCCCCATTTTTAACCCTGCCAAGCACTATATAGTGAAATGTAAAAGAGACATAAATGTTAATAACAGCTCCTGTGGGGATCATCTTTACTGGTACTGCTCTTCCATTATGGGCTTTGGAAAGAGTTTAGCTGGTTGTTATTAACCATATTTTGACAGATTTTCCATTACGATCTTTTTTTTTTTTTTTTTTTTTAGAAACCCCAAAAAATGACAAATGTTTAACTATAAGCCTACATAAAATCAATATCAGACTATCAAGAAAAAGGCTCTCAAAACAAGTCATTTACATACATTTTTGCATGTACAGTATTTATATAACACCCCTTGCTGTTTGTTCGTGTGTTGTATACTTGCTAATGTTCAATAAAGTTCTTTTAAAAAATGCACAGTGCCTCAACATGCTAATGTTCAGCCAATCATGTAATACGACGTCATAATTAGGCGCAGGCCCCCGAGCAGATCTGGCTACGCGAGCAGATCTGGTACCTACACCGGCCCAAAGAGAAATGTCACAGGGCATGTTGATCTCTGAAATAGCATACAAACATACAAACTAAGGAAAACGTCCTAACTTAAAATAATTAAATGAGCCGAATGTAAGATTGTGGCCAAAACTGGTACTGCAATCACTTTCAAATTACTGTAGAGCGGTTTATCCATTGACTGTATATAGGTTTATACCTCCCGATTCGAGGTTGCCAGATAAGCTCCAGGAACGTAGGCTGCTACAAGAAGCTTCCAATGGCAAGTGACAAGTTCTACACAGTACGTTTTTTTCTGTTAATTAGGTTTAATTATAATGACAGAGAAACGGGCTCTGATAATGCATTGCTAATGTTAGCAATGACGACCCACCATTTTTATTTCCCAAACAATTATTTACCTTTTCAATTCGATGACCCTCCTCCATATGCAAAGTAACGTAACGTTACTTTGCACGAACATGCATAACTTTTTTCGACTGTCATGAATATTTGAAATGTCCATTTACATGAAGTACAAGTTAGCCAAACATAGATGAATCTTACCTGTCCAGGAATAAATTAGCAACATTGGCGTCTGTCTTCAAATTCTTCTCTGTTTTCAGCCGTCTCCATCTTGAAAGGCATCTCCTATACAAATCCTTGTTTTATTTCGGACTTTGTCACGACGCATTTCTGAATGATAACGAGGTCTTTTAGGTGTAGTAATGTTAGACATTTTTTATCCCAAACACTTTTGTAGCTGCAGCTGCAGTAACTAGAGCAGAGCTGGCAACCCCGATGCCAAAACACTACTGACTTTGTGATTGGTAGATAGGTGGAGGGTGGCGCTTCAGGCCAAAACACAAGATGACAACATCAACATCAGTTGAGGGCTGCAACTTCACTTTTTAAATGACAATATCCTCACCGTACTACTGTTGTCAACGATATAAGTATTTGAAATGAACATGATTTCTTAATGTCTAGTGACATATCAGGGCCATTTTATGATTAATTGAAATACTTTTCTTACAGCTCCTTTAATAATGGATTATAGCGTTTTGTTTTGTGCTTTCAGTTTATTTTTGTTTTATCTGCAGCTTGCATGCAGCATTTCATTTAAGATGTAAGCCATAGTATCACAATTAATCGGGAGGCTGGCTGGAATGCGCTAAGCAGTTTGCAGCCGCTTTTAAACGCTCAAAGAAGAAGAAGATTAATTCTATACTACAACGGCCTGCCATACTCGGCGGCTTTCGTCATCGTGTTGCCTAGTTGTTACCAGGCAGACAGCCTTTTCAACATGGCAGCGCCGGGCAACGCAGAGCAAACGCAGTTGCAAGATATGGAGGAGGAGGAAGCGGGGATGGAGGAAAGAGAGATGGAGTCGGACGAAGAGGAGGGTATGGGTGTAGAAAACTCGGAAGACGAAGAGGACGACTCGTCGGAGGATGAGAAGGAAAACGAAGCCGAGATCCAGCGTCTGGAGGAGCAGGTAACTGAGTAGTAGCAGCACTGCCAAGCTGCTCGGCTAGCGATGGTTAGCCGAACTAACGAGAATGAATGAGTGGTGAACACAGCTAGCTAGCTAGCAGGGGAACGACTGTAGCAAACGCGGAGCTGATATGGATTTAATAAAACAGAACTAGTAGTTGTAGCGACCACTAAAGCGTTCAAATGGACGCATTTGATGTGTCGTAGTCTACACGCCATGATTAGCTGCTGCTAACCTGTGATGCTAACAGCCTGTCCTGCATCACCCGCCTCTTTTCTCAACATGAATGGAATCACAGTTTTATGTAGAAAACAAACTGATTATGTAACATCTTGCTTTATCCAGCGTGTATTAGAGAAACACTTGTAATCACATCAAGCATTGTTGCAAATAAACTGGCTGCAGTGGTCTTAATTATTTAACAGCAGTGAGAAAACTAAATAAATGTTTTACTGCAGTATTAATTATGCTATTGAGCTTCCAGTTTAAGAGCGTTGATTAAATGTGATGCACTTAAACCTAAACCCTTCTTAAAGAGACATTTAATCCATGTTAAGACAACTACTTTATAACCATAAAGGAATAAAACAATTTCCCTCATGTATGTTCTGTCAGGGAGGTCTAAATAATCTCCTGTAATTCCTTCATGCTACTGATTATTTTAATTTGCAATCAATATGATTATTGAGGTCAACAAAAATACTTTGGATCGTTATTGAGTAGCCTAATTCTTATGACTTTTACACATGAAATGCTAGCTGTTATCATTCACTTCCATTGTTTATGCTAAGCTAAAGCAAACAGATCACTGCCAAATTAAGAGAATGACTGGGCTGGTTACAAAATGCTCTTTTCCTCACTAATCTAACTCTGGGGAATATGGCAAAAGACTAAATTTCCCTTAGGGGTGGAATGTCCCTTTAAGAGAACTCTGGCTGCATTTCATTGCCATTCATTAAAGAAAACCGTAGGAATTGTATGAAGGAAGATTTTAGCTGGAAAGCATAATTTATTTCAGGAAAACGTTCTAAAGTATGTCTCAGGACCTAAACAGCTTTAGGGGCTTTGGGATGATGCTCATGACAGGAAGATCTGAAGATTTTTACGCTCTTGTTTCAAGGGAAGAAAATGTGTTCTTAAAATGAGTGACTAAACGGGCCGTTAATAGAACCACCCATTAGTGTGAAGGAAAAAAGCAGCAGATATTTTAGGGGGACAAAACCATATTCACAAGTCAACAAACATACTCGAGATTTTAGCTTCACTTGTTTAAGGCTCTGGTCATACTTCACCATTCCCATTTTTGTTTATAAATTTTTACAGCTGTCGATCAACGCCTTCGACTACAACTGTCATGTGGATCTTATCAAACTTCTCAAGCAGGAGGGAGAACTTTTCCGCCTGCGAAAGGCAAGACAGAAGATGAGCGAACTTTTCCCTCTGACTGAAGGTTTGTTGAGTTCAGGGGTCAAATGAGGCAGCATTTCTAAATGAGTTGCAACTAAAAGTTTTTCTATTGTTCTTTTTTTTTTTTTTTTCAAACTTCCAGAGATCTGGCTCGACTGGCTCAAGGATGAGATCCGCCTGACTGAGGAAGATTCAAACCGAGAGAAAGTGTATGAGCTGTTCGAGAAAGCTGCGAAAGACTACATCTGTGAGCGTTCCACCTCCAATGAGACGGTTTTGTTTGATGTTTGGGTCTCTGCTTCAATTCGACGTTTAATTTGAGGGGAGTTTTTATTTTATTTCATGCAGGTCCAGATATTTGGCTCGAATATGCCCAGTACTCGATTGGTGGCATGGGATCACCAGGTGGGATAGACAAGGTGAGGTCCATCTTTGAGAGAGCGGTGACAGCGGTGGGGCTTCACATGACCAAGGGGCAGATGCTGTGGGAGGCATACAGAGAGTTTGAGAACGCCGTTTTATCCACAGTGCAGGTTTGTGTTTCCAGAGATCTCCTCAGTGATCAGACTTTCCTCTCTCTGTTTAATATTCACACGCAGGAGTTTTATCTAGATTATGGTTTTGCCATATAATGGATCAACAAAATTATTTCTGGTGTATCTTAGCTGTAATACATCCCTCTCATTTTTAACAGTGCCCACATCTCAGTATCTTTTTTTCTGCTGCTCTGCTCTCAGCCTCCCCCTGGCAGGATTCCCAGCCGCGAGGAGCAGGAGTTGCTCACCACTCAGCTTGAGCGAATTCATACGCTGTTTCGCCGCCAGCTGGCCATTCCCCTAATGGGTAAGCATGGCGACTCCTCCGTCCAGATGGATGGCTGTAAACTGGGAGGGCTGTTGTGTTGCGGCCTTTCTAAGAGACTGAATTACATCATTTAAATATTAATAATAGTTTGTTGCATCCTTCAGTTTGTTGTAGGCAATGTCAGATATATGTGGAGTCAAAGATTGTTCCAGCTTTTGAAATGCCTTTTCTAGGTCTCAAAATGGATGGAAGCTTAGGCAGGACCTGGTAGGCATTTTCTCTTATTCCTCCGCAATCTAGCTTTGTTTTTTGTGGCTTTCTAGAAATGGAAACCACCTATGCAGAGTATGAGGAGTGGTCAGAAAACAGAGTCCCTGAGACGGTCGTCCATCTGTACAGAAAGGCTTTGCAGCAGAAAGAAAAGTGCAAATCTTATGAAGAGACTCTGGTAACAGATATTTTTTTCATTCGTTGTTTTCAGAATGCAGTTCTTGCAGTGCATAATATCCCGCCTGCACATATCTTTCTGCAGCTGGTAGCCGAACCTCCCAAACTGGCCGAATATCAAGCCTACATTGACTTTGAACTGAAGGAGGGTGACCCAGCACGAGTCCAGATAACATTTGAGCGGGCTCTGGCTGAGAACTGCCTGGTACCCGACATGTGGACTAAATATACCACTTATCTTGTAAGTATTGGTCAGTAATTGGCACCACCATGTTCTTTCAATAAGACTTAATTTTTGCTTTGTAGAAGGTTGTTTGGCTGCAGCACAGTGACTACCTACAAAACAACAACTCATTGTAAATAGTTAAAACAAGATTTGATAGAAGCTAATGTTATTGCCCTGGATTTCATATGACTGCAATGAATGGTCTAAAAAAGTCAAAGCAAATTTATACTGCAATTTAAAAGGGTTGACTGTTTTTTGTGTTGGTTTGAAGATATTTGCATTTGCACAAATGTAAAGTGTATAACTTGTCTCTCTGTCACAACTGTTTGCTTGTTGTTCTCTAGTAAGTCTTTGGCAGGAATGCTTACATCATTTATTTCCTTTTTCTTTTTTTAGGACCGCCAGTTGAAGATAAAAGATTTGGTCCTCTCCACTCATGAGCGAGCCGTCAGGAACTGCCCCTGGACCATGAGCTTGTGGAAGAGCTACCTGCAGGCTCTGGAGAGGCATGGAGCCGACCATCAGAGTGTGTCAGGTATCAGAAGAAATGATGCTTGAGCTGCATGTTCATGCATGTCTGTAATTTTGTCATTCCTTTGTAGAAGCATCCTGTTTTCTTTTGTGGTATATGTCAGATTTCATTTTATCCTTCTGTGCAGATGTTTTTGAAAAGGCGCTGAATGCGGGTTTCATTCAAGCGACAGATTATGTAGACATATGGCAGGCGTACCTGGACTACCTGAGGAGACGTGTGGATTTCAGTAAAGGTGGGAACAGTTCTGTATCAAAAATGAATTTTGGATCAACCATTTGCTGATAATGTTGCATTTTGCTTTTTTCCAGAATCCAGTAAAGAGTTAGAAGAGCTACGCTCTGCGTTCTCTCGGTCTCTAGACTACCTGAAGCAAGATGTTGAAGAACGTACGTCAATTTCTCTGAATTTACATTTATTTTTCTTAGCAGCTTTATTTTTGATTCAGTTCTGTTTTTGTACCTGCAAATTCATAATAAATGTGATTTTAAGGCTCTTTACAAGACAACAGAAATATTTAATCGGATCAGTCCAATCATACGGACAGATCGAAATATATTATTTAATCTCATCTGATCCTGGTTATGATGCAGTGCTAGCAGTTTTGTGTAAAATTATGTAAAAGAGCCTACCCCATTGCACTGTATAATTGGCTTTGCAGCAATCTGTCCTAAGCATGTCCACCATGTGACAACGGTGGATGATCGATTGGATTGAATCATTAACCTTGTAGCAATTCCTTTCTCTGAATTAACTTTTACCATCAGTTTTTTTTTTGTCACCACTCACTATGTTGTGTGACCACAGGGTTTGGTGAAAGTGGAGATCCTTCTTGTGCCATTATGCAGATTTGGGCTCGGATCGAGGTAGGCAGGCTCTCTGTGACAAATCGTTTTTTAGAGAGAGTAGTGCTGTTATAATAATGGGATGTTTAGCGATGCAAAACAAAGGATTTCCATCACAAAGCCTTTCAGCATCATTAAATCAGTACAGTGAAACCTACTTAAATGCAGCGTGTGGATTGTGAAGGACCAGTTTTAAATAAATTCAAAATAACGTGTTTGTTTTGGATTTTAAATTAGTAATGGGTTCTGTCCTTATAGAACAAAAGGACAAGAAAAGCTCACATTTTTCATCTTGTACCTACCAGGCCCACCACTGCAAGAACATGCAGAAAGCAAGAGAACTGTGGGATAATATCATGACTAAAGGGAACGCCAAATATGCCAACATGTGGTTGGAATACTACAACCTTGAAAGGTTCGTCTGATGAACTCTAAAAGAGCAAAACTGTAGATTAAAATGACATGCAAATTGTTTTCAGACTAAAGCTCAAACATTTTTTACTCCTTTGTAATCCACAGAGCCTATGGGGACATGACTCACTGCAGGAAGGCTCTCCACAGGGCAGTTCAGTGCACCTCAGATTACCCAGAACACGTCTGTGAAGTCCTGCTCACGTTTGAGCGGGTAGAAGGTGGGTTTTATCCCGGAAACAAAGAAAGGAAGAACTTCTTATGTGGTAGAGGGGATATTTGTTTCCTTAGACTGTAATTTGTCACGTCACAAAGATGTGAATTTACAATTATTTCAGTTTTTTTATTTTCTGCTAAAGTTAATTGTAACAGTTTTTTAAACGGTTTATGTTTCAATGTTTTACTGTTTATGTTCTGAGGCACAAAAAAAAAACAACCACAACCCCACCGGATTGTCATGGTTTAAAAGATAAAGGAAATGCTGCTGGGTGTGTTGTTGCAGTTATTTGGGGCGCCTCAGGCTGATTTGTTAAACGTGTGTAAATGTTAGAGATGTAGAAGGATTTTAAAGTTGTCGACTATAGCTGCAGTGAGAAAATATCAAGTTAATGTTTGTGACTACACTCCTCCTGGGAGGAACGCTCCTCCTGGGAGTAAGTCCTAGGTTGTAATCCCGACTTTATTTAAAGTTTGTTATAGTCGCACCTTCCCTTGGAGTTTGGAGTGACTTTATTTGCATTATGTAATTGCTGTCATAATGATTGGCTGTAGCTCTATTGAGTAAAATCGCAGATTTTCTTTCTTACTGGAACTCCTTCTCCTACACTCATTTAGGAGTTTGAAATCTGTACTGGTAACACTTTCCAGAGAGTTTGTAGGGACTTGGCTTTTAAATTGTAGGCATTGTGAAAAAAAATCATGAAATTATGCTGTTTTAGTCTGCTTTGCCAGTTTTTAATCACATATGCAGAACTGTTGCAGGGAGTGGTAATCTGTCTCCTGGCATGTCAGCCTAAACCTGACTTTAGCCCTTGGAAGCTAAGTCTTGTTTATTTTTGCATTAGTTTCTAGCCTATTTCCACACTCATAAAGGATTTCTCACTTGATGTGCATGTCCTAATGCAGGTACATTAGAGGACTGGGACACAGCAGTGCACAAAACAGAGACAAGGCTGAACAGAATAAATGAACAGCGAGCAAAGGTAAGAGCGTACAACACCCCTAAAAGTACCCCTTTTATGATTGTGCACCTGCACACTGTGCTGATGCATGGTTTGCAGATGTATCGTTTGGCTATTGTTCTGTGCTTTTTGCCATCTGTCAGGCGGCAGAGAAAGAAACCAACCTGGCACATCACGAGGAGGAGAAAATGGAGCAGCGGCGGAAGTCCAAGGCAGAAAAGAAGGCTCAGAAGAAAGCCCAGAAGGCAACTCGGGGTGGAGAGAAAAGAAAAGCAGAGCAAGATGATTATCAGGAGGATTGGAATGTGGAATCTGGTAAAATTAAGTTTGAAAGATTAGAAAAATAGTCTACGTTTTGTTTTTTTGATTCTGGGAAGTGTTGACTTTTGTTGTTTTTAATTTACAAGCTCCTAAAAGGCAGAAAGGAAACAGTGACAACAACACAGAAGAGTACATGGAGACTGAGACTGGACTGTTTGGGAGGAACGCTCCTCCTGGGAGTAAGTCTGCTCCAGGTGGAGCTAAAAATGCCCAGCAGGGGGCAGTGGTTGCTGCCCAGAGGCAGAACGAGGACAAGCCTGAGCTGCGGGACGACAGCTGCAGCGTGTTCATCAGCAACCTGGCATTCACCCTGGAGGACCCAGAGACCAAGCTAAAGGCGCTCTTTGACAGCTGCGGTCCGATTAAACAGGTTCGGCTGGTCACCGGCAACAGAGGGAACTTCCGAGGTTATGGTTACGTGCAGTTTGAATCTGTGGTGTCAGTGCCTGAAGCCCTGAAGCTGGACAGGAAGGAAGTAGAGGGCAGACCCATGTTTGTGTCACCCTGTGTCGACAAAAACAAAAATCCTGAGTTTAAGGTTAGTACACACGTGCTAATATCTTCACACTTAAATAGCCCCAAAAAATCTTCTGTTCATTTTTTTGGGTCTCGTTAACACTTTATTTTCTCCCAGCCCAGATTATTTAATATTTTGATTTATACATTTAAAATAAAAACAGCAGAAACGTAAAACAGCTTTTGATATGTTTGACAAGAGTTTGTTTTCAGTATTGCTAAAAGGTAATTAAAGACTTTGAATGGACGCATAAATCTTACAAGAGTCCCTTCATGTTGGAATGAGTCACTAGAACTCCCAAATGCTTTTATTTGAGGCATGCACTTTAAATTATGTCATTTTGATCCACTTGTGTTCTGGCAGAATACTGTGCAACCTTCTGTTTACCGAAATGAACAACCTCCTGGTATTTTATACACATGCCTAAATGTTTATTGTATGTTTCCAATGTGTTTAAAATTGTGCTTGAAGTGACCCCCCCCCCCCCCCCCCAAAATTAATTTTCTGTTTAACTGCGGTGAGATGACTTTAACTCACCCTCTCCATTTAGTGGCCAGCATAAATATTATTCTCATAATGATGTCCTCTGTAGGTGTTTAAATACAACACGTCGATAGAGAAACACAAAATCTTCATCTCTGGGCTGCCGTTCTCATGCACTAAAGAGCAACTGGAAGAGATGTGCAAACATCACGGGACCATCAAAGATGTTCGTCTTGTCACGTACCGCTCAGGGAAACCTAAGGTGAGGCATTCAGTTTCTTGCAGAAGTATTCACACCCTTTGAGCTCGTCCACATTTTGTTACATTACAACCACAAACTTCTATGTATTTCGTTGTGATTTTATGTGATCAGTCGACATAAAGTAAAGCATAACTGAAAGGCGGAAGGAAAGGGAGACGTGGTTTTCAAAGTTTTTGCAAAACCGAAGAACCGCGTAGGCTAACCCTTCACTGTCATTTGAGTAAAGAAAAAAAATTGCTACAATTTATGTCATACCTCAAGTTGTTTGAGGTAGTTTCTTTTGTTGGCTAAATATTTTACGCCTGTCTAGGCTGGATGATGAGTAACTAAACAGACGTTCTTTTAGTTTTTGACTTTAACTAGGCCATTATAACTTATGTATGCTCTGATCTAAACAACTTTCTGCAGGAATTCTCTGAAGAGTTAGTTTTCTGCCTCATGTAGTGTTTTGCATGTTGGACAAAAAGTTACGTTTTGGTTTTATCTGACCAGGGGACGTTCTTCCTTGTGTTTGGTGTGCCCTTCATGTGACAAATAGTCCCATCATAAATGTTAACAATGACCTTCATATTTTCCACTCTTCCATGAAGGCCAGATTTGTGGGCAGTTAGCTGCACTTGATTTTATTGAGGGATATTAGTTAAGGGAGCTGAATAAACATTCATGGTACTTTTCATTTGTAAAAACCAATGTAGCAAACTGCATCATTTACCTTCCACCTAACAGTTATTTGCCACTTTGTGTTGGTTTATCACATTAATGCCAATTATATTACATTGAAGTTTCAATTCATTTTAGTTTATTTATTTAGCGCCGATTCACAACAGATGTCATCTTAAGGCACTTTACAAGAAGTAATTTCAGTACAATCAAGATCCCAGCAGATTGCATCGAGTCATTGACTTGAGGTTGCGTCCCATTGATGCAGACTTCCAACCACAACAATCCCTCACCAGTCCATACTGAGCAAGCATGTAGCGACAGTGGAGAGGGAAAAACTCCCCTTTGACAGGAACAAACCTCCAGCAGAACCTGGGTCAGTACAAGCAGCCTTCTGCCACGACTGTCTGGGGTTTGAGAAGACAGCAGAGACACAGAACAGAGGATCTGATATAAGAGTACTTTCTATATTAAAGAAAGTAAAAAGTTGGTAACAGGACACGGGGGACGTTCAGCCACCAAGACCATCGTGCCAGTCAACGCCCCCCGTTTGTGGTTTGATAGTTGTGATGTTACAAGCTGTGGAAAAGGACAATGGGTGTGAATATTTGGCAATATTCTGTAAAACAAGCCAGAAGAGTTGAGGTAAAAGATCTAAAACAGGGACCAAGTCTAGTTCTCGAGAACTTCTACTCTGCAACTTTTAGTTGCATCCCTGGTTCTACAGGCCTGAATCAAATGAATGAAATATGTTGAAAGATGGTAGATCTCGAGGACTGGACTCGACCACCCCTGATCTAAAGACAAGCATCTTTGTGATACACTTGACGCCTCCCTTGGTGTGTGGTTCTGCAGGGTCTGGCATATGTTGAGTTTGCAGATGAAATGCAGGCGTCTCAGGCAGTGCTCAAACTAGATGGCATTGATGTGGAGGGCAACAAAATCACTGTTGCCATAAGCAACCCTCCACGCAGAAACCCGATGGATAAGCCTGGTTCCAGCAGATCCATGGGAGACACGATGCCTCGTCAGGTCTATGGATCGTAAGTTCCCCAACACTACTTCTCCACTTCCAGCATGTTGCTGCCATTATTATTCCTAAAAGTGCTAACGAGTGCCCTGTTACAGTAGGGGGAGAGGACGCACTCAGCTCTCTTTACTTCCTCGCTCTTTGCACCGTCAAACGGCGCCTCCAGGCAAAGTGGAGAATGGGACCGCAGCCGAGCGAGCACCGCCACCACCATCAACTGGCAGCGCAGCCGCCAATGCGGCTGGAGAGCCGAGGTCTTTGTCAAATTCAGACTTTGCAAAGATGCTTCTCAATAAGTGAGCAAAGCCAAGGGGGATCGTGGACTCCTCCCTTCGCTGAAAGCCATCCTGTGTCCTTACAAATTAGTGTTGGTGATTTCAGCTGTAGTCGGTTACCTGATACCTTTAATCTCACTCACACCTTGGTCATCCGTTCTGCAAGATTGCCTTAACTGTCATCCTTCTGCCCTCCATCACAGACCTAAACAAAAAGGAAATTTTTTCTCCAGTGTGACAGATTTGGTTGAGTGTGACTTGGCAGACTGGTTTATATATGTATAAAAAAGTGTATCATATTTGTATGTAAATATGTGAAGCTGTTGAGTTTTCTGCTTTTGTTGTGTACGGTTTAAGGGATCTGACAGATGATTATTTGAGAGTATTTTTTAAATATTCAAAAAAGCCGAACATGTATTAATTTAAAAAGGGGAAAAGTATATGCAAAGGCTCTGACATGGTGTAATATAGTCTGTGTGTACATAGTGAGAATGTGCTTCGGTGATGTTTTAATTTTGTTGTATAACTTCGGACGCATCAAACAAGTTAAGCCATTAATTTTTTTTATTTTTTTTTACAGATGCATGATTTTATTAGTCATTATTAGGTTATTATGGAGTGCACCGAACTGATAAAATTAATACGGATAAACGCTTTTTTTAAAATCCATTGTGAGAGCTTGTTATACAGTAGAATAGCTGTCACATTTCTGAAGCTGGATTTTTCTGTAGTCATTGAGCTGTTCCTAATATATAGTCCTGTCATTTATCATTTCTGTTGCATTCATTCAGTTACATCTGCTTAAGAACAGAGCGTCCAATATCAAGTCTGTTGTGTCCTAGAAACCTCAGCTTGATGTTTGTTTACAGGCTCAGATGTGGATTTATCAGAGATTAACTGGATTTCCTTCATGCTGTGAAGTTTAAAGAATGTTAGGCTCCTTTTATTATTAGAGATTTGCTCATTGGGCAAAGATCAACATCACACTGATGGGTTTGTGTTTTATTAGTCCAACTGTGTGGAGCTCCCAGAGTCTGTTGACAAATATATTGTCTTTCGTTTTGATAAGATTGTCGAGCAAATTTCAAGAGTGTAACGTGTGTGTGTTTGGGGGGGGGGGTATTGTAAACGTAGTTAGGGTTTGTTCGCAAGAAACGACAGGAGTGGTGAATCTGTGCCGTATTGTCCTGGGTGTTTCCCCTCAGAGGTTTATTTCATCCATGATCATTTTAAGCGATCTCTTCGGTGACCTGCTAGACAAAACGACGGCCGTCATCTCACAATCATGTAGGTCTGTGGAGAATCTATGCAGTGTTTCCCATGTCAGGGGGGTGAAGAGGTTCGGTTCTTGTACATACTGTTGAGTAAACAAAGACCTTAGTTTGTAATAAAGGCAGATTTACATTTAGAGATGGTATGTATTTCTCTCACCACAGTGCCCCAAGTCTAAAGTGAACTAAAAGTGTAAATACCAGTCTGAAGTCATTTTCTGTTTTAATGTCCAGTACTAAATGGTTGCATTGTGAGTTTTGCTGTTTTGTATAATTTCTAAAGTTAATGTTTTAAAATTGGAGGATCTGAAAATAAAAGGCTTTCAGAAAATGTCTTTTTTTGTTTACTGGTGCATCAATTAGACCAGTTGTTTCCAACCGGGGGTCCCTAGAGATTGCAGGGGGTCCATGGAATTTTCTGGTTGACAGGTTACCAAAATTATATTGGTAAATGTTACATTCAAAAAAGACAAAAAATCTACATAGCTGTGTAAAACTAAGAATAAACAAAAAACAATTGCAGTTTCATTTTTGCAAATAAGTTAGTAATTAAATCACTTTTTATGCGGGTTGGGGTCCTCGCTTCTCTTGGACACAGGCAAAGGGGTCCTTAAGGAAAAAATGTTGAAACACTGAATTAGACGATCATGGAAAAGTTCATTTGTTCGCTTTCAGTCAAGTCACTTGGTACAACCTAGGTACTATTGGACATCACCCCTTCGTGTGGCCCTGGCTGAAGACACTTCTAATCACGCTTGTAAAGGCAAATGAGCATGACACCCTCATCTGTTGGTTGAAGCCCCCGCTTCTAGCTGGGCAGACCACATGGAGATGGTGAACGGGCTCTCGGTTTGACTTGGAGCCCCCAGCGAAGGACGATGACTATGTGCTGGACTTCTGCTTCGACAGCCACGACCTGATGGAGGACAAAGAGCCGTTTCCAATTGAGTGTGTGGCGGTTGCCACCGCATCTATCTCTGAAACCCAAGAGGACAATTCATCTCTCTTGCTTTGCCGACGGGGAGCGGAGAAGCTAGAGGTGAATTGGCCCTCTCATCTTCCATCCCAGAAAAGGTCTCAGTTTTCCGGTTTTTACCTCTCCTCTGAACAGGCTGAAGTTAAGAACCATCCTCTGCTTTCCCCGGACTTCATCGCTGAGTTGATGTTGTGCCGGGGAAAGCTGTTCTCCACCCGCACTGCAATCCCAGAACAGTTTGTCGACCTGGATGGCGCCGAAATTTCTGAGCTAGTTAGCCTTCCTCCCATGGAGCCCTCCCTGGTGGCTTATCTGGCCCCAGCGTGCAACAATGGGGTGAGTGGACTGGCTATTCTACCTTCTAAGCCGTGCGATTTTCTGCAACGCAGCTGAAAAAATGTACAGGGCCCAGGCTGCCTGTGCCCGCAGCACTGCCCTCTCCCTGGGTAGAGGCATGGCTTCCACAGTGGTAGCACAGAGACACTTGTGGTTGACCCTCTCTAATGTCCCAGACCGGGACAGGGCTAACTACCTGGACGAGCCCATCTCCTCCAGTGGCCTATTTGGACAGTCCTTGAGCAAATTGTGACAGATTTGCACTTAATTCAAATAAATACTGCTGTGTGCACTTGAAAGGGTGTGGATTATTTGTGTCAGAGCACTGCATCTCATGTCAGTCAGCACTTCACTGAGGGCGTCAAGGGCCGGCCATCTTGCAGAGAACCTTCCTCTCTGGCGTGCATTTCCCCAAGGGTCGAGTGCGGGGGCGTTACTAGACCTTATTCACTGGGGCACGGGCCTTAGGGGCTGTTTACACGACAATGTTTTTCAGCAAAACAGGTTTTTCTCTGCGATTTGGCCCCTCGTTTACAGGAAAGGGGGGGGGGGGGGAATGCAGCTTTTCGAAAACGGCTTCCAGAGTGGAGAGTTCTAAAAATGCTGGGTGATTCATGTAAACGCAAGCCGGAGACTGTTGAAAACGATGATGTCACTGCCAGCTGCCTACAGCCATGTTGGACTTGTGCATTACGCCTTTCTACAGAAAAACAACAACAATGGTGGATCCAGGTATGCTGTTACTGTTGATGCTGCTTCTGAAGTTATTTGGTCTCTGTGAGCAAAACTTAGAGATCATCAGGCTTCTATGCGATCGCCAATGGAAACGCATACAGTATGTGCGTCAAATAAATACGCCTTTATTTAGGCGGAGAACTAAAAGAAGACCGCCATTGTTAGTTATCATGAAATGTTTCTTTTCCGAAGTGTGAGGGGGGAAACCTTTGAACACTACATACACGGGGCACACTGCCATCTAAAGGCCGGGCATATGTACTACATTGTTTTCCATCCCCAACCCAGTCTTTGCTCTACATCAACTATCTCGAACTGTCAGTTGTTTTTGGCTCTGAAACATTTCAGGCGGTGCCTGAGGGGCCAGCATGTGTTAGTACGCACGGACAACATGATGGTTGTCATATATAAACAGGCAGGGAGGAATGGTGTCTGCATCTTCTGTCTTCCTGGTTTCCTGAACCAAGAAACGGATGTGCTCTTACAGAGGTGGCCCCCTGGCGAGGGAAGGGAAGCTCCACCCTAAGGTGGTGGCCCTTTTTTGGGAGAGGTTCAGCAGGGCAGAGGTGGATCTGTTTGCTTCGAGAGCGAACACACACTACCCCCTGTGCTTTTCCATGACGGACCAGGATGCCCGCATGGACGCTCTGGTACACCCATAGCCCAGGGTTCTTCTGTGTGCCGTCCCACCAGAGGGATTGGTTTCTGAGTTGGAGAGGGTGCGCAAGCTGGCCTTATCCCTGATTTTGGTGGCTCCCCAGTGGCCGACGAAATCCTGGTACCCCGAGGTAATCGGTCTGATGCAGACCCCGTCCTGGCGGCTCCCTATCAGTTCAGACCTTCTGTCTCAGGCGGATGGGGAGATGCTGCATCCTTGTCCAGACTTGTGGAGGCTCCAGGCAGGCCCGGCCCTAACCAATTTGGTGCCCTAGGCAAGATTTTAAGTGGAGCCCCCTTGCATCGCAGTACAGTACTTGCACTGCTAGTGTACATATACTCACAAGAAACTAGCTTTGTTTTAGACAGTGTTTTATTTAAATAAAACAATTGCATATTCAAAGCCAGTCAGCTGGGTCTATTGGAGCAACAGATGGTCTGCTTGATGCTGCTGCATCACTGCTGGTTTGTGCTGCTGAGGTGGAGGCAACAGAGGGACAGAAGAGGAGTATGTGACACCAGTCTAATAATAAACACAGGATTTAAAAAATACAATAAAATGAAATAAATGAGAAACCTAGAGATAAATACATGATGTAGATCATAGTGTATAACATACAATGTATTTTTTCAGATACAAATTATATTAGTAATTCATATTAATTAAATTAATATAATTACAATTATATTCTAATTAGCAGAATGCAAAAGAATCAGTACACTGCAGTATATTATTGCATATGGGAATGCTAAGTTATGCTCTAGCAATAATGATGTAAACTTTAACACAGGTGTAAAGTTTAACATGATAAAGACACTTTATAGACAATATGAGCTGTAACACAGTTAACAGCTGGCATTACAACTAGGGAATTATGATTATTAATGGTATTTTGATTGATTATTACAAGCTGGGAAAACGTGAGATAATGATGCCAATGAAATTAACATTAATACACCTGTGGTTTAGATCTGATATTTACACATTTGTCTGAGGAAGTTACTCATATTACTATTTTCCATAATAGCGCTAGGCTTATCTGTTAGAACCATTGACTGTTAATATTTTGGTTAGAACTAGCAGATAGCGCTGGCTATTTATAGATTAGCTAACCATGTATGCTAATGATATTATTGATCATCATTCTGTAACATCAAAATAATATTAACATCATCTTTACTGTAACATTACCTTTGTCTTTGGTGCGCTTTCCTCCTCTTTTCTTTTTTTCCTCCCCTGGGCACCAGGTAATTTGGGACTCTTTGACATATGAACTTTTTTTTGACGCAATAAAAAAACCGAATGGCGGGTAAAAGAAGTCTGATTGGTGGAGGTGGTTTCCCATCCTGCTTTGCGGCGCCTCATTTTTTGTTCTGCACCGTGAGCTAAAAGTATGTGTGATCCCTTCAAGTACCCCCTGGTCGCGCTAAAGTTAGAACATATAAATCAAAACTAACACCGTGGTATTCTCATTACTGCTCCACTCGTTGCGTTGCAGTTTCGGCGAAGCACAACAAAAGCGGAAAGTTCCTTGTGCGGTTCTGGCGGCTTTAGGATACACTACGCCTTTACCATTTGCCTATCCTGCCATTCCACGGGCCGACCCTGGCTGCAGGCTTGCTTGCTGAACGGTCCAATCAGTTAGCCAAGGTTCTTCCCTCCGCAGTGGTTCCACAAACCAGAGCTTGAGACCTTGTACCCACTAAGGGCTTGTATGCTTGTAAGTGGAGGGCTTTGACCAGTGGTGCCTGAGCAGAGCTGTACTCCTTTCACAAAACAGGAGGAGGAGTTGCTGGACAGGGGTGAAAAAGGATGATCCTTTACTTTGAAAGTTTATCTGGCGGCCATATTGCCTGCCATGAAAGCTTTAATGGGTTTCCCCTGGTGCAACACCCCTTAGGTGTACGGTTTTTGAGGTTGGTTTGCAATCTGAGACCAGTGATTAGGCCCTCTGGTCTTTCCAGGGACCTGACTTTGGTGCTGGTTGTGCCCCCCCCCCCCCCCTTTTTAGCCCATGGAGTCAGTGGAGGGGAAGTTTCTGTCTTATAAGACAGCCCTGCTCATGGCGCTAGCCTCGGCTAAGCGGGTTGGGAGATCTTCATACTCTTTCTGTGCTCCCTTCATGCCTGGAATTTCCGTTGGATGGGTCAAAGGTTACTCCAAGTCCGAATGCGGTGTATCTGCCCAAAGTCATCCCACTGGACTACGGTTCTATGACCATGGATCTTTTGGGCTTTAATCCTCCTCCTTTCGACTCTGAGGAGCAGAGGAGGTTGCATTGTTTATGCCCATTTTGTGCTCTTAGGGCTCATGTTGGCTGCACTCGGTGTTTCCGATCATTTGACTGTTTTTATGTATTGCCAAACTTTCCAAGGGCAAGACTCGGTCAAAGCGGAGGTTGTCCCATTGGATTGTGAATGCCATTTCCCTGTTACAGTGCCAAAGGTCTTCAGCTGCCCCAAGGGGGTCAAAGCGCATTATAGAAGAGGCAGTGCTACTTCATGGGCGCTCTTTAAAGGGGTTTAAGTTGGTGACATGTTCAACTGCTAGATGGGCTTCTCCTCACACTTTTGTGCTGTTTTCCAATTTTGATGTTAAGGCCCCTTCTGTGTCTCTTTCGGTTCGTTCTGCTGGGTCTGAGTTGCCACTTTAGGTTGCTTTTTCAGCCTAGTCTTGATAGCTGCTCATGGGGAGTTTTTATATCTCCCATAATACCTACGTTGTACCGATTGAATCGACTGAAAGGGAACGTTTCAGTCGATTATGCATATAACCACTGTTCCCTGAAGGAGAGGAACGAGGTACAATGCAGGGCTTTCCCATCGAAGCCTAGCTCAGTGAAGAGCGACTATCAAACTGTAAAATATTGGTGACGCCAGGTATTTGTAGGTTATTGGCAAGGCCACCATCTGGCGTCAAGCTCATTTGCCCTCACAGACGTGATTAGAAGTCTCTTCAGCCAGGCCACACGAGGGCGTGATGTCCCATAGTACCTGGATTGTACCTCGTTCCTCTCCTTCACGTAACAGTTTTAGTGAAATAGGTATAGATTAAACAGCTATATATTTTAACACTTTATTCTTGATTTGGATGAGTATGGTTTTCTGTTAAAGTGTAACTCACCTCTAAATCAACTTTTATTTGCTGATAAACTGTATAAATGAGTGTCTAATAGTGCTATCTACATGTCTGGTCATTATTTTCTATACTTTAGTACATTTTAGTAAAAATATTCATTTTTTTAAACCAAAAACTGTTAGTGGAGTGCCCTCTTCAGGTTAAAAATGTACACTCCACTTGAATATGAATTGGGTATCTACTGGCTCAGCTTGGATTACTGACGTCAGCCTTCCTGCCGCTGTGGAGTATAAAACAAGCCCAGTCTCGGCCACACCTCCATTACGAGTTGGAATGGCAAGGAAGTGTTTACGCCGCCAGCCCTCTCCCCCGCACGTCCCTGGGTCCTCCAAGCAACACCTCCTTTTGCTGCTGGTTTTTAAACCGGAAATGTAGGTGGAGTAAGACTCTGGTAAGGGGGTGAGTTGCTCTTTAATGAAAACCATTAATTCAGACATTTTGAATGTAACATAAGAATAAAGTTTTTTTGTTATTTAGGGTTCAAATAGAATAGAATAGAATAATCCTTTATTGTCCCACAAACGGGAAATTCGGGTGTAAAGGCAGCAAAGTGACAGATGATAGAAGCATTTAGGATCACACAAAAAAGGTAGAAAAAAGTATAAAAACAGATTTAACAATAATACATGCATATCAAGGACACAATTACAAAAACCAGAGTACTGTGCTGTGTCATTTGAATGTGCAACTGAGTAGGATAATTTAAAAACAAAAAATATTCACAGAATGTGCATGTGTAGTGCATTACAAAGTAAAAAAGTAAATGTATTATTTACAAGAAGTTAACAGAATATAAACTGAGAAAAATAGATGTGCAAATAACAGCAGCAGAAATGGACGGGAGAAACTGTCCATCAGTGATGCTATTTTGGCCAGAGTCCTTCTGTCTCCCATCACCTGCACTGGATCCAGGGGGGCATCCTGGAACAGAGCTGGCCTTCTTGTCGGGCTTATCCAACCTCTTCTTTCCAGCTGTAGATAAGCTGCTGCTCTAACATACGACACCATAAAAGATGGCTGATGCCACCACAGAGTCAAAGAATGTCTTTAGGAGCGCTCCCTGGACCGCAGAAGCCCTGTGTCCTCAGCAGGTAGAGTCTGCTATGACCCTTTCTGTAAAGAGCAACAGTGTTGTGGCTCCAGTCCAGTTTATTGTTTAGGTGAACACCCAGGTACTTAGTCCACCATCTCGATGTTCTCCGGTGTCAGTGAGGAGGGTCTGTGCCAGCAGAAGTCCAACACCAGCTCTTTGGTTTTCATACACAAGCTTCAAGCACGTCCTGAGTTCAAATCTTTCTGCATGGAGTCTACTATCCTAATCCTATTATCTAAAGTTTGAGTGCTTCCTTTCTCTCCTTCCTTTTCTACTTATGCCCTGATTTCTCTTCCCCCTCAGGTTTTTTATTCCCGTCATTTTTCCATCTTTGTGTCCTGTCAACCTTTTCTTTTTTATAGCATTCATGTATTCTACCTTGAGCCCTTCCTTTCCTTTCGAGTCACTCTTTGCTCCCTTCCTACTTTCTATCCTGTTTCCGGAGGTTAAAATTTTAAAGTTTACCAGCTGTAAAAATATCTGCCAAATTTGTTGTAAATATTAGGGTTTTATATTTTAAAATGAATGTAAAGGACTGGGAACTGTGGAAGTTTGCATCTCTAAATTGTTTTTTTTTTTTCATGGTTTATGTACAAACAAAACAAAATAAACTGCTTTAAAAGAGTTTGGGCCAGAGGAATGGAGATTGATCGCTTCTGTTTCACAACACATTCATGCAGTAATTATTGCAAAAGGAGGCTGATACTTATGCAGTACCGGGGCATAATCTTGGAAGCAGAGAATTATTTGTATTGGTCATTTGTAATATTCTAATAACAGAAAAAACAAATCAATGCTCTATGTAATAATTTTATACAACTTTAAATCAATAAAGCCCACTTTTTATTGATATTCTAACTCGTTGATATACACCGGTATATGCCCATTCATTGTGGTTTTGGTCATAAATATTTTTTTGTTAAAGTCAAAATCTAATCTGATGCAAAAAGGAGATTGCACATGGTAACAAAACAAGTTACTTTTATTTTAAAATAAATACATGAAAGTGCTTTGCAGTGTTAGCAAACAATCTTTCCTCGACAAATAATTAAACAGTTTTTAATTCTTGTAACTTAATAAAAACACCTTTTCCTCATGTTAGCAGATAATACTTGGAAGGGATTTAGTTATTTGATTATGGCCAATAGACGTTGAGATTTAGCACATTTTAAAGGTGGAACTACTGAAAGAAAATGTAAATGTATTCTTGCATGGCGGCTCATGCTCCACTTCTCCTCCACCCTCCAGTTTAGTTGTGGACTGGAATGGTCTGTTTGCAGCTGGGACAGGCCTGGTTCCGGTCGGCTTCTGGAAGTCCCACAGCGTACTCTGTTGTGGAGATCAACAGTGTGTCCAGTGTCATTTCCGTACATTTGGCTATGAAGCGAATGAAGGGACGCACATCCCCCTCGTTGGCAGTATTCAAAGTCTCGTAATATTCTGCCCTTTGCTCTTTGCGAATAGTAATTGGTGGATATCTCGCCTGCATGAGCACGAGGTTCATGAGCAGCCGCGACGTGCGTCCGTTTCCGTCTACAAATGGGTGTATGTACACCAGTTTGTAGTGGGCGAGAGCTGCATACTCCACAGGGTGCAGCTGCAGGGCTTCCTCAGAGTTGAGCCACTGCACCAGCTCGTCCATGTGTCGCTGCAGGTCTTTGGGGTGTGGTGGGATGTGGTGGCCCACAAACACCTGGCTGGTTCGCAGCCGGCCACCCTCCACGGGGTCCACGTAGCCAAGCACTCGTCTGTGAATCTCCAGGATGTTGCCAACGGCGATGGCTCCTGATCTGGACAGCAGTGTGGTGTTGATGTACTTCATGGCCGCATCCACTCCAATGGCCTCATTCTGCTCCTGTAGGCTCTTTCCAGGGACGGCATAACGCGTCTCGATGATGTGTCGGATCTCGGACAGGGTGAGGGTGTTGCCCTCAATTGCCACGGTGTGATAAATGTGGTGGTAGTACGTCTCCTCCATCACTCGGCGAAGTGCGGAGTTACCTTTGGGAATGGACATCAGCCTGTGCACTTTACTGTCGATTAGGCTGAAGTAACGCTGGTCGATCTCCTCCACCAGGGGAAGGGTTCGGTCTCTACTGACCAGTGCTTTCTCATTACACGGGGATAGGGCCAAGGCCTTTGTGTAGAGGTGGTCCGCCTGGACGACATCCTTCTCCTCCTCCAGTATGGTTCCCAGCTCCGTCAGAGCATCCACAAAGTCAGGGTTCATGCTGAGAGCATGCACCAGCAGCTTGTGAGCCTTCTCCCTCTTCCCAAGTTTCTTCATCTCCAGAGCCTGCTGCAGCGCTGCTTTGGCCTCCAGCTCCATCTCTGCATTCAGGAAAGAAAACATCATATAGTGTAAGTAAGACAAATGGTGAATGACGCAGGAAACTAGATCGTTGTTTAAACAGGGGTACAATATGACAAAAATATTACAAAGTAGCCATCAAGGAATAGTTTTTATCTACTTTTATGACTTAATTGTATATATACAAACAACTGTTCAACAATAACCAACAAAAGTTCTTGGAATAGACTTGTGTGTTATTGTTAGCGCTCACTAGCAGTTTGAATTCCTGTTTTAATTAATTTTACACCTTTTCACTAATTTTATCTCCCTGGTATATTTTACTATAAATGTGTCGTTTTTACATGCGAGGGTTGAATTGAGCTCTGGTCATTGGAGACCTAAAAGATTAACCTTTTGGCCTACATGTGAAAAACTGTATGTTGGGTGGAAACACACTCTGCACATTACTCTGAATGTAATCATACAAAAGACATGCTTTTCTTTAGCAGGAACAAGAAGGCTGATTAGAAGATGGATGGAACCAGATCCAGATGACATGCAGCACTTTTCAGATTTTTATTTGTTAAACAAGTTCAATACCATGCATCATCTCCCTTCTACTTTACAATGATGCAAAACGTATAATAAAATACTTTCCATATGACAAGATATGAACATTTTTAGGTGCGTTAATGACTTTGCTAGGCACTGCACTCCCAAGCAGATGGCAACAGTTTGTTAATATTACAATAAAAATGTGAATCCCTCTTCTTTTCAACATTGACTTTGAGCTGTCCCGTCTGTACCTTTGCTGGGTTTGGTCCTCTGAGGCAGCAGATCCAGGGCAGTGAAGGGGACAGTCAGGCTGGTGGACTGCACAGCTGGAGGAGGCTGTGAGCTCCCCCACAGCTGGCAGCGGAGCTGGGCGATCCCGCTCATGGGGGCACAGCATTGGTTCTGCAACCCAATCAGGGGCAGCAGGAGGGCCACCAGAGAGCCGAAAACCACGCACAGCAGCGGGCCCCATCCTCCGAGGACACGGCGGCCGCTGAAGTAGCACCACTCCGTCACAGCAGCCATGATGAGCCCAGGTTAAATCCTCCATGATTCGGTGCTAGCAGCCCCCCATCTAGAGCCGAAGGGTGGCTGAGAGGAGGGAACCCCCGGCCAGAATGAACACCTGCCCGGTCACCGGTAACTTTCAGCAGCCTACGCTAGCTGTTTAAATCCAGCCCCACGGTCGCGCTTCGACTCTTTCAGTGGAAACTTCACAACAACAGCTGGTTAAACCCTCAGAGACAGATTGATTCTCTCCGTCGGTACATCTGTGTACAGAAAACACACATCACCGACTTCCTCCTGCCAACATCCGAGTAACATCGCCTGTTATTGGTCACAAGCTTATTGAAGAGTGCTGCCTATTGGTTAAAAACATAGCAAAACAGTAGGTGGTTCGTAACCGTCTCTGATTGGTTCGTGTGTTGGTCAGCATTCCCTCAGTTGACGCAACAGTGAGAAAATGACGTATCAGAGCAAAGAAGGATTAAACTATTTAGCTTTCTTACATAAGAAGTTGTGTATCTTTGTTTACTACTGGAAACAAATGGTCTTCGTTATCGCTCTATGCCTGTACAACCCCAGTATGTGCTTTATGTCGGACTTTCAGCTTCGTTGTCATGTTACTTGGAAATGTAGATTGCTAATTTATCCGGATAAGATTATGAACATCCAGTTACCCTTTGTACTTTCTATAGCGTTTTGTGTTTATATGATGTCTTTTCATGTTGTAATTATTATTTATTCAGGTTCAGTTTTTAGTAGGCTATCTACCAAAGCATATCTGACACTAAATATTGTTAAATAAATCCAACATTTAACTTAAGTACATTTATTAAATCAAGATCAGATATGTTAGGTAATGAATGTTTTCGCAAAATCGCTGATCAAAGAATTATTAGTAGACTCCTGCTGTTAACATTGGCTAAATCCTTTACAAGCTCAAGTTAGCATTTACATGTTTTGGGACTGGGATGAACATGGAAGAACGTTGTTTTTTTGTATTTGTTTGCTGAACGGTGTCTGTGTTGATTGCCACAAATGGTTTGGGCCACTGTCCCGATGAAAGACCTAATAGCCTATTGACCTATTTTCAGTTTTCTGTCAGCGTCCACCAGATTCATTTTTAATATTGCCAGGTGTTTCAAAGAGTTTATGTTGCCATGCATCCCAACAGCATTCCTAGGGCCTTTGGAAGAGAAACAGACCCACAGAATCATAGATTCTACACCATACTTTATGATGAGTATTATATGCTATTTAACTCTTTCATCCTTTGCTTCACACTGATATGTAAAAGCTCAATATTAGTCTCATCTGACCAAAGCAGTTATGGATAAAGTCCAGGTCAACTTTATCAAACTATATGTTTATGTTTGTGATGGTAGGCTTAAAAAATGCTTTTTCCTGGCATTCCTCCCAAATAATTACTTATCTTGAAGACATGGTCAAAAGCTTGTTATGCCAACTTGGTGACCCAAAGGGCTTATTTTGGCTGCAGTTCTCTAGCAGCTTGTGGTGCAAATAAAATTATAGGGGCTCAGCATTAAAAGAAAAAAATAAAACCTAAGTGTCACCTATTTTTCATATCCCATTGAATGTTGAAATGAATCAACTTAGCAAAAATAAAGAATTAAATGCTTCAACTGCATCTATTTAAGAGGAACATTATGGGTGCCAATAAGTGTGGCACCATTGATTCTGTCAAAAATAACTACATCTTAATGTCATTGTTTTCTCCACCACTAAAATGGTGTACTCAAATAAAAACATTCTTTTTGTACATGTTCAGGGTGAGAATATGTTACTGCTATTTGAACCCATGATCTTTCCATCTTACCTGTATGCGCTGTGCCACCATTTTGACCAGTTCGGAATTTCTATTTTAAGGACTATAACCCTCAAAAGAGCACATGCTGCACCTTCCTTGATAGAGGTAGGAGTTATGAATCCAAAAGAGAATTAAGGAATCACAAGCTTTTTATCTGATTATTATATATTAAATAAAAATGGACGGTTCGAATACCCGGTCTGTCCGTCTCGGTCGTTGTGTCCTTGGGCAAGACACTTCACCCACCTTGCCAGATGGTGGCGGTCAGGGGGCCCGGTGGCGCCTGTGTCCGGCAGCCTCACTTCTGTCAGTGTGCCCCAGGACAGCTGTGGCTACAATGTAGCGGCTTGCCAACATCAGTGTGTGAATGTGTGCATGAATGGGTGAATGACTGAATGTAATGTAAAGAGTTTAGTGGTCCTCTGGCTGAAAAAGCGCTATACAAATGCAGCCCATAGCCTATTCGGTGGGAAGAGGTGAATAAGAACAATCCTAGGCTTCTTTTAGTACATCTGCCAAACTGACACAGAGTCATAGCTCTGTTGAACCAACTATTCCCCCAGCTCTCAGATGACTTTATGGGATTCTTTATAAATAAAATTAAGTTTATAAAAAATAAAATAATTGGGACCCTCCCAAACATGATTACTTCTCTCTCAGTGAGGGAGGCAGCATCAGAGGGAACTGTAGAACTCATTTGTGTTTGGACTGTTTTGATTCAGCCGAGCTTTCGGAGTTATCAAAAATATTAACTTCATCTAAACCTTCATCTTGCATGTTGGACCCAATCCCAAGCAAATTATTTAAGGAAGTGTTCCCTTTGGTTACCGGCCCCATTTTAGATATGATGAATCTATCCATAGAAAATGGATGACGTCTTGAATGAACTTGATGGATAAGAGCTCACAGCATCTCTTTTTAAAATAAAATTGTAAATATGATTTAAGCAATAATTATATATGCATTTATTATGTGTAGGTCTCAGCAGTTTTTTTTAGCAAATATTTAATCAAATTAAGAGTATTTATTACTTCATATACAACCTAAATCTATCTAATGTTATGCATGTTTTTTATTTATTTGTAAGGGGGGTTACATCAATGTTACATAGAAAAAGATTAACATTTTCTTCTTAAAACTGTTTTTGGGAAGCTGTAATGGAGTTAAATGAAACAATAGGGGTTAAAATTTCCTAAATAATGTGTTTTTTACTTTTCATTTACCTATTCATATATTTTCCTTATTCAAGTGGATAAAACTTATTCAGTCTATAATTTCATGTTTTCAAAAATATGATTGTTTTAAACTTTTAGAAATATGTAATACAAAGTAATGATTAAAATTGATTTTAGATAAACAGAAGTAGCAAATTCAGCTTTTATTGAACAAATGACAGTCACAGCTTATTTACATTACACTATCTATGTACACATCATTTACAGGACTTGTTTTAACAATCACTATTAACAGCTGGTCAAAAACAGTGTGCCGAGAGGGATAACCCGACTTTTTTTATAGCATCCATTCTGTCTGTCTGTCTGTCTGTCTGTAAAGGGAGGAACAATCGGTGATGCTTAACAGCATGTTTACAACTAATATACAAGCTTTGGCTCAAGAGCATTGTTTGTATTTGCATATAAAATAGAATAGATTTTAATACATCTTTTGCAGCAAATCCTTATCCGATCTGATTTAAGAAAAAAAAAGTTATTTGTACAATTGAAAATAATTATTTTTGCAGTAACTATAAACAGATTTAGTAACAAGATATATAAACACTGTCAATACACATTTCAACATTTTTTGGTGCACATAAAGTGCAACTCACCCCCAAATCAACTTTGTTTTGCTGATGAACTGTATAAATGAGTGTCTAATAGTGCTGTCTACATGCCTGGTCATAATGTATGGTATTTTAGTACATTTTAGTAAAAATATGCATTTTCTACCAAAAATCGTCAGTGTGGCGCCCTCTTCAGGTTAAAACTTTACACTGCACTTGAATTTGAATTAGGCGTTGCCACTGGCTCAGCCACTATGGAATTTTTGACGGTGGGGAGTATAAAACAAGCCCAGTCTTGGCCACACCTCCATAGTGAGTTGGAGTTGAAATAGCAAGTGTTGACACCACCCAGCCCTCTCCTCCCGGCGTCCTTCGGTCCGCCAGACAACGCTTCCTTTTGCCGCATTTTTAACATCAGAAATGTAGGTGGAGTAAGACTCTGGCAGGGGGATGAGTTGCTCTTTAAGGTCATGTCCACGGCTCTAAATGCGTGTGGAAGCTCTGCCATCCATGGAGCTAGACCTGGACAGATACCGACTGGTAGTGCGGCCTTCATCAGCCAATGCGTTCTCCATCTTTGAGAGCACAGAGCTCTTGAACTTCTGCTTGAAGTCGTTTCCCATGAAGACATACAGCAATGGATTGAGGAAACTGTTTGCTGATGCTAAAATTGAACCCACGTGGAGTCCAGTGATTAAAATGTAGTGGTCATGGCTGTGGTGGTTCGGCTCCAAAATGACAAACACATGGTAGGGCAGCCAGGAGACAAAAAAAACAACAATGAGTGCTGTCATTACTTTAAAGGGTTTGGAGGATCTTTTCCTCCTGTTGTTTTGAAGTTTCAGGATAATGATGGAGTAACAGATGATAATCACGATGAATGGAACCACAAAGCCTGCAACAAAGCGGGTAAAAGCAACAATCTTGTGATCTGGTTTTGAGGTATATTTATTGAAGCAAGTCTGCCTGCCATCAGCCCCAACATGGACATCCCGAAAGATCATAGAGGGAATGCTCATCCCAATGGCAAGAAGCCAAGCAAAAACAACCACAGCTGATGCCTTCTGAACAGAGCGGTGGTTCTTGGCCCAAACTGGAAACACGACAGACACACAGCGATCCATGCTGATGACGACGAGGAGAAAGATACTGCTGAACATGTTGATGAACATCGCTGCAGATGTAAACTTACACATGAAGCGACCAAAGATCCACTCTTCCATCACCATGTTGGTGATGTTTAAAGGCAGGAAGGCACAAAAAAGATAGTCCGAGATGGCAAGGCTTAGGTACCAAGTGGTGTTCACCGTCTTCCTCATCTTAAAGCCAGAGATCCAGATGACCAGCATGTTCCCAAAAAAGCCCAGCAAGAAAATTACCACGTAGAATACTGTCAGAGACACACACATGGGTTCCTTCAGACAAGTTGGTTTGTGTTGGAAAGAGTCTAGATGAGTGTAGTTGTAATCGTAAGAGTCAGAATAGTCAAAGTCCCTGCTGTCCAAAATGTCCAGATAGTCTGCAAAGTTCCCCATTTTGCCTTACAGAACAAAAAGATAAAATTTCTGTGAGACATTTATTTTTCAAACATAGCATCATTATGAAAACATTTTAATTGATTAAAAGGTGATTTAAAATGAAGACTAAATTAAATATTAAAGTGGTAAACTGAACCATACCTCTTGCTTAGTCTCAGATTCTCTGCTGTTGTCTCTTTTTGCGGTTGGTTTGGTCTGAGCTGAGCACTGACTAAGCAGCTCTGTTTCTTTCAGATGTTTTAGAAACGGCATACATGATCAGCTGACAGGGAGTTTTCTCAACACATCCCCTTAATAATTTCAGTACTGCATCCTGAGCTCTTGAACTCTTGAGAGATGCTTTGTGTTTGTTTGTGAGTGATTGGTTTAATGTTTTCATATTGTTCATTCTGTTTCCAGAAGGGCTAGTCTAATAGGGAAGATTACTCTATTTTATAAAGTCAGCATCATTTATTAGAGGTGACTACAGAAGTTCCTCTCTAAACATAATCACAATAACCAAAACATTGTTATCAGCTTTTAGTAATGCTGTTTTATGGTTTTAGATACAGCTAATGTACCAGATTTCTCTCTGTGCATGAGAAAAGGATAAGTAATGAAACAATTAGACATGCATGATTTAGTAAGAATATGCTTGCGAATCAGCATATTCAGGTCGGCAGTGGCTTGGGTGTAGTAACACAGTGGTTTATAGAGAAGGAGGGAGGAAGGATCGTGGCAAGCGGTGAATCGCTTCACCGACTTCACGGCTCTTTTACCAGCTGGACACAAATGCTACCTCCTCCACCGGCTCCGCTTCTTTTAGGTATAACACGTGGAGAATGATCTGTGTGAAAGCCTTCGGGGTCGGTCTGTCCTAATCCAGCTCACTGAGGACAGGCGAGGGAAATGTCTCACTTTTGTGTCTCAGTGAATTCCTGATTAAACATGGGGAGGTTCAGCTAAATGTAGTTGTCTGAAACAAGCCCAATCACTGAAACCAGAGAACAGATAAATATCCGACCTTAATTATGGAAATGTGCTCAAGACAAGCTACGATGATGGACTAAAATTTACATTTAATTCATTCAAATTTTCACGTATTTATGCTTTTTTCGAAAGAAATTTACATATTGGGTGTTTGTTTCATATATGTACACATTTCAGATGTACCCTTAAGGTTGGGATTAATAAAGTATTCTGATTCCCCACAGATTTATGGGTAGAAATGTATCCACCTTTAAGGTTCTTGGACAAATGGTTGAATGAATGAATAAACTAGCAGTCGTAACAAATTTCTTTAGTAAGGTATTTGTGGCTGGATGAATTCTCTGTCTTCTCATAATTCCTTGCCTTTTTTTATTGTCTAACCCTTTTTTGTTTGTCTAACCCTTTTTGAATGTTGCTGTGACTTTCAAAGGAGGTGAAGGCTGATGGAGAGGGCACCCAGGGGGTCAACAGTAGTACAGCTGTGTTTGGATTTGTTAGCCATTTCAGACACGGCCGTCTCTGCTTGTTGTGGTACAGCACAGAACGCTTAGAAGTGCACAACCTGTCTGCCTATGGCTTTGTGGACTGAGGAAGTGGTTCAGGAAGCGGAGGCAAACCAAGCACAAGATGTAATGGGGAACTTGGTTCTGTGGACTGGAGGATGATGGTGTTGTGAGGGCCGCAGTTAACTTTTGAGCGCATGTAATAATTGCTAACA
Source organism: Valencia hispanica (assembly GCA_963556495.2). NCBI lineage: Eukaryota > Metazoa > Chordata > Actinopteri > Cyprinodontiformes > Valenciidae > Valencia > Valencia hispanica. Next base: position 30,819,484 of record OY747704.1, read on the forward strand.
TGATATTGATGTGGTCATGCAGGTTAACAGAATGTGTAAATTGCGTAACATGACACGTAGGATTAAAAGTACAAAACCTCTTTCTGCTATTACATGTTCTTTGGAAAGAACTGCTTTATCTCTTGGTCCCAGATTACATTCTTTAGACATGTATGACATTCCTCAGCTGATGCCCAGTCATGTCTCAGATGTTATCTCCAAAATGGAGGGAAAAAATTATCTAAATGTCAATGTTACATGAAGTGTTTTTGTTTGTTTAATTAATAAAAAATAATTAGAAGTTTTTACACGCCTTGGTAAAGATTAATTTTTGTAATAAATCATTGCATAGCTAAAAACTAGAGCAACAAGATGCATTGTATTACAATGTCTGTGTGTTATTAATATCCACCTGGCTGGACCATTACTGTAATTTAAAGCCTACCTCTGACCTAGCCCACAGTGGCCAAGATCCTAAAGTTCACATGGAGTGGCGGGGTTATCCACAATTGTGGAAGGGAATGTGGGTTAAAATAGTCATCGATATCATCATTGCATGTTATAGCACTAATAATGCCATGTCATGTTTTCTAAATATTTTGCAGCTCTGTTGAAAACTAATCAGGAAAACATGGCTACATTTAAAGAAACTCATGTCTTGATTTTTAATTTCTTTTTTTATTGCACTGATGAACATGTAATTGCAATGGTTTTATTTTTATTTTTTTGTGACCCTCGGCTGACTATGTGTGTCATGTGAATTGGTAAAAATATGGCGATACGATATGTATCACGATACAGGGGAGACGAGACGATATATTGCGATACTATGAGTAGAATTGAATTTAAGTGTTGAAAAACTGTCCCATCATTCTAAACACTCCAACCTGTTTCATATTTTAACACATCCAGTTTTATTACTAGATGTAGTTGATCCACTGGAACGAAGAAGGTGAAAACAGCCACCAACTACCAGTCATACTTTTAATCTTACTTCAAAAATTACTGTCATCATTAACGGTTCCATTCAAATTCACACAAAGATTGATACATTGCTTTTGAATATCAATACAATATTTTGACATAAAATATCGGCTTATTGATATTTTCTTACATCTCTAGTGTATACAGTTTGCGTTGTGCTTTAATGCTGTTATATTGTTCAGGACGTCCTTGTTAAGTTGTGATGGGTATTTCCTTGTTAATAAAGTACAAATATTTTTGACTCTAAATGAACTGAAGGGATTTCCATGTCTACACAATGTCTGTGTAATGGTCAAGCATACTGTTAATGGCTGAATCATCTGTGATTCCTGTACCTTTTGTGGCATAGCCGTTCAGGCAGGTGCAATATCATCTATTGCATTGTTCTTTTCCACCAAAACCAGTGACATGTTGAAACAGTGTTTTGTGCCTAATTCACTCGGGGAAGGGGGAAGTGGCTGATCAGGAAGAGGAGGCGACTGCTTTGTACTTTTTTTAGGATCTGAGCTGTAAGCAGGCAGATGGTCTTCTTACGTGGCTTTTCATACAGCTGTAACTTGATGTATGTGCACACACTATTAAAGACAAAAAAAACAAAATAAGAACATTTCCTGTTTTGATTAGTGTTGCATTACTATAAAGTGATCCCTGTAAACCAGGACTTTTTTCTTCCTATGTCTGAACCTAATGGACTCGCTTCTGCTTTGGGAAAGAGGAAGTTTAAAACACCAAGAGCTGAAATCTCTGTGTTTGTAAATATTAGATGATGTATCTGTGGAACTGGCACCCAGTCCAGTGTGTAACCTGTCTGTAGCCCAGCCGCCAATGGGACAAGCTCCAGCATAGATCCATCCCCAGTAGAACACAGACAGGAAGGAAAGAAACCTGAAGGACAAAGTATTGAAAATATTTCTGACTGGTTGTTGTCTGGCTTGTCAGTATGAGACTATATCGTGTAGTCATGTGGGCTTGGGTAGAGGTGGAGGGGGAAAAAAGTTCCTTATCTGTTGTTCAGTGGAATCTGACTGGAATCTGGTTTCCAAAGCGGCCGTGGCCTCAGTTACAGGAAGAGGATTTAGCTGCCAGTTATCTGTGGTCTTGGTGACAAAAGCCGTTTTCAGACAGAGGTTCTGGAATATTTGCGGACAATTCCATCCGGTCTTTAACCAGAGCTGTATTTTCAAATACACCATTTTTTTCCGGAACATTGCCTTTCGGCTGCTTTCACACAGCAAGAAATGTACCGGAGATTCCTGATGAATGTCTGGGGGGTGAGGGGGTGATATGTGGATATCAGTTGCGGCCGGCCAATAGGGGGCGCCGCCCCACCACTCACCACTTGCTATATTACCTTAAATAAAACGTTTAAAAAATGTATAATAATATACAAATATTTCAAAATATATGTTCGTTTCTTTCAGATGTGCCAGATAAATATTTTATAGTTCATGGTGAGTTGAGTTGTTACGCTCATCTCGGCGTTGTCTGATTGAGGACGTATTTCCGCCTTGGGGCGCAATACAAGAGATAGGACGATTTGGGGCGCGGGGGCGTGATTTACATATCGCCACCCTCCCGCCGTGGGGCTGACATCAAGCTGACGTCACAGACGTCTGTCATACAGTGCAGCTGACTGCAGTGTTGCCAACTTAGCGACTTTGTCGCCGATATTTCCTGCAGTTTAGAGACCCAGCTTGCTCCTACCCAAAGGGAATGATCTGCGCATGTGTATGCTGCATGATCAGAGTATGTCGACTGACCAATCAAACCTTTTTCGGTTCATTTAATCCACTCACAAACGAAGTTGTTTTGTACTCAATGTTAATTCAAAAGTAAAAAATTAATCTGCATGTATATAAGCGATCTTTTAACAGGAATTAAGGCAGAAGCTTGTCTGTACAACGCTGCATCGCACACCTGTGGTGCATTCAAGGAACGTTCGAAATGAATGGTGAGTTCATAAACGTAGGACATTTAAAACTTATAACAAAAAAACTCCACTGAAAATAATACAATAAGCAATAAACATTTGATGCATGCTAAATATGCCCTACTTATTTTTACAAAATACTAAAAAACAAACAACTTTATTGTCTCTATTCATTTCGTCTTCTTGAAATATCTCAGCAAATATATATATATATATATTTTTCAGAACTTTACATTTGGTTTAAAAGGTCTCTGATCTCCAGTTGCAATTTGAAATCTTGTAAAATTTGTACCAGTTTTCTCAACAGTTTACTTCAGTCAAAATAATATAACATGTTCCACAGTCTCTTCTTGAAAACAAAATATAACGTTGGAAATTCAAAGTAAAAGTAGCAAATTAGCATGAAACACACATTACACATGATTCACAATAACACATAATACACAATAAAGCAAGAGAAAGATCAAAAGAGCAAGAGACCATGAATACATTTCATACATATGACATCAAGCATTTACTCAAAGACAATTCTAAACAGATGGGTTTTTAGTCTCGATTTATAGCAGTTCAGAGTTTTAGCAGCTCTACACTCGTCAGGAAGTCTGTTCCAGATAAGGGGAGCATAGAAACTGAAAGCTGCTTCTCCATGTTTAGTTCTGAGTCTAGGGATGTTTAGTAGACTAGGGTTGGAGGACCTGAGTGGTCTTGGTGGTTGGTACTGTGACAACAGGTCTTCAACATATTTAGGTGCTAAGCCATGTAATGAATCACTTTTCAGAAAAGGCAAAGAAACATGAGCAACACTACATTACATTGTAATGTTGCTTTTGCTGTTTTCTTTAATGTTAATAAATACATTGTTGTGATTCCTCAGTACATATTCACTTACTGCTGGTATATATCTAGCCATCATAGTCATAGCCCACCCTGGAGAAAATTCCACCAGCCGCCACTGTGATGAATGTCTGGGGGGTGGGGGGTGCGGGGGAGTGGGGGGGTTCTATGTGGATATGACTTAAACTTAGTGCGGCGGGCTTACATGTCATTTCCCCAAACAAATGCATTATTGCAAAGATGGTCGTCGAAACAGCAGATCTACTCACAGCGCTTGTCTTTGTGATGTGTGCAATTTTGCGCACATGGAAACGCTTAAGAGACATCGATGAAGAAGCTGAAAGGAAAATATTGACATTTATACGTCATCAACGTGTGCGCTGACAGTGTTCCCTGCCCCTCTCCCCTTTTCCCCACCGCCCCAAACCCCTCCAGCTTTTCCGGAACATTACCTGATAATCTGAACGCAAACCCCATACCGCGAAAAGTCCACTCTTGTTACTAGGTCTTTATCCGTAAAATTACCGGTAAAGGGTATCCAAACAAAGTCTGGAAGATTGCTTTCAGACTCAAAAGCGAAACAGACGAAGTCCGGAAAATTACAGCTAATGTTTTCTAGAGATCGATAGACGGATTGGTAGGGCATCTGCAGTTATGCGGGCACTGTACCGGTCTGTCGTGGTGAAGAGAGAGCTGAGCCCAAAGGCGAAGCTCTTGATTTACCGGTCGATCTACGTTCCTACCCTCATCTATGGTCACAAACTCTGGGTGGTGACCGAAAGAACGAGATCACGGATACAAGCGGCTGAAATGAGTTGCCTCCGCAGGGTGTCTGGGCTCTCCCTTAAGCTGTTTTCAGACAGAAGTTCTGGAATATTTGCGGACAATTCCATCCAGTCTTTAACCGTAGTTGTGTTTTCAAACACGCCACGTTTCTCTGGAACATTGCCTTTCGGCTCCTTTCACACAGCAAGAAATGTATTGGAGGGTCCTGATGAATGTCTGGGGGGTGGGGGGTGCGGGGGAGTGGGGGGGTTCTAGGTGGATATTACGTAAACTTAGTGCGGCGGGCTTACATGTCATTTCCCCAAACAAATGCATTATTGCAAAGATGGTAGACGAAACAGCAGATCTACTCGCAGGGCTTGTCTTTGTGATGTGTGCAATTTTGCGCACAAGGAAACGCTTAACAGACATCAATGAAGAAGCTGAAAGGAAAAAAGTGACATTTATACGTCATCAACATGTGCGCTCACAGCGTTCCCTGCCCCCCTCCCCTTTTACCCAATGCCACACACCCTTCCAGATTTTGCGGAACATTACCTGACTGTCTGAATGCAAACCCCATACCGCGAAAAGTCCGCTCTTGTTACTAGGTCTTCATCTGTAAAATTACTGGTAAAGGGTATCCGGACAAAGTCCAGAAGATTGCTTTCAGACTCAAAAGCAAAACAGACGAAGTCCGGAAAATTACCGTTTTTCATGGCCTGTTTGAAAGGGGCTTTAGAGATAGGGTGAGAAGCTCAGTCATCCGGAGGGGGCTCAGAGTAGAGCCGCTGCTCCTCCACATGGAGAGGAGTCAATTGAGGTGGCTCGGGCATCTGGTTAGGATGTCTCCTGGACTCTTCCTTGGTTAGGTGTTTCGGGCACGTCCCACCAGAAGGAGACCCAGGACACGCTTGAGGGACTATGTCTCTCGGCTGGCCTGGGAGCGCCTTGGGATTCCTAACGAGGAGATTGCCCAAGTGGCTGGGGAGAGAGAGGTCTGGGTCTATTTGCTTAAGCTGCTGCCCCGTGACCCGACCCCGGATAAGCAGAAGATGGATGGATGGATGGATGCTTTCTAGTTTAAGAGTATTATTTTAGGCAGTCGCTGTTTGTGAACAGTCTGAATTTCTAGCTATGAAGCAGTGTCTGAGTGGTAATATTAAAGCACTTAGCAGTGTTTATAGAAGTTGCAAACAATGTTCCTTAATTCAATGAGAGTGCAGCTCTGTACAGTGCATGAATAAAAGGCAGGGATATGAAAAATGTCATCAGTAAGCAGACTAAACATTACTATAGCTAGAATTTTCTAAATGTGATGTTCTTAATTTTTTGGGGGCGATGTGTCGGCTGTCCATAAGCTCTGCTGTTCAGCCCCTGTAATACTGGGAACTATGGAATAACAACTCAAATTCTTTTCTTGCTATTACATTTAAAAAAATGCAGCAATAATTATATCTTCGGTGGTATACTAGTCATTTTGTGGTATATCTTTAAGTTATCCTAACCTTAATTAAAAAATACAACACTATCACAGCAGCAATGAACAAAAATATAGATTGTGCTGAATCTTTTTACTCATTTCGCTCTTTTGTAGACTAACACAAGCTGCTGTTAGGTGGGTTTTCTGCTTGGGTAGCCAGCCTGCTGCTGATTGTTTGACAGACTTGCCACTCATCGCCTGCTAGCTGTAGTTTTAAGAATACCTTTAAGAAGGAGCGGTGGTGCTGCTTTTGATTCCACACCTCAACTGTCCCTGTTTTACATTTTCAGAAATATTTTCAAACGGAAGAATTTGTCACAATTGTAACCGAGGTAGGAGCTTAAGGTTTTGTTATAGCCTGCTGACTGGAAGTTTGCAGCAACAGTTGGAGGATTTTACTTTATGGCTCATACAGCCAGAGAAAATTGAGATTCCTCTTGGAGTTTCTCTGGTAAACTCATGAAAAAGACTTAAACATATGAAATGGCATGGTGGTTCTGAAATTTAAAACCTTAAAACCTTGGTGGACATTGATATAGAAAATGGCCCTCGTGTAAATCTGACCTTTCACATACAGAAAGCCAGACAGGACCTTTCAGTGGAAACATTTGAAATTGCTGACTTAATATTTACCATGCACATGACAAGAATACAGTAAATGCCTTCTGTCACTAAAGTTGCACTTTAGATCTGGATTTTAAACTTGGATTAATCAAACATACATTTTATAGTCAAAGTTGCCAGTAAAAGGACAAATGGCTGCATTAGGACCTTTGATTTCTCAGTCCAAAGGTGGGTTGATGATTTTATTGTGTTTTTATTTTGTTACTAACATGTATCATGACTAAAGGGAAAAACGACCTTTGCACTTCCTATTAAAGTAAAATGTTAAAGGTATAATAACATGTGGTCGCACTGGCTAAACAAAAGCAACACATTTCTTTTCTAGCTTTCTCATTCTGTTTTAGAGCCAAACTTCTTCCTTTTATATTTAAACAAGGTTGTGAGAATATTAGTTTTTGGAGTTTTTTTAAACCAGGCTACATGTGTACAGGCCCTAGGTTTAACTAATGTTTTCTAAATTATTTGTGATTTTTTTTAGTTATTCACAAAGCTAATTCATTATGAGGGTAACTACATGCTTTATTCAATGTTTCTCTGTTTCAAAACAAATTGTTTTCATGTTTTTTTGGGGGAGTGCGGTTTTTCCCATACAGCAAATGTCAGCCGATTCACTTTAACTCTTAAAGATTTGGGGAAATGAAAGCTTCCTAAACCATCTTGTTCAGCGTTAAATTGGGTGTTTCTGTGGCATTGCATAATGTATTGTTTCAGTTTTAGCAAACTACTCGGCTTTGTGTTGCCAATTACTTCAGGAAACAGTTTTACCATTACAGATTGCAGCTATTTAAACTAACCTGGCCCTATCTAAACAGATAATTGCTCCATATAGCCTAATAACTGGTTGTGCCATTTAGTGTTTATGACAATGAGTTTTTTACACCCTTGTAGGGGAATTTTGGCCCACTCCTTGTTGCCGAATCATTTTAATTCAGTTACATCAGACTGTTTCCAAGCATAGTCATGTCACAATATCTCAATCAGATTTTAGTCCAGACTATGACTAGCCCACTATACACCCTTATTTGTTTTGTTTCATGACTCATTCAGAGGTGGACATGCTAATCTTGTTGACACAGAGTGAGCGAGTTTTTCAATTCAATTCAATTCAATTCAATTTATTTATATAGCGCCAATTCACAACAGATGTCATCTCAAGGCACGTAACAAGAAGTTATTTCAATACAATTATACAAACATTCCAATCAGTTAAAAAGTTTCCTATTTAAGGAATCCCAGCAGATTGCGTCAGTCATTTGCGTGAGGTTGGGCCCCGTTGATGCAGACTTTCCAACCACAGCAATCCTTCAGCAATCCCTCATACTGAGCAAGCATGTAGCGACAGTGGAGAGGAAAAACTCCCCTTTAACAGGAAGAAACCTCCAACAGAACCAGGCTCAGTAGGAGCGGCCATCTGCCACGACCGTCTGGGGGTTTGAGAAGACAGAGCAGAGACACAGAAGGAACAGAAGATCTGATATAAGATAACTTTCTATGTTACAGAAAGTAAAAAGTTGATAACAGGACACAGTGGATGTTCAGTTACTGGGAGGATCATCCCAGTCGATGCCCCCCGTCCAACAGGGCATTGCAGCCAAGCAGGATACCAGACCAGGTATATCTTCTATGGAGAGAAAAACACAGAGAAAACAAAGTTAACAGTCGAAATAACAGAATGTACTGTAATACAACTGGAGAGTCGTAGGAGAAAAGGAAGTAGCAGAGTGAAGAAAATTGGTAAGTCTGTCCTCCAGCAGTCTAAGCCTATAGCAGCATAACTACAGAGATAGCTCAGGATGACCTAAGCCACTCTAACTATAAGCTTTATCAAAAAGGAAAGTTTTAAGCCTGGCCTTAAAGTAAACAGAGTGTCTGCCTCACGGACTAAAGCTGGGAGCTGGTTCCACAGGAGAGGAGCCTGATAACTAAAAGATCTGCCTCCCATTCTACTTTTAGAGATCCTAGGAACTACAAGTAAACCTGCAGTCTGAGAGCGAAGTGCTCTGTTAGGAACATATGGAACAATTAGATCTCTGATGTATGATGGAGCTTGATTATTGAGGGCTTTGTATGTAAGAAGAAGGATCTTAAATTCTATTCTGGATTTAACAGGGAGCCAATGAAGGGAAGCTAAAAACAGGAGAAATGTGATCTCTCTTTTTAATATTCATCAGAACTCTTGCTGCCGCATTTTGGATCAACTGAAGGCTTTTAATGGCATTTTGTGGACTTCCTGATAGTAAAGAATTACAGTAGTCCAGCCTTGAGGTAACAAATGCATGGACTAGTTTCTCAGCATCACTCCTGGACAGGATGTTTCTAATTTTAGCAATATTCCGGAGGTGAAAGAAAGAAATCCTAGAAACCTGTTTAATATGGGATTTAAATGTCAAGTCTTGGTCAAAAATAACGCTGAGGTTCTTTACATTATTACTGGGGGCCAATTTAATGCCATCCAGATGAAGTGATTGACTAATCAGTTTCTGTTTAAGAACTTCTGGTCCAAAGACAGCAACTTCTGTCTTGTCAGAATTTAAAAGCAAAAAGTTTAGGGTCATCCATGTTTTTATGTCTTCCAGACATGCCTGTAATCTACTTAACTGACTGGGTTCATCAGGATTTATGGATAAATATAGTTGTGTATCATCGGCATAGCTGTGGAAATTTATCCCATGCTGTCTAATGATTCTACCAATTGGAAGCATATATATGGTGAAAAGAATTGGTCCAAGGACAGAACCCTGTGGAACTCCACAAGTAACCCTTGAGAGTGAAGATGATTTATCATTTAGATGAACAAACTGGAATCTATCAGACAAATATGATTTAAACCAGCCTAATGCTGTTCCTTTGATCCCTGCAACATGTTCAAGCCTTTCTAAGAGAATATTATGATCGACTGTGTCAAAAGCAGCACTGAGATCTAACAAAACCAGAACAGACACCAGTCCATTATCTGAGGCCATGAGAATATCATTAGTAACCTTCACCAGTGCTGTTTCAGTGCTATGATGAGCTCTAAAACCTGACTGAAACTCTTCAAACAGCTCATTACTGTTTAGATGTTCACAGACTTGATTAGCAACTATTTTCTCAAGGACTTTGGATAAGAAAGGAAGGTTAGATATAGGTCTGTAATTCACTAAGTCATCTTGATCAAGGGAAGGTTTCTTGAGTAAAGGTTTAATTACAGCTATTTTAAATTCCTGTGGTACGTATCCGTTTACTAAGGATAGATTCATCATATCCAAAATGGGGCCAGGAACCAAATGGAACACTTCTTTAAATAATTTGGTTGGGATTGGGTCCAACATACAAGTTGAAGGTTTAGATGAGGCTAATATTTTTGATAATTCTGAAAGCTCAACTGAATCAAAACAGCCTAAGCACAACTGAGGTTCTACAGTTCTTTCCGATACTGACTCATTTACTGAGGAAGAAGTAATCATGTTTGGGAGGGTGCCAATGATTTTATTTTTAATAAAATTTATTTTATTTATGAAGAATCTCATAAAATCCTAACTGCTAAGAGCTGGGGGAATAGTTTGCTCAACAGAGCTATGACTCTGTGTAAGTTTGGCAACTGTACTAAAAAGAAACCTAGGATTGTTTTTATTCGCCTCTATTAATGATGAAAAATATGCTGTTCTAGCTTGTCGAAGGGTCTTTTTATACAGCAGTAGACTGTTATTCCAGGTTAAATAGGAATCCTCTAGATGTGTAGAGCGCCATTTTCTCTCCAACTTCCTAGTATTCTGCTTTAAAGTACGCAACTCTGCGTTAAACCAAGGAGTCAGCCTCCTATGGCTAGCCACTTTCTTTTTTAATGGGGCTACACTATCTAATGCCAAACGCAATGAGGACGTAACGCTGTGAACCAGACCATCAATTTCTGAAGGGTTAGAGATAGAATTGCTGCCATCCACTGTGTTACTCTAAGACACTGAGGAAAGTAAGAATGGGACAGATTCTTTAAAAATTGTTACAGCATTGTCTGATAAAGTTCTACTATAATGAAATTTTCTTTCAGATTTAAGATGGTCAGTTAAAGTAAATTCAAAAGTTATTAAGAAGTGGTCAGACAGGACCGGGTTATGTGGGTGAACTGTTATTTCCTCACACTCAATACCGTATGTCAGTACAAGGTCCAAAGTGTGTTTACCTGAGTGGGTCGATCCCTGTACTTTTTGAGTAAAGCCAATTGAGTCTAAAATAGCATTAAAGGCTGCATTTAGGCTATCACTTTCAGTATCCACATGAATATTGAAGTCCCCCACTATAATAACCCTATCAGTATTTAATACTAAATCAGATAAAAAATGTGAGATCTGATCCAAGAATTGAGAGTAAGGGCCTGGTGGACGATACAAAACCACAAACAAAAATGGTCTTAATGTTTTACAACTTGGATGAGGAAAATTAAGGGTTAGATGTTCAAAAGAACTGTAGCTATCAATTGGTCTGGGACTAATTAGTAAATCAGAACGAAAAATGGTTGCAACTCCTCCTCCTCGCCCAGTATTTCTAGGAATGTGAAAATTTAAATGACTGGAAGGAGTTGACTCATTTATACTGACATAATCCTCCTGCGGCAACCAGGTTTCTGTGAGACAAAGGAAATCAATGTAATTATCACAAATCAAGTCATTTACTAACAAAGTCTTTGAGGAGAGAGATCTTATGTTTAATAAACCACATTTAATAGATTTATTTTCAGTCAAAGTTGTATTTATTTTTATGAGATTTCCATAATTTGCTTTTTTTGGCTTAACTTTTAATCCATTTAATTTTGGCCGTGGGCAAGACACTGTTTCTATAGGGTAATGGGTGGGTAACAGTACAGAAGCAGCAGAGAGGTGGGTTAAACTACGACTCTGCTTCCTGGTCTGGACCCTGGGTTGTCAGTGTTTTGGAGGATTTATAAATTCGGCCATATTCCTAGAAAGAAGAGCTGCTCCATCCAAAGTGGGATGGATCCCGTCTCTCCGGATCAGACCAGGTTTTCCCCAAAAAGTTCTCCAGTTATCAATGTAGCCCACATCGTTTGCAGGACACCACCTAGACAACCATTGATGGAATGACAGCATGCGGCTAAACATGTCGTCACTGGTCCAATCAGGCAGGGGACCAGAAAAGATTAGAGTCTGACATTGTTTTAGCAAACTTACACACCGAAGCAACACTAACTTTAGTGACCTCCGATTGGCGTAACCGGGTGTCATTACCGCCAGCGTGAATAACAATCTTACTGTATTTACGCTTATCTTTAGCCAGCAGTTTCAGGCAGGATTTGATGTCGCCCATTCTGGCCCCTGGCAAACATTTGACTATGATCAATGGTGTCTCTAATGCCACGTTTCTGACTATGGAGCTGCCAATTACCAGGGCTGGCTTCTCAGCGGGTGTGTCGCTGAGCGGGGAAAATATGTTAGAAACGCGGACCGGTTGGTGGTGGCCCGGGGGCTGGGTCCTAGAACTATGCTTCCTACGTACAGTCACCCAGCCGGCATGAAGTCCCGGCTGCGCGGGCTCTACCGGAGGACAGCTAGGGGGTTCTATCCTTGTTGGCTCCGCGCTGGCTAATGGGCTTCGGCTATCTGCTGGTTTTTCAACAGCGCGGAGCCGTGCTTCTAATTCTGATACCCTCGCCTCCAAAGCTACAAAAATATTACATTTATTACAGTTACCATTATCACTAAAGGAGGCAGGGAAGTAACTAAACATCTGACAGAGAGAGCAAGAGAGAAGAGAAGAGTTAGAGAGAGGAGAAAGAAGAGTAGCCATAGCCGCAATGAAGCTAAGCTAACTGAGCTAGCGAGACCTTCCACCCAAAGAAAAACTGTGTGAAACACAAGGAGTTCCCAAAACGTAAAGTACACCACCACAAAATGTGTGTTTTAGTGTGATTGTGTGTTAAAATAACTTAGAAAAGCCTCAGCACAGAGAAAATAAGATCAATTCAAGAGCGTTTGAACACCAAAACAGCTCCACGGAGCACAACAGCGACAACAGGAAATGACGCAATACGGCTTACCCCGTCACCACAACGCTTCTCTCTCTTCTCCCAAGTGTTTTTTGTCTGGTTTACATAGCCATCCATAATTATGATCAATAATTTAATATTATAATTTTTTGATGAGGTTCAAGTTTAATTTATTAATAATAGGGGCACCACCTCTGTTTCAGAAGACCAGACATCCAGTCTCATCTTGAAGGTGTAAATTCACACACTGGAAATAATTTTACGCATTACTCCAAGTAATCCCAGACAACTTCTCTTTAAGCTAAGGGGAATTTATTAAGAAAATAGATCAACCTTACAGCCAAAACATTTCGTCAATAATCCCCATCTATTCTAAAGCATGCGACTAACTACTACAGATCTTAGAAAACAATAATATATGAAAATTAAACACAATTAACACAAAGTGGATCAGGGATGAACAGCTGAGGTTTGGTTCAGAAAGGGAGGGGGGCCCTCACTCCAGGGGGCTAAACTACGATAGCCTGTGGGACAAAGGATCATAAAACTTAGCTCTGGGTATAGTGGACAGAGCACATGGGGTGAAGTGTCCATGTGGAAGGCCTCAGCTTTAGCTAACAGACTAAGGAACAATGGAGTTAACCGTTTAGCTAAGACCAGCTAACGCAGGTCCGACTCTGCCAACCAGGTGATCAGAGAGCGAGAGAGAGCGAGGAAAAGAGAGGAAGAAAAAGAAAAGGTATGTTTTAGCTATGAATAATTATGAATAACTGTTTAGGGCAATCATTAATAAGATTAATAATTTTATGTAAAAATGACCAAGTTTGGGGCCACCTCATGGATTCCAGGAATATCAATAGCCAAATTGTTCAGTCTCAGTTTATGATTACCTGCCTGATAAGGCTGAGGTAATTAAACAATAGATGAAGGAATAAGTTCTTGCCGTTCTTTGAACAGCAAGTTAATACACATGTAGGTGAAATAACGGTTTTCAAAGATAAAAGAGTTTATTACAAAAAGAATAACTTTCAGTTAAAATGCTTTAATCAACAAACTCACTAAGCTAGTAACACACAACTAAACCACTAAGAAAAGAATGATTATAATAAAACTAACACCCAAAAGGAAACAGTAAAAGTGACAAATATGCACAGAAATACAAACAATAACCAATAAATTGATAATGATGTCACAGTTCAAAATGAATGTTTACTTAAAGACCAAGGCTTGTATTGAAGAGTTTTAGGAATGAAGCTAAATGAGTTTGTTTTTTTACTTTATTTTTAAGTGATTGTTTTTTTGGGGATATAGAGGCATCTTAGATAAATCCATCCAGAGTAAATACTTCACTGTGCTTCCACACGGCAGCGTCTGTATTTCAGAAAGTTTTTGCAGGGCTCACGGCAGAACAGTGGGGTTTATCTCATCAGTGGTTTGCGATTCACCTGATCGATCAGCAGTTTTTGTTGTCCTTGGGGTGAGTTTCTCCCAGAAATCGCATCCTTTAACCTCGCCAGCGAAGGAAGGATCTCCAGGGGTCTCTCCTGGCACTGTCTGGCTTGAAGCCCAAGTGCAAGAGATTGTGCTCCGGGGACCCCGAGCCTTTATAAAAACTCTGGTCTTCTTCTTCTCCTGTTGGAGCTATAATGTGGGTTAGTGCCACGCAGTGGCTGTGTGTGTCCCAACAGTCTGTTGCGGATCATTGTCCTTAACCTAAGTTCACTTAAGTTTAAAGTGTAACTAAACCTTATAAAAAAGCATAACCCCGCCCCCAGACAACATTTGAAAAAATCTACCAAGTGGGTGGTGCTAGGAGGCATGGAGGGGCATGGCCAAGTATGGAGAGGGGAACGTGGGGGTGTGTTCAGGAGGACGGTGAATCTGTCATTGAAACATGGACAGTGTCCAAAGCGACGTTGGCAGTTTTGCAACTGATCGATATTCATCAGTTTTTTTGAAAGATTTTTTTTATCCCACAGTGCTCCTACCTAGTTCCAGTCCTGGGGTTCCGCTCTCCCTCTGCCAGGGCCCCGCCCTGAAACCCAAGACTCCTTCATGCTTGGGCAGTGAGCAGGCCCTTCTTTTCACCTGATGGGGTGGGGTTTCCCCAGCTGGATGTAGCGCGTGGGAGGATCACGTTATTCCAGCCAGATCTTCCCCAACCCTTCAGGTGCCCCAACCGGCCAGGAGGAGGCAGTATACAGCCCCAGGACTAGTGCATGTTTTTGTGGGAGTAGCTGACATTAGCTGCTCAAGGGAACACAGGGAGAACATGCAAACTCCACACAGAAAGGCCCTTTCGCCAACCCCACCCAGGGTGTGGGGGAACAAACACACCCTCAGCACCCACAGGGTCCCCGGCGGTAATTGAACCCGGGGCCTTCTAGCTGTGAGGTGAGCCACTCTTCCAGCTGAGCCACCGTGCTCCCTATATTCATCTGTTTTGAACGTTAGCCTATGTTAGCATTACCACTCAGAGACTGGACTCCTCCTGTTACCCTCTGCCTCGGCAGCGCCGGCTCGGCTCGGCGCCCTGAGCCAGCGGATCTCCTCCGTCGTCATCGGAGGTAGAGGGAGGCTTTATGGAGCCCAGCGGCAGCGAGCCGTATGACAGCCTCAGGCTCGGAGTCGGCGCTGCCCGAAGCCGGCGCTGCTGCTGGGGCAGAGGGAGGCGGGATGGGTCCGGTCTCTGGGTGGTGGTGCTGGCATAGGCTAATGTTCAAAACAGTATGTTAGCTATGCTAACTAAGTGCTAATGTGATAATAACGGTAACCTGAAAAACGCAATCCAACTCCAAACTCGCCACGGGGCCGGTATGTCTGATAGGGGCGTGTCTGTGAGACCATGGCTGCTGTGACATAGGCAATGCCTGTGACGTAAAGATGTACCGCTCTCCACCAATCACAAAATTCAAATGCAGTAGCCACCGTTCAACCCTAAGAGGGCAGCACTAAGATGTTTTTAGACCAAAAAGTGTAGAATTAAACAAGTTTACATGAAAACGTAAAAAAAATCCCAGAAAATGAAGGATTGCATTAGTAAATACCCATTTATACAGTTTAGAAGCAAAAAAAAGTTGTTTTGGGGTTTAGTTACTCTTTAAAGGTCTCCTTCACTGAGAAACCTTGTAATACTTGTTCACTGTGAAATACGATCGGTCAGTCTGAGTTGTATATGCGTGCTGCATGTGAACATTTTCAATTCAATTCAATAATACTGTATTGATCCCAGAGGGAAATTAAGTCCAACCCCCATTGCCAGCATTAGCCTCAAAAAGAAAACAGACGGCAAAACGAGCAAGTCAAAAAAAGCCAGTCCCTACCTTGGCTTGGGACCGCTCACGGGAAGGCTGATTTTACTGCCTGGAGAAGCCGAAGCAAACTGTTAGCAACTACACAGCATGGCACAACAGGGTCTTTAGTTGTTGTTGTTGTTAATTTTTTTTTAACCAAAGAAAGAGGAGCTGAGGAAGAATCTGTTGGAATTTGTCATGAAACACTGTCAGCAAAGTAAGTTAAGCTAATTTTTTTTTTAAGGCAACATAAGAGTGACATGCAGTGAGCCAACCAGAAACGAGTCAGTTGCACATGCAAATTTGCGAATAATAATGAGTTACCTCTACTTTCCACCAGACGTGCAAGGTCGAGAATATAGCCTAAACTCGTGTTAACCTCGCTTTGAGGCAAGCAATAGGCTTAAATATACTTGCGAGTCTATACTGCAATGTTCTGCTAAATCATTATCAGTAATAGTTCCCTCACCTTTGGTACAAAGATTTTATATCACTTAGACTTTGTTGGAAATTAAATAAATGCCAGGAGTGGTAGAAGACTAGTCAGCTAGTTAGAGATACACTGTCTATTTTAGATAACTTTAGCAGTTTAAAACAGCTCAAACTAAACTTGCTATCAGTGGGATACAATGCTGTGTTAGCAGATATTACCTGTTAACTCTAACAATAGATCATTACTACATTTGGTGCAGTGGTGCTCAGCTAAACAACGTCTGTCTAACTGAGTACGATTACCTAGTGCATAGGTAGGTCTCGGTGTCCGGGGCAGCAGCTTGGGTGTGTGCTGGATCACTCCTGGTGGTTGCTTGGTGGGGCCTGAGTGGGGCCCCTGAACGCTGCTCCCTCTTCTCTAAAAGCTGTGTACTTTAAGGCCAGGATTTGAACCCTGGACCTTTCTGTGTTACCTGTGTGCACCCAGTTGCCCCATTTGGAACTGTTCAGAATTGTTATTTTAAGGACTATAACACTCAAAAGAGAATGTTCTGTATCTTCCTTGATAGAGGTAGGAGTTATGATCTTTAAAACAAAATCAAGGAATCACAAGTGTGTGTCCTTATATTTTATGTCTGCTTTTTATTCAAATAATGAAAATGTACCACAGTACATGCTCTTGTTTGATGTATTTTCAAACTTAACATGGTAAGGCTATTGTTTTGAGACATTCAATACAGGGGAAACAAATAATCCGATTTCAAATTTTTGACTGAATGATTGGTGCATCATAGCAAATGAGGGGAAAATCACAGCATACTCTGCTTTGAGTTGCAGTTGTTTTGTCATTTCTATGTGCTAACAAACACTAGAGGGCAGCAGTGTTCTTTAAAAGTGACAGCCCACTCACAACCCAACACCTCTTGCTCTTACTATAGCAGTCATGGCCTAAAAACAGGATTTGTTTTAAAGACATGAACATATTCTTTCTAGATTTTAAACACAAGCTGACAGGAAAGTCTTAAAGTTGTTTTTATTTTAAATTAAACCTCTGTTCTTGCATCTGATCTTTTTATAGAAGGCTTTAATGTAATTACCACCAGCTATGAACACCATGAGGTGATCAGGACTGACTGGATAGTTGCCAAAGCCAACGCACTTCTCTTCAACAGATGGGCATGACAGGTGATCAGCTCTAAATAGCTGTTATTCATGAACAGACTGTGACTCTGCACACCCAAATGCTATCACCACTGCTATAGTTCAGGTTATGAATGAATGACTTTCTCAACGTTTCTTTTACCTTTTTTAAGTATTGAGTTTGTAAGGTTTTCCTCACTGTGTTAAAGGCTGAACACACGGCATTTCCGACGACTTTACAGTCTTTTTCTTCTCCTCTGACTAGCAGTTTCACCTTGAAGGATAACAGCTATGACTGTTAGAGTGCGCTTACATGTTTTATTTACTCTGGATACCTGTAAAGGAAAGAGGAGGCTATATGGAACAGTATGTTTACCTTTATTTCCCCTTTGTGTGTCAGGGATGGTGGATAGAAAGGAGCAAGAAAGATGGAAAACATGATGACATTTAATCAGCCTGCTGTCACTGATTAACTGTGATGGCTGGAAAGACAGCTGCGCCCCATGGGATGCAGGCCTGAATATTGTGTAACTAGGCTAAAATCAGACTCACTGCTGTATAATTTTGGCACTGCACCAGGACATTTTCATCAGTCTCCAGGTATGGGAAGCTGCTTTCTTTCCATAATGCATGAAACCGGGCCCGTAGACGTGGGGCACATGAGGAGCCACGACAGGAATTTCCACGTACGCAGCCTCAGCATGCAGTCAGTGTTTGAGCCATTATAAACTAATGTGTCACAGAGCAGAATCCTAACAGCACGCAGCACCGCAGTGGCAAAAGTCATTATGACAGCCTCAGCCTCTCCTAATCAGCACTCAGGGAGATATTTACCTGTTTAACTGCACTGAGAGCTGCTTCATGCGGCTTTTACTGTGGCCACAAACACATACGAGCCCCTCTATGTAGAAAACAACTAAAACAAATCTGGACATTTTGCAACCTCTCTCTACGTGACTTTTTATTTAGTCTTTTATTTTTTTATTTTTTTATTTGCTTAAGGACAGTGCATATTAATGAACATTTCTGTAAATGGGCCAATGTTAGCCAGCAGGCTAATTTTTAACTGTAGTCCATTGGCAAGATGTTATACTAGGCACATGGTGGCTAAAAAGAAAAAACAAAAACATTAAATGAGCATATTAAATGACACAGCAATTGATATACAACAATAAAACATAATGCCATAGCACTGGCTCCATTAAAACACGAAAGCATAAAACATATATCCATACGGCCGTACAACTCGTAAGGAGTCAATAGAGTAACCATCTATCCATCTATCTATCATACATATGCCATGAGTTAAAGGAAAGCTAAAATACAGAGGCAGACATTATTTATTATGAGAGGTGTTCACATTTTTGTGTGCTTAAAAGCCAGTTCTTAAGATGGTCTGTGAATATATGGTGTGAGGTGGAGTTTCTAATGTCCACTGGCAGTTGGTTCCATAGATAGAGGCTCTCACAGAAAAGCATAATTGGCCGAAGGAACTGGACCTAAGAGGGACTACACAGTCCCCTCTTAAAGCAGACCTTGTGGTTCTGCTGCTAGATAGGGTCTGATGTAATTTTTAGTTTACTTAAGAGCTTGTGTAACCACAACTATATTAAGGAATAATAAAAGAAAGCTATCAATAATATTTCCTTTCTGCTACTAAATCTAAATTTGACCATCAGCCACTGAGCATAACTTAATCTCTCTCTTTTAATATGTTAACGTCTATATAAACCAATAACGTTCCGTTAAGTTACAAAATGTAGCTGAAATTAGGGGATTTTATTCTGACTTTTACTTAAAGGAGCAGGGGGCAGAATGAAGAAACGAAGCTCACGAGCGACGCGGCCGGCGCTGCAAGTAACTGCAGCCAGCCGCACGGGAGCTCGCACAAACGCTTCACAAAAAAAACATACCTCTTCACAGTGACATACTTCTTTTTCTTAGTGCCACTTTTTATTGGGCTGTGAGTCATCCTTGGTCGTTTCCCAGTTTCAGAAGAGAAGAACCCATTCTCACAATTAAATCAATGGAGGTCTGCAACAATTTTTCTTCCTCTTTTAAAGCTGTCGAGAACGCGCAAGCCGTGTCAATTGACGTCACATCCGTAGGACAGCGCGGGAAATTCGGGCCCCGAACTGCAGCACATTTTGCAGCACACAGCCAGTTTAAGAAAATGGAGCGATACATGGGTGGGCTCATTCTTTTTGGTTTATAACGCTTCATCACCCAACAGCATTAAAAAACTGGACATGGATGTTTATTTTATTTACAAATCCTGCCCCATGTTCCTTTAATGGTGCGACTAGAAAAAAAAACTGTTTCAAGAATTCAGGGTTCCTTACAAATTTTTATGTAAATGTGCATTACTTGTTCAGACTTCAAGTTTTGGAGCGGTCTTTTTATTTTTGCCTATTTTTTTAAACTATATACTTAAAGCTGACTTTCAGTTGGATGGATGGATGGATGGATGGATGGATGGATGGATGGATGGATGGATGGATGGATGGATGGATGGATGGATGGATGGATGGATGGATGGATGGATGGATGGATGGATGGATGGATGGATGGATGGATGGATAGTATTGAAATGGGCTGTAAGAAGTGAGACGCTCAGCTGTTAGAACCACAAGGGCAGAATATGCCCCCATGTAACAGCTGGGTAAGAGATTGTACACAATCTATTTTGCTTATCAAAACACAAGTAAAAAATAAATAGCATCTTAACAGATGAGAGATGAATTAGATTATTCCTCTTCCTATAACATCCTGTAAATATGCTATGACTAAATCCTTTTTTTGGGATTATAGTGATGTAGATTTTAAATGTTTTTTGCCAGTTGGACATCCCCCTTCTGTTTCTTTAGATTCATGCACATTGCAAAACAACCCCTGCTATTAGTGTTTCCACATTCAGGAATCAGTGAATTCTGAAATAGAAAGTTGCAGCTATCTGAACTTTTAGACAAAATACAGTGGTTTCCCTTTTCCATTGTGACGTTATTGTTATACTATAACTTTCGGTCTAACTTTTGTTCTTACTCACAAATTGGTTTGGTTTGAGCAAGAAACATTTTGGATATGTTTAGATATTAGCAGCTCATTAGAAAAGTCTACTTTTTTAAAGTCTACTATCTAGCTGTGTGACAAGACATAGAAAAAGAATACAAGTAATTTGAAGTGTTCTTAAAACGAATCACTTCAAATGTTGTGATAAACAAAATACACAAAGCTCACAAACAGTTCATCCTCATTTGATTTATATGATTATGTGTTCATGGAGCTCACCATGTGTTAAAGACCGTTGCTTGGGATGGTTTGGCATCTAAGAAGTAAGACATTTCAGCCTTTCTTATTGAAACATCTGTAACCCTTTTAAATTTAAAGCTTTTTCAATTCTGTCAGAGCAAGTTGAAGGCTCCCATTGAGAATAATAACAAGGGCTGATAGTACAGCAATTTAAAGCATGTTGTGAAATAACTGTTTATTTATGTGATATTTCAATTTAAAACTCCATAAAAATACATACACTGACTAAATCATGAATTTATTTGGAATCATAATGGCATTTCAATATTGTATTAAATGCAAAATATGAAAAATAATTCTTAAGCAAAGTAAATACAATGCTTTCATCTTTTACAATTTGCTAGATATATCATCATTTCACCATCCTTTATTGGAGCATATAATAAATCTATGTTATCTCTCAGACTTACCCATCAAAGTCATTGGCTGAATATAGCACTGCTATAAATAAGATAATTGGTCTGCTGCTAAGTTGTTATGGAGGTTAACCAATCATGCAAGAATTCATTTAATAAATTATACAGACAGTTTAGATTATTTTATGATAAACTTTAGCTCATGAAATATATAATAAATAAATACTGAGATAATCATATATGATTTTAACACACAATTACATTTAATACATTATTTTTGAAATAATTTGGGTATTTGATAAATGGTTGACACATTCATAGTTTTTAGATTTAGTTAATATATTTTTTACAGTTTCATTTAAATGATCTGACATCTAATATTTATTCAGCAAATTATTTTTTGTTGTCCATCTGGCATAAACCCACATGAGCTACAGGCCCCTCAGCTGTAGATGCAGTGAAACCACATGGATCTGCAGATAAATGCATTTTTCTGAATGTTTCATGTCATTGTGGGATCTTTATCTGAATGGAAAACTCTCATGAATAGCTTGGCATCTGCTATCTTTAATATATAAGTTAGGTGTGCTTTTATCCCATACTTCCTTCCTGTTAAATGGCCGTGATGATGTAGGGTAAATGAGGCTCTCTCATTAATTTCAGAGTATTTAACATATTTTGCATTGCAATCGGAGGGTATATGCAGCAGGATAATTTTCGCTCCAGCTGACATGTTAACTTAAAGCACACTCCAGAGATGACCTGTCAGAAGCCATTAAAATAACCCTCTCTCTTTTCCCTGTTTGCTGGAACTGTGCTCCAAGAGGTGGAAAATCCATCTGCTTACCTGAAAAAAGGTGACCTGTCAGTGCAGGAAATAAATCCCTCTGACACAGTCACCAAGCTTCCCTCCCTATCGGCTCACACTTCCCCATCCAGCCTCTGTGGAGCCATCTGCAAGCTTGGCTTTTTGTGTGAGACGAGACTTTGTTCTGGTAGACAGAGCTGGGTGTCAGAGATCGAGGATCTCATTAGACAGTCAGAGCAGGAGCGATGGTGGGTCTCTTTACACTCTCTGAGTATGAACGCTTCAGCAGGCAGGGTTGTGCTGTAGGTGGAGGGGGTTGGGGGTCTCAATATGGATGGCAGAGAGAAGGAGAGTCAGAGCAGCAGCTTCCTTCAGCTCTTAGCATCTAAAATGCAGATCTTACCAGAGGATGTCTGTTCCAAAATGCAACAACCATATTTTCATTGGCAGAATGACAAGCTCTGCTACAAAGCAGTTTGACTGAGGTCAGGATGGCTTTGCCCCCCTTAAGTAACAAGAATTAAGGACAGGAGGTTGTCTTTGGCAGCCCTTGGCTGGTCCAGGAGTTTCTCAGAATCAATAAATCACAGTCAAATAGGTCATTATTACTAAAGTTCTGTCATCACGGACGGCTCTGTTCAGTTTTCTCCGGGGGGCGAAATCCGCATGTCAAATGCGATGCCAATGCGAAGGTGACCAAATTCGCAGTTCCCCCCTCATCCACTAGGGGATGGCTGAAAGGAGCAAGTTCCCATTGACACCCATGTTAAAATACCAACTTCAAGCAAAAATAAACATGTTCATGCCGTGGTTCGAAAAAACTTCAAGTTAAGTAGGTCTGAAATTATGAATAATAAGGGTGTGTCCTTTTGATTGACAGGTCTCAGATGAGCCGTCAGCGCAAGCGCTGAGGCTAGGCTAATCCCCCCTCTGCTTGCTACAGGAAAGGCCTTCAGCCTCAGAGTCACGTTAACAGTCTGGGGTATTTTGTTTCTCTGAACTTGACCATCACTTGCATCTGCAATGTTTATTCGTGTTCGGTTGTTAATCGTGCACTTATTGGACAAAGATGGCTTGCTGTGATAATGATTGCGCTAAAGACCATTCAAAAAGTCTTTGCTCCATTTTTTTCGGTAAGTAAAATTACAGGTCCTTCTCAAAAAATTAGCATATTGTGATAAAGTTCATTCTTTTCCATAATGTAATGATAAAAATTAAACTTTCATATATTTTAGATTCATTGCACACCAACTGAAATATTTCATGTCTTTTATTGTTTTAAAACTGATGATTTTGGCATACAGCTCATGAAAACCCAAAATTCCTATCTCAAAAAATTAGCATATCATGAAAAGGTTCTCTAAACGAGCTATTAACCTAATCATCTGAATCAACTAATTAACTCTAAACACCTGCAAAAGATTCCTGAGGCTTTTAAAAACTCCCAGCCTGGTTCATTACTCAAAACCTCAATCATGGGTAAGACTGCCGACCTGACTGCTGCCCAGAAGGCCATCATTGACACCCTCAAGCAAGAGGGTAAGAAACAGAAAGAAATTTCTGAACGAATAGGCTGTTCCCAGAGTGCTATATCAAGGCACCTCAGTGGGAAGTCTGTGGGAAGGAAAAAGTGTGGCAGAAAACGCTGCACAACGAGAAGAGGTGACCGGACCCTGAGGAAGATTGTGGAGAAGGGCGGATTCCAGACCTTGGGGGACCTGCGGAAGCAGTGGACTGAGTCTGGAGTAGAAACATCCAGAGCCACCGTGCACAGGCGTGTGCAGGAAATGGGCTACTGGTGCCGCATTCCCCAGGTCAAGCCACTTTTGAACCAGAAACAGCGGCAGAAGCGCCTGACCTGGGCTACAGAGAAGCAGCACTGGACTGTTGCTCAGTGGTCCAAAGTACTTTTTTCGGATGAAAGCAAATTTTGCATGTCATTCAGAAATCAAGGTGCCAGAGTCTGGAGGAAGACTGGGGAGAAGAAAATGCCAAAATGCCTGAAGTCCAGTGTCAAGTACCCACAGTCAGTGATGGTCTGGAGTGCCATGTCAGCTGCTGGTGTTGGTCCACTGTGTTTTATCAAGGGCAGGGTCAATGCAGCTAGCTATCAGGAGATTTTGGAGCACTTCATGTTTCCATCTGCTGAAAAGCTTTATGGAGATGAAGATTTCATTTTTCAGCACGACCTGGCACCTGCTCACAGTGCCAAAACCACTGGTAAATGGTTTACTGACCATGGTATTACTGTGCTCAATTGGCCTGCCAACTCTCCTGACCTGAACCCCATAGAGAATCTGTGGGATATTGTGAAGAGGAAGTTGAGAGACGCAAGACCCAACACTCTGGATGAGCTTAAGGCCGCTATCGAAGCATCCTGGGCCTCCATAACACCTCAGCAGTGCCACAGGCTGATTGCCTCCATGCCATGCCGCATTGAAGCAGTCATTTCTGCAAAAGGATTCCCGACCAAGTATTGAGTGCATAACTGAACATAATTATTTGAAGGTTGACTTTTTTATATATTAAAAACACTTTTCTTTTATTGGTCGGATGAAATATGCTAATTTTTTGAGATAGGAATTTTGGGTTTTCATGAGCTGTATGCCAAAATCATCAGTTTTAAAACAATAAAAGACCTGAAATATTTCAGTTGGTGTGCAATGAATCTAAAATATATGAAAGTTTAATTTTTATCATTACATTATGGAAAAGAATGAACTTTATCACAATATGCTATTTTTTTGAGAAGGACCTGTATATTTCTGCTGTGCATTTAAGATGACGCTGCTTGGTCAGAAATCGGTTGAAATGATTAAATTTCATTTTATTAAAACTTGTTTTAATTAAAATTCATATAGTTTTAGTGAAAGTTATGGACCCACAAGGCTTCATCCTTCTACTTGACAAAATTATTGAATCTGCCTAGAAGGCAAAGGAGTAATCGCTCAACTGCGGTTTTCTGGCTAAATGTGCCCGCTAACCTCCGTTAGCTTCGGTTAGCACAGTTAGCTCGTAGCTACATTAACTCAGAGCGTCAATCATCCGACCCCACCCTCACAGCCCCAGTCTCAGCTCCACCTCTTTGCCCATTTTCTTCATTTTCCTGGCGTGAAGCAGCCAAGATGGCGTTGGTGAGAACTGTCCAGTTGGCTTCAGTTCAGCTCTTCAGAAACATACGGGTGACGTGACGAAGGCTTCATCCATCTTTATAAACAGTCTATGGTTTTCTCCTGCTGGTTACAGAGCAATGCTGTAATTAAATTACAACTGCTTTTTAATTTCATGTTTCAACATTAGACATTTAAATGAGCTTCTGCGTTATGACTGCATTAGAAAAAAACTTCACAGTTTCTCCACGCTCCGTATTTCTCAACACCACTTGTTGAAAATGTGTAAAAAGTCTTTGAATAAAGATGACTTTTACTGTAGTTGCAGAATCTCACACTGACACTTGTAGGAAAATCCTTATTTTAATTTGAGTTTCTTTTTTATTTAGAGGGGAAAAAATACAATGTTAAAAGTTGAATCACATCTGGCACCATTGTTGGCATAGCAGTCCCTTTAAAATAATTACATTGAACAAAACTTTACATTTTGTTTTTAGTAATTCCTGATTCTGCTTCCCTGGGCTTACATCTCAATAAATTAGAATATGCACTCTGATGTGGCTCGTTGGTCAGATTAAAAATACATTTTTAAAATAACCTTTAAGCAGGTATTAATTACACTTTTCATTAAGCCCACATTTCTGTATTAAAAAGTTTTTTAATGGACTGAAGTAACGTTCTAATTTTAATTGGAACGTTGTTATTACCTGTAGGTGGAAATTCATCATAATTAACAGAAATAAAAGCTTGAAAACATCAGTCTGTGTGCAAATAATTTACATAATGCGTTTCACTTAGTGAAATGAGTAGTTGAAATAAATGAACTTTAATGTTATGATTTATTGTGATGCACCTGTATCTAAGTGGCAAAAAGCCCTATTTGTTGTAGCCGCTGGTCCATAGGCCAGGCAAGGATCCAGGTTTATTTGTCCACTACACACAGGATTCTCCAGAGTTCACCGCTGGAGAACTGCAAATAATAACCACAAGACACCATCTCCTGTACATGTCAGCTGGTTGCCGCCATGCCTGAAATTCTATTTATTTTGTACCTACCATTGCAAATGTAAACTTGTGGTGTGGCACTCTGTTGACTTTATTGGAACCATGTGCTTTAGCAGATGGGACTAAGCTTGAGATTGTCTGCATTAAACTACCCAGTGGGTCAGTTTTAGAGAAAAAAAGGAATCTGTGGAAAAGCATCTCCTGGTGCCCACTGTTTTGTATAGTGGTGATCTGCGATGCTGTGGGCCTGTTTCTTTACCAAAGGTTCAGGGAACATTGACAGAGAGTAGAACATCATGAACCCTTTGAAAAACTAGGGTTTTGATTATCCATTTGGGTCTTCAAACAGGATATTGATTATATACATATGGCAGAATCAACACAGACATGGTTAAACGAAAATAACATTAGCCTTCTTTTCTGATCAGTCTTTAGACCTAAATCTAGAATATTAAGCGTGGTTGGCAAAACAGGGCTGTTCAAAATAGTAATAGTGGAGATGCCACTAAGTATGCCACTGGAGACTTTATGAAGAAATGAGTCAACTCTAAGGTGTTTTACACGTATCTTTGCTGGGGGTGTAGATCTGGCAGAGAACTAGCAGTTATTATTGTATGCAGGCTACTTCTTCTACATAAGTAGTCTGCATACAATAATAACTGCCAACAGGATGTTGCATAAAATTAACATTCACTGAAAAAGAGACCTAAAAACATCATTTTTAAAAAAGCAGAAGTTCTAAAAAGAGCAAATGATCCAACTTAGACATGTACATTCATACGTAATTTTTCTTTAGTCTCTTTATAAAGGGTTTGCTTTTTTAGCATTGGTATTCCTATAATATGCATTTAAGGATTCCCCTTTTTTTTAAATGCACCATGCATACTGTTGGGATTTGAATCTCACAGTAAAAATCAACAAAGAATATAGAGTTGATATAGTCTATTTAGATCTTCTGTATGCTGTTCTGCATTTCCTGTGTATAAAGGCAAAACTGGAAACATTAGTTTACTTTCTAAATAGGTGAACTCCAAACTGTTAACATACTCACATTTTTTTCTTTTTTACACAATGGCTTTTGCTGTTTCCTCAAGCTGTCTACTTAATACAGTGTGAACTATGCATACACTTAGCACAGCTAACCCTGTGTATATTTCCAACCCTGCAACTTGTAACTTTTAGAGCAGCTAACATGTAGGCTACAAAGTTTACAGTGGAGCTTGGTTCTTCTTTTTTCACTCACTGTTTTTTGGTGTGTGTGTGTCTTAAACCGACTAAAAATATATCTTTCAGACTTTGTGTTAAAATGAAAAAGTACTGAGACCAGAGGGAGGGAGGGTAAGTGATTTTACTGAGTGTTTGTATGGATTAATATATCAACAGTGAGAAAAGTGGATGCTTTTTGCTCCCAACACATCGCCTGAAGCCTGAAGAGACACACATGATTTATTCAGTTCATGCTCCATTCCGTCTGTGCGCTTTCTCATTTTCACAAGGGGTATTCTTTGAGATGATTGGGAGAGACTGACATGTTTTGAAGCAGGTTTTGGGTCTTGCTGGCTGTCCAGATGGTCTAAGTGTTGTCTTATCATAGCACAAACCTCCACATGACAGATGCTGTCCTTCAGGCCCTCACAGAGAGTCAAGTCTTGTCCTGCTGGCAGGTTAGCGGCTCCAGCACCTCAGCCAGGTCTAACAGGTGAGCTGAGAGAAAATTATCTGCTGGAAAGACAGCAGACTGAAATAATTGGATTTCCAGAAAGAGGAAAGCCATTACCAAGGACCTCCTTCCAGGCACTTCCTGCTGTTTTCACTTATTATATCACTTCCAGAGTGGCCTGTGCTGCTCGGAGAGATTGGTGCGTTAGCCGGCAGTCATGTCAAATGGATGCAGCCATGATTCAGGAGTTACTCATTATTACCCTGACCCTGGAAGAGATCAGTGGCTGTTGACATTGTTTGCTTGCTTTGTTAACGTACAGATGGGCACACAATTAAATTATAGTGGCTTACCCTCAGGAATAAAAATAACACAATTCTTCTAGATGACAGTGCTTGCTCATGATTCCCTCCTGAGAGTGTTTGCCTTCAGCTATTTTTCTTCTAGACTTTTCTAATGCAATCTGACGATTTTGTGAAAGATTAACCATCTTTGTGCAACAATCATCTTTCTCAACTTTGGTTCGGCTTGCTTTGCAAAGAAAGTTTAAATCATATGTTTGTCACATTGAATCTTAAGCCTTTATTATTATTTTCATTATTGCATTGCAAGACACTGAAGTTGTTATTTGGAGGAGTCCTTAAACCAGTTTAATAATGATGAATAAAAATGTGGAAGAGTCTTCTTCCCTTTTAACATTTTTCTCTGGTTTGCAGAGTCCTACTCTGGTCACAAACTCATATAAGTCTAGATTTTGGTTTTCAGTTGACTTTCATGTCCCTGTGCTTTCTGGAGATCACTCTTTAGAAAATGTCCCTGTAATAAAAACGGATATTTTTGAGCTATGAATCTGTAGACTCTTATTTGAGATCTGACTGAGCAAGACCTAGGAGTGGTCCTGCAATAAATGAAAAAAACCCATTTAATTGTTGTCACCTCAGTACTTCATTTTGCTTACAGTTTTTCTGAATCGCTCTTTGTCAGACACGTGACCTGCCTAGCATCCCACTACCTCTGGGCGCCATTTTGAGTGTAAGCGTGTCGTGTTGCTAGGGGAAGCCGCATTAGATATACTGAAGAAGCTGAAGTTGAAGAAGCACAATGGAGTCTCATACATGGATAAAAAGAAGAGGGAGGAACACATTCCTTACAGGGATAAACATGTAAAGGAGACTAGGGATAGATATAATCAGAAATTGTCTACAATCGACAATGTAGATCCATACGAGCTCAAAGGAAACAAATGGAGTTCAGACGTTTCATTACTGCCTCCAACTACCGCATTGGACATCACAAACTATCTTGTGTTTGGGATCAGCG
This sequence comes from Valencia hispanica, assembly GCA_963556495.2. Taxonomy (NCBI): domain Eukaryota; kingdom Metazoa; phylum Chordata; class Actinopteri; order Cyprinodontiformes; family Valenciidae; genus Valencia; species Valencia hispanica. The sequence continues at coordinate 30,848,496 of OY747704.1, forward strand.
CATACACATGCAAACAGTTCAAAAATTACAAATCGCTGGAGGCATTCTCCCATCTTCTGTCCAAAATCACTTTTCCAAGCGGGAAACCTAAAGAATCTCATGTGGTTGTAAAGTTTTTGTTTGCTGGTATAGTGTGACCTGTTGTTGTAGCCCTTCACATTACACAAGTGAACCATTTTGCCCAGGTTTATGCACTCCACATACACAGCGATCGCAGCTTCCGCTGTTGTGTACACTCAACCATCCTATCATGCAACGCACCTACAGCACCCGATACGTCATCTGACAAAGACCGATTGCTAAAACACATTTCTTGAAACCTCCACCCATTTTCTCAAAACCTTAAACACAAATTCAAAAATCTTAACAGAATTCACCAAAACCCAGACTTTTCCATCAAAATCAAACTTTCACCTCAAACCCAGTCATCATGTGTTTAAATCCAAGGACTGTGTTCACCTCATAGGTACAGCATGTAAAATATATTCACCACGGAAAATTTGTTAGGCACTGCATCAAATAATTGAAGACACAGCCTCCAGGGCATGTAGTTACCATGAAAATATTTTAGGAGTATTTAACCAAAAATTATTGAGATTAGAGAGATATGAAGTGCTGAATGTATATAACAAAAATACATGAATGAAACAAAATAAAATCCACATTACTGTAATTCACAGATCCACAATAGTGTACAATAGCTGGCTGAATTTAATCAGTAATGTAAAGTTCTTGGTCATCCTCTTCCTCCTCATCCACCAGCTCTCACACAAACTATTCCTCCTCTGCCTCTCTGTATGTGTCTATCCATTGTAGATGCATATGTGCCATCTATTACTGTAACTCTGAACTGATATTTATCCTGCCCAATTAAACTGATCACATTGCCAGATATGTGTTGAATTTTGAGTTGTTGTGTCTGAAAGATGACAGTTGTATTTTAGTTGTGTTCACATGTTGCTGCTAGTGTTTACAGTTTAACTATAGAAGTGTGATATATGTTTAGTGACTGAGAATGCATTTAAGGTTTTGAGAAAAAGAGTGGATTAGTTTTGCAAAATGTGTCTAAGTACCTGAGGAGTGTTTAAGGTTTGGCCAAAATAGTAGGCCTATTTGATTTGAAAAATCAGTTTAGGCAACTGAGAATTTGGTTTAGAGAATGGAGTTTAGTGTTTTAGCAATTGAGAATTACTGTAATAGTCCTCAACCTTAAACTACTTAACTTCTGGGATGTTTGCAATTTCGTCGTGTGAACTTAATGTTCTCACATATTCCCAGTGGTGAGTGTTAGTAGTGAACACCTCTGAATTAGTAGCTCAAGCTCAGTCAGACCACATAGAGAGCATCTTGAATAGCAATTTTCAAGTTATGCTAAAGTTTCTCATTGCTAATTTGGTCTGGACTTTCACTTGGACAGTCTGATACAGTAATATGATTTAATCTAAACCAGTCTTTGATAGCTCTGACTCTAAGGTCATTGTTCTGCTGGAAGGTAAAGTTCCACTCCAGTCTCTCTTTTGTAGCCTTTGACCTGTTTTTTCCACAGTTGCCTGTGATTAGCATCATCCATCTTCCCATTAGTGCTTGGTGAGATCTCCCATGCTTAGGATTTCTTTTTAAAACATAACCCTGTTTCAAATTTCACCACAACTTATTCTGGTATGGTGTGTTGCTTAATCTTCACAATGCTTGTTCACCAATGTTCTTAATCAAACCTCCAGGGCCCTCACAGAACAGCTAAGATTAAACTAAACACAGGTGAACTCTGTTTAAAATTCGGTGTTTGTTGAGGCAGTTGAACTGGATTTTATTTAGGGGTATCAGAGTGAATGGACTGACAAATACATGCCCCAATTATATTGGCATTATTTTGCACTACTGTTGCTGTGTCAGTAATTTAACTGAAAACATTTGAGTTTCACACAAAAACCTTGATATTCAGATTTTATTTAGAGAGAAACACACAGAAATTAGTATAAAGATCTTACTCTGATATTTTCCTAAAAGCTTCCTCACAAGGCATTTGGATGATAGTTATTTATTACTGACAGGTGCCTTTGTGCCTCAGAAGCATCGGGGCGCCTCTGATAAATCACTCTGGGCCCATATGGTAATAATGCAAGCATCCCATCTGGAGGCTGATTTCTCTGTATTAAACAAAAACAAAATGCCAGAAGCACTTTCTATCCTCTCTCTCCAGCTTCAAATTTGCAAGTCCTGTCTGTCAGACGAACGGCGCCAAAGCTTCCTTTTCTGCATGCTTGAAAGGACTGACAAACCAGATCACAGCTGCTAACTGAACAAAGTTTCTATCTTACATGTCAATTTTTAAGAAACATTGTGATGATGTTGTCATCTTTAATTGCTAATATATTGTAATAAGTGTCTGTCAATCCGTCCGTCCGCCCAAAGTCCCTTTTAAGATTGTACTTCCTTTCAGCACCATGTGATGTTTCTGATTGCGCTATATGGATTTATGTAAATGCTGCTATAGATAATCATAGTTGTGTTATATAATAATTTTCCCTCGTTTTGGTGCATTTCTCACATCACTAATAACATTTGGTTTTGCATCGTCCACCAGGCCCTTACTCTCAATTCTTGGATCAGATCTCACATTTTTTATCTGATTTAGTATTAAATACTGATAGGGTTATTATAGTGGGGGACTTCAATATTCATGTGGATACTGAAAGTGATAGCCTAAATGCAGCCTTTAATGCTATTTTAGACTCAATTGGCTTTACTCAAAAAGTACAGGGATCGACCCACTCGGGTAAACACACTTTGGACCTTGTACTGACATACGGTATTGAGTGTGAGGAAATAACAGTCCACCCACATAACCCGGTCCTGTCTGACCACTTCTTGACAACTTTTGAATTTACTTTAACTGACCATCTTAAATCTGAAAGAAAATTTCATTATAGTAGAGCTTTATCAGACAATGCTGTAACAATTTTTAAAGAATCTGTTCCATTCTTACTTTCCTCAGCTATTAAATAGGAAACTTTTTAACTGATTGGAATGTTTGTATAAATGTATTGAAATGACTTCTTGTTAAGTGCCTTGAGATGACATCTGTTGTGAATTGGCGCTATATAAATAAACTGAATTGAATTGAACATTTGCACAACATCTAGTGCAAATTCACAGTAATTAATACAAGCTGCAAAACCTAGTTGATAACCTGCAAAAGTGTGTTGCTCAAAATAAATAGTTAATTAATCAAAAGTGATAATTCATCTCAAAGAAAGTGTCATCAAAAATGAAAAATCCTGACTTCATTGTTTATGAACAAGATAGTCAAATGACTTTGTCATGTTTTCATAGCTGACAGTTCACTCTGTTTTCCAATGTAAAACAGTCAGATCTTTGTGACACTACCTGCAAATGCTTTAGACAGCACTGCAAACTATTTGCACACCCATTTCAAATCTACAATTAAGTTACATTACTGTATTTGGAGATGGTAAATTGAATAGCCTTCACTTGTATAGCACTTTTCAGTCAGAGAACTACAAAGCACTTTACATTACATTCAGTCATTCACCCATTCACACACACTGTTACATGCAACTCTCTGCATGTGTTTGTTTGTTTTGGGTTTTTTTGCTCTCTCACTCTGCCTTGGGCAATGCAGGTGAGTGCAGCCATGGCCATTTTAGCCAATCAGCAACCGAGGCAGAGTATTTAAGCTGCGCCAGAGCCTGTCAGATCTGGCTCAGACATAGAAGTGGCTGGTTGTGCGTAGTTTTGGTGAGTGTTGGTCTGGTCACACACCCTGGCTGCTGGAGCAGTAAGTAAGTAAGTAAGTAAGGAAGTAAGGAAGTAAGTAAGTAAGTAAGTAAGGAAGGAAGGAAGGAAGGAAGGAAGGAAGGAAGGAAGGAAGGAAGGAAGGAAGGAAGGAAGGAAGGAAGGAAGGAAGGAAGGAAGGAAGGAAGGAAGGAAGTAAGTAAGTAAGTAAGTAAGTAAGTAAGTAAGTAAGTAAGTAAGTAAGTAAGTAAGTAAGTAAGTAAGTAAGTAAGTAAGTAAGTAAGTAAGTAAGTAAGTAAGTAAGTAAGTAAGTAAGTAAGTAAGTAAGTAAGTAAGTAAGGAAGGAAGGAAGGAAGGAAGGAAGGAAGGAAGGAAGGAAGGAAGGAAGGAAGGAAGGAAGGAAGGAAGGAAGGAATAGTTCAGTGAAAATTGTTTTTTCTGGTTCAGATAAGTAGGGCATCCTTTGTCCTGGATGAGTTTGTAGCAGATCCTTCTGTATGTTGGCAAAAAGACTTGAGTCTTATGGCACAGCACAACAGTATTCCAGTCTCCAGTTACGCAGGGTGTTCTTTCTATACCCGATGCTGAAGAAAGTTCCAGGAGCAGTGCAGAGGCTGAAGCTCCCTCTGTGTCTGGATCATAGCACAGAGATCATAGCATAGGGAGGGCAGATGAATTAGCATCTGAGAGTAAAACTCCTGTGAGGAGGGTGAGTGAGCAGGGTAAACCTGTTACTTTGCCACCCTACGATCCTTTCTCACTAGAGTCGTCTCTAAGTTCTAAGTTAGATGCTCGGTTAAATTACGGCTAGTCCGATTACAGATGGAGAAAGAGGAAAGGGAGAAGGACAGGGTATTCCAACTCTGAAGAGAGCTGGAGGTAAAACAGCTTGAAGCAGAGACAACCATAAGACTCCATGATCTGGAATTAAGAAAATCCACTGTTACTTTCTTCAGACAGATCTTCACAGAATATAGAGGCTAGATTTGATGTTAGTAAGTACATTTCTTTAGCACCAGTGTTTTGGGAAACAGAAGTTGAAAGTTATTTCGGCATATTCAAACAAATGGCGACTGCATTAAACTGGCCCCAGGATGCCTGGTCTGTGGTTCTACAGTGTAGGCTGGTAGGAAAAGCTTCAGAAGCTTGCCCCTCACAATCTGTTGAGGATAGTTTGTGACAAATTGTCAAATTGAAAGCTGCCATTTTGAGGGCATACAGTATGAGTTAGTCCCAGAGGCATATAGGTATGGAGGACCGCCCCTGCCAAAATTGACAATAAATAAATCAATAAATGTGGATATAAATTAAATACGTAATACATTTGTAAATAAATAAATAGAGAAACAATTAAATACATTTGTAAATAAATAAATAAAATTGGAAATAAATGGAGAAATAAATAAATAGAGAAATAAATAAATAGAGAAATAAATAAATACTCTAGCGGCCCTTGACACCAAAAAGAAGACGGAGAAGCCTCGACGGGTGCAACAACTTTTATTTGTCGTTTCCTGGTACATAATTTCATCTTGCACCATCTTATTTCGCGCACGTTGCACCGTGAAAACTGCACAGACAATTTAACACAGATAAATATTAAATATTGTCATAATAAAATAACAACAAGTTAGCGTTTCATACAATTCTTAAAGCATACCTCGCTCTGCTTGGCAAGGGTCCAAATCAACAGAAGAGTTTCCAATGTAGCATTTAACCTGTCGATCGCATGAGCTAACAGCAGAGTACAAATAGTAATGTAACTATGGCAGCTTTAAGACAGGATCTCATAAATTAGCACAAGAAAAATATAACAAACACTTACGTGGGAATTCAGAACTTAACCCACCACCGGAGTTAAACAAACAATTTTCTCTTTCCAGGGGGGGGGGTCGCCCTTTATACAAAACACTGGAGAACAAAATTGATGGCGTCACACATCAGCTGCGTAGCTGACAGTTACACTCCCACCAAATCATGTAAGATCACCCAAATACAGAAATTATTTTTTTAAATGAAAGACATCAAATCTTTAGACCCAATATCTTGTATTATCTTAGCTCAAAGTTCACACGATTATTATTCATTTTCAATAAGAACTACTACTTTCTGAACTGGTCTCTCAATAATAGTGTCTTTGAGTCAATGTCCATCTCCTACTTGAATCTTAACGCGACGGACCAACCCATCATCTCCGTTTGTGGTTTCAACAACACGCCCAAGTCTCCAGTGGCATCTTGGAAGCACATCTTTGCTGATAATGACAATGTCCTTTAACTTTATGTTACAGAGTGGGATGTGCCACTTTTGTCTTTTGGAAATATTTAGAAGATATTCTCTTTTCCACCTATTCCAAAACTTCTCAGTCAAGTATTGTACTCTACGCCATCTTTTTACAGCAAACATGTCTTCTCTGATGAATATTCCAGGTGGTGGTAAAGCAATCTTTGATTTCATCAAAATGAGATGGTTTTGGAGTAAGAGGTTCTGGTACCTTGGGATCAGTGATTCCTGTCACTGTTAAAGGACAACTGTTGACAATGGCCATAACTTCATAAAACAGGGTTCTAAGAGAAGCATCATCAAGCCTTCCTGCATATTCTCCAATAGTGCACTGTTAGAAAAAGAGGTACAATACAGGTCCATTTTTGTTCCCTAAGGTACAAACTTTGCATATGTACCCTTAAAAGTACAAAAATGTATCTTTAAGGTACAATTGTGCACCTTCCATTGTACATTATAAGCTTTTCGAGGTGTAAGGTACATATTTGTACCTTAATGTTTAAATGTAAAATGGCAGCAATTCGTGGATGCTGAAAATGTCATCTTTCAGTATAGAAAAACAAGTTAACCTATACTATCTAACTCAATAATTGTTAAACTAAATTAACTGTAAAGTTTTGAGATATGGGCAAAATATATATTTTTTGTGTGTGTGAAGTGTCCCTTTGAATCATTTTTAATCATGTTAATGAGGATTATGTAATCATTTATATTCACAAACCGTATTGAAGAATTTGATTTTCAAACCCTTTACCCTATTTATATTAGAATGAAACAGACAAATAATTGTTAACGCTTTAAATTGTGTTCTATTGAAAGGATCTAGCTACAGGCTAACCAGAGCTCGACTCGGCGGAAGCATAAATATTGCAGCGCGGAAGGATACAGGAGTGAATCGACAGTTTCAGTGTCCGTCTCTGTCAGTGTCGATCAAAGTCGGGAGGATTTGGCGCTTCGACATTTATCCACGGAGGATTTAATCACGGAGTTATTTCATTTTGGGATAGAGGTCACTGAAGAGGAGAGAAGTAAATTCAAAGGTAAAGTATTTTTATTTTTAATCAGTGTTTGTGGTGTTAATTCAAAGTTGGAAGTTAACTTTTACTGTCAATGTTAGCGCTAGCCAAGTTCATACTCTGTCAACATTAGCTAGCTAGACTGGACATTGACGATTGCCATTATTAACGTTAACTAGTTAGTTAAAACATTAGCAGTATTATGTGCCATATTGCCATTCCACATACTATTATTATAAGTACTAGACAGTTCACCATCGAGCGGCAAAAACGCTTCTCGTCCATTAAGATATTTCAGAACAAAAGACTGCTGGGCGGCAAAAACGTTTTTGTCGCCCCCATCGTTATATCTAAGCTATAAAACTACTGCATCAGAGTTGGATGAGAAGCGTTTTTGCCCCCGAAAAGTGTTTTGTTCTGACTTACGTGAGCTAGCTGGACTGCGTCAGATGAGAACGATGAAAATAAATTTGTTGTCGCCCAACAGTCTTTTGTTCTGAAATATTTTAAAACTAAAGCAAAGCCATGTGGGCGGAATGTGACTATCGATTGCCAGTGAGGGTTTGAAATTATGATTTAGTCTTTATTTTGTCGTCAAACTGTCTTAGAACATCTTAGTAAAAAGCATGTAAGACTAACGTTAAATTACAACATCAGGGTAACTGACAGAACCAACGGTTGCTAACCTCCCTTTCGAGTAACATTATTAACGTTATCTATCTGCTGTTATAAAAATAAACTGATTACTATCATTTATGGTTTTAACTTCTTTCAATACTTTCCCCGCTGTCCTGGAAAAAAAGATTGGCCTAATGTTACATTATATTAATATTAAGGGCTGTGTGTGTGTGTGCCCGTGAGAGAGACGCATTTCTAGCGTCTCTAATGAGGTAGGTATGCCTAAATACTTTCAATGTGTTTTTATATGGATATTAGGGCTTCTCAAATTCCGGCCCAAACGGCAAGTCCATAACTTACCTCTGGATATGAGAAAAATACCCAATGAACCAAACTGGATTAAAACTATTTTTCCCCCATTGACTTACATTAACGTTACAGTCTCACATAATGTGCCTTTTGAAATTGTTCATGGTTGCCGCGGGGTAGTAAAAGGTAGTAAAAGGTAGTAAATTAAATGACTTCAAATTAAGGCCCTTAAAAGGTAGGAAAAGGTAATGAGCACAACCTGACATGGTAGTAAATTTGTTCTTATTCTTTGGTTATTCCTTGAATATATTGTAACTTTTCAGTTGATGCATATTTTTTGTTCAGGTATTTATTACTAACGTGCAGACAGGACCTGGCTCGGTGTCCAGTCCTCTGATGTCGATTGGTTCGGGTGATCTATTTTGTTGTGCGCATGCGTAGTGTCGGGATAGCTTGGACCGCTGTTCTGACGATCTGTGCTTCCTCCTCAGAATGTCCTACCGAAGCGCGCATAGATGGCTGTTGGCGCTACCCTTCGAAAAGTGCTACCGGTATGTTTACATGCCGAAAACAACAACAGTTAGCTTATGATGTTAAATATAATCATCGGAAAATATTTTTCAAGTGACCGGATTGAAGTGGCAGTTAAGCAGTAATGTCTGACTACAACAATTTATATGAATACGAAAACTTTTCTTTCAATCCACAGAACATGCTACCCGTTTAATATAAAGCTAAAACTAGCACATAAAACACATATATTATTTTTCCATTACCTCGTCGAAGTTGGAGTTATTTCCATTCAGTGTCCTAAAAGCAGCGTTGAACAGCGTGCATAACATCACAACTGCTTCCACCCGCCGATCATCAATTAAAACCCAGAGCTTCATGACTGTGGGCCAACAGAGTGTATGGAATATTATATTTCAGTCAAAAATCCCGAGGAGATTTTCAACCCTCACCTGCGCGTATTCAACAAGGCACGCATGTAATTGCTCATGCGCGCATATTCAACAACACGCGCGTGTAGAATTTATCTCATGAGTATCCAACAACCCGCGCATGTGGATTTCACCTCACACGCGCTCTACACCAAGCTTTCATACACGCGTGACGGTACATCTTAGGAGAGGCTGCGCCCTCGAAAGGAAATTCTCCGCGAGCGAGTAAAAGACTTTTGCCTGTTTGGAGGAGGAGCCTAAGGTCAGCACTGACCCTGTGTAATTGGCCTTTTTAAATCGGTAATGCCCACAGGATCAGTGAGATTTTTTCATAAGAGTTCACCAAACATCACATTACTTTTAGTATCCTACGAAAAGATAAAGGAAAAAACTCAGATTAAATGTCATAATTTAAATTCTGTTGTTAGTTTTTCATTCATAAATGTAAATTTCTCAAATGCAAACCTCTGTTTTATACTTTCCTGAAAGGATCATTTAAAAGGCAACCGCGATTATTTCTTCTTTTTATTTCTTTTTTTTTTTTTACCCCATTACTGATACAGCGGCGGGAGAAAATGCTCCAAAGTCAGCATAGAGGAAACACAGATGTATATATATATATATATATATATATATATATATATATATATATATATATATATACATCTACATATATATATATATATATATATATATATATATATATATATATATATATATATATATATATATATATATAGTGGCTTGCAAAAGTATTCGGCCCCCTTGAACTTTTCCACATTTTGTCACAATACAGCCACAAACATGAATCAATTTTATTGGAATTCCACGTGAAAGACCAATACAAAGTGGTGTACACGTGAGAAGTGGAACGAAAATCATACATGATTCCAAACATTTTTTACAAATAAATAACTGAAAAGTGGGGTGTGCGTAATCATTCAGCCCCCTAAATCAATACTTTGTAGAACCACCTTTTGCTGCAATTCCAGCTGCCAGTCTTTTAGGGTATGTCTCTACCAGCTTTCCACATCTACAGACTGAAATTCTTGCCCATTCTTCTTTGCAAAACAGCTCCAGCTCAGTCAGATTAGATGGACAGCGTTTGTGAACAGCAGTTTTCAGATCTTGCCACATATTCTCGATTGGATTTAGATCTGGACTTTGACTGGGCCATTCTAACTAGGGATGCACGATATATCGGTATCGGCCGATGTCAGGCGTTTTTCAACATATCGGCATTGGTCCGATAAGTTACAGAGGGCCGAAAACGCAGCTTTTGGGAAATGGCTTCCAGAGTGGAGAGTTTTAAAAACACTGGGTGATTCGTTGTCGCGTAAACGCAAGCCGGAGACTTTTGAAAACGATGACGTCACTGCCAGCCGCCTGCGGCCATGTTGGACTTGCGCACTCCGCCTTTCTACAGAAAAATAACAACAATGGCGGATCCAGGTATGCGGTTACTGCTGATGCAGCTTCTGAAGTTATTTGGTCTCTGTAAGCAAAACTTAGAGATCATCAGGCTTCTATGCGATCGCCAACGGAAACGCATACAGTATGTGCGTCAAATAATTAATACGCCTTTATTTAAGTGGAGAACTACAAGAAGACCGCCATTGTTAGTTATCATGAAATGTTTCTTTTCCGGGTTGTGAGGGGGGAAACTTGGAACACTGCATACACGGGGCCCACTGCCATCTAAAGGCCGGGCCTATGTACTACATCATTTTCCATCGCGCGCCCTGTCGTGTAAACGCAGTGTGTTTTCACCTGAGTATTCAAACAAAACTGGCAATGTTGTCGTGTGAACAGCCCCTGAGTTTCAAAATAAAATCAATCTGCTCATAATCCGTCATTGTTAAACCATTTCTTTTCTACTATATGAGAGATCTTACAGACATCCCATGAATATCATTAAAAATATTAGCTAAATTATTGTTATTATTATTATAGAGTAACAGTTGCCGCTGCACTTAAGAAATCCCAACCTTTTGTATACAGAGCTGCACGCAGCTAAAACATCCCTCTCATTATCAGCTAGCGGGGGAGGTGTGTTCCTTCCCTTCTGACTTCCTGCCGTTTACTGGCAAGTTTCGATAACCTTTAACAATTTTGAAACGCATGATGGATCTGGTTTCAAACAAGTCTTCTCTCAGGAAGCGCATTTACCGGTGCTGAAGCACCCCATCACAGTTGGTTTGTTTATTAAGAGAACAACTAACGACCCATTGTTGAGGGAACGAGGGAGGGGGTCTTGCTTATTATCAGAAGGGCCCTTCCTTGAGGGGAAGGGGGGAAGGAGTCGCTTGTTTGAGATAATTCATTTAGATCACGGTAAAGCGGTTTACCTAGCTCAGCATAGGATTTTATAGATAGATAGATAGATAGATAGATAGATAGATAGATAGATAGATAGATAGATAGATAGATAGATAGATAGATAGATAGATAGATAGATAGATAGATAGATAGATAGATAGATAGATAGATAGATAGATAGATAGATAGATAGATCTTTTACTTACTTTTACTAAACCATTATTTAAACCATTGACTGTATAAATAATGGACAGCGTTTCCGCACTCCTTCCCGTTTACCAAAATGACCACGTTCATGGGGGAAATCATGGCGGATTTACAGACTCCTCCTCCCCGGTTCTGACGCAGCATGTTCCTAAAAAGGTCATAAGGGCGGGATCTTCGCTGTAGACTCGGCCCTGCTTGGCCCTCGCGGGGCGTGTATTTCTGTCGTAATCCCGCCCATTCTGCTCCCGCGCCTTTAGCTCTGATGCTAAACCTGGCTAGCTAAGCTAAAGGCTAATCCGCTCATTGACTGTATATATAGAGCTCCCGCTTCATTCTAATGCAGCCATCTGTGCGCCTCTGACGGGTTTCTTTTCTCCCCAATCTCATAAGGTAAGAACTCATAACTTAAAATAATTATAAAAATGTAGTGTTCCTATAATTACAATCGAACGAAATACAGCAATTTAAACTGAATTATCACAACGTGATATCGAAGACAATTGGATAAAAAAAGTTTCGAGACAGATTGCTGTCAAAATGTATGTAAAGCCGAGTGGAGGATGTTTATTAGCCTAGTCTAATCTGCAATATGTTTACATGTGTGTAACATTGACTGTATATATACAGTGTATAATAATAGTGTAGGCTATAATAATGTGTCAAGTATTAAATTCCCTGTATGAAAAGTGTGTGCACTGTATGTGTGTTGAATGCGTGTGGATGAAAGTGCCTCATGTGTGCTGCTATGAATGGATTAATAAGGTAATAATTGTAATCTAATAATGATTTAAATTCTACTCCCCAGAAATGAATACAAATAAGGCCACGGTCGACAATATCCTGATACAGCCGAGGGCTTGGAGTCAAGTCAGGAGCACGTTTTTCACCTTTTTTGATGATTTTTTATTTTTTTTATTCTTGAAAATAAAAGTTGTTGAAGATTGTGAACTCCTTTCTGTTTCTCCCAACATATATTATCAGAACAAATAATACCGATCCTCAGAGAGTTTGCATCTTTGAATTGATAATAGGTTAAGTTAAGGTTAATTAAAAATTTCTATTAAACAACATCGGCGAACACCTTCATAAAATAATGGCTGCAGTTTACACGTTCCGTCTCCACAGCAGAGTTCAAGAGGGGATTCTGCGCAATCAACCCAGAAATCGTTTGACAAACTAGAGGAAGAATGATAAAAACACTCATCAATCTTCCCTTCATCTCTGCACGGAGCCCAGCAGGGGTCAGGTGCAGAAATAATTTTTCATATTTTGAGGTTTATATGTACCCTCAGTTTAATAAAATCCATATGCACGTTTTATGTGCGCGCTGATTTGGGCATCGTGCTGGACCTTTTCAGAGCTTTAAACTGAAAAAAGGGTATTATTCCTTTAACTTTTAAATAACACGACTAAGATCTCACTAGTGACCAGGTTTGTTTCAACTCCATGCACAACATATGCAATATTTGTTTTTATACGGCTTTGAAGACAAACCGATCGCAAAATTTGTGGAAATAGTCCAAATGTATGTCCGTCATTCCTCTGGGAAGCATGGAGCTGGTAGCGCAGCATAATTAGAACACCTTGCATTAAAGAGGATACCAAATATATGAAAATTGCGCTGGTGGATGCACTGTTTAAAAAACAAACAACAAAAAGAACATCAGGTTTTTAAGTGGTGGAGACAAAACTGTAATTGATCAATATTACCGCGGACATGCTCCCGGCTACAATGACTCAAATATCTATACTTTCATGCAGCACCCCAAATTCGTCCGCACGGTTTAATAAACTGAGGGTATAGAGGGATTCTTACATCTGAAAAGTATTTCTGCACCTGACCCCGGCTGGGTTCCAAGGTGATTTTTTTCACCACATAAAAATATGCAGAGAGAGTTGTGGGTCTGAGAGGGCGGACAAGGTGCTGCTGCTGCCACGGGGAAATAATCATCTCACCTGCTATGACTGGATAAGTCTTCTTATCTTTAATTTTAATCATCTTAATATATTTGATCTTATCTTAATTTTTTTATGTCAACAATAATTTAGTTTTTCACATTTTCTGTCAGTTTTTAAAGGGTAAACGAATGAGCAAGATGCCCTGCAGCCTGCATACACAAACCTGTCGTTATTTTCATGAATAAAAAGAAAGAAAAAAATCCCCACCTCTGCTTTTTTCACAAATTGCACACTGCATATCAGCAGTAAAATGTTATAGTGGTCAAACAGACAAGGAAAAAAAAATTAAACATACATTTTGTAATTACAATCATGTTTTACTTAGGCTCACATATTATTCAATAGTCTAATATATCAAAGTGAAAAGACTCAGACAGAATGCGTTAGGTTGAGCTCAGCTCCACAGCCAGACAGCCTCTGCTAGCTTCATGCAGCTGCGCAGCGAGCTATTAGCTTAGCCGATGGACCAGGCAGCGACGTAAACGGTCTGTCAATCAAAGTCCGGCCCTTATTAATTATGCAAGACTTAGAAAATTTATCCTACGTTAACCAGCCTGGTGCCTCTGGTTTTTTTTAACCCAGCGTAATCACAGGAGCAATATGTAGCTGTAGACAGTTTAAAAAAAAAATAGACACCGGGTATTAAAGTTGTTTTTAACGTATCTAAAGTGCAATGTATTCCAATGGGGGACTAGCGGCTATATGGCGGTACTACAGCAATGGCGGAGCAATGACGGCCCCCAGTGTCGTAGTCAAAAAGAGTAGCCATTGGCCATTGGTTTTCACTTTAATCTAAAGCCTCTCTTAAAGGAACAGACACCCATTTAATTTATGACCCTGGGCTCTCATTTCACCTTCCAGCGTGCTCGTTCATTTCTGTAAAAAGGAGCAATAAGAACAACAAAGAACAATTATATATTTTAACAGCGAGACGTCGTTCGCTGGACTCAGTTCTAGTAACTGAGCCCAGATCTACGTCAGCATAGACTTTTTATTTGAAACAAGAGTTTGCATGAAACTCCTCCCTCATAGATCTTCGTTCACAGAATGGTCAAAGCTTCTTCTTTTTTTTTTTCTTTTTTTTACGTGTCCTGTTTGGCAGTGTGGAGCTCAGAATTGGTGTCTGAGTACCAAGTAGAAGCCCAACAGATTTACTTTCACAAGCGGAGCAGTACAGCTTTTGCTATAGTACTCCACTTGATTTATGTGTGAAAAATCTTTATTATGAATTGTTGGGGTTTTTATTTCCTGATGTTATGGACACGGAGACGGAAAATTAAGGAGAAGAAAGAAGGAAGATGAAGAAGAGAGGTAGGAAACAAAATGTCATGAGAGAGGGTGAGTTGAAAATACAAGAGAGGAAGGGGAACAAAGAAAACATAGGAAAACATTGAAGTCTGCCTCCATACCAACAGGACGGCAGAGAGAGGGGGAAAAACAAAACACGAAATAGTTGGTGGTGTCAAAAAGGAACATCGACAAAACCAACCAAACATTGTGAACTAAGAATTACACTACCACATCACACAAAAATAGATATAAAAATACAACAACAATGTCACAGAGAAACTCATGGTACCGATTAATCAAGCTCTAGTAATGATAACCTCAGCCCAAGAATATATACTTAAACACCAGAGATCCCACATCTATGTGTGTGTGTTAGCATGCTGGTGCATATAAGGTTTCTCCATAAGAGTGTTCGATAGTTGGTGTGAGCAGGCATCAATCCGTCTCCCAGGAATCGATGCAGACATGAAGGAGATCGGAGCAAAGACGTCCAAAGGACCGCCAGAGCCCCAGGCGGACCTGGGCGGGGCCGACCGCATCCCCCAAGAGAGGAGCAAAGGAGAACCCCAGGGGAACATCCAGCGGCCACTATGCAGGGGCCCGGGGGGCAGCAGTGACGAGCCCACGGGCTCCGCCGGCAACCGGCCGCGCCGGGGCGGGCCGGTCAACGGACCGGGGGAGCCGGGGCCCAGGGGCACCCCACCGCCCAGCAGGGACCCGACAAGGGACCGGCCGACGAGGGGCCCCCGGTTCTGCAGGAGCCGCGGCCGGCCGCCACGCGACGCCTCCACCCTAGGCCAATCCCCACCGCCAACATCCCAGCTCCCCACCAATAGCCGCAGGGGACGGACAGCATCCCCAGGCCGGGCTCAGTCAGCATCTGGACGCCAAGTTGTACCAGCTCCCGGGTCCTGATCCCGCGCAACGCAGGGCGTCGAGACCAGGCATCCAACGAGGGCCAGGGCCGGTCCCACCCGCCAATGAACCGGCCACGCATGGTGCGCACAGAACAGGTGATCAAACGAGCAGAGACGCCGGATCCGCATCCCGCCGAGCCACCGAGCAGGCACCACCCAACAATCCCAAACCTGGCACCTCTAAAAGAGGTGCCCCAACCAACCAAAGGAAGATATCGGCCCAGCGCATCGGCCGACCGACACACCGGCCCCCCCAGGCCCGGCCAGGCACGCACCAGGTCCGAACCGGATTGACCACCGGCGCACCGGCAGGCAGGGGCCCCCGTCACCGGCGGGGAGTGACGGAGGGGAAATAGGCCCCCCATTAAGTGTAAGGCCTGAGGTGCGCCAGGCAAGGGGGCAGACCAAGATCCAACCTGACAGGTAGACAAAGACATACAGACACAGTCATACGTTCCCTCCCTCTTAAACACATACATTCTCACTGACTCACCAAGACACCCAAAAAAAATGACACTGTACCCTCACTCACACACCCCATGCGCACTTTATGCTCCCAGGTCCAGGTACTGATGCCCCAGTAGAGCCACCAGCCCCCGGACCCGGGAGGTGGACCCCCTACCTTCTAGGATGGAGACAAGCAGACCGCCAAGTGCCCCACAGTGGCAAAGCAGCCCGACAGCCCAGGACCCCAACCAGACCGCCTGTCCTCCTCCGGACCCCAACCCCTGATGGCCCGTAGCGAACAGGGGTGGGAAAAGACCCCTAGCCTCCATCCACCCGCTCGAGTATGGTGTTGATGCGTGTTGTTATAATGTGCATTTAAAATAGAGGGGTGGGATGTGGGGGAGGCAGCCACATATCCCCCAACCCCCACCCCGAGCCCTCAGTGTCTATATGTGGTTTAACAGTGGGCACCGGCACCAGAGGTGAAGCTGATTGTACCGCTCCCCCTCTGGATGCCGAAAAGTGTGCCCACCCCAAAGTCCCTACATATGTGTCGTGTGAAAATGTTATAAGTGGGAGTGTCTAAGTTGTATATTAAAATTGGGACCCAGGACACCACGGGACAGCGAGGAGGGAAGCCCCTCCTCGCACCCCAGTGATGTGCCCATGCCCCAAGACCCTATATGAGTGGTAAAGTGATGGAGCGGGTGGACAGAGGTGTCCAGGGATGGGGAGGGAAGGACTGGGAGACAAAATGTCTTCCCAGGGAGCCAGCTCCCCCACTGACCCCAATAGGCACCGCTGTTCACCGGGATCCACCAGGGGAGGGAGGCCATGGCACGTCCGACCCGGGGCCCAAAGCTGGTCAAAGCTTCTTCACATAAGGAACACATGATGTACCACATTCTTCTTGATTGTTCACTGTTTCTAAGTGTTTCCACGTGCACTACAGAATTGAAACCTCATACAACATTTACAGAATTTCTATCTCTTCACTGTGAAAATAAAGAATTAAATAAATGTGGAAATAAATAAATGCAGAAATAAATAAATAAATTTGCAAATAAATAAATACTTTTTTATTTATTCCCACATTTATTTATTTTCAATTGTATTTACCCATTTATTTATTTACACATTTATTTATTCATTGTCAATTTGGGCCGGGACGGTCCTCTATATTTAGGCAGTGTTTTTGCTGCCTAAGAAAGGCCCAAAATCAAACTTATGTCAAGTTGGCAAGAAAGAAAAGCCAGATTTTTGCTCCATGAATTTATGTTGTTGGAAATATTGAAGAAATTCAAAGCTGATGGAGTTGTGGAATATCTAAATCAGTGTTTCTCAATCTATGGGGCGAGCCCCACTAGTGGGCCGCAGAGGTATTGCAGGTGGGGCGTGACATCAACGGGATTTAAATAGTTTTTTCCCCCCTAGATTCTCTCATTGTAAATGTTTCACTGCACTGTAAATTAAATCAACCAGCTCCCCCCTCTCACAAAATTAAACACACTCAAATAAATTAGCAATTGTGATCATCATTGTAAACAGAACTGGGACCTGGAACATCGGGCTGGGAGTTTGACGTTGGAATATATCGCAGCAGAACAAAACAAGCTGAAGTAGCTGCATTATCAGTGATTCCATCTACAAAATGTACAAATATCTAAAAAGATCAGGGAACGTTTCAGAGTCAGAGAAGTCACACGGTCAACCACGGAGGAAATACAGGGATGAGTATCTTGCTCTTTATTTTTTTATTTTGTACTTTTGAAAGCTTTGTAAATTTGATAAAACTACAACTTTTATTTTCTCCAACTGTGAGCTGAAGTTCTACATCTCGCAACTACTGACAATATATATTTCTGAGCCGGTTTTATACCAGTGCGCAACCCCTTTTTCCAACTAATTTATACCCTTAAAAACTTGTAGACTAACTCGGCTATTTAAATAAATAAAACACTTTAAAAATCAGGCGTGGTCACCATTCTGTTGAGGCGATAAAAGCATGGGGGGCTTGTGTATGCTCCTTTGTCCAAAGTGGGGAATGATAAAAAAAAGTTTGAGAAAACACTGATCTAAATGAACAAAGGGTAACCACTTAATTTGAAGAATCTGCAGTTCTTGCGGATGAGTTTGCTCTGACACATAAAATCAACCTCAGTAGGTGTGCATTCACCTCTCATACAACTAGCCATATGCAAGTTTCTTCTAACAGCTCTACTTCTTTTTTCCCAAGGTCTAAGTAGAAATATTTCTTTCTGTTTAAACCCAGATCCTCTCATAGCTGACTGTGACACGTATATGCTTAAACAGCTAAGATCCTCTGTGAAGCAACCCAAAGGAGTGGGGTTAATTAAGATTGTTGCTAGTACTTCTATTTGGGAAGCAAACTCTGAGTAAGCTGGATGACTGTTTTATGCAATTTGTTTTTGATGGACTGGTTTCTCAAAGGCAGGGGTTTGCTGGTGTTGAAAATCAGCCTGGGAGCTTGGTTCGGAGAGCCCTTTCATTAGAACGTACAAAGGATGGAAGTGGAACAATAACTACCAAAAATACTTGTATTGGTAGTATATGTCAAGAAATCATCAGGACCAACCCAGAGCAGCATCTCCTGATGAGTCCTCACCAACCATTGGCTGGATCTCCTCACCCACACACTCAAAAGCTCCACTCACTCACCTCTACGATACTCAGTCATCACCCTTGCTCTGAAGCTTAGCTCCTGATTCGCACTAGCGCATCACCCCAGAACTCTTCCAGACTCCAGCTGCTTCCTACAGCTAGGAGTTTTATCCAAGCAGCCTGTGGGAGGAGTTCCAGCAGGTACGTCCAGTCCTGCTCCAAGCTCGTCCTCTACCCCTGTTCCTACTGGACCATCGGTTCCAGTCTCGCTCTGCATTTGGAACACCCCCCTTCCCAACAGTGATCTCTGTCCGATCACCGTTGCTTGACAAGATAACATCATAATGACGTTATGCTACAAATTATACTAATGACATGTTTAACATAATGTTTTTTTGTTGTCATGACCAGAGGTGGGTTAAATTTACTCCGTTAGCCATTTATTTGAGTAGTTTCACTGCACCAAACATTTAATTTTTACTTAAGTAAAAGTAAATATTAATGTAATTATTGTATCGCTACTCTTACCATGAGTAAAACCTCTGGATCCTCTACCTACTGTGAGTAATTTCACTGAATCAGAACAAGCATGTTCTAACCAAAAATGCACCAGACAAGAACAAGTGAGACCTCTTGTTTGTACACCAGCTTTATTGTTCTGATGTTGTTTTTCTAGCTGCTGAACTTTGGAGATTAACTGAATATACGTTAAACATTATATGTTGTTACTGGAAGCATTTTACCCTGTTCTAACATAGATATATCACTTGTATTATTTTAATAATTTTCGATTAGAAAAAGTTTCTTCTGCTTCTGTTTTTATTTCATAATTATGATATTTGTATGTATTAATTCTTTCAATGTACTCTTTAAAATAACAGAATTTGCACATAACTTTCTATTTTTGTCTGTCTGATTAAATCATTTTCAAAAAATTAGACCCACATATGATATTTGATATTTTACTGTAGGGTAATTTCTTAGACGGCTACTTTTTACTTGAATAAAAATATGTTAAAATAGTGCTACTCTTACTTGAGAATAATCTTTGCGCACTCTACACACCTCTGGCCACGACACAATAAGATGCTGGAATATTTCTAAATGTTATGTAATTGAGCTCAGCTGAATTGGTGATTAGAATGGACTTTGGACCATATTTTGTCTTTGTACAGCAATCTCCGAGACAAATAAATGGCAGCGGCGAGTACCAACATTCCAGGAAAATAAAATAGAAATGATTCATTATATTCAGAATGTTAAAGTTCAGCTGAAAATTAATCACTTTAAAAAAGTAATTGCCTTGCATGAAAATCTTTTAACCCACATTCAAATGATGTGTCCAAATAGTAGGTCGGCTGAAATGTGTATTCACAACACGAGCAGCACTGAAGACTGATGGAGTAGCTCAGCGAAGGTGCGCCGCAACAGTAGCTTACCGCTCACAAAGATCTTCTATAAAGGAAAACGCCTCATTCACGCACACAAACGGACAAACAGCAGGATCATGTTTTTGGGTTATCCGCTGTTACTTTAAAGTCCAAAAAAAACAACATTCCAGCCTCCGGCCCTAGAGCAGACCTGCTGTTCGGGAAAACACCTGAACCTCCCTATGGCCAGCCCAACCCTGCTCACAGGGAAGGTGGAGGACCTGCACTTGGTTCAGATGTTGCAGGACACCAGGGTTCGAATTACACCAATGCTTTTGGGGGAGCCATATTTTTCATTGTGCACTGCGATGTCCAAATTCACCTGCACACATGTATATGTTTTATAGCACAACAGTCAATAACATAAAAATAAAATTTTAGGAGGTTAATAGCTTCTGAACAAAAGAAAAGCTACAAGGGATCCACATGCAGTCCAACACTTTCTGCCTTATCATAGCCATTCAAGAACAACAAATCACGCAGGAACTTGGATCAGAAACATGATCATGATTTATCATCATCACCACCATCAAAACCAAAATAATTGCAAAACCAAGAACTACTGTAATATCAGTCCAGTATAATATCTTACTTTAGATAGTAGGGACCACAGCTGCCACAAGACTGAAATGTGACCCAATAGCAATATTTTTAACAAACCTTACTTTCATTTGATTGGCAATGTGCCCTATTATTTCAGCACAAGTGTAGTGTGATTTAGCACAATGAAGTTTTTAGTTTTGTTCATAATGGCTGGGGGCTTTCTTATGCCGCGTTCACACCGACCAAAACGTCAACGCACAGACCAGCAAGATTACATGTTAAGTCTATGGTTGAGGCTTTGTGTGCTCTGGCCTCGGCAATTTTTTAAACTATTTTGAACTTCCCAAGGTTCAAAGAGGCAAAAGCCAGCAACACAGAAGCTGAGCTAGCTGAACTTTCGGCGGCGTCCCCAGAGCGTCAACCAATCAGAGCATCTCACTGTAGTAACGTCACTACACATTTAAAGTAGCGCTGAAAGCGAACCTCATCCATACGCAGCTCCTGGAGCAAATGGTTAAACTCTCCAAACTCAGAACGCCTCCCAAGAATGAGGTGTATCTAGAAAACGCGCTGATGCGCCCGACGTCGACGTTGTCTAGCTTTATTTAGCAAATAAAGCCAAGCCACTCTCTCGATATGATCCACCATTGTTTAAAACATCTGGCAACAGAGGAAGCCCCGCCCACACGCTCTTTTTTTGCTCAGCAAGTGGCGGGCTTTGCAAGCTTCAGGCTTAAAAATGTATATGCTTCAAACTAGTTGCTTTGTGAGCGTTTTTTGACGCCGACAAAGCATGCGATGTGAACGCGACATTAAAGCCATTTTTTTTGCCACCATATAGTCTGTTCTTATTTGTTTCTTGCCTTAAATGAACATTAATTTTCTCTTCTCTCTAAAATTTCACCTGCTCTTTTGTGAGCCAAATTTTTTTTCTTAAGTTATTCCGTGATTCACTAATGACTTCTCCATCAATATATTCTTCAGACGGATGCACCCCAGTTTTGACTTTGGCGAGCAGCAGACTTTTTGCTTTGATACATACTGTACACCCTGAATTGTGATTTCCTGAAGCAACATCACAATAATTTGCCTCAGGAAAAAGGTGCTTTATTGAACAAATAAAACCATTCCTTAAAGAAGAAAAACAAGTTTCACATCTGAAATATTGTTTATGTGTGTGTTGTTTGTTCGTGTATTTGTCACAAAGGTAAATATTGGTTAATTTAAAGTAAAGTTTTATCTGTTAAATCTGTAGGTTTGCCTTTGTTTAAATCAGAGATAGGTACACATCTATACTGATCTCTTCTCTCTGCAGTTAGTTTAAAAGCCTATTGATGTAAAGACAAAGCATATTACCATGCTGGTCCATTTGTGCGTAGCACAGTTGCCAAGTAGGCAGCTTTAATCTCCTGAGAGCAGAGTGAATGTACGTGTCCTGTCAAATCACAAAGACACGACACAACCGGAGCCTCTTTTGATCTCAGCCCAATTTTCTCAAAGTGCTTTCTGTCATTTCCACTTTCATGGCTGGGGTAAATATTTAATATGTGAATCAAGAAAGTACCTTGAGATTAGCTTGGACTTTCCACACAGTTCAACACATTTGATTTTGCAGGCTCAGGAAGCTGGTGAAACTGGATGGGGAGCCAAATACACAGCAGTCTTGGAAGAAAAGCTGTTGGAGACTGGAAAAGACCCAGGACTGAGCAGACGTTCCCCTTCCAGCAAGATAATAAACATACTGTACAACTACAATGGCATGCTTTAGATCAAAGTGTATTGATTTATTAGGATGGCCCAGTCAAAGTCCAGGCTAGAAAGACTTGAAATGGTTCTCGAAATTGTATGATTAAAGAAATACAAATCTAAAATTAAAT
The DNA here is from genome assembly GCA_963556495.2 of Valencia hispanica. Taxonomy (NCBI): domain Eukaryota; kingdom Metazoa; phylum Chordata; class Actinopteri; order Cyprinodontiformes; family Valenciidae; genus Valencia; species Valencia hispanica. The sequence goes on from OY747704.1 coordinate 30,871,030, forward strand.
GCGCATTGAAAATGTTTCTGCACATTATACCGAAACTTCATAACATGTGATTTATTCAACCCCTTTGAGGCAACCTGTCAGAAGGGCACTATCTAAGAAAAAGGAAATGTCTAATAGTAAAAAGTAGAAGTTTAATGGGGTGGGAGAAATTGCAACATAAATTCTTGAGTTTATTGCTACGCCTTGCTATGCTGATCATTTTAATTCATACTTAGTACTTCTGATAATATAAAATTCAAAAACTGCCCACTTTAATCTGCACTGCAGCTTTGGATCTGTGGGGAGCAGTTTTATGGAGCTGAGAGAAGCTTCTCAGCTACACTTTAATCTCTTTAATGAATTTAAGGTAGATGGCAGAAAAGTAGCAATAATGTTCAACTTAACTTAAAATACTGTAATACCATTTAAATGATTTTGTAATCATAAAAAAAAAAAACATGTAATTGTGTTCATCAGGAGGGTAAAAAGGGATCCAAACTAACCGGATTCTATTTGTAAAATAATTTCTGCCTATTGTTAAACTATGAAATAACTGAGATTAACCAAATTTTTTTGGGGAAAGCTGAGTTCCCTTTCACAAGCCACACCCAGGCCTGAATACTGCATGACCAGTTAATTAACGAAGTAAGTACAATAGAACCTATCTGCATTTAAAAGATGTCATAAAGCAACAACGCATTCCCCAATCCAAAGAAATTCAATCAGGTCAATCAAACAAGAATGAGTGCATCTGAGCATCACCTCAGACCTGGACACCATACTCAATGCATCTCGCAATCCGGGGGCTGATGGTGCACTGAAATCATTGAGGCTTTGGAGCATGTCACAGACCAGTGCAGCTATACCACTGATGCAAGCTTGCAGGTCAAGAAACAGCTTGTTCAGAGAGTTTGCCGACTTCTGATCACTTCAATTTGAAAAATGTTTGCTGATTTCAAAACTTTGGCTAAAGTGGCATTTGTAATTTTGTAATTCCAGTTGCTAGTATGGCGGATTCAGCCGCTTGAACAACATCAACCCTCCTGCCCCCCTGAAGAAGTCGTCTGTCCGAGGCAAAAGTCCAACACCTGATGACTAGTTTCTGCAGCAAACCCACTTGAGGCATTGGGTTACGCACAAGTGAATGTGCAATTCAGGTCAATGCAAACCAGAAGGAGGTTGTGAGACTGTGCGATCAGATCACAGTTGGTAAATTGTTAGTGTTTTATATGCTGTTCAGATTAAATATTAATGAAAATTAATGAAAAATTGAAAAACTACGGAACATGTCATTATCGTCTTTGATCCCATTGGTCAAAATAACGGACAGCAAAAAAGTCAAGTGGAACCTCTGGCTAAAGCAAACCTGCAGGTCACCGCCCACTGAGTGAGAACTGCTGGGTAAGGTGCCTCCACTGAACCCTCCAGTGTAGAACCTAAGGAACTGAAAGAAATGCAGAACCATCAACAACCCAGACTCCTGAAAGAAACAGTAAACTGGTAACATCCTTTAGCACAGCCTTGTATCCCACTAATATAAGCAGTTATAGTATGGGTTGTTCTAAACTGCTAAAGTTGCCTAAAACAGACAGTGTATCTCTAACTAGCTGACTAGCCTTCCATCACTCCCGGCATTGTATTTTACTTCAAAGAAGCTCACAGTTATTTGAAATCTTTTTTACTAAAAGGGGGAAATACTAATAATAATAACTTCACAGAACCACAAAAACTGAATGACTAATAAAATAAAGCAAATTGAGGATGTATAGTGGCCTAGTCAAAGTCTGGACTTTGACTTTGATCTGATTGAGATATTGTGACATGACCATGCTTGGAAACCCTACAATGAGGCTGAATTAAAAGTATTCTGCAAAGAAGAGTTGTGCTTCATGGCACAACCAAATATTAGGCTACGGGGGGGAAATTATCTGTTGAGATAGGCACAGGTTAGTTTAAATAGCTGTAATCTGTAATGGAAAAAAATGTTTCCTGCTTAGCAACACACAAAGATTAGTTTGCTTAAACTGAAATTCTGCATAATGCATTGCCACAGAAACACCCAATTTAAAGCCCTCTGATGTCAAAGGATCGCCTAAGAAGCTTTCATTTCCCCAATTCTTTAAGAGTTAAAGTTCATTTGCTGACATTTGCTGTTTGGGAAACACAACAGCCAAGAAAACACTTGAAAGAACCCTAGATTTCAAACAGAGTAGCGCTGTATAAACCATGTAGTTACCATAATAATGCATTAGCTTTCTGATCAACTGTAAGAAAATTCACAACAAATGTAGAAAACCTTTGTTAAAGATGAAGTGTTACATTTTGGTGTGGGTCAAGTTACCACATTAACCAAGCATTTCCTGTTAAAACGCTAAGTGTTGGGCAGCTGATGCTCGACAAAAGGGTGTAAGTATAACAGCATTCAAAGAGACTGTCAAAGTACAGATGTACAAAGGGAATATTTGTATAACAAAAGTGTGCATTAATGATTTATCTTTTGTATTTTTAAATGGGTCACCCCAAAATGAGATTTGTAATTATAGCACTGGGATAACTGGATTAAGTTGATTTTAGGGACATTCATTCATAAACAAAACATGAAGACTGACTAGGTTCTGTTCAGCTTAATTTTTAACAATGTTTCCCTTTTCTTAAATTCCTATCCCAAATCCACTTCTAATCTAAGAATGTCCAGCCTCAGATATGTGTAATCTCAACACCACTCATTCAAACAAACTTAGTGTCACTGCCAGTTTGTCATATTTTATACCTTACTTATGAACTTTGGGGAATTTAGAAGCATCCTGGCGCAACTGAGAGCACTGACATAAGATGCTGACTATTCAAAATTACAACACACAAATCTTTTTACAGAAATCAAAACATTCTAGGTTTGTGTGATAGACTTAAGTCCCTTTTTAACTATGCCATTAAGGCTGACTTGAATCTAAATGACCCTCTTTAGGCATAATCTGAAACATAAAACGAGCCCAGGTTTCATTAGAGAGCTTGTAGAGCATTTCCCAAAGTAAGTCTACACCTGCTCAGGGTGCATGAGTTTGATTATTTATAACCTTAGCCTTTATTAGGAAATTTAATCTGTGAGGTGTTGTGCAGGTTTTAAAAAGTAATTTAGCTTAAAAGCATTTAGTAAGTCAGATAAACTAGTTTACACTCTTATTTCCTAATTCACCACAGAACTGAATGAGGTTCAGGATTGAAACATGAAGGAATGTGTAACAGATTTCATTTTCACTGTAGTAATGAATGACGTAATTATGAGTCTGAATAATTTTGTGAGATGTTTAAAAGACTTGTTGGTTCTGCTCTTCTGCATTGCTTAATTTAAAAAACTTCCTGTCATTTTTTGCAGAAGGGCCTTTGGGTTCTATTGAGCCATTTCCTGCACAATGACAATAGTGTCTTACAGCTGTTAGGTTGCTGATTTGAATCCTGGGGACTTTCTGTGTGTACTTTGTATGTTCTCCCAGAACAGAGCAAGCGTGTTTTTCCCCCACAGTCATAAAACATGCCATTCTAATATGGCGTTAGGTATCAGTGTCTCCATTAAAATTAATCTTGATGTTTCTGTGTTAGCCCCCCAAGTTGTGAATATTTTCCTCATTGCTATTCTGAAGAAGTAATGTCTGCAGTATTTTGGTGTAATCATTAAATTACTGTAAAATTTCACTGCTGAACGAAAATAAATCAATATTTCACCAGAAACTGACACATTTCTTTAGGTCTTACACCTGTATTTAGCAGGCTGTAGAAAATAGCAGTGCTGCACAGACATATTATGACACATCTCAGATCTACAGTGATCTGTCAACACCTCAAGTTAACAATGACAATGAAACATCACAGAGAAAGGGCAATGGTCAGCAAATAATGATCTGAAGGAACTTTGTTTTTCATTTTAGTCCTGAATACTGTCATTCTAGTATTTTCTTATGGTTGTCCTGATCTGTTTAGCATCTGTTTTATTCGTCCTGGGTTTTTTCTTGCTTCCCTTGTACAGTTCATTTTTCCCTGTGTTCCTTTGTTGCAGGGTAAATTTCAACAGATTTTATACCAAACAAATTCAATGAATTTCAAAAGCAAGAACAGCGAATTATTAGATTAGATTAAGCTTTCAAACCAATGATTAATCTATGTATGAATGTTAAATCTACAGCGTAAGGCAACGTGAGTAGTCAACAAGACAGAGATCAGTCGGTTTTACTCTAAAACTGGAGGGTTCCTACAATCATAAACAGGGTATTTGGGTTTAAAAAGCCATTTTCCTTATTTGTTATTTCATATTTCCATCTTTGTTTGTCTTTTCTTAAATGGCTCCCGCTGCTTAATCCTCATGGTCAAGAAAAAAAACGCATAAACAGAAGCACAAGTCTTTTTGGACAAATGCATCTACTTCAGCTTTTATTTCCTCTGTTGAGTGAAGCCACAACTCTTAGTCTACTCAGACAGTGATAATAGCTGCCCTACTTACTCCAGCTGTTGCATTTTTGGAGCATTAAATCAAACATCTCCAACAAAACTTAGGGTTTTACTTTGATCGTCACTACGTCTGACAGAAAAACAAACTTTTCTCAGATTTCCCAGAAATAGTACAGCCAATTTACAAGTATATTCTAGCTAAATCATGCATGTCTAACTGCTTCATTACTTCTCCTTTTCTTAGGCACAGATAACACATGGTGTATTAGCTGTATCTAACGCCATAAAACACCATTACTGAAAGCTCATAACACAACAATGTTTTTGTCTCTGGGATTTTGTTTAGAGAAGAACTCTCTAAATAAATGTATAATAAATGTTGCTGAGATCATAAAATAGAATAATCTTCTATATTAGATGAGCCTTTCTGGAAACAGAATGAACAATGTGAATAGATCAAACTGATAACTCCCAAACAAACACCAAATACCTCAGATCTTTAAAAGAGTTTAAGAGCTCAGAATGCAGTACTGAAATAATTAAGGGGATGGAAGTGTTGAGAAACCTCCCTGTCAGCTGATCATGTATGCTGTTTCTAAAACATCTGAAGGAAACAGAGCAGCTCAGTCGGTATTCAGGTCAGACCTAAACAACCACAAAAAGAGACAACGGCAAGAGGACTGAAACCAAACAAGAGGTATGGTTCTATTTACCACTTTGATTTTACTTAGTCTGATTGTCTGATTAGTGGTCTTTGATTTTTGATCTACTTCATTTTAAATCACCCTTTTTAATGAAAATGTTTTGATCATGATGTATACAAAATGTCTCACAGAAATTTCATCTTTGTTCTGTAAGGAAAATGGGGAACTCTGCAGATTATGACACACTGGACAGTGGGGACTTTGACTATGGCAATGAATCAGATTACACATACATTGGTATAGGCAATAGCACTATACATGGAGACAAATCTGTCCAACCGAAACCAACTTGTCTAAAGGAAGGCATGTGTGTGTCTCTGACTGTAATCTATGTAGTAATTTTTCTGCTGGGCTTTTTTGGGAACATGCTGGTCATCTGGATCTCTGGCTTTAAGATGAGGAAGACGGTGAACACCACTTGGTACCTAAGCCTTGCCATCTCGGACTATCTTTTCTGTGCCTTCCTGCCTTTAAACATCACCAACATGGTGATGGAAGAGTGGATCTTTGGTCGCTTCATGTGCAAGTTTACATCTGCAGCGATGTTCATCAACATGTTCAGCAGTATCTTTCTCCTCGTCGTCATCAGCATGGATCGCTGTGTGTCTGTCGTGTTTCCAGTTTGGGCCCAGAACCACCGCTCTGTTCAGAAGGCATCAGCTGTGGTTGTTTTTGCTTGGCTTCTTGCCATTGGGATGAGCATTCCCTCTATGATCTTTCGGGATGTCCATGTTGGGGCTGATGGCAGGCAGACTTGCTTCAATAAATACCCTCCAAAAGAACAGAGTCACAAGATTGTTGCTTTGACCCGCTTTGTTGCAGGCTTTGTGGTTCCATTTATCGTGATTATCATCTGTTACTCCATCATAATCCTGAAACTTCAAAACAACAGGATGACAAAATCCTCCAAACCCTTCAAAGTAATGACGGCACTCATTGTTTCTTTTTTCGTCTGCTGGCTGCCCTACCACGTGTTTGTCCTTATGGAACTGAACCACCACAGCCATGACCACTACATTTTAATCACTGGACTCCACGTGGGTTCAATTTTAGCATCAGCAAACAGTTTCCTCAATCCATTGCTGTATGTCTTCATGGGAAACGACTTCAAGCAGAAGTTCAAGAGCTCTGTGCTCTCAAAGATGGAGAACGCATTGGCTGATGAAGGCCGCACTACCAGTCGGTATCTGTCCAGGTCTAGCTCCATGGACGGCAGAGCTTCCACGCACATTTAGAGCCGTGGACATGACCTTGAAAATGATAATTTGGTGGGTTCATATGCACCAAGAAATTGTGGTCTAGAAATGTGTATTGACAGTGTTTACATTTCCTGAAGCCCATCTTGTCACCGAAACCTTTTTTTTACTGCAAAAATAATCCTTTTAAATCATACAAAAATCTTTGTTTTAAGGGCTGAATCAGATCAGGGTTTATTGTGGAAGGTTTGCTAAAAACTGTTCTATTTTTAATGCAAATACAAACAACACACTTTAACCAGAGCCTGAACATTGTATATTTGTTATAAAACATGCTCTCAAGCATCACATCCACCAAATGTTTGTGAATTGTAAATAGTGAAAAAATTTACTGGCATTGCAAGGATCTTCGGTTTTCTTTTGTGCATTACATAAAAGTCGATATTGGACTCTGTTGAAATACTTTTCTTATTGGGTTGATTTGATTGTTCAGTTTACTATGTAACAGAACTGTAATGATAAGATCAATACTAATCAATGGTGCCTAAGTGGAAGATTATGGGGGGAAAAACATATGTATGTATAAAAGAAATGGGTGATGCTGTTTTAGGTGGACACAAACCATAAAAACCCCTACCATGAAGACTGCAGAAAATAACCCAGATGCAAATCTTTATAGTACAACAGACCAGTGGATGCCATAAATGCTCTGAACTAAAGTGGGGTTATTCCTCTCTGCACACTTTTTTGACCAGCTGTAAATAGTGAATATTAAAACAAGTTATGTAAGGGATGTGTATATGTAATTTGATGTATATGAGCTGTGAATGTCATTTGTTCAATAAAATACTGAATGTGTCCCTTTTGTTTCTCTGAAATCAGTTTCATGACTTATTTTATCTATTTATCTGTCTTTTAAATCTTTCTCATAATTAAAGTCATTATTAGAAATTATTAGAATATTATTTAAAAGTTCATAATGTTTATTACCTGCTTAAAGGTTGTTATTTTCAAAAGGTACTTTTAATTCAACCAATGAATCTCGTTGGAATGAATATTCATATTTACTGAGCATGACTGGGTGTTAATAAGTGTTGTTTATAAAAACTCCTGGTGGAGGTGAGATCAAGCAGGATGTGTTTACATAGGCAAGGGAGTTACACCACTGTGTTGTGTCTTGATATTGTTGCCCTCAGAGGAGCAATGTAGTTTTACAAGACTGTGGTGAAAATCCTATTTAAATTATATATTTTTTTGGCGGCGAGCGGGCCCTTTGAACATTTTGTGCCCAGGGGCCTCTGCTAACATAATCCGGCCCTGCATATACCTTTACTTTATAAAGTAAACAGGCTGCTTCCAAAGAAACTCAAAGTTGTAGACCTCCAAGACAGATCTTCTGTACTTTAGTTATGCAGGAAACTTTCCTCATACTTTCATATACAGCTAAATACTTGTGTATTTGCCCTTTTAAACATGCTGTCAAGCATCACATCCAGCAAATGTTTGCAATTTGCAAATAGTGGAAACAATTGTCAGCCATTAAAAACTCTTTGATTTTCTTTTCTGCAACATAGTGAAGTAAATATTAAGATTTGGTGGGACAGACTCCAGAAGTTTGGCAAGGAAATTACTTTCTTCAGTAGGCAGATTTGATTGCTCAGCTTATTATGCAACACACTTGAACTGTAACGATACGAACGACACCGAGCAACAGAGAGCAAATGCAAGATGATGGGAAATACATGATAAAATATATGGCACGTGCAATTTTAAATGCCAACAAGCCAATAAACCTCACTGTTATGGGAAAAGTGGTACAGTGGGATAACTTAAATCCCAGTACCATTACATTACATGACATCACCAACTTATGATGATGTTTTTTTTTGTTTGTTTTTTTACATTTTCTTGAGTCAGAATATCTCTGGTTTGATAAAAATGTAAATTAAATACATTTAATATTTAATCTGTGGTAAAACATGTCACCTCGCTTTAATTTGTCCGTTGATGCCTGTTGTTGCATTTAACATTTTTGTGATTACAGAAACATGGATGGATGGATGGATGGATGGATGGATACTCATGAGCAGATTAAAATGTGCCGGTTCAATCTTCAGCTGTAGTTTCAGATTAAAAGCATTAAATTTACCCAAGCTGTAAGTAGTAACTTTTTAGCTGCTGGTTTCAAGTCTCATTTCATGCAAAAGACCACAAACTCACACTTAGATTTGATTTCTTAGTAGAATGATTAAAAATGATTTGATTGTAAAAGGATCTGTGACATAAGCACAAATCATTCTGTGGTTCACTAAATGTTCCTGTGAAGTCAAAATTTGTTAGAATATGACAACTACCAAGGGCGTCTCCAGCCTTTAAGGAGTACCTAGGCTTAGACCAGACAAAATGATATTTTTGTTAAAAAAAGTAACATATATATATATATATATATATATATAAGTCTTAGAAATATTGCTAATAATCATATATCTTCTGGTTTGGCACTATTCAGTTTTCTGTGCATTCATTTGTACAGAGCGGCCTCGTTAGGAGAGGGGAGGGGCTGTGTGCCCATGGGAGCAACATACTGACATGGCAAGCCATGTATGGCAAGGCGTTAACATACGCCTTGGCGTTAATACCTTGATAAAGATGTTAATACACGCCTCATTTTTGATACTGATGGCTTGTCAGGTGACTGTAACCTGACACCGAGTCAAGTTAGCGCAGCAGCACTGAGCAGAATAGAGTACACCCGGCCCGTTGTGTGTGATTGATGGAGCAGTGATCCTGCAGCTGGTGAGTGAAACAACAGACTTAAAATATTCGAGGCAAAATTATTCTATGGGTTTTTGAACATCTATACCTCTAAGATTTAAACACACCCTTTATATTTTGCCAATAAATGTAAAGGCCACTGGTAAATACAAAAGATTTATGTCCTTAGAGTTCAAATAAAAAAACAGCACAACTTCACTGAATGTTTAATTCACTCCTTTATTTTGTGTTCTTACCTTACATTCAATTGATAGAAAATACATTCAGACATGACACCTGCTCTGAAAGTGCCAATTTGTCAATAAAAGCGAAAACCAATACAGTTTAAAGCATGTTTTGAAACAGAAACAGCCTCTCCCATTTGCTCATTGTAATACAAATATTTCTGAATTTTCATCATATACTATAAAAATATATTCATACTATACTGAAAATGGAAGCCAGCCAATGTCTTCTGGCTAAAGGTTAGCCACCAGTGTTTTTAAATTTAATTCTTGTTTATATTTATTTATGTGAATACATTTACTTATTTTCAAACATGTGGCTAAGAATCCAGAGTACCTTTAAAGATGTTTGACTGAAAACAAATTTTTCCCAACTATTTTCTTAGATAATCAAAAATAAAATTACTATCCGCTTTTGCAACTTTCATGAAAAACTAAATAAAACCCCCTATATCTACTGTATCAATACATGTTAATGTGATCTTGAACCTACAGGGTAACTGTAATAACTTAGGTGATCTTTGGGGAATGTGTTGCACAGTGTAGTGCTATTTGGATTTCCTTTTTTTTGCATCAAGTCCAGTGTTCAGAAGAAAAAAAAAATCCAAAAACATGTTTGTCATCTGGTACAAAGCACACCAGAAATAAATAAACACTGAGGACATTAATCAATGAAAACAAAAACTCCAGGTCTACTTTAAAAACAAGGTAAAGGTTCTTGAGGTTTTTTTAGAATGAAATAGAGTTAAGTCACAGAAATTTGGAAACATTATGTAATCTTTCTCTCAGATTAACAGATTGAGATTTCGAGAAATTCATTAAAAACTGTTTGTTACTGTAAGAGCAACGGAAAATAAGACATGTTGATTTTTCTTGAATAGTAATTTTGTTTTGTACAAAAAAGGCTTGTCTAATACAATTTGCAATATTGTTTTCTATAATTTGCTAAATGCTGCTGGAAACACATAATCCAGAAGTCGAGGAAGAGAAGCTTCACTGTGGTCACAGCTCTTGCATCTTCTTGGTATTAAGGCATGCGCAAATGCCTAAACAGCACATGTGCATAGGGCAGGGTACAAGTGGTTTAATACAGGGAAACACAAAAATTCCCCCCCAAAAAAGACATAATGTATAACTCTCACATAAGTTCAACAGGAAATAAAAAAGGGGATCAGAAACAATAAATATAGAAGCAGATGTCTCGCAATATCTTCAAACGAACTAATTAAAAAATACATCTTAAAAAAGTCCTGCAATCCAAAAGAATGTGGTGCACACTCAAGTCCGTTGACAGAGAAGTCCACTTAAAAGAGGGGAAAAGAAACTAAAAAAGATTCACATTTATCATCTTGGCATGTAGTCTGCAGGAACTCCTGACATGTTCCTTTTCTTCAAAGCAGCATCTACGGTCCTGATCAGTTTGTCAATGTTCACTCGCATATCCGGAGTATACGGGTCATACTCGAGCTTACGCAGTCCTGATCGTTTGAAGTTTCCGTCCTTTTGGCCCTCAACACAGAGCAGCCGGTCTTCTGCGACTTGCAAGCCCAGAAACTGGACCATCCCCTTGAGCTGGGAGAAAAGGTCCCTCTTCAGATCCTCAAAGTGGACCACGTGGACATTCTTCCCATAAGTCAGCCAATCCAAGGTGTGAGAAGCCCACCAAGGGGCGTAGTTCTTGACAAACTCGGGCCACTCTGCAAGACAAAATAAATAAATGAGGTGTGACTGTCAGTGTACCCTTTGCAGCAGATAATATTACATTTAAACAAGATGCTGCTGTGACAAACCATTACATTTCTTCATTGATACATTTTTTAAAATAACTATTAAAAGTGAAAAAACATTCTTCATAAAAAATTTTTTATATCAAACAAAATTACGTTTATTGTAGAGGTGGGTCTCAACAAATCAGTTGATTTATTTCTGATTTTCAATTAAAAAAGTGAACTTCTTACACTGCCTGTCTTCAACATGTAGTGTATGCATGATTTATATGATTTGACGAGTATAGCTCACACCTGAAACCCAAAATTCAGTTTCTAGGAAAATTAGAATTTTACATAAGACCAATGAATCCATATTTGTAGAAATGTTTTAGTTTAAAAAAAAAACAAATTCTGGATTTTCATTAAGCCATAATTGTCAAAACTGAAGAAATAAGCAATTAATGTGTATATAATGGATGTATTTAATATGGTTTTTCTTTTTGAATTAACCCTCCGGTGCATCACAGTAGCGATCACAGTAGTGGACAGCAATTTCTAGAAGAGCCCTAGAGCTAAAAATAATATGATATACAGTAACATCTAAGTATTACCTTGTCTAGTTTAAAAAAATACATTTTAAATAAGTAGTAATTGGGAATTAATCATTTGTCCACTGAAGTGGACGCCATGCGTCATCAAGTGTGTTTATTATTCCAGTTATATAATTGTTTGATCTCATCTTGTGACTGCTGTGGCTATAAAACCAGTGTATTTTTACTATATTGTATAAAGTATTTATTTAAAAATAGTGTTCTGCATATTACAGTACTTGCAGATGTAATGCTCTTAACTGTGTCATATTTTGGAGACTTGAGTGCACCACAGAATAGGGAAAACTATAGAACAGTCCAGCATATTCCTTTCGGCTCCATTGATGATTATAGTAACAACATTGATAATGCGTGGCTTCCAGAGAACAGTAGAGGCATAGGACATAAGGATGATGAAGGAAATGTAGTCATTCAAAATCCAAACAGCTAGGAGGATTAAGGCCAAGATACAGAGGTCAGCTCGATAAGGGAGCTATGGAAGATGAGCAGATTGTACACATCTTCCATAGGTCCCTCATCAAGGAATGGAAGATGTGGAAATGTGCACATGTACCAGGCCACACTCTGGCATGCAGAAATGTCTGAAAAATCAAATAAATAATGGCTTTGATGGAAACTTAGCTCATTTTCTTTCTTTACTTTCTGGAAAGTAAATGTCGAGTGAAGAGATCCAGTAAACCATTTTCCCAAAGATCTCACTGATGACATAGTTCAGCATACCAATTATTATGCTTATTAGAATGGGAGAGAAAGTCTGGCCTTAACAACAGAAGAAATGCAATTGTATTTAGTGAAAAACTTGGTCTTAAGACACATTTGTTATCCTATGACACAATCATACTAGTCTAGTGAGAATGGCCTCCGTCTCATATTAATTGCAAACAGAATGTCTGTGAACAGATGTAGACTAATACATTTGTTGTTATTGATGAAAAGATGCAACACTAGTGTAATTACATAGTAATGTAATTGCCAGTCCTACACCCAAGGAGAATAATGGAATCCCAAAATATTGTTCTTCAAAGTGGATATATTTAAAACATGGAGCATATGCAAAAGCTTCACAGTTGTGAGCACTCTATGTTTTAAAAAAAAATCCAGGCTATAAAAATAAGCCATACCTCTCATAACCGTGCATGGATTTATCATAGAACATGGTTTTATATTAAGTTCACACTGTTTTATACTGAGTGCTCAGACGCATGCAGTCCATTGGAATGGACACATTTGTAACTCCACAAGTCAAGCCACTCTCTCGATATGATCCACCATTGTTTAAAACATCCGGGAACAGAGGAAGCCCTGCCCACGCGCTCTTTTTTTGTTCAGCAAGTGGTGGGCTTTGCAAGCTTCAGGCTTAAAAATGTATATGCCTCAAAGTATTTGCTTTGTGAGCGTTTTTTGATGGAGACAAAGCATGCGGTGTGAAAAAATTCTAACATTAGTGTTTTAATTCTTATGATGGAATGAAAAAAACTAAAGGAAATTTGTTTAACTCAGGCTTTCATAATTCATGCATCAGAGGGTTTAAATTACTGAAATAAATAAATTCTTTACTAACCTTCTAATTTCCTGAGGGGCAACTGTAAACATAGCCGGACACTAATAAATTTAAAATGATATATTTTTTGTTCCTTTTAAACTTTTTCTCTGTTTTTGGCTTTCCACAGTTATGTTATCAGATTGTAGCCTTTACTTAACCTGGATGAGCGGAAGTGTGTTTGTGAGATCTGAGTGAAAGGGGAAATGAGGAGGTTAGGGCAAGATGCTGTGGTTTAGCCCTTCAGCTCTGGTGCAATTTTGGGCAGGGTGTGTTAAGTAATTACTGAAGACTCAAAAATACATTTTAGTTATCAGTCATATCGCAGCTGAACTTTACTGAAAATCCTCTTCTTGCAACTTTTACTGAGCAGCAATAGACCGGCCCATAAAAGCAGCAGCTTGCAGGAGCTGCGCCGCATCAGAGTGAATCGCTGCTGCTGAGAGGTTAACATTAAAGTTTTGAAGCCTGCTGAGTTTGAAGAGCAGTCCCAGAAACCAATGACTGGGTAACTTTAATAGTGCAGAAGGAGACCAGGGTAAAATTTCTTGTCAAACTATGAAAAGGATGACCAAGCATTAATTGAATGGTGATAAATTTACTTTACTTTTCTTTGAGGTGAAAATAAGAACTAAAATGAAACCAAGGGGACAATTTGGGTAATCAGCAAATTTGTAGATTTTTGTTTGTTTAGCACTATTCAGTTAGATTTACAATAATAAACAAACCTATCAGTTTTAGAAAGAAAAAAAGTCTCTATTTTAGGTCCTTGATGAGATCCTTGAGCTTGCCTTGTGAAATTTTGGTCAGATGGCTGAAGACGAAGTCCAGCTGATGTTCAAACATGAATAAGACAAGAGGGTGAAAGAGAGCTGTTCTGGTTTGAGGGTATGGAACTGTAATAAGGAAAATCATATTCATTCAGAAACAATCAAGATTTTGCCCATTTGTTCCCAAACTGTTGCAGGATTATGTTGAGCTACACATTGTAAGCTTTCATAAACCTTCCTTTCATGAAGAGATTAACCCTACAGGTTGCGGTTACTTGTGGTATGAAAGGATGAAAGCACTTCAGTTTGCAGTCACAGGAAGTCTCAGAAAAGAGCAGCTGAAGAGAGCTACTGCATAAAGTATCAAGATAATTTATGAGGTCATTCTTTTCTTCTGTGTGCGCTGAACGTCTCCTCTTCCTAGCTTCAGCCTCAAGGAGCACTTCTTTAGCATTCTCAAACCATGGCCTTCATACACTTCTTTTAATCTAATGTTAAAAAGAAACTATCAGTCTCTCTATCGATATCATAGTCAAAATCAAAGCAGACAATTTGATTGTAATCAGAAAGCCAGTTTGGTCAAAAACGAAACACATTGATGAAGAGGACAAATTGGACAAGATCTGAGCCTGCTTCTGAGCATTGTATATGTCTGATAACCTAATGTTACAGTAGGAACCCTTTAAAGTTTAGATATGAGAGAGTAACTTAGGAACCACAGGACCAAACTGTTTTTGTTCTCCTTTTTCATTGAGTTTTCCTTTTTCAAGAAAACCCGGAGCTTAAAATACAGAGAGACAAAAACAAAACAAAAAACGGAACTTTTCCTTTGAATATCCTTTTCTCCAACTCATTCTCAGACTTCCTTCATACACTTATACTGCCTTGCAAAACCCCCTACTCCTTGAAAAAAAGTTCAATGTATTTTATTGGAACTTTATTTGACAGACCGACACAAAATAGATGTCAAGTGGAACGAAAATGATACGTTGTCATAATTTTTGACAGCTGAAATTCTAAAAATTGTGCTAGGGATTTGTATTCAGCTCATCTGAGTCAATATTTGTGGAACCAACTTTCTCTGCGATAATAGCTGTAATGCTACGTTCACACTGCCCAAAAGGTCAACGCCTAGAAGAGATTACATGTTAACTCTATGGTTGATGCCGTCAGAAGGCCGCCAGAGTCTCTGCGATGCTTTATGTGCTTTGGCTGCGGCAATTTTTGACTTTTGCTGCTTTCCAAGCTTCAAAGCAACAAAAGCCAGCAACGCAGAAGTTGAGCTAGCTGAGCTTATGGCCTTGTCCCCTGAGCGTCAACCAATCAGAGCATCTCACTTTTTTAAAGAAGAGCTAAAAGCAATACTAATCCATACGCAGCTCCTGGAGCAAATGGTTAATTAAACTCTCCAAACTCAGAACTCCTCTCAAGAATGGGGTGTATCCACAAACTGCGCTGATGCGCCCGACGATGACATTATCTAGCTTTATTTACCAAATAAAGCCAAGCCACTCTCTCAATATGATCCGCCATTGTTTAAAACAACCGGGAACAGAGGAAGCTCCGCCCACGCGCTCTTTTTTTTTTTTGCTCAGCAAGTGGCAGTCCCTTTGTGAGCATTTTTTGACGGAGACAAAGTGTGCGATTTGAACGAGGCATAAGTCTTTACCAGCTCTGCACTCCTGGAGAATCGGCTGCCACCCAGTGTTTCACAATGGGGAAGGTATGTTCAGGGTGAACACACAAATATATTATATATATTATACATAATATAGATAAATATCGGTTATCGGCCATAACAGCAGTATTAATAGCCGACATCGATATCAGCCCAAATTTTCACATTGCTTCACCCCTAGTTCAAAATGTAGGGGAAATGTTCCATTGTACTTTATTTAGGGGCAGAAGGGTAAAGGGAAGTAAAATGCAGCTATACTCTAGGCCTTTATTTGAAAAATAAAAGTTTTAAGCTATGTAAAATTGTGTTGTTTCAGCAAATGTGAAAATAGTCCAAGATCATCAATGCTTTTGCAGGGCATTGTATGATGAGGTGAGTAGTGGACAGTCCAAATTAGGCTACTTACATAAATAAGTTAAATATCCAAAAAGGGGAAATAACTTTCTTAGACATGGCTTTCGAATTACAATGCTCCCTACCCCAAAGTTGACTTTATGAGGCCAATTTGAAGTGGATCAATGTCTGTAACTTCATCTGAACTCCACAGTGAGTGTATCAAAATCATACACAGCTCTCTCCACAGTCTCATGCTGACTGTCTGACTGGAGTCATTCTCTCTATTTGAAGTGGCAGCTGTCAAAAAAACAACAACTTTCTGTGTATCAATGTCACTGCATGATTTGCCCAACAAAAAAAGGAGAAAACGCTCATAGGGAATGGCAGGTCAAATGTGCTGATGCTCTGACAAAGAGAGACAACTGCTGAGTAGGCAACTCTCCAGTCTCTGGAAAATCAATTGAACCTCACAAAAAGCTAAAGAAACGGCACGAGTGAGACAAAACCAGCTGTCATGGTTACGGAAATGCAGTAATGTAGGTGAATGTGGAGAGAAGAACATCACCCAATATTTATGAAATGTCTGCTGGATATATATCAAAGCAATCCAAGATTAATTTAATTTGCAAATTTGTGTCGTGATTAACGAGGAGGGGTTTAATTTTATTCAACTGTGTTGACAGATTATTATGCTGTTGCACAATGCACAGAGACTCATGGAGTTAAGGCAAAACAATCACATACCAGACAGAGAGGGTTTTCAGCAGGGTTCCTTCCTCCAATGTAGTATGAATCCAGCTTTCCATCGTCTTCCAAAAGGTATTTAATCCCAAGTTGTCAAGATTCAGCCATAAACATCAGAGTTTTGAATGCAAGTGTATGTGATAAGCCTACACAAAGTAATGCTAAATTATGAAGCACAAGGATAGATTTTTTTTCCTCTAAACTTCAGTCAGACTGTCCAGAGCAGTTCTTCAGCATCCAAGTATGGCCTCAGATTTTCAATTGGATTTAGTGTGGACTTTGACAGGGGCATTATAAACAAACAAAGTGATAAGGACATTATAGTGAGAGATATTAATATTAAAGTTGACACTGAAAGTGATAGCCTAAATGTAGCCTTTAATGCTATCTTGGATTTTAAATTGTATATGGTTTGATCTAAACCAAGGGTGTCAAACTCCAGTCCAGCTCCATCTATTCTCTCATCGACTTCCCTGTCCCACCAGAAGAAAAGCACATCATCATGTTGCAATCACTATATTTTGTACTTGGAAGGATTTGTTCAGTGATGTACTATGTATGTTTTTCCACACATAGTATTGTGGATGTTGGCAAAAAAATTGCCATTTGTCTGCTAGTTTTTACTTGAAACAAATTCATTGTCAGTCTACTTCACAGTAATGCACAACTTTTTGCTTGTTTAACGCATAAAATACCCGGAAGTTTCTGGGGTAATGTAAAATATTTTGAAAAAGTTAAAATGGTATCTCGCCCATTGCTGGAGATAGGCACCAGGCCCACCCAATGCTGCACAGGATAGAAGGTGTAGATGACAGACGGACGGACAGGATGGATGGAGTTCAAGTGGTAGAATTAACTTTTCAAGGCACCGTAAATAATACGAGGGTGCAGAATATAGGATGTCTGATACACATTAAATATGTAGTGCTTCATATTGACTCATGCCTTAAACAGGCTGTGCTTTGGCGAAGGCAGCATTATTTATGAAAGCTGGCATGTGTGCAGGACTTTGTCGAAATGCTCAGTGTGTGTTTATGAATGACCAGAGACAGCAAGAAGAGAGTCTTCTCATTGTGATGGAACTGCTTTGTGAAACAGAATATTGTTTTCAAATGCATGTGGCTAATTAATGGTGGAAAGTTACAGGATTGCATTTCTGTTTTGTCAAAAAAAATTCTTTTTAAAAAATCAGCAAGTTTTTTTTAAAGGGATGATTCAAGTACTTTGGGAGTCACTGCAGTTCACTTGTCTGTAAAATCATCATGCAGAGTCACCAGACAAGTTTCCCTGTAGGACAATTTATCCATCTTTTATAGTTAGTCTTTTATCTGTTCAGTAAATGTTAAGCAACACATTTGATCAGTTTAAATAAGGAAAGAAAGTTCAGATACAAACATTTTCTCAGGCTCACAAATTAGTAAATTCCAGTAAATTAATACTTAATCACCCTAAGAAATTTGAGTCATTTTCAGTTCCAGTTCTGTTATTGACATGGGAACATAAGTGAGCTGATACAGCAAGATCTCAGTAGGATGTTAATGCCACATGTTTCACCTTTCAGGGATTCTAAAAGGTTCCGTTTTAGCAATAGAGTTTCCACTGAATACGCAATACGTAACAGCGTTGAAATTAAATCTGAGAGTCTATAAAATATGAATGATGATGAATCGATGACAAAACACTGAATCATTAAAGGAGTGGCTGGATGGTTCATTGTTTCATTTCTCTAAAAGGTGTAAATCACGTGCTTGTTTTAGCAACAACTTTAGTTTAAAAAAAACCTTTGGCTTGGGTTTGAACCACATTTCCCTAATTTCCTTACCATCCTGCGTCACCATGAATCAGAATTTGACTTTGTTGCTATTTAGCAATTGTTTTGGATTTTTTTAAAACAAAGGTCAAACCTGCATCTCCACATGTATCCATCAATCCATCGTGCAAATAACAAATGACAATGTGAAGCACAGATTTCAGCAGCGCACCTTTTCCTCTCCAGTGGGCCTGCGAGGCAAACCCAACATGCCCACCATATTTGCGGTTAAATTCGGCCATCAGGGCTTTGTAGGGGTTTCGGATCATGAGGATGCTTGAATCAAAGGCTTCGATTTCCTTCCGGCCGCTCTCGTGCGTCTTAATGCAGATCGTCCTTCCACTCCGCCAGTGATCACGCTCCCCTTTAAAGCCTGTGAAACAATGCCATCCCAAAACAAAATGTATTTAACAACCCAACGTAAAGCTTTGACTTACATTATCCCCTGCTGAGGCGTACCTTTGTTATAAAGTGAACCATCAAAGTAATAGCTGCCCGTGTAGAAGCCAGTGGCGAGCTCTATGAGGTGGCGAGCCCAGGTGTTTCCGGCTCCTGGGAAACTGGCGAGCGCCACCAGCTGCTTAGTGCGAGCAGAAAGGAAGTGTCGGTCCATGCAGCGGTTATCTGAAAGCAAGCAGTAAACAAGATACATTAATCATTAAAAACACTAATACATTATCTAGATTTTCTAACAGATATAAGTTAAAATAGATTCTAAACGTCACAAAATTACTGCTCATTAACTATTGAAAAACATTGCTACACTGAAACTATGATGGTTGTGAAAATAATGACACTGTTATAAAGATGGTCAAAGTGATGATATTTTTCATTTATGTGTGGGTGCCTTATAATGCTAAGTGATGTTTCTGTGTAATCAAATGTGAGTTACAATGGTTGATGGAGTTAAAACAGGGGCTCAAGCAGGAGATCATCTCGTCAAAACTTCACGTTTAAGTTCAGCTTCTTTTTTCTGCCCTCACAACATTTAATATTCTGCTTTGTTTACTGAGCTGCATTTCTGCTTATCCAAGCCACAGCTGTCTGCTGCCTTAGAAAAAACGCTGTCCACAACAATACAGACAACTCGCAGACAAATACTGCTGGGTAAGGAAATACAAGAAACCGGTTTACAAAGGCTTCCCTATCCTTCTATCGGGTTTTACAAAAAACATGGACCAGTCAGGCAAATTGTTGCAATTAAGCAGGATATTACATATTAATATTTTATTATTTCATTGTTAATTTATTTTTAAACAAATATTGGGTTTTACCTTCAATAATGTTTTTAATTGTCTTTGGGATCCACTACCTCAAATCTGATTTATTATTAAGCTTACATTTCTTCCTGTTCAGTTAAATGGTTAATGGGACTGAAATTATTCTCTTTTGATCAGCTAATTCTCCACAGGCACTCTTTTAAGGAAACCTAATCTGATGCCCTTTGCATTAAGACATTACAAGCCTTTACCTAATGGGATATTTTTGGCAAAGGTCTTTAAAAAGAGTTTATCAACCAATTTTACGGTCAAGTTTTAAATTACACTTGTCTAAACAGTAATGCATGAAAAATATCGCCCGGGTTATTTTGATTCTCAGTACTTTGTTCGACCGAGTTGATCACAAAATACTGACTGATATTTTAGAAAAAAGGGTAGCATTGCATTTGTACATTTTACTGTGCAAAATGTAGGACAATTTTGTGTCATTTGGGAATTCTTAATCTGAGCGAATAAAGATCAAGTGGGGGTTCTTCAGGGCTCAATTCTTTGACCTCTTTTAATCAATATCTACGTTACCCCTTTGCTCAGATGATCGAGTTCTAACTGATCCAATGCTGTCCAAACATACCTTTAACTTCATTTTTCTGTGACACCAATTGGCCACAGTCTATCAGAGTCTCTGGGTAAATGTTTCCATAAAATTCATCAATAGATGGATCAGAATTTCTTCCATCGTATGGAAGAAGATACAGAACTTCTTTTTGTTTTGGTCCCAAAAAGGTAAGATTAGAGACTCAATGGACTCAATGTACACATAAAGATCATATCTTTCTTTTGATTATTATTATTTTTTTTTTTAAAGTAATTTTAGTTTTCATTTAGCATTTTAATGTTTCTTTTGCTTTATGTAATTCTCAAATTTTACTGCTGAAGAAGATTTTTTTTTTAAGTGTATATGTACAGATAAAAGCTACTTGTTATGACTCATAGATCATTGAGGGATAAGATAGAAACTTTGTAACATACTAACAACCAATAACAAAGCAATGAGTCAGTGCATGTTTACCCTCAAGCACTGCACAAAGTAAAAGGTCATAAATCTATTACTGGGTATCATAAGTCACTTCTTGTACATTTTTCTGTATCTGTATTTGCAGTATTAAAGACATCTTGTTTAATAATTGGAAGTTTTGAGATCTTTGCTGTAATGGCCTTGATTCAAATTGGTTTAATACAAGACACCAAAGAAAACAGAATTGTAACCTATTTCATGTCTGCCATTTAACTATTCGCTTTTTCCCTTTATTCATTGTTTTACAACTACACAGAAATTTGTTTTTCATCTTTATATCTTCTTTTGAATCTTAGTGAGATATGCACAAGGTCATAATTGAGTGTTTCAGAGGAAAAAGTCCTTCTGAGAACACAATTTTTGTCATGTACTGCCATTTATCAGTGCCTTAGTGGGTGTAGGGATACTAATAAATGTGACAACAGATAGATAAGAAAATATGCCAGAAAGCCAGATCTGAGAAGGCCTCTTATTTAACCCTGAGCAGAAATAAAATGTGTTTGTGTAAAAAAGGATTTATTTTACACAAACACATAGTGTTTTGCAAAAGTATTCAAAATTAATAAGAATAAGATTTTCTTTACAAAAAAATTAAAAAAGGTCAAGCTTATTAAGATCAGATGTATAGTGTTTGGAAATAGTAATTTTTGAGTCTTGCTACAGATTCTTAGTTGAATTTAGGTTTGAACCTTACTTCAGACAATTTAACACATGAATATGTTTGATCTAAACTATTTAATTGTAGCTCTGGGTTTAGGGTTGCTGTCCTACTGGAAGGTGGATCTCCACAGTCATTATCTACCTTGATAGCAACTCTGACGCTTCTCTATGTGTACAAAGGAAACGTACACTCACGATATGATGCTGTCACTAGCATGTTTCACAGTGGGGGTTGGTGTGCTCAGGGTGACATGCAAAGTTAGTTTTCCACCACACAGTGGCTTGCCCCTTTATTTTGATCTATTCTGATCAAAAGACCTTCCTCCACATGTTTCCTGTGTCCCTTCATGGGGTGTGACAATTACTCTCTTCTTGTCACTCTTCCAGAAAGGCTAGATTTTTGGGGTGATTTGTGAACTGCATGACAAACAGTTGTTGTGACAGCATATTCTCACATGAGCTGCAAGCCTCTGCAGGTCCTCCAGAGTCACTATTTCCCTCTGAGGTGTTGCATTCCAACCTTAGCTGTTAATTTTAGGTGGACGGTTATGTTTGTCACTGCTATGATCTGTCCATTAGTAGGACTATGGATTTATCGGTGCTTTTTGAGACGTTCAAAGATTTACTAATTACTTGACTTCTGCAAGCATTTAACTGGACTGGATCTTTAAGGGTATTATAATGAGATGGGGGGGGGTGTGTGAATACAAATGCATGACACGCGTTCTGAGATTCTTACTTGCAAAAAATGATAAATCATGTCTTATTTTCCTTGTAACATGACAAAATGTATGAATACACTTAAAGTAATCATACACTAATCTTTTACAAACTCAAATTTTGATTTAAGTCGAAAAATAGTTACATGCATTTAAAATAAGATATTGCTTAATACTGCATGCATTATGTTTTTCTAATATCAACTGTTCAATAAAAGTACATAGAGTTAAAACTAGACACAGGATGTGGCTAACACCTTTTCTTCCCCGACAAGCCTCTGTTCTCATCTTTGCACTACAAACTGCTAGTGACTGTGCAGTCAAGAGACACCGAACTCTACCTTGAACCTGTGTCTGGTACACCACAAAGAATTTGTCATTTCCACAGCTCTCAAACTCCTCTCCAGGGCAACGATAGAGACACATGTCCTCGTCCTCCAGCTCATGAAGGGAGAAGAGCGGAGTCGGGAAGCCACAGTAGCATCGCTCTCCAGCCAGAGCTGCCAGCGATTTCTCCTGAGGTACAACAAACAGCATTATGACAGTGAGGACAGGCCCACTCAGTGCACGACCACACACACACAGAGACATACACAGACATAAGCGGTGCCCACTCACCCTCTCTGTGCACATGTCTACACACTTGTCCACAGACATGTTTTGGATGACAGCACTGAAGGGAAGAGCCGCTGTGACATTGTCTGGCCGGTGAAAACAGCCCTTAAAAATGGCACTGCCATCTGAAGAAGACAAAAACAAACCAGGGTGTTACTCACTACCAGAGGACAAAAACACACAGTGGTAAGTCTAGTTTTCTGGCTGTTGAGCACAGCTTCCATCAAAAATGCTCCCAGCCACTGACCCCTGATGATGAGATCCCAATGGGACTCTCTGCCAAGCCGCCGAGGCCCCAACCTGGCAGCAGACAGAAGCACTAACAGTGCTTACAACCCTGCTGTGTGATGATTACCTTTTTTTGCAGACCCTCCCTTGGAGATGATGGATCATCAAAACAGTGAAGAGTTGTTTCTTTCATGTCCTTTTGAGATCATGTTTTGCAATTTGAGTAAAATGACAGCATGCCACTTAGAATTCAAGCTTAAAAAACTCCTTGATTATTCATTCATTCATAATAATGAAAAGGTGAGGTAAAGATAAAGGCTCAATTTTTATGACTGAAATGTTCATTTTAAATGATTAATTATCACTCTTGTTATAGTACTTGTGCTTAAAGTTCTGACCAGAAGTTTATGTAACGATTCTATGTTGTTTTTGGGTTTTGTTTGGGCTTTAGATTATTTTGTTCCCATCTTAAGTGTTCCTTTTGTGCTTTTGCTTTGATATTTCTTTATTTAAGTCTTGTCATCTGAAATAATTTCTCTGTATTTGTTTTTGTTTATCATTAAGCATTTTTGAATTCTTATTTAAGTTTCTTTCTGCTTAGTGTTTTACGTGTCCTTCCTTTTGTTCTCTTAATTTGTTTCCCTCCTGCAGCTCCACTTCATGTCCCAGGTGACAATCTTCCCCTGCCAGCTCTCTCTCACACACCTGCATCCGGTTGTCCTTAATTATCTCCTCTGGTTTCTGTACTGTTTTCCACTCCTCCCCAGTATGTTTAAGCTCTCTGATCATCTCACTTCTCTGCTGGATTCTCCATCTATTCATCTACTTTCTTCCCTGTGTATCTCCCAGAGCTAAGTTGTAACTTTGTAATTTAATTTATTATTAAATCACTAATCTACTACACCTGTCTGCGTTTAGGTCCTACTCCTTAACACCAATATCAGTTTACATACACTCATCATCTGCATCAAAGTCCTTTTAATGGAACTGAGTGCACAAATATAAATTTACAATGTACTTCCTCCCCAAAGGTTAAAACTTTTACATACACCCCCACTGATATTGGACACATATGGGACAATAAAGCATGTTTCTATTCTATTCATCCCCGGCAACCAGTCAATTTAAATGAATCATACCATTTCTGATAAGAACTGTGATCACATGACCAATCAGAATCCTACTACGACCTTACTAATGGCTCTATTTTAAGCGTATGTAAACTTCTGCACTCACTGTTGTTCTAGCACGATTGCAGTCAGAAGATTCTTAGATTTCAAAATAGGGGTAATTCTGTTATCTATTTCGAACTTAACAGAGAAGATAGCTTTTTTTCCCTGCAGCATACTTCTACATTTTTAAAGAACAGATTAGTTTTCTTGTCTTTAAAAAAAAGAAGCTGCAAATACTATCACACGAACAAGCCTGATGAACTGTTCTACACTTTTGTTTACTGCTAAAATAACTAGACAAGGTATTGTTCCTTTACAAAAGAAAACACCCAATGTTAATTAGGTAAAGGTTAGACTCCTTCTGGTTTACTTTTTCTGTTTTTTGCAATGTCTAACGTTTTATTTTCTCTTTTAATGATTGCTTTTAATTTCATTGCATTATATAAACAATGCATGCTTCATTTGTGAAGTAAAAGATCACCCCGCCTAACCACTGTCAAAAATGTCCACCCATGTGAAGGCTATAGCTTGCATGTGGCTAAAACCTAAACAGCCACAAAGAGGACCTTCCACTCGTTCATGTTTCCTCATTTATGCCTGGAACAAGCCTCACATGATGCAAATGAGGGCTAGAGGTAAAAACACGAGCATGAACAGCTTGCACAGCACTTTGGTGAAAGGCAAACACGGGGGGAAAAAAAAGCAGAAATGAAAATAAACAAGCAGAGAACAAGATCAGATGAGCTTTAAATTGAAGGTAAGAGGTTATTAGATTTGCGAACTGTGAAACCGAATGTTCATTTGCAAGATGAAAAAAACTAAAGAGAGGAAGCAGGATGTGCAAAGTTAACCTAAGAAACAATCTCAACCAATAAATAATTAAACAAATCCTAATTTTAGATTTAGCTTAATTCAAATTACATTTTATTACCCATTTTAAACTTTGACAGCTGGTTAGTGTAATGCATTTTTCTCTAACAGTTATTTTCTTGCTACATTGCAGTGTTCCAGCGGCAGGCAGCGAGTGTTTAACATGCAGAGCACGGCTGGCTTCATAGCTAGAACAGTTCTCTCGGGGAAAGAGGGAAAAAACAGAGTAGCCAGGTCCCAACTGTGGCAATAACCCAAAAATACAACAAATCTTTCTACCTCTAAAGTAGACATGGATGCTAGATATCTGTATGGCATCATCTGCTTCTCTGACAAGTAAAAAAAATAAATAATAATAATTAAATAAACAACAATTTAGCAAGAACCTTTATGTAATTTAAAGAAAAATAGCAATGTGTTTTAGAGCCATAAAACCTAAAAATCTTAAATAAGCTACAATCAGTAAAATAAAAAAAAACACTTTTTCAGAAGCATAAAGAGACATTTGAGCTACTTATACTATAACAGTAAGGCGCTTGCATATATTAGTGAAGATGTAGGTTTGTAGCAGCACGACCGGAAATATCTCACAGCAATCTAAGAAAATAATTTCTTGACAAAAACATCACAATTTTAGCTGAAATTTATTGAATGGGTGTTTTTATTTTTATTATTCAATTATTATTATTATATTCAAACCAAGGAAAAAAACATTCTTAAACCAATTATTTAGCTGTTACTGCAAACCTGCCTGTGGCAGATGATTACAGAAAGCTAACCTATAACAGAATATATACAGTCCCTCAACTACAGGCTACCAGTCTAGTAAATCTGTTAAAAGTTACAGATGAACTAGGAAACTCTGAAAACTACATCCATCCAGCTAAATGTTAACTGACTCACCATCAACCACAGACAGAGTAAGGGGAGGCATCAGGTAGAGGACTTAACTCACTCGGCGATCTTTTGTTTCTTTGGATTGTACAACTTGAAAAACCTACGGAATATTTGCTATCAAAAACGTATATCTTATTTTCTCATTTTCTCATCCACATCATGTAGGGGGGACAGGTGACCGCTTTGATTTATTAGTTGTATTTTATTTCAGCCAAGTGTTTCACGTGAAGTTAGGATAAAAATTTATTTTGCAGCTGTGGTCTTGGTCTTGAGAAAAAATAAATCATGCATATGAGATCAGGATCAAGACTTTATAAAAGGGGTCTGAAGACTAAGACTAAGACCAGTTTTGAGTACTCTTGACTCGATTGTTTGGAGAAATGGGAGTGGTGCACTGGTGTAGATCAGAGTAATAATGCTGGTCAGATCAAGTCTAAGTCAAAAGCTACAACACCTTTTATGTGTCAAACTACAGCTTTTGTCACAAGCGGGGATTTATAACTGTGGTACATTATAGGCAGAATTAGCACTTTTAAATCCCTCTGTAGGGGGGCAGTTTGCTAGATCTCCAAGCTGCTGCACAAGACAACATACTCCTGACTTCTTCCTCCTCACTGGATAACTTATTGTATAAGTCTTCACTTTAAGAACTCAAATTGAATTTGAAGGTTTTGAATCACTGATGTTGTCTTGGGTGTACAGTGTTATCCATCAATACCTGAGTTTGGAGTTCCAAGCGTATAACTTCTATTCTATTTGGCTTTTGACTGCGTTTTCTGCTGCCTTGTGTTTATTTTTATTTCCTCACTTCCATGTCAATTTCAGACATCCATCCATCCATTGTCTATACCCATAGATCCTTGCAGGGTCACAGGGGGGACTGGTGCAATCTCCATTGGGTGAGATGCAATTTCAGACATAAAAAAGGAAGTAAACAACTATCATGGCCTACAACATGGAACATCACTTGGGTTTCCGGTGTGAAGCAGAGACTCACAGCGGCGCGCTGACTCCTGGCTCAGCTCCAGCCTGTAGATGGACAGTCTGTTGGTTCCCCCACACATGTTGCTCCTCTCCCCTTTACACTCCATATTGCATTCGCTCTCTGAAGCGTTAGGTGCCTGGATCTTGTGTCCACAGAAACACTCTGCTCCAAACTCCAGACCTGCGTACATATACCCTCTGGAGGACAGACATGGAAAGAAAAAAGCAAAGAGGTTCAAGTGTTTGTTTTGAGACTTCTTCTTGTTTCTTAATCCTTCTTGGGCCGATACATTTTATCCCTCTGAACCACAGAGTGAGCTGTAATCGATAAAAAACAAACAGATGGTGCACCACCGATCCAGAGGGAAAAACGGAAATACATTATGGTAAAAGATCTCCTTCTGGTGACTGAAAATGAGCTGAGTTACATCCGCTGCAAGCCTCTAGGACAAAGCCAATTATAGGTGTATGAATGAATCACACAAGGTCACCTATCTCCTTCCTTTATTAAGGATTGGACTCCCAAGAGACTTCTCAGGTACAATTAGACGTTTAACATAGCTAAGACACAGGATAAATCCCCTGAGCTGTCAGTCATACCCAAACCTCTGTGCACTGCTATATGCCACCCCTCATTTGTTTGTCTGTTTTTATTAACCTACTGCTCTGGGAGACAGACAGGCGGCAAGAGACACGGACTGAGAGAAAGGGGAACCTGAAAACAAGCATCTTTCTTCGCTCCTGCTCTCAGCTCTGCGAGTCAGTGAGTGTAATTTAATGCATTTGATAGAGCTGTCCCTGGTATTCCACAGGGGAGGAGAAAAGTAGGTGAGAGGAAGATGGTGTGGTAGCAGAGGCAGACAGGCAAAAATGAGTGGTGAGATAAAAAAGCAAGCACAGATTTCAGTCCAATAATCTGCAAGAAAAGAACTAATCAGGCTTTTCTTGGCCGATACAGATTTTCTGGTTTATGCATCAACTGACTATTATTATGCCCAAAAAGTACATCAAAGTACATGCTGTTGGAAGTCACAATAATAAGCTCAGAATGGTGAGTGTTCTTAAAGTTTATGCATTTAGAAAATGGGAAAAAATACTTTTTTTTTTTGTCATTTGACCTGGTTTGACCTCTGATCAGAGCAGATCGAGGAAAACTGGATGATTCTGTTCTCTGGCTCTGGTTCCTTTGTGGATCTCCATTTTTTAATTTATTACTGTTATCTAAAGACAATGATGTCACTATTTGTGATTTTATTGTTTTATGAGATAATATTGTATTACTTGTAGTTTTGTGTAATCATTGATGTCCTGTGCAGGACCAGCGCCACCATTATTGTACCCTTGTATGATGTACTCATACGTGTACTTGATATGATATTTGGGGGCATTCTGACACTAGAATTTTATTTTCTGTTAGACTGATCCATTTTGCACATTTTCAAAAATGCTGATATGATAATCGGCTCTTGTGGTTTTAAAATTACCAGTATTGCTAAATCTGAATAGAATTTGTATTCTAAATAGGTAACTTGTTGCAGAAAATATTGAACAGTGAGTATTTGAAAATTAAAATATTATACCATTATAAATGTAGTTCTATTATTTTCTGCTAATGCATGTGAAGATTAATACATAAAAAAAAGATCAGTCAATTCATTTAGGTAATTCCAATTCAAAAGATGGAACTTAAATTATAACAGTTATATATTTCAGCTATTTATTTCTGTTAATTGGATGATTACAGCTAATAAAAACCCAAAATTCAGTTTATCAGAAAATTTTTATACTATGTAAGACCAATAAAAATAAACTGTATGACTCTAAGTTAATTTATATAATATATGCTGCCCTTTTGGAACTACATAACTAAAGTGAATTAACGCTTTAAAGATATTCTTATTCAAGATGCATAAATACGTTCAATATGTTTCAATTAACTTTATTTTCAAGAACTTTAATAAGGCTTTTCAGATCACATCAGTTATGTTAAGGTTGTTAATGAATACCTTTTATTCGTAAAATAGTTTTTATGTTGGATTTATGTGACAATGCAACTTTAGATAAGACAAATACATTTTCTGTCCTGCATCTGTTTTGGCATTACACCATCCAGATGTTACTGATAACATCTAGAGACCTATAGTGTCAGATCCTCATTCATTATTGTCAATGGTTTGGCAGCATTAAATCAGCATTAGCTGTTTCATTACTGCAGTATAATTAATAAAGTAGGCTACTCTGCTTAATGTCTCTGCTGAGACTCAGCATTAGAAAAAGACCACAAAAAAAGTAACGGCTGAGGGTTGTGTTGTTTGCCTGAGTCGTACCTTTCAGCACAGTTGTCCTGGCAACGAAAGACAGTCATTTTTTTGTAGTCAAAAAAAGAAACTCCTCTAAGGGCTCTCTTCTGAGTGTCATCAACGTAGCAGCCAATATACTTTGCTGGAAAAGATACAAACATTGAGAAAAAGAGAGGAATATGCACACAAATTTATCACTTATACATTTAAATGACAACAGATGCACTTTAGATACAGAGGACATGAAAATTGTTTTTTTTTTTTTACAAAAGCCTCAGAAAATTGTTTTTTTTACAAAAGCCTCAGAAACAATCATCTGCAATAGTATGTTTTCTTCACAAGGTTTCACAGTGTAATAAAGACACACATGAGGAGTCCAAACTGGGGCAGTCACTTCATTTATTCATAAGGACACATATCTCCTTCTAGTGGTCTGTAGCTGTAGCGGCAGTCATCTGGCTGCATTCTACAGACGTGTGAAGGGGGGCTGGGCTCCAGTGAACCTCTGCAGACTGAAACACTGACCCTTCAGCAGCTTCTTGCATTTAATAAAAGCAATCTTCTGCAGTTTACCAGGGCAGGAGAAGCTTTACCAAGGAAGCACTGACCATCTGTGCCATACCACTCTGAGCTCCTGCTAATGTCCAGATGAGGAAAAAGCCCTGCATTAGTTTAATTGTTATAGCATTTAAGCAGGCTGCCGTGAGCTGCTGCAGGCTGTAATCCTCCTACACTACTATTGTTGAGCTAAAAAATAATCTGTGACGAAATGTTGATTAAATGCTTTGCATTTTTGCACTCAGAACAACATGAGTGCAAAGGGATGATACTTTAGATGCAACTGATTGTACCCTGCTGAGTCATGTTAGAGTTTTAGGCATATCCATTCTCTGGGAGCCTCCTCCTTCACATGGAAAGTATGCAGCATTCTGCTCTTTTGCAGCACGCAGCACAAAAATGTGCTGAGCCCTCCAACGCAAACCGCACTACTTCCTAAAATCTGTAACTCAGACCCTGGGAGACGGACACAATTTGGAATAAGCTAATGAACATAACTTATCCTATATAATAAGAGTGTTATATAGATGTTTCCGGCTACAAGCTCGATGCAAGAGGGACAAAAAAAGCTTTGATGCTATTAATTTCTCTATCATCACATTCAGCTGGTGTCCCAAATGGTTAGTATTAGAGAAACGAGAAAGTGAGGGAGGGGCAAGCCAGACTGAGCTTCAGTTCATCAGATAACCCAAAGCTTCAGTATACATTATAAACATGTTGGTTTTCCTGTCCTTGAGCTGGGAGAAATATCGCTTGGCTCTGTTGCAGTTAGAAAAATACTCTTCTTTGATATTCTACACTGTGTGGCACAGCAGGGCAGGTTACTGTGACTCAGAGCGTTTCTAGATGAATAAAATATTTGTTTTCTTTTCTGGCTTGACCTCCGTTACACTCCCAGATGTTCGAGGCTTTCCCAAGAGTTCAAAATCAGCAGCCTCACTTGCCGGTTTTCTCTTCAACACTAACAGAAAGAAAACACACTTTAAGCACGGTGAAAAGGTTGCTTCCCGAACAGATTCCTTCGGTTTTTCCTTGTTTTTGTTACAAGTAAATGTTTCAGGTAATCAAACTTATTTTATTGTCACATAAAGATAACCCAAGTAAATACAAAACTGAGTTTTTAAGAGACAATTTACTTTATTAAGGGAAAAAGCTATCCAAACTGACCTAACCTTGTGTGATAATGTAATGAGCCACTAAATGAATAAACTGGTTGTGCATCAAAGATCCTTGATATTGTTGTGGATGAATTTTGACCAAGGTCATTCCACAGTGTCTTAATAAAAAGTCTGAACTTTGACTTGGCAAATCTTTTTTCTTTTTTCTGAGCCAATCAGAGTCGGACTTGCTGGCTTGCTTTGGCTGATCTTCCTGCCTCATAAACTTAAGCTTGAGCTGAAGCTTCACAAACTGATGATCTGCTTCAGGGTTTTCTGGTAAATTCAAGGTTTCATTAATTACTGCAAGTTGTCAAGGTCCTGATTTATAAAAGGAACCCCAGATCATTGTACTACCACCGCCATGTTTAGATGTTGGCATTTTCAGCTCCTACACAGTTATCACTTAGAAAAAAAAGAATGCTTCATCTGAGGTGGGGTTAATCTGTGTCTCAAGTGGAGAAGTTAAAGCTTTTCATAAGTAGGTTGGAGCGGAAGATGGATTGGGGCTTATTATGCAATAATGCGGGTGCTGCTCTGGCCTGTTGTGAAGAAGAACAAGCTAAACCAAAAATGCAACCTTTCTTAAAGCCTTTCTTGGTTATGAGTCTCGCCTATAGTCAAGAGATTATGGAGCATGACCAAAACAGCAAGATCCAGGATACATGAGGGTGAAATGACTTTCTTCGCTAAGGAAGTGTGACTCAGCGTTAGACATAAGACAATAAGTTTAATCATCAGGAGGCAAGTAGAAATGATGCTCTTTGCATCAAAGTCAGTTGAGGCGGTTTGGGTATTTAATCAGAATGCATCCTGGGCGGTTTGTCCTGAGCATATCCCCCTAGGAGGAGAACCTGGGGCAGACCCAAAATTTGTGGGGAGGAATTACACATTTGCTCTAGCCTGGAAATCCCTTGGGATGCCCCAGAGTGAGTTGGAGTGTTGCTGCTACCCCTGCGACTGGAGCTCGGACAGGCGCAAGACAATAATATTTATTTCCTGAAATGCTGTGTATGTTTCCTCCCGAATGTAATGGGATCAATAGCTTCGAAAAGGTTTCACTTTTGTTTACAAAATACATGTTAATGTTTATTGGCTGAGAGGTTCTGAAAGAGTACAACTTGTGAATTGAACAGAAAATAAAATAATTATGAGGTTAACTCATATATGCATCGATGCATGTCTCCCTCACCTTTATATCAAAGAGGTCTTGGTGTGGTTTGTTTATAGAATGAATTTGGTGGGAGTGATGACTGATCACTTATGGACAGTCCTGAATTCGATAGGTGGACAATTGATAGGTGCATCCCTTTATTGTGGCTATTTTGGCAGTAGTAGCCTTGCTTTTGCAGATATTGCATCAAAAACAGGGATCAGGGAGAAAAGGGGGAGACATGCTGTACCTAGTTTGGCCAGCTGACAAACCAGGACTGAGGACTGATAGTCTCAGTATATAGTGCATTTGCTCTAGCAACTGAGCCACACATAGTCTAGGCCCGAGGGTCCCCAGGACCCTATGTTTAATTTAATCCACACTTTATCCATTATTTACTGTTAAAAATTCATCAGAACAAGAGAAAAACACATTAGAATATATTTTGGAATCGAAATGTAGACTTGCGGTCTAGTGTACCTGGATGTCATGTTCCTGTCCTACTCTGCTTTGGCAAGTCTCATTTGTTGACCATGCTGTTAATCTTATTTCTTTGTGTATAGCTTCATTCTATTGGCCCTGACAATTCCAAAGAGGTGTCAACCATCTGAATTGACCAATCAGCCACAGAAGATACAAGGATGTGTAAATACAGCATCCATGTGGGTGAGGGAAAAGTAAGTGCAGTTTTGTCAATGTTATATAAATACGAAATGTATAGAAATAATGATTTAAAAATTATTTAAAAAAATTATAATTGTTGTATTTGAATGTTTTGAATCCATTTAGTCACATAATGATTAAAATATGGTTTTCTATGCGAGAACAGTCAATTGGCACAGATTGGCACACTGTGCCAACCTTGCCTGAAGTTTCTGTATAAAAATGTTTTTCAGTTTATTAGAATCATTATTTGTACAGATAATTTTAAAATGTTTAACTATGAATTTATTGAGGTTTATGGTTGCAGCTGCATTTTCCCAAAGAGATATTCATCCTAAAAGCACAAATTATTCAGATGAACAAAAACCCCATCAGTTTTTACAATGTTCCCTTTCCATTTACAATTTAGCAATATCACATAAGCTAATATTTACCATGCTGGTGATTTTCACAAGGATTCCCTTTATTTTTGACAAAAGTAATCAAATAGACCTTGTGGTTACAGAAATATACTAATTTAATTACAAGCATGTTATTTTCGAGCAGATCTAAAAAAAAAAAAGAGGCCTCGGACTTAGAGTCTATTAAAGATTCAAGCGTTATGTGATGGACAGATGTAATACTTGATGTGTGTGCTCAAAGAAATGTCAAATATAATATCAGAGAAGTTATCTCCCTGCCAGCCCAGCTGTAACCAAACCTGTTGGTTGATAAAAATTTATCATTTTCAATAAGAGAATAAAAAGTCTCCACTTTTTTAAGCCCAGAATTTCTTTCAAGGTAGCTTTGTCCTTCATTTAAGAATCCTTTTTACAACTATTACCTTTATTTCTGAAGTACTTTAAAAGTCTTGATTCATGATGATATTAAGGTTTAAACTAAAGCAATTTCACACTGAAAAGCATCAACATTGAATTATAAAAATCTGGTTTTGCTTAAAATCTAAATTTCTCTTCCTGTGCACACACAATGTTTACTGATAATAAATATGACATGACCTTAGTTGCTGAGGTATTTTAAATGATCCATGGAGATTTTAGCCCTTCTCACATTAGACATGGATCCAATTCTTACAGTATTAAAATGTTGAATAAAAATATCACAGTTTCACTGTGTCATAGTATTTAGATTAAAATGTAAACCAAATATGTAGAACCCTAATCTAATTGCTGATCCAAAGATATTCTAGCCTTCCTCTTTTTATGGTTGTAACAGAACAAATAGAACAAATTTCAGACACGATCTGACAAATAAAGAATACCGTATGCATTTTAATAGATAAGACTTAAGCAAAAATACAGAATAAACACCTCCACAGATTCCCAATGGGAGTGTAAGTTGATGTTCACTGGTTAATTACTCGGGTTATCTATTCCAGCAGCTACCCTACAGTGAGCTGCTTTACACGCATATTGCTCAAAACCTAACTGTAGTTTTAAAACAAAGTTGACTTAGTAGGAGTAAAGGATTGCTCTCCTTTTTCTCTACACCGGTGTTTCCCAATTCTTGTACTCAAGGCACACTGCCCTGCTTGTTTTAGATGTTTCCTTGCTTTAACATGCCTGGTTCAGATAATTGCAGTTCAGCAAAAGTCGGCCATCAATTGAAATCAGGTGAGCTGAAGCAGGGAACCATCTAAAACATGCTCGGCAGTGTGCCTTGATGAGCAGGGTTGGGAGACACAGCTCTATACCATAATGCTTTGGCAATATTTCTAAAGCTGCTTAATTTGTCTTCCTTTTAATTAAGGGAAAAATAGCAGAGCCTTCTTTCAGCCAAAAGAATAGCAGCCTACAGCAAGAATGGAGGGGCGGCACTGCATTACCAAATGGTTTGCACTGCCAGAGAAGGACTTTAAATCTTTAGGAATGTTATGATGGGAAACGTTGTTGTTGCCAAACCAGAAATATTCACATACTTCCTATTAAGAATAACAAGTAATAAAATAAATATATTTGTAATTATTTAGGGAAAGAATAATAAGCACAGTATAATTAAAAACCTAAACTGAACTTAGTGCAGAACTTTAGCAAACTTTAGCACTTTAGAACTTTAGCACCTTTATTTTTATTTTTGCGTAAGAAAGCTAGGCACAAAAAAACTGAAGATATCATCTGATGAGCTGTTTTTAGCTAAAACATTTGTGCCATACGTGAGGTGTCAGATCTGAACAGGCAACCTAACCTTAAAGCAAAAAAGCAGAAACCTTTGTTCTCACAAATTATGTCATGTGTAAACCAGGAGTTTACATGTAAACAGACTGCATAGCACCAGTCTGCAATGATCCTAGATCAAATTGCAGTTCTTGAAGACATGTACTCATTTAAACAGTGTCATAATATTGTTTGGCTGAAAATGTGCTGGGAATGCAAAGCAAAGCAAAGCAAAGCGCCAGCTGAGGACAGAGACTGAGATCGTTGCAGGATTTACAAAGAAAAAAAAAAGAAATAACACTGAGGACTAATCTGGTATCTCCCCTTACTCTTCACAGCTCTCTCAAAAGACCAAACACAGCTTTCAACTTTTGAGCATCGATTTTATAATAAGATAACGTGGGATACTACCTGCACGTGCACTTTCCGATTCACCCTTTATTATGAGTAGGTTTTGCTCTATATCCTTGTAATTCTGCCATCGGGTATTGTTCTTCCTTGTTTTCCTTCTACACTGAACAGTCTAACTTTGGAACACTGCAGATGTTTTTGAACCTGCTTTGAACCTAATAAGCACAAATCCTCCTTGACTAGTCTCCATATAGGGGAATTTACTGCACCCTGATTCTATTTTAAATTTAAAAATACATATATAAGTGAAACAGAAAATAAGGTCATTTTTTTCTCACCTCTTCCATCATCTATGTCTTTGGCATTGCGTCCTTTAAGAGCTCGATTCCAGCTGCTGGTATAGTCGCCCCCTTTTCCTACGTTGTCGTGGCCCCCTTGTCCACTCTTCCTCATCCAGCGAGGTCCAAATCTCCTTCCAGACCTGCGTGTCTCCTTGAACACCCTGCTCATGATGCCAAGCTGCCGAGTGTCTGATGACGATCCCCTGCCGCCCGCCACTGACGCCACTACAGAGTCCCGGCCCCCTCGGGCACCGGGACCGCTGTCCCCGACGAAGCCGGAGTGCAGGAAGACAAGGCTCCCTGCAGTCAGGTAAAGCAAGATGAGGGAGAAGAATCTGACAGGTTTTCTGCAGAAGTATCGCTGTATCCTCAGGAGAGGCTTGGCCATGCTGGCTCCCTCTGCTCTCAGACACACTCTCACAGTGAAGAAAACTCATAAAGCAGAGGAATCGATACCAGCTCTCACTCTGCTTCCACTGTACAGACCCACAGGGCATAAAAGGGGAGAAAAAGTCTGTCAAAGTGTCTTAATCTCATATGAAGGTCATCCAAGCAATCACATGACTCCCCGCTCATGTACGAGCCTTCAGCCTCATGAGGGAGATGCTCTGCCTGGGTGCACCGCACCTCTCTGCAGAGCGTGTCCACGTGAGAGTTTGCGTCTGTTCCCACCGGCAGCCCGGCCCCTCACAACCGGTTTACAGGGCCATGCCAATGAAAGGTGAGTGTCTCACACTGAAAGATGATCTCTCAACGCTGCTTTCAATCCAGCTATCAGTCTCACTGAGATGCCACACCTGCACTGCACCGGCACTTTCTCCCACGCTGCGTGGAAGGAAGACGACTTTATTTGTCAGCTGAGATCTTTCGGATTTGTGTGGCTGGCTATTTACCAAGACGGTTCGGACAGAAGAGGGTATGACTCACCATCTGCAGTAAAGATGCAAATACACACCTAGAGAAACAAGAATAAAGAAAAACAAGATGAGCAATGTGAAGAAAAGGATATAAACAGACATTTAAATTCAAGAGCTTTAAATCAGTAAAATATTACTTAAAAACAGAGATGTACCAATCAGGAATTTCCAAGGCAATACTAATGTCTGGTTTTCTTTCAAGTCTGACCTGATTCGAGTACTGACTTAGTGGTAGGGATGTAAAAAAATATATGCCAATATATCACGATATTTGATGTAATCCTATTGTATCAATATTCAAAAGCGATGTATTGATCTTTACTTCTATTTAATTTTGTAGAATTTGAAACAATTAATGACAGTAATTTTTGTAGTAAAATTTAAAGTATGACCACTAGTTTGGTGGCTGTTTTCCCCTTCTTCGTTCCAGTAGTAGATCAACTAGATCTAGTAATCAAATCAAACTTTATTTATAAAGCGCTGTTCATACAAGAAGTTGCATCACAAAGTGCTTTACAGATTAAAATGACCCCACATAAAACCACCTTCCCTTCCCTCCCCCACAGATTTAAAAGCATGGTCACAGTTATACCCCCCTCCCCCCAACCCATCTCCCATGCACACACACAGTTAAGAGAAAAAGTAAAAAAGGACATTGGGCCGAGTGTAGATGAACCATGCAAGGAAACGCCATCAGAGGAGCCATCTGCCCCGGCAGCGGTAGACTAACAGCAGCAGCCGAGGCACCGACACAGGGCGCCCAGTGGAGGCAAGGCCAAGACCCCCACCTCCACCCAAGCTCCACCTGGAGAGCAGCCAGGCAGCCACAGCCGACCACCGCTCCCAGGGCAGAGGGCTCCCACAGAGGAAACACTGGAACGGGGATTAAGATAAATTAAAGTATAAAAATAAGCAGTAAATTAATGTGCTAAGATTAAATAGTAAAACAGATAAAAATATAATCATATAAAACATGCAGAGCAAATATATAAACAGTAATAAATAATAATCAGTTAAAAGCTAAGCTAAAAAGGCCCAAGTGTAGCTTTTAAGTGAAATTTCCTTAATTCCATCCTGGTCGCAACTAATGTGCTGCGGAGAGCACAGTACTCATAGCTGGCAGATTTGTTTCTGTGTATGACAGGTGACAAACATCCCATTGGTCAAAATGATGCAAAAACTATGAAAACTCTGTGCAAAGTTAGAGTTCTGTATTAAATTGAAAGAGAAAAATGACAAAGACTTAAGTGTCTTTGGGAGAATGCTGGTTTTTATTCTCTATTACTTTGAATTGAACATAACACTTATTTTTTCAGAATATAATTTCTGATTTCTGTGTAATTTTTGCCCTGTATGACTTAAAAAATTTGCTATTATTGTTATAGGTTTATTTTCTAATATAGAAGATTAATTATTTCTATTTAGATTTTAAAGTCATTTCTGTAATGGTTGACTTGTAAAAGCTGATCTGATGTTTATTTAATTTTTCTTTTTAACCATTTAGAGCAGGAATACTTCAAATATGTTAAAATCAACAGTGTTCTTTAACTAAACAGAATATAATTGATGTGTTTAAGGATTAAACCAAGTTTCCTCTTTTATGAAAACAAAATAAGGTCACCCTATATTATATTTAAATTGCCAAGACACATTTCCTTTAGCTTTCATTGAAAATATGACCTTGATATGATTATGAAACATATTTTGGACATATGTTGGTTTATCTGTAGTTTGACATGAACAAAAGACAGGACATCAATTAGTTTGGATACTTTCAATTAATAGGAACTGAATGGATTTAAGAGTAGAAAGTAGCCTTGGAATGAATGAAGAAAAAACCTTAAATGGGGAAAAAATATGCAACAGATATGATAGTTTTATAATCGAATCGTAATCGATTCGAAATTGTGAGGCACCCAAGATGGAACATCCCTAATGTGTTACGTATGAAACAGGTTAGAGTGTTTAGAATTCTGTGACAGTTTTTCTAGTTAAAATAGTTTTTTTTTATCACAATATATAGTTTACTCATAGTAACGCAATGTATCCTATCGTCCCCCAAGTATTGTGATACATATCTTATCACCAGATTCTTCCCAATACTAAGTGAGATTATTTTTTAATTATACTACAACACATAGAAAAAGAAACATGTCCATCAAGTTGTTTGATAACTCTTTTGAATCCAACAGAAAATTAATGAGTGACAGATTATTTTCTTAACGCTAAATAAAGAAAGGTTAAAACAAAAATCACAGTATAATAGAAATACTGGAAGTTCTTAGTTCTTATGCATTTAAGGAATGTAAGAAAAGATTTTGCAATGAGGGAGATAATGTGCCAGGAAACATGGTGCACAGTTTCCATTAGGGATGTAAGAAAATATCGAAACACCAATATATCGTGATATTTTATTTCCCAATATTGTATCGATATTCAAAAGCAAAGAATTTATTATGTTGTTGGTTTTTTGTTTTTGTTTTTAGGATTTGAATGTAACCATTAATGATGACAGTAATTTTTGTCGGAAAATTAAATGTATGACGGCTAGTTTGTGGCTGTTTTCACCTTCTTCGTTCCAGTGGATCAACTAGATCTAGTAATAAAACTGGATGTGTTAAAGTATGAAACAGGTTGGAGTGTTTAGAATGCTGTTACAGTTTTTTACAGTTCAATTCAGTTTTAAAAATCCCAATATACAATCTCACTCATAGTATCACGATACATATTGTATCGCCAGATGTTTACCAGTACACATCCCTGGTTTCCAAATAGTCATAAAATATTTTATTCATTATATGTCATATAAATAAATATATAAATATTGCTCTATTGCAGTTACCAGAAAATAATTTTCTTTTTCTTTTAAACTCAGTAGCATAAATAAAATCATTAAAAAGCATGTAAAAATACTAGGCATGCAATTATATTTTTTCGACCAGACATTTGTAAACACTTCTCTGATTGAGATTCAAAGTAATGCTCCATCTTTTGGTAAACAAGGTGAAAATGTAAGAAACAAGCAAAGAATCCTGTGCCTAATTTGTACCGAGGTGATATATGAAGACTAGTGGAATTTCTTTGTTTGTTAAAATACATAAATCAGGAACACTGAAAATTACAGCATCAGAGCAAACAAATTATTTCCCTTTAATGTGAAGGTTAAGAATTTGGGTGGTTAAGAAACCTTATTAAGTAAATCTGAATTACATGCCGTTATGGATGGTTGTTTTCTTTTCATACTTCTATTCAGATTTACTGATAACAGCCTTGTCTCTTGTTCTTTTCTCTTTTTTTGACTTTGAAAATCCTCCCTCAAAGGAGTCTCTGTTCTGGGACAAGCTGGGAAGGCTACAACTGGGAGGTGTAACACAACACTTCACAAGGTCACAGAGTTTTCCAGAACATTGGAGAGGACGCGTCGCAGCCTCGAGGCTTTCTGTCCGCCCTGGGACAAACCTGCACAGTTTTTGTTACCTGAAACCTCAGCGGCACTGCAAACTTCTCCCCCCTCTTGGATTATTGTTACTCCGACTGTCCAGACCTCAAGGACTTCAGTGACCTGCAGCCTCAGCAAACAAAGCCAACCCTCATTCTGTCTGAGGTGTCAAAAACTTCACTTTCTATTACTGATGGAATTGTCTGTTCATTTCAGGATCACATCCTTTTCCAAAATCCTGACGCTAAATATTTTGCCATAAGACTTGGGGAAAAAAACTCCAGAAAGAGATCATAGTTCTGAGTCAATACTAAGGAAGCATAAATAAAAACAAGTTAACTATCTTTAGAAGAAATAAGCCGTTTTGTCCAACTGCTGAAATTATCTTAAGCATTCAAATTTACCTCACAAATAAAGCTTTGATTTTTAGTCACTCTTTAAAACAGAAAAAACAAGCAGGTTTATGTTTTGTTATTGACATAGTCCAAAGAGCATGAAAAAGGAAGTGAAAAATGATCATTCTTAAACTTAATTGTGAAGAACTAGAGCAAATATTTCAGTGTGACATTACACAACTGGATTAAAATATAAATTTATTTTAAGGCTTTTTACCTGGGGTGGCATTAAACGTGAAGGGGGCTGTAAATGAGAACATCCACATCAGTATCTGGACATTATACAAATTATAAGCAACACTATGTGCAGCTATTAAGAGCTGCATAGTGCCGCAGTTGGTAGGACTGTTGGCTTGTAGCAAGAAGGTCCTGGGTTCAAATCCCGGCCTCGGTTCTTAATGCATGAAGTTTGAATGTTCTCCCTGTGCATGCGTGGGTTCCTTCCGGGTACTCCGGCTTCCTCCCACAGTCCAAAAACATGACCTGTTAGGTTAATTGGTCTTTCTAAATTCCCCTTAGGTATGAGTGTGTACATGCATAGTTGTGTTGCCCTGCGATGGATTGGCGACCTGTCCAGGCCAGGGTGAACCCTGCCTCTCGTCAAAGAATGAATAGTATCGAAAAATGGATGGTTGTGAAGCATATCTTAGTCTATATAAAATTGAAAGAATTTCCCAAGCATTTTCTTTTCTTTCTTTTCTGTTTAGTTGAAGTTGAAAGTTTATTTCTAATTCCCATCAGCAACCTTTGTTCCACATGAATTTGCAGTTTGATTATTTCTTCATTTCCACAGTTCAGCAGCTGTACAAACATATAGAAAACTTGCTCCCATCTTATAGTGTAACCATTCTGACCCTCCAGTCATAAGCAAATATTTCGTACAGTTGCTAATAATAATGTTTTTATTTCAGAATGGAGTCTCTTTGCACAGAAAATATATACAGTCATAAACATGATGTTGAAACAAATAAATTAAAGTTCCCTATTACGACATGTGTAATACACCTCGATCTGTGGGGGAGAGATGCATCTTAAGAATATGTGCTGAACATCCGAATCCTCCAAGAAGAGTTTGGTTTTAGGGTTATACGTGCAACTGACTGCTGTTATGTCGGCAGCAGGTAAAATGCTGTGATGTGATGCTCTGAAAACACAACAGATGGCTTTATGAGTGTGAACAGATGGAGAAAATGTGCAGGTGATACCTAACAACTGTGCCACTCATGAATCCATCAGAGGCCCCTGCAGGTTAATTACTGGTGTAAATAATTTACATCTCCCCTTAGTTAGGAAAGTGAAATTGAGCTCAGCTCAGTTCAAGACAAACATGAAACCATGCCTACACGGACCCTAAATCATTAAAAATATAGGTGGAGCAAGGAGAAAAGTCCGAGGAGCATCGCAGTTGCAAGAATTAATTATTTCTTCAAAATTCAAAAGGGCAAATTTATTTTAGAGTAAAACGAAAAAGTCAAAACGCGTTAACGCAGGTCGATTGATTTGTAGAATTAACGCGATTCATTTTATTAACGCAATGCACAGGATGACCCGCCCTATTTATCCTACAATTCAGCCCGGGCTGCGAGAAGTGCTCCTCACCTAAACAGCATGGAAGACCCGAAATGCATCCACATTTCCATTTGTTAGAAACACAGCAATGGTAACTGGACCAAACGTCCTCCTGTCAGTAGGAGTGCTAAATAACACAATCTATTTTCAGCTTTAACAGGAAAAGGAGGACTTCATGGGACATCATCATCCCTATCCGAGTACGGGCTCCGCTCCATACTTTCTCTTTCCCGTGGGCAACCACAAAGGACAGGCGCCAGCTTTGAACGTCCTTCGCTGGCGAGGGGGGAGGCGAGTATCTGGAAGAAATTCATCCAAAAGACACAACCGCCTGCTGATCGTTGATCAGGTGAAGTGTAGCCGGCCGATGAATTAAATCCTGACTGACTTGTTTAAAGAATCTGAATGCAGAAAGAATCTTTAAATTACATATTCTACCAGAGAGGGAGCCAACGACACGCTGACAGCATTTCAACTGAAAGTTTAATTCTTTTTGTAATAAACTCTTCTATTTTGGAAGTTGTTGTTTGTTATTGTTCCACATTCAATTCAATTCAATTCAGTTTATTTATATAGCGCCAATTCACAACAGATGTCATCTCAAGGCACTTAACAAGAAGTCATTTCAATACATTTATACAAACATTCCAATCAGTTAAAAAGTTTCCTATTTAAGGAATCCCAGCAGATTGCGTCAGTCATTGGCGTGAGGTTAGGCAGACTTTCCAACCACAGCAATCCTTAAGCAATCCCTCATACTGAGCAAGCATGTAGCGACGGTGGAGAGGAAAAACTCCCCTTTAACAGGAAGAAACCTCCAACAGAACCAGGCTCAGTAGGAGCGGCCATCTGCCATGACCGTCTGGGGGTTTGAGAAGACAGAGCAGAGACACAGAAGGAACAGAAGATCTGATATAAGAGAACTTTCTATGTTACAGAAAGTAAAAAGTTGATAACAGGACACAGTGGATGTTCAGTTACTGGGAGGATCATCCCAGTCGATGCCCCCCGTCCAACAGGGCATTGCAGCCAAGCAGGATACCAGACCAGGTATATCTTCTATGGAGAGAAAAACACTGAGAGAAAACAAAGTTAACAGTCGAAATAGCAGAATGTACTGTAATACAACTGGAGAGTAGTAGTAGAAAAGGAAGTAGCAGAGTGAAGAAAATTGGTAAGTCTGTGTAGTAACTTGCTGTTCAAAGTATGCCAAGAACTTATTCATTCATTTATTGTTTGATTATCTCTTATTTGGCAAGTAATCATAGCATTAACTGAGACTGAACTATTTGGCTATTATTATTAATTTC
Source organism: Valencia hispanica (assembly GCA_963556495.2). Taxonomy (NCBI): domain Eukaryota; kingdom Metazoa; phylum Chordata; class Actinopteri; order Cyprinodontiformes; family Valenciidae; genus Valencia; species Valencia hispanica. The sequence continues at coordinate 30,914,292 of OY747704.1, forward strand.
CTGGAACCCAGGATGGTGCCCCAAACTTGGTAATTTTGACATAAAGTTATTAATCTTATTAATAATTGCCCTAAGCAATTATTAATTATTATTCGTAGCCTAACCATACCTATCTGAGTCACAACACGTGAACATCTCTTCTCTATCACAGGCCAGATAGAGGGATTATCAGTCTACATCACTCCCTGCTCTACTATGTGTTTAGTCTGCAGAAAAAAACACCATCAGGTGGTGTAAACGATCAGAAACAGCGATTGGAACGAACAGATGATTAAAAATGCACCAAAGTGCAGCGATAACTTCACACAGGTAAGCCTTGCCTAACAAACAAGCTAACATAAATAGCCGACACTGCAGCTGCAAGATAAACAAAAATAACAGTGGAAACTGGATTAATTAATTGTGATTAATCGTGATTGATTCACAGCTACATGTGATTAATTAGATACAAATTTTAATCGTTTGACAGCTCTTATCCGTTTTTTTACATTGTTATCTGTCCTTTGTCAGTAAAAAACACCTACAGTCCATGGGTTGTGTTAGTAATTAACACCATAATTGTTCTCTTCAAATGCTCCTTCTGCATGCCTACTCATAGTAATCAGTTGTAGCAGTGACTAGTTCCACATGCAAAGCATTAGCTTGAGGAGACTTTTTGTTTTGACAGCAGTATTACTGCTTGCATTACAAGAACGGACTGATTATGTGGAAAAAGGTGGGAGTTTCAGCTGCTTCCATTTGCTACCTCTATGTTTTACACAACCTCTACTTTACCCCAGTACTCTAGTGACAAGGTTGAATGGAGAAAAGGGGTTTGCTAAAGCCTGTGCACACCAGAGTAACAATGCCAGTCAGAATAGGATCAGAGATGATGATAACATCACTCTTAAAGACCCACTCCAATGAAAATCGTGTTTTTTGTGTCGTTAACATGTTCTTGGGGCATTTTTCTGATGCCAGAGGACATATCTTAAGAAAATTTAGCTCAAAATTGCATTTCTGAGTATTTCCGCTTTCAAATCACTGTGAATCAGTAGCAGACGCCAAAAGGCCGTCTAAAACAGACTGTGTTTGTGACGTATCAACCGCACTGGGCTCCAAGCTCCTGCTCTGCTCTGTTCTGATTCTGCAGCAATATGAGTTATTTTGTGTGTGATATTAAGTTATTAAAACTGTGAAAACTTCAAAAAGGCTCATCTGAATGTTTGGAGCATGTCCAAAAATATACCAACATATTAGAATTACTGGCCTGGCAAATGGCTCTGTAGGCTGTGGAGGAAAATAACCAATTACAGATATGTTTAACTTTGTTTAGCTTGTGAAAGAAACTTAATTTAAGGATGTTCTCTAGAAATAAACACTTACAGGTCAGCTGCCAGGAACAGGAGGGGTAATTTAGGCTCTGGAAGATGTCATGAAATACTGGTTAATGGGGGGAACAATTTCCTTTATATAATCTGTTTTCTAAAACTGACTGCTGGGGAAATAAAACCCTCTGGACTTCTTAGAGTTTCGAGTTAGGGGAAAATAACTGTGAGATGTGGGGTGTGGCCTAACTGTGTATAAAACAGGTTTAAGTCTGATTTTGTCAGACACAGACCAGGATGAAATGCTTGATCTGTCTCTCCTTGCATCCAAGAAATAAAACTAAAGAACTGTGTCAACCGTCTTTATTTAAAACTTAACTCTGTCAGCACAAGGTCAAATCTATAAATATTCTTAATATTCTACCCCAAGCATCAGTTGAAGTAGAAGAGGACTAAGCAGGAGGGACGTGCAGCTGCCCTGCAGCATTCAGAGACGAGGGTAAGCCATCTGAACAGAACTTTGTTTTATGTTCAACATGATACCAGATGGAAAAGGGTATCAGCAAGTGTTTAAAAGCAACAAACTTGATATCACTCTTTTGTATTACTCTTGATAAAACTCTTCTCACAAACCAACAAGCTCTGAATCGACAAGTTTAGCCATCCAGGAGTTGGATGCATGACTAAACCATATCAAAGATTAACTCCTGTTATTTTGTTCTGCAGACATAATCAATTTCTATTCCCTTGTCTCTCACTTTGCACAACGCATTCCTTTTGCTAAACCATTGGAGAGACCTTCTAACACCCCCTCTGCACCTCACACCAGATGAAGTAAATTAACTGCGATATCCTCTGAAAGCGGAAAATTACTTTTTATGCTGCCTTTTCACAGCTGTTAGACAAACTAGGGAAAAACAAGGGTGTGAAAAATACATCTGCAAGGTTACTTTTTGTCTGCAGTTAGGAAGATACTTTGACCGTCACTAACAATAAGCTTTGAGACACTACTGTTAAGGAAGCATTATCACCAGTGACTGAACGGGCAAGGTCATCAAAAGCTAATGCACCAGAATTAGTGGGAAAGGAAATTGTTTAAGTCTTATCTTATATCTTTCTTCATCTGCCTGTTTGCACAAAGAGAAGCAGCACTCTGGACCAGATCTGCATGGTATGACGCCTGCTGCGTGTCAGCAGCAGTGGGGTTAACAGTGAAAGCAGCCGCAGGCCTGACCCTCCCCTCACCCTGGGGACCATCCTTCCGCTCTCCTCACATGCTTGGCCTGCCAGTGCATATTAGCCATGTTTGTGAAAATCAAATCAAACTACAGCCTTCATTTCAGCCCCGGTAATACCAGTGAGCAAGCTTTCATTTACAGATACCTGATGATGATGATGATGATGTCTTATCACAAAGCAAGGAGAAAACTCAGGAAAGTTGTTGAAATGTTGTTGAGAGGTTTTTACAAAGAGAAGCTTTGTTTTTAATGTCAGCATAAGTATACAATGCACAGGCAGGTACTGAAGCCTCCACTTTACATTTTACGGTCTATGGAAAGCTGAAGAAAATATGTTACAGTGAGACAGCTTGAATAAGCCATGGGTTAGATGCCAAAGTTTTGCAGCTTTGCAGAACAGATTTAAGTGGGTGGATCAGTGTAGAGGGCAACTCTTAGAAGTGCATGACCCTGAAAGGCTGGAGTGGCTGCTTCCAGTAAGGCTTGTTCACTCTGCCAAAACATTTATCTGTTGTTAGTGTTTGACAGAGGCTTACAAGGTGTGTTGCATTTGTGGAAAAACCAGCAAGATAATCACTGCTTCAGCTGCAGGCAGAATCTGTTTCTCTCTCCTGACACCTAGACGTGTCCACTTTCCATCATATGTTATAAATTTACTAAGCACAGTGTACCACTATGTGCACTTGGGCTTACCACATGGTATGGGTAGGTTAGTTTTTTGCTCCTGAAATGGATAAATGTCAGATTTTTTTGTACATCGTCTTGCCAAAGCATGTGTACCCCTAGAACGCTTCGTTTACACATTTAACATGTTACAAGCGCAAACTTAGATGTATTTTAGATGGGATTCATCAACACAAATGTGTGCAAAGCTGCAAAATGGAATGGACGCATGGCTTACCACGTTTGAAAAAATAAAATCTGAAAAGTGTGGTGTGCATTGTTTCTAGCTCCATTTGCTCTGTTACCGATAAATAAAAAGCTGTGCAAACAAATGAAACAGAAGTTAACTAATATAACATTTGCATAGAGAACTTTAGTGAACAATTATCTCCACAAAGACCAAGGAACACATGAGATAGATCAGGGATAAAGCTGCGATGACCTTTAAAGTAGCATTAGGTATAACCATTTGCTTTGAACACCTCACATTGCATTGTTCAATCCATCATTCAAAAATCAAAGGAGTATGGCCAAACAGCTAGGCCACCAAAATCATGCTATGCATCCAAACTGGCTGGGCAAGCAGATTATTATTTAGAGGGGGGGGGGCTATGTTAACTCTGGAGCAGCAGCAGGGATCCACGGCTCAGGAGGAATAAAGAAAGCCATTGTTGAAGGAAAGCCATTCAAGTCCCATTTGCAGTTTTCCAAGTCATGTAGGGACTGCAACAAACATGGAAGAATGTGGTCTGGTCAGGTGGGAACAAAATAACATGTTTGCTCACAGAATTTGTTAGTAGCTGCAAAACAATTTTCAGCCTGTGGATATTTGAAGATGGTAGATACACAATTGCAGCTGTACCTGCAGTGAAAGTCTTTTTTCGGAAAGAACTGGCACTGGGAGGCTGAATACATACCATGTTTTTCAGATTTGTATAAAATTCTGAAAAACATGTATTATATTCCTTCCACTTTACAAATGCGCACAACTTTGTGTTAGTCAAGCACATAACACCCAAACAGATAACACTACAGTTTGTAATTTTTAGAAGCAAAATGAGAAAAAGCACAAGGGTGTGAATATTTTTGCAAGGCACATTACTTGTTACACTTATGCATCCTATTAATAAATTCCCCCTGACATTACTGCAGAAGAAGTTCATAGAACTTCAACTTGAGATGTCATATACCACGAGTCCACATTCATTAACCTCTCATTAGTGACCCGCTGAAAGGTTAATGTTAGACATTAACCCCAAAGTCTTCAAGAATTCTTGTTTTTATTCAACTCTATGCCAGATGACTTCAGTAAGTTTTTTCACGCCTTTTTAGAACCAGATATTTCTCTTTGCATTTCTCCATATGGCATAGATTTTAAGGTGTTTTTCCATATGACACTTGCAGAAATGCATTTTATTTCAACAAGCAATGATTGCCTTTTCTATAGCAGAGGTAAGGGGCTACAGTATCAAAAGGTTCTCCAAGGAAGAGACAATATGGAAAAGACAGAGAGACTTTCCAGAAATGCTTCTTATGCTTTTAAAGAAACTAAAGAAACAAGATATATAAATATCTTGTAAAACGTGAATTATCTCCAATTGTCAGTACAACCTGACGTATGTAATTACAATCAATAACAAAATGAGGAGAGAAATGTTATGGACTGATCTGTTGGATCAACAAAGAAAAAATAGACAAAATATTCATACAACCAAATCACACATGAGCGTGCACAAACTGGATCTGTGGGATTATTTAATTACTGAGCATTTATCTAAACCCAATCACAGGAAACACACATGGACTAGTAAAAAAGAAAACCTAAATTTTTATCCAATATTTAATTCAACATGAACACTCATATATTGTTTTGTCATGAAGACTTTTGGTTTTCATCCTGTAATTTAGAACACCCATAGACACCCTTCACACTGCGGGACCTTTATTACAGTTAACAGGCAGTTGAAGTTCTACAAACCTGGAAAACCTAACGTCAATGTAAAAGTAATTGTAAAATAAACATAAAAAAACATGAAAAGCACTTAGCATTTTAACTGCAAAAAGCAGCCTATGTGCAATTTGGAGGTGTGTGTGTGTGTCTTTCATCTCAACTCAGAGCCCTATTCCACTGGAAACCCATTTTATACCCGTCTCTAAATGCAAGGGGCCTTTGCTGTGAAGTTGTATTTATTGTTTTGGAGATTGTCAATCGTTCTTTTTTTGTTGCAGCCAAAGCTGTGCAAGGAATATAGGAGCTTTTCCCCAAAAAGCATTACATTTAATTACTTGGAGAGCTGGCACTTTGGTATGGTAAATGGTTTGTACTTCTATAGCGCTTTATTTAGTCCTTGAGGACCCCAAAGCGCTTCACACTAGATTCAGTCATTCACCCATTCACGCACACACTGGTGATGGTAAGCTACATTGTAGCCACAGCTGTCCTGGGGCACAGTGACAGAAGAGAGTCTGCCAAACACTGGCGCCACCGTCTGAATAGGTTGCAGCCTTGGCATGAGGAGCAAGTGGCCACTCCTCCTTCAAAATCTCAGATGATCGATAAGAGTTGCACACAGAGCACCTGAGAGTGCTACAATGAAGATGAATCACCACAATCTCAACAGAAGTTTTGTGCATGTTTAAAATAGTTAGGAAGGATACTGCGCTCTTAAATTACAAAAGAAGAAATCTCCTTAAACCTGCAGACACCTTTCATGTTCTGGCTGATGTTTAATATCATGGTGTAGTCTTATAGTCCGGTGTTAAGGGAGCCTCAGTAAAAACAGGGAGCTTGACAGAGTAATTAAGGAGTAAGACGTGTGACTCTGCAGAATAAGCAGTAATTTAGTAGTTGAAGGGTTGATGGTTTGATCCCTGATTTCCACCGTTCCCATGCTGGAGTAGCTTTGTACATGCCAATAAACCCCACGCAAGCTGCAGTCTGTTGAAAAGTGAATGTATGAGAAAGGGATCAAGCATCAGATAGGCTCAGAAATGTGTATACTTTGGAAAGCTTGTAGTTTGCAGCACAACACTAGAAAAGTGCTAGATAAATGCAGCTCTTTCACAATTTAAGTGGGGCTTTTGCACAGAACGTTCAAGCCATCAGTTTCGGCACAGCGACTGTCGTAGACTAACTTTTTCTCAAAAAAGGTTTTAGATCTAATTTGAAAAAAAGGTTTGCATGGATTATACCCTTCTGTTAAATTGTTACGTGTCTGCATTTGTTTTTTGGGATTTTTTTTTCCTTTGCATATTACAAAACAGGCCTTTTCTGAAGAGAGTGAAGTATACCATCTGCTGAAAATCCTCTTCCAATTGTCATTCCATGTGGCATTAGGAAGTTAGTACTACCTAATGGCAAAGCGAGTTTCTGAGCTCAGCATAGCAGGGACAAAGCTTGTTGTAATCCTGATAATTCCAAATGCTCCATTAAACTCAATGATGACCTTTTTCTTTGAAAGAGAGGAGGTAAATTAAAGTGTCTAAAAATAATGTAATCCTCATCTTTGACAATCGCATAGTTGTGCACAAGCTCCAGTGTTGTAAAATGAGCAATCATGAATTTTCCCAACAGTTTCCAAAGATGACTGTCAGTCTACGGGCACTAGCTAAAGTTGTACAAATCATGTGGTTTATCTGTAAATCAGAAAAAAATATTTGAAAATTTCTGATAAGAAAATGCTGAAATATTGATAGCCAGAGTTTTGATCTCCAGATAAACGGACAGTCCAGGCATTAATGATGTCAAAAAGCTCAGAATCAAGTGAAAAAAACAAGATTCTCACAATGAGAATTTCTGATCTCCCCGAGTGGCTGCCACACCCATGATCCCAGTGGGCCACATGGATGGATATTTCAAGAACAATCACTTGAATCGGTCTTCTCTAATCGCTTCATAAAAGAAGTAATTATTCTGCAGCAGTGAGGCGCTGTCAGTGGGAGATCAAATGATGTCTTCTTCTATCCGAGCTTAACAAAGCTCCTCATTCAGTGCCTCTCAGAGGGTCTGTTTTTCTTCTTCAAAGAGGAAAAGAGATTCTCCTCTCACACCTCAACTAAGCAAAGATGAGCTCTATGCTTTAATTAAAAGTTAAATCTCACAGCTCCGTTCTGCAGTGAATCTCAGCCCTTTCTGCATGAATAGACCTACGAGAGGATTGCAGATGCTTTCAGCAAATATTTAATTTGTGGGAAAGAAAAAGCAAAGAGAAAAGTGGGGGAGGAAATCAAGCCTGTCTGGAAATGTTCACAATTTTCAAATAGTTACCTTAGAATCTTAGAGCTCGTGGTGATGACTAGTTAACTTCAGAAAGCTTAAATGTATGATTTAATATTAGAAGTCAGAATGGTACATTTTCCATGCTGCAAAGCATATATATATACATACACTTTAGAAAACACTAACAGTAGCACTGGGTGGGTGTTAAGTTAAACTCTGACTGTTAGGAATTATAAATAATCATGCGACTCCATTTAGAATTCAATATTTATGTAACTCCAGTTGATTTGTTATTCAGTGTATAACGTCAACACAAGACCAAACCACATAAGTGAATGACACAACTTCCTTCTTTAAAATAGAAATTATGCTTTTCTAATTACGTTCAAGATTAAATATAATTACTGGTTATGTTAGATTCTCTGCCAACCTAGAAGCAGGTGTTGTTATGCAAGACTAACACCATTAGTGACCAGGAAGTAATAAAAGTTTATGTAAGCTGTAATAAAAGAGATTAAAAGTTTTATGTTGTGATACATATGGAGAGATCAGCTTTTCTCCTGGTGTGATTGCTGAGCACCGATACAAGGCAGAAAATTCTTATCTTAGATCCAGAGGATTAATCTTACAATAAAAAAGCCAAACCTTTGACATTGTTAGCAGTTTCTAGATTATGATTGCAGTTTAGCAAAAGCCTGTTAATCAGCCATCAATTGAATTTAGGTGGGATGAAGCAGGGAAACATTTAAAATATTCAGATCACTGTGTCTTGAGGACCAGGGTGCACATTTCTAGTCTCTCTTAAACTCTCCCCTTGCTTACAAGAAAGATAAAATCGAGTTAGCAGATTGTTGTGGGGTGGACACTAAAGATACGCTACCCTCTTATAAAAGCAACACTGTTTTCAATGTATAGAAGAGAAGCTAAGAGCAGAGTGTCTGATAAACAGCAGGAAGCAGGCACTAACCGAGCAGATGACTCCATTAATTAAGTAGCTAGTATCAGCTTATTTTACTCCCAGTCCTATTCTGTATAGTCATCAATACATTTATCTTTAGTTGGATTGATTACTGCAATAGTGTCTTCACAGGTCTGCTTAAAAAGTCAGACAGCTGCAGCTGATCCAGAACACTGCTGCTTGCGTCATCACTAGAACCAGGAAAGTAGAACACATCACCCCAGTTCTAAAGTCCTTACACTGGCTCCCTGCAGCTCAGAATAGATGTCAAAATACTTGTTTATAAATCATTGAATGGCTTAGGAGCTATTAACCTAATCATCTGAATCAACTAATTAACTCTAAACACCTGCAAAAGATTCCTGAGGCTTTTAAAAACTCCCAGCCTGGTTCATTACTCAAAACCGCGATCATGGGTAAGACTGCCGACCTGACTGCTGCCCAGAAGGCCATCATTGACACCCTCAAGCAAGAGGGTAAGACACAGAAAGAAATTTCTGAATGAATAGGCTGTTCCCAGAGTGCTGTATCAAGGCACCTCAGTGGGAAGTCTGTGGGAAGGAAAAAGTGTGGCAGAAAACGCTGCACAACGAGAAGAGGTGACCGGACCCTGAGGAAGATTGTGGAGAAGGACCGATTCCAGACCTTGGGGGACCTGCGGAAGCAGTGGACTGAGTCTGGAGTAGAAACATCCAGAGCCACCGTGCACAGGTGTGTGCAGGAAATGGGCTACAGGTGCCGCATTCCCCAGGTCAAGCCACTTTTGAACCAGAAACAGCGGCAGAAGCGCCTGACCTGGGCTACAGAGAAGCAGCACTGGACTGTTGCTCAGTGGTCCAAAGTACTTTTTTCGGATGAAAGCAAATTTTGCATGTCATTCGGAAATCAAGGTGCCAGAGTCTGGAGGAAGACTGGGGAGAAGGAAATGCCAAAATGCCTGAAGTCCAGTGTCAAGTCCCCACAGTCAGTGATGGTCTTGGGTGCCATGTCAGCTGCTAGTCCACTGTGTTTTATCAAGGGCAGGGTCAATGCAGCTAGCTATCAGGAGATTTTGGAGCACTAAATGCTTCCATCTGCTGAAAAGCTTTATGGAGATGAAGATTTCATTTTTCAGCACGACCTGGCACCTGCTCACAGTGCCAAAACCACTGGTAAATGGTTTACTGACCATGGTATTACTGTGCTCAATTGGCCTGCCAACTCTCCTGACCTGAACCCCATAGAGAATCTGTGGGATATTGTGAAGAGGAAGTTGAGAGAAGCAAGACCCAACACTCTGGACAAGATTAAGGCCGCTATCAAAGCATCCTGGGCCTCCATAACACCTCAGCAGTGCCACAGGCTGATTGCCTCCATGCCACGCCGCATTGAAGCAGTCATTTCTGCAAAAGGATTCCCAACCAAGTATTGAGTGCATAACTGAACATAATTATGTGAAGGTTGACTTTTTTTGTATTAAAAACACTTTTCTTTTATTGGTCGGATGAAATATGCTAATTTTTTGAGATAGGAATTTTGGGTTTTCATGAGCTGTATGCCAAAATCATCAGTTTTAAAACAATAAAAGACCTGAAATATTTTAGTTGGTGTGCAAGGAATCTAAAATATATGAAAGTTTAATTTTTATCATTACATTATGGAAAATAATGAACTTTATCACAATATGCTAATTTTTTTAGAAGGACCTGTACTTAGTAAAAAGTAGCACCCACATGATTTCTTGCTGTGTTTCCCATTTTCATTCCCATGAGACCCAGAAAGGACATTGGGTGCCCAATACGCTTAGTACAAATGGATCCTAGTAAGTCAACCAATGCCAAGTCCACAGAAGGAGCTCACTTTAGGGGCCAGCCCCATTTAGTACCAATCCAGCCTGAGAAAAGTTCATTTTGGATCGACATAAACATGTTTACTGGGTGAGTAAACCAGGCAACAAATTTATTCCTTCTCACAAGTTCATGCAACCTTAAGCAGAAAGATTCACTCTGAAGATAACTTCATAAATTATGAGATCAAAACCAAATCAGTTTTTGTGCACGACTAAGATTGGTGACCGTGAGAATGAAAACAGGTTGAATGAGAAGAGATGTATCGAAACATTCCCTCACATGTTGTCGTGTTGGTGGAACTTTCTGTCATATAGGAACAACTATCCTTGTGAATCACAGAGTTTTATCTGATTCATTGGGTAGAGTAAGAAAACTGGTCGAGTGCTTTCAAGTTCAGTGAACCGACATCACAGGCCCTTTTACTGTTCGGAATGGATTCAAGATCCAGTGTCAACAAGCGCCCACTTTGCTGAAGTGTCCTCCAGCTCTGTTGTTCACAAGTCCTTTACTCAACCCTCAGCAAGAGAAAAATGACAGGGATGATTAGAATTTATTCTCTAAGAAATACATGGTGCACAAGATATGGATTTCATTTTGATAAAAATCCAACAATGTTCACGTATGCCTCCTAAAGCATACAAAGCACCATCTGAAGTGATAAGCATTGACAAAACCTCATTTTCTTTATCCTAAAGAGCCCTTTCCTACAAGAAGCTGCAGTGTGGTCTAAGAGATGAATCCTGTTTAGCTGAATGTGGGGGAAAAAAATCATTACAAGGCTGAGGGCTTTGAGTACTGTTTCATTAGTCTCAAGCAAGTTCGACCTACAGAAACTAACAAGAGAGAGAGCATATGGTATTTTTATGTATAACTGTTGATGTTCTTTATTTCGTACAGGTAAATTCAAGTAGTACAACTACATGAGTACTTGACCAGCAACAAATTTCAGAGTATCTTATCAGGATTCTGTCATAAATATTCATAAAGTACAGCATAACAGGCCGGTCATGTGAACTGCACGCATCACGCAAGACTGGTACTGTGCTGCGCTGAGCCAAATGGAAGCAGATCGCAAAGCCCCTCTCTGCTTGGTGCTGCACACAGCTTAGCTCAGCTCATTGTACTCTAGTCAACTGATACTTGTACAGCCAATGGAGAGAAGATATCTATCAAACTGCTCTGGACCGAGTAGAAAGGAGCTGGCCAATGTGGAAATAGAGCTTCTTCACCAGTACCACACTGGCCTCTGGATCATAGCATCTCATCATCATCATTTCCTCTCCCTTTTCTTTTCCTTTTTTCTGTTATCTCACCATAACTGGGTTTTTTTATTTGCTAGTTTTAAAACAAACAGATTTAAAATGATAAATAAACTTTAATGTTTTTTACAAAAGGAAGCGTAGCATACATTTATATTTAACTACCGTTACTTAAATAAAATCCAGCGCAGCCGAATGCCTTTCAAAGGACACCAAACTGCAAATATACCAAGGCATGCCCATCCAACTATGGTGAGATGCTCAGAGTTGGAGTTGGAATAGCAAGGAACTGACTAACTGAGTTTTGTTTTGGAAATTTTCAATAATAAACAAAACTTAGAAAATATTACTCCATTAAATTATATGTTAATGAATTATATGTCCAGAGACAGACCCAGCGCCTGGGTAATTTAGCTGGGGGGTCAGTTTTTATTATTTATTATGTGGACATAACATTACACTGCCGTTGTAATCTGTCATGGGCGCCGGGCCTGTCCAGAGAAATCAAGTTCAAAACAATGCTTTTCATTTTCTTCAGCCATTACGAAAATACCACCAAATACAGTGCAGACACAACATATGGTTTAACTCACTCATATCTGATATTTTCACCACTGGATAAAAAAGCAAACATTTCGTTCTTCTGAGAGTGCTCTCTGTTTTGCTTTAACCACCTACACATATAACCCATAGCAGAATCCCAGCTATTTTACAGTCACGCTGCTTGAGCCGTTTCTGTCAAACTAAAATATGTGGTAGATTAGACGAAAGTAGCAGCAAGTGTTTTCTCACAAAGTATCATCTGAATAACTCTGATATCATGCTTGTGTGTGACCTCTGACCATTGTGATTTGGATGCATCCATCTCAGAGTCATGACGTGCGCTCATATTACAGGGTGCTCTGTGGGTGTGTGTTGCAAAATGTGTGGCGAACTGTGAACCTCAACTGCATGACGCAAATCTGTGTGTAAAAGGTCGAGGAGCACCACAGGCCGGCTGTCAAAATATCCTTTCCAATTAAGTACAGATATTGTTAGAGGCCTTTTTGCTCACATGTCCTGTTTTCACTTGAATGTTTTAAGTGGGAACAAGTTGTTGATGTCGTCAAGTCTTAAAATATCAAAGCAATGACTAAGCCGGTTGTTCCCTGACAATAAATAAAAATGTCTAACTTGAACTGAGCAACTAATAACTTTAAAAACATTTTTATTAGGGAGATTAGAGTTTATTCATCTAGATAGATTATTGTTGATCCGTCTAATGACAACCTTTTTAAAGTTTTTTTATTAGGAAACAAAGTTTTAAACACTTTGTCTTCAAATGGTAGACTAATAATGGGCTTCTCTACATTAGTAGCCAACTCGAAGTTTCCGTGATTCCTTGGTAGGACCTCCGCAGGACCGTGATTGGTCCGTGACAGGTCCGTGATGGGCTGCCGCTTGGTCCGTGGGGAAATTTAATCCCCCACGATGACCTAGTGAATGCAGCCACGCTTATTAACTCCCCTCTGCAAGCCTGTGAAAATCAGCTGCAGTGCCTCATTTGTCCACAGGGAGGAGCAGTGATTGGGCTATGTCCTGAAGTAATTGTCACAAGGGCATCAGTTTGTTTTTAAAACTGCTGGGGACAATTGTTATTAATTATTCATATAGCCTATAATTATTTATCCGTTTCAGGTTTAATTACAACATGCACAATGTATAAACAGGTGTTGAAATCGTATCTTTAGTCAATTAATAAAAGCTGAAAGCCATAAGCTCAAGAGCGTCAGTTTGTTTTTAAAACTGCTGGGGACTATTATTGATTATTCATTTAACCTATAATTATTCAGCGGTTGGCTATATAAGCTATATGCACAATAATAAAACGCGTTCCCTTTACAACCCTTGTCGTTGGAAACTTTAACTAACCGTTCATAGTCCTGCAATGGGGCGGCTACCCGTGGGTGGAATATTCCATAGCAATAAAAGAGAAATTATTAATTATACTATCATTTACATTAAATCAGGGATCCCGTTATTTTCTGTCTTTGACAGTTTTTTAAACTTTGAAAAAAATCTGAAACATATTTAATATTATTTAATTCTTTATTCATTTTAGGCACACTGCAGACTGGAATAACAAGCGCCATTTCTTTCTCAACTTTGTTATTGCCTCAGCAGGAGGAAATTGTGTTGCATTGAGTGCGGTGTCCAGGTCTGAGATGGTGATGCTCAGATGCTCTCATAAGAATCGTTTTTGATTGATTCAGTTTCCTAAACTCTGTGCGTAAAGTTGAAAATGACGTCTGCATCAAGTGGTCAGTGGCGTAAATTGTAAACTTTCATAATGAAGGACGTCTGTTAGTTTGCGGGTCCACAGGTGTTTCTGACTGTACTGACTGATGAATAGAGGTTGCTTTATAATAAACTGACGGCAAAAGCTCATCACACAAACACTCTTCAGATGGGGTTCCTTGTTGTGAATGCACTCACTACCTGATGGAGTAGTGGAGTGGTTGAGCCGCCCGTCAGAAAGAGAACTTTTGTCCTGCTTCATTTTCTCACTCGATTTTCCTGCCGCACCATAAAGAGCCCTGCTAACAACGGCCTTTACATTTTTTCATTACAGTTTTAAAAAAATCGATCAAAGACGAAAAATAACACAATCCCCAATTGATTGTAAATTGTATTACAATTAATCATGTCCCTTTTAATTCTTTGAAACATTGTAGGCCTACAGGTGATATTTATTTGATGCAGAGATCGCTGTGCATGAACAAAATATTGTCCACAATTCTTGGCTTTATTTGCACTCTGTTCCTGAATCACAAATTCAATCGCAGAAAAATCTCTCTGGCAGCGCAGGATGCCTGGATAGCGGGAAAATTCCACTGCCAGCGCAAAGTTGGGGGAATATTCTGGCATGCTCTCTCCACAAACTCAATATATCAACACCATTCTCTTTGGGAGTCTTAAACAAACAAAAGTATTAAATTTATATATTTTCAAATCTTCGCTGTGGATTCCTTCTTATTTTTTTCTTCATTTCAATTTATTCCTTGTGTATTTATGTGTTATTGGTCTGAAAGGGACTTATTAATGCAATGCATTATTTTAAGATTATTATTATTAAAGTTCTGGGTGGCCGTGAATAACACGAAGGGGGAGCGCTTAAACATTAAGGCCTGTTCTTAAACTACAAATGCGCCTCGAGTAACGTGACCGTTCATTCAGCAAAGTCAATGTATGTCGCAACTCTGAGTATATTGAAGGCTCTGGCTGTGTAGCCAACGTGTGCCGTCACACAGTAAAAGCTCTGGCCTGGGCCAAACCTCAGATATGGCATTACCCCATCTTAGGGCACGGTCACACCTACGTTCTACCCAGGACAGAGCAGCAGTTTCCCGAATCACATGTAGGTATTAATCACATGTATGTCACTCTTGGTTCTATGAATTATGTGAAATTCCACACACTGCCACAGGCGGCGCTTTAAATCTGGCGGTGTGTACTGTATTCTGTTAGAGAAGCGCCATCTCCTGGTCATCTTCTGTATTTCATTGAGTGGGAAGAGTTCCAGTAAAAACTGGTTGGTGGGTGTCACTCCAGTCAATGCTCCAGCCGCTGGAACTCTGCTGGGAGTCTGCTGGCAGCTGAATGGCAGCCAGCAGGGATGTGAACTTCGAGTTGGCTACTACTGTAAGTGGTTCCCAGTAACATTCACAGTTAAAGAATAACTGTCTGGATCATGTGACCTGCTCTCCATGATGTGCAGATACCGATGTCTGTGTGGAGAGGAACCACCCAACGCATTTTAAAACGCTTAAAGCAAAGTGCTAAGCTAATTAATCAACAAGTGGCATCAAAACATTATTTACATGTTTGCCTAGCACTTCAGCAAGCTGTGTTGCATGAAGGCATCATCAGTAGAAAAAGAGCAATAACTTATTGAAGACTGTCGCTCTGTGTGTTTAGTCAAATATATCTTTTTAGAAACTAAATGGTCCTGGAGAAACTCTCGTTGGGACATAATATCTGTTGCTGCCAAGAAAATCGGACACTGCAGCGTTCAGAATGTCATCAGTGAGTTAAGAGCAAAAAAAATCCCAATAGTAAAATCACAAGTGTATTGTAGAATTTTACTGCACTTTAAAACTTTCAAGTTTCCAACCATATGTGTGACACTGATTAAAATGAAGACTGGAGCTTGGTGCTGGCAAAATTTTAAATAGTTAAATGTCTAAGATCAGTGTCATGGGAAAAAAATCCTAACCCGGACATCCCTACTCATTTTTGTAACATTTCTAAATGTATTTCATTATGTTGTTTTACTTTTTGAAGTACAGTATGCAAGAAAAAAAAAATTGTTTACATAAAGCTACTCTTCCAATCATTTATACTTTTTCACTTTACCTCATTCTGAACTCGATTTTTATTTATGCTCTTCTTTAAGCCATTCAGGTATTGTAGATGGTGGTTCTTCAAATTCTCATCCTCATTAGGTCTTTCTCTTTTGGAGTGTCTTAAAGCAGCCCTCCACCTAATCCCTTCTACTTTACATCACCCGAACAGTCTCATTAGAAGTCTCGACCACCTGCTGATGCAGCCTATTGACCCCCGATGTCTAGACTCCAGGAGCTTTTCTTCTTTCTTTGTTTAAGTCATTGTGCCACTTCGGATCAATTGCACTCTTATCATGAAAAGCAATCATTCTAACTTGTGCTCTGCAAAGTGCTCTGTGAAGATATTCATACTCCTTGGACTTATCTATATGTTGTCATATTACAACCACAAATTCTATATATTTTATTAGGATTTTATCAGAGCAACACTAAGTAGTCACTAATTGTTAAGTGTGACGGAAAGGACTAAATGGTTTTAAAAATTAATAAAAAATACACATGTGAAAAGTGTGGCAGGCATTTGTATTCTGTTTCCTTTACTCTGATGCCCCTAAATGCAATCCAGTGCAAACAAATGCATTAGAAAGTCACCTAATTCAGGGGTCCCCAACCCTCGGGCCACAGACTGGTACCGGGCCGTGGGTCATGTGGTACCGGGAGTGCAGGCCACACAGAAAGAATAAATAACTACCAGTATTTCCATTTTATTTATTATCTGAATTATATATTATTATCTTATTATCTCAATGTGACCGCTGTTTTATTTTGAAAAATGACCAGATATTCCTGTTACGTAACTCAGTCTTGACACTCAAGAGGCTTGTATTGGTCACATGATAGTTACCGCTAAAATTAATCCCAGAAATGATTCTGTAAAAGGTAATGCAGTTGTTCTGTGAAGGCCTCAGAAGTTTGTCAGAGAACATTAGTGAATAAACAGTATCATGAAGACCAGAAACACAGCAGATAGACTGGAGAGAAAGTTGGGTTTAAAGGAATATTCTAAATTTAAAAAACTCACCGATCATTGTTTAATCCATCATCCAACTTTGGAAAGAAAACACAAGTGCAGAATTACTAAGAGACAGTCATCCACCCAAACTGTCAAGCTGACCAAAGAGAACATCAATCAGAGACTCAGCCAAGAGGCCCAGGAGAAGCTGCAGTGATCATTCAGCTCAGGTGGGAGGGGAGGATCCAAAAATCTGGCCAAAAATGGAAGAAGCTGCTCCGGTCAGATGAGAAACAAATTGCTGAAATCAAAGGGATCCCACATATGCACAACTTTCTGTTGGTCTGTAAAAAAATAATCCCAAAGACATGCTGTTGTTGTAACATGGCAAAAAAAGGAAAATCCATGTTTGTCAAACATACAATGCATCTTTGCAATGTATTGAATATGAATGCTGTTTCTTTCATCTAGCACTTGAAATGCATTAAAAAGACAGAGTTGTTAGTTGTTCAAAACTACTAATAACCTTGCAGTGTTTCCAAGCTAGAAAAATGAATTGGTCTAAAAATATCTGAGGAAATTGAGAAAGGGTAACCTCTAATGTAAAGGTTACATGAGCTGAATGTGCACATGTGTGTGATGTCTATCTGCAGGAGCAGAAATGGGCAATGTATCTAGGGATTTGGGCTCCCTGACAGCTGCCTGCTTTCGGCTTGCAGGAATGAGAGCGCCTCAGTACTGCAGCCCCTCATGAGATGAATAAAATATGACAAGCACACAGAGTAGTGCTTCGCTGTTGCTCTGATGCAACATGGAACGACACCTCCAACGCTAAGGAAGAAGGAGGAGGGCTGATCGTGTTTCCATTGAGTGTGTGAGAGTGAAATATCAGAAATATCAGCAAGATACAACAAGATTATTTTAACTTTCACAACACGTTGCATTTATCTGATGGTCATACCTTCAGTTTTCCATGCGTAGGTTTTACATTTCTGCCTCTAATACCTCAAGGTACTCCTTCTTCTGTAAAAAGGTTTTCTACAGAAAATTCCTGGGGTTTCTCCACTTACAAGGCCAATCAATCTGGACTTACTAGGGCAATCAGTAAGTGCTGAAATTTTAGATGCTGTGAACACTGCAAAGGAAAATACCCCACAGCTCCAACAGCACTGTAGGGTGCCTAAAACATGAAGCCGCTTGTAAACTAGGAGACATGAAAATTTAAGATTAATTTAAGTGGTGTGAGTTTAAGAGTAAACATAAAAAAACATTACCTTTCCTTAAAGCCTCCCCAAGTTATTTGAGAAGAGTGCTCAGCAGTAGCACAGAGATAATTAATGCTGCAGTACTAAATGTAATTACAGTTGTCGCTGCTGTCTTCTTCTACA
The DNA here is from genome assembly GCA_963556495.2 of Valencia hispanica. Taxonomy (NCBI): domain Eukaryota; kingdom Metazoa; phylum Chordata; class Actinopteri; order Cyprinodontiformes; family Valenciidae; genus Valencia; species Valencia hispanica. Next base: position 30,932,490 of record OY747704.1, read on the forward strand.
GAGACAGTGACATTTTTAGAAAATAAACATTCATTCATTACTTGGGTTTAGGTTGATAAATGGAGCTTAAATGCAACTCCCAGCAGCAATGAAGGGGCATTTGGCACTTTGCTGAGGCAGAGTTGCTATGGCAACGTGATCTGATCATGTTTAAGGTTTGGCTAAAGCAATGAGAATAAATTCCTGTGGCTTAATAAAGCTCCCCAGTCGTCAAATGAACCAAAGGTGTTGGGAAAACCTCAAATAGTAAAAGTCTGTTTTATATCTAGTTGTGATTAAAAGTGAAACAGACATCAAAAGTGCCTCAAAAATAGAATATCATTATTGACCTCTAGAATATTTTTGTTGGGGAATATTTTTTTCATTTTCAAAGAGGAATCTGCATTTCTTTGTTTGTTTTTTCTGTGTGTGGGGGGTTACACACTCACTTTGGCTTTTCCCCCCACAAATATGCCTCTGGCTGGCTTTAAAAAGCCTAAGATGACAGAAAATAAAAAAAGTCAATGGGTAACATCTCAGCAGCTGAAACTGAGCACTTCTTTTCAGTCTAAGTTAAACGGACATGAAACAGTCACCAAGACGAAAAACAAGACAAGAAAAGCAAATGTGATATTCTTTGCGTTTAATCTGAAGCAAAGAAATCCCAAAAGGGATTCATTCCTCAGTGTCCAGCCTGCTCTGTAAAGCCGTCCTTCTATCTTGGTGTGAAATTATGTAAGGACAGAGACAATATGGGGGCTGTAACTGGAGCTGTTGTTAAACCTTCTGAGCTGCAAATGAGGTACTGACAGAGCTGAGTTAGAGAGCAGGTGTGAAGTGGAGGGGGCGATGCAAGCAGCATCTTAATATAAGAAATGGAGATGTTTTACCTCACCGGTTCAGCGATGCCAGTTCCCCGTGTGCAAGCACACCTTGCTGCTTACGGTAGTCGGGTTATTTGCAAACAACCAGGGCAACCTAAAGAGGAAATCAATTTTGCTTATAATTCGTGAAAATGTTAAATGAAAAAGTCTATGAGAAGAAAATACCTTTAAAGAAAAAAAAATGGTTAAAACATGTTTGCTATTTAATCGATTTTTCATTCGAGGTTACAGGTCCAGAGACCTATAGGAGGGTTGAAAAGGACCTGAATTGTTGGTCTTGGCTTGGTCCCTTAAAGCTTTTCATAAGCCTTTCAGTACATTTAAACAGGCCAAACATTATATTTGGTGTCATTGTGTGCATTGCAGTGAGCATGGACAAGAGGAGCTTAGAAAGCAGATTATAGATATGCATTTTAAAGGAAAAGGTTTACAGATCATTGCCAAGCTGCTTCATGGTCCTGTGACCAATATTATCAAAAAACATAAGGTTCATGGAACTGAAGCCAACCTCTCAAGACATGGACAAAAAAATTTAGTGCAATCCCAGGATTATAAGATGAGGTGGAGAAGGTGGAGGTAGTATAAAAAAGCTAAACCATCTAAAGCCACTGAAGCTGAACTCTAAGATGAAGGTATGTTACTTTCTGATTGTATCATCTGCTGCATTTTGCGCCATAATAAGCTTCATGGAAGAAAACTCAGGAGGGCTTGGTTTTGTTCCAAGGCTGATTTCCTGCGTCTGGCATGGGAAACCAAGAAACTGTGGAGGGCACAATGAAAGGCTTCGATGTGCACTCAAAAAAATTCTGGCTGAAAATACTTTTAGACATCTATGGATATATCTAAAAACTGCAGCGTGGGGATACCACCTTTTAAATCTGAGGTAGCTTGAGCTGCATGATAAAGAATTGTATACAAACATTTGTCAAATTACATTTGAAACCAGATGTTTACATGCACCAGATACTTTACTAAGGATTAAAAGATAGGCTTAGTCGCCAAAGCTGAAGGACAAACATTTTCAGACATCAATAGGGTTCATAATTTCTTTAGGTATCAGTTATAGAATATTATGACAGAAATGAAAAACCTGTGTGTAGAAAAACTCAGTGGACCCTTGCTTCTTCCACAGCATTTAAGAAAGAAACATTTATTTAGGTGGTATTAACCAAAATTACATATATAGCTGTAAACTGGGTTACAGCTATATCTGACTGCTGGAGATAGGTACCAAACCCCTGCGACCCTGCAAGAATAAGCGGGTTTAGATAATGGATGGCTGGATAATGGGTGATCATCCTCAGAGTGACCAGCTCTATTAAAGCAGCAGTTATTGGAATCTACTGGTGCTGAAGGTGACAATTCAAGCAAACTGTTGCAATAGTCCAGTCCAAGTCTAGACCACAGCATTACTGAATATCCGTGGTAGAACCCTAATAGAGATTAGCAGAAATATATATGTGCAAACCTCAATAACCTGAAGCAACGTTAGCAAAAAGATGGACCAAAATTCCTGGACAACAATGTGAGAGACTGATAAATTAATTCAGGCAACAACTACCTAGAGTTGGTGCTGCTAAATATCCTAATACAACTTGGGAAATGACTTAGTTCATTACCCACGTTTTTCCATAGTGGCTTTGTTTCTGGGTAATAAAAAACAGCATAGGACCTGGTATGCTTGGTGTACATTTAAGGTTAAATTTAAATACCTGTAGAACCTGGTAAAGATAAGATTATTATGCCCTAATATGTACTTTCTACCACTACTGTAGGACTTTTATTACTAAATTTGGTTTTCTTTATATGTTTATGTATTCAGAACTGCTATTAATATAGACAATATTTAATTACAATTAGGTCTTTTAACCTGTAGAGGTCTGCTGACCTCAATCCCGCAGAAGTGTATACCATCAGTTTATAAAGTTGTGTACAAAAACTTTATGTACACAACTCTGATCCATTTGTAGCATGGTATGGAGTATAACAATTTTTACACCCTATTGGACTTCCACAGCATCTAATGATAGTTGATGATGAGGAAGACAAGAAAAACATGAGGTAAAAAAAAAAAGGAAGAAACAATACCGGCCCCCAAACAATCCCAACTGTATTTTCATAATGGTGAAATCTTAGCAACCACATGGAGCATGAAGCATGTTAGAAACTTTCATGAAAGCTAATATAAAACGCTGACCGTGCACTGAGGCCGTGGTTAAGTTACTGGTTGGCTGAGGGGAGGTCTAAGTCAGTGAGATACTGAGTCATTCTGCCCCTCAGCAACCTGGATTTGACATCCGGAAAGACACAGAGATATCAAGTGGAGATAACATGGGTTGAGAATTCATGATGATTGGTTTGTGGTTGACATGGCGTGTTACATTTATATCATGTAACAGTTCCAAACTTCAGGGCCGACCAGAGTCCTTTTAACCGACAGATGGAGAACACAAGCGACAAGGAGGAGCTCAGGTTAGCGCTCTGCTTGCTGCCGGATTCAGGAAAGCAGCTGATAAGGGGATAGACTTAGGCGCTCATCCTATCTGCTGCTGGAAAATTAATTGAACCACATGTAAGACTGTGAACGTAGGAATAATAATCCCCAATTTTAGGTGTGTATGAATAAGCCATGCCTGGTTTGCTGCTACAAATCTTTCACATGAAATCCCAATGGATGTAATTACTGAGTAAAAAACTATCATTAGGAAGTGCAACTATTAGCCTTTAACTGCGTACTCCCAACAGGAGATAGGTAAAACTAGTTTATCCCCTAAAACACCTTTAGCATTCCATCATTCCAGCAAGAGATGGAAATGTAATGATGCACAACTTGATTAGGGCACAGTGCTTCACTTCACAGCAACCTGACAAATTTTCCTACCAAGTGTGAAAACCCAATTAGGGCCCAACACACTAGAGGAGATCAGACGCCACTGTTGACGCTGACTTTGCAGGCTGACAGAGCCAGAGGGGACTCCCATTCTTTATCACAGGGGGGGGCTCCTGCTTCTATGGTGTTATATTTTTGGTGCACTGCTTATCAAAATCTCTTGGCATGCTCTATAAAGCTGTACCCTGTTTCATTCTGCACAGTGAGGTGCAGCTGACAAAGTATCCCAGTGCTGATTGCTAATGCTGATCTAATATTGACATTGCTGCGCTAATAAGGCTAGAAAAGGAATCCTTATCTTTTTGCTCTCATTAAATTAAGCCTTCTACAGGCTTATAAATAGTATAAATAAATTAGGTCTTTCTGGGTTATGCTGACTTCATTTTGGAATAAATAACTTTGATGTGGTTATGAATGAAGCTTCAGCTTAAAGTGAAAAACATAACGTACACAGCTACACAGACCCTTTTGTCTTTCAAAGTGGCATACAGTAGTTAGGCATCCAAAATATCCCCGTTTAAAGGCTTTTTTGTGTCCAGGTTGGAGCTCTGTTGGTGCACCAGGTAAAGAAAACAGAGCCCATCAGTTTAACACCCACAAAGACCTTTTTGTGATGCAGAGATCAGGTTGAACGGAGAACAAGGAGGTCTGCTACTCCAGGTGAGCAATTACAGAGGCGATGTGTTAATCTTGCTGACTGGCACTGTCTCAAGGTCAACCACAGACCCCCAAAAATGAGTCTTTTGTATTCACTTGTTCCCCCCTTCCGAGTTCTCATTTCCCAGTGCATTCATACACTCTCCTGAGAGATTGGTGCAAGATATTTAGAGAGCAGCAAGTTACTTTGAAGGTTCAGAGGGTAAACAGTTTAGGTCAGACTAAGGGGAGCCAGCTCTGATGGCCCTGGCTGACCCACAGGCAACCAGTAAATGTTCTAAAACTCCCTCTATGAGAGAGATATTGCTTTTATAATAAAAATATAGTGTAAAATCTATCACTTTGCAACTGGATGTTAGGAGTTGAAAAATGCTTAGGCATTTATCCACTTTAATATGCGTACAACTCACTGGATTAAAGATATTCTCAGCAGGTTGTCTGTCTCTGAGAGAAAAGCTGAAACACCAGGTTTTACTGTAAAAATGTAATAAGCGTTCAAATTAACTCTAATAACAAAATGATCGCCTACTGTGTGAAAATAACAAAAGAAAAACTACAATCTAGTTTAAACAGTCAACATTTTTACAGTTTTTTGCCCCCTTTTTTACCAGGGCAACAACAAAAAACTATCCCTATCTAAAATTATATTTATCATCAGACCCCAGATTTAAGTAGGGGATTAGATTTTGGGGTTTCCCAGCTTTATCTGATTTGTGGCCTCTGGTATTTCCTTGCCACCTGTTCAGGAAAGCATTATCCGAAAAGGTCTTACGGAAAAAGTCTGGTGTTGGGGAATAATCCTATTAGCTGAAAATCCAACTGAGAGGTGCAAGCAGCAAAAAGCCTGACAACATACTGAAATCTGTGCAACAGTTTAATACTTTCATGTTTAATGTATCTATTTATTATAGAAAAACTTAAAAGTTATTGCAAAACATAATTTAGGGATGGCTTTTCCCAAGTCAGACACTATGAACAAATCCCCATTCCACTTACTTCATTACCCTCTTTTTTGTGTGCTCATGTGGAAGATGGGGTTTCCCAATTCTTTCTGTTAGACAAAGTGGTACTCCTACCAGGGCCTTCAAACAGACATGCTATCCAGGGGAAATCAAACACAAACCATGTGCAAGGCTTGAAAACTGTATTTATCGCATGGACATTGTTTTGTTGATCAGACCAATCAAACATTTCTCCAACAATCTAAATGTTTGTTTCCCTTTACAATGGCATTCAAAATGATAGAGAGACTGTACTGACTGCTACAGATCCTTCTCCGCCTGTCACAACCAAATTTTATAGAGTAGGAGAATATGTTTCTCTGTATTTTCCTCCAGATGAGATTACCTGAAACTACCTTACTGTATATGCAACGGGCAAAGTTATCAAAAAAGCATATCAAAACAGAGAGGAACTATACTAATGTTGGCCTAGGACTTCCGTAAACTGCTCAGTATGAAAATATTATCCACAGGAGCAACATGTGACTTATCTTGAAGACTATGGGCAGAGTCAAACATATCTTTACAAGGAAATTTTGCAAGATTTTGCTAGTTTTAGATAATGCCTTGTGAGGCCATCACATTAGCACTCTTAATCTATATAACTCTGAATTGGAGCAGCTGTTTGGGGCCGACCTGCAGAAACTCTAGTTATAAAATATCTGTTGCTGTACAAGAACAATACCAGGAGCGACAGCAGCACCCAGAAGATTACTGGTGAGAGATTTAAGTGCTACATAATAACAATGTTAATGTAAGAATGCAGTGTCATTATACTGCATGTTTATGGAATTGATTTTAATGGAATGTCAGACTAAGACCTTGTGATGGCAGATGGCAGTTCATAGCTAAATCAGATCAGTAAATATGAGTGAGAATTCTTCAAATTATTATTTTTATTTAATAAGGGTGTGGTACAGTATAGGGGCATTTCACAACTTCTTTGGCATCTGTACTAATCAAAAATCATTTAAACACTTGATCATTTGGAGTATCAACCACTAAATGTTGACTCTTTAAAGCATACTTTGTGAACATATATATATATATATATATATATATATATATATATATATATATATATATATATATATATATATATATATATATATATATATATATATATATATATATATATATATACACCCAGGAAGAGGTCTCAGTGGGTATATCTGGGGTAAATAAAGGATTTATTTTTTTATTTCTAACCTACTTCAGACCTAGTTCCAGAACCACAGGGCCAGTTCAACATGAATTTGAAGTTGTCTAGAATCCAAAAAAGTACAGATTTTCATTTGTTTGTTTTTTTGATAATATCCAGTTAGCTACTGAGTCTTATGGTTAAAATGTTAAAATCAATGCAACATATGGTAAATCCAATATAAAGTATAAATAATCATAAATAAATTCAATTCAATTCAATTCAATTCAGTTTATTTATATAGCGCCAATTCACAACAGATGTCATCTCAAGGCACTTAACAAGAAGTCATTTTAATACATTTACACAAACATTCCAATCAGTTAAAAAGTTTCCTATTTAAGGAATCCAAGCAGATTGCGTCAGTCATTGGCGTGAGGTTGGGCAGATTTCCAACCACAGCAATCCTTCAGCAATCCCTCATACTGAGCAACCATGTAGCGACAGTGGAGAGGAAAAACTCCCCTTTAACAGGAAGAAACCTCCAACAGAACCAGATATTCAAATAAAGAAAAATACACTTAATTTTAAGCATTCCTTTAGAAAATCCAAGGCAAAAATTGGGGGGATTCTTATTTTGTAAGAGCTCTAATAAGGACCTTGACATCCTTAATAGTGGTGTTATATCAGGAACCAGTGCACCCATCAAACCCCCACACTGCATGGCCATCATTTTACTGTAATGACGAGCACAGGTATGCACACTGTAATTTCTGTCAGTTCCCCTGGTGATCCTCAACGATCGCGGCCCCCGGACATGATTCACTGCCCGTCCCTGAGATAATGGCCGAAAGGGATGCAGAAATAGGCTGCAGAGGATTTCAAAGCCTTCCCGCTTTGCACTATGCCAATGCACAAAGGGCTCCATATCAGAGCCACTCTCAGGTTCTTCTCTGCAGCAAAGGCTAAGCTCAGAAATTCAACATTACAAGTGCAAAACTTTTTTCCTGAATAATCGAATCTTTGTTGAACATTTATGGTATTCTCTGCAAGAACAGCAGTGGGAACCGCATCATGCATTTAAACAAGTGAACAAACAGGAATTTCAGCTGTTTGCCCCCCCATGTCTGTTTTTTGCTGCCTCAAGAAAGAGAAGGCTTTCAGGACATTGCAGCTGCTGTTAGTATCAAGAACATCCATGTGATCTTTTTTTTCATGAAAGACCCTCCACATATTTCTCTGACAAGTTGAAACCACATTCATACTGAAATATGACATAAATGCTCGTTAGGCCTTTAAGGAACTAAGAATGGGTTTAGCAAAGTTCACGGCATTGATCGATTCAGCTTGTTCTGGATTCAGGATCTGTTAACCGGTGGCCATGTTCCCACTGCCATAACAAGAGGGCTGTCATGCTCTGTGCTTTTTATTCACTTTTGTGACAAGTGCTGAAATAGCAGCAGCATGAGAAATTAGTGTCATTCATGAATTGATTTAACCGCATTGTGATCAAACTAAAGAACCACAAGGCTCCTCTTCTTCCTCCTCTTCAGCGCTTTCCAATAAGAGGTGACTCAATTCAGTGATGTATAATACAACAAGGCTGCTGCAAACAAGGTGGGAGAGTGGAGATGCTCACTCAGAGCAATTACAATTACATCATCAAAGGTTGTTTCTTTTGAGCATAATGTTTTTTCTGAAAAATATTCAAATGCATGTCATATTCTGCTTATGAGAAAGGGGGGCACAAATACATACTTTTCTTTTTTATTCTCAATTAAAATATCTAGCTTTTAATAAATAATTATCTGAATCTTATAACCAATTGGATATAGTGGTCATAAATCCTTTATCGTATATAGTAAATATTAAGTCTAATACAGTAGCCTATATATCCCAGTAAGCTATAGTACTTTTTGTACTAATAGTACTAATAGTACTTTTTGTACTAATAGTACTAATAGTACTTTTTGTACTAATAGTACTAATAGTACTTTTTGTACTAATAGTACTAATTGCATTCTGCAATTCTGTCAAAGAAAGATGTTGAATCTATTTAATTATTATCGAAAAATAATTCATTTCTGTGCATTTGTTTTACATGTGCATTAAATTAAAGTCAATTAGGTCGATTAAGCATCATGAGGCGGAGGGTGGGGGGGTGGTTCCTTATTTTTTTTGCTGGGAGTTGGCAACCCTAGTGCCTACTCAGGTCATGGTTAAAAGAGAGACTGATATAAAATTTGCTCTCTTTACCAGTTTTCACTTATAAGGGCTGCACAATATAAATCTATCGTCAAAATACGTGCCTGAACTAATAATGTTGCGAGCGACTTCTTGGTACGCAGGTGGTGCAGTTGTTAGTACTGCTGCCTTGCAGCAAGGAGGACTGGGGTCAAATCCTTATTTTTTATGCAAAAGTTTGCAGTTTCTCCTTATTTTTGGGGGGTTCTCCTCTGGTACTCCAGCTTCCTCCCACAATCCAGAGTTATGCATGCTGGGTCAATTGGCCGCTCTACATCACCCTTAGGTGTGAGGATAAGAGTCCTGTGTGTCTATTGGCGACCTGTCCAGGTGTATCCAGCTGTTGTCGACTGGACACAAGCAAATTAATACACATTTTTAGATGTTTTTACACTTTGTTTTCTAACAGATGACACATAGTTTCAGTTTTCAGCATGGCATATTGCAGTTAATTGCTCAGTTGTAACAATTACTGTCACAAACACATACATTTTTCTATTATTATTAAGTACAGTTTTGGAAAGAGTCTAGTTTAGCATTGATCCAGGGGTTTAACAAAACATCATAGTCACTCATGTAGCCCATTGGGAAAATTAACTGCCCACCTCGGTCCTGGTGGGACGCTCCACTCTACCATGAATCGTGAACAAGACATCAAGGTATGTAAACTCCTCCATTTGGGACAGAGGCTCACTGAAGACCTGCATGGAGCAGAGCACCTTTTTTGTTTAGCTAGCTACATTTGTACACTTCATTTGTAAATAACTGGGGTTCCAATTGTCTGGAGCTGTTATTTTTTCTGGGTCAGCAGCTGCAAAGTTTAGAAGCCACACACACACAAAAAAAAGAAAAAGAGCTCAACACTAGTTCAGCTCAGCCCATGTGAATTGCAGCTGTGGTTAAAAATTAGCAGGAGGTCTCTAATGAAATTCAAGCATCTTCACACTTGGGGGCCCAGGGTGATAAAAGGGTCCAGTCTGTGGGCCACCAAGCATGCAATTAAGTTAGACTGAAGCCTCTTCACAGGCCAGCAAACAAGTCAGAGAAATGAAGAAAAAAGCATCTTAACCGCAGTCTCAAACAAACGGCAACCTCTTTAATAGATATTAGGTAATGACATCTCACTCTAACTTGCAACATTACCTAGAATTCAAGTAGTCTAATCAAAACAAGCAGTGGTTTCATTCATTTGCATTAGGGCAGTATTAAGGCTGCAAACTATATCTGGATTCTGAGGTTTTCCGCCACTTGTTTATACCAGAAGTGTTTTTATTCACTCTGCAACCAGCAGGACTCCTGCAGCACAAATCCAAGCGCTGCTGCTGCAGTTCTGACTTGAACATACCGAGATCTGCGGCAGCAAATATCTATGTTCCAGGTTTTAGTCAAATTAGGACATAAGGACTGAGTTCCTCTTACCTCAGCCAGGAGTCTGAGTGAAGCATCAGCAGATGGTTTGATGTTGATGTAGATGCAGGAAGGAACTCGGCGGAGGATGGTCATCTGTCAAGCTCAGGCATGATGTCTCACCTCCAGCATAAATAACTCCAGTGTCTGCCGCGCTTCCGCCCGCAGACTGCAGAGGTTAGTTAGTGGATCCCGTTAGCTCGTACTATCTCTCGATGCTGGTTCTGTAATGAGCTCCAGCCTGCTGCATACCGCAAATACAACCCGCTGCACGCTTCTATGTGTCGCTCGGAGAGGGAAGAAGTGTTAATGGCTGCCAGCGCTGACTCCGACCACTTCTTCCTTACACTGCTGTAATCTGTTTAAGTCCAAGCGTGAATGCGATTTAAACGGTGGGTCTACCTGTCTTTTTTCCCCCCTCTTCTTTCTCGGCTGTCCGATGAACAGACAGCTTCATGCTGCAGAGAGGCAGCGCCGCACCGTGCGCTCTTCTTCCACATGGACCAACAGCACTGCCTGCTGTACTTAAAGAGACACAGCAGATCTTTCTGGGCCAAAAGCAGGTGAGCTTTATCAGCCACGTCAGAGCCGACCCGAAGTTTTATGAGGCCCTGAGCAGAATTACATTTAGGGGCCCACTTCAATTGATTTATTTTAGAATAAGCAGTTGATTTCGGCTTGATTCAAAGAAACCAAATAAATGACACTAATTATTTGAATATGCCTAATACATTTACTCACAGCTCTTGTCTACCAGTTTCAGTGCACTTTTATAAAACTTGACTTACAATAAACAAACACCGATGCTTAGCACAAAACTGTAAAACCAGGCTGCAAATGTGATTGTGAAAAATAAAGCATAAAGGTAACGAAAGACAGGGTACACCCTGGAGAGGTAATTGTTCCATCACAGAGGAACACATAGACATGCAGGACAAACAACCATGCACACTCATTCCTAACAGTCATGGTTTCGGACTGTGGGGGGAAACCAGAGTACCTGGAGAAAACTCATACATGCATGGGGAGAATATGCAACCTCCATTCAGAAAGACCTCATGCTTAGATTTTAACCTACGATAGATGAGATTCATGTTGTTAAAAATATGATCTGCACTGAAATCAAACTCAGGACCATATAATTATATTGGCACTGTCTAAAGTTAAACAACAATACACTGGTGCAGGGGCAACAAATGCATTAGTTGGGTAACTTTCCTATTTTCATGTTAATATTTTGTTGTAATTCAAATGCAAACTCAATGTTGTTTCATATCAAAACACAAACTTTTTCTGCACATTTATATAATTACGATGGGTGTCAAAATTAACACGTTAATGCAGGTCGATTAATTTGTAGTATTAACGCAATTCATGTTTTATATATTTTTTGCAATCAACCCATGCACAGGATGACCCGCCCTGTTTATCCTACAATTCAGCCTGTGCTGCATTCAGTGCTCATCACATAAACAACATGGCAGACTGAACTGCATCCACGGTTCCATGTGAACGTTTCTTCTCTGTTGCCGGCCAGAAAGACGGATTATTGGTCTAGGTGACTCAAACAAAAAAGGCTATTCCTCACAGATTTATTTAGAACCAATCACAGTGCATATAAAATGTTTTCCAATCTCAGAAGCCAGCAGAAATGAATAGATTATTTTTTTAAATTATGATTCTGTTAGAGAGGTTATGTCTTCCTTAGTACATACACAACCTATTATATTGTTCTGAGAAAATTCAATTTCTCGCAGGGATTCAAGGCTAGCAGAGGGCTCTAAGCACTTCCAAAGTTCGCTGATTTCTCCAGTTGATGCTGACCAAGGTGATATACAGCTGATCAGATGAGTCACGTTTGCAAGACTGTGGTAAGAATCCATCTCAGATGCTTTGCATATCCATTTTCAGTCAGTCCACCTAAAACAAGGCTGAAGATATTTTTTCTTTTCTTTTTGCATTTTTTGGAATTTGCACAACTGCATAGCAATGCAATTGTTCGCATTGTTACCTTGCAGCAAGAACCTCCTGGATTTAAATCTCGACTAGCTTAAAAATATGCACGTGAATTGGTCTCTCTAAATTGCCCTTAGGTATCAGTGTGTGCATACATGGTTGTTTGTCCTGTATGTCTCTGTGTTGGGCTGTTATGAATTGTCGACCTGCTGAGGGTGTACCTCCATTCCTGTTTTTATCATTTGAAGAATATCGCCAAGCTGAGCCACATTGTGTCATGATCTGAGTTGGCAATGATAATCTATGCTTTTATTTCATCACGTCTCGATTATTGCAACTCACTTTTTTCATTTTTAAGTAAAAAAAATCGATGGGCTGCCTTCAGACTTTCCAGAAAGCTGCAGCAAAGCTTTTAACACGATCTTCCAAGTACACTCACGTCACCCCTTTACTGTTTCAGCTTCTCTGGCTCCCCATTCAATACAGAGTGCATTTTAAAATCTTAGTTTTAACATACAAAGCTTTACATTCCCAGCAGGTCCTTAGATCCAGTGGTCAGCATCTGCTGGCTGTAACAAAGACACGCTTAAAAACTAAAGGTGACAGGGTTTTTGCAGTGGTGACTCCCTCCCTCTGGAACTCCCTTCCTCTCAGCCTGAGAACTGCTGATTCAGAAATTTTCTTAAAAAGCAGCTTAAAATCCATCTTTTTAAAATTGCTTTTACTTTGTTTTTCTTACTTTCTGATTTTACATGTTCTGTGATTGTTGTAAGGTTTTTATTGTAAAGCACTTTGTGATTATTTCTAGAAAGGTGCTATAAAAATAAAGTTTTAGTTACTTAATTACTTACTCTCGCTCAATGTCCGCTGAATATAGGCACTACCCTCGCTAGCAACCCTCCAAGATATCGAGATATAGAAAATGGATGGAAGAATTTTAGAACTTTTTTATTTTTGTACTCCACATTTAGCATACTCTAATTAATAGAGATGAGGCATAGGAGCCAAGTTTGATGGTGCATTCACAAGCAATAAGTAAGAAAAGACTGTTGGAAATAAATTACTGATTATTTACTTACATTTTCTAAGTATTTGTTCAACTGGTGCATTTCTTAACCAGTATAAAATTCAAGATCTATTGGGGCGCCCAGACCTCAGAGGTTGCTTCTTCTTTCAGGCAGTACTTACTAAAAGTCTGAGTCATTTCAAAGATTTCTCTCTTTTGGTTTTGTTTCCTTAGAACAGTCTGCACTCAAATGATACTTGTACAACTCAGACCTTCTATTTTAATCTAATTAAACAATTGTAGTTGGTTTGTTTGTTGGTAAGCAACATTTTACTCTATGTTTTTACATGTAATCCTAATTTTCATGCACAGTTACTAATGTTTAAAAAAAGAATCAAACGTTTTCATGAACAGCTGCACACAGAACCACACGTGTCTAAAGATTTGTCGCTGATCCTAATCAGACAGATGTTTTTTAATACAAATTTTCCTCTTAAATTTGAAGTCACCTTCTGCTTCTTGTTTGGTTTTCAGCCATCTCTTCATGTTTTTCTGATGGACTGTCATAGCTCCTTGCTGAAACACTTGTATAAAAGAACAAAATCACAGAGAGAGATGCAAGAAACAGTGATATAATAATAATGATCATGTCAAAGGTAAAACATGTGGCTTGTATTGCAACAATCTGAGGTGATATGCAGAAAAAAAAGCTGTACATGTCGTAAACCTTCATGATATGAGGCAGGAGTACAAACTAATCATACAAAGACTTATCCTTTCTGTCACGTTGTGATTCACTCAGTTGGTTTTCAATTTTTCCTGCTTCGCTCTCTGATTTTAATCCTTTCTGCATCACCCATCTCAAACCCACCTCCAGATGTTTCGCCATGTGTGGCTCTGTTGTACACAGGATTTCCGCTTAAACCAGGATGATCATCTGCTCTGTTTAACAGCAGTTTTTGTGTGTATTGTTGAGTCAGTTTTATTTTTCTGTTACTTACCAAGTTTCCCATCTAATCAGTTGCTACTGAAGTTGCCCTGAACAGATGCACACACGGTGGAAACATCTGTATGAAATCAGAGGGAAAAAACATCATAAAATTATGGTTCTATGTTTTTACTCTCTCATGTTTTAATGAAAGACTGGTTAGGTTAAACACTCCATGCATTTTCTAGTGAATGTATTGATACCTTTGGAACCTATCTACATTTTGGCCAGTTAACTTCATAAATACTATAGGCCAAAACAAAGTACATAATCGTGAGACAGAAGAGAAAGGATACATGATTTTAAATCTATTAAAATACAAATGTTAGTTTGGACATTTATTATTAAATTCTTTTTTATTTACAAATGTGGAGTGCATTGGTATTTAGCCCCTCTAAGTCAATACAGAGTAGAACCATCTGTTAACAGAAATTCACTTGTAAGTCTTGGTATGGCTCCATCAGCTTATATACTGGATGAAGAGCATCTTTAAACATATATTTGTTTAAAGTCTTGCCACAGATGCTCTCCTGGATTTCAGCATAGACTTTGCCTGGGCTATTCTACATGGACATGCTTTGATGTGAGCCATTCTATTATAGCTCTGGCTCTGTGTTTAGTGTTTTGTCCTGCTGGAAGGGAAAACGTCCACTGTAGTCTGAAGTCTCTTACAGTATGTTTTCTTACAGGACTAGCCTGTATTTAGCTCCAATTCCAATTTATATCTATGTGCCAAATTGAGTTGGTCATATCACATAAAATCTCAACTAAGCACATTAAAATTTGTGTTTATATCAAAAACGCCAAGCTGTATAAATATTTGTGCAGAGCAGTATATTTCCCACTTGCTTTTTTACTAGTTTTTTGGACAAGCCACTCAGTTATTAAAAAGTTTTAATGCTGGCTTGTCCTTGAGGGATAACACGCTGACTCAACATTAATGACTCCACATACTTCAGCAGCATCAATTCATGACTTGCTGTCGCCAGCAGCGCTGTCATATACAATTATCTCCTCTACATGGTGACTCAGCTGCAGACTTCTACTTTTAAAATCACCAGCGAGCAGCAGTGATATTACTCATGCTGAATCAGGCAGAAAGAGCGGGACACTGGCCAAAAACACTCAGAAGAACCCACTCGGAAGAACCCACTCCAATATTTTAGCAGGGTAAATTGGATTTTGTAGGTTTGATTTGGTAAACAACTCAGCCCGATGTTACAAAAGGAAGCAAAACCCCTCTGTATTTTTAATGTGCTATTTATTAAATGATAGATAAACATACAAGAGGTCACAAATGGAGGATAAATCATCCAGTGAAAGTGAGAAAACTGAAAGCAGTACTCACAGCGTGCATGCTCGAATCGGCTTTCATGTAACAAACACTGGTTTATCTCGCCCTCAAACGCAGAGCACAGAACTAAAAAGAGGATAATGGACTCGTTTTGTAAAATTTCTCCCCTCTCTTGGGGATAGGTTGGCAGCGAACTGAAATGGGGGAACAAAGAAAAAAAAATCACATTCTGATTATGTTTTCTTATTTCTACATCCTACAATAGATCTGTGAGCCCATAGACCAAAACGGCCAAGAAAAAAACTAGTCTGCAGTGAGATTGATTCCCCTGATTCCTCCATGATGAAGTCAAAAATTTATTCATGCAAAACAACAACACACATCAAGGAAGAAATTGCTTTTTCACAGATACATTTAGGTGGATGCTCACTAAATGTGGAATTCTTGAGAAAGTTTCCCCCCATGAAATCCGTCTCAAAATAAAGAGCATCGTGAGAAAACCTTAATGCAGCTTTGGAAAAACGTTTAAAGTTGGTCATTTTCATCTGATATCAGGATACAAAGCGTTTCTCACCAGGTTTTCTAACTTGACACAGAAAACAACAGTTTCAAGATGCCTCTTTCACTGTGGTTCACAACGCAGCAGACATACTTCATACTGATATCAGAAGTGCTCTGACAAGCTTTCAGTCTCAGGTTTCTTCATAAAGACCTCAATACTGAAAACCAAATGACATATGGTCAGAGAGCCTGACTGTGTCGGTTTTAATAGGTGTTTTGAGTGAGTGACACTGAGCAGAACTCTGACTTGGCAGAGGTCTGCTCTCTCCGAGTGCTTTCCTAGTTTCCACTTTAGATGGTCTAAAACGGCCCATGTGTATCACATCAGGTTAATATGAGGAGAACATGAGAACAAGAGAAGAAGTATACCATGCATTATTGGCTGCTTGAGTAAAATGTGTCAGAATCTGTATAAAATAAAATAGAAATTATAATAGCCCAAGAAGACTGGATCCTGCAACATGACAGGGATCCAAAGCATACCACTAAATTCATCTATGACCGGCTGAGGGTTAGAAAATGGGAAGTCCAGGAATTAAATCTAATTGATGCTGCAGGGTGATGCTGTACATGAAATAAACCTCTCAAATATCTCTCAGCTGAAAGTGACTGATGAGTAGGAAAGGTGGCCTAAGTTATTTCTCAACTAAAAAACAGATTTTTGTTGATTATTGTTCAGTTAGTAAAACAAGGTTAATTGCTGTTGTTTAAATTTAATTAAACCCTTTTCCAGAGATGAATAAAAAGTTCAGACCTGAATGCGAGAACATTTCTTTTAAAAGGACTGAGGGTTTTTCAGTTTTTTTCACTGTAAAATATGATGTTTAAGAAGAAAACCTGAATCCAAACATAATACAGGAAGAACACATCTGAGTGACCAAAGTGCAGAAGGGGATTATGTTTTGGACAATAACATGTAGCAGCTGCCTCTTGAAAGAGTTTTCCCCCTTTGCATAAAAAATGAATCGAAACTTGGCTCTCCTTGAGCTCTGACCTAAATACAACATATCTCCAAATATCTGAAGAAGTCAAAGCTTTATTGGGTAAGACATGAAAGAAAGTTTCCACAAAGCTGTCATGAATACTTGTTCTTCTATAACCGTGCTTGTTAAGCTCTAATGTGTGGAGGCAGATTGCACCACATTAATGTAGGAACTATAGTTTTGTAGTGTTATTGTTTTTATAAAAACTAAAGGTCCAGGAAAGCTGGAGGGAGAAAATTACCAGGCAGGACAGAAAAAAAAGAGGTGAGGCTCTCAGAGAGGGATCCTAAAAGATTGTGCAAGCAGCTGCTGGGAAGACACTGAATGAGCTTTCGAAAGATCAGCTAAGGTTTGGTGTGAAAGATGAGTACAGAATGTAAAGCGCTTGAATTTCACACATATCAGTTGTATCGTCATTATTATGGCTTGGAGGTTTTTCTGTTTTCCAGACCACGATGTGTGCATTTCAAAAGCTCAGCTGGACTGTTCCTTAGCAGAATTTATCACCCAGTTCAAAGGAGGAGCTGCTAACATTGTTGTCCTGATATTCCAGCTTATCTAAAAAAAACTCAATAGGAGGTTCATCTAAGATGCATAGGGCTACATAACTCAATGTAAATAATAATTTGTCTTGCTGAGCTGCAGTGGTATCTGTGAATGTTACAATCTGTCTGTGAAGTTGCAAGCTACTGTGCAGTCGCAGGTTGCTGATTCGCTTACCTAAGTATATGGTTGCATGTTCGGGGTTGTTTGTCTGCTGACGTCTCCAAGCTGAATCGTCCCTCAGCTTCCTGGTAGGTCAACCCTCTGCTTGCAGCTTTCATCACTGGTAATGCTCAATAATTCACATCATATTCTTATCATAGACCTCAATAAAGTCTTTTTTCATAAACCACTCTCCTTTTTGCTGGTAGGGATGGGTCATTACAATGAACCAAGCTAACAACAGTAGAACATACCAAGGGCAATGAAGTTCATTTTAATTGTTTGCTTTGATTAGGAATTGACACTTGGTGAATTAATGAAAAATCACAATAGGTAAGTACAGTAAGAGTCCAGTTTGACATTTTGGATACTGATGATACAATTGTCATATCTGCAGTCCTATCCAGCGCATGCGTAAACTGTAGAGACTCTTACCTAAAAGACTGGAAACTGTATCTGAAACCGTGTGAAGAACCAGAACTGATAAAGAAAAGAGGCCAGTTTATTAGTCAGTTGTAAGTTTCAGTAGCAATGGATTGTATAACATATGTGTTGTTAGTTGTGTCCTTCATGGCGGCCTCTGGAACATTTCCATGATCCGTGATGGGAAAGCCAGTGACGTCTCTCCAATATGTGCAACATTCATTGATTATGTACACACACGCGCAGACACACACACACACTCTTCCTATCTAGAATATTTTCCCATTGATCTTCAAACTGAAATAACAGAATCAATGAGTGTAGCTGCTGAACAGCCTGTTTGACCTTTCAGCTAACACACACTTGCCTCCCACTGAGCAGGAAGCATTTTAGATTCAGCTGAAATTACATAAGCCTCTCTTCCTGCTTCATTTTTGACTTATCTTTTGTGTGTGTTTCTAAATCATGTGTACAATCTAAAAAGTTGTATTTTGACCTCTAATTAAAAGAGAAAGAGATCCAATTCTTGGTTAATGCTGACTTCATCTTTAACCTTCCACACACTAAGGTTCTTAGAGTGAGAGACCCATTCAAGTTATCCTTCTGTAATGTAAAGCAGTCTTTAAAGGGTATCTATTATAGCTTTTACAACTTGTGATAGTTATTCTCAGGTCATAAATATATATATTTTTTAAAGTGAACAAGAGTAAAAGAAATTATTTACATATTGAGAGCAGTAAGTTGGAGACTCAATAAACCGGCAGTCTACCCATGGATATGAAAAAAAGCTAATCACTATCACTACAACAATAAAAAGACAACCTGAGACAAAAACTCTCATCTGCAACACTAAAACTCTGGCAAGATTCTGATACATATTATTTCTGTTTCTTTTCCGACCAGCATTATACCTCTAATATGCATGGGCATCATCACTTCCATTTCTTCAAACGTCTCTGTCATCAGGTTAGCCTATTTTATATTATGCTAATCAGCCATCAAAACACAGAGGAGGCTCCAAATCAAAGCTGGATTGTTTGTTTCATCATGAAGTTATTCAGTTCTTCATTGTTTCCATGCTTCCTGGAATCATCACCTAGTGTGCCTCTCTGTGCTCAGATCTGGTTTCCCGTTGGACTTCTCGAACATCTGCTGATTGGTCCTGCAAGTTCAAATCATCATCAAAACTCACCTCTGCTGTCATTGCTGGAAAATGTCCACAAATCCCTGGAGGAGGCTCTATCCACCTTCTGCACCACTGATTCTCTGCCAGTCTAACAAAAAAAAACTTGGACTTTGCTGTAAACCTGAAAACAACCAACACCTCATCACACCTTTGCCAACCAGACGCAGCTGCTTTCAGAATATACAGCAATTCCCTGAAACCATAAAACCCATTCTCTTAAAGAAGAACAATACTATTATTCAAAATTTCTCCACCTAGATACACCAACTGAAGAAACAGGTTGTTCGTCTATTAGTGCATTGTCTGCATGACTGGTTTTAACGTAGAGATTGAGAAAGCTCTTTTATGCTTAAAAAAATTGTTTTATAACTACTTATGTGCTATTTGTGAATTATTTGTTTCATGCATTTAATATTTTTAGGATGTCTTCAAATAAATATGTTTTGCCATTAAACTTGAACATTGTAATTGTTTCCCTTGCCATCTGATAATAAAGAAAAGCCAGACTGCAGTTTAACATCGCTCAGTTTAGTCAGAGCCCCTTAAGGATTAAGATTTTGAGCACAAACCCCATGAAAAACTATGAACACAGAAGATTCTGGCAGCAGACTTATAACCCAGCGTCTTCTCATCACACTGTGCTATAAACTGTCTTTTTGTCTAGATATTATAGAATCTAATTTGTTATTAGAATAATCTCCCAGCCCTTACAAAACAATGAAAAACAAAAACCACAAATTTTCACTCTATGTTGTCATTTTGGATGTCTTTCTCTTTACCTTTTCATAGGTATTTGTTTACTTCTCTGTGAAGTTAGTTTTCTGTTTGTTCCCTTTTGATGTGTTCCTCTGTTTATTTTAATCATATTCTTAATTTATTCTCTCTTTGTAGCTGTTTTTGTATTGGTTTAGAACTGTTTTGAAAGGTCTTTCTGTATGGTAGATGTGCCTCTCTGTTGTGGTTTTCATCATAAATGTCTCTTCAAATAAAAAACACTTTCTTTCTGCAATGAATTCAATACATAACTGATAAAGAAAAGAAGCCAGTTTATTAGTCAGTTGTAAGTTTCCTGTTCCCTAAGAATTATGAATGCAAACCTATTCATTTCTGAACACAAGGGCTGCTTTATTAAGGTAAAGTATTCATTAGATTATAACTGTATTTGAATCCTCTTTTTCTGCTCATCCTGATTACAATTTGTGAGCAGTGGTCTGCAATCAGCTATTTCTGAATTTATAAAACAAATTGAGGCTATTTTGTCTCAGACTGCATGTTGAGGGCAGCCCAACATACTGAAATCTTATATCACAACATGCAAGTGCTGGGGTGAAGGTAAAACATGTTTAAGTTCAAAAGAAAGGAATAAACTGTGAACGAGTTAAGGAATTGGAGCTGGATTAACTGTGCTGGAACCAACTATCTATGAAACATTGTGATTGCTGCTGGTTTTAATAATTCAGCAGCCTTGTTAAAAACTATCAAAGAAATATTTATGCATTATTTATAGGAATCACTGAATTTATTAGAGATATGTATAAATTATGACATTTTTAAGGCATTTGACTCAAAACTGGTATACAAAGGGAACACTTAACAAACTAAAATAGGTTTTACTCTCCATTTTGCATCCACAAAAAAAATGTGCTGGGAAGAATAAGAATAAGGCTGTGAAATCAACCAGACACCTAAACTCACTATTCAAGAGGCGTCTCAATGTCGCCGCTGAAGCACGAGATAGTGTTACTAAAGACCTACATCTTTAACTTCCTCTAAAAAGATAATGATTATGTTATTGAGCTACATTTGATCCCTTTGACTCTGCTTCCTCTCACGTCTCATCAGACACATCTGAAGCAGATGTTTTCAGCTGTTTTTTTATATTCAGCTCAGCTCTCATTGTCACAGAGTGCTGCTGGTTAAAAAACAACAGTCTCATTTCCTGATGTTGTATGCAGGATTTTTTTTTTCACCAATGTGTAGGTGGGGAGAAACCTTCTAATAATAAGCATTAATATACAGCTGTTATGGATAGACCTGAGACATAAGAACAACAGAGCTACAGTAAAAGACTTTAATTAAACACCACACTTCCTTCTTTTGAAAACCATAGTGTAAAAACTGAGTGGACAACAGACATTTGGTGTGTTCTTAAAAGTATCGGGACACTCATCCTAAATGTTAAATTAAGATGTTAACATTAGATGTTCCAGTCACTTCCAATATCGTATCATATCAAATATGAACCAATTGGAAATGACAGGAAGCCAGAAAAGATCACAAAGTGGGGTCAGCAGATGCTAAAGTACAGATCATGCAGAGATCACCAACTTTCTGCAGAGTCAGTAGCTTTAGACTTCCACACTTCATGTGGCTTTCAGATTAGCCCCAAAACAGTGTGTAGGGATCGGGATGGATTGGGTGTTCATGGCCAAGCAGTTTAGTGTATTTCTTACATCACCACATGCAATGCAAAGTAGAAGCAGTGGTGTATAGCCACCACTGGACTTTAGAGTTGTGGAGAGGTGTTCTCTGGAGGTACGAATCATGCCTCTCTCTAGAAAACTAATAATTGGGTCTGGGTTTGGGAGCTTACAAGACAAGAGTACTTACCTGAAAGCATTGTGTCAAGTGTAAAGTTTGGTGCAGAGACAGGTTAATAGTATAGGGCTGTATGAGTGTGTGGGTCCCCTATTGTTTGTGCTGTGTGTCAATACAGAGAGTTGGTGGACCGCTTTGTGACATGGTGTGGAAACAATCGTCTCACCTTGAATGTGAACAAAACAAAGGAGATGATTGTAGATTTCAGAAGAAACAGGGATAAGTCAAACACTGTTTCCATCATGGGAGAAGAAGTGGAGGTGGTTGAGGAGTATAAATACCTCGGAGTTCACCTTGACAACAGACTGGACAGGAGGCGCAACAGTAAAGCCGTCTACAAGAAGGGACAGAGCAGACTGTACTTCTTGAGGAAGCTTAGGTCCTTCAAGGTTTGCAGCAAGATGCTGCAGATCTTCTACAAGTCTGTTGTGGAGAGTGTAATCTCTTCAGCCGTCATCTGTTGGGGTAGCAGCATCAGAGCCAGGGATTTAAAAAGGCTAAACAACCTGATAAAGAAGGCTGGTTCTGTTCTTGGGACAACTGTGGAACATCTGGAGATGATGATGCAAAGAAGGATTCTTCATAAAATCAAAAAAATTATGGACAACCCTGAGCATCCTCTTCATGAGACAGTCACACAACAACAGAGCATCTTCAGTCGGAGGCTTCTTCAGTTTCGCTGCAATACAGACCGCTACAGGAAATCCTTCCTGCCCACAGCCATCATTATCTACAACAACTCCTTAAAGAATTGATTATATGAGCTATACCAACACTTAATTTCCCTCTGGGATCAATAAAGTATTTTTGAATTTGAATTTGAATTGAATGACCTTTGGAAATAGACACCAGCCTCCTCGTGACCCTGCAGGGAAAAGATGTTTATTTTATATATACAGCGTTCAGGATATGAACCTACACCATATCTTTAATACTATTTGTTATGTAAATGAGATGCTAATGAAAAATCTGGAGCTTAAAGCAGGGGCGCAGTGTATGAGTAAATCAGGCTCTTGGAGTCTTGACATGAAAGATTTTGGAATCCTGGTAGTTTGAGAAAATTTTAAAAATGCAAAATATACTACATGTTGTATTGGTTGTCACTAATTTGAATAATCTCTCCCTATTAAAAATCCATTTGTTGGTTTAAAGAAATGATTCAACCAATTTTACACTGGGGGTATTGTCATTCTGTTAGAGTCCAATAAAACATTTATTTGTTTCTGCATGTCAGAAAAATGTTTCTTCTCATTTAAATGCTTTCAGGTTCAGCTTCTTTTTCCAAGCCCACATGATCACTTCTTTACGGTCCACCTATAATGCAGTGGTCTAAGATATATCCACTAGTTATATTTAAGATTTTACCTGACTGGCAATACTTATAGATTTATACTAAAGAATCCCCATAGCACCTTCTGTAGAAGTCAGTTTTTTATTGCAAAGTGGGAGAAAATAAACGTTGATTTTAAAGAACCCGTCAAAAGGCAGCGCACTTCTGTCACCACTCATTCTGAACATGCCCAGGAGATCTAACCCAATTCATGGTACAATTTGTCACACTGACATCCCCTGTCATTTGTGTGTCTTTCTTCCACTGCCACCATAAATATGTTCAGATGACCTAAAAATAGAGGATAGATGACTTCTGCCTTTTCATGTGTCCACGAGGACAGAAGAAAAACAATAAAGATCAACATGATGCGGGAGTTTGTTAGTTTGACACAGGTTTTTCCTGCAGTATTCGCCTTACTTTAATAACTTCAGACATCCGAACAGACTCTGAATAGACTGATCGCACAACGCAAACTGTGCACTGCAAAGTCTGTGTTGATCTAGATCTTTATGCCATTTAACTGAGATGAACGCTAATGGTTCGTCTCAAGGTTTAAAATGTTTTTAATTGATTAATTATCTTTCTTGTTTTTACAGCTTTGCCTACAGAGAAACTATTTGTTGCCAATGTTATTGAAATTATACTAGTTAAAAAAGCTGATTAGTGAAGCATTGTGTACTGTAAATACAGACTACCTGTAAAATCTTTCTGATGAAATGAAAAAGAAGAAATTGAAGAGAAAAGTGTTGGCAAGACAAAAAAATAAAATGGACTTAATTCTAGCAATAAGGTTTGAAAATACTGTATTTAATTTTTTTTAATAAAAAAGAATGCTAATGCAAACAGAATGGGTAAAAGCTAGATCCCTCACTTTTCCTGCTTTCTAAAAAAGCATTGAAGTGGTATGATATCTGTGACCTCAAGGTAGAAACATACTGTATACTGTATCTGCTGTAAAAAAATTTATGAGATAAAAGACTTTTCCTATGTATGCCAATACTAATTACTTATTCAGATTCTGTTCTGCATCATTTAATGACGCTCTTGTGAATGAGAAGGAGTGCTGCTGGTATTTTTAGCCACCATTTCAGGATTCTCAAGGTCATTATGTTGAGAAGTGTCTCCTCTGTAGTAAAGTCTATGCATACTGAGAGAGAAAGGTGAAATGTTTACCCTCTTTCATATTCATTCATATTCTGTATTTTTCTAAATCATTAATTTTTTTCTGCAGGCACAGTGCCTTTCAAAATTATTCACATCCCTTAAACTACATATTGCCAGATTACAAGAATATTTTATGTGATAGAACAATATGACTCTTCAATATAATTTCTAAATGCTGCATCTCTGAAGCTCCTCCAAAGACACCATGGACCTCTTAGCTGCTTTTCTGAGGTTTGTGGTTGCAATGAGGAAGTTCAAAGAATATTAATACATTAACAAGGAACTGAATACATTATGGCCCTCAGGATGGAAGCCATTTGATGTGAAAAAAGGCAGGAAGGAAGCTCAACCAAAACTAGAAAAAAAACAGGACTTAAAGCAATTTTGTTGAAATTACCATATGCATTAAGAAAATCTGCTTGTCAAAAACATAAAATTGAACTGTTTGTGTGGACATCAAGGTTACTTGATGCAGATTTCAGACTTATTCACAAGTAAATTATTGGGATAATTGGAGTTGTAAGACATAGCTTATATATTTTAGGCAAAAAGTATGAAAAATCCCCTATACAAGTTGTTTTTAAAGTGAAAAGTGATATTCTAAACACAAGCCATCGGGTACTGTGGCCTTATTACCAGCAGGGGTTGAGCTTAGTCTAGAGGTAGACTTGTAATGTATGCACATCCTAAACAGCTAAAAGCTTAAAAAAAAAAAAAAAAAAAAATCATCATTATACAAAGGCAAACGTGCAGTGGAGTGTACTGTAGCATTCAAGCCTCGAAGCTCCTATCTGCATATGAATAGTTGGCGAGATTCATTCATTTGCATTTGAATGAACAGAGATAGTGATCTTAAATGAACATAAATGCTTACTCAGCTATACTGGATATCTAATTCTTGTAGATATAAAAGTACAAAAGGATGCAATCGCCATGTTACACAGCATGTATTTCACTAAAGCCTGTGTTCATTAGCATTCCACTCTGTGGTGCAATACTGCTGAGGCTTTGTTTAAAAAAAATTGTGCTTTTTAGGTTACTTGATTTGAGTTATGACTCATACTTCATGAGAGTTGCTTATCAGATTAATCCGTCCTGTCTGAGAGTTGTGCAGCTAAATACAAATCAAAGAAACCCCAAAAGAGACCAAATCTGTAATGAGTGTCACAAAGGTGGCAAGGAAGAGATTTGTTTATAATGAAAGAAATTGCTTCATTGCAGTTTAGCAGTTGCAAAGAAAGGAGTCAAAAGGAGAACAGCAAAAGAAAGTGACAGAAAAGTCATGCACAAATCACAGATGACTCTGACATTTGCTGTTATCCCATCCCTTAGAATGCAACACTTCATACTCAAATTTTTATACTCAAAAAGACGACCTTGTTTATTAGCAAACTAGAAAGAAACAAAAGAAAGAAAGAAAGAAAGAAAGAAAGAAAGAAAGAAAAGAAAGAAAGAAAGAAAGAAAGAAAGAAAGAAAGAAAGAAAGAAAGAAAGAAAGAAAGAAAGAAAGAAAGAAAGAAAGAAAGAAAGAAAGAAAGAAAGAAAGAAAGAAAGAAAGAAAGAAAGAAAGAAAGAAACTACAACTAATCCCAAATGCTTAAAATAGAAAGCACCGGGACTTCTCTTTTTTTCTTGAAGTCCTTTTGTCTATCTTTTTGAGTTCTAAACGTGGGTTGTTCAGAGCTGAAGAAGTCTTTCCGGTGAGAGGTGAAACGTCTTCAAGAAACAAGAGAAGAAATCTGGTTGCAGCTTAGCATTGTCATGTCCTAGATAGATGATTCATAGCTACACCAAATACATGAAACAGAGCAGCTCCTGAGCTACAGCCATGTAAAGAGGTAAGAACACCCTAGTAAAGAGTCTATTGATCACATATAAATATTGATTCAAATTTGTCATTGTTTTCTGAAAATTAAAGGGATTAAATTGCAGGTAAACACCAAGAATAAAACTTGTTTTGCTTCTCTGGTGGTGAGCTGGCCAAGTACTGCAGCAGCAAAAACCTCCTGAAACGTCCACCTCCATGCTTTATTGTTGATATAAGGTTTGCTGCTTTTCATACAAAAAAACAACATAATCTGTTCTGGTTTGAAATTAATTAAATATGAAACTCATCTGTCCAAAGAACAATAATCTCAAAATTCTGGTCTTTTAGTCACTCCTTTTATACTTGCAGGACTATTTTTCATGTGAGTTTGTTGTAAAATGTTTTTCCTCCATAAGCTCAAAGTATAACCAATTCAGTGTAACCAATCCATTGAATGTCTACACCCGTTTGTCCTTGCAGGGCCACGGGGTTGTTGGTGCCTGTCTCCAAGTTGTCATTGGACAAAGTTATACGCTGGACAGGTCACCAGCCCATCATAGGGCAACACAAAGACGCAAAACCATGCATGCACACACCCATACCTAAGGGCAACTTAGAGAGACCAATTAACCTAAGAGCCATGTTTTTGGAATGTCTGAGGAACCTGGAGCATCCAGAGAGAACCCAGATAAGGGGAATCACAGAGACCCCAGGCTGGGATTTGAACCTAGGACCTTCTTGCTGCAAGGTAACAGTGCTACCATCGTGCAGTTTACTTTTAACGATATATCCGCGTTAAAAAAGGTTCAAAGGTCAACAGGATTTTTTCCCTCAGTTCATCAGGCTTCTGATGCTGAGTTGTAATGAAAGAAAGAAAATGTGTTCACAAGGATCATCTAAAGAGGTCCTTTAGTCCTTATGAAGCCTTTCTATTTCATTGCCTCATATCTAGTTTTTACAATAGTGTAGATTGATGACCACAGCAGCTGGAGGTTATTGTGAACAACCACAGGAGTTTCTCCTATACTGAAGAAAAAAAAAAAAACCAAGCTCGATTTCTAATTTAACCCTCTGGCTTGCAGAGATAAATAGCTTCATACCACACAACATGATATAGATAGCGACCTACCTCCTCTTTCATTGCCCATCCAGGCTCACAGACGACCTCCTCTCCTAAGTCTGGTCATTAATTTACTTCCCCTTGGGCTCCACTGTCTATAGCTATTGATTGCACAACCCTCCCAGTGCAAATTTAATGCCTGTGATACGTTCTGTCATGGAGAAAGCAGGAAGGGAGTATTGATTAGCGTACAGTTCTGCTGAGGGCACTATAGCAGCACTTTATGACAAGGGAGTAATTAACTCAACTCTGATCTCCTGTGGTTGAAGTGTTTTTTCTACAGTTCACTGTGTTAACCCCACAAAGAGATCACAGTCTCAGAATCAACATTCTGAGTATGTGCTGATGAAGAGTCAGCATTATTCCTCTGCACATATTATAACCCTGCATATATTGTATTCCACACAGCACAGTTTATTATTAGTAAATGCATCTTATTTTAACAGTCATTGTGTCATTGTCACCCAGAGCCGGCAAGTTGATCGTCACGAGGAACAAAAAGTGGAATAATATAAAAGTTGATCACACTGTTGAGCTGAAGTGTTTAATAGGATGGGGTTAACAATCCTTTAAAGATCCAATGTTTTGTATGAAGCCTTAGAGTCGAAGTAGAGTGTCACCGTGAAGACTAAAGTACAGCAGATGAAATACATTTGACTGGTTATACTGTTAAAGTGTGGAGCCCATTTGGTTTATAGTAAAAAGCATTACTGTAATTAATTTATGTTGTTATGCTCCCACCTAGTGGCATTAGTGAAGATTACACTTAAATGGGGAGGAAATAGGTCATGAGATATTTGGAACTTGGAAGAAACAAAAACAGTCATTTATAACATTTAGATAAATAAATAAATATTGGATTTTGCTATATTGGTGGCTTGCATAATTTTGTGTTGGTTTTTGGTACTGTTTTGTAGTACATGACAACTTCCATAATGTCTTCTCAGGTATAGCTTTTTGTTATAGTTATTCAGATGTATTTTCTTAATTTCCTATGTATTTTAAATCTCATTAACTGCTTGTTTTTTAGTACAGTCTAACAGCAAACACTTGATTAAGATGGACCTTTTTATTATCATTTAAGGCCAAATTTAAGAATATACAAATATTACAACAATATTTTTTAAAAAGGCAGTTTAATTTCCAGTTTTATATCGTTCAAGCATTGCTAAAATGCAGATTTTTTTCGTGATAGGGTGAAATAATTAAGCTGCTTAAAGTTTCAAAGATCGACAAAAACATTTTTTTAAATCTAGACATGTGAGGGGAAGAAATTTACATGACACATATCTTTTAAAAAAAGATTTTATTTGCCAAAGTATAAAAACAAAACAATTAGCATTTTTATTGTTGAATATTAAAAGTAGCATAGTTGAGATTTTTAATTCTCTATTCAATCATGAACAGATATGTATTTCTCAAATAATATGTTTAATATGTTTTGTGTATAATAATTTAAAATTAAAATGTCATTTTTGCCATTTATTTTTACTTCCTAGGGTCAAAAAATACAGTTTCATTGTTGACCAAACTCTTTCCATTTACAGAGGTTTGACTTTTCCCCTAACAGACACGGAGTGAATCATTAATATATTCTCTAAGATTGTTGAACAATCTCAGAGCTTGAGTTACAATAAATTACATTTCAACAAGAGGGCATCTAGTGGCATTAATATTGTATGTTTAGATGTTAAATACATTTAGTGACTGCAACCTTTGTTGAAAACATTAAATTAAATCTATTTATCATGAAAACCTTCCCTTCATGTAGACTAGTTATCCTCATAAAGATGAAAGGAACATTAGAATTATCTTCAAAAACTTTCATTATGCTGTTTCCTTATACTTTTAACTCTGTTATCTGTATGCAACTCTACTTTAGGCAGATTGTAAACATTTATTTAGGGTCTGGAGATTTGCAATAAACACCTAATTCTTGAAGTTAGCTGCTAAACATAAGCTATACCTAGCATCCTTTTAATTAATTTTTAGGATGTTTAAATCAGGATTTTGTTTTTTGCTGTTCAATAAAGAAATGTTATAAATAAATGCTATTGTTAAATATATAATATATAATATAATATATAAATACAACTAAATTGTAGTTACATACACATCAATTGAAAATTTACTGTTTTGATTACATTATTTTGAATGGATCACTGCCTATGACTAAGCACAACTTTTATGTTTGTTGAAATTGCCCATATTTTGCTGTTAATTTCTATCCATTCCAATTATTTACCTGCAAAGTTTTCAGAAAGTTGAGGAACATTTTGGCAACCCTGGACACAAATTCAAGTGAAGCATTTTTGTTCCAGAAACACATTCAAAAGATTCAGCAATGTTCTACACAGAGTAAAGAGTAACTTGCATACATCATGTACAGTCGTGGCCAAAAGTTTTCAGAATTACATAAATACTGGAAATTGGAAAAGTTGCTGCTTACGTTTTTATAATAGCAATTTGTATATACACCAGAATGTTATGAACAGTGATCAGATGAATTGCATAGTTCTTAGAATGGCAGACTTGACATGTTAAAAGGAGGGTGATGCTTGAAATCATTGTTCTTCCATTGTTAACCATGGTGATCTGCAAAGAAACGCGTGCAGACATCATTGCGTTGCACAAAAATAGCTTCACAGGCAAGGATATTGTCGCTACTAAAATTGCACCTAAATCAACAATTTATAGGATTATCAAGAGCTTCAAGGAAAGAGGTTAAATTCTTGTTAAGAAGGCTTCAGGGCGTCCAAGAAAGTCCAGCAAGCGCCAGGATCGTCTCCTAAAGAGGATTCAGCTGCGGGATCGGAGTGCCACCAGTGCAGAGCTTGCTCAGGAATGGCAGCAGGCAGGTGTGAGCGCATCTCCACGCACAGTGAGGCAAAGACTTTTGGAAGATGGCCTGGTGTCAAGAAGGGCTGCAAAGAAGCCACTTCTCTCCAAAAAAAACCATTAGGGACAGATTGATCTTCTGCAGAAAGTATGGGGAATGGACTGCTGAGGACTGGGGCAAAGTCATATTCTCCAATGAAGCCTCTTTCCGATTGTTTGGGGCATCTGGAAAAAGGCTTGTCCGGAGAAGAAAAGGTGAGCGCTACCATCAGTCCTGTGTCATGCCAACAGTAAAGCATCCTGAGACCATTCATGTGTGGGGTTGCTTCTCATCCAAGGGAGTGGGCTCACTTACAATTTTGCCCAAAAACACAACCATGAATAAAGAATGGTACCAAAACACCCTCCAACAGCAACTTCTTCCAACAACAGTTTGGTGAAGAACAATGCATTTTCCAGCACAATGGAGCACCGTGCCATAAGGCAAAAGTGATAACTAAGTGGCTCGGGGACCAAAACGTTTAAATTTTGGGTCCATGTCCTGGAAACTCCTCAGATCTTAATCCCATTGAGAACTTCTAGTCAGTCCTCAAGAGGCGGGTGGACAAACAAAAACCCACTAATTCTGACAAGCTCCAAGAAGTGATTATGAACGAATGGGTTGCTATCAGTCAGGATTTGGCCCAGAAGTTGATTGAGAGCATGCCCAATCGAATTGCAGAGGTCCTAAAAAAGAAGGGCCAACACTGCAAATACTGACTCTTTGCATAAATGTCATGTAATTGTCAATAAAAGCCTTTGAAACGTATAAAGTGCTTGTAATTATATTTCACTACATCACAGAAACAACTGAAACAAAGATCTAAAAGTAGATTTGTAGCAATCTTTGTGAAAACTAATATTTGTGTCATTCTCAAAACTTTTGGCCACGACTGTAGGCTATCTGAGAGACAATGGAGTCTTTTTTCCTCTGTTCTAACTACTGACAAAAACACTCTTCTAAACCATGTCTACTCTAAAGGTTTGAGCCTCATGGCATCAGAAAGCATTTACACACAGAACAAATTGGTGTGAGATTAAGACTTTCAGTTGACAAAGGTTCGGGTGAGCATAATGGAAAAACATACCCTAATCATCGATAATTTGACATTCAATTCCATCAGCCTTTGTAGCTTTTTTTTCTTCATTTGTTTTTTTGTGTGTCCATATTGGTTATTTTCTAAACTAGGTAGCAAGTTCCAAATTGTGAATTTGAACCAAGTTTTAAAAGATTTTGACTGCTTAAGTTTATTTTTTGGTTTAAATCCATGTTAGATTTCAAATTTCCTTTTTCAGTATTCAAATGTATGTACTTTCACCATCATTGAAGTAATCAAAATGAAGGATAGGGCCTGGTTAATCAATATTCCAAATAAAGACCACAAAATTGCATGTGTCGCAAAACAATTGAGCGAGAGAGGTGTTTCTGATTTATGAGTGATCTACTAAGAATATTTGCGCAAATCATAACAGGCACAAAGAGCAGTATTCAAATGAGGACTTTGGGTCTGCTGCTGTGTGTCCCAGCCTTTCTGCCTCATCACAGCCGGAGAGAGCAGGAATAGGCGCAGTGGATTCATGATGCGTCTTTGGCAAAAAAAATAAAATAAAAGGGAAAAAAACTGCGTGCATCTTGCAGCATGTTTAACAGGCGCAGTCCTCCCTGTGCCTGCTTAGTAAATCACCTGCTGCATAATTTTGCAAACGTTTTAACAATCGCAAACTTTTGAGAGATCAGAACCTAAGACTAAGCTTTGCTGCTGCCTTTGTTGTAAAGGAGTTGATCCCTAAGAACCACAACTGACACGTTTGATCTCGCTGTGTCACTAAAACTCTTGAAGCAACCGTTTATGTTATAGATTTACAGAAGTGTAAATTGTCATTCTCAAGGATTCATTATACACCACAAAGTACACCAAGAATCACACACCTTAATCATAAACATCCCAAGTAAAACATCCCCACATTTATAAAACATAACATAACATAACAGAGAATAACATTGTTTCATTTTTCCATTACAATGAGACCCTAAACACAACAGATCATTCTTATGTATTGTTATTGAAGTTCTTAATAAAAGAGATGAGAGAGATTCCTTCAGATTCTCTGAGGTTTTAATACAGACTTGATTGATCAAACGAGGTACAGCGTTAACAGAGAAAATATGCGATACTGACCTATCTTCCAAAACAAGACACAGGATTGTATAGGTTCAGTAATCATGAGCCTATCACCTATGACATTACAAACAAACCATTTTTCAGTCAGTAAGCATTTGACTCATTAGGCGTAGAAGAGTTGATATAGAAGCATAATCAATGTATGTCAGGACATTCTTAGACGTAAAAGAGAGTCGCCATGCCAACCCAGGCTGTAAGAGTCTGAATCAGCAGGTTTGACCTGACCTAAATTCATACAGTGTCATATAACCAGATTGGTCACCATATCATAAAGAAGAGACACATAGTAACTATCAGTATGTGAATTACACAGAACAGAACATTACAATTCTTCCACTACAGTATCTTTCAAATAATGGATACAACTGTAGTTTTAATAAAGTAAAGAACACACCAAAAATTGACAGTTTGAAATTAGATATTTTGTAAAAAAATTATCATGTAAAAACACATAAAGACTAAAATACCTGAGCGTCCTACTGCAGGACTAATCATCTCACAGACAGAGTTATTCTTTACTCTCTGATTACACTGATGAACTCAATAGTTTTTCCAACACTGGTTTGTCTAGATTTTGCTTTTCTTGATGAGGATCCAGTGCATCCAGGTCTAATGTAGGAGTCACAGCTTTTTTGATTCTCTGAGTGTTAAAAAAGTTGAAAAAGAAACAATCTTTTAGAGAACTATCTTGAAAAAATAGTCATTATGTATAAAATCCAGCAATAATCGTATCTCTTCTTAGTCACCCAAAAACTCAGTTCTTCTCAATTAACTCCCACTACAAGATTTACAACAGTCTGATTCGAAAAAGAAAATGATAATGCAGTCAACAAAGATGATAAGATGTTCAAAATATACTGCATTTGCTCACCTGAAGAAGTGATCCCTTGGTATTGTAGATCTCATGAATAGCACAAAGTGGGATCCACACTGTGGAGACCAGACTGAGGACCCACCCCACTAACTCAGCCCACAGTGGGTAGATGTAATCCCCATAGCGAGGAGGTGTGTACTGAATAATGCTGGAGCCTAGGATGCACTGTGCAGAAAACAAGACCAGTCCTGAAAACTGAATTGATAAGAATTTGTAGCCAAAAACAGGACTTACCAACATCAGTATGGGACAGAACAGTAGCCAGCAGAGGCGTAAGAAAATGCTCGGAGACTGGCCTCGCATCCTCTTAACCATCATGGAGAGACGCGAGACTCCTGGCAGACAAAAATTAAGAGCTGTTGCATAAGGAAACTGACCTCTAGCTGTCAATATTCATATTAGGTCAACACGTATGTATGTCGGTAAGAGAAAAACACTCAAAATAAGAATGAGAGCAAATGTGACTAAGGGAAAGCGCTTCAAATATCACGTAACTATTAGCAATAAAACTGCCATAAAAAAAAGAACTTTGTAAAAAAAAGTCCTTAATGACATTGTAACAAGATAAAAAATTCAATGAAAAAGGTTGAACTTAATGTTAAACTTTACCAAAGATCCAGCATAGAGCCACTACTTCAAAGAAAGCCAGGAATATAAGGGAAACCACAGCAGTGCAGTGGTCCATTAGCTGAAACACATAAATACCTCCCTGCAAAAAAAGGACAGAAAAGCCTTAATAGAAAATGTTGTGGGCAGTTCAACATTCTAGGATGCATCTTCTAATATAAATAAAAAAGTGCATTTTTCACCTTAGTTACATGAGGGATCCCCAAAACGAGCCCCACAATACACACAACCAGAACAAGAAGCTCCTCTCTCTTCAGATACCGCAAAACTTTGATTCCAAACTCATCCTTCAAGAACGTTGCGACCACCTCCACATTGCCAAACTGCAGAAAACAGCTTTTACTTACTCTGAACTCATAACACAACACAAATGAATTGATAGCACTCATGCTCTCAGAAAATATGGGATATTAAGAAATAGGAGTGAAAATACTACTGCCCAATATTCTGAACGCAACATCAGAACTGAACAGAGATCATCTAATAACAACACTGTTATCTGCTGGAATCATTCAACTATGACCTTTATCATTGAATTTGCACTTCATTTATTCCTTTTTTAATCTTTTTCTCCTTACATACAACTTTTCTTTTTTCAAAATTGGAGTCAGTAGGTAGACATTAAAGAAAACCACAAACTGGGATTGAGAAAAGCCTGATTGGTTCATCTCAATTGAAACCCAGCACTGTTTTCTGCTATGTTTTAGGATGCTGGTGTTTTAAAGTTAAAATGGTCGGATTTCAATGTATCTTTGAAAATATGGTAGTATGACAAAAATCTGTGAAACGTGAAATATTTTCTAATTCTTACCAACACATGACCAAGTTAGTGTGTGAGGATGATCTTGAGCTAAAACTTGAAACCCCCATTTTAAAAAAGTGCAGAGTTGCTTTTAAGAGACTGTTCAGAAAAATACTGTGCATGAATGGTCATACTGAGTGCTGCTTGCTGTGTAAGTGAAAAAAACAACTAAATAAATCCAGCCTAGTAACCATTTGTGTGTGCTCTGAGTATGCATGTTACAAAAACATTGTTTATGAGGTTTTGTTTAAAGGAGCAGGGGGCAGAATGAAGAAATGAAACTCACGAGCGATGCGGCCGGCGCTGCAAGTAACTGCAGCCTGCCGCACGGGAGCGCGCACAGACGCTTCACAAAAAAACATACCTCTTCACAGTGACATACTTCTTTTTCTTAGTGCCACTTTTTAGTGTGCTGTGAGTTGTCCTTGGTCGTTTCCCAGTTGCAGAAGAGAAGAATCCATTCTCACAATTAAATCAATGGAGGTCTGCGACCATTTTTCTTCCACTTTTAAAGCTGTCGAGAGCGCGCAAGCCGTGTCAATTGACATCACATCCGTAGGACAGTGCGGGAAATTCGGGCCCCGAACTGCAGCACATTTTGCAGCACACAGCCAGTTTAAGAAAATTGAACGATACGTGGGTGGGTTCATTCTCTTTGGTTTATAACACTTCATTACCCAACAGCATTAAAAAACAGGACATGGATGTTTATTTTATTTACAAATCCTGCCCCATGTTCCTTTAAATAGCAATATTGTTAGTTCAGAATGTAACATGAAAACTATAGAAAAACAAACCAAATACAAGAGTATGAATGCTTTCCATATTAGTTTTAATATAGATTAAAGATCAATATTAATAATAAACCCTAACCTTAAAGGTTTTAAATGTATAGTTAACAAAGGCCTAAAAAGACCAGACAGACATTTTACTGCTTAGATGTGAAAGGGTTAAGAGGTGCAGATGTTTACCTGACTGTCGACACCAAGACACAGCAACATGATAAAGAACAGTGGAGACCAGAACTGATAGCCGGGCATGGTGGAGAGAACTTCAGGGTAAACAACAAACACCAAACCAGGACCTAAAACATTTTAAGATAGCTTTTATGGGACTGAACTGCAGACAGAGAAAAAAAACTTTAGCCTTCTATTAGCTGAACCATCTTTTTTCTGTTACTGATGATTAATACCATTGTGCAAGTAGCTTAGCCAAACTGCAAGGAAGACCACCAAGGCCACTTATGTCTGTTTAATAATAACCAGAATTATATTTTTGTTTGCCTCTTTAATGGGACTTTTGGACTTTAGATGTTGGGCTGCATTCAGTTCTTTTTATGATGTGAGGTTTTGTGTTTGAGTTAGTTATTTTCCTTATTCCGTTTAAATTATCATTTGAGTTTCTTTCTTGGTATTAATGTTTTACTTTAGGATTTTTGCGTTAATCTCTGGTACTTCTTTGTTTCCATTTTTTTTCCCCTCCCTGCTCTTAGATGTTTTCACCTTTCTGTTTTATTTTGTTTTACCCTTTTATTTATGTTTCCTTGGTTTGTCAGTCTTTGTTTGTTATTTATTCTCTTATAAGATAGCTTCTCTTAGATACCTTTACTTAGTTTAGTTTCTTATTTTAGGACGGTTTTCTGTTTCTTCTGTTTGTTACTTCCTGTTTCCTCCCTGCCCTCCTCTTCCCGACCCAGCTCATTGTTTTCAGCTGTTCTCCCCTGCACACCTGCAACTGCTTCCTAATCAGTCTCTGGTTCTCTCCCTGTCTCTTTCCACTTTCCCTCAGTATACTTAAACCCTCTCTTCTCTCCCACTCATCGCTGATCCGTTTGTCTTGCTACCCTGTCTTCCTTCCTGTTTGATCATCAATTTGGTTCCCAAGTTTCCTGACGCCTCTTTATAATTTCATCTTTTATTTTATTAAAATCATTCATTTATTCACTTTTTCTGCATTTGGGTCCTCTATTTATATACAACCATGACAGTTGTATTTTGTCACAATACAACCACAAGCTTTAATGTTTTTATGGGCTGTATCAAGATTTAGTGAAAATAAAATGATGCCAAGTTTTCTAAACTGTGTACAAATTCCCATTATAGACAGTTGAAAGCAGATGCGGAGAGAAGGGGGAAAAAGGTTAAGAGGGAGAGGGTGAGCTGAAGATACAAGAAAGGAAGGGGAACAAAGAACATAGAAAACACAAGAAAACATTCCAGTCTCCTTCCACACCAGCAGGACGGCAGGGAGAGGGAAAAAAACAACCACAAGACAAATCAAACAATGCAAACTGATAACTACACAACCACAACCCACAAATAGATATATGAATACAATAACAGTGTCACTGAAAAGCTCATGGTACCGATTATTACAAGATCCTCCTCTCGGACTCCAACCCCTGATGGCCATTAGCGAACAGGGGTGTGGAAAGACCCCTAGTCTCCCTCCTACCGCTCGAGTATGGTGTTGATGCGTGTTGTTATAATGTGCATTTACAACAGAGGGGTGGGATGTGGGGAAGGCAGCCACACAACCCCCAACCCGAGCTCTCAGTGTCTATAAGCAGTTTAACAGTGGGCACCGGCACCAGAGGTGAAGCTGATTGAACTGCTCCTCCTCTGGATGCTGAAAAGTCTGCCCACCCCAAAGTTCCTACATGTGTGTCTCATGAGAATGTTATAGGTGAGAATATCTAAGGTGTACAGTAAAATTGGGACCCAGGCAGCTACGGGATAGCGGAGATGGAAACCCCTCCCCGCACCCCAGTGACGTGCCTACACCCCAAGGACTTACATGAGTGGTAGGGTGATGAAGCGGGCGGACAGAGGTGTCCGGAGATGGGGAGGGAAGGACTGGGGGACAAAATGCCTTCCCAGGGAGCCAGCTGCCCCACTGACTCCAAAAGGTACCCCCGTTCACCAAGATCCACCAAGGGAGGGAGGCCCTGGCTTGTCCACCCCGAGGCCCATGGCTGCAGCACCACCAAGCCACCGAGGCAGTCCCCCCGGCCCCATCCCAGAAGAAAATGTATACCCACCCCGACATTCTGTCTACTATCTAAGCACAAAAGACATTAGACACCCAGGTTGAGGAACCCAGGCTACGTACCGGCCCAAAACCCCAGCGATATGCCCACCCGGAGCAGGAACAGACCAATACCCCGGCCGGCTGACACACAGAGATCCACCACCCCCTATCCCCGGCAGAGTGGCAACCGCTATCCAATGGCCCAGCAAGAGACCAACCCCAGCCCCTCCACCCACCTGCCCTGCACCCCCAGTACCCAGTCAGTCCACCGGCGAGCCCGACCGAGCGCGGTCACACACCTGACCAAAATACTCCGTAACACGCAAAGAGCAAGACCGAGGAGCCAAGTCCCGTGCCCAAAAACATATCAAGTCCAGAAATGCAGCCACCAACCCGACATCCCAACACACAAACAAGGTGGGATGCCATCCAGACATCGGCAATGAGGACAGGTCCAGAGAGGGGGGAAAAAACGGCAGCACACGTCGCCCGCCAGCCGACCCCAACAGACCGGCAACAGAGACACCTAC
The DNA here is from genome assembly GCA_963556495.2 of Valencia hispanica. Taxonomy (NCBI): domain Eukaryota; kingdom Metazoa; phylum Chordata; class Actinopteri; order Cyprinodontiformes; family Valenciidae; genus Valencia; species Valencia hispanica. The sequence continues at coordinate 30,970,740 of OY747704.1, forward strand.
ACTGGCCAACCCCCAGCCAGGACCACAGCCAGGGGGTGCGCCGCCCCCGAGCCCTGGGCACTGAAGCCCACTCCAGACCCACCCAAAAGCAGCACAGCTACCAGGCCAGTAACCCATGTCTGCCAGAGCAACCCCTCGGAGGCACCGCATGCAGCCACCAGGAGTCAACACCCATGGCCACCAAAGCCCTGCCTCAGGCGGGGGCCATGAGACCCAGCACTCAATCCACCTAGCAATCCCACCCCCAAGGACCTCCCACAGGTGCCCCCAACCCCAAAAACCGCCACATCAGCAACAATATCCCATACGACCAAACCAAAGGCCCACCCACCCCCACTAGGTGATGGAGCCGATCAAAGGAGCCCAAAGAGATTGATCAGATGTGGGGGCAGAGGCCGTCTCAAGCAATGTGGTCCAACAAGGGATCTCGATACTGGTTAATATTAAGAGCATTTTTATTTTCCAGTTCAGGAGGATAGTTTTCTTAGCGATGCATAAGGCAATGTAAACTATTTGAACTAATTTTGTGTTTATGGAGACACCATCTAAGTTTCCCAGCAAGCAAACTGAGGAAGAAGGTAGAATATTACATTTCAGACACTTTGATAAGTCCTCACATAACTGGCACCAGAAATTCTGAACAGATGGACAGAACCAAAGCGCATCAATATAATTATGGTATATTGCCTGTGCATTGTAAGCAGGTATTAGATGATTTAAAACCCATCCTGAACATCTGTTGACCTGTATAGTGTACTCCATGAAGGATTTTGTATTGTATTAATTGTAAATTGGGATTTTTTGTTATTTTAAAGGTTCTTAAACATATCTGAGACCAAAAGTTTTGGTCCAAGCTGACTGATTGATAGATCCACATCCCATTTTGAAATAGGAAGGGCTATTGATTAATCTAATGTAGATAATGTCCTGTGTATTTTAGACAGCAATTTGAGGGAGTTGAGATTGAACAAATCCAAAACTCTTGCTGGCATTTTTCAAGTCTCGTCACAGATTCTCGATCAGAATTAGGTCTGTACATTGTCCAGGCCTTTCTATCACATTAATATTCTTTTATCTAAACCAATCCATTGCAACTCTGACTGTAGGTTTTGAGTTGTTTTCCTCCAGAAAGGTGAATTTTTTACCCCAGACTCAAGTTGTTTGCAGCCTCTAAAAGTTTTTTTTTTCTAGGATTACCCTGTTAAGGCAATCCATCTTATTACCAACTGTGACCAACTTCGCTCTCCCTGTGGAAAAGAAAATATTCCCACAGCATGATGCTGCTGTCGCTATGTTTAACCATGGGGACAGTATGTTCTGGGTGCAGTTCTAAGTTTTGCATTTAGGACCAAAAAAAATCAACTTTGGTCTCATCTGACAAGAGTACCTTCTTCCACAAATTAGCTGAGCCCCCAAACAAGGCTTGTGGAAAATTGTAAACAGACCTTATAGCTTTGTATACTGCCGGATTAGTTGTCTTGTCAATAGATTTTCCTTACAGTCATGCAATCAAAATAAGAAAAGAAAATGCTAAGTGGGACTTAAATGTTTTGTGAAAATGAATTCTAGTTTTATTGTATGAATAATAGAAATGAATCAGTGTGCCAGACAGCATGCTGAAAACCTAGTAGTAAACAATGTGAGGAGTCATATTAAAAATTTGAATGGTTAGTTAGAATAAAAATTGGCCAACTTCAGAACACGTCACTTGTTTAACCCAAAACTATTCCGTTTTCACTAAAGTTTCTTTCTGGACCAGACTCCTGCCGATTCAGAACCAGAACTATCTGACTGTGAGACAACAGCAACAAGTACAACCCTGCTCCTCCACAGTTTTTACAGCAGCTATAATAACTAAAAACACCAACAGCCCTTTAAACTTTATAGAGTTCCCAAGAGAAAGCAGCATTAAACAGCTGCTCTACTGGGTGGTACTGCTTACAAATAAACTTAAAATGTAATATCTCTTAATGAAAAAGTATAATTTCGTTTTTTTTAAAAAAAGGGAAAGTATTGATCTTCACCCGTTTTAAAGTCTGTGCCAAGTTGTTCCAAGGAAAAAAAAGTATTACAATTCATATTCCAAGGGAAATAAAAAAAAACATCCCATATCTTTACAGAATTTTCCACAAAATAAAACCCATTACACTAAAGTCATATTTAGCTTTTTTTTAAGCCAAAAACTCTACAGTGTGATGGTTGTCCTTGTGCTGGTTCATACCATCTGTAGCTATACTTTCCACTGGTAGATTGTGTTTGTGAGACATGTAGCCAATAGCTGAGAAGATCACAAGGCCAGCCAGGATACTGGTGAATGAATTGGTTAATGACACTATTAACACATCCCTGCAAAACAACAAACAAAGTGAAACAGCAAATTAAACTTTAAATTCACTTAAACAATAAAACATAACATAATCCTCACAACTGATTATCAAAACAACAGTCTTAATGCATGTCTGAAACAGTAGTAAATACCCTTTAGTTCATGACTGTCTACACCCAAAACTTTACCTCCACTCAGGGTTGTGTAGTAATCATATTTATTGTTTAATTTCCAAACAATCACAAAAGTATGGTAATGATCAAAAAACAGGACTGCCTCGGTGGCTTGGTGGTGCTGCAGCCATGGGCCTCGGGGTGGATGGGCCAGGGCCTCCCTCCCTTGGTGGATCTTGGTGAACGGGGGTACCTTAATTTGGAAAAGTAGCTACCGTCTGCACCATTCGGCAACCCAACTAATCTGTGTAAGTGTAGTAAGTAGTTAGAAACTACTACAGGAAGTGTTTACCTGTATTACTGGACTTTTTTTTTAAACCTAAATTTAAATACTTCTGTGTTCTTTCAGAAGTTCCGCGCTCCGATAATTGAGGAAATTCTTTTGGTCACAGAAATTTGGTACTGTTTTATTATTTGTGACAATTATTTATTTTCTGTTTTATTTCTACATTTATTTAAGTTTATACTTTAATGTTTTTTAATTAGTTTCAGTTTGATAGGGTTGATGAAAAGGCCTTAATTTATCTAATGTAATTAGTGTTTATTTACTATACAATATCACACATTTAAATCCATAAGTTCACTGCAGTTTTAAGGAAATATTCAACAAGAAGGTGTTGTTATTCTTGTTAAAGAGAATCACTTAACATGTTGGTTGTAGGTTAAACATTTAATTAACTTTTTTTTTTTCTTAAATGCAGAGTATAAATCATAGTTTACCTTGTGATGTTGTTGTTGAACTTGTTGTAGCTAGCCATTGAAATCATGCAGCCAAAAGCTATTCCAAGTGAGTTAAACACCTGGGCAGCCGCATTGACCCAAACCTGTGACACAGACAGAAAATAAAAACAAAGACCAAAGTATAAACAGTTTTTTTAGGTTTAAATTTCATTGTTTTCTTTGTTTAGCCTGTTTTGTGTTTATGTAATCATATTTTAAAACAAGAACATTGAAAAAACTCAACATTACCAACAGATAAAGTTAAAGTGGACATATTATGCCTCTTTTGAAACAAGTTATAATAGGTCTATGGTCTGTACAAAACATGTTAAGATTTAAGTTCTTTGCACAAAATCACTCTCACATAAAGCGATCTCAACAACTCAATTCTTGACAATTTCAGTCCCTTTCAGTATGAAAGGTACTCTGTTTAGAAGGCTCTGTCACATTTATGCAAATTAGCGATTGCAGACCACACCCACCCATCTTGTTACTAGGCTGCGGGCTTGCCACACACCAGAATGGCAAAGGATTTTAATTGGTGGATGTGGTTTGACTGCAAAAATTCCCGATAAAAATGGATGGATGGTTTTTATTTATGTTTGGGGCGTTTATAGTGTAGCAGAGACCCAAATGGTAATACAAATGGATAAAAAGGTGAAATTTGCATAGTCTATCCCCTTTAACCAACACTAAATAATGTTCGCTCGTGTTGGAGCCACTGAATGTCAAATCTGCTCAAAAGACCTGAAATGTTTGATTCTATCAAAAAATACCAAAAGGGGCATTTTGGATAACTTGGTTGGAGATTGCAACCAAATGAAGGCTGGTGTTTTTAACTTTTTTTATTTGCATACGTTTTTCTTTTGACATTTGATAAGTTTTGACCTTGAACAGAGTTAGTCTTATAAGAAATGCATCAAAAAAGAGTAGTAAATATTTTACATGTTTTGTTAGGTTTCGTTGTTGCTTCATCAGCCAATCTCACCTTGACTTCAAACAGTCTGCTCCAAACAGGTGTTATGAAATAAAGGATGCCATCCTTGGCTCCAGGGAGCTGGACATTATTGATAAGCAGGGCGAACAGGACGAAGTAGGGAAAAATAGCAGTGAAATACACCACCTATGTGGCACCAAAAGAGAAAAAAAGCATTGTTGAGTGTGTAGGCCTCTGTGTTTAGAAGATTACATTTGGGGATACCAGCTTTGCAAGTAACTTTTAAGGTCAGGGCAAAACATGAGTATTTTAACTAGTTAGGTCAGAAAGTATTGATATGTTTTACTTTGGAAGAAAAATACCATGATACAGCTAATCAGAATTATAAAACCAATTAAATTGTCAAGGAGCATCAAAGTGACCACAAGAATAACAGACATACAAAATTAAAGCTGGGGTACATAGCATCAAGTTATTAAGTAGAGGAGGAGGAGATTTTGAAATGTAAACAGCTATTGCTCGCGCCCAAGCTCCCTCTCCCCTTCTGGAAGGAGCTGAAAGCCACGCCTCATACCGCGCACATGCAGGGACATCGAAGTCAACAGAGTGAATCACTGCATTTACCTACTTTTTACAATGGAGTTTTCGAAGGTAAGGATTTTTTTTTTTTTACCAAACCCCTCTTGCTTCTTCTTTGTTGGTGTGCAAAACTGTCTGAGAATTGAAGCTTGTGGATGTGCAAATATATTGATCAACGCTCTAGGCTTGCATAAATGAGTTGTTTTGCTGTAGAGGCCAGGGGAGGGACTTGGGGGAAATACTTTATACTACTACTTTATATCATAGAACAGGGTCAGATAGTCAAATTTAAGAATTTTGTAAGATACTTTAACATTTTTAAACCATCATTATTATACAGTGCTCCAAAAACAGATTTTCCCCATTATAGATTTCTTCTGCTCTTACTTTTTTTTTGTCAAGTCATGATTGGTTTCTGCTAAATCATGAATTAATTGCCATTGATGGTATTTTTTAAAATAGGGTTTTCCTAACAACACCCAAATTAACCTGTCTGGAGCTAATTTGCAGCTTTAGGGGCTGGATGACTTGCCTTTAAATAATTGAACCATGAATTATGGTGTCTACCAGAAAAACCTTAGGAAAAGTTATGTAACAAGACAATGATTCAAAGCACACCACCAAGAACGACTCTTAATTGCTCAAAAACAAGAAAAACAAGTTTTGGAAGAGCCTAGTGAAAGTATAGACTTATTTATGAGGGATGCGCGGGGGGAGAGGGACTGACATTTTGACAGCGGGTGCTGCAGCAGTGGCACAGACTGCGAGACAGATGTAGAGCAATAGCGACACTACCTCCTTTGCCTCAGAGCAGTCATTAGAGGTGGATAATTTCTTCCCACCTCCTTGACCAGAGGAAAGAAAGGAAAGGGCAGTGCAAATGACATCACAAGTACCGGCCAACGTCACATATCACAGCAGAGCAAACAGAGGCTGATTTAAATTCAAATGTATTGCCGACGTTTAACTTGAAGATGGCGCCACAGTGATGGTTTTAGGCAGAAAATGTATGTTTTAAATAAGATGCACTAAAATCCCAAAATATTGACTGCACATGTATATAGCACTGATAGACACTCATTTATACAGTTTATCAGTTGATTTGGGTGAGTTGCTCTTTTAAAGAAATAATTCTGCAACAGTTTTAATAAAAGCCTGATACCAGTTGTTGCCAAAGATGTCACAACCAGTTATTCCGTTAATGGGGCAGTTATGTTTTCACATACAGTAAGATTGGTTATAATAGCTATTCTATTATTGAATAAAATCATAACTTGAAAACTCTTTCTTTATTTAACAGATTATCATCACCTGATATTTAATGTGTTTTTAATGATCTGGTGCATGTAAGTGTGACAAAAAACAAACACTAGAAGCCATCTGCAGGGAGGAAACTACCATTATATAGAACTGTATATTCATATATTGGGTGAAAAAACAATGATTTTTCAGACCTTGCCTGTGGATTTGACTCCTTTAAATATGCATAAATAAATGATGATCCAGGAAAGAAGAAGACAGCCAAATACTTCCCACTGTAGGCCACCAGCTTCATCAATGCCACTGGTCTTCTGTAAAAGCCTGTAACTAGAAAAAAAAGACACATTTTTATGTCTGGATCCCATCCCCTTTCCTTGACTTAATGAGCAACAATAAAAGCTGGAATTGAGGTCTGTGCATAAAAGAATATAAAAACACATTTATTTATTTTTTCTGAAAGGGTAAAGGTGACACATGACGGAATATTTCAAAACAAAAAATTATATAATTCGAGTAAGTACTTGTGAATTAAAAGTAATATCTACAGCTCTGCTGAACTTAATAAATGCAGAGATAAACTGAAAGCATCTCACTCGAAGAACTGTTGGCTTGAAGACTGCAGGTGGGTGGCATTGCCAGGAAAACCACTGGAACAGTTTCCAACCGCATTCCACGAGTTGTTGCAAGATGACCATGGGAGAGTTCCTCTGAATGAGTTGAACAAGTAGTGAAGGGCCCAGCTCATGATCACATTGTAGAACGTGCAGAAGACAAAGGAAATGACAATAGTGGCCAGACCTACACCTGTGAAGTGATATTTGGAAAAACAGATGGCAAAGTAAGGCATGATTCAGCAGAAGTCACGCAACATGTGATGAAGCAGTTACACACCTAACTAAAAGCATTACTTATTACTGCAGTCTGAAGAAGAACCTGTATTTTCTGGTGGTTGCTGAAAACAACAGCAAAAAGAGATCAAAGTGCTGAAACACCTGTAAATTATTCAATCTTTAAACCTTTGCTTTTCCAGTCTAAGTGGGTCAGGTTTCAGGCTGCATAAGTTGAGCAATGACTCAGCAGAAAAAAAAGAGTATTATTAAAATGTCCCTCACCAACAAATAGTGAACAATGGCTAAACTTAACACTCAAAAAAAAAATTAGGACACCCCATTAAACATTCAGTTTTTAATTGAAATGTGTTTATATATGAATGCCTAATCTTGTTTTTTTTGTTTGTTTGTTTGTTTGGTGAAGAACATCAATTTATTGCATCTAAACAAAAAACAATTAACCTTGTTTTATTTATTAAACAAAACATAAAAAGTGTTTTCCTGAGGAAGAACAAATTAAGACACCCGACCCTGTGATAGCTAGTCTTATTCCATTTGGCTAAAATAACTTTATTAGGATTTCTCTTAAACCCATCAAGCGGCCTCTGACATTGTACAGAAGAAAGCTTGTCCGTTTCTTCACTTTTAGCTGTGAGATGTTTGAGGAAGTTCTTGTATGTACAGCCCTCTTCAAATCTCCCTCAAAGCATCTCAATGAGATCAAGATCTGGGCTTTGGCTCAGCTCAGGACTTTTCATGTCTTAGTTCTCAACCAGTTCTTGGTGGATTTACTAGTATGTTTTGGGTCCTTGTCATGTTGCAGGATCCAGTTCTGCTTTAGACTTCATCTATTCCTCAGGCACCCTCTGATCCATGTTGAACTCATGTTGGACTCTATGATGGTGAGCTGGTCAGGTCCTGCTGCAGCAAATAATCCATAAACTGTGACATTTCCACCATCATGCTTTACAGGTGGTATGGTGATTTTTTTCTGGAATGCTGTATTTGGTTTATGTTAAATATGTCTTATCTTCTGGTGTCCAAACTATCAAAATTTAGACCCATCTGTCAAAAAAAACATAATTCCAGGTGTCCTGTCTTTGTTCTTTCTGCAAACTTTAATCAGGTCTTCTTGTTTTCTTGAGCACAACGGTTTGCTCCTAGCACACCTTTTATGAAAGTTAAATGTAGGGTGTCTCTTTTTAATTCTACAGGCATGAACTACATATTAACTGTATCGAGAGCCTGCTGTAGGTCCCGTGATGACATTTAAGTTTTTTTGAGACTTAATTTATCTTGCGATCTGCTTTCAGGATGAATGTGACTGGTTGGCCAGACCTGGGCTGGATGGCAGGTGTTTGAAATTTCTCCACTTGTAGATTACTTTCTGTCTAGTGGAATGGATGAGTTCAACTTTTTTTCTCAGACAACTTTAAATCCCTTACCAGACCCATAAGCTGGTATTTATGCTACCATTAAATCCTCAGACTGCTCTTTCAATCACAGCATGGTGTTCGTGCTTTCTTCAAAAAACAAAAATGTCTGCGGTTGAAACAAGGCAAATGTCCCTTGCAATGCTGAGTAATGATCTGTTCATGTAATATGTCTGAATATGAGTTTTGCTTTTTTATGTTGGAATAAATGTGGGGGTGCCCTAATGTGTTACTCACCAGAAGCAGCCTTTTATTTTATTACATTTTACAAAAAGTGGAAAAGGTCTTTCATTCGATTTTTGTATAGTTCAATCTCATTACTAAATGGATATTGATATTAAATATCCATGTTTCCAAATATATTGGGATAGAGAAAGACAGTTTGAAGCTGTTTCAATCTCATTGCTGTTTGTTTCTTCCTCTGTTCCTTGTTGTTTACATCTCTGTGGTGAGCTATTGCAGTAACAATATGAGTGATACAAGCCTGGGTTGTTGTTGTTTAAAGGTACAGTATAAAACATAAATAAATTATAGGAATCAATCATAGCATAAATCTAATATTAGGAAGTCAGTTGTTATGGGTTAATGTTTCTCTTCAGAGAGGGTGTATGCAAGAGGTTTTTCTTAAATACTTCAAAATGTATATTGTGATGCATACAGCTATCAGAACAACTTTGTTGGTGACTGTTGGTATGTATCTAGGAAGTAAGCCGACCAGGAAAAAGTCAAAAGTTGATTTTGAGTCCCAGTTTACCCCTGGGTAGAACATTATGAACACTGACAGCTGAGGTGGATAACACTGGCTATCTCCTCATTTTGGATTGGTGAGGAACACAGGCCACCAGGAAGCACTAAAGGAAGAAAGCAAGGTGGTGGAGGCAGGGTGGTGCTTTGGGCAATGTTCTCCTGGGAAACCTTGGTACCTTTCATCTATACAGATATTATTGACACCTACAACTTATCGAATTATTGTTGCAGTCCATAAACATCTTTTCATGGAAATGCTTTTCCCTGATGGCTGTGGAATCTTGGAGCGGCATAATGTGCTCCGCCACAAAGCAAAAAATGGTTCCAAAATGGGTTTTAGAACCTAAAAATTAGTTTGAGGTGTTGAGTTGACTTACAGATTCTCTAAGCATTTGTGGATTCAAGCTTCTGCGGGATGTAGCCAACTGGAAAAACAAGTCTTGTAATGTCTTGATGTGAATGAAGCTGTGCCGCAGTCTTTCCAATTTCAGAAATTTCAGACGACAGATTATAGTGGCACTGGACTGTATTAAGGGGTATCAAAATTAATACGGATGAATATCACTGCACAATATACATTTCAGCCGTTATACTGTAAAAACTTTGAAAACCTTAATTTTCCATGCACTTCGCTCTTAAGCACTACTGTATGTTGGCCTAACGCATAAAAACCCAATAAATACAGTGAGTTTTATGGTGGTGAGGTGAGAAAATGGGGGAAATTAGGCTTGCTAGTCACTGTATTTCAGTATCATAAGCAGTGTATATAACAGTAAAGTGAAAATGGATGCACAGGTAAATTATTCACAAGAGCATACAGAAAACAAACTACCTGCTTTTGGCCTTTGTTTAGCACAGAGCAATAACCAGGAAGAAATGAGCGATAAATCAAGTGAAGGACCCAAACGTTTTGACCGGGTAGATTATCTCTGTTTTTAAGGAGATAAGAAAACTATGGAGAAAAATCTCTAGTTAGAACAAGACAAACAGATTTTTTTATTTCAAAGACACAGTGTGTGATTGTTGATGGCTGGGCACTTGTTTGACCTAGACAGTAATCTATGTGCCAGTGTGGTACAAGGTGTGGATCATAAATAAGGCATGTGTGATTATCAGCAGCAGGTTGTATTACAAGTCTAGAAAAGGTTCCAAATTAAAGACGAACTTAGAAAAAAAACTTGCGACCTTTTCATAAATTTGAATTCATTATCCACACATTGTACTTGAGTATGTTCCTAACAATCAATGTTCAGTTTTATAATTAACTCTGAGGTTTTTCTTCTTCAAAATTTAGCAAGACAAATATTCCAGTGAACAAGTTCTCACCCATCAACAACTATAACATGTCAGAGAAAAACATTTAGAATCTTAATAATTGATAATACAATCTTTTTTATAAACATAACATAAATCCTTTATAACCCTGAATAGCTTTTTTCCATATAGCCATGATGATTTGCCACTAAGGTCAGAGAACAAAAAGACACAACCTACACATGGCCATTTATCTCACAATATTTGTTTAGCTTTCTACCACATAGAATAAGGGTTTGATGGATGAATGAAATGTATTCATTGCATAAGCACAGGAAAACTTAGAACCAGTGGAATATAAACGGATTTATGACTGAACTGAATGCCCTTTTGTATTAATAAGATTAATTCAGAGGTGGAGGTGTACAGATTGTTAATAAAACTGGAGTGTAGGATGTACTTGTCCTCTTGCACAAGTACATAATATAACTGTGCTTGTTTTTTGTCAGTTTGAACATACCTATTGTTCCAGTAATATGGCTTTGGAAAAGGATGATCTGCCACTCTTTTGTGTGATCTGTTGCAACAACCCATTTCCTTATTCAACTGTGATTTAACTCTGGGTATATTGCACATATAAGCATACTTGTCTCATTTGTTGTTTGTACATACTTTGGGTGACCTATTGTTCACCAAATTTATCTTAACAGTTACTCAGATCTTGCCAATCCTTTTCAACTTTCACATAACTGGCCCTGGACATGTAGACAACTTCTAGTTTCATTTTTAATAGGTTATATACTATATAGGCTTAAACCTCAACTCAAATGTATGGAGGGTTCAAGACCTAACACTAGTGCAATGATCTTGTCAGAACAAGTGTGTTGGTTTCTTAATTGAATCACTTAATTAAATCCACTTTCTTCAACTTATTCTGAGTTATTGAGGTGCAATAAAAGATACAGAAAAAGAAATATAACTTAATCACATATAATAAGTCTGAATTTTACATACAAAACCCAAGTTTTCTTGTCTGGATGCAGAGAATCCTCTCAGTGGTTGATTTCCATTAAAACAGGGAGTCACTCACCTTTAAAGAGGGGACAGATTTTTCCGAATGCATGCACTGGCCCTAAACGAGTATACTGGCCAACAGCAAACTCCAAGAAGAGCAGAGGAATGCCACAAAGGAAAACCATGGTGAGGTAAGGGATAATGAAGGCACCTGAAGCAAAAAGTTACAAATGATTATTATGCGAGTCTGGATATTTTCTAAGTAGGTCTAACTTCTAGAAAACAAAAGTAAGAAAATACTTGAAAGGGTTTAAATGGGACTTTTTTCACTGTAAATAGGTAAATAAGTTAGTCAATCACAAGATCATCCTTAAACATAGTTGGATCACGTTTTCTTGTGGCAGTTAAAACAGACTGTAAAGGTTAAAGTTTTTCACACAGTAAAAAGGTACTCGCTATAATTAACTGTCTGGCAGCTCCATGGACTTGATGTGCAGGAAAAACACGACTCGTGGACCTGCTCGACTCAGAAAAGTAATGACTTCAGTTTAAAACCACAGAGGATCACATAATGATGGTTTGGCCATTACATGTAAAGATTTCGAAATACTTTATGATGTGGAGTTTTGTTTTGTAATGATGAACTACAACCCATGCTCTGACAAACTTAATCTTTGGTGGATTATCCTTTCATACAAAATCTTGACATCTCAATGCGATGGGGTTTAGCTGAAATAATCAGTTCATGGTAAAATTTTCCACTACTGTGTCACTTACATGTAAAAACAGTTCCATCTCCCTCTCAATTTGACTTGACTCTGTACCTGAAATCAAATTCTATATTTGACTTTACTTTTGAAAAATAACAGGTTGATTGATTTTAGTGAATATACTAAAATCATTTACTTTCATCTAATTGTTTTCCTTGATTTTAATGAATGAGCAAAATAAACATTTACTCCATCTTGCTTTTAAAAAAAAAAATCCAGAATCTGTTAATTTTTGCTATTTCAATCTAAAAACAAAATAAATGTAATAAACAATAAAGGCTTGTGTAAGTTTCCAACGCAATGACAATCAATGAGCATTATGCTGTTGGTTTATTTTTGAAATATGTTTAAGAAGTGTGTGTGTCAGCTCTTTAACAACTTCATTTAACAACTATTTTTTTATTATAAATGAATTCATTTATATTCGTTGTTCATTTTAATGGTTCCTGAAGTTTCTCTCCCAGTCCTATTCAGAGACATTAGAGAAACACTTTTAAAACTTGTAGAACTGATTATTGGGTTGCTCTGATTTCTGGTCTTCCTGGAAGAACTTCAGGTCCATCACAGTTATTTCAAAACTCAGCTCCCGGAATGCTAAACCAGGACCCAAAAAAAGGATCTCATATAGCACTGGTTTTAACATCTCTTCATCGGCTACCTCTCCATTTTAAAAATGATTTTACAGCACGCTTAATAGTATTTTAAACTCTTAATGGTCTAAGCCCAACCCCTTTATCAAAATTATGCTGTACAGTCCCTCAGGTCTTGAGGAAAGTACAACAGCTTTCCTGAAAACGTAAGGGCAGCTGAGATCTTTATAAAAGAAAACTAAAGACGCATTTATTCAGTCAGACATTTAGTTTAGATTTATAGCTATTTGTTATACCTTACAGTTTATTATTTTATTGATGTTTAAGTTGTTAATAATTATGAAAAGAATTATTATATGTTTGAAGAATAATGTTCTTTACTATTCTAGATTTTAGCGTTATTAAAGTTTACCATGTATAGTCTTAACTTCAGTGTTTAGTACATTTATTTGATCCCTTTATCTTTTATTTGGAAATCAGCCTTTTGGATAAAATTACATTTAGGTACATTTAAACTTTCTTTGTAAAATGTTAATTAATGTACACTGTCCGGCTAAAAAAATAAAAGTTAACAATAATAATGATTACTTACTAATCTAATCTACATGATTTCCTTTCCACAGCTCCTCATTCTCTATAATTGATTGTTTTCTCTCACTTTTAATTTATCATTGTGTTATTAGTTGCTTTTTTGCCAATAATTACTCTCATCAACATCAATATTAATATAGCTGTTGTCGCCAGTTCGGCATCTCCATCCAAGGGGTTGGCACAGTAGGCTACAGAAGTCTCCTGGACTCCACAGCTGCGTGCACACTGACTTGGCAGACATTTTACAATAAATGCCCATCCTGATGCAACTATCATTCACCGGGGAAGGATGGAACAAGTTCGAACAGGTGTTACCCCATTTTCTGTGACCATCAGATTCTCTGACTCTGAGTGGTGCTGTTTCGTTATTTCCTCTATACCTCACCAATTGTGAATTAAGATGCTCCAATCATATTATGTGACCCCTCCATCACTCATGAAAGAAAGATTTTGAGATGGTTAAAACTTTTAGGTGACAGTGTGTGAATAGCTAAGTTATAGTTTGCAGTTTGCTTATCGCTATGGAGTTGGAGTTGAAGATGCCATCATCCACCTACTTCAACCAACCCACTGTCATCTGGACAAAGCAGGCAGCACTGTGAGGATCATGTTCTTTGATTTCTCCAGTGCATTTAACACAATTCAGCCTAATTTGCTTTGTCAGAAACTCCTGAAGACACAGGTGGAGCCCTCAACAATCGCCTGGATCAATGACTACCTGACCAACAGACCACAATTTGTGAGACTAAAGAATTGTGTGTCAAACCAGGTGGTCAGCAGCACATGAGCACCCCAGGGGACCATACTCTCACCATTCCTTTTCACTCTGTACACCTCAGACTTCCAGTACAAATCAGAGACCTGTTATCTGCAGAAATACTCAGATGACTCTGCAATTGTCGGGTGTATCAGAGATGGACAAGAAGCTGAATACAGAGAGCTGGTGGACCGCTTTGTGACATGGTGTGGAAACAATCGTCTCACCTTGAATGTGAACAAAACAAAGGAGATGATTGTAGATTTCAGAAGAAACAGGGATAAGTCAAACACTGTTTCCATCATGGGAGAAGAAGTGGAGGTGGTTGAGGAGTATAAATACCTCAGAGTTCACCTTGACAACAGACTGGACTGGAGGCGCAACAGTAAAGCTGTCTACAAGAAGGGACAGAGCAGACTGTACTTCTTGAGGAAGCAGCTTAGGTCCTTCAAGGTTTGCAGCAAGATGCTGGAGATCTTCTACAAGTCTGTTGTGGAGAGTGTAATCTCTTCAGCCGTCATCTGTTGGGGTAGCAGCATCAGAGCCAGGGATTTAAAAAGGCTAAACAACCTGATAAAGAAGGCTGGTTCTGTTCTTGGGACAACTGTGGAACATCTGGAGATGATAATGCAAAGAAGGATTCTTCATAAAATCGAAATAATTATGGACAACCCTGAGCATCCTCTTCATGAGACTGTCATACAACAATAGAGCGTCTTCAGTCGGAGGCTTCTTCAGTTTCGCTGCAATACAGACCGCTACAGGAAATCCTTCCTGCCCACAGCCATCATCATCTACAACAACTCCTTAAAGAATTAATTATATGAGCTATACCAACACTTAATTTCCCTCTGGGATCAAAAAGGATTTTTGAATTTGAATAAAATTCACAGTTTTTGAGTGTAAAGGTGACAGAAGGACAGTGCCTCAGAGGTCACAGCGCAGGTCCTATCATATAGTGTGACCCTTCCATACCCTTTGCAAAACAATGTTCACCTCAAATCAGATTTGAATAATGGCATTAAAGATTTTTACAAAGCAGTAGGCCTACTACTACGTCCGTTCATGAGGAATCAGCTAAACAGCGCCCCTTTAGAGTCACAGAATCTGATGGTCACAGAAAATGGTGTAACACCCCCCCGTAACGGGCGGCTTGCTTCTAGCAGCACCAGGACTTACTGCACAAAGCTCAGTCTGAATCGCTCCTATATTATTACAGTATGTGACAGTAGCTGCTTATTCTGCCATGCAGATACAGCTTTGCTCACGCATCTGCATCACAATTCGCTCAGCGGTTCGAACCGCAGTGAGACAGAACAGCTTCATGAATTTCAGCTAACGATAGGGAGATTTTTCAGCAACAGAACAAACAGAACAAACGTGAAGAAGTCAGAAAGAAACAAAGACTCCTCTGACAGTTTGAATTAATAACTGTTTTTATTTAACCCTAAAGTGAGTTTATTTCAGTGTGTCATTTTAAAAGTTACTATAGGTATTAATACTTGAATAATAATGTTTATATTAGCCTAAAAATACTTCATTAAGACTGCTGAGCAGGGGTGTATCTAGGAGGTCTTTAAAGAGGGCTAAATGGGGGCCAGCGATGATCTTGGGGTGTCACACCAAAATAAAAGCAGGGCTATAATACAAACGGGGTGGGGCCTAGTGACAGTCATCAGACACACAACATGGGGGTCAAAGATTGACGCCAACATAAATACATAAAATCTATAAATAACTCTAATTTATTAAAAATATTTCTCTGTCTTATCATTCATTGAAATAGTATCTACACAATAAGTAATAATGTAGGCATCTTCATAAATTCAGAACAGAAGGAGCTGCTGCAGAAAGCAGGGCCGGATTAAAATCAAATTTTCAGGATATATCTAATTAACTGTACTGTTTTTAATTAATTAATACTGTATCTGCTTAAGGATCGTTGGCCATTTTCTGTACAGCGATTTGGACAGCAGGTGGTAAGATAATGACTGAGACAAGTAAATAAAAAGATAATCATGATGCTCAGATGGGTCATTCTGATTTCAGTGACAGTGATGTGGCTTAAGCAAAACAACAAAAAACATCCAGCAATTCTTGTAAATAAACTTTTCTTTCTAAACTGCCACATGACTTGCAGCACTGGAACAATACTTAAAAATAGCCTACACCTTAACCCCCCCCCCTGACATCTAGTTTAAAAGGTTTTTTTTAACTGTTGACCAAACAGAAAGTTACACTACAAACCAATTTGTTTATTTGTGCAGACATGTTGCTCACTATTTACAGCAGTGGCACCATATCTGTCAGCCTCACCTCCGCCGTTGCTGTAGCACAGATAAGGAAACCTCCAGATGTTGCCCAGTCCCACCGCGTATCCCACCGTGGCCAGGATGAACTCCAGCTGCCCGCTCCACGTTGGTCTCTGAGCCCCTGTATCCGCAGGGCTGTCTGCGCTGGCTTTGGCATCCGGCGGCTGCGGATCACAGTTACTGTCCTGAGACAGTGGCTCTGGGTTTCCAGCTCCGAGCTCCATTGAAGCTTGAAGGGATGCGTTAAAATCTGCTGTGTTTTGTGATTACGAATAAATTGCGTGCTCCAGTAGGCCTAAACGCTATAGCTGTATTATACGGTGATATACACTTTATCTAGTCTATTATTAAAGCTATATCAATTCAGTTTATTTAAGACCATGTACACCCAGCAGAAAAGAATCTCTAATATTATATAAGCAGAAAGCCAATTACCTTCCTGAATTCAGTGTTTTTTCTCTAAACAGGGCTGTTTGAAAGGCAATAAGATAAAATAAAATATAGCAACGGACAATCCGTGTGAATAAGCCGGGTATCTTTCCCCATTCACTGGCCACTCTTGTGTAACGACCACAGGCGTCTTTTACCATCCTGGCCGGTTTATGCTCCTGCCATGCATGCAGAGGCGCGTAAGGCACGCCTTCTTTCAAAATAAAAGCCTCTGCTCATTCTACTGAATGGTTGATGTAAAGATTGTTACATTACTTAATCAGGTGTTACACCACATTCTGTGACCTTCACATTATGTGACTCAAGAGGCGCTAAGATACAGATGGTCACATATTTTTGATAAGAATGTGAGCCCATTATAAACTGTTCTAACTAAATAATAACAATCCTGTCAACCTGTTGCAGACTGACATTTTAGGATAGATAGATAGATAGATAGATAGATAGATAGATAGATAGATAGATAGATAGATAGATAGATAGATAGATAGATAGATAGATAGATAGATAGATAGATAGATAGATAGATAGATAGATAGATAGATAGATAGATAGATAGATAGATAGATAGATAGATAGATAGATAGATAGATAGATAGATAGATAGATAGATCTGATGGTTACAGAATCGAATGTATCACCAGATTCATTATGACTGAAAAAAGAAGATTTCTTAGGTGTCAAAATACACTTGCAAACCATAACCCTGGAGTACCCAATACAGTGACTGGTTTGTAGAATAATGGATAAATGGTGTACACTCCCAACAAATTATTTAAAAACAGAGCAGGCGAGGATCTCTACAATAGAGACCAGGGCCAGCTCAAGGTTGAATAAAACCCCTCATTGAATTTCATTTGGGTGCCCTCTTTCAGCTAAATCCCATTGCAATTATAGGCTTTGGAGAGGAAGAGAAGGAAGGTATATGTTTTTTCCCTCATTTTTCCTTTTCCTACTGTGTACACAACTGGTGCATTTGTAAAGACGTCATGTGTGAGTTTAAATGTTCATGGATCCCCAAGCCTGCAAGGAGCCCTAAACAGTCACAAAGTTCCCCTATAACTCAGATAGCTTCCAGGGATTACCTCTTAGCTTCTGATGCACAAAAGTAACAGTGGCAACTGGCAAAGACTTATTTTCTGTTGTAGTGATTTATTTGCTTTTTTCTACCATTATGTATTATTTGTGGCAGCTTCACTGAAAACGATTTGGTAATCATTTCTGAATTTTATGTTAAATCTGGGGATAATCTCAGAGTTCACACTTTGGTAATTTATGGGTCATAGCAGGGCTCTGACCTCAATTTAAGGGAACATTATTTGTTTTTTTGTCTAACTTTTATTTTCAGTTTTAAAGTGTTTCTCAATTGGTTTGGTGCATTTCTCTGATCAGAATCAAAATTCCCCCAAACTGGTAGACCAGCCTCCAGAGCATTTTAAAATGTGAAGCATCCGTATTCAGTGTCTTGTCCTTATTTACCTCAGTAAATACAGTAACGTCAGGTGTAACTTAGTTTTTCAAAGTCGCTATGTTGTAGTTTCTCATATCACTACTGACATTTGCACAACTGGTTGTGAATTTCTCAAAACAATTAGAACAAATTGGGAAATATAGTTGATCGCCAGTCCGAACAACAGCAAGAGAAAGCAAACACGGCGTTTTCACCAAACAAGCTGTAACCACCTGCATCTATGCGACCTGCAAAGGCTGCTGGGAAATATAGTTCTTTTATACATGACGAGATGCCAAAGACTCTTATTTTGAAATACCAGTTCTGATGACCGGTAATTCCTGAGGCAAGTCTTCGCACTGAGCAAACAGGTTGTAACATACATAAAGATGATTACTTTCTGCTGTAACATCAAACACAAAATAAAGATGAAACCGACAACTCTGCATAAGCACACAAAGTAATGACACTGGCAAATGTGGACGAATAACAACAAGTTGCAACTACAGGTAAGACGACAGGTTCTAACAGCAGAGGAGACGACAGGTTGTAACAACAAGTTGCAACAACAGGGGAGACGACAGGTTGTAACGACAGAGTAACAAGACTACAGCAATTACAGAATTAAATAAACCCGAAAAGGCTAAATGTTTGTTCAGGTTAGTAATTTACATGGGCAATGTAGTAATCAATTGCAAGTTTGTATCTGCAGAAGTACTGCTGCCAGTCACATATACGCACCCAAATGCTAACTTACTTGTTAAGTTGACATATGCAGTGTGCATATGAACATAGACAAACATTTTTGGCACATTTGGAACCTCATAAAAAACAAGCTTTTATGTCAACGAATCATGTCAATGATTGTGTCATCAAAATGAAAAATACTGACTCCATGTTTATTAACAAGATAGTCAAAAGACTTTTTCATGTTTTCATTGTGACAGTTCACTCTGGAAGTGTTTTCCAGTGCAAAAAAGTTGGTTTTTGGTGACACCTCCTGAAAATGCTAGAGACAGCACTGTACACTATTTGAAATACAGCCATTTGAAATCTCCGGTTCAGTCACACATTACCATATTTAGTGAGGTAAATGAGTACAACACACGTATGCTTCACATTTTTTTTGCAAATGCTCTTCACGATTCTAATTTGTTCACAGCATTGTGCAAAAGCAAAGTAGCCCATAAACTTTGTTTACAGCGAACATAACACCATTTGGGTAAAGCTTGGGTAAAGATTTTGCTGCAGAAGTGAGGGAGACCCAGACTTCCCTCTCCATCTCGTTGCAGCAAATAAAGTCTTCTCAATCTGAACGTTGGAGCTGCGTGTGAAGTACTGCCACGTGGCCTTTAGATGGCGCCAATGTCCCTCTTCTCTACATTTGGGCTAAATTCTTAGCCCTGTTCTGCCTCCAGGTGCTTCAGCTGAGCCTTTCCGCTCTCCGTACAGGAATGTGGCGACCGCATTACGTCACTTGTTCTGCAAGCAGGCGAGCGAAGCAGACCCGTCCACCAGGAATTTGGTCTCTGTTTTTTTGTGTGCAACTTTAAAGGGGGAATTAGTGTTTTTCCTGCTGATGTATTCAGAGCTGAGAGGAGGTCTGTGGTGTAAGCGAGAGGCGGCTCATGACAGCCCCACTGCCGCAGAATGAGAAGCTTGTAGAAGGAGCACAAATCTCGACGACGCTCTCCGGAGAGTCGATGGAGGAACCAGAAAGTAAGGAGTGTTTCAGGTTGTTACTCTATAATGAGGCGAGGTTACTTTGTTTTCCTGGAACTAATAGTTTGTAACGCTTTATAAATGGGAGCCACTTTTTAACTTAGACAATTATCTAAGTATATATGTGTAAATATATATAGGCTACACAAAAATATTGTTGTGTGTTTTTTTTCTTAAGGTTTCAGTGCTGTGGACAGCTTCTATTGTAACTAATTTTAGACTTTTTTTTCTCACGCATTGACTGAACACTTGCTTCTTTCTTTGCAGATAATTGTTCCTGTGCGGGATGTGGAGGAAAAATTCAAGACACATTCCAGATGAAGGTCCTCCAGGATACCTGGCACAACGAGTGCTTTCAGTAAGTGATCCCAGGTTAGGTTGGTTTTTTTTTTTTTTTTTGGAAACGCCTTTGTAACCTTGAGTTCGGTTTTAGTCTCTGTCTGACGAGCGTATAAAAAGTTGAAAAGCTTTTACGCCGTTGTATTACTTTATAGATGATCAGAGAACCTGCCTTGTATATTTCTGCGCGAACCCCACTCCTACAGCTCGACATTCCTGCTCATATCACAGAGCAGGGTTGGTGATGGTCCTGCTCTTCTAGAGTACTTTGTCCTTGTGTGCCCAGGCTTAAGGATTGGTGGTGATGCTCAGAGCCAGGATGTGTGTGTTTGGGGCAGTGAACCTACACACACACACACACACACACACACACACACACACACACACACACACACACACACACACACACACACACACACACACACACACACACACACACACAGGTGCATACCTTACATGCCAACCTGACAGACCTCTCCACAGGATATACCTGATTGGTTAACAGTTGAACATTTCCTTGTTTCCTGATGATAATGTTTTTGTTTTATCTTGCTGTTCAAACTAACTTATAACTAATAAATCGATTTTATTGATTAATACATTTGTTTTTTATGAAGATTTAATTTTTAAAAACATCTGGATTTATATATTTTTTTCACCAATGCACTACATGGGCTTAGTTTAGATTGATATCAGCCAGCTCATGGCCTACCATCTTGGTTTAAAAGCATGTTTTATAGCTTGTATTTAGTTGGACTTTGAATTCAGATAAACTCCCAGAAGGAATGGTTGACATAAAAGTTTTTGAAAATATTTTCTGTCATTTGTAATTTTCTTTCTAAAGAAAAGAAAGGGAGACATTTTTTTGTTGAAATCGGATTTGATATGAAAAAATTGGAGATCTTATCTTTAAGGCATTTGGCTCATCCCTACTTGTGGTTAAGACTTTGACTAATTTAACTAAATAAATCATCTCTAGATGACTGACCAGAATAACCTAATTAATGTGAGCAAGAGGCAGATTAATATGAAAATGTGGGGTTTTTTACCATGCAAAATGATATTGTGTGACTTTTCAGGTCCTCTCGTATGTTTAAAAGAAATATTGAAGAACAGAACAGATTTACAGGTGAATGTGCTGTTTGTGTCCCACAAGGAAAATACATGCATGATTATTTTGTGGGGTTTTCACCAATATGTCAACCCTTTTCCACTTCAAGATTTTTTCAAACCTTTTAGATGAAGGCTCTTTTTGTTACACTTATTTAAAAAGAGGCCAGTGCACATTAATGAACACAGTTAAACCATCTGAATGTGCCAAGATTTACCCAATAGGCTGATTTTCATGTGGTCCTAGACAACTATGTTTATGAAATAACAGTAATCTCAATCTCTAACAGTGTAACGTCTTCTCTGCTTAATAATTATTTTAATAGGAATTTCAGTTGCATTTTACTGTAACATTTTTGATAATCGAGTTTTCCGTTTGTTTTTAATTATTAAAGCTTGGTCATGAACACGGCTTTAAAATTAGCTTTAGCTAGAAAAATATGCATGACATCTTCTTTCAATATTAAGGAACATTCACAGCATTTATTGCTGGTAAAAATACAAATATAATATATTTAATATTAGCTTTTTTGATACCATGACTAAAAATAATGTTTGTGTAAAACTGCTGTGGAAGATATTTAAGTTCAGATATTCAGTCCGATTGGAAACGCCAAAAAAATAGATATTTGCGATCCTTAGTATCACTTTAATCTACCACTAATCACACATATTTTTCACAATATTTTATTACCGAGTAAGCAATACAATATCGCCCATCCCTAGAAATCACACGGTTTTTATTTGCTATTTTCTGGGCAGTTTCAAGACAGTACCAGGTCCATTCAAGCTTCAAAGAAAACAAGACAAACTAAATTGTGTTGGACAACTAACAGGAAATAAACCAGTTCCAGGCGTAGGCTATGTAAGATTGTGGCCAAAACCGGTACTGCAATCACTTTCAAATTACTGTAGAGCGATGTATCCCCTCCCCATCCCCCCTGACTCGAGGTTGCCAGATAGGCTGCAGAATCCAGCAGGGACGTAGGCTGCTACAAGGAGCTTCCAATAGTAAGTGACGAGTCCTACACTATTTTTTTTTCTGTTAATTATGTTTACTTATAATGACAGAGAAACGGGCTATGATTAGGCATAGCTAATGTTAGCAATGACGACTCGCCGTTTTTATTTCCCAAACAATTCCTTACCTTTTCAGTTCAATGACCCTCCTCCTCCATATTCGCTAACGTAACGTTACTTTGCAAGTACATGCATAACTTTGTTCGACTGTCATGAATATTTGAAATGTCCATTTACATGAAGTACAAGTTAGCCAAACATAGATTAATCTTACCTGTCCAGGAGAAAATTAGCAACGTTGGAGTCTGTCTTTAAATTCTTCTCTGTTTTCAGCCGTCTCCATCTTGCAAACGCATCTCCTATACAAATCCTTGTTTTATTTCTGACTTTGTCACGACGCATTTCTGAATGATAACAAGGTCTTTTAGGTGTAATAATGTTAGACTTTTTCTTATCCGAAACACTTTTGTAGCTGCAGCTGTAGTAACTAGAGCAGAGCTGGCAACCCCGATGCCAAAACACTACTGACTTTGTGATTGGTAGATAGGTGGAGGGTGGCGCTTCAGACCAAAACACAAGATGACAACATCAACATCAGTTGAGGGCTGCAACTTCACTTTTTAAATGACAATATCCTCACCGTACTACTGTTGTCAGTGATATAAGTATTTGAAATGAACATGATTTCTTAATGTCTAGTGACATATCAGGGCCATTTTATGATTAATTGAAATACTTTTCTTACATACAGCTCCTTTAAAATATCTTTTTGAAATCTCTACACTAAATTGTTTTCAAATTTTTATTTTATGGCAGCATTTTGTCATTGACTGTATTCTACTTTGTTATATATTAATAGTATTTGTCACCTAGGTATTACCCTTTTGAAATAATTAAAATTGCTACATTAAAAACTCAGCTTAAGTTGACATGTAATGTTTCAGTCTTGAGTTTTAATGTCCTCACATAACCTGGTTTTACACTCTTTCCAGACACGGACTCTGCAGTAACACATTAAACCTTTTATATTGTGTCATTCAAATGTCCTGACACAGTTACATTACGACTCAACGCCTCTTTATTTCTACTTTAATACATTTATTTTTTCCACTCTGTGTTTTTGCTGCATTTCTAAAAGACTTGCAGAGTTGACATGTTTTTGCATGTGTTTGTAACTCGGCACCTCGGTAAACTGACACCCTTATCTCTGGTGGCATTCTTTGCAAGACAATACATCTTAAGAAAACAAATATAAAACATGTCCTTGCTGAAAGAATACACGGAGTGTTTTTGTTTTTTCAATTGTCTACATGTTGCTTGCCACTTTGCCCGACATGCACCTCCACTTTGTGTAACATTCTTGAGAGTGTACGTCACTCCTGTTCCAGTAAACCTGGTAGTGTTATTGAGTCCCATAGGTAACACTACATTAAACTTCTCTGGATTCTGCATTCCTAGACAGCGATTCAGATCTGTGAATTGCTGTTTCAGACACTATTGAAGTCCTTTTTTTCTCTTTTTTAACAAAGCAAGCTTCTTAGCTCTTGTTCCTCACTTTGTGTGCAGTGTTGGAGATCTTATCAAAGTTTGCCACAGTACAGGGTGGAGTAACTTGGCCTTCTTAATTTACCTTCATTTCATTCTTCTGCTGTGTACACTTTTAAAGATGGCGGAAGTTTGTGTAAACATGCAAAGACATTGTCCACCATAATATTTAGACAAACATGTTTAAAGCAGCCTTATCTTCCTTCTGTAGAGATTGCTGATTTGATGAACAGAATATTTCTGGAAAGTCAAGAAATGAATGATCTGCACATTATTTTTAAAAATGTGTCCTATATTATTGCTTGTTGCATGTTTTGAACTTAATGAATATTTTCCTTTGACTTTAGTGTTTTATAAATAAAATATAGATAAAGAAAATTGACATTTTTCTTTAATACATGCCAGTTAAATCACTGTTTTCAAATAGATCTTATTTAAGGCTAACAAAGTCTTTTGGGGATGAATGATGCTTCGGGAGGTGGTTATAGTCTAGGACATTTGCAGACGTTTTAAGGTCCATTGGGCACGTCACTCTGTTATACTGCCTCTTAAGGAATACACACCAGCAGGAATGTGGATTTTAGGAAATGAGTAATGTTTGCTTTAGGGTTTGTGCAGCAATGGCAACGGGATTGTTCATAGACCCACCTGGGTGAATGTGGCTGCCTCCATTCAGCAGTGTGTATATGAAGGTAGTCAGGTGTTTTTATAAGGACACGGACATCATTTCATTTAGGTATTATAGGGACATAATTACACAGTGTGTGCTGGTTATGTGTACAAGTACTTTTGACCAGAACAAGGATGAACTCTTTGGGGTTTTTTTCTGTTGCACTTGATGAGTAACAAACTGTCTTAAAGCTTTACATCATATTTCCCTCTTGTTTGGGTACTTTTGACTCCACTGACAGTTGAAGTATGTTATCACCAGACAGCTCTGATCCAGCCTGCGCTGTTATGCTTTCCTAAATGTACTTCTTGTAGTAGGACCGTTTTAGGGTTGATAATTTAAAAATTCAACATAAATGATCACGTAAACAAAATGTAGCCTATTTAAAATAATCTGAAGCCTGTAAAGCCAAACTTCAAAGAATAGTAAGGACTCCAAGTGCAGAACAATGGGATTTTCAAATTTAACCAATTGGATTCACTGGAATGTCTGTTTTCGTTCCTCACACAATGTGGTTAAATCATCCTCTTAGACATAAACAATCGTTCTTTTCAAGTCTGCATTGAACATGCAAACTAATCACACACGAGAGAAAAAGGATGTGAATGTTATTAAAATATACTTGCAGTCAGATGTTCAAATAAAGGGCGTTCGATTGGAAATGTGAGCTTTCAAACGAGCTCCTTCAGACACGTGAAGATGCATCAAATCTCAATTGTTGCTGAAAGTGCTGTTTTTAAGTTTGACTGGATAATTTTTAATCCTTGAGCGTTTGAATGAGCCTCAGTGCTGGATGAGGCAGGACATTCTGACTCAGGTTTCCAGAAAACCTTGAGTCAAATTTCCCGTTAACATTTTGACATCAATGGGAAATTATGGTATTTTGAGGATAGGAGCTCGACATATAAACTCGTGTATTTTGTGTCAGCTGTTAAAATGGTAAATGACCTGTACTTGTATAGCGCTTTATGTAGTCCTGAGGATCACAAAGTGCTTCACACTTGTCATTCACCCATTCATACACAGATTCAGACACTGGTGATTGTAAAATACAGTGGATTAGGATTGAAGTAGATCCAGGGTTTAGCTCAGATGAGAGATGGATTTTGTTTTTTAGCATGTGCAAAACATTTGTGCTTTTTAAAAATGATAGAGCATCTCAACTTTCAAATTCTGGCCACCGTAGTGTCGACGAAAACCACTGGGTTACACTTTGAAATTAAAATACTTTGATGAAGCAAAAAAAAACTATTAATCAATAATTAACTCACAGTCAGCTACTGATTGAAGTCACATCCCATCACAGATCCAGGTAATACACTTCACATCCACTAAAAGCAGAAAATATAAAACAGGAGAGGGCTAACTTTGACTAAATATCAGAGGTAAGTACAGCACCCAGAAATGCTACTCAAGTAAGAATAGTTCTACTTCAATTATTTTTACTTGAGTAAAAGTAAAAAGTATTCATCCAGGAAATAATACTCAAGCAAGAGTAAAAAAAAAAAAATTTGTAAAACAGTTACTTAAATTCTGAGTAACCGATGATGTCATCAGATGGGGAAACATTTTATGTTCAAATTCTGGTATTTTAAAAATTAAAAGGAAAAAATTAATGCAGAAAATACCAATTACAAAATAAAACATTCAGGGCAAAAAACACTGTCAAATAATTGTTTTTCAATATAAAACTTATGTAAGTAATACTTATAGTAGGTAATGTGTATATACATGTTAGAACAGGGTAAAGCACTTCCAGTGACAAAATATAGTGTTTACTGAATCTTCCTGATCTCCAAATGGCACAAAGAGCTCAGCAGATAGAAAACAACATTAGAACAACAAAGCTTGTGTACAAGCAAGAGGTCTCACTTTATCATAAACTGTAGGTTTGTGTC
Organism: Valencia hispanica; assembly: GCA_963556495.2. Classification (NCBI taxonomy): domain Eukaryota; kingdom Metazoa; phylum Chordata; class Actinopteri; order Cyprinodontiformes; family Valenciidae; genus Valencia; species Valencia hispanica. Next base: position 30,997,237 of record OY747704.1, read on the forward strand.
TGTCTTTGATTCAGTGAAATTACTCACAGGGGGTAGAAGATCCAGAAATTTTACTAAAGAAAGTTTAGTGATACTTTATAATAATATTACTCAAGTAAAATTCAAAAGTACAGTGTAGTAAAACTACTCCTGAAAGTATTTTTTTCCCAAACAGTTAAATGTAACTTATTATTATTATTATTATTATTATTATTATTATTATTATTATTATTATTATTATTATTATTATTATTATTATTATTATTATTATTATTATTATTATATACAACAGTTTAAACAGCAGTCCTATTTGTTTTAAAGAATTCTGTAAGATATGTACAGTTGTACAAAGTCCTTTAGAAAAATGTATTTCTTCCAATTTTATTCAGTCATTTTTTTCATTTGGACTATATACGTAAACTTTTAGAAAGCTTTACAAATGTTTTTATTTTAGCTGATCCATGTAAGTCATTGCATTTACTGAAATGAAACTATTTTTGGGCCCTTTTTACTTACATCAGATGTTTGGCCTTTAATACAGCTGTAACCACAGCCATTATTACTCATGCAGCCGTCACCTCAGCAAACTTTGTTCTCTATTTTGACTCATCAAATCAAAGAGAGTCGTCTCTAGCCAGAGTCATTTTGCTGACCTCTGGTTCATCTTGAGCAGTTCCTCCTGATATTTTTGTGGAAGCAGTAACATTTATGTGTTTCGATTTTAAAGCATTGCTGTTCTGTCCCGAGAGCCAGTGATTTTTCCAGTTCTCTCATTTTCTCTCTGCAGTTGAAACAAAACCATGTGTTCCTCTGTCTGCAGGACAGCTCCTTCTAAAGTAAATCCAGATAACTCTGAAATATCTGGATTCTGTGCCAAAGTCAATAATCCAGGACCAACCATACCTACGGGGCAGAGAGAAACGTGATGTGCGGGAGTCACATGTAGACTTCAGAAAACTCTGACCTAAAACATTGGAAAAAATGCTGAAAAACTACAATCAGTCACATGAGGGATCAATAACGGTTCCTTTCACTTTTCAGAAAATTGAAAATTATTTTGTATCTTAATTATATGCCTGCCTAAATTAAAGATCTTTCAATCAGTAAGTCAGTACAGTTTATTGCAGGCAATCCTGAAGGCTTTGTTGTGCAATAAATGCTAAATACTCTTGAATATTTTGGTGTTTGTTATATCTTCACCTCTATATTGAGGGAATTTATGGCATACGGTAAAATTAATTTGTTTTACATGTTGTCACCTAAATCTTAAATCTGGCGCAGCATGCTGTGGTAGGATTGCACAGAAACCAAAGTAGCAGTGTAAAGGTTGAAGAATAAAAGTAAAACTTGAATCAAAGCAACAGCAAAGAAACCCTCACAGCCGACTTTTCAGTAATGAAAAACTCCGACGAGGTGGTTTCCATCATGGTTTGCTTAACCAGTGCTGCTCGTTTGAGGAAATACTCATAGCTTGTAAATACTTCCTATTTTGGGGCATCTTCTGCATTCCTCAATTTGAAAATTTTGTTTCGTTGTTTTTGTGATTATAGTCCCTTTACTGGGCCAAGCATCTCCTCAGGTGACAGTTTAATCAGCAGCTAAAACAGGAACTGCAGTCAAAAGAAATTCAAGTGAACAACTGCATTAGTGCTGGTTGTTATTCTCTTTGAGTTGCCGGTGAAATGTTTCTCTTTAATTGCCTAGAGAGTTGACAGAAGAAGAGCTTACCCAAGAGAATATTTCCCAAACTTGTGACCTCATCCAGGAGTATTTGAAAGGTTTACCTTGTAACTCTTGGCCTAAATGTTAACAGATTTTATTTAGTGTTTACATTGACCAAGATAAGGAAAGGAACAGCGATGTACAGCTGTAAGCAAAACACAGAATAAACAGGAGGGTGATTTGCAGACTTTGTCCTTGTAGATATGTTTTTTGCTTACCTAGTGGTATTTGTTGTTTTCTGTCTGGCTTCTTGATTTTTGACAAGTTTGATGTTTTCAAGGTCGTGGAATCAGTTTAGTAGACAATAGATCAGTTTTACAGGCTTCATGGGTGGAACAACTCTTCTTTTTTTTTCTTGCCACAGGGCAGCAAAGCTAAAATAACAGCAGCCATGCAAGTTCCTACTCATCCCAGGACCAAAGTGTTTGCTGTGACCTACACCTTGTTAAACAAAGAAAAGTACATATTCTCACTGTAGGGAACATTCTGACTGAGAGTTTATGTGCAAGCTCCATTTTGTAAGGTGTACATGATAAATAAGAATTGAACAACAAAGACTGAAAATAGTGTTATTACTGTATCTGTGTCAAAATAGTTTTTACTCCAAAAATAATTCAAATCTAATAGGCTACTGGTCAGGGTGTTCCATGTTTATCATATGTCAACATAATCAGCTGTTACAGCCAAAGAAAGGGACTCGAGCTTCAAATGTGAGGGACAGAATGTAAAACAAAAATCCAGGAAATTAGAAACAAAATATTTAGCACCAACAACCAAGCAAGAATTCTGGTCCTCACAGACCTGTTACTTTTTCTTTAAGAAGCTCTTCTATCCTTCACTCGTTACCTGTAATAATGGCACCTGTTTGAACTCGTTATCTGTATAAAAGACACACTTTCAAACAGACGGACTCCAACCTCCACTGACCTGAAGAGAGCTGAGACCACAGTAACAAAGGTTACTATTGGTAACAAACTATCTTGAAGTCTCCCTGCTTTGGCCAGCACATGTCCAGGCCTGTCTAAAGTGTGCCAGAGACCATCTGGATGATCCAGAGGAGGACTGGAAGAGTGTCATGTGGTCAGATAAGACCAAAATACAACTCTTTGGTATAAGCGCCACTTGCCTTGTTTGAAGGGGGAAGAATACTGAGTAGCATCCCAAGAACACCGTACCCACTGTGGAGCATGGGGTTGAAAACATTATGCTTTGGGGATGCTTTTCTCCAAAGGAGACAGGACGACTGATCTGTATTGATAAAAGGGTGAATGTGGCCATGTATCGTGAGATTTTGTGCAAAACCTTCCTCCAAACTCAAAACATCACAGCGCTAGAGAAGATCTGCATGGAAGAATGGGCCAAAATACCAGCTACAGTGTGTGCAAAGCTGGTGAAGACCTACAGGAAACCTTTGACCTCTGTCATTGCCAACCAAGGTTACTTAACAATGGATTGAAGGGAACTTTTGTTATTGACCAAATACTTATTTTCTGCACCATTATACAAATCAGTTGTTTAAAAATCGTAGAAGGTGATATTCTGGAAAAACAAATTTCAAGTCTTTCACAGTTGAAGTGTACAGACCTCTTACCTTTTTAAGTGGGAAAACTGGCACAATCGGTGGCTTCCAAATACTTTTTTGCTCCAATGTATCTCGCAAAACAATGACTTCAAACTAGACTCAGACTGACTGACTGGGATCATAAGCATTCTGAAACAGGCTTTCAGGTCTGGAAAAGCATTCATCCATCCCTCCCTCCGCCCCTATCTTCCTCTTTCTTGTCTGAACCACAGATTTTGGTTTCTTTAACGCCTGATCTCAGTAACAACATCTGCAGTAAATTCTTTAACAGTTTTTTTTATTCTCTACTTGTTTAAATTTGAGAAAATATGGACTTTGGTCATAAAATGTGTAGAAGCCCTATTCTGGACACATGTGGTTACAGTGGATTGTCTTATCTAACTAAAGACAGATACTTTTTAAGAGACTTTTGGTTTGACTTTCCCAGTGAAAACAGGACTGGATAGTTGTACAGTGTAGAACATTCCTTATCTGTTGCCCTGCTTTAAACTGTGCCTCTGTCTGACTGTCTTTGTCATCTTAGATGCTCCGTGTGCTCTGACAACCTCACAAACTGGTACTTTGAGAAGGATGGCAAGCTGTACTGTCAGAAACACTACTGGGAGAAATTCGGGGAGCTCTGTCACGGCTGTTCTCTGCTCATGACTGGCCCTGCCATGGTAAGTCAATCGCAGTTGTTGTCTTACATTCTTTACTCTTAACCAAGAGATTTGAAGGCAATACTCGCCTGTTATCCTAAAACTTGTCACCATAGTGTGGTCGAGGAGTAACTGTTTATGGATCATAAACTATGTAAGCAGTTTTGTTTTTATTCTTTGCGAAGCTGGGAGGCGGTTTATGAATTTATCGATGAGAGCATCTAACAGTCACAACAGAAGCTTTAAGTCCAGTGGTTTTTATTTTAACTCCTAATAGGGTCTGAAAGCCTATTTTTTGAATAACTATCAGTCTCTTCCAAACCCAAGAGCTTTAAAAACTTTTTCATTGGTTCCTTGGCTTGCTAACATCAATCTAAAGCCAATAGTTCTGATTTAATTATTATAATTTCAGAAATCATACAGATGTCAGTCCACATTTCTTATATGTGGGATTTCTTTTCTTTGCTTGGGCTGCTGACGAGTGGCCAGCTCTTTTATTGTGAATGTGGTCTAATTATCCAAATGGGTATGTTGATAAATTTAGAGTCTAAATCTGAAAAATCTGAAACGCAGTTTCAGAGCACACCAGAGCAGAGAGGATTGAGAGATGTGGAGACTTTATCCAAACTCTGTTCTTCATTCATTTCTAGCTTTATTCTTTGGTCATCCTGGTTAAAAAAAATAGGCAAAATCATTTTTCAGATCTAAATTTTAATAACCAATGGTAAAAAAAAAAGATCAAAGATTGTTATTATTATTATTTTAAACTGTGAGAAGTATACATTATATGGAGATGGACAAATGTGATGGAACCCCTGGTAGGGATGTGTGAAAAGCCTTAAAATAAAGGAATGGTTTACTTCAGAAAAATTTAACCTTTAATTTGCGTGAATTTATTCAGTAGCAAGAACACAGTTGTTGGTATCTGTGTTCCACAATTTAACATTAAGGTTTCTTCTGTTTCACAAGGTTGAATAATACAGATTTTTGATCATTCCTCTTTGCATTCAATTTCCTGTATCCTCGGTTATCCTCTGTCCCTTGAGCTCAGGTTTTTGATGGCATTTGGGTCTGGGAAATGAAATCAAAACGGAAGAAGGTTGCTTTTGTCTTTCTTGTGCCAGTTTATGTTGATTTGATCACATGCTTTGGATCATTAACCTACCGAAAGGCCCAATAACAAGCCATTTTCAGTGTACTGGCAGAGTCCTCCTTTAAAAGGGTTTTTGATGCGATCTTATAGCAAGATTTCTGGGGAGAGACAGACAAACAGTAGCAAAGATCTTCCATCACTTAACAGTGCGGCATTCTCATATATTCTTTGTTCAATGCCAGATCCACCTAAAGTGTTTATTGCTGGAAAGCTCAATCTTAGTCTTGTTGGACCAAAGCTCAGAATTTTATCCTCGGTCTAGTTTCGCAAATCTTACATGTTTACATCGTTACATGTTAGGAAAGAAAAGGCACATGTAGATATAGGGTAATGGTTGCTGTTAAGGCTTGGTGACCTCAAGATGCAACTCCTTGTTACAGTTGTCTTCAAAATTGTGAGTTTTAGAGCTTACCTCTCTTGTGTGTGTGTGTGTGTCTACCATTTTCACTGTGAGATTAGCTTACTGCAATAAACGATTAATACATTTTTATAACGTTCTTTTCAATATGAAGCAAAGAATTACATTTCAAAGAAGTACATTTCAAAGAAGTACATTTCATAAGAAATGATTCACTCGGTGTAAAGATCAAAGTTGCTTTCGAAGGGCACTAGTTTTAGAGCTACACGGCAAGTGAGCACATTAAACTGATTATTCTTTTTAAGGGTAATTTCGCTGTTTTTTGGCATCTAGATCATCTTAAATCAGAGCTTTAGACTGGGCCTGTCTGTGAGTTTATCAATCTGGGTCTCGTTTAGACGTCATTTCAAGCAATTAAACCTTTTTTAACCTTTACAAACAGAAAAAAGGCATCAAATGTTTAGATACTGTAATTTAAGTAAAATGCATTTGGTGTAGGACAACATATTCCACATTGGACAGATCCAAGTGCACAGAGTTTAAAGTAGTGCCAATTTAACTTGCTTAAATAAATTAAAAGAAATGCCCTTTATCACACTGCTGGATCAGAATCTTAACTGGAGGATTGTGTTGTTTCTTGATTTAAAGGACATATAGATTATAAAACACAACTACAGTAGTTCATTTGTTTTGTCCTCAATGCATGTTAATCTTTAAATATGAGCCTGGAAATATAGGTCATTTTGAAATGGAAAATGTCTATAAGGAAAAACAGCATAATCACATAATGATTAGTGATTAACATGCTTACATTTTCTGACATACACTCCAAGCACTGTCCTCCAAATTGCACACAGAATATTTTGCTCCTGTTTTATTGTTTTCAAGACCTTATTAGTGAGATGCTTTTTTCAGGGTTTTGTGAACAATACTTTTTTTTGGCCTGCTGCTGAATTGTGCAGAAGGGGGCTCTGCATAAACTTGTGAATTAGTTTGTCCCCCCTTTGAGGCCCCACTATGTTCCCTCTCTGTACCGAAGTTCTCCACGGTTCACTTCCCCACATGCAGGATCTAGTGGGAAAACACCAAAACATGTGGTGGTTTTGGAGCATGTAGAGTCTAATGTGGTGAGAAAGCTCTGTTAATATTACCCACAGTCGTGATGATCTGCATGAATGGCTTTTTGGAGATCCAATATTGGTACTTGACAGAGTAAACAGTGCTTTGCTTGCTTCATAAACAACAAAGTATATAAATAAATAATCAATACATGTCCTTCAGCCTTCATTTTGGTGTCAAACATTAGATTCAGCTGACAGCTTCTGCTGCTGGTCATAAACAAGGTCAGACAGCTAACATGCAGTCGGACTGAAGTTTTTCTTTCTGCCACCAAGCAACAAGCAGAATCTTTTTTTTATGTTGAGCTGCTGGCGCCCAGCTTCATCAGCCAGTGAGGCAGAGTGTTTTTGGCAGGACTGAACTGGCACCGCAGCCAATCAGCCAGAAAGAAAAGCATTGTGGTCCAGCAGCAGAGGAGGCTCACACAAAGCTGCTGCTGCTGCATGTTCGGCATCCGAGCACGGGACACAACTGTTTTTGTTCTAGGTTGTTTGTTTATTGATGAAACTGACTTTTTGAGGCATTTTCAGGGTCAGTTTACGCAATTCTGCTTTGTTGCTGAGTTCGTCTGTTGTTTCACAAGGATTTTTATACCTTTCCGTCTGACTGTTTAGGCCTGGGGTAGGGTGTAACTCAGGGGGTGGTGTTGTTTTTTTGCTCTAAGGTGAGGAGATACAGACAGGCTCATGAGATGTCACAATCGTTTAGCCAACATCCTCATCTAGCAGCTGGGAATCCTTTCCCATCAATGACAAACTGACTCACAGCTTTAGAACATGTTAGAAAAATACCACAAAGTTGTCTGTGCCTACGTTGCAGATAGATGTGAATATTCAAGGCAAGGCAAGGCAATTTTATTTGTATAGCACACTTTCAACAACAAGGTAATTCAAGGTGCTTTACATGATTAGGGGATAAAATAAAAATAGCACTAAAACACAGACAAAGCATATAAAGTAAAGACAGCAATAAAGCGAGTAACACACACAAAACATGTGATACATCAAAACATTAATCAAAGGCAGCTCTAAACAGATACGGTTTTAGCCGTGAATGAAAAGAACTCATTGTTTCAGCAGCTTTGCAGTTTTCTGGAAGTTTATTCCAGATTAGAGGAGCATAGAAACTGAAAGCTGCTTCTATGTGTTTGGTTCTAATTCTAGGGATGTTGAGTAGACTGGAATTAGAGGATCTGAGTGTTCTGGGTTGTTGGTATAGTAACAGTAGATCTTCAACATCCTTTAGTGCTAAGCCATTCAATGATTTATAAACTAGTAAAAGTATTTTGAAGTCTATTCTCTGAACTACAGGGAGCCAGTGTAAGGACTTTAGTACTGGGGTGATGTGCTCTATTTTCCTAGTTCTAGTGAGGACACGAGCAGCAGCGTTCTTGATCAGCTGCAGCTGTCTCATTGACTTTTTAAGCAGACCTGTGAGGACGCTGTTGCAGTAATGAATCCGACTAAAGATAAATGCATTGATGAGGTGTTCAAGGTCCTGTTGTGACATCAGTTCTTTAATTTTAGAAATGTTCTTCAGGTGATAGAAGGCTGACCTTGTTATTGCCGTTATGTGACCCTGGAGGTTCAGGTCTGAGTCCATTACTACACCTAAATTTCGGGCCTGATCAGTATTTTCTAGCTGTATTAACTGAAGCTGTGTGCTGACTATTGATCGTTCCTCTTTAGGTCCAAGAGTAATTACTTCTGTTTTTTCTCTGTTCAGCTGGAGAACGTTATGGCACATCCATCCATTATTTTGCATGTACTAAGGGCTTGAATGGGTTCAAAGTCACCTGGTGACAGCATAATGTAGAGCTGAGTATCATCTGCATAGTTATGGTAGTTAATCTTATTGATTTTTATAATCTGGGCTAGTGGGAGCATGTAGATATTAAATAAGAGGGGCCCCAGGATGGAGCCCTGGGGCACACCACATTTGATTTCTGTTTTTTCTGATGAAAAGTTTCCTATTGAAACATAGAAGTCCCTGTTCTTTAGGTAAGACTCGAACCAGCCAAGAACTGTACCAGAGAGTCCGACCCAGCTCTCCGGTCGTTCCAATAGTATATCATGATGAACAGTGTCAAATGCTGCACTGAGGTCCAAAAGTACCAGCACTGTGGTTCTACCACAGTCTTTTTTTATGCGGATGTCATTGAAAACTTTGACGAGGGCAGTCTCAGTGTTGTGGTGAGCACAGAAACCAGACTGAAAAACATCAAAGCTGTTGGTCATTGTTAGGAAGCTATTTAACTGCTGAAACACAGCTTTTCAATAATTCTACTGATGAATGGAAGATTAGAGATTGGCCTTCAGACAAGAAGGTGTGAGTTAGATTTTAGTTTTGGAGCATGTTGCTCTTAGCCTAGAAATCTAGACAACTGCAGTTGCATTATATATATATAATGATGGCTTGCCAGGCTATTCTTCTCTTGTATCACATGTACAAATGGAAAACTTAGGAATGTTTCTGAAATAGTTTCATTACACTGTGTGAAAGAATGATTTTGCCTGCTTTTAAAATGAATGTATTTATAATTTCATGATACATAAACTTATCTAAAGTTAGCCTTTGTTGCAAATGTGCAAAGCCTTGCAAATGTGTTACTATCGCTTTTGATTTCACAACAAACTTCACTGTATTCTATTTAGCTATGAAATATACCAACATGAAGCAGAGCATAATTTTAAAGTGGGAGAAAACAGACACAGCTTTCTAATTTTGTCACAATAATAAAATGTGTAATTCTGTTGGGTTTTGTAGCAGTAGAGCGTGTGCCTCCTATGCAGAGGCTACTAGTACGCGTCTGATTACTGTCAAAAAAAGGCCACTAGTGCCACCATAATCTAAAAAATATTAGGTATTCAGCTTCTTTTGTTCTAATAACCATTTAAAGTTCTGTTCAACCAATCACCTTCAGAAGTCACTTAATAAGTAAATAGAGTACACCTGTGTGTAATTTATATCTTAGTAAAAATCCAGCTATTCTATGAAGGTTTGTTAGAACACATTAGTGAACAAACAGCATCATGAAGAAGAAGAAACATAGCAGACAGGTCAGGGAGAAAGTTGTGGAGAAGTTTTACAGCAGGATGAGGTTATTAAAGGCTGACTAAGGAGCGCATTAATATGAGGAGCAGCCAACAGGTGTATAGCAACTCTGGAGCAACTGCAGAGATCCACACCTCAAGTGGAAGTGTGTGTTGACAGGACAACTATTAGTCATGACCTCCACAAATCTGAACTTCATGTAGTGTCGACAACAAGAATGTCAGAATTCTAATTTAGGTCTGCCACAATCCAGGTAGAGGACACAGTAAGCATGGGGAAGAAGGTTCTTAGATCGGATGAGACCAAAATGACTGAATCAAAATTTCTTTAACAATGACAAAATTAACACTGCACATCATCATTTTCAGTCAATCCCAAATATGAACTATGGAGGTGGCAGCATCATGCAATGGAGATGGGGGGTTTTCAGCAGGGTAGCTGATCAAAGTTGATAGGATGATGATCTAGCAGGACAACAGCCCTAAATGCAGAGCCAGAGCTACATGGTTTATACCAAATAATATAAATCCATCATGTTAGAATGGCCCAATCAAAGTTTAGATCTAGATATCTATAAGAATTAGTGGAGAGACTTAAAAATTAATGTTCAGACACTCTACATCAAATTTGTATGAATGGATAGTAATTTTAGTCTCCAGACGTGTTAAGCTGGTGGAGACTTATACCAAATGACTCGTAGATGTAACTGCAGCAAAAGGTGTTTCTGCAAAGGATTGAATCAGAAGGGCTGAATACAAGTGAACTCACAATTTAAAGTTTAATTTGTAAAAAATTATTAAAAGCTATGTGTCTTTTTTCTTTAACTTCCCACTCCAGTGGTAGTCGCTGTGCTACTCTTAGCCTATTACATAAAATCCCTATAAAAATCTGTTGAATTTTGTTTCAACATGTAGGGTTGTACAATATACCATCATTGAGCTATCAGGGTGCACAACATTAATATCAAAGGTCTCTTGGGAGTGCAATAAATTGTTTTCCATGTGTTAAGAGCTGTCACTTGGCATGCTAATATTTCATTTAGCTCTCTGGATAGAGTTTCAGTGCAATATATTCCCAAATCAGAGGTCAAAGTTTATTAGTAGTGTTGGAGGATCAGAGGAGGAAGGGACTGAGGAGAATATGAATTTATCACAGCCGATTTCTGCATGGCAATATTTACCTAGACTATCTGCTTTGGAGGAATTTCTCATACCGATTTAAGAGGAGTAAATACTTTTAAAAGGCGCTGTATTTAACCAGACCACCTGCTTGCTCACAAACCGGAACATTATCTCATCTTGCATGGGAGAGAGAGAAGGAAAGACAGATGTTAAGAGAGCATGACATAAACTACCGAAAGGGAAATTGGTAAGTCATGTGCAGCAAGTGTCAGAGACAGAGAGAAACGTGAAAGCAGCAGCGCTTCAAACAGCTCAGACCTGCCAAGAATGACATCAGAGCAGATTCCAGACAGGCTGAGAGTGAAGCAGGTGTTACCTCTGTGTCACCGCTCACTGTGTTGGACGGTTCAGGGCAGCACGCTACACAGCACGTTTATTTATGACACAGCAGAGGATCTCGACATATCTTTTTCTTTTTCTTCTTGCATGGAGGATCAGCTGGTTTGCTTCTGGTTGCAGGTGGCTGGAGAACACAAGTACCACCCCGAGTGTTTTGTGTGCCTGAGCTGCAAGGTGGTCATTGAAGACAGGGATACTTACGCCTTAGTCGAGAGGTCCAAACTCTATTGGTAAGAGACTTTTTTTGTTTTAAGTTGGTCTGGAACATTTTTAAGGGGTGGAATGCAAAGTTGACAAGTCAAAATGTAGGTTTTTGCTGTGAAAGGAAAATGTGATTTAAAAACAAGATTACTATAGAATCTTTTGGATTTGCATTCACACATCTGTGCAGTTAATTCAGTAAAAAGATTAATCTTTTCATCTGGTTCAAAAGAATAAAACATTATTTTATTCAAGAATTTAATATTATTCATATATGCCGATTTATTCATTATTTTTGACATTGTTTCTAATGTACATCTACAGCCTTATGTCAATAACGGTGCCTGTGGGACATTTGAAACATGTAGCTTAGATTCTGAATTGCTTTTTTGTCGATATTTTTCTGGTTAAAAAAATATCTAGATATATATCGAAAATCGGATTTCAGTGGAAAAATATCGAGATATAACTTTTGGTCCCTATCGTCCAGCCCCACGATTATTCGACTAATTGGATCGCGTGTAAATTGTATCTTGTAGCAGCACGCAGCTGCTCTAACATAACCAGCATTAGCTTCTAGCTTGAAGTGTTATCTCTCAGTGTTATGTGCTATCTAAAATACTGACAATTAAGATTATTCAACATTTATGAACTAATTATAAAATAAAACATTAGCGTTACAGCAGACATATGACGTGTGCTAAGGGTAATGAAATTACCATCACTACTGTTTATGTTAGAGCTATCAATACAAGTAATACAACAGCATCTTCAGTCAGAGGCTTCTTCAAAACTGCTGTAATACAGACTGCTACCGATTGCCACTACTGCGAATGGGCATCAGGGTCAGATAGCCAGACAAAGAGGCGAAAGGTACAGCAACAGTTTTAAGAGAAAAACAAAGCTTAAAAAAAATGAAACGATGATGTCGACTACTACATTTGTTGTTGACAATTTTGGTCGTTGTGACGATCCGTGGCAGCACTAATGTTGGTGTGGTTTGGTACGCTCCGACATATGAATTTTTAGGCACTTTACACGAGAAGTCTCCAACTCCAGTCCTCGAGTGTCCTGCAACCTTTGGATTCATCCCTGCTCTAACACAACTGAATCAAAAGGCTGAATTACCTCCTTGGCATGTCAGCAAGTTTTGCAAAGGCCTGGTCATTAACCATTCATTTGATTTGGGTGTGTTAGAGCAGGGATACATCCAAAGGTTGCAGGACAGTGGCACTCTGGGACTGGAGTTGCAACCCCTGGTTTAAACCAATCATCTAGACAGGAGCTGTCTTATCTTCGCCCCCTTGCTTCAATGAGTAGACCTGGAACAAAATGATTTTATGATTCCACAATGAAAAGTTGATAAAATTATAAAATATTGATACATGTTGTTTTCTAAGTAAATTTCGGTTTATTAGTATTGCGCCAATTCACAAGGCACTTTACAAGAAAAGTAATTTCAATTCAATTATGCATACATACCAATTAATCCTTCAGTTCATTATTCCAATCAGTTTAAACATTTTCTATAAAATAAATCAGTTCTCAATAATAAAATTTCAATAAATATCACTCAGTTAAGTTAACGACTTAACAACAATATCAATCATATATTTCATTTATTTAGTGAATTGTATAATTAAGGGCGATTATCAGTAATTTTACTCATGCTAAAATTCTATATTTTCTTATACACTTCCACTAATGTTCCTAATTTTGTTTTGAGCTTCATTTGAACAGTTTTCTCTCCTGTGTGCAGTGGAAAGTGCTACAAGCAGGTAGTTCTCACGCCGATGTTGGAAAAACGGTCACACGACTCGATATTAGACTCCCTGCCCCACACGGTGACGCTCATCTCGATGCCCTCTGCAGCTAACGGGAAGAGGGGCTTCTCTGTGTCCGTGCTGAGGGACGTGAACGGCTCGGCGAGTGTTCAAGTCAAAGAGTAAGTTGCAAACCGCTGGCGGCTGATCCGTACACTCGTGTTGCTGTTGTGTGAGCACAGTGTGAGTAATCCTTTATGTAAGACTTGATTATAGGTTAAGTGAACCGTTGCTGTGCGTGTTTGTGTAGCAGTGTGTCACGGCAAATGAAGTAGTGGTGGGAAGCTTCTTTAGTGCTTGTCCTCGCCTGTTCACGTTGGTGCTGTTTTGTTCCAGGGTCAGAGGGATGCTTATCAGTCCGGAGGTGCGAAGTGCTATCCATGTTGGAGACAGGATCCTGGAGATCAATGGCCTTCCTGTTGGGACGCTGATGGAGAAAGAGGTGAGCTTTTTTTTCTTTCCTTTTTGATAACACCGATTCTGCTGCAGTGATGCACAATCTGAAAATGTTTCAGATAAAACAAAGTTTCTTTATTAATTTCATGTGTCAAGTCTATATTTTAAAGCCATGTTCTCAGCTAACATCTTGACATGTAGATTTTTGCATTTCTCACATTCTTCCATCATTTGTACATTCTTGAGTTGGGAGAGGAAGGTATTTGAATGACTTAAAGGCTCATTTTCGAAACCTCTCCCTTGAATTCTTAAGACGTCCTGTTGTTTTGTTTTTGATATTACTTATCTAGCCTGTTTTCTTTTTGCCACGCATCAATATGGAGGCAGTTCCAAATGTTTAATGTTTAACATCTTTAGTAATAAATAAAATCACCAGTGGCATAATTATTGGTCCCTATAACCTCTTGTTTAACATTAATGTAACTAAAACATTTATTTTAGTTTATATTTTACAAACATAAACCAAATTAACAACTGGAGCCATGTGCTTTGGTCACATGAGACTAATATTGAGCTTCATTCAAAGTGGGATGAAAATGTGGACAAGCACCTCATGCCCACTGTATGGTATGGTGGAGGATATGTGATGCTCGGGGCTTGTTCCTCTTCTAAACCCCCTAGAAACCTTGTTAGAGTGTGAAGCATTTAAGGCTCTTTAATATATTAGTGAACTCTGAAAGTGCACTAAAGATGGATCAACATTGGGTCTTTCAGGTAGTTAATGATCAAACATATGAAGACAAAATAACACAGAAATGGTTCACCAGTCCCCAAATCAGCATTTTTCCTTAGCCATCACAGTCCTCAGACCTAAATCTTACAGTAAAGCTGTGGGGTGGCCTAAAGAAAAGACAGGGCTCAGAGGTCTGGAAGATCCAGAGAGATTGTACAAAGAACAATAGTCAAAGATTCAACCTTGTGTAGGGCCCCAGTATTCCAAAAAATTGGATTGTGTAAAGTATTGATGACAGCAATATCAACAATTGTCCCCCTGGGGATTTTTGAAAAAACAAAACAAAAACAAAAAACATTTCTCAACGTGGAATTTTCTTCTCGTGTGTATTTTGTACACAAAGAACTCCTAAATTTCTCACTGTGAGATTGTCCTACTTCTTACACAGCTTTACCATAAGTGCGAAGAAAATGTCTCCACATCAGTGTTTTCATCATGTTTGTTTATTTAGGAATAGTGATTGCCATCTAAGAGCAGCATAAGAAATTCATGGAGGTTTGATCTACGTTTGTTTGGGAGAACACTTTTTAAATCTAGCATCGTCTTTTCTGATTTAGGTGTATGATCTCATCCACCGTACCAGTCACACGCTGCAGCTACTGATAGAGTACGACCCAGTGAGGCAGCGTTTAGATCGGCTCCGACTGGGTTCACCCAGGAACCAGCTGGGGGTCCCGGCCACATCCCGCATGCGTCTTTCTTCGCCGTCTGACACAGTCCTGGAGAGGACAGACGAGGTTGAGGATGGCACACTGAAAAGGAGATCCTTGAAGTACGTAAGAGAGTCTAAAATGCTCTCACCTTCCATGTTGTTGGTCTGAGCATGCATGGCATTAAATTATCTTTATTTGTTTTAATTCAGGCGCAGTAACAGCATATGCAAGTCTCCAAATTCCCTAAAAGAGGCGCCGATAATCGCGAGAGACATTGGTCGCTCTGAATCTCTGAGGTCCTCCAGCAGCTGCTCTCACCGCATCTTCCGTCCATGTGACCTGATCCATGGAGAAGTCCTAGGGAAGGGATTTTTTGGACAGGCCATCAAGGTCAGCTTGTAGCTTCTGTCTCTTTCATTCAGCATTTTATTCCTTGCAATCTCTGAGCTTCAAATAATGCTTGCTTTCATCTCAGGTGACTCACAAAGCCACTGGGGAGGTGATGGTGATGAAGGAGCTGATCCGTTGTGATGAGGAGACACAGAAAACCTTTCTAAAGGAGGTGGGTAATGAGCAGCAGGAGGGCATTTCTCACACACAGGCCTGTCTCTGCTAAGATTCACAACTAAAAGTATGCCACATGCTTCAACAATCACCACTTTGTACTTTATTTTCAGGTTTTCACATTGCTGTGGTGGGAACTCATTAGTTTGACCCGTATCTAATCCTTTCTTCATGCGTGTTAAGCTTCCCTCTACTCAGAACTGATTAGGGATAACTTGCTTATGATAATCAGGAACTTGTTTTTTCTTGCCTAACACATGTTTGAATTTCAGGTCAAGGTAATGAGAAGCCTAGATCATCCACACGTACTGAAGTTCATTGGTGTGCTGTACAAAGACAAGAGGCTGAATCTGATCACAGAGTTCATTGAAGGAGGAACGCTGAAGGACTTCATCAGAGACATGGTGAGTTAAACTTGTTTTTGTAGAACACAACCTTCCTACCCTTTCTCCTTGGTGGACACAAAAGGAGCTCAGAGTTGTGTTAGAGCAGGTGACCTGAAGTAAACTTCACACTCGTACAGTGCTCTCAGTTCAATAATAATAATAATAAGAAGAAGAAGCTTTTTTTATATAGCACCTTTCCCAGATAAAATCACAAAGTGCTTCACAGGACACAAAAACAACAGAAAAGTTTACATAGAAACAGTTTACAGCCTTGTCAACTAAAAGCTCGTCCGAACAGCCTTGTCTTCAGCTGCTTTTTAAAAGAATCAACAGAGAATAATTGGCAGGGTTGGAAATCAGGAGGCCCAGACTTGAGAAGGTGTCATCAGGAAAGATTTACCTCACCATGCTGCCCTTTTCTGCCTTTAAATGTGGGGTTTATATAAGTTTTTGTTTGTTTTTTTGTTTGAATAAGAAATTTATTTTATTTTTGAGCCCCTGATAACACGGTTTCTACAAAGTCTGGAAAAAAGTCAGGAAAACTATGGAATTTGATTTATGTATTTCCCAGAGTGTGTAAAAGTATTTGTTATCCAAATCCATCCATCCATCCAGATTTTGTTTTTAAAGTCTGTCAACTATAAAAATACTATCCATAAATTCCCGGTGAACTGTAGTATGTATACTTTAATACTTGCTTGACAATTTTGGAAATTTGTTTCTAGAAAGTTTTGGATTTCTGTCATATAAAATGTGTAGGGACCCTTTATTAAGGTGTGTTTAACAAAGTAGACTTAAAAATGACTGTTTAGTGGAACATAAGGTCTATATTTGCTTAATTTACGACGCCTCTAAAGTTTATTTATATTTTCCTTTTTTTTTTCTTCTTCCCTCTGGACTAACAGGACCTGTTTCCTTGGCAACAAAGAGTCAGCTTTGCAAAGAGCATTGCCTCTGGCATGGTGAGTTGCTCTCTTTGTATTGCTTTAGATAAAACAAATTGACCACTAACTAGCAGGTATTTGATGACATCTGAATTTACTAATTGTTGAAAATTGTGAATTTTCCGTTACCTTTTTCTCTTAGGCTTACCTTCATTCAATGAGCATCATCCACAGAGACCTCAACTCTCACAACTGCCTGATTAAACTGGTAGGTGACGTTTGAACAGCCTCTATACAGGAGATATTTTGGAACTGTTGATGTATTTTTATGAAGAAATTTAAACTTTGTTGAAATTTGTTGAGGTTTTATAAATAAAACATAAAAAAAGAGAAAACAAAACAATACTAATTGGTAAAATAAGAGGAAAAAGAAAAACTACAAAAAAGTAGAAATTCTAAAAAACCCTATGATGTTTCATTTTGAAATTGGATTTCAGGGTGAGGTTAGCTATGAACAATCCTGTTTAGGATACTTGATCAAGGGAACACCTGGTGTCCTCTTTCAACAGGACAACACCGTAGTGGTTGCTGATTTCGGTCTGTCCCGACTCATCGTAGAGGAGAAAGTTAAACCTCCTCCAGAGAAACCTTCAACCAAGAAAAGGGTGTTAAGGCGCATTGACCGGAAGAAGCGGTACACTGTTGTGGGAAACCCTTACTGGATGGCTCCAGAAATGCTAAATGGTAAGTGACTTATTCACAAAAGAAAAGTAAGAAATGAAATAGTGTTTTGATTATGAGAGAAGAATGTAGTCATTGGATCAGAGAATGCAATTGCTTTATTCTTTATTACATGTCATTTTAGGTAAACGGTATGATGAAAAGGTGGATATTTTCTCATTTGGAATCGTTCTATGTGAGGTAAGATGATGTTATTTTAGATAGATTTTATTTGTCTGACATCCTTAACACCTACTCGACAAAGATATTTGAGGTTTCTTGTAAGTCATGAAAAGATCCTATTTGTAATTCTTCACGATTCAGATTATTGGGAAAGTGTACGCAGATCCAGAGTGCCTCCCCAGAACTCTGGACTTTGGTCTGAATGTTGGCAAGTTTGTGGAGAAGTTTCTTCCTGAAGACTGTCCTCCAGCTTTCTTTCCCCTGGCTGTGGCCTGCTGCGACCTCACAACGGACAACCGGTTAGAACCTCCCCTTATTCCAATGTCTTAACAGCTTACTGTTCAATAGAACTGCAAAACACATCAAATGTCATGTGCAATAGTGCAATCACAAACAACTGCTTGGGTGTAATATTTGGTTGGCTATAATTCTTCATGTAGCATGCATTCACTTTGTGTGTACGTTTATTTGGCCAGTTAGATGGTGTCTTATGTCCTTCATTCTCACACTTAATGTAGATTGATTTTATTGACTCAGAAGCTTAAGGTACTGAAAGAGTGGAGGAAATCATGATGATGGAAAATAAAGAGAAGAATGTGGATAATCTTGATTTCATTGCAACCTATTTTGTAATCTTGCAACTGGAAAATTTACAATTATGATTTAAATTGCACGTCTTCCAGATATAATCCAGATCCATGGTTCAGCCATTTTAATTTAGTGTATTTGTTGAGTACACAGAAACGCACCTTTTTCCACAAGTTTAAGTTTTTCATAAAGGTTTGTGTACATAAATGAATATATTCATATACGTTGTATTTTACACCATTTACTTTGCAGCCTTTTTTTAAATAGAAATTATCTGCTCCAAACTCAAATAGACTCACAGTTTACATTATTTAACTCTATAAACCAACCATAAATAGCTCTTTATTTTATCTCTGGAAAGCACATTTTGTTCCAAAATACTGTTGTATTATAAATATTGTTCAGCCTTGGATAACTAATTTGACCCAGAATATTAACATGCAACTCCACAGATTCCACCATTAACCAACATAACAGCCAGGCAGGTCTAAGTAGTTGACAGCTTTTGTAAAGTTATTTCCTCCGATGGACATTGACTACTTAAAGCTTTTTTGGATTCTTTGTAGTTTTTTTTATTTATTTATTTTATTTACAGTTAAGAGTTTACTTTATTGTTCAGGTTGAGACAAAGACAACTGATTAAAATAATTTTCAAAGTCTTCTGTAATCATGTACTGAAAACTTCAGTCAAGTCAAGTTTTATAATCGTGATGTAAGGCATTAAATAAAGTATTTTGGCCAACTTTTCTCTGAAATTAATTAAATCCATCATAAATGAATTTTCAGGTCTTTAGTAAAGACCAAAATAACAAGAACAAAAATTGACTACCCACTTTGAAGGAACAGTTAATGCAGCATTATTTTAAAACATACTTTTAAAAGTATGGTTTCTCTTATTCTGAGGCAAAGGAGTGTCCACTTTTCCACTAACGCTAAACTCCGGTCTGCTTAATGAACCTTGAAGCCTAGGTCAAACAAGTTGTTTTTTTTTATAACGTCTTCAGGAATTTAAAACCATGCTTTGAAGCTAAAAACAAGAAAAAAGCACTGCCACATTGATAAGATGAAATACAACAGGACACATCTTTAGACATTTCAGAAAATAACAGGGCAAAAAAATTTCAACAAAATTCAGAGCATTTCACAAAACCCATTTGTTTTTTGTTGCTGGGGTTCATCTTGTTGTTGAACCTTAAGGCCACAGTGGAGGAGAGAGAGAAATACAAACAGTTTCGCATGCCATCTGGACCTGCTTGCACACAGACACGCCCATGCTGCCAAATTGTTTCCTCATGTTTTCTCTCAACCTCGTCAAGCTGGTTCTAACCTAAAGCTTCTCACCGATCTTTTCTTTTCTCCTCCTCCCATAGTCCACCTTTCCAGAAGCTGGAAGACTGGTTTGAAGCCCTCTCTCTTAACCTGGAGCTGGGAATCCCCCTGCCAGCTGAACTGGATGAACTGCACCAGAGTCTGAGTCAACTGTACTGGTCTAAGGATCCAGTGCAGAGCTCAGAGCAGCCACCAACCCCAACAGCAGCCTCTCCAGACGTCACCAGCATGACGGACAATGGCACCTAGTATGTGTGCCTGTTGGACATGCAACTCACTCACTCACTCTTTGTGATGCCTCTTAACTGCTGCACTAATTCTGTGGATGGGAAAAGGAGGGAAATGGTGTTGAACCAGAGCCATGTTTTACCTGGATAAACTAAGATAGCTGTACGAGTTGTCCCTTTCTTGCAACATAACTCTGTGAGTGCCAGTAAACTGCAGTGCGAATGACGAGACATTTCAAATTCCTAGTTTTTGTTACTTTGTGCCTCCATTTAACAACACAGAGCAGATCCTAAAGTTTAAGGTTTACATAATTGTAGCAACACAAGGGGGCTCTATCACTGTGGACAGAGACTTTTTTTATAAGACATTCTTGTCCCTTTGTGACAGAAGTTTTGTTTTACTGCCTCTGTTGTTTCCAGCATGTAGAGAACACAAATCCATTCCACGCCTTAAAGAGGAGTGGCCCAACCTCAACAAAAAAACAAAACAAAGTTCTTTGAGAGTCAAATCACAGTGCAGGTAAGGATTGTTGACACCTAAGAACCTTTAGCAAATCTGTACAAATGGAGAGAAAAAGAAAAGTAGTTCAGTCAGTCAGGAACAGTTTCAGAGAAGACTTCTCGAGATGTTTATAATTTCAACTAGAGACTAAATTTTCTAATGTAGAAATGCATCAATCTGAATTTTGTGGCAGATTTCTGACTTCAGATTTTTGTAAGGCTTTTAGATTTTAACTAATCTTAATTTTTATTTTTAAACTATCCCTTAGAGCAATTGTTTTACTGAAGAAACAAAAAAGACAACATATCCCTCCATCTAAACAACTTCAAATTCTGGTTGAAGGCTGAAAGGTGAAAAGATCTCCACAAAAAGACCTGTTGGTTGAATTTGGTTGAAAGGTAGTCAATGTTATGGACTAACTAAGCCGGACTTTCACCAATCTGGGCTATAAGAATCCAAATTTCAACAGACTTTTCTGGGTTAGTAAGACAAAAACTGACCACTCTGAAATTGCCATAAAAAAGATGTCCATGGATGTCCAGTGTTTAAAAGTTAATTTAAAAAAGATATATGCACATCATTAAAAATATTTATCTCTAGCCTTCCAGCTGTGAGCACTCATTATTTATTTATTAATTATTAGGAGAAGAGTCGATTTCACACTGTGTGAGAGAGCAGCCGCTGTAGAAGACAAAATGGTGAAAGTTGACATTTTAAGCTGTTCTATCATCTTATATTAGCGATTAGTGTGGTCATCCCGATTAGATTTACCAAACAGATGTCTCTGTCCATCTTACCTGGAGAATGATGAGCTGATTGTCCAAACCAATCGAGCTTAAATTCAGCAAATTTTGGCCCATTTTCCAGTGCATCTCTAACAGATTTACCCTGGGCACCACTGCATTATTATTAAGATGGACGACCAAACTTCTCTTGCTCTGATCACGTTGCAGTAGTAATTCTTGTAGTGTGCATTTTAGCTATATGTGTTTTGTTTTTGTTTTTCATTGAATTATAGATTAAGACCAGCTTTTTTTC
Organism: Valencia hispanica; assembly: GCA_963556495.2. NCBI lineage: Eukaryota > Metazoa > Chordata > Actinopteri > Cyprinodontiformes > Valenciidae > Valencia > Valencia hispanica. The sequence continues at coordinate 31,018,649 of OY747704.1, forward strand.
CCCCGTTACCTTGGTCATTTTATCATTTTAGATGCTGTCTACAGGGAGAAAAACCAAGCAGGAGGTAATTGATTGTATTTTTCTGAATTTGTTTAATTTTTTCCCCCATAGACAACTTTGTGTCCAAAGAGCTCATCTCATCTTACTTTTGCTCAAATATTTTGCATGAGGGACTCTAATTTATCTACAAATGTTGCAAGCATTTTGAGTTTCACTGATTAATTCATTTCACAATCTACCAAACAGACTAAAAACTTCACTTAAAATTGGTCTCTGTCAGCTTGAAGCCCTTTGGATCTACTGTGTGTTTAATCGGAAAAGTTATACCAATCATTCAGATTGTTACAAGAATACTTTCTATGCTTATCTTAATCAATTGCCCCTTAACACATTTTTGTAAGAGGTTAAATGGTTCTGTTTGAAAGGTCTCTCATCTTAATTAATTTAATCATTAGTGTATGTAGATAGAAATCAAAGTATACAAGCAGACAAGAGAAGTTAAAAAATGCAAATATATGAACTCACTGCTAAGAGTCAAATCAGAAACAACTAAAAACATTGCTCTTCTAAATAAATAAAAGTCCGTTAATAGCATAGGTGAGCTTATTTAATTTTTAGAAATCATTTAAGTTTATCAAAGTGGTGCCAACTAGTGTTTCAGGGGACCGTTTTGACTTTCTTTTTATTACATGTAAACATTTTTTTGTGTTAGTTTTTATTTATTTATTTAGGTTGTTTTTTTTACCTTTGATTTATTGGGATTTTATTGAACTTTTCTTTTAAAGCATCTGTTCCTAAAATGTGTGGATGCTTGTAACACTGACCTGAACTTGTGGGCAAAGCATGAAGATAACTTAAAAAAAACTATTTTGATGCAAAAAAAATCTGTACAGGGTGCAATTTGGCACAAGACGGTGAAGATTCTCTTTCCTTCTAAGCTCCAATGATCTGTTTTTTCTTTGTAGTCTAATCATTTTCACAAATTTTTCAGAATAATGAAGACTTAATCACTTTGTCCTGTTTAACAAAGCAGAAGAACGGCTTCTGTTGGATGTTATGAAACAAACTCTTTGTAAAGTAGGACTTCTGTTGTTTTGCTGTGTATATAATATGTATATATGACACCTTTAATTGGAATGTTTAGATTTTTCTCTTTTTTTTATTAGACATTTCGACAGCATTTTGCTATCACTGAGCAAGGTACTTAAGACCAGTTGTAACCACTTTTATTTATATCTCTGTTTCGTAAATAAAACTTCCCAAATTTTGTTTTTCAAACTTGTGTTTAGTCTGTTTTTAATAAGCACTAAAGCAGTTTTTCAAAGATTTTCTGCTACCGCTTTATATCAGAATTGAATAACAGTACATTAAAAATGCAATTTTTGATAGAAAGATGAATACAGTGGGGCAAAGAAGTATTTGGCAGTCACCGATTGTGCAAGTTCTCTCACTTAAAAAGATGAGAGAGGCCAGTAATTTTAATCATAGCTACACTTCAAATGTGAGAGTCAAAATGTAAAATAAATAAATAAATCCAGGAAATCATTGTATGATTTTTAAAGAATTTATTTGTATAGTTGTGCAGAAAATGAGTATTTAGCACCTACAAACAAGCAAGAATTCTGGCCCTGACAGACCTGTTAGTTCTTCTTTAAGAAGCTCTTCTTGTCCTCCACTCGTTACCTGTAATAATGGCATCTGTTTGAACTCGTTATCTGTAAAAAAGACACCTGTCCCCATCTTCAAACAGTCAGACTCCAACCTCCACTATGGCCAAGGCCAGAGAGCTGTTCGAGGACACCAGGGACAAGATTGTACACCTGCACAAGACTGGGATAAGTCAATCTACAATAGGCAAGCAGTTTGGTGAGAAGAGAACAACTGTTGGAGCAATTATTAGAAAATTTTATACATACAAGATCAGTGACAACCTCCCTCGACCTGGGGCTCCATGCAAGATGTCACCTTGTGGGATACAAATGGTCTTGAGAACGGTGAGGAAACAGCCCAGAACTACATTGGGGGAAACTGATCAATGACCTGAAGAGAGCTGGGACCATAGTAACAAAGGTTACTATTAGTAACAAACTATGTCGTCATGGATTAAAATCCTGCTGTCTCCCTGCTTGGGCCAGCACATGTATAGGCCTGTGTAAAGTTTGCCAGAGACCATCTGGATGATCCAGAGGAGGATTGGAAGAAAGTCATTTCGTCAGATGAGACCAAAATACAACTCTTTGGTAAAAATGTCACTCACCATGTTTGGAGGGGGCAGAATGCTGAGTTGCCTCCCAAGAACACCATACCCACTGTGAAGCATGGGGGTGGAATAATTATGCTTTGGGGCTGCTTTTCTGCAAAGGGGACAGGACAACTGGTCCGTATTAGGGAAAGGATGAATGGGGCCATGCATGGTGAGATTTTCATTGAAGATGAAACATGTCTGGATCTTCCAGCATGACAATGATCCCACACACCACCTGGGCAACGAAGGAGTTGCAACATAAAAAAATATTCCAAGGTTCTGGAGTGGCCTAGCCAGTCTCCAGACCTCAATAGAGAATCTGTGGAGGGAGTTGAAAGTCTGTGTTGCTCAGCGACAGCCCCAAAACAGCACAGCTCTAGAGAGATTTGCAGGGAATAATGGGCCAAAATACCATCTACAGTGTGCAAACCTGGTGAAGACCTACAGGAAACGTTTGACCTCTGTCATTGCCAAATAAGGTCACATTACAAAGTATTGAGGGGAAATTTTGTTATTGACCGAATACTTATTTTCTGCATCATTATACAAATAAATTCTTTAAAAATCATACAAAAGCATTTCCTGGATATATTTTTACATTCTGTCTCTCAAAGTTGAAGTGTACCTATGATGAAAATTACGGAGCTCTCTCATCTTTTTATGTGGGACAACTTGCGCAATCGGTGAATGCCAAATACTTTTTTGCCCCAATGTAATTGTTTATAACATTGAACAACTGTATTTTGCAATTTGAGTAAACATTTCACTTTGATACCTAATACTAACAGACAAAAGATCGGTAATATCCTCTAGTGATAAATAAAAATTATTTTCTTCATATGATTTTTTCACATTTGTACAATTATTCACATTGGTCTTAATGTAAAATAAACTTTAACATATTTAAGGATTCTTTCCCAAAGCAGATATAAAACTTCTAAGCCCGACCTTGCAAAAGTGTTCATAACACTTTGACTTTTTTCAAATTTGTCACATTACAACAACTAACTTCTATGTACAGACCCTTTCCAAAAAATTTGAATATCATGGAAAAGTTTAGTTTTTTCCATAATTCCATTAAAAATGTTAAACTTCCATGGATTATAAATTCAGGGCCCACAACTTAAACAATTTCAAGTATTTAGTTGTTTATTTGTACATAATTTGGGCTTCCAGCTCATAAAACCCACAAAAACAGGAATTCAAAAAATTTGAATTCTGTGAAGAAATCATCCCAAATTTTACAGGGCATTAATGTTTTAAGGTGAATGTCACACACTACTCATCTACTAAACTCCAAGCACCTGCACAAGTTTTTCCAGGTGTCATTAAATTGCTTCACTTTGGTTCAATTGTCTGTTAGGTTCAATATGGGGAAGCCTGCAGACTCAACAACTGGCCAGAAGACCATCATTGATACCCTTCATAGAATGGGTAAGACACAAAAGTTCATAGCTAAGGAGGCTAACTGTTCACAGAGTGCTGTGTCCAAGCATATCAATGGAAACTCTAGTGCAAGGGCAAAATGTGGCAGAAGATGCACCAGCAGAAGAGCTGACTGAGTGCTTCAGCGGATTATCAAACAGAGAAGAATCACGAATCTGGCAGAGTTTAAGAAAGAGTGCAATGAGGCAGGAGTTGAAGCTTCCAAAACCACCACATTCAGACACGTCTCAACTGAGCCAAGTAGAAGAAGGACTGGACTGTTGGCCAGTGGTCTAAGATCCTCTTTTCCGATGAAAGTAAAGTGTGCCTTTCATTCGGGACTCCAGTTTTGAGGACCCTTGTCTATAAGCCTATAGCCTAATAGTAGCTTATAGTCTATAAGCCTTGTCTGTAAGATGACTTCTGGGGAGTCCTGTTCACAGACTGTTTGTGTCATAAATTCACTCTTATGTTTTGATTGATTTTCTGTGAACAAATAAATAAATAAAGGTCCAAGGGTTTGGAGGAAGACAGGTGAGGAACAGAACCCAAGCTGCATGAGGTCCAGTGTGAAATATCGACAGTCAGTTGTGATTTGGGGTGCAATGTCCGGCGCAGGTATTGGTAAACTCTGCTTTTAAATCCAAAGTCACCGCATCAGTCTACCAGAATGTTTTAGAGAACTTCATGATTCCTTCTGCTGATGATCTGTATAGAGATGCAGATTTTTATCTTCTAGCAGGACCTGGCCCCTGCCCATACCGCCAGAAGCACCAAAACCCGGTTTGATATCCATGCCTTCACATTGCTTGACAGGCCAGCCAACTTGCCGGACCTAAACCCCATTGAGAATCTAAGGGGTATTATCAAGAGGAAAATGAGGGGCACCAGACCCAAAACAAAGAAGAGCTGACAGCAAACATCAAGGAAATCTGGGCTTCCATAACTCCCAGGCAATGCCACGAGGCAGTGATTAAGGCAAAGGGATTCCCTACAAGGTATTGAAGATTGACATAACGTTTTGAAAGTACCATATTTTGGTTGATTTGATGTGATCCTAATTTCTTTCTTTTTTTCTCTGCAAAAACTGAGAAGTAAATGGGGATTTCTTCATCCATCCATCCATCCATAATCTGTACCCGTCCGTCCTATGTAGGGTTGGGGGGGGGGGGGGGGCTGGTGCCTATCTCCAGCATGGAGCATGGAGCATGGGGCAAGAGGCGGGGTACACCCTGAACAGATCACAGTCTATAGCAGGTGATTTCTTCACAGTATTCTAATTTTTTGAATTCCTGTTTTCCTGGGTTTTATGAGCTGGAAGCCCAAATTATGTACAAATAAACAACTAAATACTTGAAATTGTTTAAGCTGTGGGTCTGTATTTTGATATTTCTGGCACATTTTGTGTAACAGATCAATACATATTGTTTGATAATTGTGATGTGGAAGGAAAATGGCTACTTGTTACCCTTTATTATAACTTAAAATAAGTTGTAAAAAGTCTCACAGAGTCAATGCTGAGTAGAATCACCCGCATACGTCTTTGCATGCTTTTGCTCATCTACAGACTGAAATGTTTACTATTTTCTTTCAAAAAAGCTCAAGGTCTTGCCACAGATTCTGTTATTTTTGCACATCCTAGTTTGCAGGAAGATCTTCTTCTGCAGGCTAACAGATTGTAAGAACTGGTCTGAATTTAGCTCTATTCATCTTCTCTGACTTAAATCACAGCTTTCCTTTTATCACTGAAGCAAAGCATCTCCACAGCATTCTGCTGCCACCAACATTTTTCAACATGGGGCTATGTGTTCAGGTTGATACACTGTTAGTTTTCCTCCACGCATAGCATTTTGTATGTGTGCAAAAACATGAAATGTTGGTATTCTCTGACCAGAGCTCCTTCTTCCACACTTTTGCTGAATCGCAGACATGGATTTTGACAAACTGCAAATACGATTTCTAATAGCTTTCTTTCTTCAAAGGCCTTTATCCATAAACACCAGATTCTTGGAGTACAGGATTAGAGGCCACACTAACAGATCATCCTACCAGTGCTGTTGATCTTTGTAGCTCCTCTAGATATACCATGGGCCTCTTGCTTTCTCTGATTAAATAACCTACTCAGTTGAGGTCACAGTAACTTGTTGCTAGATTTGCTATTCTTTCCCTTTTCAAAGTGTGGAAGAAATCAAATTGTATTTGTTTTACAGGACAAATTACAGAACAAATGCACATAAAAGTCTTTGGCGTCAAATTATTCCTTGTACACAGTAACTACTGAAAAGAAATGAAAAACTGAATAAGAAAAAAAGTAATTACATGTTTAAAAAAATGGTTTGGTACACAAACCTACCGATACGGTACCCCTTTTGGTTTTTCTTTGTTTTGCCACCAGAGGACGCTAGTGCTTGAAAATTCTTGCAGTAAACTAATAACCGCAGCCCTATTCTAACAGTACAAACACTTTATATATATATTTGTGCGTTTCTAATTTTAAATAAAAGACGTCACACTGTAGTGTCTGTTTTTATTTTCGATCTGAGCAACAACAAATGTCACACAAGTGCTAAAAAGTAATGCTGAACATTGGTACTTACAGTACATTACAATAAAAAAACTATTAGAGCCAACAGAAAAAACACCAGCAATCAGTGATTACAGATGAAGGTTCAAAATCTCCAGATCACCTGGAGTGATCAGATGACAACCAATAACAGTGCATCAAAAGGGATAAACTAAAAAACCTTCCCTGTGTGACGATTTCTCCTTACATTTTTTTATCCTTTTTTAATAACAACTGCAGTTCTGCCTATTAGAAAAAAAATAATATGGTCCCTGAATGACAAACAGCAAGTAGTCATGCACATGCATTCATGTTTTTCATTGTTTTAAGAACCAACCATGGGCTGTTTCTGTTCTACTTGATTCCCAATGTCTGTGAGGTGCAAAACTCAATGTGGGAATCTAATCTATAGGCAGCACATTGTCATCCACTGCTGACTGAACTCAGGCTTTCTTTATATTCTTTGTTTGGCAGGGTCATCTTCTTCTGAGGACTAACTAGTCTCTTGTGCATCCAGAGAGCACTCTTTTTATTTTATTTTCCTGTCACTCCTTAACCTGTGGATGAAAGGGGCAAGTCTTCTTCTGTTTGCCAATGAGCGCCAACAGAACAAACAGAACACATTCAGATGTATCATGCTAAGGCAGTTTCGGAGATGGAGGCCTATTCCTGACATCTTTCATGTGCCATTGTTGACATGATGCATCCTGTAAGAGAGGAGCAAGACTATGGACACACATCTGTGTCAGCAGTGTGACTGCAAGTCAAAACACACTTTGTACAAACATGTTTCTGGTCTCACTCGGCACGCCCAGTGGGACACGCAAATCAAACCATAACAAATTCGACTCGCCTCTTAAAGAAAAAAAAACATAGCAGACAGTTCCCCATTCAAACCATAATCTTTGTACAAAGACCCGCTTTCCATCAAACATTGATGAAGTCAAAGTTCATTTGACTCAAAAGCTCAAACTGTTGAAGAGGACGGACTATTCTGTGTGGGAAAACAATTTGCTTTAGTGGGGTTTTTTTTACTTACCACTGTGTCCATTTTATGTAAGAACATCTGTGCCTATCTTATTAAAGAAGAAAATATAAACAGAGGACAACAGGGAACAAAGGACAGAGCAGAAAGTTCAAAGTCTTTGGACCTGATGCTGCTCTCCAACTCTTCCAAAACTGAGATCTCTCAGGGTGGCGGAAAGGAGGAATGGGGACATGGGAGTGTTTTGGTCCAGTTTGAGGAATCGATGCTCCTCTCATGCTCCAGGAGTACCGGCGTGCTGATCCATGAGAGGTTCTCCTCCGTCCTGGATGGGGGTGGTCTCATGCTCCGCCGTGATCACGATGGTGTTCTCATCTATCAGCTCGCAGGTGGGGTTGGAGAATGCTGATAGGGGCAGGGTGATCCTCTGCATCTCGCGCTCGTACGCTCGCTGCTCATGTTGCTTCTTCAAGGATCGACCCCTAAAGAGAAAACACAAAACACAGTTATGATGCTATTTGGAAACAGAAAAAAGGAGGAAAATACATGTATAATAAAGATGTAACATCCACTCAAATTTTATACGTCTTGTCACGTTACAACCAAAAGCTTGAATGTATTCTGTTGGGCTTCCATGTGATCAACCAACACTAAGAAGGACATAATTTACCTCTTTTTTTTTTTTTTTTACAAATAAAAATGTGTAAGTGTGGCATACATTTGCATGTAGCTCCTGTGAGTCAGTACCTTCATAGATATAATTCATCAACTCTAAACAGATTTCTTATCTATACAGCATGATGATGCCTCCATCATGTTTCAGAGTGAGGATTGTGTGTTCAGGGTGATGTGTAGCGTTAGTTTTCGGCCAGAGGCTTTTCTTATGAACCAAAAGTTGATTTTGGTCAGATCAGGCCACAGCTGCTTCTTCCACGTCTCCTACAGGGTTTACAGTAAACTGCAAAAGGGACTTCTTATGGTTCTTTCAAAAATGTCTTATTTTTCAGAACTTTTAGGCCAAATTTATAGATACATAACTATTAGTTTTTCTTTTAACAGATTATCCCACCGGAACTGTAGATATCTGCAGTTCCTCCAGAGATACCATAGGTTTGTAGGCTGCGTCTCTACTTAATGGTTGCCTTCCAGGGTTTTCAGTTTATGTGAACAACCATGTCTTGGTAGGTCAGCAGTTATCCCATACTCTTTCTAGTTTTGGATGATGGATTGAACAGTGCTCCTTGACCTATCTACTCTGTGCCATGGTGCTGTTTGTTCACTAATGTTCTCTGACAAACCTCTGAAGGCTTCATTGAACCTCTCTTTTTATACTGAGATTAAACCACAGACAGGAGTACACTGTTTACTAGTTATTTGAATTCTGATAACAATTGGTTGCACTGGGTTTTATTTAAGGGTAAGAGACTAAAAGGGGCTGAACATAAATGCATGCCACACATTGCAGATTTCTATTTGAAATAATGTTGACAATCATGTTTCATGGTCCTTCACTTCGGAATTATTACTATACCAATCAAGTTAACTGTAAAGTGACAAAACGCAAAAAGGTTCAAGAGGTATGAGTATAATATTTTTACACAGCTCTGTTTTGGCATAACAGAGCCAATATTAGCATAGTTAAATTTTATTCAAACAGAAAAAAGTATTAGTGTTTAACCTTGACAGCCACCTTCTTATAATTCTTGAATACAGTAACTCTCAGGGGGTACTGTTAGTATTTTTCTGGGACAGAAAAGTGCATAGGCATTCAAAGCCCTGCACAGTAGATGTGGTCACTTGATAAAATGAGTGGAAGGGTCAGCTGGCAATGCGACGGTTTGAGGGTCACAGAGGTTGAGTCGTCCTTTGAGTCCTCCATTTATAAAACTTAATGGTACAGAGGGGAAGAATGCAAAAGATCCTCTAATGGATATATTTTTAAAAAGGGGCCACACTGTGGAAAAACACAAATGTGGGCTGTTCAGTAAAGACTCACAATGAAAATATGTAGACTACACAATAAAATCACACAGAGCCCTTTGAAGTTTGATTCCTGAACAAATCCATTATTCAATAATTAAGCAATTGAGCTTAAAAAATTAAATTGTGTTCTCAGTATTTGTATATTCAAGAAAATGTTCTAATTTCCTGTGGATAGTTTTTCTTTATTACTGTTAGTACTGTTTTTTTGGCCCATAAAACCACTTTCCTATCTTTTTTGATGAAATTTAGTTTGGTTACTCAGAAGACAAAAACTCAAAATTTTAAAGAAAATGTATTATTTCAGAAGAAGAGTACTGACTAGTGACCATAATTGGCTGACTTTTAGCCTGATAAGTTGATAATTTTTCAGAAAGTGTGTGCGTACTTCAGAGAGAGAGAGACTATTAGCAGACAGCAGGAAGGATGAACAAAGTAACACAAAGTAGCTCTTTTCCTTTAACATTTGTAACTGTTGGTTAACCTTTGGAAATCTCAGAATTTAGGTAAGTATCCCCATTTTCAAGGAAATGAAATGCTATACAAGCTAACCAAACTTATGGCTAATAAAATATGCTAAACTCCATAAATATTTTGCCTGCATTGACCTATCAGTAAAACCCGCTTTTTTGGGCTACTGCTTTATAACACACACAGTGTGGAATTGCCCTAATATAAACAAAAAACGAACACTTACTGCAGGAAAGATAGAAAGCATGTTTTGACTACTGTTCTTAGATTATAGTTCTTAAAGTATGAGCCAACATCTGTGTCGGCGGGTTAAAGCTTTTCAAAAACCAGAGATCAGAAATTGATCACAAAATTCTGATTGGTGCATATAGGAAATTATCTTAAATAGTCATGGTCTCAGTAGTCTGAAGTTGTTGTTTGTGATATTGTGCTTCAGATAAAATAATACAGATCTGATAGTGCCTGATTTGTAGCAAAGACCAAGGACTGATTGGGGATAGAAAAACTGACTGAAGGAGTTTATCGTCTCCAAAGCATTACGGTGATGGGAAGCTACATGCAGCAGTTTTGTGCTGACCTGGAGTCAAAACAAAACTGTCATTGAAAACACCTCCTACCAGGCTGCTTAAAACAGCCCACTGTGCAACTCTGCACTGCTTCAAATCTTTCACCATCACAACACTGCCTTCAACTCCATATATTATCAGGGATCTGTTAACTCCGTTGCTTTATGCCAGACTGTTTCCAGAAACTTCCTGAAGCCTGTTGCTTAGCCAACAGCCCACACTAGCTGTGTTCCTGCTATTTTAGTCTCACTGCTTGGCAAAATGAGCTGCCAGGCTAAAGCTGCAAATCAAGCAGGCAACAGAAGGGCATGGATTTTCTAAAAATTTTGTTTGGAATTATGAATCAAAAAGTGTTCCTGGTTGACCTCATTAAGAGATTCAAGTTGAACGAAATTTAAATTAAGGTGCTTTGCTCATCATCTGAGTTTTAAAATTTGGAGTACATGCTTTGAAATCATCATCCTAAACACACCGCAGCTGACATGGAGAAGTAAGGAGTAGAAATATGATTTTGTTTATGTTTAAGAAGAATGGAGTACATTTCCTAACACTGAGCTGCAGTAGTATATTCAGGGTAGAAGTGATGATGAAACAAAGAAGTAGGAGTTTTCCTTAAAAAATTTTTTACAAAGTGGTTTTGTCAGTAGGAAGAGTTTAAGAGACAGCCTGTGATAGAGAACTGAATTAATTACATTATTTACCACTGTCAACGTAACTGAGAAATAATTAAACAGCCTGGAATGTAATGTTGGTACCAAATCTGAAATGTGTTATATGCTTGAACCGGGTGTTGGCCTCTCTGACAGATGGATCTCAACAGGGCATCTGGTGGATACTCTGGCTGCATAAAGTGGTGTCCAAACCATGCCTACCTGGGGCTGTGATTGCTTTGCTTGGTTAAAAATGGTGTGCACCCACAGTCTACAGCTAGTCTTGGTTATTTGAGCTGAAGATGAACTGTTAAAACCAGAGATAACAAATTGCTAGTGAAGGGAAATGGATCATTCTCAGCTTGATTGGCCTTAAGTAGCGGCCGGCTACTCAACAATCTGTTTTTTTTTCCCTCATCAGTGAAAGCACCATATCTAATTGCTGCCAGACTGTAACAACTCTCTTCAATGTGGAAACTGTTAGTGAAGAGGACTCAAGGTTAGCTATTTTTCAGTATCCTCGAGGAAGTCAGAGGAAGCCTAGAAATGCAGGAAGCTATTCTAAAAGAAACCATTTTTTGCAACAAGTCTGTAGTTCCTTCAACCTGTGTGAGCAAGACTTTCAGCTGATAACAGGAAGGCTAAGCAGGGTCCAGGAAAGTTTTAATGTTTTTTTTAAATGTATAAATGTTGGTAGACCCAGAATTAAGGTGCACACAGACACTGTGCTCCAAGATGGTACAGAAAACAATTTTAAAGTGATTACTCTGGCACACATGATGCCTCTGCTCCTAATATGAATAATTATTGACCATGCTGTCAGTAAATAAGACTAGAAAAAAACTTTTTGAATGCTAATCGGACATCTTCTTATATCATAGCTCTCACAAAAACATCAGTATCAGCAGATGACATTGCCAAAATCTGAGACTGGAAAGCGGCCACTAAATTCTGCCCAGTGCATCTCTGGTTAATATTAGAGCCAAAACAGCTGCTCATCTATCACATTCCTGAAGATGTCACATTACACTGAAGACAAGTATTAGCCCTCCGACATAACATGCTTCTCCTCCTTATTAATAATCTCCTCCTAAAAATAGACATCTATGACAAAAGTTCTGCTAATAAGATAAGACAGCCAAGCTCAGATCCGAGAGGGCACTTTGGATTGCTCATCCAGGACTCTCTCTACCTTCCTTCACATTATCCAGGCCATCATATTGCATGTTACATAACTGTAAAAGTGAATCAGCAGGCTTCTTTACCCATTCAACCCCTTCCTCCCTGCCTTCTTCCCATCTAAAAACATCAAATAAGAAAAATTAGAATAGATCTGAGGAATTTCATTTCCTGCCAAAATGGTCACCTCAATTCTAATTGGAACGACAGAGCGTCAACGGGGAATGTCAGCAACAGATGAGACAACAGACACTTGTGCAATGGTGTTGCCTTGTGATGCCTGCTTTTCTTTTACTAAATGTATGAAATATAACATTGCTCAAATGAGAACAAACAACTGATGCAACAAAAAAACTCATTACATGTTGTTTTGCATGTAAAGTGTAATTTTACAAGAAGAACATTATTTTTATTTTTACTTATTTATTGCTGTGAGCTAGCAGATACCTCTAACAATAGAAATCAACCTACTGCTTCAGTATGTGTGAATCTGTAAATATAATATAAGCTGTTGACACTGGTGCTATTGTGAATCTGATACTAGGTGAGACAATCAGTATTATTGTTGTACAATGTTATGGAAAAGTACCGGGGGGAAGTTTGTACACAACGGTGACACAATCAGGGGTTAGCAGAAAAATGGAAAGTGGTGCAAGTGCAGCATTAATTTGGGGCTTTGTGTAAAAAACAAATATAACAAATGCTTCTTCAAAGACATCAGAAAAGTTGTTTTTCCCCCTGTTATGTATTTATATGGTAAATTCTTCAAATACTGAACCCAAAATAATAAATGGATGGTGCGTTTTAAATACTGACCTTTTATAGAAGTAGCCAACCGTAATGCCCACTCCAAGGACAATTATAACTGCCATCATAAGGATACCCAGGACCATGCCTGAAAACACAGGATAGCCCTCGAGTTCATGTGCATCACTTATAACTAAATCAAGCTGCTGGTTATTGTGTAAATCAAACATACAGGACATGTACCATGGACCCATAACAATTAAAACATACCAGTGGTGCCGAGGTCCTTCTTTTTTTTAGGCCCTGTTCTCACTCGCTGGCTGATTCCCATCACTGGCTGCACAGCAACAACTTCTCTCTGCTGTCCCGACGTGGCTGGCTGGAAACTCTGTGTGGAGGGAATATTCTCTGTTACCTCAGCCGGCGCGGCTGAGGTTTGCTCTAAAAACAGAAGAAAATTACAGATTCAAACACCTCTACATCGTGAGACTGTTCCTGTTGTGGTGATAATGTACTTGAAAATGTTGAACTTATACAACTGACATTAGAGGCAAATTTATATTACTAATGCCAGTTGATGCATATTCTACACATACCAAATATCATATTGGAAGCACTTCTCCATTATGTAGTGGTGCCTAATTACTTAGATAAATTATTATTGAATCTGTTTGAGTCCAAAATCACAATCTAATTGTATACCATTGTGATGATAAATTCAGGTAGTAAGGTGTTTACATGTAAGAAATTTACTTTTTTGAATAACAGCATTTTATTCAAGCTTTAATAAAAAAAATTATAGAAACAACAATTAAAACAGAAACAAACGTCAGCTATCTTTACTTGGAATAAGAGTTCAGATACCTTTTTGTCCCTGCATATAGCTTTAAACCAGCTTAATACATTATTTCTTGTGATATTTACAGAACTCTTTTCGTTCTCTTCTATATTTCTGAGGTTGTAAATGTGTGAAGTTTTTTTTTTTTTATAAACAGGGGCAGACCTATTTTCAGGCTGTGCTACACAGTTGCTCAGGTTCAGGTTGTGTCTGGCCGTTTTGACTATCAAAGCAGGGTTAGACTCACACCGGAATAAACAACATAGCTGCACAAGCTGGCGCTTCAAAAAGCATTTGAAATAAAAGCAGTTTTGAATTTAGTTTCCCTACAAAATTTTAAACGTTTTCAAGAATAAACTTCTACATTTTGTTTTAAACCATTTTAAGGCATACATTAAAAACAGTTAATTCTGGATCTGGGCACTTTTGAATGGATGGATGGAAAATAAAATAAAATATATATTATATTTTCTGTAGTTATCCAGAAACCAACACTTACATAGATTTCAGTCTTTTCCAGCCTGCAAGGAACAAGTCCTAGTTAGGCTCTTATTTTTGAAACTGGGCTGTGACTTGAATCCATTTACCGGTATTACTTAGGTACCTGCAAATGAAATTCCATACTTTTCGAGACTGTGTAGGAACCCATTCAATTACTTTACTAAAAGTGTGCTTAAAGAATTTGAAAGTCAGCCATTATGTTTATAAATCTATAATCTGATGCACACTTCTATTTCTCTTTTCCAGCTCTGTCTAAAGTTAAAGGATTATATTTGTGTATTGGTTTGGTTTATATCAGTGATATAAGATACAATACATGCTAAATTTTGTGATTATTTTTACTTACTCTTTCCTTTAAAAAGGTTATGTTTACGTATTCAGAAGATTTTGGGAATTAGAATTATGACATATTCTCAGAATCCCAGGCCCTAGATTGATACAGTTCTTTTTTATTTTCCTGTTAGTTCTGCATATATTCTCAGTCACTACAGCAAAAATGGTCTTCATAAAATATGGATACTAACAGCAGTTCTTCCTAAAATGTTCTATTTTGACATTTAGAAGGACACTGCTTCCGCTGGAATAATCTCTGTTAGTATTATTCTTTGTAGACTCAACTGGAAGTGCGTCACCCAGACTGTGTGGTTTCTAATTCTTGCTGCTCCACAAGCATCAGTGCTGACGTGAACCCCCTCCCAAACTGAGTCTTTTCTTGTATTATTGCTGAACCAACACTGCTGTAAGGTCTGTTGGATACATTTTCTCTTTTTTTCTTTTCAATGCTCAACTCTTAGTCAGAAGCAAAGTAAGGTGGCGTTACACTTTAAGTCTCTGTTCAGTTTCCTCCCACAGGGTTGTTTATGGCTTCTACCTAGGTTAAAATCCCTCAAGTCTGAAGCAGCCAATCAGCTGCTGTCTCCAAGAGGAAATGGCACCTTGGTGCCAATGAGAGCAGCTTGGGGGCTGGGTCAAAGCCGGAACTTTCAACCATGTGCACAGTTTTGTTATTGTTTTACTCCTGCTGGTGTCAGGGAGGACCCAGAAACAAAGGGGAGCATACATGACTTCTCTCAATTCTGACCTACTACAGACTACTACTCTTAGTTGGAAAAGTAAAGTTGATTGAGTTCCACATTGAGCTAGGAAAAAGTTCACAACTTGACTTAAATGTTTTTGTGTTCAGTTGCAAGACTGTACTTTCAACATGCAGATAGTTAAATACCAGCCATTAATATGTTCAGAGCATTCAGAGCCCAGGACAGCGGTGGATTTTACTGAAGGCAATATGACTCACCACCCAGGGCCCCACTCTGTCAGGAGTGTAAAAATATTTTTTTGGCATCAGAACCACCTAATATGGAAACCAGCATGAAAAACAATCCATAGACTGGTAAAACATGCACAAGTTATTCTACACTAATTAAACATTTTTAAAAACCACAATTTTGATTCGTGAAGCCCATTTGCAAAAACAAAAAGAAGGATCTTCAGTTATGTCCATGAAATCTCCACCAAACATATTTTAGGGGCAGCTGGAGCGGCGACTTTCATGCAAGAACCACAACTGGGCAAGACTCATTGTTCTTCTTGTTGTTTATCCTGTTTTTTTTTCTTGCAGCCCACTCTCCACATAACTCAAACACATTATAATCACTGCTGGTTGCAGTGTTTGCTTACCTTTGCACGTCTCAATTGCACAGAACTGCCTCTGGATTGTTCCATCTGGGGCTGCAATGTAGCACCAAGGCCCCTCAGAGGCGTCTGGGTTTCTGCAGTAATTGTGATCTCCAGCACCTGTAGAGCAGCCGATAAAGGCAGCAAACCTCTGTTACTGATTCTTCGGTGGAAAACCTGTCTCTGTCCCACTGTGTGGATAAACCGCAGGATTCACGACTTATTAACAGCACTTCATCACAGCACAGTGAGCAGGCTGCCTTGAGCACAAACAATGGAAACAGCGTCTGCTGCAGCAAAGAGGCTTTTTGTCACCACAAACAGACTCATCTTGGAGTACATGCAGTAAATCCATGTAGTTATCGCTCTGCATGTCATGATTATTTTCCTATTTTTCAATTTATGATCTTTTCAGACTGGGTCAACAATAGATGTTTTGACTTGTTTGTTATACTGTAAAGAAGCTGTTGCAACCATCAACATATGTGACATTTTAAATCTGATCAGTCTCCAGACTCAGCTAAAAGAAGAGAAATGAGAATCAAAGTTCAGTTTTCATGTAGCTTTAAACCCAAAACAGTGGGTTTACCTGTCTGTGAATCTGGATGCATTTCAACATCATAGTCTCTTGTAGTATTGATCCAGTTCAGACAAGTCAGACCTGTGGAGGAGCTCTGTTGTTCTCCTCTGTAGTCCACACCTCTGGATCTCACACAGTCTGAGAAATACATTTGAAAAAAACAAAAACAAAACATGTACAATCAAAAATATTAAGCAAAGCTTTAAAAAAAAAAAAAGAACATCTACCATTAGATATATTCTATTTATAAACATCTTAAATATATGCAACTTAATTATGTTTTTGATACAAAAACACAAATTAAAGCACGAAAAAAGGTCCATATTGTCATAATGAGCAGGTTTACCTTTTTGCCCCCCACTTGATGTGTTGCCTTTCACGATGGCCGCGCTCAGGAAAACAATGTGCAAAGAGAAAAACATTTTGAAAAGCTGCCGGGCTGAATTTACCGACAACATGGTGATCCCCCCCCCTTATTTTAAAAACTAATAAGTTGCAAGTATTGGGGAATCGAAATGAGTGAGGAGCCTATGCATCAGACACACTGCTCCTCTCGCTTCTGTCCCAGCCCTTGTTTTTGTCAGAGCTGGAGCTTTCTTCGTAAACAGCCTTCAGTGGAGGAGGAAGAGGAGGAGGGGCCCTTTGCAGCGCAAATCTCAAGGTCCTAAAGCCTCCTTCTCAGTTTTTCTCTCACACACGTAAAGAACATCAGCTCCAGTCTGTCATCTTATCTTGGGGTTTCAGCCTTGAGAGAAGTCAGCAGCAACAGTCTGCAGGAAAAGTCAAGGTTTAGTTTCTATTCCTCTGCCCTACTGAAAAGATTTTCACACATTTGCAAACTTTCTGTGCTGCCTTCTATAATTTTCCTTTAGAAAAATACCCCAAGTCATTACTTTCCAATATAATCTAACCATAGAGTTTTATCTGGCTCTATCTGCATGGTGCAGCTGCAGCTTTCCTCTTTCCCAGGCTACCTCTACAACCCCATGAGGCCTCCTCTCCTGCTGGCCTTAGTCTGAAGTGGCCCCTGCTCTGCAGAGGATAATAAAGCCTAGCTGCTTCTCTGTGTGCGCATTTGGCCAGCTGATAATGAGGCCAGCCAACATGAGACTCAGCCAGTGTGAACTAAGCCACTTTTTAAAAAGATGCTCACCCTGTTTTCAGGCAATCACCAGAGTAAACACACAGCATCTGTCCTGTATTCTGAGACACTCTAAAATCATGAGCAGGATCTTTTTTTCCACATTTAAACTGCCTCAAAAATATTCTCTCATACACACACACATCTGTGTTTCAAACCTTTTTAGGAGATTTTATTGCCTTCCAATCAAACCCAATAGCAACCCCAAACCTTGACATTACTTGAACACACACCCTGACACTAAACATAACGCTTCACTGCTTTAGGAAACATATCTAGATACCTAGACAGATAGATGTCTTTGAGGTTGGAAGACCTCTTTGTCATGACTCTAATCTTTAGCTCCCTCCACAGATTCTAGGATCTGAGGAAACTTTTTAGTAAAAATAAAAGCATACTTTAAGCTTCTACTTTAATAATTCTGTTACTGCCATTTCTTTCTTCTTTGTCTACTCCCACATATTGTTACTTATTAAACCCCCCATCCGGAAAGATATGGTAAATTGTTCTAACGTTGTCTAAATAAACATGCTTTTGTTTGCATTAGCTGGTACAGAGTAGTGTGTAAAGATACCAATTAACTACTATTTTTTTGTGTTTGTCTGAAAAGAAAAGAAGCAGTGGTAGTTTGACATCATAAAGCATAACTTTTTAAAAAATGTACTAAGCCAGAGCTTCCAGAATAGCGGCAAACTATGCATGTCTTAAAAAAGACATTTTTAAAGCTTTGCTTCACGAAACGATCATAGATAAAAAAAATTCAAAAGAATGCACAAATAAGTCAGAAATAAGTTTCAAATATTTTATTCATGAATAAAAGTTTGATCATTTTTATTGTATTATTTATCAGAATGCTGAAATTCGTAAATACCTAGCAAAAATCCAGAATTTCACACCAAAAGCTGCTCTGTATATTATTATAGAATATATGATCAGTCACTGTCTGCTAATAAAAAGTAATCACTGAAAAGTTAACAGTGATCAAATAAAGGATACTTGTCAAGACCACAATCCTTCAGCAAAAGCTATTTTTCCTAAAATATGCACAAGAAAACTATTTAAAAATTGAAACGTACTGAGTTTTTTAATAAAAACATTTAACAGCCTTTTATTTACTAGGCAACTTGATAAACCAGTGGGAAAACACTCCTTTCATGCTTCAAATGGCACACTATGTCTGTATTTATGTACACACATCATTACAGTACTTGCACTTGGCCTTTCTCCCTGCTGTCATAGTTAATCAGTAAAGCAGCAGGATGGAAGCTTGCTGTAACTCCACATACTCACAGGTAGGAAAGCTTTTATCAGACCAGATGGTCCATTTTCCGCTTTTAAACAATCTGACTCCACCTTCAGTAAATCAAGACTATTCAGACCTAAAGAAATCTGGTTACAGTGATAAAGAGAAACTTTGGTTTCATGATTGACACATAATTAGGTTTCCTTCCTAAATTAGACACAGGAATTTTATGGTTTAAAGTAAATAATAAAATACAATTGGTATATACTTATACATATAGCACATTAAATTTTATGAAACAAAATACTTATATTTGAC
Organism: Valencia hispanica; assembly: GCA_963556495.2. Classification (NCBI taxonomy): domain Eukaryota; kingdom Metazoa; phylum Chordata; class Actinopteri; order Cyprinodontiformes; family Valenciidae; genus Valencia; species Valencia hispanica. Next base: position 31,037,755 of record OY747704.1, read on the forward strand.
ATTTATTAAGCTGATAAAAACAAATGCAGGATGCAAATTACACCCAGTGAAAATATGACGAATTCTTAACACAATTATTAGGCTTTGCCAAAAAAGTCAAGCTCCACTGAGGGGCACATTACTGCACACTAGGTGTGGACCTTCCAGAGGTCACAAGAAACACCTTGCATAAGGTTTCTGTATGAATCATTAGCACAGGCTCATTTTCATAGTTGTTGTATAATCCATGCACTCATTGGTTGCAACAGACTTTGTGTGCACAGAGTAAGTGAAGGAAAAAGGAAAGTGAGAAAGAAATAAGGTAAAATTCTACATCCTCTGGTTTACAGACAGGTTCGGATGTACTTTCCACATCAAGAAGTTACATCTCTCTGATAAAAACCTAGTTATCATCAAATGGTGCAACTTATAAGTTCCACATGTGTGTTTCTCAAATCCCGATGGTTGTCAGTCTAGAGCAGTGGGCTATCTGATGACATAAGACTGCTCTACTGTGCGGTCTGTTACAGGCCAACCACCAGATCTCAATCAGATCCTTCAGAGCCAGCTCTCAGCTCTCGTGCGGTTTAGAAAATGGACACTTATCCAGTCAGAAGACCTCTAATGGAAAATTAAACCACACATCACATCCCCCACTGGCTGCTAAGCAGGTAATATTTCCAGATGCTGTTGCATTACATCACTGCATCAGTCTGAGTCTTGCTACTGTTGCTGCACAGAGAAGCATAATAACAAAAACGGGCAGAAATAACCTGGGGCTGTTGTTGTGACTGCAGCTCTCCATTATAATCTCATAAAAACGAATAAAGCTTCACCCACCCAGAGCCCAGAGGGTCTGTTCCCTACACAGCCAACAAAGACAAACTCAAGTAACCCTACCCACTTCGCTCTTTCATAAGTTCCTGAAGGGCTGGCGTCTGGCAGCATAAGCACCTGTAATCGTGATTTAAGAGTAAGAGCGTGTGATGTTCGTTCTTGGAATATCAAAGACTAATTTTATCCCAGCTCACGCTGGTTAGTTCCCCTTCGCTCTCTCACATTTGTGGCTCTTCAGCAGCCACAGCAGCTGTTAAAGTAGGGGGGAAGTGAACCCCATTTTGACTGAGAAGAGAACAAACTGCCTGCAAACGCATCTGTATGCTTAAAGGATCACAAAGGTGTCGAATACAAGCAGAGGTTTTCAGCAGATGAAGAAGAAAGGCAGCTCTGGTGAAGAGGCCACACAGGGTGCTGTGGAAACGGGGATCCACGAGGAGAGCCAACCAGCAGGGAGTCAGTGTTTTAACTGGAAAAAAAAGTTTTATTTTAACACCTAAAGCAGGAAATATTTCAGAGCTCAGCTCTTCTAATTTAATACTACAGGAAATTTATGACAGTGCACCTGGCTTGAGCTGCTCACAGGCTGTAAGGTTATCCAGCACCTGCACAGCGTTCTCCTCTGCCCATGCAGTCAGTGTTTGTGCCAAAGCAGAGGACTGAGATGACTTCTGAACCATCTGCAGGAGGTAGGGCAGCATGTGTGCAGACATGACGGAGGGTTCTGCAAATACATTTGCCTCATCCTGCTCATACAGGTTGCAGCTCCTGCAAGAACATACTGATAATTAATGTTCAGTTGAAACAAATAACTGTGTAAATGAATAGTCCCTTGAAAAGTATTACTACACCTTGAATTTCTTTTACAATCGGACAACTTAAATCACAAATGTCAATGTATTTCATTGGGACTTTAATTGACAGACCAACACAGAGTGATGTTTAATTGTGTAGTGAAAGAAACGGAATAAAACGTTTTCAAGTATTTTAGGAAAAACCTGAAAAATATGTCATGCTTATGTATTCACCCCAATTTACTTTGCTAGTTCTAAGTAAAATCCAGTCCAACCAATTGCTTTCAGAAATCACTTAGTGAATAAATAACGTTATGTGTGTGTCTTAATCTGAGTGTAAATATGTGGGAAGATGGATCCAAACACAGGGCAATCCTAGAAGAAAATCTGTTAAATGCTGTAAAGGCTGCTGTGTAGGAGGTACAACACAACAAACCCAAATATTAAGCCAGATGTACAAACTGTTTAGATCAAACCACATCCATGTGGTAGAATGGCCTAGTCAAAGTCCAGACATAAATCTATTTGAAAAACTGTGACAAGGCTTAAAAACAGATGTCCACGGATGATATTCCTCCAATCTTACTGAGTTTGCAAAGAAGAATGTGCAAAGAATTCTGTCTTAAAACACCTACTACTATAACTGCAATGAAAGGTAATTCTTAAACTTATTGACAAATTGAGACATACATGAGGAGTGGAAATAGTGGTATGTTTTGCAATGGTTTTTTTACGTCAAAATCTTAAAACAGTGGAATGCATTGTGTTCAGTCCTATTCTGTGTTGTTCTAGGGTAAGGGTTATGTTGAAATGTGTGGTTGTAATAGGACAGTTTTGAAAGGGGTGTCAGCACTTTTGCAAGGCACTGTACAGATTCAGTGTAGTAACACACCGTCTTGCTGCTGAGGCTTCTCTTAGCACTGATCTGAGGTCAGCCTGTGGCAGGTGGGACAGCATCAATTCCAGTGTGCCAGGAGTATCCCAGCATTCCTGGAGCAGCAGATCTAGAAGGAGCAGCAGTGCTTGATTGACCTGCAGGATGCAGACACTCCTCTGGTTGTTTCCTTGTCTCGAATGATGCAGCAAAGAGGCAAAACGGGCAGCTGTCTGCCTCACCTGCTGGCTTTGGTCCTGCAGCAGGTATAAGGCTGTGTTGATCAACCTGCACCATAAAAAACATTACAAGTTTTAAAGTGTTTTAACCAGATCGATAGGCTAAGCAATATGATTAGATTTCTTTCATACTTCATCATGACCACAGGGAGAGAGCTGTGTTCTCTGAGGCTCTCGATGAGGGGGACTCCGGCTGCACAAAGAGCTTCACTACAAATTATTCTGAGGACTTCTGGGGCCTCTGGAGTCTGCTGACATTTCAGGATACTGCACCAACGCTGAACCACAGATGTCTTTAGACTTATTAGCAAAAAAGAATAAAAGAAAGTTAATGTTAGAGGAATGTATGAGTTAACAGGATCTCTAAAATAAATTGTTAAAATTCTTAAAACAAGTATAAAAACCTGAAATTTGCCAAGTGGGAAAGCAGCAGACTAGCTGCATATAGAGCCTGAGACAGGAACTCTGGTCCACCTTTCTGGACCTCTAGTTCCTGAAGTAATAAATGCAAACACTCAGACAAACATGACTCTGAGTTGGAAAGAGGTTGAGGTACAGCAGAGCCGCCATCAGTCATCACAGCTACCAGAGCTGCGAGGTACGTGGTGCGATAATCCACAGTGTTGTCCAACAAAGCTTCCTTCAAGTTTGACTGGAGAGAAAGAACATTTTAAAAAATTACCTTCAAGTGATCAGTAGGCAGGTAAATTGATCAAACAGATGCTGTAAAGTACCTAACCAGGCCGCATAAACAAACAGTAGGCTGAAGACAGCCAGTATCACATTTTATCATGTTTAAAGAGTCAGTTGAACCCTGGACAGCATGCACGGGTAAAAAGCCACAGCTGGGAGTCCGCAGTCTTTATCTTATGACCTATATAAACTTTTAGTACAACAAGTAAAGAAATCTCTGCAAAAGGACTTACATACAACGGGATTGTATGTGTTGACCAACACAAAGTAGTACATAATTGTGAAGTAGAAGGCAAATGATGGAAGATTATCAACATCTTGATAATCCTGCATCATTTGCCTTCCATTGGTGGCTGGTGCCTATCTCCAGCAGTCATTGGGCGAGAGGCGGGGTACACCCTGGACATGTCGCCAGTCCATCGCAGGGCAACACAAAGACACACAGGACAAACAACCATGCACGCACACACTCATATCTAAGGGCAATTTAGAAAAACCAATTCACCAAACAGTCATGTTTTTGGACTGTGGGAGGAAGCCGGAGTAACCAAGGAGAACATGCAAACACCATGCAGAAAGACCCCTGGCTGGGATTCGTACCCAGGACCTTCTTGCTGCAAGGCAACAGTGCTACCAACTATGCAGCAACATTATCAACATTTTTAAACAATTTAAAACAGAAAACTGTGGTGTGGATTTGCATTAATCCCCCTTTACTCTGATAACCCTAAATAAAATGTGGCAAGCACTAATAAAGATGGACATGTTTGCATAATGTTCTAAAATAGCTCAAGTTAGACGTCATGGGGAGCATCTGTGAACATACATTTTTAAACGGTTTAGCTCTGAACTTTGATGGGCCGTGGAAATTATTTCATTTAAATCATTCGATTGAAGCGCTTGCTGTATATCTAGAGTCATTATTCAAGTACAGGGTGAACCTCCGCCCCCAGCCTTGAGTCTTTAGTAGCCTCTAACATGATTTCTATCCACCTTACCATTAAAACTGAGTTGCACCCCTGCCCCAGCGGAAAAGAACGTCCCCACAGCATGATGCTGTCACCACAATGTTTCCCCAGGGGAATGTTGTGTGTAGGATGATGTACATTGCTTTAAAAGAACAGGGTTTTTATACTAAGATTTGATTACACTTTTGGGGTTACACATGACATTATTTTAGGGTGTCAGAGTGAAGGAGGGTGATTACATATGAATACCACACCTTTTCAATTTTCATTTGGAAAAAAATCTGTTCTTTCCACTTTCTGTTAGTCTATCACACAAAATTCCATTGAAATACATTGAATGTAATGCGATTAATGTGGGGGAAACAGCTCAATGGATATGAATACTGTTGCGAAATATTATATTTACCTGCTTGATGAGTTAAATTATAGTAGCTGCATCATCTCTTATGGTAACTTTGAATAGATAACATAATAGCTCACCAACTGACACTTTTGTTTACCACAGAAAAGATAAACACTTTCAGGCCCAGACAGTATTATATTTAATCCCATCTTTAGTTCTAAATATCCAGACTTTGCTTTGTTAGACGTTCATTAAATTCTAAGCTGCATGACTGGTTTTTTGAAAAGCTTGTTTCTGTGTGAAAGCTGTTGGAGCAGTTCTGTGTCTTACCAGCAACACCCTCTGGACCACTTCTTTCAAGTCAGACTGCTGCAAACCCCACCTGTCCAGCAAACACTTGAGCAGTGAGAGCCTCAGCTCAGAGGAGGCTGCAGAGAAATTCTCCCAGATTTGACAAGCCCACTGTGGATCTGCACAGAGGAAGTAAAGGGCTTGTTGATGGAAGGATGACAAGCCAACCTGGGGAGAACACAGAGATAAAACAAAACTATTGTAGTTCAACGCTAAGAAATGCACTACCAAACAATATAAAGCATATACAGTTGTCACACACCTGCAGATTTTGCTGAGGTGTATGAAGATCATGCATGAGTCTGTCACCGAGCTGCAGCAGGAAGGTTTCACATGAATGTCTTCTCAGAGAGTTAGCCACGCTGAGGTATGCTGCACTCACTAGGGGGCAGCGCTGAGCTGTGGTCCCCAACCACATCGAAGCATGGATCCTCCTCACCACCTCACGCAGGTCGTCAGAAAGGACACTACCAACACAAACACAGCAGAGTTTCAAAGTCAGGAGGTGACTGATGAATATTTAAGCATCTCTGTTATTTCAGTCCCACCTGTCTGTGCAGAGAGCTCGGTCCAGCAGGGCTTTTATCTGTAGCAGCTGGCCGTGGAGCTGGTTGTGGCAGCAGGAGTCCTGCGGACCAGGGAGCTGAGAGGTCAGCTTTATGAGGAGGTCAATGTACCCTGAAGGGGGTGTCATGGCAACCAGAGCTTTGGAGGCCATCACTCTAACACTATAAATGGGACTGGCAGATAGCTGTAGTAATGGAGGCAGGAAGTCCAACAAAGTTCTGTTAGAAGAAACACATGAGGATATACATCCAGTCACATAAACAATCAGTTTAAGAGATAGACATGCAAAATAAAATACTTTAACGTGTTGCAAATGATGATTTACTGAATTGTTGCAATGCATACCAACACAATAAAACCTTTCATACAGACTGGAAGCTGAGCTGTTACTCTTAGGACCTTCGAAAACGAAAAACATACCTGAGGCAGCACTTACAAAGATTGCTACTACACCATGTCGAATTTACAATGTAGAAAACTGTAGAAAGCAAAATAAAATCAAATAAAAAGGAAATCCAGCAGTTATGTGCTGGATCTGCTTCATATTCTCAAAAGAAAGGTAGCAGAGTTGTACTAAACTTACTTTTGATTTAAAAAAGGCATTATTACCCCAAATGTCCTAAATCTGAGGGGGAGTTTTAGCATCTCTTGTCCAGGTAGCTTAGACAGTTTGATGGATGTGGTTGCCTAACAGTGTCAGGAGAGATTTGCTCTACAAAAGGGGAGGATATGGGATATCCATCTGCTGCCAAAAGTGAATTTGGTGAATGAACAGCACTGTAGATTGTCTTCTGTCTAACAAAATGTATCAATTTACTTGCAAGTCTGTAACTCACTATAAAAGCTCAATCAGATAATTGTTTTAAAATTTTGGACTCTGCTCCCAGCCGCTCAGATTTCCTTTGCTATGCATTGAACTGGCTAAAATAGGGACCATGTTAGAAAATGTGGTCAAAAATGTAGAATCAGGCTTAGTTCCTTCAACAAAATCAATTTGCCTCTGATATGGTTTGTCTAGATGTCTAGGCTAACATTGCATACCTTTTACTACACATTTGGGTACAATGTCATCTATTTAACCTAATTCATCAGTCTAAAGGCATGTAAACAATGACTACTCTGGTGAGTCTTGGACGCCAGGCTGGAGTTGGGCCAGCAGAGTCAGGATCGGGTAGAGTGAAGGCTGCAGATGAAGCCTGGCCCCAACGGTTGGCCTCCGGAGGTTTTGCTCCGCCCCTCTCAGCTCGCCAAGGAGGAAAGGTTGAAGAGTAGGGTAGTGAAAGAAGAAGGCAGCAGGGGACAAGCTGTGCTGTGTGGGGCCGGCCTCCACACTGCTGGACCGCTGGCCAAGCATTCGAGAGCAAAGAGAACCTAGAGTAGGACATTTCAATTGGTGAGGATTGGAGCTTGTCTTAAATAAAATGAGCTGTAGATGCATTAATTCTTTAAATAAAAGGGTTGTTTGTATTTCAGGGCTCCTAAACATTTTTTTCATTTCAAAATTCCACACTAGATCATATGCAGATTACCAGTGTTGATAGTATCACTCCTGTGATGAATTTCATGATGCGTTTATGACAGCAATTACCAGAAGCTACAAAATGTACAGGATGGATGGACAGACAGAACGACAAACAGACAGAGAACCAGATGGATAGACAAGCGGATAAATGGAAGGACAGACAAATGAACTGATGCATGTACGGATGGATGAACACAACTTGAAAACTGAGTAGGGAACAACCTGGATTTTTCCAGACTCTGTTAGAACCGGACTATGAGAACAATAGTAGAATTAAAGCTCACCATGTAGGTGAATAGACAATGTAGAGTATAATCTTTTACAGTGGCTTGCAAAAGTATTCGGCCCCCTTGAACTTTTCCACATTTTGTCACATTACAGCCACAAACATGAATCAATTTGATTGGAATTCCACGTGAAAGACCAAAACAAAGTGGTGTACACGTGAGAAGTGGAACGAAAATCATACATGATTCCAAACATTTTTTACAAATAAATAACTGAAAAGTGGGGTGTGCGTAATTATTCAGCCCCCTTTGGTCTGAGTGCAGTCAGTTGCCCGACATTGCCTGATGAGTGGTAATGACTAAATGGAGTGCACCTGTGTGTATTCTAATGTCAGTACAAATACAGCTGCCCTGTGACGCCCTCAGAGGTTGTCTAAGAGAATGCTGGGAGCAACAACACCATGAAGTCCAAAGAACACACCAGACAGGTCAGGGATAAAGTTATTGAGAAATTTAAAGCAGACTTAGGCTACAAAAAGATTTCCCAAGCCTTGAACATCCCACGGAGCACTGTTCAAGCGATCATTCAGAAATGGAAGGAGTATGGCACAACTGTAAACCTACCAAGACAAAGCCGTCCACCTAAACTCACAGGCCGAACAAGGAGAGCACTGATCAGAAATGCAGCCAAGAGGCCCATGGTGACTCTGGATGAGCTGCAGAGATCTACAGCTCAGGTGGGGGAATCTGTCCATAGGACAACAATTAGTCGTGCACTGCACAAAGTTGGCCTTTATGGAAGAGTGGCAAGAAGAAAGTCATTGTTAAAAGAAAACCATAAGAAGTCCCGTTTGCAGTTTGCCACAAGCCATGTGGGGGACACAGCAAACATGTGGAAGAAGGTGCTCTGGTCAGATGAGACCAAAATGGAACTTTTTGGCCAAAATGCAAAATGCTATGTGTGGCGGAAAACTAACACTGCACATCACTCTGAACACACCATCCCCACTGTCAAATATGGTGGTGGCAGCATCATGCTCTGGGGGTGCTTCTCTTCAGCAGGGACAGGGAAGCTGGTCAGAGTTGATGGGAAGATGAATGGAGCCAAATACAGGGCAATCTTGGAAGAAAACCTCTTGGAGTCTGCAAAAGACTTGAGACTGGGGCGGAGGTTCACCTTCCAGCAGGACAACGACCCTAAACATAAAGCCAGGGCAACAATGGAATGGTTTAAAACAAAACATATCCATGTGTTAGAATGGCCCAGTAAAAGTCCAGATCTAAATCCAATCGAGAATCTGTGGCAAGATCTGAAAGCTGCTGTTCACAAACGCTGTCCATCTAATCTGACTGAGCTGGAGCTGTTTTGCAAAGAAGAATGGGCAAGAATTTCAGTCTCTAGATGTGCAAAGCTGGTAGAGACAAACCCTAAAAGACTGGCAGCTGTAATTGCAGCAAAAGGTGGTTCTACAAAGTATTGACTCAGGGGGCTGAATAATTACGCACACCCCACTTTTCACTTATTTGTTCGTAAAAAATGTTTGGAATCATGTATGATTTTCGTTCCACTTCTCACGTGTACACCACTTTGTATTGGTCTTTCACGTGGAATTCCAATAAAATTGATTCACGCTTGTGGCTGTATTGTGACAAAATGTGGAAAAGTTCAAGGGGGTCGAATACTTTTGCAAGCCACCGTATGTGGAAGAGACACTAAATGCGATTCTGTCTTACTGTAAAGTTGCAGAGCAGCATTCCGCATGGCCCAGCAGGGAGATCTGAGCAGAGTCAGAGACAGGATGGCAACAGCAGGAGCAAACTGAAGAACAGCTGCTCCCAAACCTGCTCCACGCACCAACGCCTGCAGTGTGTGAACTGCACACACCTGTACACAAGAGGACAATGAGGTGATCACCATTTGTCAATTTCTTTACAAATGAAACTAGGAAGGAAACTAACCTAATAGCTGTTGCAGTGTCAACGCACCTGTGGGAGGTCCAGGGTTTGGTCCCAGTTCTCATCGAGAGGAATTCTGGCTGTGTCCAGCAGGGTTTGCATACTGAGAGCTAACAGCGGCCTTGCCTTACTGGCCTCCTCTGATGACAGAGTGCATAGGATCAGCATGGGCAACCCTGCAGCCCGTCGGGTCACAGAGGTAGAGCGAGGGCACTGAACAACCTGTAGTCCCTGAAATGATATCAGACAGTAATAAATCTATACATCAGCAGTTGTCTTTGATTAGTAAAAATAAATAAATAAAAAATTGCTCACGTCTTTTAGCATCTGGGCAGGAATATCTTTAAGGTCTGGATCACTGCTGCTCAGCAGAGATGTACAGAACTTTGTGAAGCCTATACAGCAGCCCTCTACTGCCCCCTGGTGAGGAAAAATATATTTTTTACAGTGAATGTCAGGTTTACACATGCTTATTACTGCCATGAATGGCTTCTGGCAAAAGGTTTTACAGTCAGACAAGACAAATAGGGAGCTGGGTTAAATCACAAAGTAGAAGGTAAGTTTGGAGGAGTCAAGGTGAGGCTCTCAAAACTGTACCAGCTGTTAAGAATGGTGGTGGTGGAATCATGCTAAGGGTTCTGTTTCTCTCCCAAGAATCTTTTATCTATAAAGTTTTTTTAATCTATAGAACACTTAAAACCAAACATAAAAGGTCAATGATAAATACAGTGTCAATACAGTTAATATACATTCTCATGTTGGGTTTTATTCAAACCTTAAAAGTACGTTTTTAACCAATATTTAAATTCAGTATGTTAATGTGCCTGCCTAATGGGCAATGTGAAAACAGATGGAAAGTCTGAAAAATGACTATATTGGTTAGAGTTATTGAGAACCACTTTAAGGGGTCTAAGCAGCCACATGTGGTCACAGATTAGATACACTTTGGGGCGGCTGTAGTTCAGTTGTCGGCCTGCGACCCAGAAATCGTGGGTTCGATTCCTGCTTCTGCCTGCTACATGTCATTGTGTCCAGGGGCCGATGGCGCTATATGACAGCCTGTCAGTTTGCCCCAGGGCAGCTGTGGCTACAACCGTAGCTTCTACCAGTGTGTGAATGAAAAATGGAGTTATAAAGTGCTTTGAAGATCTCGAAAAGCGCTATATAAATGCAAGCCATCATTATTACCTGAGTAAGAGCTGGCAAAAAAAAAAAGTGCGGTTATGGGACAAAAATGAGAGGAAGTTCACCATGAAATCAAAGTTATGCACCAACTGTTGTTTGAAAAAAATCACTGAAGTTGTTTGTTAAACTTATCCATCGCAACCTGAAAAAAACTGTTAAATACATTCTTAAAAGCTCAACAGCTCATTTGAAAAAGAACGTACCCAGTGGCGGCATTTTAGAAGAATATCCTTGAATACTTCTGATGCCCTCAGTAAATCCTGTTTAGTTAGAAGACACTCAGAATGTTGTTTGGATTCTTTGAGAACTTTCTCCACCAAAGAACCTAAAAATATTCCTGTTTCCTGATGCAGAGATGTGGAAAGAAACATGGATGAGTTTTCAAATCCTAAAAGACTGATGTTGAGTCCGGCATCTAAACGGAGCTTGCCTCACCTTGAGAGAGACCCAGCAGCAGGTGAGAACAAGACTGTGCTCTTCAGACAGCAGGACACACTCATCATCTGTTTGGATACCTCCTGACTGTTGGGATATCAGTGAGCTGATGGCGTTTCCCATATCACAAAAGGAAGGTGGAGCGTCTAAGAGAAGAAAAGCAACTAAATATGCAAAGCTAAAAACAATTACCCTAAAACAGATTTCACAGTTTTTTAAGGTTGCTTGATTACATTTTTCGGAGACACAAGCCTCACGGTCTCCATGGAGAACCGCAAGCAGCAGCAGAGAAATATTCTCCAGAAGATCTAACAACTTGTTGATCAGACTGGGGTTAAGTTTGGTATAGATTTCATCAGCTGCCTCAAGCAAACACCTCTGAAGAGCATATATCACTCCTGAAACATAAGAAAGCACAAAATTTTAATAAAGGAAAAAAAAGATGTTTAATCATTATAAATGTGAATGTTATGTGTCACCATGTATAGGCTTGGTTCTGGCAGAGAGCATCATGTCTGCCTTGGCTGTCAGATAATGCTGCTCCAGCTCCTTCAGCAGGAATCTGACCACACAAAGGTCTTTGTGGTTCCTTCCAGTGTTGGCAGTAAAGCTCCGACTGCATTCTTTACACCGACATCCTGATCTACAGGAAGAACAGCCAATACAGTCATCCTCTGACCTTGGAATAATATAATATTCACACGCCACAACTTTTTTTTGATACCACTAATCAAAATACAGTGCAACCAACTGCCTTCAGAAGGGCTGAACACAAACGCATGCCACACTTTTCCCGTTTGTATATGTAAAAACCTTTGAAATCCTTTCCTCTTTTACGTTTTACCTCACAATTGCTTCCAAATTGTCTATCATATAACATCCTCAAACTTTGAGATTTGTGGTTGCAAAGGAACAAAACCTAAACGGATGTGAATAATTTTACAAGACAAGGGCACGGGAGGAGGCGAAGATTACTTTTGGAGTATCTTCATCATGAGCGCTCCCATCTGAGCCTCCTGCACCCGCGGGCTGCACAGAAGCTGCCTGCTTCTTGTCTCCAAGACTTCTGCGATGTCGGAAGGTAAACTAGGAGGGAAAAATTTTAACAACAAGCCAGCCGAAAGCTCCCGGATCTAAAGGAAATAACACCCCTTGTATTACATTTTCGTCAGTTTAGACAGGAAGAAATAACTGGCTCTACTCAGACAACCTTACTTCATTTGTAGAATCTTCTAGACAGCTGATAAGAATGAGCTGCTTGGTTCTGCAGAAAAAATCCCACTGCCCTCTCTGTCTGGCACAGTCAATGAGAAGTCCTACATTTGCTGTAATTATAACATGTTTTACCATAAATTTAAGATACAAAATAACACTATTTATTATGCTGATTAAGCAGAGTGAGCATGTACATATTTAGTGCCTTGCAAAAGTATTTGTACCTCCTGAACTTTTTCACTTTTGCTTCAAACTTCTAAATTTTTATTGGGGTTTTATGTGACAGAGCAACAAAGTCACTCAAAACTATGAACTGAACTAAAATGACAGATGGCTTTGACTTTTTTTTGTTGGCAAATACAAATGTGAATTTGCATTTAGTCCCTTTCAATCTGATACCCCTGAAGGTAATCCAGCCCAATCAACTGCTTTTAGAAGTCACCCAAACAGTATGTAGAATCCAGTAATTTAATCCTAGTATAAATCCAAGTTTGTTTGAGGATATCAGAGGACAAACAACATCATGAGGAACAAGGAAATCAACAGAAAACAATATCACAGGCTTTGAACATCCCAAGGCGCTGCCTGTTCAACACACTGTGTGAAAATGGAAAAAGTACTGCACAACTGCAATCCAACAAAGATGTGGCCGTTAGGCTAAATTGACAAGACAGGCAAAGCAAGTATGTATCAGAGACCCAACTAAGATGGGCCGGGGGAAGTTGCAGAGATCTAGAGCTCAGGGGACTCAGACTTCTCCAATTTTTCTTTAAAACAATGTAAACACATCTTTGTGCTTTCCTACTACATAAGATCCTGCTAACACACATTGAAGCTTGTTGAAGCTTATCAACAAAACCTAGGTTCAATAAGTATGAATACTTCTGGAAGGCACTACACATCAGTAAAATCTTCTCTTGCTCCGTTTTGTTTTCAATGGCTTACCTGGTGGCTGTCCCTTCTTTTTGTCAGGGCTCCAGGTGTCTGTGCAGGTCTCCAGGACTGCAGACAGCAACAGCAGCGTCGTCTTCTTCCTCTGATAGCTGTGTCCAGGTGACAGAAAGCTGTATGGAAGCTGACCTAACCACTCCACAAAGCCTATAAGACATACAAAATAACTTTTCTGAACAGAGAGAACAAAACAGAAAAATCTTGGTGGAAAAACAATAGTTTTGAGCAAAGTCTTCAACTTTGTCGCCCTCACCAATCCCTTGGTCCAAAGCATCCTTTATACCTTTATGGCTGACATCTTCTTTTTTTTTACCCTTGACTCCTCTTAAGTGTGCCAAGCAGCCAGCTCTGATACGAACCAGAAACCTTCTCACTGCAGCCTGAAGGTGTTGTCGAAAAGGCGAGGACTCGTAATTCAGATTCTGAGGAAGAAAGTCCTTCAGTATGTTGATGTCCTCTGTTGTAGGGATATCTCTGGTCTTTGGGCTGCAGCAGAGCAGGTTGAGAGCAGCCAGACGGATTTTGTCGTCTGCAGACCCGAGAGCCAGCTGCAGTGTTTTGAAGGTGGAGCTATCCTGAAGAGCCCAGGGAGAACAGCCGCTGATGGCCCGGTAGGAGCTCAAGATGCACGCCCAGGCGTGCAGGTGGCCTGGCCTGTGGGGGTTCAGGGAGGCCAGCAGGTGATGCATGGCAGAGGGGAAAACCTGGAAGGTGCAGGGCAGTAAATGTGTTAAGCTGTTGGTCTGTAGAAGAGTCACTTCAGACGTCAGAGCCTCCAGGAGAAATGGCTGCCAACTCTTCGCCCAGCGCTCAGCCAGATCCAGCTCAGTGAGGGAAGAAGGAAGCTCTCGCCTCTGCTGCTGGATCAGACACTTATAAAACTCTGAGCCACACGGGGACAGGTGATTGGTCGCTAGGCACTTCAAAAGTTGGCTAGATACCTCAGTGTATTGATCCAGCACCTACAGAGACACTACCAACCGTCAGAGTCACAGAATGTAAAAATAACAACATTATAAAGAATATAACAACTAGTAGATGCTCACCAGATCAGCTCCTACATATGGCAGCAGAGCACAAAGGCGATGATATTTGGCTTTGGCCTCCCAAGGTAGTTTCAATATGCGTTCAAGTAGGGTAAAATAAAAAGCTTTCTTGGTGTCACAAAATTGTTCACAGTCCATAGCATAAAGGTTCAGCAACAAAGAAAAGGCACTGCTCGAAAATTCAGGCACCCCCTCCACCTGCCAAAACAAAAACACACACATACAACTTAATAAAAACTTTAATCAGCATGATTTTGGAGATCGAGTGAATGTATACTGGCATCAGATTTATTTCCCCCAGGGTAAAGATAAACTAACCCTTTTTGCAGTAGCATAATCTCACATTTAAAAGTTTCACCAACAGTGATCTTTGGAGATTTGTTTTTACCTCCTTAATCATTCTATTTACTGTGTATGCCTGTGGAGGACAAAGTGTTGTTTGAACTCGTCAGACGGGAAATATGAACTTCAATCATGAAATACAAACTAGAAGTGAGCTCTTTTGCACTGAAACCAAAGCTTAAATGTCGCACAGTTGAACAGTTGTAAAAACTATAGAGGAAGCATCTAGTTCAACAACCCCTCTTAAGTCAAAGGCAAGACAAAACAAAATAAATACGAGGAACGGGGGATGGAGACGGAAGTTATTTCCTGATATCTGTTGCAATTGCGATAAAAAAACATTTGCAAAGTCTTTTGAGTATAAATCTAAAGCATCACAAACAATGTTATCGCTCTGAAAAGTTACATCAAGTAGCACAATTGTGCAACTAAACAGAACAACAATAACGCTGATCAATTATATTTTAAACATTAATGCAAGGTTTATTTGTTCTCTCCTTGCACAAGCAGAAAATAAATATTTTTTTGAATTTTCAAGTAACAATTTCAAACCATGCTATCAGCTTTTAGAGATTGTTATCAATTATCGTATCAACAATTAACTGGTTAACTCGTATCTTTTTAATGCAAGGTGTTTAGATGCTGTACCACTTGCTCCATGCAGATGCACAGATAGCTTTGTAATTTATGGTCCATTTCTCAGCCATGCACCACAAATATTGTATTTGTTGTGTATAGACCCTGCCAGGACCCATAGGTGGCTACAAAACTGTTATTTATAAATATGATACCTATGTTTATAGCCTACTTTCCCGCAGGAACAAAAAAAAATTGATATGGGGCAAGGTGCAAGACGATATCATAAACGGGACTCGAATCCACCATCATCGACGATGTAATCCTGCTTATTAACCATTGTCCCATAGCAGTAAAGTACAACTCCAAACAGCCAGGGTACACTGTAAGCGGACAGGACCCCCACAAGGTCACATAGTTGAATAAACGGAGGGAACAGATTACGACTCCAAGCGCATGGTTTAATAAACCGAGGGTACAGATTATTATTACAAATTATTTCTGCACCTGACCCCTACCGGGCTCTGTAGCTTCGTGCTTCAGCTTGTGTGAGAACCGCTTTATTGGTTGTTGGTTGATTTACGTCACAACGACTACACTAGGACTTGCGATAATATCAAACATGTTTGATTCAAAAGACTACAGAAAGACTGTCATAAATCGGGTCCCCAACTGCAGATTATCACCTTCCACAAACCACATTAGAAGCAAAGAAAATGTTGATCCCGCTGTCTTGCCTCAGACAGTGGGAGTTTCCCTCCTGCCTCGTTCATGCAAACATTTGGGGGGCTGAAGCCCCGCCCCTCATGCGCGTGCACACACAAGCGTCAAAACAGTATATCGCCCGAATGAAGCTGAAAAAAAGATTGGCATTGTAAAAAAAGATCGGCATTGTAAAAAAAGATCGCCATTTTAAAAAAAGATCGGCATTGTAAAAAAAAAATCACTTTCAATACAAAAATTTTCACTAGATTTATTTCCGATTCAAAATTAATATTTTCAGTTACAATAATATTTTTCAATACCAATTTTTATTTTCAATGCCAATATTTATTTCAGTTTCATTTCAAGGTGATACTGTTCTGATCCCATAAAACTACATAATATTTCACGACTAATTAAAATATTTTGTAACTTAAAAAACCTAACTTGCAACCAAATTACAAATAATTGTGTGTTATTTCTGAGTATAAGTCAGTGACTCACTGGGCTTTCTGCATTGGTCCAGATAATGTGAGAAAGCTGCTGCAGCAGTCTGCTGTCGTCAGGCAAGAGGCGGGCGCCAGTCGTCCTCCACAGATCCGTCACATATTCTTTCACTCTCTTCAGCCACAGGGTTAACACTGCAACAGCATCTAGCGTTTTAACAGGAAGCAGAACCATTCAAACAGACAAACAAGCAGTTTGGAGTTCACTCACCTTCAAAGGCAAAGTAGTGACAATCCTGCTTCTCCCCACACAGTTCACAAACAAGAGGAAACAAACCTTCCAGCAGTAAACAGGCCTGAAAAAGAAGTTATGATGGATTTCATTATGATGAAAAAGTCCAACAGCTGCTCCACACCAGCTTTCCCTACCTGCGTGGTGTCGGGGTTTGGACTTAGTAAGATGTGAGATTGACAGCAGGTGAGGAGGCCTCTGCTCACAGCCAGGCGCTCCAACCCGTCCCTCCCTGCAGGGTCGCATCTTACCTGCAGAACCCCCACAGCCAACTGGCAGGGCTCTGAGAAGCAGCAGAAATAAAACGTCTCGAGTCAGAAACCTCCAGAGCTTCACAGAATCTTGAGCAAAAAGGATTTGGTCCAGCAAAGAGGAAATCTGTTCATGCATAAGCTCACATTTAACAATGTGAAAGAGTAGCATCAAGTTTCTGTTATTATATTTGGGTGGGTTATCATTTGAGGCTCCTTTTATAACTTTTTTTATTCATCATATCATCATTACCATAATCTCAGAAAAAAAGTGAAAATAAGTACCCCTGGCTTCACAAATAACTTATTTTATCCCTTTGAAGTTATTTCTTAGTGCCTGTAAAACATTGTTGCACCAGTTGTTCACCTTTTTGGATAAAAGGTCTAGTTCCCTGGTTTTTCCCGAGACATTTACCTCTGAGCTTCCTCTAGTTACAAATCTTACAGATCATTGTTGGATCTATGTGTGTCCACTTGTTAAAACATTTATTTACAGACCAACTGACAGACTTTACCCAAGAAAATTAGCCGCCTAATCCAGAGGCTGCAGAACACCTCCAGGCTGCAGCATTCTCATTTAATTCTGCATGTTTGCTTTGATGTCTTACTACTAATAAAACCTGTAACCATTCCAAAATAACTCTGTTTTATTCATCTGAATAAAGAGCATGTATGCTCAATGGAAAGCAATTCTCTTGTTCTATTGATATTTTTTTGGGCAGGAAACACTTTTTCCTGGCAGATTATCTTTAGAAGGTCAAATTTGTGCCCCGACAGCTCACTGTGAGGAAACGCTGAGCTTCTTGGAGCCTTTCTTTTAGCATTAAACATTCTCTTCTCTGCCTCCATGTGTTGGGACATCCAGTGTTGGAAAGGCTTACTGTCATTTGAGATCTGGGCTTCAAATTTCATTTAAATAGACAGGAATTGTTTACAAAAAATAAAAATCGAAGACCTCAACATGAGAAATCACCACAGTCATACACAAGTATCACAAGAGTTCATTACGATTTCATGTACAGCCAACCCAACTTTACATATCAAGCCCTGATCATGAAAAGACTAAAAACGAATAGAAATCATTAGAAATAATACTGACTAAATAAATAAATATTTGCAAAACTTTCAGTAAGAATTATACAACATGGACAAATGAAAAACCAATAAAACCCAAAAAAAAGATCACTTTATACTGGGAGCAAGACAGGTGAATCTAAGATTTTAAGAGGCAAACAAACACGCCTCTCTAAGTTGTACAAAAAACAATAACAATTCTCATTTGATCCACCTACTTGTTCCCATGACTTACAGTATTGTGTTCAAATACCAGTGTATGATGGGCTCGAGCTCTTCATGCTGTCGATGGTTACGTACGTGAATGAGAGGCCTGCAGCAGACTCCAGGCTGCAGCTCCAGCAGCTCTGCTCTCAGGTGCCGTGTTGATCAGCATCCCCACAGCTGTGCCCGCCAAAAGACGTGTGTCCCTGTTGCAGCACTGTTCAACAGGTCACAGCAACAGCTTTAACAACACATGCTTATTATCTGAAAGACTGATTCTAAACTTGCTTTAACACAAAAGACACCTGTCCAAGTATGATGTCCATGAGAGCCTGCAGGATCCTCTGTACTGCTTCCTTGCTGTGGTTCTCCTCCCACACTAGAGGCGCAACTTCATTGGGCAACAGCTGAAACACTTGCAAACATACCTGCAGCCATCAAGGTTCACATTAGGAATAAAATGTACGTTTTTTTTATAATGGCTGACCTGGATTGTGATTCTTGATGCAAGCGTTATCTGTACCTTAACAGTAATGTAACAGATCAGCCCATCTCTCTGAGATTCATCTTGTAATACAGCAGGAAGGGATTCAGATACTCTCTGGAGCATTGACATGCAGGATTCTCGCCAAACCTCGCGACCAACTGCGCTGTCCTCCAGGTACATGCATGCTAAAATCATGGAGAAATAGTTAAACACTTACACATTATGTCAGCCACATGCTCAAATATAATGTTACCAACCTCTCTGCAAATCCTCCAAGGAGAGAACCTGGAAAAATGACAAAGTCCAATTATTTCCAAGACCTACAATGCCTTTCAAAATGTTGTCACATTACAGGCAACCTTTTATTGGTATTTTATGTAATAAATCAACAACAGAAATCATGCAGAATAGTAATGTGGAAGGAAAATAACGCATGGTTTTCAAAATCTAAAATATCTGAAAAACACACATACATTGAGGTTTATGGTTGGGAAAAGTTTGAGATGACCATACTTTTGAAAGGGACAGCAGTATAAACTGGATGCAAATGGAAACCAAACTCAAAGTAAAGTCTCTGTACCTGATCACTGCGGAATATGGAGTGAAAACTGTGGAGGGTTTCTTTATAAACCAATCGGTGATCCACCTTTGCTGAAAAATGCTGCAGCATCTGTGGAGCAGTAGTACGGTTGTCATCCCATTACAGTTCTTCCACCTTATTTTACGATGAAGAAGCAAGCTGTGGAGCTCACCTGGTCCACCTTACGGCAGGCTGTGGAGATGCTGACCATCTCCAGCTGCAAGGACAAGAGGAGTCTGACCAGAAGCAGGAGATGCTCTTCCTCCAAGCCTCGAAGCTGTGTCTCTGAGATCTGCCTCAGTAGCTGGACTGCCTCCTCCAAAATGCGCTCCTTGCTCCTTTTAACGCTGCTCCTGTCCGTGCAATCAAATGATCTTTTATTAGATAACCAACGGCGCATGGACACTTCAGTATAAGTTGAACAAACCTGGAGGATTCAGACAGTTTATTAACAAACAGCTGGAGGATCTGCGAGCCATTATCTGGTGCTGGATCTTCAGTGATCAGGCAGTCCTGTAGACATTTTATCAGGTTTTCAAACGACATTTTAGCTTTTACTCCTGGATTTAGATGACTGGTGTTGACACATTACTGAAAGCACGTTGCTGTTTACTGCTGACAAACTTCTACTTCTACGATTCTGAGTGATTATCGTGGCAGCAACATGCTCCCACCTAGAGGCTGAAGCTTGACATGACTGGCAGAGATAAAAGGAAACATCTGTTATTTGCACCCTTTTTGTGGCCTAAGATAAGTAAAACTAAATGGTTACATTTCCGATATTTTGCACAGAATATACACCGTTAAAAACTTAATTTACAAATTTATGAACATTGATCTGCTGAGTATTTTTTTGCTGATAAAGTATTTTAAAAAATCTCCTCTTTAGTATATGGTTTCAACCAAACTCTGGAGATCCCGCTGAAAACAACAACGTGTCCATGTTAACTTTTAAAAAGAAAAATTTTTAACATTCACAAAATAATTATGTTCAAGGTCTGTGTAACTTTATTATAAAAGTTATACACACACTCTATATACACAAGAAGAAATTGCAGAATAGCCTCCTATGTTTCAGTCGTTTTACACTGAAAGCAGTCCGTACCAAAGCAATGTAATAAAAGCTGGATAGGATGACACTCAGAAACCTTAAAAGCCAACAATTTGAACAGATTGCTAGATGCTTTACAGCTCCCATTAAGGAAATGATTTAATCACAACAGCTCACAACAAGGACCAATGCAACACCTGCACAGAATTCATTTCACAATATCTTGAACACAGAAAGCAAACCAAATTAGAAGTATAACATGCAATGAATGCACATATTTAAATTTAGATTTAATGAATTTAAATATTCTAAAAAATCATATAAACATAAATAAGGTAAATGTTTTTTAATAGAAATTTTCCTTCTATTTCTTCATAAGGTCTCCACTAATAATTCAGATATAATGTGTGGTCTGTAACATAATGAAATACTCTGCATAGGAAATATTTTTAAGTGATCAAGTGTGAATAATTTTGGAAACTATCTAACTCAATGGAATGCAAACAGATGGTAGATTTTCCAATCCATTAAATATTGATAAACTAATGATTTATTGAGTGTGAGATTGATTCACACTGTAATAATCGGGAGCATCAACATGTCATGATCCTTGCACTAAATCGAGATAATTCGTGTGTTAAATGAAGACTAATTAAATACTAGGCGAACGACATCAGCATAATTTTGTTATCATGATTGAAGAATGATAATGTTCATTAGGAAGCGAGAAATCTTTCGGGGTATTTCCAGAAGGACATGACACTGACCTGAGCAGATGAGGTCGCTGTTGTTTATTTCACTCATAGCTTAGATTGTAGTTTTCTCAGAAGAAGAATTCTTCTTGGCGATGATTGGTTAACGCATTTGTTGCTAGGACGCCTCACGGAGTTTACAAATATGTCCACTCTGTAATAGCGAAATGGCTAATATCGTTTTATTTTCTGCGTCTGTTTCAGGGCGGACTTCATTTATATTATTCCTCGTTGGTTTTGCTCGCCCTCAGGACATTGTTGGTAAGACTTTTCTACGTCATTCTCCTCAAGGTTAGCTAGCGAGGTTTACATTAAAGGTATTCAACGTTACATACAGAAACTAGCTAAAACTATAAGCTCCTAATAAGTCGTCTTGTGTTATCTTTTAAATTTGTTGTATTTTACATAGGCGGCTGGAATTGTAACCAAACAGTAACTGTATTTTTTCATTTATAGTTTTTCAGCCGTATTTTCTCATCTCAAACGGACTAAATGTCTCCGCATTTCTTCTTGGAAACACATCAGGGATCTCACTAAGTCTGAGGACGGTTTCTGCTTCCAACACAACAGGTCAGGAAAAAGAAAACATGTTCTTGCTACTTTAAATATGTTTAACTCTTTGTTGGTTTGTCACATCAAAAACAAATAAAACACACAAAAGTTTGAGATCATACTTTTAAATATCTTCATTTGGATTGTTTTGGTTTATCCTTCTGGATAGATTGTGTGATCAGTTGTCTTTCACAGGAAGCCTTAATTCATCATCATGTGTAGCAGAAGCAACACGGTGGGCACTCACAACTGAGCAAATTGGAAAGGTAAAAAGTCCTTCAACTTTAATCAGGCAGTGCATACATAGGCACAAGAAATTAAAGGTGATTAAAAGCTGCCTGTTGTTATATGCTAATGTCAATTTAATCTTGCATCTCAGAATGCAGTTCGAGTTCATCTGACATTGAATCAAAGCCTGCGCTTTTGTGGTGAGAACGAAACGAATGCTGACTGCTGCCCGAAGCCGCTGTGTGTCCTGGAAACTCTTCAGGTGTCTGCCTGCCTTGGGAGCACACCCCAGGCATCTTTGCTGATCCAAGCCACTATAAACACCCGCTTGTTTCCTCCTTTTGCAGGATCTGGTGATTCGAATTAAACCTTTCTCATCAGAATGCGAAATGAGAGCTTTAAAAGCAGACAGTTTCCTAATATATAAGCCATCTGTTCATTTCAGAAAACAAAACAGTATTTCCAAACCAAGTCTACCAACCACTTGGTATTTGTCCATGTGACCTGACAACCAGAGCATGTGATGTACGCTGCTGTTGTGACCAGGTGTTATATCATTCTGTATTATTATAATGTAATAAGAGTAATTCGTTAACTGTGTTTCCTTCTTTATTAATGTCCTTACTTGTGTTTTACTGCTACCAGGACTGCTCCTATGAAGATCTAAAGCTTTTTGCATCCCGCTGTCTGCCAGGACCCTTTGGGGGACAAGTCTCCCCCGCGCCAGATTACCAGTGCTCCGTGCAGTCTGCTGAAAACTCCCCAGACTGGTTTCCATTTTTATGTGTCAGTTCTCCACCTGAAAACAACCCCTACCTGGGTCTCTTCTATCAAGGAGACACAATGTGAGAAATCATTTCATTAAAGCTTTTTTTTCCCTACTCTGTAATATTTGTGCTGCATATTTTTCTTTCACTCAACTTGTATAGTGCACCCAGGCCTGCTCCATCCTTCCAAATGCCTGTGCTGTCTCCTCCAGTTCCAGTTAGTCTTTATACTCAGGGAAGTCCTGTTGTCACATCCAATGAGAAGTACTTCACTATACCTCAGGTTGGTTGTATTTGTAATATCTTTTGTTTTACTTTACCATAACAACTTTAGTCAAATTTCATTGTTTCTTATCAGAATTGTAATAACGAAGACTTGATGTATGTTTCTGTTTCACAGATGGTCCTGGGACGGTGCATAAGCGGTGCTCCTGTGGCCTTTCTCCAAAATCTCAACATGGAGTGTGTAACTGTCTTCCGCTCATGCCCAAGCGGTCTTCCCTTAAAAACTCTCCAAGAAGATTTGACCGCTGATGTGCTGAATGGGCAAGGCGGTGGGTTTTCCCTTCTTACATCATTGAAGCAGGGTTTTAATGTGCTTTGAAATTTTTTGAGTGCAAATATGGATGTTCTTTTTTATAACCAGGTGTTGTGAAGGTGAATTTAACTGATGACACAGCCACTGATTTGAGTCTGTTCCTTTCAAGTGGTCAAGCTAATTTTAAATGTATGTCAACTTTAATTACTAAAGCAAATTAAATTGAATGTTTGTCTAACATCTAACTCAAAATGAGTTTATGTTTAGCTCAAGCTGAGATGCTGGTGTGTGAAAACGTGACCTTAGCGCTGGATTACAAATTCTACTGGAAAGGAAATGGCATCACCAGCATCTCACTGACTCGCACCTTTGGGAAAGTCGTCTTGAATGGAAGTTGTAAGTTTTTACAATGCTCTCATTTTTCAAATTTAATGGGGTGTTTTTGTGTAGGATTGAGAGATTTCGCTGTCCTTTCCTCTAAACAGTAGTGTTAACGACAAGA
The DNA here is from genome assembly GCA_963556495.2 of Valencia hispanica. Classification (NCBI taxonomy): domain Eukaryota; kingdom Metazoa; phylum Chordata; class Actinopteri; order Cyprinodontiformes; family Valenciidae; genus Valencia; species Valencia hispanica. The sequence continues at coordinate 31,061,281 of OY747704.1, forward strand.
TATTCTGCTGTGTTTCTAAATGGAGAATCTATGGCTGAGCCTAACTCAGGGAACCCAGGTAAGAGAAAATACATTTTGTAGTATTGAGATTGCAGCTCTTACTGAGATAGTATACATTCTAAATTACAGGTTACCAAGTGCGAAGGCCTGTTATTGCTGGTATTCTGGACAACAATACAGAGTTAATACAGAGGACACTGATCAATATTTGGAAACCAGGTACACCCATGTAGTTACAGTGTGGATTTATTTATTTTAAAATTGACTTAAACAGATTTCAGTCTATATAAAGGCATAACTTGTCCACCTTGTTTTTTATCTGATAGTGGGTGATGGACTCTGTTCCAATGCCAACATGAAGCCAGTTGTGTTCGGGGAGAACTCAACGTCAGGTTGCCTGCTGCCCATCAAGCAACAAAATATGACTCGGTGTGATCTCCTGAGGTTGGCTGCTCACCATGATATTTTACCTTTAGTGGATATGTAACTACCGTGCCTTGCAAAAGTATGCATACCACTTTAACTTCCCCATACTTAATTTCCCTCTGGGATCAATAAAGTATTTTTGAATTTGAATTGAATTGAATTGAATATTTTGTCAATTTACAAACACAAACTGTAAGTTATTTCCGAGGGATTGTGTGTTAGAGACCCACTCAGAGGAGTGCATAACTGAAGTGGGATGAAAATGAAAACTGGTTTTCAAAAAATTTTCAGCTGTTCTGTGTTGACCAACTCATTTGAATTTAGGTCTGAGGTTTGGGCTGTTTTAATATATCCATATGTTATGCTTAGCCATTCCTTTGCAGCTCTGACTGGTTGTTTAGGGGCTGTTGTCCTGCTGGAAGGTGAACCTCAGCCCTGGTCTCTGGTCTTCTTGCAGCCTTTAATAGGTTTTCTTCCAGGATTGATAATCTGCATCAGTTCCATCCATCCTCCCATCAACTCAAACCAGCTTTTCTGTTCCTCCTGAAGAAAACCATCTCTACAGCATAATGCTGCCTCAAGTATGTATCACAGTAGGGATCTAGGAGATATGCAGCGTTAGTTTTCCTCCAAACAAATGTGGCTCTCATCTTACCAGAGCATATTCTTCCACATGTCCCCTACATGGCTGGTGGCAAACATTTTATGCAACTGTTAATTGCTTTCTTCTTGTCACTCTTTTATTAAGGCCAGAGATACCATTTGTGTGCCATACTCAGCATACTTTCAATTTTCATATGATGGATGGAACAGTGCTCTGTGAAAAACCTAACAGTGTTTTAAACTTCCCCACATCTTTCTCCCTGACCGGTCTGCTCTGTTTCTTCATCTTCATGATGCTCCTTGTTCCCTAATGTTCTCTAACAAACCTCTGAGTCCTTCACAGAACAGCTGGATTCATGTTGAGGTTAAACTACACACAGATGGACTCTATTTACGAATTTGGTGACCTCTAAGGGCAGTTGGTTGAAAAAACACTTTTAAAACCCTTTTTTCTTCCACCTCACAATTACATGAATAATTAACAGAAATGTTAAAAACTTCAAAGGGTAGGAATACTTTTCCAAGGCACTGTGTGCAATGCATATGCATTACAGTGACTGATGTCATGTTTTCTCGTGTTTTAGAGAGACTGTTGCTGATCTGCAAACCACTCTGACCACAGCGACATATGTAGCACAGTGTGGTAATCCAGATCTTACAACCATGACTGACTGGCTAAACATAAGTTGTAAGTAGATGAATAGAGAAGCAAATTCTTCTTCTAAGTCAACTCTGTCATTGTTTAAGGCTTTAAACTACCTTTGCTTCATTGTTTCTGTGCCAGAAAGCTGCTCTAACAAATAATTTGCAAACTAAATCTAATGCAGTTGTGACACCGAACTCAAATACAGTGATGAGAGACACTGCAGGTGTGTGCAGTGATATTCCATCCCACCTACACATCAGTGTTTGGAGCCTCGCCACCAGCCTGGTAGATGGAATACCCCAAAGAGAAATCCAAGCTTTAGAAGTCAGGTATTAGATAATTACTTACAATAACGCAGCTTGCTTTTAGTTGTTTCAAATCTTTGTATGATATCTTTTTAAGGTAAGCTATTTATTACCAAATTCTTGTCTTCTTTAGTTATGGAATGTCTACTTGGGAGCTGGATTGTGGCGGAGGTGATGTCTCTTTATGTGAGGACCTAGAAGAGAGTCAGTTGTTTCCAATCACCTCATCAGTCACTTTTATTGACATTCCTGTTAATACAGGACCGCCCAAAAACAGGTGCGTACACATTTAAAATGCTATTACTTACTGTTTTTGCTACATAATTAATTGTAAGAAAGAGGTGTATTACTTTATTCCAGGTTTCAGATCAACTTCACAGAATATGACTGTAATAGGAATGATGTGTGTTGGCCTGAGCTCGCCTTTCCCTTCACCACATATTATACAGGTAGGGATGTTGCCTATCCTGGTAAGAGATGATGGATGTTTACCTTCCTTCTGCTGATCATTCATTATTAAAGAGCTTTACTTTATAATGCAGTTATAATGCAATTGCTGGAATAAATTACTATGAGTTTAAAACTTGATCAAGATGACGATGTCCATCACTAGACCCAAGGTGCAGATGCCACCATAAAGTGTTTTGAATGTAAATTAAGCTAAAAGGCACAGTGTGATCTGTTTAGTATGTATTGTTTTTAACTCTAGATTATCAATATTCCTGCAAACATAGCAGATCTCAGAGTGAATAAACTTAAGACAGTACTATAATTACATGTTTTACCTTTTTCTGTCACAGGTGAACCTTATTCCCAGTCATTGGCTAAAGGGATGATATTGATTTTCATGTTTCTTACAGCAGCAATTCTTGGAACTCCATGGAGACAAATAAGACAGGTCTGGCACAATGTTTGACTCTAATATTTTGAAAATGCTTAATGAAAAAGTAAAGTTGAGTTTTGGGTAGATCAGCAAAAGTCTAAGATACTAAATTGTGATACAATGTCAATATAAGATGCCCAACTGTCTGAAATGTTTTGTGTTTTTCTATAGTTATAGATTTTGTACTTGTAATTTTGTAAATATCAACATGTTTGTGCACTTATATTGTATTTTTCTATTTTTGTATTAAAGATATTTTTCAAATATGTTTTCTAAGCCTTGTAATGATATTTCTTCTTAAAATATGGATAGCTTTCTTGTGCTATCCTTTAATTGCAACCTTGCACCTATCGATCATAAAGTTTGTAATTGATCAGTATGTCAAACTCTGATCCACTGATTTCTGTTCCTGCTCCTATTTTGTCTAGGAATATTTTTTTTTCCTTTCTTTCAACGGACAAGACTGCATTTTTATTTCCTAAATAGCTTTCATCAAAACAAACCTTGTTGCCCAGGTTCCTGTTTTTGAAACGGTTAGAGAAAAGTAAGCCAGGACCACGGTCTTAATACTTCCCTCTTCTTAGAACGACCGAGTTGTTAATCCTGTTATGAAGTCGGTTTATTTCTAAACACTGACTTTAGAGTATGGTTGATGACTAATGTCATAAAATCCACCAGGCTTTCAAATGTTGAAATATGTGTGCAAAGAAATTGACACGCATTTTTTATTTGCTTTTGAGTGGTGGCAATTCTGGCAGAGTTTAAAAGGATTTTTTGTTTGAACACATTTACCAGTTGACTTGATCCATCTCAACAACCAATTTACAGCTCTTGCTACAATTATTGTCACCTCTGGTAATGATATCTAAAGAGCTTTAGAACAAATGCATATTTTATAGTAGTAGCATATTTACAGACTGACCGTTTCAATCTTGTTTGCTAACAATCATCTTTGGAGATTTCTTTGCCATGCCAACATTCTTCTCACCATGCTTCCTGGCTAGATAAACCTGGTTCAGTTCTGTTTATAATAGTTCGAATTGTTTTAAAGATACTGCTCTGACTGTTGATCTTAGCAGGCTACAAAGATAAACTCACCCATTGCCTTATTTAAATGCTATTTTCTCTTGTATGTTCCATTTTGAGCAATGGCTAATACACATGGGCCTCCGTGTCCACTCATATTTATACATTAGGGAATTGGGAAGTAAAAAATTACTATAAAAGAACATTGTTGACATTCTGATCAACTTATGAAAAACAAATAAAAAAGGAGAAGAAAGCAATTAGCTAAATAAAAAAACACAGATAAAAAATGTAAATGTGCACAAATGTGTACACCAGAGGTAGATATACAAAGTCTGACCATAGATCCTGCAATCCTCATACGTTTGTTAAAACTAAGATCACATTCAAACAACTAGTATCAAAGTTAACTAATCACAGCAATAAAGCTAAATAGGTGTTTAGAGCCCCCTGTATGTGAGCAAATGCACCAGTTGTACACATAAGGGGAAAAAATGAACACTGGAAGTTATGTTAACATCATAATTCATAAATATATTTTTTATTGTGCTGCTTGTGCGTAAGCTTCAGCGTTATGTGACTTCCTTCCCCCTCAAATAGCTACAGATGCTTTGTAGTGGAAGAAATGCTACTTCTGGGCTGTTCTGTGCAAAAAAGGCTGATGTGCTTTGTACGTTTTGGGTGGTCGAACGTCATGCCATACGAAAACAAACAGCAACCTCTCACACTGGTTCACATAATTCTACAAAATGAACTTTAAAAGTCTTCAACCAAAGTGTCACTTTGACCCCTGCAAGAGGACAGAGGTTTCACATCTTAACAAAAATAACAACTTCATTAAAAATGAACAGGATCTAATGATACCTAATCTTAATCTATTTTTATAAATAAAATAGTTTTACTATGAGAAAATCAAAAATAAGAATATAAATCTACATCCTGTGCAAAAAGACAAGAACCATTCTAAAAAGCTACAGAGTACCAAACCTGAGTGTGTATTTTCCCCCAAAAGGAAGGGCTGATTGCTTGGATGTATTAAATCCATCAAGAGTCACTTTTAAAACATATTCTGACATCGTCGTAGGAACTTGCTTTTCTCATTAAAAAGCCTCGCCGAACATCTGAAATACAATTTCCATGCTTAACGAGTGAACGCAGTAGAGCTAATAAATGAATAATCTGCAACTATAATTACCTATATGTATACAATTATAAATTATAAAACTTGTTGCGTTAAAGCAAAATAAAAAATGATCAGTCCAAGATCATATAAATAGGGGATCAGAGAGCTTTCCTGGAGGTGGGCCCCTTAATAAGACTGGTTGAACTTCTTTCAGCCCTGTTTGTTTTCATGAACCCTATTTGCCTGCAGACAAAGCAGAGGGCTTTAAGCATCAAACAGTTCCCAGTGCGCAGACTCCTGAGGCTGGTTGTCATTGGTTGATTCGCTCCCGAAGAAGTTTGTCGTAGTCATCAATGAGAAGTAAAGTGACGTGGAGAGTTACGAAAATGGCAAGCTCACATCCAAAACTTTAAAAACTGTGATATGACTTTGTGCAGAACTATATGGTGAGCTTAACACACACATATATTTTATTAAAACAATGAAGAAAGTTAGTGTCTAACCAAGAATCGTGGAGACGGCTCAACTAGCTAACCTATTAGCTGGCTAACAGCAGGAACTGCTCCTATTTATAGCCTGTAAATTCAGCGTTATTTAAGGGAAGCATAATTTTATCACCTGAGCCGAATCATGGACGAACAAGGAAGGACGTGAGCGACGAGCGTTGGCATTTACCCCACGAGAAACCGCTCCAGTAGCGGTCAGCTTGGTTTTATTGAAACGGGGAAATATCCGAGCCTGGGGCCAGGATGAGCTCCCTGCTCCGAGGCGAGGAAATGTGTCTGGCCCAGCTGTTTCTGCAGTCCGGCTCAGCTTACGACTGCATTAGTGAACTGGGAGAACTGGGACTGGTGGAGTTCAGAGACGTAAGTTTTATTATTGTAGCGTAATTATCTGTGTTTGATTGCCTAATCGCATTAACATGTCACTATGAAACTATTGAATTATGATAGAACTTGCCCACGAAAAAAGTTTCATATGTAAATTTGACTCGATTCTTAGAACTGCATGAAGACATTTCACAGCTATGACACAATGCTAAGCTCCGAAGATGGATAGAACTGGTTGCTTTCTGATGCATCATAAAAGAGGGAAACTTAATTGGCTTAAATTTGAGGAATGTCATTTGTCAAATTTAATTAACTAGCCATAAAACAGAATATTGTCTCTTTGTATTCTCAGCAAGACAATTTATTCAGAATTCTACTTAAACAAAATAGCAACACATTTCTGATACAGAAGAGCAATTATAACAACGAAAATAGGACAAACTATGAATGCTTTGCTTAACTTGGTGGTTTAGAGTCATGAATCAACAGGAGTCTTGACATCCCATGAGAAATCAAACTAACAAAACGAAAAAGTAAAAAATATTACTATTGGCCAGTTTTCCTTCAGTAGGCTTTACTAGGCAATCTAAGTTAAATACTGGAAAATCAGATTTTATTCCACCCATATTATCAAATGTACTAAGACTGAAAGACTGACTTTTTATAACTATTTAAATTAAATGCATGTACGCTGATGCAATTTTTCAATAAAAATAAGGTGACATTTGCTTTGATACTTCAAAGGGGATAATTTTTTTATCCTCTTGTTTTCCGTGGTGTTCAAAGGGGCTTGACCTGCCATGTTGTGGGTCAAAAGCTGAACACTTTAGGAAACATTGCTCATAGTTTTTTGTAACACTGGTGAATCAGTCCATGCATTTGCTTGCTGACAATGTGTTCATGACTGTTCTGAAGACATCAATATCTTCTTCCACTGTCATAATGATAATACATTTAAATCTAATAACAATTAGACTGGATTAAAGCTGTTACTAATCCTGTGTATGACTAATGGACTTTCTCACTCCTGTTCCAGCTCAATCCGAATGTGAATGCATTCCAGCGGAAACATGTCAACGAGATCAAAAAATGTGAAGAGATGGAGAGGATCCTTGGTAAGGTTACAATTTTTTCGTCTGTTGTTGAGCTTTGGTCGGATAGAAGTGCTCTGAGAATCAACATTTGAGTGGAAACAGACAATTTTGACCTTGTGGAGCTCTGACTGTCCAGTTGAAAACTCAAATATGCAACCTTTTCCAATCAGCGACTGCATCGTCACAAATCACTACCAATTCACAATATGCACAAACTCTTTGCTGTGAAAGTTGTTATAGCCAGAGGGAGATATAAGTTAGTTAATAAAAATGAAGTAAGTCATAATGTCTTGTTCCACAAAAGCTCTTATAGAAGCTAAGTAAAAGGAAACAGCTTTTTCATGACATGCTGTCTGTTCATTCATGCTGCTACAACAGATTTTGGCAGGGATGATCATCTCACTTCTTCACCATTTCATACCTGACTTTTTTGGGAGGTATGAAAAGGAGCCCTCTGTGACAGTTTGTTCCCACCTTGTAGACAAATTTGGTCCAATTGATCTGGAGCTGACTTCAGCAAATACAAGGAAGGATAAATGTATTACAGCAAACATGTTTGGTTTTGTTCTTTTGTGCTTTTAACCTCCTTTTATCATTGAAAATGCTTGATTTGGATATATCAGCAGTCTTTTTTGGAATCTCAGAGTTTAAGGTAGGGGTCTAAATTCTGTAGGGAAAACACAGAGAGACAGCCTTTTGTGTGTATAAGGCTAAAGCCTAGTTTATACTTCTCCATCAGCAAGTTTGCACTTTAACAGACACGTATTGATGGAGACCTTTACTTTACTTCTCTGTTGGTGTGTCAGTGTTGCAAAGCAATTCTCCACCAGGACAGTAGGGGTTGTAGACTTTTTCTGGCAAGTCTGCCTACCATTGTAGTGATGTCTCTGGTCAACGAGAGTTTATTCACTTCAGCTTATAAACGCACATCCACTCAAGGAGCAATAGCCGACAGAGAACGAGTTTTGATTGAGCTGGAAAGCTTTTACTAGAAGTGCAGCTCACGCATATAATCAAACAAACACAGCGGTGTGTTTTGTTGTTCTCTACACCTCCTGGTGTTAAAAATCACCAATAAGACCATATTAGATAAACTGGCCTTGCGATATAAAGCATCCAGTGCTCTAAAGCTGCATTGACTACTAATTACATCGACTATAGAGCACCGTTTTGGTGAAATGATCTGGGGCCGATGTTGGGCTGACCAATCACAGACATGCGCTCTCCGTTGCGTACGACGGATAGTTAAAGAAATTGGGCTCTACTCCGTCCATTGTTGCGTGCCGGTCAGAGAGCCCTTGCATCAACGGGTAATGGCGCTGCGTGTCTCCGCAGTTCTGCTGACGGAGAAGTATAAATTAGGCTTAATTTATCCTAGTCAAAACACGGACAAAACTCCAACCCCTGTATCTTTAGAAATGAATATATTTTCTCACAGCAGCAAGACGATTCAAACAAACAAACAAACAGTTAAAGCTGCAGTGGATCTCCTCTCAAAAGACCTAACTGACCCTATGGTCATGAGAAACATCAAGTAGTTGTAGGTTCTACTGAATGCTCTGCTGTCTTGTGTTAACTAAATGCTGTATTATTAGATTAAGAAGAAAATGACACTGTCAGTTTTGGATTCCATGCTGTTTCGGGTTATTTCAAGGACATTTACTGTATCTGGAAGCTTGGGGAGCATGTCCTAAAAGAGTGCTTGTTTGTTTTTTGTTTTTCAACAGGTTACCTTTTGAGGGAAATCAAGAAAGCGGATATTTCACTGCCAGAAAGAGATATGAACCCTGTGGCTCCTTCACCCAAGCATATTATGACTATAATGGTAATGTTTCCTTTTTCTGTGGCTATTAGTCCTGTATTATTATGTTTGTTACACATGTTTACACATTTATTTACAGGAGCAGCTGCAGAGACTTGAGGTTGAATTAGGTGAAGTAACCAGAAACAAGGAGAAGCTGCAGAAGAATCTGCTGGAGCTCACGGAGTACACACACATGCTTCGCATCACACGCAACTTTGTACAAAGAACTGCTGAGGTAGAAAGAATTTACATAAAGTCAAATTCTTTCGTTTTAGTTTCAGACAACTTTAATTTGGTGTTGAATGCTTTGTCTTTCCCTCTTAAGCTTGGTGTATGTTGTGTTTCTTATTAGCGAGAACCGCTACAAGTCCAGTATGAGGAGTTTCCATTTTTAGAAAAAGATACACGGATGGACTACAGCAGTATGCAGCGGCTAGGAGCCAAACTGGGGTATGTGCTGCAGTGATTCTACTAATTATAATATTACGGAAGATCAACGTTGTTTTAGGATTGTTCTTAATGTTTTTAGACCCTTAGAGTTTTCCAAACTGTGGGTTGAATATATTTAATTTAGATTTTATGTGATAGTCTTGCACAAAGCGATACATAACTATGAAGTGTAAAGAAAAAATAGAAAGCACATTAATAAGAGGAGGAGTCAAGACACCTCCATTAACTATGGAGTAGCTGTAGAGATCATCACTCAGGTGGGAAACTGTAGAGAGGTCAAATATTAGATGTGCACTCCCCAAATCCGGGCTTTATAGAAGAGTATGAAGAAGAAATAATTTTTTTCAGAAAGCCATAAGAAGTCCTATTTCAAGTTTCTGACTTACATTCACTATGTGTGGAGGAAAACTAGCACAGGATAACAGCATAACAATCACACACTAGGTTCCAGTTTTGTTTCCACTGATATAGATCTAACCTTTTTCTAAATCTTTTCTACCTATCTTTCACCACAGAAGGTATCACAGCCACACCATGCAATGTTTAGGAATTTGCACAGACTGTCTGACAGTTTAAATGTAATTATTTACTAAAGATTCACCGAATAGTTTATAGTTAAATAGGATAGACAGTTAAAATGGATAAACAACAATCATTTACTCATCTTGCTGAGAGTTTCATCTCTTGTCATTCACAACCTTTAGTTTCCTTTTTAAACTTCAAGATCAGAACATTTTCAAATGACATCAGCTACGTAAAAAAAATATTTTTTTGACTTGGCAATAATTTACATTTAAAAACGCTTGTGGCCACGGATCTTGTAGGGTGTTTGTGAATGTTTTAATGCTTCTTTTGCAGTTTCATTTCGGGGCTGATTCAAAGAGCAAAGATCGAAGCCTTTGAGCGAATGCTTTGGAGAGTTTGCAAAGGTTACACCATCCTAAGCTCTGCGGAGGTCGAAGAGTACCTGGAAGATCCGGACACAGTAGGTTCACAGAGACAGAGGAAGAGAAGACTTTGGCAAAAACAAGCAAAGCACATATTCTAACTTCAGGACATCACACTGAACACAACACCCCCACAATAACACATGGTGGTGGTAGCATCATTCTCAGGGGATACTAATAGATTTGAAAGCTGGTATGAATTGATAGGAAGATGGATTGAGTTAAATGCAGCAAGATACTGGAAGAAAACCTGAAACAGGAGTAAAAGTTTACCTTCCAACAGGACAGCAACCATAATCATAGAACCAGAGCCACAATGGAATGCTTTGACTCGGTGAAAGTCCACACCTAAATCCAATTGAAAATCTGTGGCAAGACCTGAAAGTTTCTATTCTGATCTACTCTCTTCACTAAGCTTGAGTTATGTTGCAACGGTCAGGTAAAAATAAATGTCGATGTGTTAAGCTGTTAGAGGCTTTTTAGATTAAATAAATGTAAATTAGTAGACATAAAGTTGGTTTTTGAAGTTTGTTTAAAAAAAAACAATGTTGGCAAAACTTGGAATAAAAAAAAAAAAGCTGGGAAAATTGAATTTATAATTCAAATGCAAATCTTTTGTAGAGTGCTTTCCTGGTGGCTGCCAGCAGTGACCCTTGTGATCTAGTCCACCACAGCTGTAATCAGATTATTCTTTTTCTCCGCTTGACCAGACCCCAGGCATCCAGAACTATGTCAGATTAATAATAACAGGAACGCTAGAAAGTCAGACAAATTTTGCAGACGGAGTTATTAGATTTTCCTAATTGGAGCCAATAAAGACAGACATGTTCTGTGGATAAAGACTAATAGAATTTACTACTCAAGACCCCTGTCGACAACATCTTCCTTCCTTACTACATGTTCTTATTTTCTCTCTGCAGGGTGAGCCTACAAAAAGTGTAGCGTTCCTCATCTCTTACTGGGGGGACCAAATTGGCCAGAAAGTGAAGAAGATCTGCGATTGGTAGTTATGGCACATCACTCAAAATATGTCCTGACATTTGCTACCATATATTTTTTTTATTTCTTGTCTACAGTTTTCGTCAGTAATACGCTTTTCCCCAAACAGCTACCACTGTCACTTGTACCCATATCCCAGTAGCAGCGATGAGAGGAACGATGTTGTGGAAGGTCTGAGAACTCGCATTCAGGATCTGCATACAGTATGTCTTCTATCTAAATATGAAGCTTTTTACTCTTTCCTCCCTGGTGTAAAAATAAATAAATAGCCCCCTAATTATTTTAAGAGCTAAACCCTTCAGATTTATGTTGAGGTTTGGTGTGTTTTTTTTGTTGCTTTTCTAGTAACATATTTGTTGCTAAAGGTGACTTTTAAACCCCCTTTCTGTATGAAGAGTTAAATTAATTGCCTGACGCACTAAACGATTAGCCCAGTTGTTCTTGTGTCAGTTTGAAGCAGTTCTTACTCTGCAGTGGTTTTCACTGTGATGCTATGTGATGGTTTGAACATGATGTGAGAAACTGGGCTGAGCACATTTTCCACAGGAGGCCTCAGCTGAATAGAATAGTATCCATATTTTTCATGTACTATTCTGTTCTCCATAGTTATCTTTCATGTTAACACACAAATCTACTAAAACCTCTTGTTTACACTGGTATGAAACATTTTTATTTTCCAACTGTTTCATTTGAAAACTACAGAAATGCACAAATGTCACATTTTTGCATAAATCCATCAAGAATCCCATATTTTTCTCTGTTCAAGGTGCTTCACAGGACGGAGGACTACCTGAGACAGGTCTTGATCAAGGCTTCCGAATCTGTCTACACCTGGGTTGTCCAGGTCAAGAAAATGAAGGCCATATACTATATTCTGAACCTCTGCAGTTTTGATGTAACTAATAAGTGCCTGATTGCTGAGGTGTGGTGTCCTGTAAACGACATTCCTAAACTACGGAGAGCCTTGGAAGACGGATCGGTGAGAAAACCTTTTAACTCTGCTCCCAAAGGAGGAGTCTTTTTCAAAGAAAGACTGTTTCTGTTATAATTTGAACAGCTGCTGGATAGGGACTTGTTGTTTTACCTAGAAACATATTTAATTTTTTTTTGCCAACGAGAAGTCATCATTCTTTCTGTTTTTAAGTTAATGGGAACAGTCAATATTATGGCCATACATTAAAGAAATGCAAACGAAATGGCCCTCCTACAGTGTTTCATCTACCATTTTCCACAGCTGACTTACTAGCTGAATCATTAGGGACACTGAGATCATTCTAGTCGAAGACATCCAGATCTATTTTTTTTTGCCATCATCTGATAACACTTTATTTTGTAATCTAGAGAAAAAGTGGAGCGAATGTTCCGTCTTTTGTCAATCGTATTCCTACCACTGATACCCCCCCTACCCTGATAAGGACCAACAAATTTACTTCTGGCTTCCAAAACATCGTGGATGCCTATGGAGTGGGCTCCTACAGGGAGGTAAACCCTGGTGAGTTGGATTTAATCTGTCAGGAATCTAGTATAAAAATGCATGTTTGTGTTTTATTGTTATCTGCTTTTACAAGGCCTAAAACTGAAAAGCATATTTTGATAAAAGGTTTTTTAATTAACAGACTTTTAATCCTTTCCACCATAATTTCAGCTCCCTTTACTATCATAACCTTCCCATTCTTATTTGCTGTGATGTTCGGGGACCTGGGTCATGGAGTCATTATGTCTCTGTTTGGTTTCTGGATGGTGCGGTATGAGAACAACCGCAAACTGAAAAACACCAGAAATGAGGTGAGTAACATCTATGTTAAAGCCTGCTCTGATTAGACTAGCGTGAGGCAACATGTGACTGTCTGTTTGATGGGTAACTGCAGATCTGGAATACGTTCTTTGAGGGGCGTTACATCATTCTGATGATGGGCCTGTTCTCCATCTACACCGGCCTGATTTACAATGACTGCTTCTCAAAGTCGCTGAATATCTTTGGCTCAGGATGGAGCGTTAATGCAATGTTTAAAGCAGGAGTGTGGAAGTGAGTATTTAACAGCCGGGGTTTCAATATAATCTTTGTGGATTAGTTTGAGAATTATGAACATGTGAAACGGCACACTCATGATTTTATTGGTGTCTTAATAGGGATAGCGTTCTTAAGGGGAACACATTGCTAACTCTGGATCCAAATGTTACTGGAGTTTTCAAAGGACCCTACCCTTTTGGAATTGACCCAGTAAGTGACATATTCAATTGTTGGATGTCTTACTCTTACTCAGGTCTTACTCTGTCTAATGTAAAATAACATTAATCAAGAGGCATATTTTAGAAATATAACACAAAAAAACACATATTTAAATAAAAGTATTTTAATTCCAGTTATGGTTGGGACAGTCCACATCTCAGCTCTCTCTCCTGGAGAAAAAAATCACGTTTGGTGGTTGATCCCTTTTCTGATTCGATAGATTAACACATATTAGTGCAGAATAGTTAAGTGGACGGAAAATGATGAATGGTTCTAAAGATATTTTTACAAATAAAAATTCTAAATGCGGTCTGGAATGTTTTCCACCCCCATTACTGCAATACCCTCAAGTAAAATCTAGTGCTACCATTTGCCTTCAGACATCCCTTAATGTATAGTACACCTGTGTGTAATTTAATCACAGTATAAATTCATCTGTTCTGTGAAGGCGTCATTCGATTGTTTGAGAACATTAGTTCAAAACGTACTAAGACATGGCCATCCACCTGTACTGAAAGGTAACTGGAACATTAATCAGAGAAGAGACCAAGAAACTAAAATTCCTAAATATAAACACAACAATCTGTTCTGCATTGTATTAGGAAAGAATGGAATTTAAATTAAGATTTTACTTGCTTTTTTTGTTTTTGTTTAGATCTGGAACTTGGCCTCCAATCGCCTTACATTCCTCAACTCTTATAAGATGAAAATGTCAGTGATATTGGGCGTCATCCACATGAGCTTCGGTGTCATACTCAGCACTTACAATCACCGGTGAGTCATTTCTTGCAGGTTTTATCTATCTTTATTTTATACTTTGAAAAGTCCCCCTCAACTTATTGTGCTGTTTTAATCAATGTTCCTTCTTTTTTCCAATAAAAACAGATACTTTAGGAAGAAGTATAACCTCTACTTGGTGTTTCTGCCTGAACTCCTGTTCCTGTTGTGTCTGTTTGGCTACTTGGTGTTCATGATATTCTACAAGTGGCTGGTCTTCACTGCAAAGGACTCCAGACAGGCCCCCAGTATTCTCATCCACTTCATTAACATGTTCCTCATGCAGGGTGAAGCAGTACAGCCCCTTTACCCTGGACAGGTAAGAATATCCACACATTTTCCACCAAACTGGTCCAATCCAGTGTTAAATACTTTACATTGGTGATAAAACATCACAAATCAGTGAGATTTGTTCATCTTCTTCCAGACTGGCCTGCAGGTATTCCTGGTGGTTGTTGCTGTTCTTTCAGTGCCTGTTTTACTGCTGGGGAAACCAGTCTACCTCCACTGGCTTCAGAACGGAGGCCGGAACCGCTTAGGAATGTACAGGGTGAGCACTCAAAACGTGTCAGCTCATCAATTTCTGCCTTAACCTGAAAAAAAAAGTATCTTACTTTTTTATTTTCATTTTTTTTAACTGCTTTAAAGTATGAAAAAATGTAGTCGCAACTTCTGGCTTCAATTCTAAAAAGTCAAACTCTATATGAGTTGAAACTACCAGGGTTCTTCTCATTGAGATAAAAAAATTTTAAAGATGGGAGAAACTGATTTGGACCATTTCTTAGTTTCTCTCTCAACTTGGAACATGCACCATATTTATGTTTGATTAAAAACGGTCTGCTATGTTTTTAATATAATCTTAAATCTAAAAATGCATGAATACTTTTTTCGTCAGGGATATGAGCGTGTGCGGCGAAACAGTGATGAAGAGCTCTACCTTCTGAGGTCTGAAGAGATGGAGGAGGGCAGCAGTCACAGTGATCTCTCCAGTAGTGGAGATCACCTTCCAGAGGAGGTCAGTACAAGATAAAACTTGATATTTAGGAAGATTAAGAATCATTATTTTCTCTGTCTTTCGTTGACTTATTTGTTTTTGTTGCAGTTTAACTTTGCAGATGAGTTCCTTCATCAGGCCATCCACACAATAGAGTATTGTCTGGGTTGCGTCTCAAACACAGCCTCATACCTGAGACTCTGGGCTCTCAGTCTGGCCCACGCCCGTAAGTATGATGGTTCACTTTCAGCACAACGCTATGTGAGGTGGAAATTCATTTCTGCACACTTGACTCAACACGCCATCGCTATGGTGAAACAGGGTGGTAGCTGCATCATGCTCTGGGCTTTTTGAGCAAGTACATGGAAGGTGGTCAGAGAATATGTTGGTTTTACGACGTATTTACTCAGGGAGGCTCAATACAAATGCACTCCACATTTGTCAGATTTCTGTCTGAGCTGGTGCCTATGTCCACGGGTGACAGACGGGGTTCTAAGATTTTCACTTGTAAAAAAAAAAAAAAAGCAACTCTGGATCCTTCTCTTCCAACCACACAACGGTGAAATACTTTAAGTTTGGGACTAGCACATGAAATCCTGTTAATTAAAGTTAGAGGTATGTATATTAGCAGCAGAGTGCTGTAGTCCATGTCTTCTCCCCTGTACAAATACACAACAAATGCAAAGTGAGTTCATACAGACAGGAAAAATCCAGCTAGGATTAAATTAAAACTGTCACTTTACATTTTATTTATAAGCAAAGTGACAAGCAAAAGGAAGGCGCAAACTAAAATAAGCAATAAAAAACTGGAGCTTTACAGTTACATAAGAAATACAAGGTAAGGAAAACCATTCAGTTATAAATAAGTAGCATATGCTAAAAATATACAATTATGCTTTTTATGTTCAAAAATGTGCAAAAACAGGACTTTTACAAGAATATAGAAAGAAAAACAGCAGCAACATGTCATTTGGTTTGATAGATCTCATAAATGAACATTATGGACAACCCTGAGCATCCTCTACATCAGACTGTCATACAACCATAGAGTGCCATCAATCACAGGCTTCAGATCTGCAATGCACTACAGGAGATCACTACTCATGGCCATCAGCATCTACAACAGATCTTTGAAGAAACTTTGATAATATGAGTTACAACATTTAATTTCCCTTTGGGATTAATAAAGTAATTTAGAATTTGAATTGAATTGAATAGGAGTAGTGATATTTTACATCTTAGGTGAATAAAATTAATTTATTAATTTATGTTTGCTCATACCATGGTCAGCCATGCACAGGTTTAGGGAAGGAGCAAAGCTATCAATTTCCCAAACAGTAATGCTGCGCTGCTAATCATCCAGAATTGTAGAAGAGAAAAATTAGCACATAGGAGTCCAGATTAATGATATCCTCTCTAAATATCTTTATTTCAATTTCCTAAAAATAAAAGTAGACCAATTAAATTTTTCCCACAGAACTATCAGAGGTGCTTTGGGCCATGGTGATGAGAGTAGGACTTCGAATGGACACGGCTCTTGGGGTGATTTTCCTGGTTCCAGTGTTTGGTCTGTTTGCTGTTCTCACTGTGTCCATCCTCCTGGTCATGGAGGGTCTGTCTGCATTCCTTCATGCCCTTCGGCTGCACTGGTAAGCCCTTTTGTGACTCGGAAGGATCACAGTTGTTTGAATCATCAGTGTTTTTATATCTCTGACTGCTGCTTTCTTCCTCTGTAGGGTTGAGTTTCAGAATAAATTCTACAGCGGGAGTGGAGTCAAGTTCTTCCCTTTTTCCTTCTCTCTGCTGCCTTCCAGCTTTGAACATGATGGATTACTGTGAAGGGTCTAATAATACCAAGAGATTCTGAGGGGGAAAAGCCAGCAGCTCATAAAGACTTAACTGAGCGATGTCAACAAGTTCTTTTCATACATCTTTTTTTGTTTTTACAATTTATGTGAATAAATGACCGCACTGGCCTCTCAGCTGCATTTTGGAAAAAAACACTGGTGAACAGAGTGTGGATTAACGCAGTTTTATGCAAGAGTGTTTTGCTCCATGATCAGAATCCAGGTATTATTGGTAAAAGTTGTGACAAAATGAAGAAAAACTTTATAAAAATGGCGAAATACACATCTATTTTTGGTTTTACTCAAAAACCCTAAAATGTGATAAATTAATGTTTTGGAAATGTTTTTGTGGGATTACTTAATAAAAACTAAACATTTAGTTTTTTTCGCTTACACATTTTTATCTGCATTTTCTTTTCCCATTTATTTTATACTGTGTATCATTATTTTCAGCATATTTTCTCAACTTATGTTGACTTTTTTTCTCTAAGCCTCAGCTTATCTGATCTGATTTCATCCACTGGGTTAGGGGAGCCAACTTGTTATACTGGTTAAATGGGTCGGCTTCAGCTTTTAAGTGAATGTCAGTGTATATATTTTTTTCCTGAAATAAATACCAATGACATACATACAGGAAGAGCTAAGAAATAAAATACTACAACAATTTACAGACAACAAAAAGTTATTTAATGTTTTCAATGGATAAAAGCGAATGCGTTCCAATTCTGGCGCCTCTCCTCTTTAGATTATGGCGACTTTTGAGTGCTGCAAATCTATTCACTAATGCTGAAACTGCTCCCCAGCTGGTTCTTATCAGAACAGACTGCCACTATGAACCCAACCCAGACAAATCTACAAACAAGACAACAGACAATGGCCACCATCAAGGGATGCTTTCATGAGGCTTACTGGCAGCTTTTTCATATTGGAAATCAATTCGTCTCATTGACAGGACCTGCTGTTTTTCTCTCTGATACGCTCTCATAAAAGGCAAACAGTTTTAGTCATAATTCAGTCCAATTTCCCAAAGCATTGTAGAAGACAGATTAGTTTTATATATAAGTTTATAGAGATAAAAGGTCTGTTCAATCTTATAGACAGATTCAGATCCTATTGAATACATTCCAATTTGATCCTTGTTATAAACCATTGTATTCTATTTGTATTGTATTTTTGAAATGAATTAGCCTAATGAACTCTACCCTAATGAAAGACCCCCCTCATCAGATTAAGTGGCCTTTACTTCTTTTTGATTATTAGAGTTCTGGAGAACAGAGGGACTTTTTTTAACCCCCCATGCTTTTTAGTCTTGTTTTTAGAAAATGGCATGTATTGACATCGGAGCATCTTTGCCATTTTTAAACAACGGGATAAATGTGCTCCATCTAAGGGGATTTCTATCTGTTGACTTTAGCTTTGTTGATTTAATAATACTATAACCGTATTCAGCACATTAGCCAGGTTGAATTGTTTCTCGATACAATTCAGACTCTTTGCTCATTTTGATTTTTGTTGTTGTACAAAATTAAATGAAAACAGTTCGAGGATTTTTCTTTTCAGACAGAATCAGACTATAACGTCATCACTTCTGAATTTCTACTGTTGACATCATTTACATTAGGCTACAACTGCATATTTATTTGTTGCACTTGTTCTTTCTTTTATCTTTTTACCAAGAACATTTAACTTCATCAGACAAAACACTTGTGTTTATTGAATCTTGCCGTATGTTTTACTCTGCAGAGATTGCCTGCTTGTTTATTTTTTGTTCTGTCCCTTTCTGTTTTTTTTGTTTTTTTTACCTGACAAGGTGAATGTCAAAGCACAAGAAACCAGTTATTAACAGGCCATGAAAAAGGCTTACATATCTTGTTTTACCAAATTGTAGCTTAGGTAAATTGTTTAATGAAAAGAGTATGGTCTTTTCTCTCATGCCATTGTCTTAATTTTTTTTCTTCTGATTGATAAACACTCCATGTTGTATCTCTTTTGAAGAGAGCTTGTGTTAATAAATTTATTACATTTCTATTTTCAGGATATTCTTGTATTTCTTTCAAATGTACACATTTTAAACCTGCTTACATCGAATTCTTACTAATTTGTCTGAATGTTAGAGTGGAAATCAAGAATTATTGGATTAGGCGAAGTTTTTCTACTGGTCTGGTCCAAGTTTGATGAGCCTTGCGTGAATTACAGCCTCTGTTTCCTGGTTTTTTTAGCAGACAGGACTGGCACATGTTGTGAGATGTTACTGTTGATCATTTTATCGTCTCAACCCAGTCTGACGATTCTTCTGGGACATTAACAAGGCATTTTGTCCCCGCAACTCAATAGAAAGTTCCTCTATTGTGACCATTCGTGACCATAATGTAAATTCAATAGATGATTGAGTATGAAAATCACAGGAGAAAAGCCATTTAACTGCTGAGAGCAGCCCATCTGTTACCTACAATCATCCCGTTTTCAAGTTCACTTATATCCTCTTTCTTCTCTATAGTGATTCTCAGTTTAAACTTTAGGTAGTCTTCACTAAGTCTAGCTAAGGCAAATCTGCTACAAGCAACAAAGCAGTTATACCTAATGAATCATTGTTAATAGCAGTAACCGTAGTGGCGTTGTCTAGATTAAGATAAAGCTAAACACAGTATATCTGGGCCAAGTGTATCTATGGTAGGTGGGAAATAGAGAAATAAGATTTATTTAAATCTGTGTTGCTTTGTAAAACTCCTTGGTCAAACCACATGCAAGAGATGATCTGTTTGAGCTATGTGTAAAGAACATTAGTAATTGTTATAAAACCTTTTTATTTATGTAAAGAAAAAAAGCTTATATATTTAGTGCGTGGAAAACTTAAAGTAAAGTTTACAAGTTGATTTTAACAGTCAAGTCTAGACTAAAGTCCTTAACTAGGCTGACTGGAGCCTTTCAGTCATGACCCTGGGAGTACTTACCCTATCATCTCTGCTAGATGTTGTACCGTTGTCAAGGCAACCTAGGGCAGTTAACCGAACTTCTGCAGCTAGTTTTGAACCACAAGATTTTAGCGAAATAAAAGTAACAAATGACGTTAAAAACAAAATGGTACACGACGATTTGCGAGTGGAGTGGATCCGAAAGAGGGTTACAGCCGGGTTTAATTTAAGAAAGTGTCCTGAATGTTTCGATGAGCTGCTCAGTCGTGGAGATGGCGAAGAAGAAGGGAAAATTATCCGCTTTCTGAACTTCGTCTCCGACGAGGACTCAGCGTCATGTCTTCTGTTTTTTAAAACAATTAGAGAGGAAGAAGTTGAAATTACAGTTCCTCAGAGTAAGTGTTGTTTGGTATGGGTTTAACTGGGGGTTCACTGGATTTCTACTAGTCACAACATTTGTTTAAATTTATGTCTCAAATAAAAAACAACAGCTTGTTAAAATTTAAAGATTGCCTTGAATGCAGGAATACGACATTACTTTAGAACAGTTAAGATACTTAATTTCTAATTTGTATTTGTGAAGGATCTCAAGACACAACTGGGCATTTTATGATGCAAGGTTTGTTGTCAAATTGGTGGATTTAAAGTCCGGAGAGCTTACACCAGGGATGCACCCATCAATCAGCCAGGGATCAGAATTGGCCATTCAATTAATAGGCTCTGAACATTTTGTTGTTGTTGTTATTCCTTAAATGCATGAAAACGCACATTTTTGCCAATAAATCCTTGAACCAATCCCTTTCTTTGAGTTGAATAAAAAGCAGATAAAGGTTGGTGTATCCTTTGATAAACTTCATTTTCTGTTGGATTCAAAGCTACTGCCTCTGTAAAGGAATCTATTTGCTTCACTTTTTTGTCTCTCTACATGTTATAGTCTTTAAAAAAAGAAAAATCTAAATCAGTATTTAAAAAAAAAATCAGTCTCAGCATCACTCAAAATTAGCAACAATTAGCCCAAAAAAACTGCTATGGACTGGCGACCTGTCCAGGGTGAACCCCTCCTCTCGCCCTGTGACTACTGGAGATAGGCACCAGCCCCCTGCAACCCTGCATAGGATGGACGGGTAGAGATAATGGATGGATGGATAGCCCTAAAAAAATTTAATTTGATATCAGCATATAGTCTGCAAAAGCCTGATCGTTTCATGTGTACTTCACACAAGAAGACAATTAAATTGAGTTCTGAGCTTCCAAGGGAAACTCCTGTTACCTACTCTGAGTGGTCTTAGGTCTTTGTATAATTGGGTATGTAGGTTATTTGGTGTACAGCACCATTGGGCTAAAAGCGTGTCCAGAAATGTGTGTTTCTAATTTCAATTGTTAAGGCCTTTTTGTCACTTTCCATATTTAATTTATATAAAGACTCTTGGCTTTAATGTTATTTGTTATTACCAGAGATGAGAACATTTGGTTCATTTTGTTCACTTGTCATGCAGTAAGAATCCCGCATGCACTTAACAAGTTTTTAATTTGCATTTGGTGAACATAAATGACCAAACATTGAAATACACTATTGCATTGAACAATAATTTATTATCCATTACCTCAGATACAAAAGATGGAGACTCCTCAGATCCTGATCAGACATCCTCATTTGAAACAAAGATCCCGTCTGACTCAGAAGAGGCAAATGAGGAAATCCAAGTAAGAGCTAATTGTAAAGTCTTAACTTGTGTATTAGTGTTTATCAGTGTAATATTTCACACAATTGTATGTATTCATTTAATCTAACTTCTGATTTGATATTTTTTAGACAACTGAAGTAAAGGTTGTATACCACACTGAGCTTCATATAGCTGTAAACCAGTACTCAGAGCAATTCCTGAAATGTCGGGTCTTCTACTTTCTCAGAAATACGAAGGGTAGGAGGACTATTCAGTGCTAAAATACTCAAAATAGTTCAAGCTTACATGAGCCATAGAAACGTACTGAAATGCTGTTTGTATTTTGAACAGACACCATTGTTCAGCCACAGGACATGATAGAGGCCAACATCCTAATGCCAAGGTTGTTTGATATTGGCATGCACAATGGAAACCCCCTACAGGTGCTGCAGAGAAAACTTGTAAATGTAAGTTGAATAAACCATGACTGACAATAGCCCGATGGATCACTGCGAAAGGAACAGCAACATTTCCCTCTGACATCTGTCGGACAATTGAAAACAAAAACCTTTGAAAATATGAATGTCCCATTGTTGAATATATTCTGTATAATTTCAACATTTCTCTTCAGATGTATATACCCCTACTCACTGCAATGCAAATGTCCAATACTGGATCAGGGGTTCAGCACAAGGAGGATTCTTCTCAGGGGAAGATCTGTAAAGATGGTGATGAGGAGAGTTCAGTTAAGGAAGGCGGGAAGTTCATGCTTCGTGATGAACTGCTCCACAGGACACACAAGTTTTTGGGGGTGGTCAGTGCAACTCTCCAGCGCCTTCAAATAGAAGGTTTGTTCTAATCATATTACAAAGCAAGAACTTGTTATCTTTAATTGTAAAAAATAAAGAGGTAGCAATATTCAGCCATGTCAATTAGATTAATGTGTATCAACTAATCAGTCTCATAGGAAAGGCAAGGCAAGTTTATTTGTATAGCACAATTCATGTTACAAGACAATTCAAAGTGCTTTACATAAAACATCAAAAGCATTACAGCAGGGTGCAGAAAAAGCAAAAGTACAGGAATAAAAACCATGAATTAAAATGAGAAAAAAAATAAAAATTCTTAATATCATAATCAAAATAAGTGTAAAGGATCAATTCTTTACCCTCCCACTGAGCTAATAAAAATTTGATTTTTTTCTCTCTCTCACCATATTAAGATTTATTTAGAACCAATGCTAAAATTAAAATTTACACTTGAACTAAAGATCATAAAACAAGAATCCAGCAAGTGGTAGTCATAAACTGAAACCCTGTATGGCAACATTGGTTTTCAACCACCAACAATAGCAAATTCAAGCATGAACAATGTAATAGTAAAGAAAATTATGCCATGAGGATTCAAAAAGAATCATTCAGTTCAGAATCCCATAATTTAAAAAAAAATGAGCGCTATAACTTACTATGTAACTACAGCTTTTAATTGTAGAAGTACTGACTCCACATGATCAATTTGTCAACTCGGAGGACAGAATACTGTCTCTTCCAGGTCATAGTCTGAATTTGCAGAGAAATCAAACTTATTCTGTTGCAAAACAGAATTTACTGGAGCTGACGCTGTGCATGACCTGGAAATAAAATAATATCACATCTTCTAGGCCACATAACTACCTCATGACTGAACCTTGACACCTTGTAAACACCTGAAGCCCATGATTTCTGGATTTTTAAATTAGCAAAAAACAAGATTATTTATAGGACAGATGTGCAGAGTAAACTTTGTAGAGCATGGCAACTATGAAAGTCATGTGCTACTCAAACTATAAAACCTCACAATACCACCTGTGTGGAATATGTGGCTAGTTTTGATTAGGTCTATTGTATGACAAGGGCAGCCGGACGGGACCTAGAGCAAAGATGTTTTTGTTAAATGTTTAGAAGGTCCAGGCTGAGGGTTTATTTGCACTATAAAGATTTTGTAAAATTATTGAAGTTATTCAAGAAATCAAAAACAAATGGTATATTTTACTTAATATGTTTATAGCTGCCATTATACAGAAAAAACTAACTAGATTAATTTCTAATCCATTTATGACATGAATTATCGGTTTGAATATGCGATGTTTCCCTTAGATGAGATCACACTCCAAATTCCTGATGTGGACCTAGAACCAGAGGTGGATGTGCTGCTTAATGATCCGGAGATGTTAGAGACATTGGAGCAGTGTGTGATGAACTGGCAGACTCAAATTACTATTGTAATTGAGGAACAGCAGAACAAAAAACCACAGGTTGGAATTAATATTTTTTTGGTTTGTTTTTTGCCTGCCTTTTGTTTTCATTTTAACTAAACACGGTCTGAGGAATTTTGGGACAATCCAAGCATTTGCATGTGTATTTGCTGTTGGAACACCTACTACTATGGATAGACGAGCTTTGATATGAGATCCACTGATGAATCTGAAACATTCCCTTTTTATTTTTCTGCAGGGACCTGGACCCATGGCTGAGATAGAGCTTTGGCAGGAGCGTGGGTCTGTCCTTAATGCTCTGAGTGAGCAGCTTAAGCAGCCTGTGGCACAGAAGATCTTTGAGGTGATGAACAAAGCAAATGCATCCTGCATTCACACCCTCAAAGGAACGATTGCTGAACTAACAAAATACCACATGGAGTCACATGATAACATACGCTTTCTTAGAACACTAGAAAGACACTTTATGGTAAGATATCTGTATTCTTAAATCATTCTTTCTGAACATTTCTTACGCTGACAGACTATTTTTATGAAGACAGAAAAAAAACGGTTGCAATGAAATACATATTGGTTGTGATATAATTTGTTTCATCTGTGAAATTCAATTGTCTTTCACAGAATTTGGCCGCAGGAACCAACTTCGCTATGATCTTGGAGACCATCCCTCATCTGATGGAGAGCTTGCAGATTGTGTGGATAATCTCTCTCCACTATAACTCAAGGGAAAGAATGGTCCCTCTAATGGAGCGCATTGCCTGGCAGCTGTGTGAGCGTGTGGCTCAAGGAGTTGATGTCCATGCAATATTCAAGTACGTGTCTTCTCTTCCTTGTCTACTTAACCTGGGGGAGTTAACAGGAGTTTCTTTCTGTGAACTGATTTTGATTGTAAAATAGCTGGATTGAACTGGACTGCATTTGAATATGAATGTTAAAGTATTTCATTTGATTGAATTGGATCTAATGGAAAGGGATTTGAATTGGATAACTGAATTGGATCTGCTTTTTTTTTGGCAAGGTATCCAGAGATTACTTCATTTCTAATTTGGCTGAATAAATTTAAAACGAATTGAACTGAATTGTGCCTGTAGTCAGTAGTTTATCAACGTTCTTTATTTATGAAATTGGTTAGATTTAAAAAGTCTGTCTTTTGTTATTAAAATTGTATTGTTTTCAGAAAAGAAAAATTTTAATAAAATAAACAAAACAAAATATAGGTTATACAAATTGTTCCCATCTAAATAAAGGGAAATATGATTTTTCTTTACTACAGCTCCCCCTACTGGAGTGTTCATATGTGTATTCTCAATGTCTATTAGTGGCAAGCTTTAAACTCAGAAGTTGGAGATGATTAAACAACAGAATAATTGTCTGAATTGAATATTGTCGTACTGCACCCATCTTTCCAATATATATTGTTTCTCCTCCATGTCTTCTCTTTCATTATAATAGAAGCACTCTGGTATAAAAAAACAAATGACCTTGACAGAGTCACTCAGCCACTCGATTAACAGCGAGAATTATTTTGATGTGCGTCTCTAAGATAGTTACTGTATATAATCAAACAACAGTGTAAAAAAAATAAAATATATATATATATATATATATATGCACATAAATATAGGCCTACATAACACTATACAAATAATAACATATACACAAAACTGAATAAAACTAAAAGGGTGAAGCTAGAACATGGGGTTGCACTATCATTACTCTACTTATTCCACCAGTAAACCTGCTGTCTGAGAGCGAAGTGCTCTGTTGGGAACATATGGAACTATGCTTTATAAAAAAGGAAACTTTTTAAGCCTACCCTTAAAAGTAGACAGACTGCCTCACTGACTAAAACTGTAAGCTGGTTCC
The DNA here is from genome assembly GCA_963556495.2 of Valencia hispanica. Lineage (NCBI taxonomy): Eukaryota > Metazoa > Chordata > Actinopteri > Cyprinodontiformes > Valenciidae > Valencia > Valencia hispanica. The sequence goes on from OY747704.1 coordinate 31,086,961, forward strand.
ACAGGAGAAGAGCCTGATAACTAAAATATCTGCTTCCCATTCTACTTTTAGAAATCCTAGGAACCACCAGTAAACCTGCTGTCTGAGAGCGAAGTGCTCTGTTGGGAACATATGGAACTATGCTTTATAAAAAAGGAAACTTTTTAAGCCTACCCTTAAAAGTAGACAGACTGCCTCACTGACTAAAACTGTAAGCTGGTTCCACAGGAGAAGAGCCTGATAACTAAAATATCTGCTTCCCATTCTACTTTTAGAAATCCTAGGAACCACCAGTAAACCTGCTGTCTGAGAGCGAAGTGCTCTGTTGGGAACATATGGAACAATCAGATCTCTGATGTATGAGGGAGCTTGATTATTAAGGGCTTTATATGGAAGAAGGAGGATCTTAAATTATATTATGGGTTTAACAGGGAGCAAATGAAGGGAAGCTGAAACAGGAGAAATGTGATATATCTTTTTAATATTCATCAGACTTCTAGCTGCAGTATTTTGGATCAACTGAAGGCCTTAAATTGCATTTTGTGGACTTCCTGATAGAAAAGCATTACAGTAGTCCAGCCTTGAGGTAACAAACGCATGGACTAGTTTCTCAGCATCACTCTTAGACAGGATGTTTCTAATTTTATCAATATTCCGGAGGTGAAGCAAGGAAATTCCAGAAGCCTGTTTATTATGGGATTTGAATGTCATGTCTTGGTCAAAAATAACGGCGAGTTTCCTTACGTTTTTACTGCAGGCCAATTTAATGCCATCCAGATGAAGTGATTGACTAAGCAGTTTCTTTTTTAGAGCTTCTGGTCCAAAGACGGCAAGTCATCCATGTTTTTATGTCTTCCAGGGATGCCTGTAATCTACCTAACTGACTGTATTCATCAGGATATAAGGATAAATATAGCTGTGTATCATCGGTATACCTGTGGAAATTTATCCCATGCTGTTTAATGATTCTACCAATTGAAAGCATTTATATATAGTTTTGTGCAACAGATGGGTAGGATTTGGCTATGAATAATTATGAATAATTGCTTAGGCCAATTATTAATAAGATTATTAATTTTATGTAGAAATTACTAAACTTGGGGGCACCACCTGGATTACAGGAATATCAATAGCCAAATTATTCAGTCTCAGTTTATGTTGATGATTAGCTGCCTGATAAGGCTGAGATAATTAAGTTCCAAATATTTTATCTACTTTTCCCAATTACATTGAAATTGATCCTTTTCGGATCGCAAAATGTATGTAAGTTTCTCCATCATAAAGATATCCCGAATCACTTTTATCCACTCCTCTACCCTGGATGACTCTTTGGACAGCCATTTCCTAGTAAGAGCTTTTTTACGTGCTAATACTAAGATATCTTAAATGTATTTATCTTCAGTACTTTTTACTGTGTCTGGTCTTAAGCCCAAAATAAGTTCTCAAATCCAGCCAAAATCAGTATTTTCAATTTTCAATTTATTTTAATGGAAATATTTTCAAAATAACTGGACAATTCCAGTATACATAAAAATGAGTTGCCTTGGCTTCACCACAAGATTCTTAAATATTCTGTCTTGAACAGAGAAAACAGGGAAGAGGCCAAATCCAAGGTGCTTGAGGCAAAGCAGGTTCTGGAGCAATGGAAGTCGTCGTACTTTGAGAGACGAGCTGAAATTGAAAAACTAAGCCAAGCCCCTCGATGGGAATTTGATCGTAAAAGACTGTTTGAGAGGTCTGATTATATGGCTGCAGTCTGCCAAGACCTTGGGATGGTTTTTCAGGTCAGTATACATACATACATATTTTCTTGCATTTACAAAACACAAATTTCACACAAATAGAGTAGAAATATATAAAAAATTGACAGAGTTGTTTTGGATGGTTCAGGTTTTGGAGGAGTTCCAAAACATCTTTGGTCCAGAATTGAAAGGAGACAAGCGTGTTAACGAGTTACTGACTATAGTGGATGAGCTAGTTTTGCCCTTTCAGGAGGTTACCTTCAACCCTTTCAGTATATCAAAAAAACCCAACTGGAAATCAATTATTCAAGATTTTGAAAACACCATCAAGGTGAGTTAAGAATATTTATAATGATTGTAACAATTCACTAACAACATCAATTAAGTAACAAGTAATTAACTAACAATTAACAATTTTCTTCAACTGAAATGCATATTTTTATGCTTTTTACCAACTTTTTTTGTCAAGCTGATTCATTTTTTCATGTTTTTACTCAGGCTATCGACGAAAAGGTCATCGACTTTATTGATTTGTCGTTTAAAACTCTGCACTTCTCAGCATCTGCCTTTGAAATGCTGCAGAAATTCCAAAAAATCTGCACCAGGAACGCCATCAACAATCATTTGATGAGAAAATTTGATGATATCCTGACCCAGTACTGCAGAGAGGTAATGTACTTGAAATATAGAGCTAATGGCTTCAAATGCCACTTCAAAAAGTTATTATTTTTATTAAAGCTTCAACTGCAGAACAGAACGCAACACATTCAGTCCACACCAATGTAAATGTTCAAACAAATATGAAATGGTTTTTTCAGTGAGTTTTATTTCAGTAACTATATAGAAAAATAAGGAATAAAATAAGTAATAAAATACGCTCATTAAACGTAGCCGTTTGATCACATTTTTGTTTGTATTCTTAACAGAGCTGCAGCAGGCATGTTTTGCTCCTATTCTAGGTGGATAGCATAAATGAAATCTTTGAAGCAGAGAAGGACCAACCACAACTGACAAAAAACGAGCCTCCTGTTGCCGGAGCTATAAGATGGGCTCGGGCTCTTGTCCACCGCATCAAACAAACCATCCTTCCCTTCCTGAAAGTGCCAGAGATGCTCAGGAGTGAACAGACTTCAGTGGTGATGCATTTTACAGTGTCAATTTTGGGATTTATTGTATGGGTTCAGGTAGCCAACCCTTTGTAACTTTTACTATATTGTGCTCAGGCCAAAGACAAGTATGTGGAAATGGCAATACGGCTCAAAGACTATGAGGTGAAGAAGTACGAGTGTTGGCTGCAAGAGACAGAGGGCAAATTATCATCACTAATGAAAAGAAAATTGTTGATTATTAAAGAAACCGAAGAGATGGTAAGGGCTGTTATTAAATTAACACAAGTAAAATATTCATTTCAAAATATACTCCTGAAACGAATATTTTTTCAAAATCATTTCTAGGACTTGAAAACAACTGAAAAGACCCAGAACAGGAATGTACAATACATTGCAAACTTTGCTCCCGAAATCAAGGAAATAATTTCTGAAACAAACTTCCTTGTATCTTTGGGCTTCTTTGTGCCTCAACTGGCTGAAAGCGTGGCTCTTCAAGAGCACAAGCTCATCAGGTGATGCCTCCCACTAAATCAGATTTTATTCAAGCTGCTGAAACCACCCTCTTATATCTGCCTCTTCACCTGTTTTCACTTTGATTTTAGGTATGTGGACGACTTGAACAAACTTGTGAGCCGGTATCAGTCTGTGATGGACAGCCTGAGCGAGGCTCATCTTGTCATGCTGTCGCCACAAATACAGGAAGTCAAAAAAGAGATGCAGTATGGTTACAAAAGACTCAACTGGACATCTTTAGGTACTTTGCTTTTAGAATCTGGCACTTTATTAGCTACTCTGTGCTAGGTCTCAGTTCTCAGAACCCACATTCACTTCAGAAATCAATATAAATCAATATAATTGCTTGTGGCATAGATTCAACAAGGTGTTGTAAATATTTCTCAGGAAATTGACCTGATTGCATCATACAGCAAGTTTGTCAGCTGTGCATCCATGTTGAGAATCTCACACTCCACCACATCGCTAAGGTGTTGTGGAGGCCATTGGCCTTCACATTGTAGGGTGAACTTTGTCTTGCACATCATCATGTTCAGGAGACCTTAAGTAAAGCCATTCCAACTCAAACTTCAACTCCCTGTTCTACTCACTATTTACCCAGGTGGTTCAGTGTGTTCCTCTCCTTCAGGGGCAGGTTTCCAAACAATGACACTAATGATAAAGTTAAACTTAATTTAATAAAAGCACTTAGAGTGTCATTGTTTGTTTGCTTTTTTGAATCTGGAAACCATATTTGTTAGACTTCACCTGTTTATGTTTTGGTCTGTGGAGTTGACAGACTTTCTAAAAGATGGGAACACTGTGGTTATAAAGTGATGGGTATGGTTAGCAACAATACTCCTGTTGGAGTACTCTCTTCTTTTTACATAAATTCTGACTCTATCATCTGAATATATTTAGGCAAAGTTTTCTGTTACTCCAATTTTTGTGTGCCTCTAATATGCCGGTGTAAGTTTTTCATATTTATTGCTAACAAATGTTCAAAATCACTTAAATTCACTTTTGTACTCAGTCTTTCACCACGGGTCGCGGGGGCAGCAGCTTAAGCAAGGACACCTAGACTTCACTCTCCCCAGCTCCTCTGGAGGAATCCCAAGGCGCTCCCAGGCCAGCCGAGAAACATAGTCCCTCCAGCGTGTCCTGGGCCTTCCCCTGGGCCTCCTCCCAGTGGGACGTGCCTGAAACACCTCACCAGGGAGGGGTCCAGGAGGCATCCAGACCAGATGCTCGAGCCACCTCAACTGACTCCTCTCGATGTGGAGAAGCAGCGGCTCTACACTTAGCCCCCTTCGGATGACTGAGCTTCTCACCCTATCTCTAAGGGAGAGCCCAGACACCCTACGGAGGAAACTAATTTCAGCCGCTTGTATCTGTGATCTCGTTCTTTCGTTCACCACCCAGAGTTCGTGACCATAGATGAGGGTAGGAACGTAGATCAACCGGTATATCGAGAGCTTCACCTTTTGGCTCAGCTCTCTCTTCACCACGACAGACCGGTACAGCGCCTGCATAACTGCAGATTCCCTACCAATCCGTCTATCGATCTCCCGCTCCATTTTTCCCTCATTCGTGAACAAGACCCCCAGATACTTAAACTCCTCCACTTGTGGAAGGACCTCATACCCGACCCGTCGAAGGCACCCCACCCTTTTCCGGCTCAAGACCATGGCCTCGGATTTGGATGTGCTGATTCTCATCCCAGCCGCTTCACACTCGGCTGTGAACCGCTCCAGCGAAAGCTGTAGATCACGTTCCGATGAAGCCAACAGGACCACGTCATCTGCAAAAAGCAGAGATCCGATCCTGAGGTCACCAAAACGTTTCCTTTCAACACCTTGGCTGCGCCTAGAAATCCTGTCCATGAAAGTTATGAACTGGATTGGTGACAAAGAGCAACCTTGGCGGAGTCCAACTCTCACCGGAAACAAGCCCGACTTACTGCCGGCAATGCGAACCAAACTCTGGCACCGGTCGTACAGGGACCTAACAGCCCGTATCAAGGGGCCCGGTACCCCATACTCCCGGAGCACCCCCCACAGGGCCCCCCGAAGGACACGGTCGAACGCCTTCTACAAGTCCACAAAACACATGTAGACCGGTTGGGCGAACTCCCACCCACCCTCCAGGACCCTGCTGAGGGTGTAGAGCTGGTCCAGTGTTCCACGGCCAGGAGGAAAACCGCATTGTTCCTCCTGGATCCGAGGTTCGACTATCCGTCAGACCCTCCTCTCCAGAACCCCAGAATAGACCTTACCAGGGAGGCTCAGAAGTGTGATCCCCCTGTAGTTGGAACACACTCTGTGGTTCCCCTTTTTAAACAGGGGACCACCACCCCGGTCTGCCAATCCAAGGGAACTGGCCCCGATGTCCACGCAATATTGCAGAGCCACGTTAACCAACTCAGCCCCACAACATCCAGGGCCTTGAGGAACTCCGGCCGAATCTCATCCATCCCCGGAGCCTTGCCACCGAGGACCTTTTTAACGACCTCGGTGACCTCAGCACCAGAGATTGGAGAGCCCGACCCAAAGTCCACAAACCATGCTTCCAGATTGGAAGGCGTGCTGGTGGGATTGAGGAGGTCTTCGAAGTATTCCATCCACCGACCCAAAACCTGGAGGTCAGCAGCGCACCATCCCCACTGTAAACAGTATTGGTGGCAGACCGCTTCCCCCCCCTGAGACGCCGGATGGTGGACCAGAATCGCTTCGAAGCCATACGGAAGTCGTTCTTCATGGCCTCTCCGAACTCCTCCCACGCCTGAGTTTTTGCCTCCGCGACCATCCGAGCCGCACTCCGCTTGGCCTCCCGGTACCTATCAGCTGCTTCAGGGGTCCCACAAGCCAAAAAGGGCTGATAGGACTCCTTCTTCAGCCTGACAGCATCCCTTACCGCTGGTGTCCACCAGCAGGTTCGGGGATTGCCGCCGCGACAGGCACCGACCACCGGTCAGCCGCCTTGACAATGGAGGCGCGGTACATGGTCCACTCGGACTCAATGTCCCCCGCCTCCCCCGGGACGTGTTCGAAGTTCTGCCGGAGGTGTGAGTTGAAGCTCCTTCTGACAGGAGACTCCCAGCAGAACCTCACAACACGTTTGGGCCTTCCAGGTCTGTCCGGCGTCCTCCCCCACCATCGGAGCCGACTCATCACCAGGTAGTGGTCAGTGGACAGCTCAGCCCCTCTCTTCACCCGAGTGTCCAGAACATGCGGCCGCAGATCAGATGAGACGACAACCAAGTCGATCATCGAGCTGCGGCGAACATGGTGTTTGTTATGGACAATCCATGACGAGCACAGAAGTCCAATAACAAGACACCACTCGGGTTCAGATCGGGAGGGCCATTCCGCCCAACCACACCCCTCCAGGTCTCACTGTCATTGCCCACGTGAGCGTTGAAGTCCCCCAGCAGAACAAGGGAATCCCCGGGAGGAGCACTCTCCAGCACCCCCTCCAAAGACTCCAAAAAGGGTGGGTAATCTGATCTGCTGTTTGGTGCGTACGCACAAACAACAGTCAGGACCCGTCCCCCCACCTGTAGGCGGAGGGAGGCTACCCTCTCGTTCACCGGGGTAAACCCCAACGTACAGGCGCCGGAATGGGGGACAACAAGTATGCCCACCCCAGCTCGACGCCTCTCAGCGGGGGCAACTCCACAGTGGAAGAGAGTCCAACCCCTCTCGAGGAGACGGGTTCCAGAGCCAGAGCCGTGCGCCGAGGTGAGTCCGACGATGTCCAGTCGAAACCTCTCAACCTCGCACACCAGCTCCGGCTCCTTCCCCACCAGAGAGGTGACGTTCCACGTCCCGAGAGCCAGCTTCTGCAGTCAAGGATCGGACCGCCAAAGTCCCTGCCTTCGGCCGCCGCCCATCCTACACAGCACCCGACCCCTATGGCCCCTCCCACAGGTGGTGAGCTCATGGGAAGGGGGACCCATGTAACCTCTTCGGGCTAAGCCCGACCGGGCCCCATGGGTAGAGGCCCGGCCACCAGGCGCTCGCCAACGTGCCCCGCCTCCAGGCCTGGCTCCAGAGGGGGGCCCCGGTGACCCGCGTCCGGGCGAGGGAACACTGAATCCAATTGACTTTTCCATCATAGGGGTCTCATGTCTGATCCCGCAAGGTTAAAAACACTTTACACTGTAGAAGGGAACGAGGTCAGTGGGTGTCCTGCTCAAACCTGCTCCTCACTGACGTCTGTTTAAACACTGATGATCTCTACACGACATATTCCCTAGATGCATTTACTAACATAACTAATCAATTAACTGACATTACTTTGAAATATTCCCATTACAGTGATTATATATGTGAAAGATTTTATATCAACATTTGGGGAAGCATATTTGTCTGTATATTATATTGCATAATATGTGTTTGGTTTTAGGTATACCGGACTTCATCAGCCGAGGTTTGCAGACCATCTCTAAATTTGAATCTCTGGTCCGGCAGATTATCAACAACGAGAGGGAAATAGAATCAAAGTTACATTTGATATTGATGGCCAACTTATTAAAATTTCCAGTACCAGACACTTCAAGTGACATACCAGGTTGAACTACAAGTATTTTATTTATTTTCTGTACAAATATAATCTATTTAAAAATATAAACATTTATTTAGTTTAATTTGTTTCAAAGGTCTCAAGGAGTTCTGCAGACGCATTGAGAACGAGCGGATCAAGACATTGGCTTTACCTATCAGTAAATACACAGACATTGGTTTCCTCATCACTAAGACAGAACATTTGATTTTGGGAACCAGCAGCGGAAAAGCCAAATGTATGGCAGCTTACTACATGCACTGGGAGCGCAAAGTGTTTGACTCCCTAATAAAGATGGTGCTGAGGTAATCACTTGAAATGTCTTTCATTAAAGCCTTATTTTCTTTTTTATTTATCCTGACTTTCATATTGGCTTTTCTTTAAGGAGTCTGAAGGAGTTTGATGTGGCACTGATGGGAAGTACACCTCTGTTCCAAGTTGATGCCATCCTGTCTGCTCCCAAGATTGTGTCACAGCCCCAAAGCAGTGAGATCTATTGGTTGATCATGCAGTGCATCAGAGAATGTATAGAGAGCACTAAAGTAAGGCCATCACGTATTTTATCATTAAAAAACAGTGTTTGCATTTAACACCGTACTGTGTCTGTGACCTAACTGTGGCCATATTCCCATGTTAAGCGGTTTTCACGTTGGATGCATGGGACCTGCATCGAATGCCCACCACAACAAGTGGAGGGTGAGGAGGAATTAGTAACAATTTCCTTCCTTAGCGACATCTGGCTGGACCCTTTGATAAATGAGAGTGCTAGGACAGTTTCTGAAAACATCAAGCAGCTGCTTCTCTCTTTGGATCAGTACCTAAACTCCTGGAAACACTATCGACCCCTTTGGGAAAAGAACAAAACCATTGTCAATGAAACGTTTGCAGCAAAGAAGCCGTCCTGTGCCATGTACGATGATAAGCTACAGTTCCTTGCTAACATAAAACAGAAAGTGATGCAGGAACCTCGTTGCAAGACCAAGAACAGTATCTATCTGAACCTGGAACCGCTGGTGAACACATTGCAGGAGCTTGCAGAGTCCTGGATTAGTTCACTTAGTAGCTTTCTAAACAAGCCTGCCAAAGAGGATCTCTTCAACTTGAAGGATGAACTCATGGTACAACATTTCTCAATACACTCCAATGTTTCATGGTATACATTCTTGCTTTTATTTACATCCACTCACTATCAACTAATCAACAGCAACTCACTAAGAAGCTGAAGAGAAGCCCTGACACCTTTGAAGACCTGAAGTGTGTGCTGTCCACCATTTCAGACATTAGGAGCATGTCTTTAGATGTGGAAATCAGATTCACTGATATTCAGGAAAGATACAGAACTCTGGCCATGCACAATGTGAAGGTAATGTGTCAGATATCAGATTATTATTGAGGAAACTATAGTTTTTGACTTGTTAAACTTATTATAATTTTTGTGTTCTAGGTTGGCGAAGATGAAAAGGAGCTAGTAGCCAAAATTGAAAACATGTGGAAGGATCTGTTTGCTGAATCTAGAGAAGTAGATCAAAGTCTAACAGATGTCAAAAAGTCATTTACTGAGGTAAGACATGGAAATCTCACACAATCCACACAAGAATAAAATCTAATTTTAACATGCAAATGCATTCATTCACTTTAATATTTTTCACATTTTAATCTATTAAAATCTCAAACTTCAATGTATTTTAGTGGAATTTTATGTTACATTACAAAACATACAAAAAGCTTTTGAATGCAAAAAAAATGGTTTGAACTTGCTAATCAAAGTAGTGATAAATTATAAATTAGAAGTAAAAGGAAACATGGGTTTGAGTTTTTATTGATAAATAAAAACTTAAAGTCTGGTAGTCTTGAACTTCCATGTGTTTAACTCCAGTCTGATTTTTCTTCAACTCTGACCACTTTCCCCACAGCATCTGTCTTATCTGGCCACATCATCTTTTTCCATCTTTTTGTAGATGGTTTGAGGCTAACATAAAAGGGACTCCCTGTGGCTTCCTTTTAAATGGCTTTCTTCTAGCAATTGTAAAGGCTAGATTTGTGAGATGCATGACTAACAGCTGTCCTGTCAACAGACTCTTCCATCTGAGCTAAGGATCTCTATAGCCCCTCCAGGGTTACCACAGGCTTCTAGACTGCTTTTTCTGAATAAAGCCCTCCTTGCCCAACCTGTCAGTTCAGCGGGTTGCAGTTTTCCTATTCTCTTTCCATTTCCATCTGATGGTTGAAACAGTGATCTGTGAGATGTTGAAGGATTGTAAAAAATATATATATTTTCCAGCCATCTACTCTGAACTTTATTTATGGGCATCAGACTAAAAAAGGCTTTAATATAATTGCATGATACACTTTGCAGTTTTCTGTAAAATTTTCTGAAACCCATGTATCATTTTCATTTTACTTCACTGTTATCTATTGCTTTGTGTTGGTTTGTCCCAATAAAATACATTGAAGTTTGTAGTTGTGATGCGATCAAGAGGTATGAATATTTTGCTGGGCACTGTATTTTGCAAAGTTATACCTTTATAATATCCTACAAATACACTTTCTGTTCTCTTTGTGTTACTATTAAAGATGACAAAGAAGAAGATTGACGAGTTTAAACAAGACGTGCTTATTTTTGCTGAAAGCTTCAACATGCATGGTCCTGGAGCTGTGGGAGATAATCTGGATAAAGGTGCTTGGGTGATTCATGTTCTTATTGCTTAAGTAGCAACAATGCAATGTATTTTTTAAAACTTGCTGCGCTACTTTTGTTTCTAGGACTAATGACAATGGCTAAATACCAGGCAGAATTTGCCAAAATAGAATCCGAACGGCAGGAACTCACCAATGCCGAAAAGCTGTTAGATCTACCAGTCACTGTGTACCCAGAAGCTGCCAGGACTCAGAAAGACATGCAGGGATTAAGACAGATATATGATGTCTATGAAGCCCAGAAGGTGGGAAAGTGTTGCTGTCAGTGAAGAACTGAAATTGCAGGAAATTCTTGAGGTTGTCAAGCTGTAAATGAGATGGTCTTTTTTTCAGAATGCAAAAGCAAAGTGGTCTCAGACATTGTGGGTAGATTTGGACATCCAGGTGTTACAGGAGGGCATAGACGGGTTCCTCAAAAGATTTAGGAAGCTGCCCAAAGATGTGCGGGCTTTACCCGTGGCTTTCTTTCTAGACGGCTGCATGAAAGAGTTCAGAGAGTCTCTGCCGCTTCTACTAGACCTGAAGAACGAGGCCCTTAGAGACAGGTCAGTGTGGACTCTCAAGAGGTCCATGTTTTTGTGTTTAACTAATTAAAATTCCACCAAATTGATTTTTTAAATGTTTACACAAAGATTCAGTTTTATTCTATATATATATATATATACATATACATTTATATATACATTTATATATACTATTGAAACGTTCAGTTCTTTCAGTATCTCAGTTCACTAGGTGAGACACATTATATAGATTAACTACACGCAGACAGCCTTGACTTCTGGTATTTATAACAATTTTCCACTTGCAGCTAATGAAAACACAACATTTAAAATTTGTATATTATATCTATATATGTTAATATCTGCTTAAAGGTTGTTATTTTCAAAAGGTACATTTAAACGGACAAAAGAGACACATCAGAACAGATAGACTGATTTATTGAATATAAGAATATTCTCAAAATGTATTTGAGAAGGAAATATGTTTAGTCTGTACAACAAAATTGCTGTGAATAAGTTTTTGTATTTCAGGCACTGGAAGGAGTTAATGGAAAAGACTGGCACCAGTTTTGAGATGAATCCTGAGAACTTTACTCTGGAGAACATGTTTTCTATGGAGCTGCACAAATATGCAAATGTAATAGGTGACATCGTCACCTCTGCTGTCAAAGAGCTGAGTATTGAGAATGTAAGCTTTCCCTCGTGTATTTGAATTTAATTCAGTGAACATATTCAGTTGAACTTCATATTTTACCTGCATCAGTTCAGAAGTTACTCATTTTGCACATAGTATATATTGACATATTTTCGCTTTTTTATTTGTGTTCTTTCAGGGAGTGGTAGCAGTGGCAGAGACCTGGGAGAATATGAGGTTTAGTGTGCAGACATATTTCAAAGGCATCCAGGAGCATGGTGTTATTCTAGGTGCTGTAGATGAAATCCTGCTGAATGTGGACAATGATGTCATGAACTTACAGAGTATGGCTGGCAGCCGTTTTGTTGGACCTTTCCTTGACACTATACAACGGTGGGAAAAAGATCTGTCTCTCATTAGTGAGACAATAGAGGTGGGTGAAAATCTTTGTACCGCTTGCTCTTTTTCACGTTTCACTACCACAAACCACGGTATGTTTTTATTGGAATTTTATATGATAGACCAACAAAAAATAGATCATGTTTGTGAAGTTTATGAAAAAGGATACTTGGTTTTAAATTTGATTTCCAGATAAAAACAAATACCTTAGATGTGCATTCAGCTCCCCCGAGTCAGTGCTTTCTTTGCTGGACTTACAGCTGCCTGTTTTTGGTGGCATGTCTCTACCAGCTTTGGACATCTAGAAACTGAAACATTAGTCCATTCTTAGCAAAATAGCTCCAGCTTGGTAAGATTGGATGCAGATTGATCTATCAGATTTATGCCTGGATTTTGATTGGCTTTTCTAACCCATGAATAAAACTGGATAGATCTAAACCGTTTTATTGTAGCTCTGGCTGCATATTTAATATATTTGTGAATATCAACCCCAGTCTTTGGAAACCTCCAAGATTTCTCTGCATTCATCTCTTTCAAACTTCCCATCAACTCTGAACATTTTCCATACCCCACCTGAGGAAGAACATGCACACAAGATAATTTTGTAGAAATAGATTTGTTTTGTCACCACATGTAATATTTTGAATGTGTGTCAAAATGTTCAATTGAAGTCTGATCTGATCTGAGAACCTTTTTTCCACATGTCTGCAGTGTCCCCAAATGACTTTAGGTAAACTTTTCAAAAATGTGTTTGTAAAAATGTTTGAATACTAATATTTTTTTCCCCCTTCACAATAATGAACCACTTCCGGTTGATCTGTCACTTAAAATCTAAACTGAACAAAATAAAGCTTTTGGTTCTAATGTTAACACAATGTGAAAAGGTCAAGGCATATGAATATCTTATTATGGCACTGTATGATTTCTATTAATATTTACTGTATCCATTTAAAGGCTAACTGAGAAAAATGTATTTTCATAGGTATGGCTTATTGTACAGCGAAAGTGGATGTACCTGGAGAGCATATTCATTGGTGGAGACATTCGCTTGCAGTTACCTGAAGAAGCTAAGAAGTTCGATAATATTGACAAGAAGTTCAAAGAAGTGAGCGTCACTTTGATATATTTTGATCAAAGCAGAATATATCATTAATGGGGTATTATCCATTTAATATCCTTTTCATTTCTTTGTAGATAATGACTCACACAATGACAGGCCCAAATATTAAACAATGCTGCCTGGCTCCTAGTCGGCTAACAGACCTACAGGCCTTGAGTATTGGTCTAGAGAGGTGCCAGAAGAGCCTTAACGACTACCTGGACTCCAAGCGAAACGCATTCCCACGTTTCTTCTTCATCTCTGATGATGAACTGCTCAGTATTCTTGGCAGTAGTGACCCTGCTTGTGTACAGGAACACATGATCAAGGTGACAGGCCATTTCACAAGATATGAACCATTACTTTCAATGTAATGCCCCTGTCACACCTTCAATACCATTGAAAGACATTATGCCATAAGAAAATGAGACTCATACATTGGCTTAATATGCATATTACACCATCGCATATACAATCTGATAACCACAAAAAACTACCTGTCCGTGATCTTTTTGACATTTCAAAAATCCTGCTTAATAAAGAATAAATAAATAGACCATTAAAGACAACACACAGACTCAATAGACACCAGAGAGGTTGATGGTCCCAAAAAAAGTACATTTCTACAATTTAGCCCCACACTAAAGTTTTTTTTTTTTTTTTCCAAAACACCAGCAGTCTTGGCAAGGAAGAAAACAGTGTGACCACCACTTAAAGATCAAGAGAATAACTGCTCGCCACTTTTGTTAAATATTTTTACCGATATTTTTCGTTTTCGTTTTTGTTCCACAAGATGTTCGACAACATAGCTTCTCTAAGATTCCACGTGGAAAGCAGTGGGGAGACAGTAGTTGCTGCCATGATGTCTGCTGAGGGTGAGGTGATGGAGTTTAGAAACCCCGTTCCAGTGGAGGGGAGAGTGGAAGAGTGGATGATGACAGTACTTCTAGAGATGCGGCGGACTAACAGGCTTATCACTAAGGAGGCTATCTTCCGTTATTGTGAAGACAGGAGTAGGTGAGTGTGTACACATTGACAGTTTCTGTGATTTCTTGATTGAGCAAACAAGCTCTAATAAATATCTCATCCCCATGTTTCTCAGGGTGGAGTGGATGCTTCTGTATCAAGGCATGGTGGTGCTAGCTGCAAATCAAGTGTGGTGGACCTGGGAGGTCCAAGATGTCTTTAAAAAGGTGAAGAAAGGAGAAAAACATGCTCTGAAGCACTATGCTGAAAAGATGCACCGCCAGATCGATGAATTGGTTACACACATCACTCAACCTCTGAAGAAAAATGACAGACGGAAGATTAACACTGTGCTTATCATTGATGTACATGCCAGAGACATTGTGGACAGTTTTGTGGACAACAGGTGAACATGCACACACTTCAACCTTTATCTTTGTGTTTCTTGCTTAACTTAATGATAATGCAAGATTTGAATAAACATATCAATATTTTTGCAGTATAATGGATGCACAAGAGTTTGAGTGGGAAAGCCAGCTGAGGTTCTATTGGGTCCGGCAACATGACGATCTGTTTGTGCATCAGTGCAGTGCCTCGTTCTCTTATGGCTATGAGTACATGGGGTTGAATGGTCGACTGGTTATAACCCCACTAACAGACCGGATCTACCTGACCCTTACACAGGTCTAAGAAATATTGCAATACCTAAACAGACACATGGAATGTTCTGACGGGTTTTTAGTGGCAATTTAAGATTTGTGTATTTGTAAAACAGGCCCTCTCTATGTACTTGGGCGGAGCTCCTGCTGGACCAGCCGGTACAGGAAAAACAGAGTCCACCAAAGATCTGGCTAAGGCTTTAGGCCTGCTGTGTGTGGTTACAAACTGTGGTGAGGGCATGGACTACATGGTAGGAGGCACTCATCAAGTAGTATGCATAGATAATTATCTTATAATGTGATGTTTTTTGTACTAAAAAAACATAACACTTTAAGTATTGCTCTTGAATGCCCTTCTTCTTTGTGTGCAGGCTGTTGGGAAGATCTTCTCCGGCCTTGCCCAGTGTGGCGCTTGGGGCTGCTTTGATGAGTTCAATCGTATCGATGCCTCTGTGTTGTCAGTTATTTCTTCTCAGATGCAGACCATTCGCAATGCTCTCATGCTACACTGTAAAAGATTTCTGGTAAATCAACTATTATGTAATGAATGAATATAAAAAGGAAAATTTTTTAATCTGCAGATTATTTACAAAGTACAGTGCCTTCGAGGTAACTCTTGAGCTGCCAACATTATAACCACATACTTCAATGCGTTTTATTGGTATTTTATGCAGTAGATAAAATTGTCAACAAAGTAGTGCATGATTGTGAAGTGAAATTAAAAAAACTTATTTTCACATTTTTACTATTTAAAACTCCAAAAAGTCTGGTTTGAATTTATTTTTGCCCCCCTTTACTCTAATAACTCTAAATAAAATCTAGTGCAACCATATACCTTTAGAAGTCACCTGACTAGTAAATGTAGTCCAGGTGTGTTAAATGTAATACTAGCATAGGTCAAGATGCTCTGAAGGCATCAGAGGGTTCAACATTGGTGGAAAACTATTATCATGAACATCAAAGAACACAGCCGACAGGTCAGAGAGAAATTTAAAGGAGGGTTCTGTTGTAAAACAAGGCTCCTAAGCACTGAAGTTGAAACAGTATTTGTAACAGAAAACTAATATTGCAAACTATTCTGACCACACTATTTGCATGGTAAAAAATAGGTGGTGGTTGGGGTTGCTGGTCAGAGATGACGGGAAGGTGAGGTAAATACAATCCTAGAAGAAAAGTTGCCAGAGGCTGCAAAAAAATAAAGCAGCATTTGTCAGAGAGGACAATGGAGGACTACATTATTTGCATAGGACAAAAGGGTTTCCTGTGTACCATGAAGGGGACAAAGCAAATATATGATTGACGGTCACCAGATCAGATGAGACAAAAAAAAAACATTTTGGCTAATATGCACAACCCTATGTATGGTAAAGAAATAACATTGACCATTACTCTGAAAAAAACCTCCATGGTGAAACATGGTGGTGGGAGCGTAAAGCTGTGGGGATGTCTATCTTCAGCAGGGATCAGGAAGCTGATCAGAGTTGATGGGAAGACATTATGCAATCCTGAAAGAAAAGCAATTACCGGCTGCAAAAGACTGGAGACTAAGATGGAGATTGATCTTCCAGCAGGTCAATAATCCTAAACTTACAGCTTGAGCTGCTGCAAAATATTTAGAATAACCCAATCAAAATGCACCCCTAAATCCAAACGAGGACTGAGCTTGGGATATTTTGCAGAAAAGAAAGAGAAAAATATCAAGTCAATAGATAAAATGCAAACTATTTACATTACAGATTGTTTTTCGTAAAATATTTTTTTTTAGCTATGTGTCCTTTTTTCCACTTCACAACTATGCACTCCTTTATGTCTAACACATAACATCCGAATACAGTACTTTTTTGTTTGAGGTTTAATTTATCAACATATGAAAATATCAACTGCTATATGGATAATTGAGTGCAGGACAGTATAAAGTAATTTTACTCATGATTGTGCAAATAATTTTGTTAGTCAGTGCCCCAAAAATGGTTTTAACATGTTTGAGAACTTCCTTCTGATCTTATGCTTCAGTTTGAGGGGCAAGAGATCAGCCTGGATGGCCGCATGGGCATCTTCATTACTATGAACCCTGGTTATGCAGGACGTACAGAGCTCCCAGAATCAGTCAAAGCCCTCTTCAGGCCTGTAGTGGTTATTGTACCTGACCTACAACAGATTTGTGAGATAATGCTCTTCTCTGAGGGATTCCTCATGGCCAAGGTAATCAGATAACAATAAAGAGGAAAATTCATTGTACATGATTTAGTTGTTCCTATACTTAGTATTAGGAAAATGTCTTAAAACACATAAGTGAAAGCTAAGGTTAAGTTCTTAGTTTGTTCAAAAATCTAAAATGATGTGTTTTTTTTAAATTACTGTTGATTGTAGGTGCTTGCAAAGAAGATGACAGTTCTATATAAGCTAGCTCGTGAGCAACTGTCTAAGCAGTCTCATTACGATTTTGGCCTTCGTGCTCTGAAGTCTGTGCTGGTGATGGCAGGAGAGTTAAAGAGAGGCTCACCGGACCTGAACGAGGTAGTTAAAAGGGTTGTTGCTTGTGATTGCTTAGCTATCTTCTTTCAATCAAGAAGTTTGTATCTGGTGGAAAATGACACAGGCATCTAAAAAAATAATACAAAAAAATAATACAGTTTAAAAGAATAGGATAGAATAGAATAATCTTTATTTGGCCCCTTAATAGGGAAATTCAGCAAGGAATTGTTTTTTGAAGAATAAAACTGATTTTATCTACATTTTAAGAAAAAATGCACGTCAGAAATTATGTATATTATGTTTTTTTTAAATCACCAAATCATGTAAAGCACCTTGAATTACCCTGCTGTTGAAAGTGTGCTATACAAATAAAATTGCCTTGCCTTGCCTATACCCTTTTTGATGATCAATGGAAGAATCTTTACTTGCCTTATAAAATAAAATAAAAATCTTCATAAAATTAAACTATGGACAACCCTGAGCATCCTCTTCACAAGACTATCCTACAACAACAGAGTGTCTTCAGTCAGAAGCTTATTCATTTTTGCTGCAATACAGACCGCTACAGGAAATCCTTCCCTCCCACAGCCGTCATGATCTACAACAATTCCTTAAAGAATTAATTAGTATGAGCTACAACACCTAATTTCGCTTTGGGATCAATAAAGTATTTTTGAATTGAATTAGAGCCGTCAAATGCATTTTATAGTTGCTGACCAGTTTTTAGCTTGTTGCACTAAAGATGATCGCCATAGATGACTTTTGACGAGTCATCTTTGGCGATGAGCTTCTTCAAGATAGAAAGATATCCTTGCCATTAACCATATATTTTACTTCCTCCCATAATTCACTGTCAACTAGTCAAGACTCAAAGAAAACACTAATATTAATTCCAGTCAGAAAACATGCATTCTAGTAAAATTAAAAGATCAGTTTAAGTCTAAATCTTCTGGGGGTGTAAATAATTTGGGTTTAACTGAAACTGAAGGTTAAAAAACTGATTCAATTTGTTAGTGCACTGTAGGTTTTCCTCCTTCTAATTATATTAAGAAAGACCTAAGATTTGTCCAAAAGGGGGATGTGAGTCTGTGTGTGAACATTTCATTTCTATTTAGGTTTTGTGTATTCTTTCGTCATTTGATTGCTGCGTTTTTTCTTTACAGGACGTGGTGTTGATGCGCGCTCTCAGAGACATGAACCTGCCAAAGTTTGTTTTCGAGGATGTCCCTTTGTTCCTTGGGCTGATCTCTGACCTTTTCCCCGGACTCGACTGCCCTCGTGTTCGCTATCCCAACTTCAATGATGCTGTTGAGCAGATACTGGAAGAGAACAAATATATTATCCTACCCAACCAGGTGTTTAATTTTACCCACAGCTTTCTTTTTTTAACTCACTAAAACTGATGTCTCTGGCAAGGGCATAGTTTAAGAAAATATTTCGATTATGGTACTTTGTTGTTATCCTGTCTCCGGTAGGTGGATAAAGTAGTTCAGATGTACGAAACAATGATGACCAGACACACTACTATGGTTGTGGGCCCAACCGGTGGTGGAAAATCTGTTGTGATCAGCACGCTGTGTCAAGCTCAGACCAAGTGAGAGTCAGTTTATTTTGTTCATTTTACACCCTGTGGATTTTTAGTATGAACAAATGTTTTCTTCTTTTTCATCTCTGAATCAGAATGGGGCTGCAAACAAAGCTGTACCCACTGAACCCGAAAGCCATGAGTGTCATTGAACTTTATGGAGTTCTTGACCCAGACACTCGAGACTGGACTGATGGGATTTTATCCAACATCTTCCGTGATATCAACAAACCTACTGACAAAAAAGAGCGACGGTAAATTTATACTGCCTTAAAAAGTATTCATACCTCTTGAACATTTTCACATTGTTTTACACTACTACCACAAATCTCAAGTGTATTATATCAGGATTTTATGTGATCAGCACCAGGTAGCAGACATCTGTGAAGTAGAAGATGTCACTTGGTTTTCAGTTGGTCTGCCTTACAGAAATAAAAATCTGGGATTTACATTTTTATTTAGGCTTATCAGCAAATACTGTGCAGTATCACTTTTTCATGCTAATACAGCTGATAGTTTTTTTGTAGTATGCCTCTACCTGCTTTGCACACAGAGACAAACATTTGTGCATTTTTTTTCTTTTCATAACAACATAAGAAAAATCGGATTGTATGGATGGAGAACGTCTAGGAACATCAATTTTCAAGTCTTGCCACGGATTCACAGATGTATTTGAGGAATTTGACTGAGCCTTTCTAACACATTAATAAGCTTTTAGCTAAATGGTTCCAGTGTGACTGTGGCTGCATTTTAAGGCTCATTTTCCTGCTGAAAGCTGAACCTCCACCTGAGCCTCTGAGAGGTTTTCTTCCAGGATTGCTCTAAATTTACCTCTATCCGTCTTCCCATCCACTCTGACCAGCTTCCCTGTACCTAGTGAGAAAAAAAACATCCCCACAACATGATGGTGCAGCCACCATGTGTGACCATGGTGATGTTCAGGATGATGTTGAATGTTAGTTTTTCTCAACACTTTTTCAAGCTTTTGCATGCATGCCAATGAATTTAGTTTTGCTCTCATCTGAGCAGAGCATCTTCCTCACATGTTTGCAGTACCTACACCACTTAATGCAAACTTCTGGCCACTCAAATATAACGGGCCATATTGAATGAGGGCATTACAAATAATTGTCCTGCACTGAAAAAACATATTTTTTGGAACACAAAATATTATCCAATGAAATCTTAAATAAAATGTAACTAAGTTAAAGACTGAAAAAAAATTCTAACCAGAATACCTACTTTATTTAATTAACAAATAGAAACCTATTGTAATGAATGGAACTTAACCAAAAACATTGGTTCAGCACTGCATCCTGCGCGTGCGTCCCATTCACATAAATTATGGGGTCAGGAGGAGGGAAGGCAGAGGCAAGGTATTGTTTTTATCTCTGTGTGTGTGTGTGTGTGTGTGTGTGTTTGTGTGTGTGTGTGTGTGGGGGGGGGGGAGTATGAATGTATATGTGTGCGTTGTAAAACTTAAGAAGCATCACAAGACTTGTAGTCAGACTACACTTTCACGAGTTAGTTCCGAATAATGACTTGGTGGGTAGAGTAGTTGACTTGTAACTGGAGGGTTGTTGGTTTAATTCCAGCCTCCACCTGTCACTTGTCGATGTGCCCCTGGAAAAAGTACTTAACCCCAAGTTAAGTACCGATCTGTGTATCAGTGTATGAATGTATGTACCTTTGTGAGTGTAAATGGGTGAATGTGGCTTCAGTGTAAAGCGCTTTGAGTGGTCGGCATTGCTAGAAAAGCGCTATATAAGTTGAGTCCATTTAATAGCTTTCACTTAGTCCAATAATTAGCATTATATAACAGGCAATGCCAATAACAGAGCTGAACAAGCAACATAAGATGCTTTAACTTTATTAAAACTTTCATTTCATTAATAACATGTAAATACATTAGTTAATCTTTAATTAAATTAACTAATAACTAGTAAATAAAATGTATAAAAATGTAACTAATACTTTACATTAAATACAAATGTAACAAAGATGTTTGAATTTAACACAACTTTTCAAGTGTTTTTTTTTTGCTGTGAAACTTGGGTAAAATGTACTAACAGATGGTGGTTAGATTTTCCTCTAAGTAACTGAGTGCAAAATCATACACCAGTTTCATTGCTTATATTCTAAAAGTTCTACAGTGGGCCACCAGATTGCTTTTTGAGGTCTTGGATTAGGTTGAGCTCCTTCTGAGTTACTCTGGGATGTTCCGGCCTCTAGACTTATTTTCTTAGTAATGCTCTCCTTGCCCTAGGCTCTAAAATTTGATGTTTGGTCATGTCTTGGTAGGTTTACAGTTATTCCATACTCCCATTTTCAGTTTACGGATTCACAGTGCTCTGTGTAATGTCCAAAACTTGGAATTACTCATTATTAATAAATAAGGTGGACAACATTTAGTTATGATCAGTATTTATGGCAAAACAAACTAAAAAAGTACAAGTGGTGTGAATACTTTTGCAGGAAAGAGTTTACTGTTAATATAATTGAAAATATATTTCGCTTAAAACTTCTTAAGCCATTGGATTGGATTTACAGGTACATCCTGTTTGATGGGGACGTGGATGCCCTATGGGTTGAAAATATGAACTCGGTTATGGATGACAACAAGCTCCTCACGTTAGCTAATGGAGAACGGATTCGTTTACAGAACCATTGTGCACTGTTGTTTGAGGTTTGTATTTACATGTCACTGTAGGTAGAATACCTTATTTGTAGGCTTCTACAAAACAATTATCAAAACATTTTGTAACAAAACTCTGCCATCACAGGTTGGCGATTTGCAGTATGCTTCCCCTGCTACCGTGTCTCGCTGTGGGATGGTGTTTGTTGACCCAAAGAACTTGCGATATACCCCATACTGGCAAAGATGGGTGGCTGGCAGACCAGAGAAGGTCTTTAGAATAATTTATTCAGAATTTACATATGTTTTATTTTTTAAATGATTCTTTAATAAAAAATGTATTTATTTTCCAGGAGCAAGATGTTCTTAATAGACTGTTTGAGAAATATGTGCACAGCTGTACTGACATGATTGTAGACGGTATTGTTGATGGTAAACAGGGACAGAAGCTGGAGACTGTGGTCCCTCAGACAGACCTGAATATGGTAGGTCGACTTCTTCTCAAATGTGTTCCTGTAGTGATGAATTTTAAACTAGTTTGTGATTAAGGCTGCTTCAATTCATTGTCCATCTTCTGATACTGTGTTCAGGTCACTCAGCTGTGCATGACACTGGATGCGCTGCTGGAGAGTGATAACAGCAGGGCTGATGTCCTGGAGTGTTACTTCCTGGAAGCTCTGTACCTCTCCCTGGGAGCCACATTAGTGGAAAGTGCTAGGATAAAGTTTGATGAGTTCATCAAAAGACTTTCCTGCTTAACCACCGTGCATGAAGAAAAAGTCCTGGCCGGCCCTGGTGAGATCCCAGGTAAAAGGCAAAAATGTATTCTTCAATCTGGACTAGAATGAATAAATCATTTACCACACTAAGCTCTTCACTAATATTTTCAATGATTGCCTTAATGCAGGATACATGCCGACTCTGTTTGATTTCCATTTTGATGGACCTATGGAGAAGTGGGTCCCTTGGAGCTCCCTCGTTGCAAAGTACACTCACAACCCTGAAAGGAAGTTTGCTGATATCCTAGGTAACCGTTATTTGACTGAGCTTGTACAGATGCAACTTAAAAAAATACTGACTATACAAGTGTAAGTATTTAAGATTTTTAGATTGTCTCTATATTTTTTACTCTATTTAGTGCCGACTGTTGACACCACAAGGGCCAGCTGGATCTTGGAACAGATGGTGAAGATAAAGAGACCAGTGTTACTTGTTGGAGAATCTGGTACTTCGAAGACTGCCACCATTCTTAACTTTCTCAAGAATGTTAATCCAGATACATGGGTAATTTGATTTTTAAATCGTCCATCCATATAGTGCCTTGAAAAAATGTTCATACCTCTTAGATGTCATAACCACAAGATTTGATATATTTAAATGTTTTTTTGACAGATCTTGAAAAAGTGTCACACAATTATGTAGTGTATGTAAACCAAAATATGGTTTTCAAATTTTGATCACCTAAAAATTTAAATAGTTTAGTTTGTATTTGTAGTCAGCCACCTTTAATATATGTTGTACCACTACCATTCACTGAAGTTACAACTTTACTCCTTTTGGATTATGTCTCCACCAGCCTTGCACATCTTAAGAGCAATACATGAACTTCTAAATCATTTAATTGTAGCTCTTCATGTATGTTTGTTGTCTTTGTACTGCTGGAAGGGGAACCTTGGCCCTAGTCTCGTGTCTTTCTCAACATTAAACAGGACTTTCTCTAAGGATTACTCTGTGTTTAGCTCCACTCATCCTCTCATTAACTCTGACCACCATTGTTACTGCTGAAGAAAAGTGGCCCCTCAGGATGCCGCTCCCACTACCTTCTTTATTTGTCGAGAGCATGAGTAATAGCTGTCTAATTGACTGATTCTCCCACATGGGCTCTGCAGTTCCTCCAGAGTTTTCATAGGCTGCTTCTGGCTGCTTGTCTTGTGAATGCTCTCCCTGCCCAGTCGGTCAGTTTATGTGGACAGTCATGTATTGATAGATTTGCAGTTGTGCCATTGTATTTTCAGAAAATAGATTAACCATTGTGCTGTGAGATGTTCAAAGCTTGGGCTATTTTTTATAGCCTAACCCTGTTTCAAACTTCTCCAAAACGTTACTACTGAGCTTTCTCCTATGTTCTTGGTCTTCATGATGCTGTTTGTTCACCAATGTTCTCTATCAAACCTCTGAGATCTTCACAGAACAGCTGGATTTATACTGATATTAAATTACACACTGGGGAATTTTACTTGTAATTAGCTGAATTCTGAAGGAAACTGTTTGTACTGGTTTTTATTTAGTGATATTAAAGTAAAGGGGTGAATACAAATACACCTTGTACTCCTTGTACTGAGAAATATTGAAAACCATTCATCTTTCACTTGACAGTTAGGTGCTTCTTTGTGTCTGTCCATCAAATAAAATGTCAATAAAATAAAAATGAAAACATTGAAGGTATAGAAGTACTTTTGCAAGACATTGTATATATGACTTGATTCTAAATATATGTTCTAACTAGATTTAAATGTATCTCTGTTTAGATTAATCTGATCATCAACTTTTCATCAAGAACAACTTCAATGGACCTGCAGAGAAACTTAGAGGCTAATGTGGAAAAAAGGACCAAAGACATATATGGTCCTACAATGGGGAAGAGACTACTGGTATTTATGGATGACATGAACATACCAAAGGTACCTGCTGCTCCAACATCTCTACTAAGTCACCTGTTATTGACCTGGTGGTGAAAGTGGTAGAAGCTTCCTTTTTTACTATGCAGGTGGATAATTATGGGACACAACAGCCTATTGCACTCCTAAAGCTGCTATTGGACCGAGGAGGCATTTATGACAGGGGAAAAGAACTTAACTACAAAATCCTGAAAGACCTCGGCTTTATTGCTGCCATGGGAAAGGCAGGAGGAGGTAGGAATGAGGTGGATCCACGCTTCATCTCCCTCTTCAGTGTCTTCAGCAGCCCCTTTCCAACAATGGCGTCTCTTCACCTCATCTATGCCTCTATTATCAAGGGACACACCAAAGTAAGTCTCTGTTTCACACATGTAATTTCATAATTTCATGTCACTCAAATATTATAAAGCTGATGTGGTTTTTTTTAGTTTTTTGAGGATGCCATTCTGAAGGTGTGTGACAAAGTGACAGATTGCACCCTGGAACTGTATAACCTCATCATCAAAGATCTTCCACCGACCCCCTCTAAATTCCACTACATCTTCAACCTGAGGGACCTGTCAAGAGTCTACAATGGACTGATCCTCACCAAACCAGACAAGTCTGAGCTACTATATTTAGTCTACTGACAGATTAAGAAAGATCTGCCTTTCAAAACGACTTCCATGACTTCCTACTTTTCTTACAGATTTTTGACTGTCACACAGTTTGTGCGTGTCTGGAGAAATGAGTGCTTGAGAATCTTCCATGACAGACTCATTGATGAAACTGACAAAACATTGGCAAGTTTAATTAATACAAGTAGATTGTCAGTTTTGTGTAATTGTTTTTCCACATAGATCATCAAATCTACACCCAAATCTTTCAGTGTTTTATTTATATTTTTCATGGAGTTTTCAACTTTATGTTTTGCCAAAAGGTCCAAGGTCACATAAAGAAGCTGGTCGAAGAGCATTTTAGGTCAGAGATGGAGGCAGTGATGAGCGACCCAATTCTTTTTGGAGACTACAGGACAGCTCTCAGTGAGTCTGAACCTAGAGTCTATGAGGACATCCAAGACTATGAATCCTCAAAAGCAATGTTTGAGGTAAGTTAAGTGATATTAATGGGGGTTTTAGCATGCACATAAAGTCCTTACTGAAAATCCAGATTGAATTAATCCTGTACTTTGTGTCATGAGTTATTACCATGCTTGATCACTCTTTGTTTTTGCAATCTGCAGTTAATACTTGAGGAATACAACGAGAACAAGTCGAGGATGAACCTTGTACTGTTTGATGATGCTCTGGAACATCTGACTCGGGTTCACCGTATCATCCGCATTGATCGGGGCCACGCACTGCTTGTTGGAGTGGGGGGCTCTGGCAAACAGTCGCTCACCAAGCTTGCTGCTTTCACTGCTGGCTGTGAGGTTGTAAAACCTTTTTTTATTTGCAATTAAAGGCAAACGGTTTCTAGGTTCTGTCCTGTAGAGGCCTGTTATTTAGCTACATTCATCATCACATTAACTAACCACCTTTTCTTTACTGGCTAAATAAAATAATTCCCATCGCATGATGCTGCCATTACAGTGATTTATTTTAAAGATGATGTGTTTAAGGTTTCATAGTTTTAGTTTTCCATCTCACATACAGTAGTGTTTCATGTAGGCCAAAAAGTTATGCTTTGGTTCCATCTAACCGGCTTTCTTCATTAATGCTCACCTTGTCCAATCAGTCAGTTTCAGTGGGCGGCCATGTCTTTGTACTTTTATGGTGGTGCCATAGTCTTTCCATTTTTAGATGACGGATTGAGCAGTGCTCTGTGAGATGTTCAAAGCTTGGGTTGTCAACCACTTAGAAAAGAGGCCCTCAAAAGCAGACACACAGTCAATTACAAGATTTTTGGTTTAATGGATGGCGAGAGCACAAGAAGATCATTGTTTTAGGGGTAGATTATTTCAATGAAGAAGAATTGAAGTTTTGCGCAGTAAAGCATGATTAAAACATGAAAACATGTTTAGAGATTCATTTACCGCTTGTAGTAACAGAAACTGTTTTGTCAGGTGTTTGAGATAACCCTTAGCAGAGGATACAATGAGTCCAACTTCCGAGAAGATTTGAGAGCCCTGTACTTGAAGCTTGGCATTGAAAACAAGAAGATAGTATTCCTCTTCACGGATGCCCAAGTTGCTGAGGAAGGCTTCTTGGAACTAATTAACAACATGCTCACCTCAGGTTGGATATATCACTCCACCCAACACAGATAATATCTACTGAAATCATGAATAATCACTATACAATAATTAAGCCTCTTTATAGGCATTGTTCCTGCATTGTTCCCTGATGATGAGAAGGAGTCTGTTCTCAACCAGCTACGTGATGAGGCTCTAAAAATGGGAGCAGGTCCCTCTAAAGAGAGTTTGTGGCAGTACTTTGTCGATAAGAGCGCTAACAATCTGCACATTGTTTTAGGCTTGTCTCCAGTGGGAGATACCCTAAGGACACGCTGCAGGAACTTTCCAGGTGACATATGCACTTAAACCTTCTCTTTATTAATTAACATTTGTGATTTACATTAGCTTATTAATTATGTTCAATTTGTTCTAAGGACTGATGAACAACACTGTGATTGACTGGTTCCTGCCATGGCCTCCACAAGCACTGCAAGCGGTGGCTTACTCTTTCCTCGGTGTGTAATTACATATGATTATTTTCTGGATACATTTATTTTTTGAAAGAAGAAAACCACATAGAATTTAAAAAAAGAGTTAAATGTTATTCCTGAATCTTAGAAAGCATATATCACTGTTTTTATACATTTCACTTTTTAATCAAGCTTGTTCATAATGATCATAATGATAGATACAGGTCCTTCTCAAAAAATTAGCATATTGTGATAAAGTTAATTCTTTTCCATAATGTAATCATAAAAATTAAACTTTCATATATTTTAGATTCATTGCACACCAACTGAAATATTTCAGGTCTTTTATTGTTTTAAAACTGATGATTTTGGCATACAGCTCATGAAAACCCAAAATTCCTATCTCAAAAAATTAGCATATTTCATCCGACCAATAAAAGAAAAGTGTTTTTAATACAAAAAAAGTCAACCTTCAAATAATTATGTTCAGTTATGCACTCAATACTTGGTCGGGAATCCTTTTGCAGAAATGACTGCTTCAATGCGGCGTGGCATGGAGGTAATCAGCCTGTGGCACTGCTGAGGTGTTATGGAGGCCCAGGATGCTTCGATAGCGGCCTTAAGCTCATCCAGAGTGTTGGGTCTTGCGTCTCTCAACTTCCTCTTCACAATATCCCACAGATTCTCTATGGGGTTCAGGTCAGGAGAGTTGGCAGGCCAATTGAGCACAGTAATACCATGGTCAGTAAACCATTTACCAGTGGTTTTTGCACTGTGAGCAGGTGCCAGGTCGTGCTGAAAAATGAAATCTTCATCTCCATAAAGCTTTTCAGCAGATGGAAGCATGAAGTGCTCCAAAATTTCCTGATAGCTAGCTGCATTGACCCTGCCCTTGATTAAACACAGTGGACCAACACCAGCATCTGACATGGCACCTCAGACCATCACTGACTGTGGGTACTTGACACTGGACTTCAGGCATTTTGGCATTTCCTTCTCCCCAGTCTTCCTCCAGACTCTGGCACTTTGATTTCTGAATGACATGCAAAATTTGCTTTCATCCGAAAAAAGTACTTTGGACCACTGAGCAACAGTCCAGTGCTGCTTCTCTGTAGCCCAGGTCAGGCGCTTCTGCCGCTGTTTCTGGTTCAAAAGTGGCTTGACCTGGGGAATGCGGCACCTGAAGCCCATTTCCTGCACACACCTGTGCACGGTGGCTCTGGATGTTTCTACTCCAGACTCAGTCCACTGCTTCCGCAGGTCCCCCAAGGTCTGGAATCGGTCCTTCTCCACAATCTTCCTCAGGGTCCGGTCACCTCTTCTCGTTGTGCAGCGTTTTCTGCCACACTTTTTCCTTCCCACAGACTTCCCACTGAGGTGCCTTTATACAGCACTCTGGGAACAGCCTATTCGTTCAGAAATTTCTTTCTGTGTCTTACCCTCTTGCTTGAGGGTGTCAATGATGGCCTTCTGGGCAGCAGTCAGGTCAGCAGTCTTACCCATGATTGCAGTTTTGAGTAATGAACCAGGCTGGGAGTTTTTAAAAGCCTCAGGAATCTTTTGCAGGTGTTTAGAGTTAATTAGTTGATTCAGATGATTAGGTTAATAGCTTGTTTAGAGAACCTTTTCATGATATGCTAATTTTTTGAAATAGGAATTTTGGGTTTTCATGAGCTGTATGCCAAAATCATCAGTTTTAAAACAATAAAAGACCTGAAATATTTCAGTTGGTGTGCAATGAATCTAAAATATATGAAAGTTTAATTTTTATCATTACATTATGGAAAAGAACGAACTTTATCACAATATGCTAATGTTTTGAGAAGGACCTGTATACTAATTTTCATGTTTGCAATAGAAATAGGCGTTGAAAAAGGTGAGCAAAGACAGCTGAGAGTCCACGCAAATGTTGCAGAAAAGAAATTAACTTAGTCTAGAATGCCAAACTCATACATTTATGCATTGCACAATGGCCACCAAAGACAAAAGTAGAGAGTCTGGAGCTCATAGTTTGATTTCATGAGGTGAAGATTTATAGGGTGGTTTGTCCTTTGAATAGAAGGAAGTTGGAAGAAAGGGACTTGAGGACTTAAAATAACAGACATTAGTGATTTCAAAGCACTCTTTTGTGAGTTTTGTCAGCCTGTAATCCAACAAAGGGGTGAATGACTGTTTGTGACCAAAACTATCATTTAAAACATTACTATTCTGGCAGAATTCAGGTGTGAGGTTACTATTTCTGCCCTGGTTATATCCAGCATTTTACCCTGATTCCCATAGGTGGAAGCACTCACATTACCCAACACAACTGTGTTACCAAAAGTAACACTTACTTTTCTCCTCAAGTTCAGTCTGGGTTTTACCTGTAAGGGTTTTACTGCACTGCAGTAATGTAGCTGTCAATACATTCTTTGAATGGCACCTGTCACTTTGCTCTAACTCTGTCTTTTGATGTTTGTTATTCTACAGGTGAAAATCCAATGATCCCTAATGTACACTCTGAAGCAGTTATAGATCATGTGTGCATGGTCCATACCTCTGTGGATGACTACAGCAAGCTATTCCTGCAAAAACTTAGACGATATAACTATGTTACTCCAAAGAACTACTTGGACTTCATCAACACCTACTGCAGTCTCTTGGATGAAAAAGACAAATGCATTTTAGGTAAGAAGATAGGGATATAATATAAAGCATGATACCTAGTTTGTTGGTTCAACAGAAGCATAATACTGCATTATAATGTGTTTTTGATCATTTTAGAGGCTGTCTTTTACATTTGTAGGTCAGTGCAAGCGTTTAGAGGGTGGGTTGGATAAACTGAGGGAAGCCAGTGAACAGCTGGCTGAACTAAATGTCAAGCTTGCAGATCAGAAGGTGGTCCTTGCTGAAAAGTCTGAAGCTTGTGAAGCCCTGCTGGAAAACATTGCTACAAACACAAGTGTTGGTTAGTAAATACCTACTTCTTTCAGCTATGCGCTCCAGAGGTTAAGAATTTGGATGTATGGCTACTAAAAATCAAACCTCACAAGATCAAAAACTTGAATCTTTTTTTTTTTTAGCTGAAGAGAAAAAGGCCCTGGCTGAAGAAAAAGCTAAAGAGATTGAGGAACAAAACAAAGTCATAGCTGTTGAGAAGAAAGAAGCTGAAAGTTCCCTGGCTGAAGCTTTGCCAGTATTGAAGGCAGCCCGTCTAGCCCTGCAAGACCTTGAAAAATCAGATGTCACTGAGATCCGGTGAATTTTATTTCTGCTGATAAAATTATTTTTTAATAATGATTTAAAACTTTTCTATGATCAAATTAGCCAATATAGCTAGATACATTAAAAGATAAAACACAAAAATGGAAAATAGATGATAACCAAAACATATTGTGCAGATGGGAAGTATGGCCTGATATTAATGACCAGAAACAACATTTTAATTATTTGATCATCTGTCTGCTTCTGTTGACTGTCTCTCACTCACTGGTACCCCATGCAGCTCTTTTGCTAAGCCACCAAAACAAGTGCAAGTGGTTTGTGAGTGTATTCTGGTACTGCGTGGCTACAAAGAAATCAGCTGGCAGTCAGCTAAAGGGATGATGTCTGAAGCCAACTTCCTTCGCTCCTTAATGGAGATGGACTGTGATTCCCTAACTAATACCCAGGTCAGGACAGTCAAAGGTAAGCTGGCTGAATGATCTTTGGAAAAACTTGCCTTAAATGACGATTAAACTATTCATGCACTTTATGTGTTTAAGAGCAATCCACATTTAACTTTGTAATGTTATATGATTCGACCCAACCAGGCTTCCTTAAGAACTTACAGACAAGCTTGGAGGAAATGCAAGCCATCAGCAAAGCTGGCTCAGGGATGCTCAAGTTTGTGGAAGCAATCATGGGCTACTGTGATGTTGCCAAGGAAATTAAACCCAAGAGAGATAAAGTAATTCAAACTCATCTTTGCTGTTTTGCGCTGTTAAATGAAACAAAAGAGTTCAAATTGAAAAAGCGTTTTGTCTTATTGCTTTTAGGTGGCCCGCCTAGAAAAGGATTTCTTTCAGAGCAAGAAGGAACTAGAGCGCATTCAAAATGAGCTTAGAGATATCCAGACGGAGTTGCAAGGTCTTAAAGAGAAGTACGAAGCAGCTATCCTGGAAAAGCAGATGCTGCAAGAAGAGGCTGAAGTCATGGAGAGGAGGCTTATAGCCGCAGACAAACTCATCTCTGGACTCAGCTCGGAAAATGAACGGTTAGGTTATACAAGAAATACAATTGTCCTAAAGCACTGGACACACATCTTAGAGTCGAAAGATATTAGTTTAAGTTTACAGTTATAATTTTATATATCCTACATTTAAATTATTGTAGTTCTTAAAACTTGTCAAAAGCCTGTTTTTATAAAATCTTTTACCCACCTTAGATGGATGACAGATTTGGATGAGCTAAAGCAGAGGCGTGTACGCCTCCTTGGTGACTGCCTGGTCTCTGCTGCTTTCCTGAGCTACGAAGGGGCCTTCAGCTGGGACTTCAGGAATGAAATGGTATATCAAGTATGGGTTCAGGATGTGCAAGAGAGAGGTATCCCCTTGAGTCAACCTTTCAAAGTGGAAAGCCTTCTTACTGATGAAACAGAGATCAGTAGGTGAGGAGTGGGTCATTGTAAAAATGTAATCCTTTTTTTGGACAAGATAATTTAAAATCATGTCAATGAGGAATGACGTGCATAGATCAATTTGTTTTATTACCGATCAATGTTGATCATGAAGGAGATAACTGTGTCTATTGAACCTGTTCAACAGATGGGGCTCTGAGGGTTTGCCCCCTGATGAGCTGTCAGTGCAAAATGGAATCCTGACAAGCAGAGGGAGTCGATTCGCCTTGTGTATTGATCCTCAGCAGCAAGCGTACAACTGGGTTAAAAAGAAAGAAGAAAGCAACAATCTCAAGGTATATAGTTCAAAATAGAACTCTCTGATAGAATTTTAAGCAGGAATATGTCAAAAGATAAAAAAATGCAAAAATAGAGTATTGTTTCTTTTTTTTAATTTTAATAAAAATAGCATGTTGAAGATTAGAAAGACCCTTCTCAATCTTTATTGGCCTCACAGAAACCAAACCAAATTCATTTTTATATATAAAAATGAATTTGCCAGTTTTTTCACTGAAAAGATTCTAACAATTAGATGGTCAATCTGTACCTCAATATCGAACCCACAACCAGTGCCATCCCCAATCAACAACAATGTAGAGAAAATGTCTGAATTCCACGAATTAAACCAGAACAGCCTTGAAAAAATCATTATCCAATTAAGCTCCTCCTCTTGGTGTCTTGATATCCTACCCACAGCTTTTCCAAAGAAAGTTCTTCCTGTTATTGGGTCTGATCTTGTTCAAATAGTGAACTCATCCCTGCTATCAGGTGTCTTCCCTCAGGCTTTAAAAACAGCAGTTATTAAACCACTGCTAAAGAAGAAAAATTTGGACAACACGTTAATGCAGAACTACAGGCCAATCTCTAATCTTCCATTCATCAGTAAGATTATTGAAAAAGCCGTGTTTCAGCAGTTGAATAGCTTCATAACAATGACAAACCGTTTTGATGTTTTTCAGTCTGGTTTCCGCGCTCACCACAGCACCGAGACTGCCCTCGTCAAAGTATTCAATGACATCCGCATAAATACAGACTGTGGAAGAACCACAGTGCTGGTTCTGTTGGACCTCAGTGCAGCATTTGACACTGTTGATCATGATATTTTATTGGAACGACTGGAGAGCTGGGTCGGACTCTCTGGTACACTACTTGGCTGGTTTGAATCTTACCTAAAGAACAGGGACTTCTATGTTTCAATAGAAAACTTTTCATCAGAACGAACAGAAATCACATGTGGGGTGCCCCAGGGCTCCATCCTGGGGCCCCTCTTATTTAATATCTACATGCTCCCACTAGGCAAGATTATAGCAACCAATAACATTAGCTACCATAACTACGCGGATGATACTCAGCTCTACATTACAATGTCACCAGGTGACTCTGAACCCATTCAAACCCTAAATCAATGCATTGACCAAATAAATGGATGGATGTGCCATAACTTTCTCCAGCTAAATAGAAACAAAACTGAAGTGTATATTTTTGGACCCAAGGAGGAACGATCAAGAGTCAGCACACAGCTTAAATTAATACAGCTAGAAACTACTGATCAGGCTCGAAACCTAGGTGTAGTAATGGACTCAGACCTGAGCCTCCAGGGTCACATAAAGGCAATAACAAGGTCAGCCTTCTATCACCTGAAGAACATCTCTAGGATTAAACGACTGATGTTGCAACACGACCTAGAACAACTCATCCATGCGTTTATCTTTAGTCGGATTGATTACTGCAAGTGTCCTCACAGGTCTGCCTAAAAAGTCAATTAGACAGCTGCAGCTGATCCAGAACGCTGCCGCTCGCGTCCTCACTAGAACCAGGAAAGTAGAGCACATCACCCCAGTTCTAAAGTCCTTACACTGGCTCCCTGTAGCTCAGAGAATAGACTTCAAAATACTCCTACTAGTTTATAAATCATTACATGGCTTAGCACCTAAATATGTTGAAGACCTGTTGTCATGGTACCAACCACCAAGACCACTCAGGTCCTCCAACTCTAGTCTACTAAACATCCCTAGACTCAGAACTAAACATGGAGAAGCAGCTTTCGGTTTCTATGCTCCCCTTATCTGGAACAGACTTCCTGACGAGTGTAGAGCTGCTAAAACTCTGAACTGCTTTAAATCAAGACTAAAAACCCATCTGTTTAGAATTGTCTTCGAGTAAATGCTTGATCTCATATGTATGAAATGTGTTAATGCTCTCTTGCTATTTTTTTATCTTTCTCTTGCTTTATTGTGTATCATGTGTAATGTGTGTTTCTTTTACTTTTAATTCCATTGTTTTTTTTGTTTTTTAAATCACCAAATCATGTAAAGCACCTTGAATTGCCCTGCTGTTGAAAGTGTGCTATACAAATAAAATTGCCTTGCCTTGCCTATAATTGCTAACCACCTTTTGCAAGTTTCCCCTGGTGTTTTAAGATTTACCTTTGATGGAGAGTTCCAAGTTTTTAAGGTTGGAAAGCCTCCTTGCCATCACCCAAATCTTTAGCTCCCTCAACAGATTCTCCATTGGGTTCAAAACAAAATGTAAAATGAATCAGTTTCATAACCAGTTTTTTTTATATATAACATTTTTAAATGCTTTTATAGAAAGAAACATTCATAAGATTCTGTTGCACTTTTCTTTTGTTTAATTTTGTTTGTAATTTATTTTCAATTATGAGAAAAGGATACTTTTGGTCAGACTTAGAAAAGAGATACCTCTAAAACATTTTTTTTTCTCACTCCTTAGGTCTTTTGTAGGTCTTGACATAGGCTTACCGGTACTGCTAACAAGTGTGAACATCTTTCCCCCAGATCTCGTCTTTCAATGATCCGGACTTCTTGAAACATCTGGAGATGGCCATTAAGTATGGTTCTCCGTTCCTTTTCCAAGACGTAGATGAGTACATCGACCCAGTAATTGACAATGTTCTGGAGAAAAATGTGAAAGGAGCTGAGGGCAGAGAAGTCATCATGCTGGCTGACAAGGAGGTGCATTATGATCCCAACTTTAAGCTTTATCTCAACACCAAATTGGCTAATCCCAAATATACTCCATCGGTGTTTGGAAAAGCCATGGTCATCAACTACACAGGTAAAACCCGCACCATCACAACTGTGGTTGTTATTGGTATGTCGTTAATAGCAGGCACTAAATGGATTGTCTTTGTAAATTTAAATATTATGTGAATATTACAGTGACACTTAAAGGTCTGGAAGACCAGCTCCTGAGCGTTATCATGGGCTTTGAGAAGAGGGAACTGGAGGAGCAGCGTGAGCGTTTGATCCAAGAGACCAGTGACAATAAGAAGCTGCTGAAAAACCTGGGAGATTCCTTACTTAGAGAGCTGGGCACCTCTACAGGCAACATGTTGGATAACACAGAGCTTGTTCAGACTCTAGAAGAAACAAAAGTGAAAGCCAGTGAGGTTAGTTCGGATTAGGTTTGCTGCAATTAAATCATTCAAGAATACAAAGTTGTTGTTTATCTTTACATCTGTGATTGCCAGGTATTTGAGAAGCTCAAGTTGGCTCAGAAAACATCAGTAGACATTGATAAACTCAGAGATGGCTACAGACCTGCTGCAAAGCGTGGTGCCATCCTGTTCTTTGCACTGACAGACATGGCTCTGGTCAACAGCATGTACCAATACTCCCTAGCATCCTACCTGAAAGTGTTTGACTTGTCGCTACGAAAATCTCTGTCTGACTCTGTCCTTCACAAAAGACTCCAAAACATCATCAACACTCTGACATACAATGTTTATAACTATGGCTGCACAGGTAAAAGAGCTGAGTTAGCATAATATTGGATTGGATTCTTAAAGTGCAATTTCTAATTTTTATTATCCTTTAAATGTCCTTAGGGCTCTTTGAGAGACACAAGTTGCTATTTTCCTTCAACATGACTGTCAAGATTGAACAGGCAGATGGATGGGCACCCCAGGAGGAGCTTGAATTTCTTATAAAAGGTAACATATTTATAAAAACGTAAAAGTAGATAATATATTTGAACATACCCATCCTCAAAGCAGTTTCATTTCTTTTCTCTATCAAATGCATAAAGGTAATCTATCTCTGGAAAAAAGCACTAAAAAGAAGCCATGTGACTGGCTTCCTGACCAGGGCTGGGAGGATGTTGTGAAACTTGCAGAGCTCTTTCCCGAACAGTTTGGCTCGCTGCCAGATGACATTGAGAAAAATTCTCCTGAGTGGAAATCTGTGAGTGACCCAAGTAACAGACATCAGTGTAGTTAGACCAGTTAAACTAATGAGCTTCATCTTTTTGATTCCCCCCCCCCTCCCCCCTCAGTGGTATGATTTGGACGCACCAGAACAGGCACCATTTCCCATGAAATATAAAGAGAACCTCTCAGCCTTTCAGAAGCTGCTCTTGCTGCGCTGCTTCCGTGTTGACAGAGTCTTTAGAGGTGTGACCGACTACGTCACTGTGACCATGGGCGAGAAGTGAGACTCTTTTAGATATAGAAACACAGCTCCGATCCACAGTTTGCATCCACTCCTCAGCAGCATGAATGTCCTACTAATTCTTTTTTCATGATGAATTTTGATTATATGGATGAGTATGAATATAAAAACATTCTCCAATCCACGCAGATTAAAATTATGCATACTGGCTCAAATATATACATACAGCTCCACTACAGTTTTTGGAGCCATTAAATAATTTGTTTGGGGACATTGTCCCATTGAAACACCAAACTGTGTCCAAGTTTTAACGGTCAAATTGTTCAGTTGTGGTACCTTTGAAGAATTTCCAACTACTTTTGTCAATTCACCTGTAGCAACCAGATCCTCAGCATGATGCGACCTACACCATGTTTGATTGACGGTTCAGTGTTGTTAGGTTTGAAAGCCTCAATAGATACACTAAAGAAGGAGCAGGTAACAAGTACCTAATTAAAGTAGAGCTGAGCTGAGCCAAGTAGGTTCTAGCAGAAAATGGGCTTTAGGCTTATCCAAATGATCTTTTGCCATTGTGTCTAAATAGTGCCATATTTGTACCCTCTGACCATAAAACCAGAAGCCTGTTGGCTTTTTTTGGGGGGGGCAGCTGGAATGTTCCGTTGAGATTGAAGGTGTTGAGCGATTGTTTCTTTGTCGACACGCTCTTAGTTCACTGTGGACAATGACACTGCTGCATCTTACAATTTATGAAAGGGGGTGATTCTTGGTTATTCCTGAACATCTTAACCAGTTATCTTTCATCGTTTCATTAATAGTTGGGGTCAAATGGTTGAAACTTGGTCGTAGTTGGGTGTTCCAGCACAATAATGATTCCAGCTATTAACACACATCAAAACTTGTTTTGGAATAGATAAAGGAGGCTAATATGAAGTTTCTGGAATTTTCTCCAGGCCCAACCCAATTAAAAATGTGTGGACTATCCTACAATGCCTGGTCCATGCCATGAAACCAAACAGTTTAAATAAGTTTTACTATTTTGCCTGGAAGAGTGATCAAATATCTGGAAGTATACAAAAAATATGACTAAATGAATGGTGTGGTTTCTCTACACCTTTTAAAGGACATGTAATCAAATATTAGTTGAGGTATATGTATAAATTTGAGCTTATATGTAAAGTTTTTAGTTTGTGTCGATAAGAATAAATCCACAATATATTCAGATTTGTTCACCCAATTCTTGTTTTAAAAAAATGACATTGTATGTTGTCTGACCATTTCACCTTGAAGCAGGAATGACGAATAAGTTATTTTGATATTCACACTAAAGATTAGTGTATGTACACTACCGACCAGTTATGTGCAACAACAATATTACCTTTAAGGTCATAGTTGTGCAGAAGGATGAATTTCACCAGAACAGTGGAGCCTTTTTCACTTTTATTAATATGATATCACTGTGTGATAAAGCCTAAATTATTAAAGTATAATATTTAATCAAGTGTACAGGTGTAAATTATGGATTAACTAATTGTGCTGACAGAAAAATCTGTGTGAATTTCTTTACCTTGTCTCCCTGTGTTTTGCTTAGATATGTGCAGCCTCCCGTGATCAGCTTTGCTTCAATTTACGAACACAGCACACCTCTCTCTCCCATCGTTTTTATCTTGAGCCCTGGCTCTGACCCAGCCAGTGACCTTATGAAACTGGCAGAAACATCAGGCTTTGGAGGCAGCAAGTTCAAGTTCCTTGCAATGGGTCAAGGGCAAGAGAAGGTAATTAACATTTGCTATGTTGTATATTTGTTAAAATACTTCCCCATAAAGAAGAAGCTTTGGTTATTGTTTTTGCTTTTATCATGAAGGTGGCACTAGATCTGTTGGAGAAGGCAGCCTCTCGTGGTCAGTGGTTGATGCTGCAGAACTGCCACCTGTTGGTGAAGTGGCTAAAAGAATTGGAGAAAGCTTTAGAGCGAATCACTAAGCCCAACCCCAATTTCCGCTTGTGGATCACAACCAACCCCATCAAGGATTTCCCTATTGGCATTCTACAAAATTCGCTGAAGGTGAAACGCATTCCCTAACCTTCTTGAAAGCTTTTTTTATTTCCTTATGGATCACTGCACTAACTGGAAGACTTTCAAAGACTGAAGTTATGATTTTAACTTGTCAACTTTGAGTTATGACATTTTGGCAGCATGGATAGATTAAGTGTGACAATTTTTTAGCAAAGCTAGTGTAGTTATCTAAAACCACTGTAATCTTTGATATTGTTTGTAGGTAGTGACTGAGCCTCCCAATGGTCTCAAGTTGAACATGAGAGGCACATACTCCAAAATCTCACATGAAAGCTTGATGACATGCCCGCACCCTGTGTTCAAAAGCTTGGTGTTTGTGCTGGCCTTCTTCCATGCTGTGGTGCAAGAGAGGCGAAAGTACGGAAAGATTGGCTGGAATGTGCCCTATGACTTCAGTGAGTCGGATTTCTTTGTAAGTGGTGCAGGACTCTAATTGTACACTCTTTTCTTTGAGTGGCACAATAACATACACATTTAACCTTTCAGTAGCTGAATCAATGTAAATCTGCTTAAAAGGTGTGTATGGAGATCCTGAACACTTACCTGACTAAAGCATATGACCAAGGAGACAGCAATATTCCCTGGGGAAGTCTGAAATATCTTATTGGAGAGGTTAGACAACTCTGTTTGCTCTTCCACGACAAGTCCTTTTATTGTCTTAGATGTTTTCAGTAATGTTTGTACAATGTCTTATTAGGTGATGTATGGTGGGCGAGCTATAGATAGCTTTGACCGCAGGATCCTGACTGTCTACATGGATGAGTACCTTGGAGATTTCCTCTTCTATACCTTCCGGCAGTTCCACTTTTTCAAAAACAAAGATGTAGATTACAAAATCCCTCCACCTGGGCCAAAGACAGCATATGTTGGTCAGCTTCGGCCTAAGCACTCTTACTGAAGAGAGAAAATTGTTTATTATCTTACTGCGCTCACGGCTTTAACCTGGTATGTGTTGCAGATGAGATTGAGAAAATGCCGCTGGCAAACACACCAGAGGTGATGGGTCTTCATTCCAATGCAGAGATAGGATATTACACTCTGGCTGTTAAAGAGCTGTGGGCTCACCTGATAGACCTTCAACCTCAGACAGGTATGATTTGGTGTTTCTCTATTGGATTCTTACTGACCACTCACAAAGATAACATTTTGATGTAGTAAACATTTTGAATAAGAACTGTTCAATTGTAAAATGATTGAGAAAGCAATAATTGTTATTTTAGCCTTTTGTACAATTTCACTTGTCCCTAAGGTGAATCTAGTGGAAGTATTACGAGGGAAGAGCAGATAAGCCAGGTGGCTCAGGACATCCAGAACAAACTTCCCGAGCTGTTTGACATGGACGTGATCCGTAAAAAGTTTGGCACAGACGTTTCTCCAACCTCCGTGGTTCTACTTCAGGAACTAGAGCGTTTCAACAAGCTGGTGGTTCGCATGCAGCAGTCTTTGGCTGAGTTGCAAAGGGTGAGGCTGGGAGCATAAGAAACACACATTTATTATGTCTTTGCCCTTTAGTCCATCTCTAGATAATTCCAGATTGCCTTGTTTCCCTCAGGCCTTGGCTGGTGAAGTGGGAATGAGCAGTGAGTTGGATGAAGTGGCTCGGGCCCTTTTTAACGGCCACATTCCTGCCATTTGGAAGAAGTTGGCACCTGAGACTCTGAAGTCCCTTGGAAACTGGATGAGCCACTTCAAGAGGCGTTACGAACAGTATAACTATTGGGTAAAACTTCTCAAATAACCCAGAAACTGTTTTTTTTTAAGTATGCAGTGGTGGTGTTGTCGAAGAAAATATCTTCTTCCTTTAACATGATGAGGCTGCAGTCCAGTAGGCGTTTTTTTATATTTATCAAGCAGATAGGCCAGAATCACCATACAGGGCCCCAGAGCTGGGCAATGCTCAAACTATTCCACACCCTCTCATTCTTCCCCCATTATGGTATAAAATAACTCAATATTATCCTCCTCACTTTGTCATATGCTGTCTTGATGTCTAGCCCCCCCAAGGTTAAAAAACCCTTCACAGCGATCTGGATCAGCTGCAGCTGTCTAATTGACTTTTTAGGCAGACCTGTGAGGACATTGTTGCAGTAATCAATTCAACTAAAGATAAACACATGGATGAGTTTTTCGAGGTGCTGTTGCAACATCAGTCCTTTAATCCTAGAAATTAATCCTAGAATTCAGGGGATAAAAGGCTGACCTTGTTATTGCCTTTATGTGACCCTGGAGGTTCAGGTCTGAGTCCATTACTACACCTAGATTTTGGGCCTGATCAGTAGTTTCTAGCTGTATTAACTGAAGCTGTGTGCTGACTGCTGATCGTTCCTCTTTAGGTCTGAAAGTAATTACTTCTGTTTTGTTTGTGTTCAGCTGGAGAAAGTTATGGCACACCCATCCATTGATTTGCTTGATGCATTTACTTAGGGTTTGGATGGGTTCAAAGTCACCTGGTGGCACCGTAATGTAGAGCTGTAATGTAGAGTATGATCTGCGTACTTATGGTAGCTAATCCCATTGGTTGTTATGATCTGGGCTAGTGGGAGCATGTAGATATTAAATAAGAGGGGCCCCAGGATGGAGCCCTGGGGCACCCCACGTGTGATTTCTGCTCGTTCTGATGAAAACTTTCCTATTGAAACAAAGAAGTCTCAGTTCTTTAGGTAAGACTCAAACCAGCCAAGTACTGTAACGGAGAGTCCGACCCAGCTCTCCGGTCCTTCCAATAGTACATCATGATCAACAGTGTCAAATGCTGCACTGAGGTCCAACAGAACCAGCACTGTGGTTCTACCACAGTCTGTATTTTTCCGGATGTCATTTAAAACTTTGACGAGGGCAGTCTCAGTGCTGTGGTGAGCACGGAAACCAGACTGAAAAACATCAAAGTGTTTGGTTATTGTTAGGAAGCTATTTAACTGCTGAAACAGCTTTTCAATAATTTTACTGATAAATGGAAGATTAGAGATTGGCCTATAGTTTTGCATTAATGTGTTGTCCAGATTATTCTTTTTTAGCAGTGGTTTAGTAACTGCTGTTTTTTAAGCCTGGTGGAAGACACCTGACCGGAGGGATGAGTTCACTATTTTGATCAGATCAGACCCAATGACAGGGAAAACTTTCTTAAGGAAAGCTGTGGGTAGGATATTAAGACAGCAAGAGGAGGAGCTTAATTTGGTTATGATTTCTTCTAGTTTTTTTGGTTTAATTCATGGAATTCTGACATTTTTTCTACATTGGTCTTAGCTGGGTATAACATTGGTGGTCGGCTCAGTGCTGCGGTACAGACCGACCGTCTAATTGTTAGAATCTTTTCAGTAAAAAAGCTGGCAAATTCATTGCAGGCCCTGGTAGATTTTAGTTCAGGAGCTACTGTCACTGGAGGATTAGTTAGTCTTTCACTGTTCCAAACAGAGTCTATGCATTATTAATGTTTCTGTTACATGACATTTATCCTAGATCTATTTAAAAACATGTAAGTATTTAATTAATTCTCTTTACCTTGAAATATTCTAACACAGCAGTAAAAACAACCTTTTTATATTCTGGGGTTTTACGCATTTGTGCAGTGCCTTACAAACATGTTCATAGCCCTTTGAATAGTTAACATGTTGTTTTCTGTCAGAGCCATCAGCACTCTGTCCTGCTCACTACCTGTCTTAATCATTATCTGCACCTGTGTCTAATCCCAGTCACCACCTGATCCTCATTCCCTTCACTTCCTCTCACTCCCAGTCGGTTCATACTGTTTCTTCCGTGCTGTCAGATGCCGGTCTGGTGTCCCATCTTTGTTGTTCCAGTCCTACCTTCGTCGTCATCATCATCATGATGTCTTCAATAAATAATCATCACATATTACCTGCGTCTGCGTTTGGGTCCATGCTGCACCCAGATCCCCAGACAGTTTATTGTTTAATAGGAATGTAGTTACTTCCTTTTGTCCTCCATAATTACTGATCAGCTTTATTGTTCTGGTGAGGGGAAGAATTCCCACAGCATGATGCTCCCACCACCATGTATCACTGTGGGGATGGTGTGTTTAGGGTTTTTGTGCAGTACTCAGTGTGGGATGAGTACATTTGTAAGGCACTGTATAGATCTTGGATTTGGATCACTTGGATTCATGTTGCGTTATTAAATGATGACCTGGTAGAATCTCTTTTATGTTGAGTTGAACATTTTAAGTGGGCTTTAAATCATTATAGAACCTGGTAAAACTTTATATTTTGTTTTTGTTTATTTTGATGTGCCAAATAACTTTCATTCTGGTATCTGATGTGTGAATCTTGTGTCTGGCAGGTGAATGAGGGAGAGCCAAAAGTTATGTGGCTGTCAGGACTTCACATCCCAGAGTCTTACCTGACCGCTCTGGTTCAAGCTGCCTGCAGGAAAAACGGCTGGCCTCTGGATCTTTCCACATTGTATACAGAAGTGACCCAGTACCGCTGTGAGGATGAAATCACTGACAGACCCAGACAAGGTAATATGCCAAGACATTAATCTTTTGCAGCTTTTCTGGGAAGATGTTTTAAGGACTAACAGCATCAATGGTCTCAGGCTGCTTTGTGTCTGGTCTGTACCTGGAGGGAGCAGACTGGGACATAGAGAATACCTGCCTAATGAGGAGTAAACCAAAAGTCTTGGTTGTTGAGCTGCCTCTTCTCAGAGTCATCCCAATTGAGACATGTCGCCTTAGGTTACAGGTGTGGACAAAATCCTCTACACATTTTTTTCCACTGTATATGGTTTGGCTATTTTGATTTAGTGTCTATCACTTTCTTGTGTTTTGTACCCCAGAATACTTTAAGGACACCAGTGTACACAACATCCATGCGAAGAAATGCGATGGGTGTTGGGTTGGTGTTTGAGGCAGACCTGTTTACAACGCTGCACATCTCCCATTGGGTTCTGCAGGGAGTGTGTTTGTGTCTCAACACTGACTGAAGATCTCCCTCAGCCTTTATGAGGATAACAACTTATGTTTATCTAGTTAAGGTTAGTTTATCCTGGTATACCTGATTTCTGCTTTTATTACTAGTTAGTTGAATTATAAAAAAACATTTTCTAGATAAATTTAACTGAAGAAGTATGTTGTACTTTATGAATGTATTTTCTTAGCATGTTCCCACTAGATGGCAGCACCGAACACTCTTTTGCTCTGCCTTCTTTTTAAACACTTGACTTTGATGGTACCTGAGCAATGCTGTCACAAGACCACATTTTAAAGTCTTCTGTCTTATAAATCCAAATTAGTTGTGAAATAAACAGTTCAGATGCACCTTGTATTTTCAGTGTTGTGTACATTTTAATAAAGCACATCGACTGTACAGAATTTCTGTTTAAATAGCAGAACCTCAACGATGACACTATCAGCAGAGGTTTTCACTCTACTCAAGTATCTCTTTAGCTTTTTTTTTTTTGCAAAATGGACAGGACTGTATGTTTTATTTTACTGTCATACACAGATCTGGGACAGCTCCACTCAATTGAGGCTGCTGAGCTCAGCATGGTAAAGCAGGTAAAGTTTCCTCTAAAAGGAAAAAATAAAGACAGCCCCAGAGGATTTGGCCGCCTGTTCAGCAGTGAGGTCACACACACAAAGGGAAAACTGCAGAACTTTTCATTCATTACTTGTGCAACATAGGTCTGTAGCCTCTGTTGTGAGAGTGCAGCTTTTGTCAGGAATGTTCTGCATAGACTAAATTCTGATTGTTAGATGCAAATAATA
This sequence comes from Valencia hispanica, assembly GCA_963556495.2. Taxonomy (NCBI): domain Eukaryota; kingdom Metazoa; phylum Chordata; class Actinopteri; order Cyprinodontiformes; family Valenciidae; genus Valencia; species Valencia hispanica. Next base: position 31,130,648 of record OY747704.1, read on the forward strand.
GAAACTCTAACAACCATTACCATAAAAATATTACGTTGTCTTCATCCTCAAAAGCCCTGACCCTCACATGAGATCACAAGAATGCATCTCATTACCATTATGTAGTCTAAAATGGTCCCGTCTGAATTGCAAAGGGTAAAGGTTAGACGGGCCCCTCCTCAGCTTTAACTGGTACGACACTCATAAAGAGTGAAGATTAGCACATGTTTTTGACCAAACACAGGAGGATAAGGATGTTGTTCCCCTGTTAAAAAAAGACAGAAAATGTTTTTTGTGATTAATGGATCTTTATGTGAGTGAAAAGATTTAGACCAACACAGACAATAGGCAATGCATCACTTTCAGCTTACAAATAAAAGGGATAATGAAGGTTGTAGAGCTACTTTTCCAAAAATGATCATGGAGAAAGACAAATAGCAATCTGGAAATTTGTGTTCCTTCTTGAAATCTCTGAAAATGTCAATTACCTCTAAAGAAAAGGGAGGGACACACACACACACACACACACACACACACACACACACACACACACACACACACACACACACACACACACACACACACACACAGAGAATGCTGTCGAACTAATTCCACTGGTAGTGAGTTTAATAGTATTAGTGTGATATGAAAGAACATCTGAATAAACTTCAACTCAGTGTTAAGCAGCAGGGGCACGTTGCAGTTAGATTGTATTTTCTGCAGCTGAGAGGAACCACAGGCAGATAAATACCACAGTTCCCAGTTTTAGGTTACTTTGCATGTGTTTGGTTTGGAGTGGACCACTGTCTAATGGGCAAGGCAAGGCAATTTTATTTGTATAGCACACCTTCAACAACAAGGTGCAGTAATTCAAGGTGCTTTGCAAGCAGGTAATGGGGCTTTTACAATAAAACCAACCCCATATGATCCAAAGGGATGTAAAGTTACTTTCAAAACTATTTACGGTCTTTGACCTGTTTTTGAATTTTGTCATATTACAGCCACACGCTTGAATGAATTTGATTAGGATTTTATATATAGACCAGCACAAAGTTGTGCATATTTGTGAAGTGGAGGGAAAACGACACACTTTCATTGTTTAATTATTTTACAAGAAAAATTTTAAAAGGTGCAGCATTTCCATTTGCATCCAATCCCCTTTCCTGTGATACCCTTAAATAGGTTAAAATGCAACTAATTGTCTTCAGAAAGCAATAACATCCACCCTTGTGGATTTTTATCTCAGTATAAATCCAGCTGCTCTGTGAAGGTCTCAGAGATTAGTGAACAAACAAGTTTTGAAGTTTAAGCAAAACATATGCAATAAAACACAATATCCTAAGCTTTGGTCATGTCAGAGAGATTCAAAATCATTCATTGTGATCAGAAAACGGTATGGCATTAGCCTACTGCTGTTGTTCAACTAAACTCCATCCTGGGGCCCCTCCTATTTAATATCTACATTCTCCCACTAGCCTAGATTATAACAACCAACCATAACTATGCAGATGACACTCTGCTTTATATTACAATGTCTCCAGGCAACATGAAACCCATCCCAACACTAAGTGAATGTGTTAAGCAAATCAATAGATGGGTGTGCCATAAAATTCTCCAGCTGAATAGAAACAAAACTAAGATAATTATTTTTGTACCTAAAGAGGAACGATCAAGAGTCAGTACACAGCTTCAGTTAATACAGCTAGAAACTTCTGATCAGGTCCGAAATCTAGGTGAAGTAATGGACTCAGACCTGAACCTCCAGGGTCACATAAAGGCAACAACAAGGTCAGCCTTCTATCACCTGAGGAACATTTCTAGAATTAAAGGACTGATGTCGCAACAGGACCTTAAAAAAAATCATCCATGTATTTATCTTTAGTCAGATTGATTACTTCAAAAGCGTCCTCACAGGTCTGCCTAAAAAGTCAATGAGACAGCTGCAGCTGATCCAGAACGCTGCTGCTCGTGTCCTCAGAAGAACTAGGAAAATAGAGCACATCACCCCAGTTCTAAAGTCCTTACCCTGGCTCCCTGTAGCCCAGATAATAGACTTCAAAATACTTTTGCTAGTTTATAAATCATTGAATGTCTTAGCACCAAATTATGTTGAAGATCTACTATACCAACACCCCAGACCACTCAGCTCCTTTAATTCCAGTCTACGCAACATCCCTAGAATTAGAACCAAACATGGAGAAGCAGCTTTCAGTTTCTATGCTCCTCTATCTGGAACAGACTTCCTGATGAGTGCAGAGCTGCTGAAACACTGAGTTTCTTTAAATCAAGGCTAGAAACACATCTGTTTAGAGCTGTCTTTCAGTAACTAATTATTAACTGGGATTTCATATGTTTTGTGTCTGTTATGTTGTGTTTTATACTTTTATTGTTTTATTACTGCTTTTATTTGATCCCTCAATCACCCAAAGCTCCTTAAATTGTCTTGTTGCTGAAAGTGTGCTATACAAATAAAGTTGCACATTCAAATCTGAGTATGCCACTTCATTTTTAATAACTGCACAGTACTTTGGTATTCTAACTTTGTCCTTAATGTACATATAGTATATTTAATTCTGTTATACTGTTCTGCTTTTCTTGTGTGAATCTAAATCCTTCTATTGCCCATCACTTGTCTGCTGTTACAGCTGAATTTCCCCTTTGTGGGACAATAAAGGATTATTCTATTCTAAAGTTCCCTTGCTTAATCTGACAGGCCAGGCAAGTAAGGCAAGGCAATTTTATTTGTATAGCACACTTTCAACAGCAGAGTAATTCAAGGTGCTTTACATGATTTGGTGATTTAAAAAACAAAAAAAACCCAATGGAAATTAAAAGTAAAAGAAACACACATTACACATGATACACAATAAGTAGAGCAATAATCAGAGAACCAGCTAGGAAAGCCATGGTACCTCTGCAGGAGCTGCAGACATCTATAACTCATGTGAGAGAATCTGATGACTGGACAACAAGTTATGCAGTCCATAAATCTGACCTTGATGGAAAAGTGGCAAGAAGAAAACCATATATTCAGTGAAAGACATGTTTACCTCAAGCCGAGGTTTATGTGGAACACTGTGGAACACTGATGATCTGTTCAGATGGGACCAAGACTGAACTTTCTGGGCTACTTGAAAAAACACATGTGTAACTTAATTCTAGCTGTGATCACCCTAAACTAACAATTTCCTTGGTGATACGTGGTGGTGGCAGCATCATGCTATGGAGATGCTCTTATTTAAGGAAAATTGTCAGTGTTGGTGGGAAGGTAAATGGTGCTAAAAACAGGGCGCTTTTTGAAGATGCACTAGGTTTAGCTGGTCTAGAACATAAACCGCCAATGAAATCCACTGAAGGATGTAAAGTTGCTAAAAGTAAAAAAAAAAGAAAAGCAAACAAGCTTGAAACTACTTATAATTGTAATTAAGTTAATAAAATTATCATTTTCTAAAATGATAAAGTTAGACGCGTTAAATTAAATGCTTTAATAAGTGCATTATGACAAAGATTTTAGTGATTTCGGAGCAACCTTGAGAGGCAGCAGCACCCCATAATTCCTTCTGTGTGCGTTAAAGTGGCGTCGCCCTGAGCGCGCATTGTCCTCTGTGAGCGCTTGTAGCGGGGCAGGGTGAGAAAGACCCAGCAGGCTGAGCTTTTAAAACACCAGAGGAGACTATAAAGCTGCTCCATGCCCGCTGCTGGATCGGAGCTCAGACAGGCGGAGAAGAAGGGAGGACGACAGTGTTCAAGGTTCAGCTGCAGAAATCAAGACGCAAGCGCCGCCAGAGTTCAACCTAGTCGTGTTTTCTCAGGGGACTTAAATCTTACTGCTTTACGGATGAATTAGTATCGAACAGTTTTCTACTTATTTCCACTTAGTGCTTATGATGCGCGTCTTCCGTGGCCGCCCTGCGTCAGTTCGACACATCTGAACTGGACCCGCCGGCCGGCCGGCCGGACTGATCCCTAGCTGCCTAACTGGACCAAGAGTTGGATTCGTTTTTGAAACCGTTCCGGTCGTAGTTTAAATTCCCCACAAAAATGGGATCGCACCAGCTGGACGCGCTGTTCAGGAAAAGTTTGCTCTGGACGATGCTGATCCTCTGGATGTCCATGTTTGTTAACGGGACCTGGAAGACTGGACTGTACAAGGGATATTCAGCCGGGTCACAGAAAGCAGCCGCTCACAACTCAATCTACCAGAAAAGGTAGGAAGTGCATCATCTTATGGTCACCTCATTTTACTACACCAGTGTTTTTCATGTGAAAAACACTGCTGTATACAAAACCTCCTTATTATTTCACCTTGTGTGTGAGTCACACAAGGAATACAGAGTTAATTATATGAGCAATACCAACACTTAATTTCCCTCTGGGATCAATAAAGTATTTTTGAATTTGAATTGAACTGAATTTAAATTTCCTTTACTGCGTGACTTGGGAGATCTACTCCCAAAACCATCCATCTACCAGTTCCTATTGTGTCCCTGACAGTTGGTTTCCTTTTTCCTCTGCTCTGTCTCATCCTCACTGTTGTCCCACGTGTCACAGCACTTCCACTTCCACTTCCACTGACATGAAGCAGGGGATGCAACTCCATCCTCTGCTTTCAGTCGCTTTCAGAATCTCTTTTGAGGTTCAGCTTTGTCCATAGAATAGGCTACATGATTTGTGTTAGGTCATGATCTGCAGAATGAGAGGTTTTGGATGTGTTTAATAAAAAGAATGTGGAGATCATGTCATAAATTGATTGATCGCTTTATTGGGGTTTTGCTGACAGAGGTGTTTCTGAGCAAGAACCAGTAGACTAAACTCATCCCAGTACAATTCCAGTGCATTACAAAAGTGTTCACACCCTTAAACCGTTTAACCTCTTTTCATATTACAACCTCAAACGTACATGTATTTTATTAGGATTTTATGTGATTGAACAACACAAAGTACCCTTGTAAAGATAAAGTTTTTGTTGTTGTTTTCTTTACAATTAAATTCTACTTTGCAAACCCGCTTTTTGCTGCAATTACATCTGATGTAAATGTGTTGTGATTTTACCAGTTTTCCACATCTAGATCCTGACATTTTCCGTCATCCTTCTATTGTAGTTATGGTTGTATGTTTATGGCTGGTAATTGAACCTCCATGCCACTCTCCAGTCTTTTGCAGACAGTAGAAAGTATTTTTTTGGGATTGCTCTGTATTTTTGTCTTTCCACCTTCTGTGACCAGATTACCTGTCCCTGCTGAAGAAAAACATCCCCACAGCACCATGCTGCCACCACCATGTGTTTACACAGACATAGTGTGTGCAGTGTTAGTTTTTTTCCACAAACCTAATGTTTTGCAAGTGTAGTAAAAAACTAAATTTTTGTCCAATTTTACCAGAGCTTTTTCTTCCACATGTTTGCTGTGCCCCCCCAACATTACCTATGAAAAACTGCATGTGGGACTTTTTATGGCTTTTGTTCAACAATGTGTTTTCCTTGCCCCTCAACCATAAGGCAGATTTGATTCATCAGCATACCTGTCAACAAATTCTTCCATCTGAGCCATGAATTTCTGCAGTTCCTCCAGAGATGCCTCTTGGCTGCTTGTTTGGTTAATTCTCTCCTTACCCTCCCTGTCAGTTTAGGGCTTATTAGGTTTGCAGGTGTGCCGTGCTCCTTCCTTGTTCAGGTGATGGGTTGAACGGTGTTCTGTGAGATGTTCAAAGCTTGGGATATTGGTTTCTAACACAACACTACAACTTCCTTTCCTTGGTCTACGTGAAGCTCTGTCCACCACCTTACCTCATACACCCCCCTTGCTGCTCGCATCCAGATGTTTGTTGACATGTTTAATAAGCACAAGCCGCTGGGACACCACAGCATCTGGGCTTGTTTTGGGAAGATGTCAGCAGTTGTGTGCAAGAAAAAAAGCTGCTGCTGCTCTGAATGAGCCGCTGTCCTTAGAAAGGTCAGGAAGTTTGAGGTGAAATAAAAGGAGCTGAATGTGTCAGTTCAGTCTGGTGTTACTGTGTAACTAGTTAATGGTGTCAGCAAGCCCAACCAGAGGCAAAGCGATTTCTCAGTAGAGTCCTGACAGATGGATGTCTGTCCACAGCAACCAGGAGATGAACAACTTTGGAGTAATTTTTTGAAATGTTATGTCACTCAGTAGAAGTCTTCTTCAACAACTGCGTTGGATAATTCTTTATTTCTGGTCTTGACACTGTTGAAGAACTTGTCATGTTATTCATATCATAATTCTTCACCTTGCTTAATCATTACAGTGAAGGTTACTTAAGATTCCTGCAGGTTTAGACCAGACAGCCTCAAATACACCTTCTGGTCCACTGATAGTTGGCTATATTCCTGACAGACTACTTATTGGATTAAACAGACTCTCAATGTCTTCAAAGGGAAATATCTGTTTGCGTTTTCAGGCGTTTTTATCATTCACACAAATAATCCCAGCCTTCAGAAACTTTCTGATTTCCATAAACTAAAAATAAACTGACAAGTAGAGGATGATAGACATCCCAATGCTTTACTCGCTGTCACCAATGAGGAGTTTGAACATGCAATGAGTATTGGTAAATATGACAAGTTTAAAATTGTCAATATTGGAGAGTTTGGAATTTTACCCTAGTATCGTATTCATGCCACTTGAACTTTCTTAAGCTCTATCATGACACAATCACAAACTATTGGTATTTTTATGAGATAGACAAACACAGTGTAGAACGTAATTGTGAAGTTGAAAGTGAGGTCTCCATTGACTTCAAGTGGTGAGGTGAGTATCTTATTCATGAGTGATTGATTGATTGGAGGCTCTTCTCCAGTAATGCAGGTGCTGCTCTGGTCTGGTGAAGAGAGAGCTGAGAAAAAAAAATCTGTTATCTCAATTTAACAGTCTCTCTAGGTTCCAACCCTTAACTATGTTCATGATATCTGGATCATGATAGAAAGAGCAATATCCCAGATACAAGCCAATTACAGAGACGTCCTCCCTAGGAGTGTTGGACTTAGAGCTAAGGTGAGAAGCTCCATCATCCTGTGGAAGCTTGGAGTGGAGCTGCTACTCTACATTGAAAGGAGTCAGTTGAGGTGGGTCATTCATCAGATCAGGATGCTTTTTTGGCGCGTCCCTTTGGATGTTTTCCAGACACATCGCACTGATGGGAGACCCCCAGGACAGACCCTCCTTGCTGGAGGGAGTATACATCATTTCTGGCCTGGGAACACTTTAAGATCTCCCAAAAACAGCAACACAGTGATGCTGGGTTTTCCTCAGGTATCTGTCACCATAATTTGATCCTGGATCACCATATCCAATTAAAAAACCCACTAAATAACAGCTGTCCAAGTTTTTTTGTCAGTCAAGTTTTTTTTTACGCTCATCCTTAAAACACTAGAAGACCCACAAACCCTTAACCGGCAGATGAAAGGCTCAGGTGTCCAAATCTGAAGACTCAAAACAGACAAAGACAAATGACTGTTCTTTGTCTCTGCTGAAAGAGTCACTTAGCTCTGACTTTGAAAGTCCTCTTTGTGCTGCTCTGAGGATGCTGCACATTGACCACAGTATTCTGAATTAACTTAATATTTGTTAGATTGTCCAAAAGAAGACTGAATATAAGTGATACCCTGTTCTATTTTTTCAGCGCACTCTTTAATAGTTTTCTCCTTTTCTCCCTTGAAGCTGACGATTGTTATGCCAAGAATGTAGAGATCATTAATTTCACCTCGACGTGTACTCTTTATTTGTCTTTTTGTCATTTTATGTTGAACCACATTTATCTTAAGCCTCCCCCTCTGTACCATGGGACCAACACTGCTTTATAATTGTCTTTTTTTCATTTCCTTGCTCCCGTTGGAGTTTGAGACCTTTAGGACAAAATGACCTCTCCTTTCCTTTAGCCATTTGCTGCAGTCTTTTCTACCTTGAGTATTTTCTACTGACAGAAATCTAGAAACATTTCTCTAGATTTCTCTCCTCACTGCATTAGTGTTAGTCGTCCCTCTTCTGTCTTCTTCTGCTGTTGAAAATAGATGTTGGGATGGAAATGTTTTTCTACCAGAGGATCATCTGCGTTTTGATTTCAGTTCTCATCATAGTTGTTCCTTCCAGGTTTTTCTCCCTTGCACAATACAGAGTAAGTGTAAGCATGCAGCATGTCTAGGAGAAATGAGGGCACGCTTCATAGCTTAAATGTACCTTATAAGCTTTATCTTTTTTTGCATCCTGTCTTCATTTGCATACATTAGAATTAAGGGTTCAGTTCCCTTTTGTTCCATCTTCTCCGTCACTTGGCGTCTGTAGCGCTGAGGAACAGATGGGACAAAGCTGTGATTTCTTTCTTAACTGTTGGCTGTGGCTACGTGCGACGGAGACTGTGGATGATTTATTTAGCTTGGGCCTATAGCATTCAGAGTGTGCCATGTGTGCTTTGAGACTTGATACTCACTGAGGGCCTGCTTGGTGTTTTGCCAGTGAAACAGCATGATGCTGGTGGGATTCACACTTCATAACACACGGGTGCCTCCACTAAGAGAAAGGTGTTGACTATGAAACATTTAAGAGTAAAGGATTTAGTGCACCAAGCACCTGTGCTCCTTGTTAGGGGGTTTTCAGGATCTTGTCAGGAGAACAGAAGATGAGTTAATGATATTTCTTTAAGCTGTTGATGCAATTACAATGACCACAGGTACAGATATGTAAAAATCCTTCTGTAACCATTCCCAAGTTTAGAGACTTCAGAGAGAGAGATATTCCTGCCTGCCCAGTCTTTTATAGAAAACTCCACAGTCTGAGGACTGAGATGGCCAAGAAGAAGGTGACTTCAAAGCTACAAGAGCCACTATGCTCTTCACACATATCAGGACCCTCTGCCGTTTGCTTATGGCCCTGGATTTTGAGTTGAAGATGCCCTCATACACCTGCTACAACAAACCCACTGTCGGGTGGCTCCACAGGGGATTATACTTTCACCATTCCTTTTTACTTTGCACACCTCAGACTTCCAGTAACAATTGGACTCTTGTTATCTGCAGACATGCTCTGATGACTCGGCAGTTGTAAGGTGTATCAGAGATGGTCAGGATGCTGAATACAAAGAGGTGGTGAACCGCTTTGTGTCATGGTATGTAAACAATCATGTTGAATATGAACAAAACAAAACAAAGGAGATGATTGTAGATTTCAAGAGAAAAATGGTTTGGTCAAACCCTGTTTCCATCATGGGAGAAGAAGTAGAGGTGGTTGAGGAATTTAAATACCTCGGTGTTCACCTGGACAACAGACTGGACTTCAGACTCAACAGTGAAGCCGTCTACAAGGAGGGACAGAGCAGAGTGAACTTCTTGAAGAAGCTCAGGTCCTTCAAGTTTTGCAGCAAGATTTTGCATATATTCTATAAGTCTGTTGTGGAGAGTGTAATATTTTCTGCTATCATCTGTTGAGGTAGCAGCATCGGCTGGACAAGCTAACTAGGCTGATAAAGAATGCTGGTTATGTTCTGTGGACTACTGTGGAACCACTGGAGATGGTGCAAAGAGGGGCTTCAGTCAGAGGCTACTTCAGAACAGCTGTAATACAGGCTACTACAGGAGATCCTTCCAGCCCACAGCCATCAGGATCTACAACAATCCTTTGAAGAAAATCCTGTAATATGAGTTAAAACATTTGGGGATCAATAAACTATTTTTGAATTTAACTGAACTGAAGAACTGAAGACAGGCTCTGTGTCCCATAATATTTATGCTCTAGGAAAACAGGAAGTCAAGGATTGCTAATTAAAAGTTCATAGACACTGTGATCAACGTTAAGTGACCTTCAGAAGGTACTTCTATTTTATGCGGATGTTGTGGAGAGACTTAATTGTGCTGTTAGGGATTTTTTTATTTAAAAACAGGTATAACTTAATATGGGAATAAATGGTTATAAAACATTGGTTACATTTTTCAGTTTTTTTTTATCTTTTCCCACATCTTCACCAGAGGGGCTAACTTGTGTTGAGGCCCCCGTGCTTATATTATTAAACTTCTCCTTTATGTTTAGAAATTAGGTAAGTCAAGCAGCTGTTCAGAGCTGCATCCCAAACTCCATTCTTGTTTAATTTATTGGAGCAAACGCAGTTGGAATTTCCTTTTTACCTACAGCGTATGTGAACAGAGAAGAAAAATGGGGAGACCATAAACCCTTCCCCCAATTTCCTCCACTTGCCCCCCTGGAACTGCCTCTGTTGTTCCCAGGTGAAAACTTCTGTCGGCCTTGGAAACTCAGATGTTTATCTGTGGGGTCTGGAGGATAAGTGGTAAGGAGGAGTTGAGGTTAGTGCCTCACCCCCAAAACTCTACCTGGGAAATGTTTTTCAAAGGCCTACATTTTCCACCAGTAATTTTGGAAGTAACTGTATTGTAATGATATAGATGCATATTCATTTAGGGTCTCATAAAGAAATGCCTTTACCAAGATATATGTAACCTAGACATGTATTTCTGTAATATGGGACAAAAGTTTCTTATTTCATTAAGAATTTAAGTCATGGTTTTAGTTTTTAATGGTTTTTTTTGTGAAAACATGTTTTAGATTAATCTGGCAAAGTTATTTACCCTCAACAGTTTTATGAAGGCAGCATGAGTCGTAAGAAGTGGAAATGACTTAATAATTCATAGAATAATGTTTATGTTCATGTCAAAAGTCAAACCCTTTCAGCAGAACCCAAGCATCAATCAGCTCACATGTGTGTGTGCGGCCCACCAGGGCATGTGGGGGTTGTTAAAGGGAGTTGCTTCACATCCTCTGCCTTCAGCGGTTTTCTTTAATGTAAACTGTCTCGGATGCACACAAACATATGGCCTAACATATTGACAAACAGAACAGCCCACTCGTCCTGCAAACTCCCTGGCAGCAGAACAAACAAAGCGGGTCTTTGCGCTGCTGTCTGCACGGTCTGCTTTGTGGTTTTTAGAGCTTCCGTCTTTACATCCAGTGATCTTGTGAAAACAGAGTTGTTCCCTTATTTCTCTAACAGCTTGTTGTCGTTCAGCAGTCTCCCCAAATATTTTCTCATAAATTACAATCAAGTGATCTGTGATCAGCAAGATGGGATCAAAGTTGGCTTTAAAGCTAAATGTTTCTCTGAATCATCTCCTGTGTGAAATCAGGATGAGACATTTTCCCCTTGTTAAAAAGGGCTTTCTGTCAGGATTAAACTAAACCACTTAGCTCTCAGTCTTTTCATGATATCATCATTTACACAACCTGATGTCTTTTTAGGACTTTTAATGAGATATTAAGAAAATATAACTTTATAGTGTGGATACCTGCACTGTAGTAGTGTGGTTACTAAGACATCTGTATGGTTTAGTTTCTCAGTAACATCAGTGAGTCCCGATAATGTCTTAGAAACAATCTCTGGGAAGGCGGTGAACTCGTGACCCGGCTGTAACCCTGGTTAGAAATCCACTCCAGAGAAACTCCACCTCCACCGAGACCCCAGTTCAAATGGATGTGTATTGATAGAGGACCAACTTCAGTGTAAAGACAGCCCTCAATGCACTCATTGGGAAAATTGTGGCTGATTAAAACCATGTAAACACCATCAGGAAGTCTCAGAACAAAAGGGCGGGGGAGGGAGGACCAAAGCTAACCGACTGGGACTACATGGCTAATTAGCCTTTGTGATAGTGTGTGATTGGAGACATTCTTCTTGGCCAAGTTAAAGAATGTGATTTTGGTTTTTATATACAAGCAATGAATGTTGTTGATTCTGCCCTTATTTACAGTCTGTGTCTCTGTTTGATTCACTTGTTCTTTTCCTCAGGAACTGGTGTCCTCATACAGTTACTAAGACAGTGACCTGCCAGGTGCAGAACGGGACAATCCTCCAGCGGGTCTACCAGACCTGCCGCTGGCCACAGGGATGCTCAGGAAGCAGGTGAGAGGTCAAAGGGACCCTCTGGACTCTGCTCTGTAACATTGTTATAAACTCTTTGTAAGCCGACACAATTTAATCATCATTTAGTTCATACAGTGAGATTTTCAATTTTACACCTACTATAGATGCACCGTGTTACATAACAGATAGAGGTTGAAAATTCAAAAAGGTTAAAACAGAGTATCTTTGTTATACTTTGTTCAGTCTTCCTGTTATCTTCTTTAAAGGGTTAGTTTGGATTTTTGAAAATAAGGTTTTGTGAAATTATTATTTGTAACCGTTTCCTTTCCTTTAGTGTAAAGATGTAATTTCACAATGAGCTTGAAGTAAAATTTCATAAATTCTTGCAGTCGGTGGAAACTAATCAGCTAGTCAGACTACTCAGCTCATGATCAACTGATCATGAGTCCGTCAGGGTGATTTTCAAAAAAACCATGAGACCTGACAAGTACATTAATATTCCTTTTTAAACATATCAAATTGAAAGGTTTACGTTTTTCGCAGAGCTAGACCCCAATGGCAAGTCTCAGTTGATGCTTAATATGCCAACAGGCTCAAGGAAAGTAACTTTACATAGAAAGACAGATGTTGTCTGGCTGGACAAAAGAGCAACAAACCTAACAAGTCTGTTGTGAAATTGTACTCTATCAATATCCGCTAACATTGTGTCCCGCTAATTTGAGCATCTTTTTTTTAGTTAAATGAAATGGCTTAAGTGGTGTATGTCTGACAAGATTTCATCCATCCAGAAGCCAAGGTCTTATTTACTGTCCAACAAGCTCACTTTGTACTATGGATAAGGAAACTATAACTATTATTAAATTCTAAAAAATCCAAACTAGCCCTCCTGAATGAATTGCAGACATGTAAAATTGTTTTCTTTTATGTAGCTTCAGACACATGTGCTCCCTCTCACTAATACTGAAAATAGCTTTAAGCCGTCTTGACTCAGTAACAGCCTCCGAACCGAAGAGTGTTGTTGTCAGCAACACCTGTTACCACTTGGTCCATTCACTGATCAGAAAACAGATAGGATTTAAGGCTTTGATTTAGATCACCAGCCAGAGCCAATCAAGCTTAAACTGGTCTGTTTCCACTGACCAGCCAATTTTTCATTGTATAACACAACACTAACAATACTTTACTAAACTACAAAAACATACAGACATGGCTGTCTTTATCAAATTTAGGCTAAATTTAGCTTTTTACCTCCAACCTCTTCAAACCCTTAATCTGAAGACATAAAGAATAATGAGTAAAATATTTTACTTTGGTTTACTTAAAATGTTTTGTAGTTGTTGCTGAATGCATCCATCCATGCATTTTCTATAACTACAATAACAAATAATTCAGAAGTAAGGCCAGTTTTAGAGAAATACGGATAAGGAAAACATTTAAACTCCACGCAGAAAGCTGCAAAACAGTGCTAATAACTTGCCACCTTGTAGTTCTTGTTTTAGCATACTTTCATACTAATAGATGTTCCTTGTATCCAGTGACAATTATACCAAACATAAGTCATGAGAATATACCAAAGAACATATTGCAATTGTAATGGTGACATTAAAATGTGTTATTAGAAAAAAACAACTTAAATTAGTAATTTTTTATGCTTTTTAAGGAATAATTAAAAAGTAAGAAAGATATTTGGTCTGCAGGCTTTCCAGTAGACAGTGGTGGTTTTATACACACATTTATAAGTTTGTCGGAAATACCCTTCTAAACACTGAACATCCAAGAACTGTCATGCTTTTTGTAGGTTGAGGGCCCAAATGCAGCAAAATGTGTTTGTGAGATTTAAAGAATAAAGCAGGATAATAAAACTTACAAATGGTAACAGGTAGTGACGTTACGATGTGTGCCGAGGCTACGAAGCGTGTGTCGAGCAGTGGACGGGGCGTTTCCACAAAGCGCGTATCGAGGCCTGCTTCATTTAGGGGAGGAGCCGAAAACGATGACGTCTGAAGCCCCGCTGCCCGACTGTACCACGTGACTGCTTCAGGAAGTGGTTCAGAGTTTGCTCAGTGGTTTGACAGCATTATAAATCCCCTCAGGCTCCATTTAAAATGTGGGTTTGTGTAGGAGAGTTGCAGTCAGTTTGGAGTTTGGATAGGAGAGTTTGGTTAGCGTTTATATAGTTTGGAGATAGTTTTGAGAGTCCAGAGACAGATAGTTTAACGATTTAGGAGAGTGAGGAGAGAAAAATAAGATCGAGGAGAGTGAGGAGAGAGAGATAAGTGAGAGGATGGAGCCAGCTAGGAAGAGGAGGATTTCCCCTGTGTGGGAGCCAAATATTAGCAGGCTGGAAAACTCTCTGGAGTATTGGGAAAAGTGAATATTACTGTACCCCAATTTATATAGTCTAGCACTTGTGTTTTTGTGTACGCCGGCATCTTCTGTGCCATGTGAAAGAGTGTTTTGGAAGGCTGGTGAGGTGGTGTCAAGAAAAAGGAATCGCTTAAAACCTAAAACTGTTGAGATACTGCTATTTTTGAATACAAATGAATTTCTCCTGTGTTGTACATCATTGCCCAAGTTACACAATCATTTTCAGTGCCCTCTTCCTAGTTCCACAAGCATTTTCACTTTCCTCTTCCTGCTTAAGCCCATGCCGTTTGCCTCAAATGACAGAAAAACATGATACAACCTGTCATAACATATGATACTACCGTTTTGGGATAATTTACAGACAGAATACATTCAAAAATATTTTTATTATTCACATTTGTAATATTTCATGTAGAGAAATTATTTTTTGGAACTCATAGTCATTCCCAAGAACCATAGCAGACTTACAACTTTAATGCATCACACATTAAGTGTCTAAGAGCTACAGCTGCCTGTGATTATGTACCTGGCCAGTAGGGGGGTTTGTGTTCACATGAAGCCTCGTGAGCAGAACCATTTCTTGAACCAATTGGCTCAAGTGGTTCAATGACTTATGGGGCTTCATCTCACCATCACTAGTAACAGGAGTCTAAATACAGGGACCAGAGGACAGGCAGTATTGACGAGGAACCAGCGAAGAACAAACTGAACCAGAGAGTTTAAATTCACAGAGGAGGAATGAGGAGTGACACTGAAAGCCTGAGAACCAATTAGAGATGAACGGATGCAGGTGAGAGGGATAGAACAGGTGAAGAGGATTAGCAGCTGGGTAGGGAAGCAGACCGTTAGTGGAAACAGAAGAAAACAAAGGAAATAACAGAAGGGGAGACTGGACAGAAAACTATTCTGAAGAAAAATAAGGACTAACTCTAAAGATAAAAGATATCTGAGAGTAAAGGAACCTAAGAGAAACTCAAGAGCACTAGAGAGGAGAAAACAGAACAGAAGCAAATAAACATACTAGAAATGATTCTTTATAAGAAAAGCAGCTAATAAGAGAAATGAAGTTTCACAGAACTAACGGGGAAAAATAATGAAATAAGGAAAAATCAAATAAAAGATTAAACAAGCCAAAAACAATAAAACGAAGATGAGAAATATGTAAGGACAAGAAGTAAAAATATGGAAGGGAGACAGACCCAAAATTCAAGTTAACAAAAGCTAACACCAAGAAATAAACTAAAATGATATGGTAAACTGAATAAGGAAATGAAATAACTACAACTCAAAAGAGAAACACCTAAGGAATGTAACAAGGATGCATTTGTTGTAGCTATTTTAGGTGGGCAGTTCTTGTCTTTATTTAGTTCAGGAAAAAATAATTTCAAACCCATAATTCCTGTCCAAATTTAATCTAAACTAAGACTGTAAAAGCCAGATTTAGACAATTTGATGAATCCACCAGTTTTAGGCAACGTCTTTTTACATTTCACTTTCAGTCACATTAAAACCAGCTTAATCTTTTACATGCCAGTTCAATTACATTTTGGTGGGGGGGGGGGACAGCTCAAACGCTGTTGTTTCAAGTGTACTCCTAAAATGTCTTTGTTTGGAGGACCAGATTGTTCTCCCCCCACCCCCACATAAAAAAAAAGAAGTGGTGAACCCCAACTCTCCCGCAATATGAATGTGTAAAACATAGGGGGAAGGAATTACATAGGTTTCAGCTGTATTACTATTGGTATTTTTTTTTTTTATTCTATTTAAAAAAAATCTAGGTAGATCAAGTGTTAAAAAAACTTGTCGAAGGCAGCCTATGAATCACTGTTTAAAATTATACACTGTTTAATGGTTGTGTGTGCAGAGTTTTATGAGTTACCTTCTAAAGTCTTGAGTTTTCTGCATGTCTGCATTTCTAATTCTTAGTGATGAGTGCCCTCACCTATCCTTTATACTGATCCTACTCCTCAAAACATATTTTAATAGAGATGCAAATACCATACTTTTACACCCAATTGTTGATCTTAGGATATTGTACAGATCTGGCCTGCCGTTACCAATTTTACCCCACAATGATTTCTCTTTAACAACTTTATTTTCAGAAAACATTACGAACAGCAATAAAAATATGTTTTGTTTTAGCCATCTTGCTGAGTGGTCATTAATAATTCGCATTAGGAGCAAAGGAGCTGTCATGCCACCTGTGTAACAGAGCAGTTGCTGCATAGTATTATTAAGGTTTTATGAACATTTTAAGGAACTGGCATTTTGTATATTGTTTTTAGCATGCTATGTTAGCATGGTTAGCCTGGCTAGCCTTACTAAAACAATAGTTTCCAGTTGTATTCTCTATAGAGCATGTAGGGCATTACCTTAAAGGGATTTCCAAAAGGCTGCTGACATGTTCCATAATAGGCTGAATTCCAAACAAGGAGAAATTTACTGTTCTCTATCCAGCTTCCCTGTTATATATATATAAGTTTTGCTCTTTCTTGCCTTCTTGCAGACTCAGTGAACCTGGACATGTCAACATGCCATCAAAAATACAGTTACACTTTCCTTGTAAATATTGCTCTGCTTCATCTGACTTAATTTCATACATCCAACCGATACTGAAAATAGCCAACTTTAAGTCTTCTTTACTAAGTAACACAGTCCACAACAAATACACCTATTGTTACCATGATTTACAGTCAAGGCACAGTCTTTTCACTGATAGGATAAAGTTCAGATTTTTAAGTTTGCAACTGGCCAATCAGATTTGATCAACCTAAAGTCAACAACCTTTTGTCAACAGCTAATTTGTAGGTGCATCTATCTTTTTTGGGGGGTAAAAGGTTGTCATCTATGGTCAAACCCCTGCTTTATGCTCCTCATGTGAAAGACTGGATGAAATTAGTAAATATAATTTTGACAGGTCAAAGTCAAAGTGTCTTTATTTGTCTCCCTTGGGAGAGATTTACCTTGGACATATGGGTTACATCGCACATTTCCACTACACTTATCCATCGCATCACAAAAAACAATTAATACATACATAAATCCGACCTAAAAATATAGTTTAAGGTGGCCCAGATTAACATTCAAATCAAGAAAATGAAAGTAAACAATTGCTTACAATCATCTGTTTTGTGTGATAGTTTTGATCTTGTGTATTTTTCAGCTATAAGACAGTAGTGAGACCATCGTACAAAATGGTGTACCGCACTGTGACCTCACTCGAGTGGAAATGCTGTCCAGGATTCACCGGCACTGCTTGCGAAGAAGGTAGGAGATGACTAAAGGAGGATTTTCAGTAATGCATGAATACATGAATGAATGAATTATTTTTTCGAACATCAAAATAATATAAAGTTTCATAGTCAGTTTGAAAAGGAATAAGAAGAAGCCGACGCTTATTAAATCCTACCTCAGTTGACTCAACCAAAATACACACGTGTAGATTTTTATATATGTAAATTGTTCTCCATGTCACAGATACCCTAAATCCACACATCAAATCATATTGAATGTACAATACACCACATCATCCAACAGTATACCACGAGATCACCATTGTGTACTCAAAACTGTGACATCTATATAGTTTTTCAATAGTGATTTTTTAGATATTTTAAATTGATTTATATTCACACAGTGTTTCAAGTTCTGATCCATACCATTTTACAAATTCCCTCTACAGACCGCTGTGCACATTCACCTCATTGTTGTACATGCTTTGTGTTTTCTAAAATTTAGCTCTCCTCTTAACTAATAACTCCCCCCCTCTTTCAGAATTTTCATTTTCATTTCCTGGAGATTGATTATTTCTTGCTCTGTATATAATTTGAATAGTTTTGAATTTGACAAAATCCATAAATGTAATGATATTTGAATCTAAAAATAATGAGTTTGTGTGCTCCATAGATCCCACTTTATGAATTATTCTTTTTTCTTTTTTGTAATGTGCAAAGTGACTGTAAAGTGCTCTTGTATTTTCCCAAATCTCCAGACAGTAATTCAAATATGATGCAATTATTGAATAGTAATACTTTTTAATGATTCCTGGTTTAGCACTTGCCTTGTTTTTGCCAACACAGCAATACTTTTTGATTTTATGTTTAGTATGAGACTTCCATCATATTTTATAATCCAACATAACATCCAGAAATGTGCATTTATACACTGGTTCAATGCCTATATTGTCTACCATTACTTGTATTTGTTTTCGTGCTTAAACTAATATAACATTTCCAATGTTATATTAGTTTTTTATTCCTTTTTTTTACTCACCAAATCATGTAAAGTATCTTGAACAATCCCGTTGTTGAAAGTGTGCTATACAAATAAAATTGCCTTGCCTAATTTAAACACAGTGATTAAACAAGGACAGGAACGAATACAGAACTTTTTCCTTTCTCTTTCTCCTCTGGCTTACTCATGTGTCCCTATTCCTCAGTTTTTTTTCATCAAAGCATACAGTATGTGGCCTCCACTCTGCTTGTGCAAGTAAAACTTTCAAACAGGAGTGATTTCCATTAAGCTTATATAAGGCAGCCTCTGTCCTTTAAATGAAGTTACGAAATAAGAGGTTGTGGCCTCCTCAGGGTGAGTCAAATACCTCGGCTCTGCTAATCAGCTGTAATGTCTTCATTCCAGCAGTAAATTTAACGCGTCAAGGCTTATTCTTTTCTGTGGTTTTCACTTTTATGATCCAGCTGGAACCAACTCTTCATCTTCTTAAAGTGCCATGCTAACAGAACTGTTTTCATTTCTCAGCTCACACACACACCCGTAGTGTATAATGACTTTCCCTGGCACTAGTCTGCCATCTGGGGAGAAGGGTGGGGCATCTGTTTATGTTGTGACCCGGAGCTTGAATGGGTGTAACATAAATCGTCGGGCCATGCATGACAAAGGACAATAAATGTTTACAGTGGTTAAAGTGGTCACTTTTTTGTGGTGCTCAAACAGAGGCAGTATACTTCTTTTAAACTTGCCCTCCCAGGTGAACACTCCCTCTGGTCTGCGGTCTGCTGCAGCGCAGCTTCAGCTAATGAAAAATATCTCAACTTTTCCTGCTTGCTTAAACTTGCACACACCAAAATCATCCAAAATACACTGCTTGATTTAAACCCTCCCCACTCTGGAAGGTAAAAAAACACATTCTCAGTCAGGCAGCGCAGACTTTACTTAACAAAAGAAGAAACACACGGAGTGAAACTGGGAGGAAATTATCCAATTAAGTTGTTGCTGGTGGAGATTCCCCTCCGGTTGTCATGGCAGTGGGGGTCCACCGAGCCAGCAGGGATGCTGGGATTAGCCACTTATCAGAGCGTCGTTCCGGGTGGCTCAGATCACAGAAGCTGCTGAGTAGCTGTGACAGCTCCCATTCACGGGACTTTTACTCCTCTGCACTGAGGATGCCATCCAGGGCCACCGGCACTTTTTTTCTGCTCCTGCCTCGTGAGCAGAACACCATGCCAGCAGAGAACCTGATACCGCACTGATGTCTGCCTCGTTCCGCTACTTAAGGAGAAATAAAGACCCAATGCCAAATGGGCAAAACTAGAGGCCAGACCCTGCTTAAAATCTGTAACCATCAAGTTGCCAAGTGAAATTAAGGCTGCACTCGTAGTTTAATGAGTGTAAGTTTAAATTCAAATCTCTAGAGTCCTGTGTGGATGACTATGAGCACCTTTTAGACTTTCAGTGCACCTGGTTAAAAAAATACATGAAAATGTAACCTGAAAGGGACAAATAAATATCCTCCTATTAATGTTAAATAAATTAGCATTGATGGATTTCAAGTTTTGTGTATTTTGCTTTCAAGCAGCCAGGCGTTCTTGTAATTTTTATGCACTGATCAAAAATTTCTATGGTTTTCTGAGTCTTTCGAAGTTGTATTTAGGCCTTTTTACTATGTTTTTGCCCAGTTTCTTTAACTGACCACAGTAGCAAAAAGGTCCATCTCAGTAAGTTATATAATTGGAAATGTGATTAATTTCACTGGTTTAATTCAAAAGGTAAAACTCATATTATTACACACTGTGATATACACTCACTGGCCACTTTATTAGGTACACCTTGTGAATGCCATGTTGGACCCACTGTTGCCTAGAGAATACCCTTAATCATTCGTCGTAGTCCATATTAACATGATAGGATAAACAGCTGCTTTGGTTTTGTCAGCTGGGTATTCATTATGCAAATTTACCGTCACTTATTGGATTGAGGTTTGATTACTGTTCAGGCAGCTGGAGATGGGCAAGATTATTAAATTTGTTTTGTCAGAATTTCCTGTAGTGAGTTGAGTAGGTGCCTTTCTAAAGTTGGTTTAAGTTCAACAAATGTATTTAATGTATATGCAGTTAAACTTAGGTAATAAATATTAAGTATTAACATCTTAACATGATGAAAAATTATTCATGACCTTTCAGGTATCTTGGGTGTTTGCTTTTCTGTCACGTTCAAATGCTACAGCTCAAACACATTTTACTTTTAGACCTACAAAACTAATTCAAAATACAGTTTTCATATGATTATTTCATTTTTTAAGGGAAAAAATCATACAAATCAATGTGACACTCCGTGAAAACTGCATCTCATCTGTCTCTGCACACTGCCAGACGTGTAGAATAAAAAAAAAAATCAGACAGTTAAAAGAAAACATGGCTAACCTACCAAAATTACTCCAAGAGTAACGATGAACTAAAAACAACAGCTAAAGCACTACACACCACGCTTGGCTCACTTAAAATCAGAGTTCATAATTCAATAAATAGAAACAGAATGTGCGAAAAAGCTTACAAGTGAGAAGTCTTAGGACCATACCACTGCTGACCAAAAAGATAATATAGCCCGTCTCACATTTGTTATGAATCATATTGATGATCCCCAAGACCATTTGGGAAATTATTCTGTAGACTGATGGGACAAAAGTTTAACTTGCTGGAATATGTTTGCATTACGTCTGGTGTGAAGCTAATACAACATTTAAGAAAAAGGACATTATGACGTGTGTGGCTGTGTTGCTGCTTTACGACCTGGATAGCTTTATGCAGCTAATTGATGGAAGCATGAATTCTGCTCTTTGCCAGAAAATCCTAAATGTAAATGTCCGACAATTGTTCTGTGACCATAAACCCAAAGGCACTTAGGTTATGTAACAAGACAATGATCCAAAGCACATCAACAAATCTTTCTCTGAAAGGCTAAAAATAATGAAGGTGTTGGAGTGGCCTATTCAAAGTCTGGACCTAAAACCAATTGAGATACTGTGGCGTGACCTTAAACAGACCATTTAGTTTTGAAAACTTGCCCATGTGTCATGTTTGAGTTTAGTTTTCTGACCCACATGCAGAACACCACTAGGGAGACCAGTTGTGACATAATAAAACAGTTTATTGAAACAATGAATGTAGGGTGATCACTGGAATCAGGAACACTGCTCAGAGGAATGAAGATGAGAGAACTGTAGAACGGGAAAATCACAGGTGAGTAGTTCTCCTTGAATAATGAGAATTGTTTGACAGTACTCAGGATCAGCTTACTGTCAATAGGTGGTATTGATGCCAGGGAGGAGAAGCTAGGAGTCTGTGACGTCTGTGAGATCTTCCTTTGAAGTACCAGGAGGTGATGAGGGATCCTGAGAGTGAGGAATTAGTTCTGAGGGCAGACAGCCAGAGCTTGAAGCTGGATCAAGGCCATGGGTAAGTCAGGAGCCAGATGACTGTCAGACGTGAAAGGAGAACCAGAGCTTATGGAGAAGCTGGAGAACGGATTACAGGTAGATGACGGGAGACACAGTGTGGTCATGGAGGAACATTGAAAAGAGCACAGGAAGGATTAACTCAGGTAAATCACAAGAAAAACTTTCAACTAAGAGATAACTTAGGCGACACGGAAGGCTTCAGGTTACCACAGAGATGCAACACTTTGGCAAAGAAGGTCTGACAGTCAGCTTCCTTTATACACCCTCTGATGAGTTCAATGAGCTGCTGCCTCAAGCTTGATCAAATGAAATCAAACTTTTTTTATAATGCGCTTTTCATACAAAATAGCATCTCAAAGTGTTTTACAGATAAAATGACCCCCACCCCCCACCCCCCAGAACAAAAACATGATCACAGTTGAGTGTGTGTCCTGACTTTTGGGATGACAAGGCTTCCAGAGGACCGCAGAGACCGCGAAGGTTCATACGGTAAAAGCAGTTTAAAAAAGATTAGAAGGCCCAAGACCTTTAGAAACTTAAAAACCATTAAAATAATCTTAAAATTGATCCTAAAAAAGGTAGCCAATGCAGTGATTTTAAGACCGGTGTAATGTTTTCCCGCCTCCTGATATACTCTTTTTGGGAAATCCAGAAAGCAGGGCATTAATGTAATCTATCCTACTGGTGATAAAAGCATGCATCAGTGTCTCAGTGTTGGCCCGAGAGAGAATGGAGCGGACTCTGGCAATGTTCTTTAGTTGATGAAAACCTATTTTAGTAATGTTTTTAATGTGAGGGATAAAAGTCAGCTCAGAGTCAAAAATCACGCCCAGGTTCTTCGTTGTAAAGAAGGATTAAAAGACAGTGATTGTAGTTTTGGTAAAAGTTTCTCTCTCCGAGCCTCAGGAGCGATGACTAAAACTTCAGTTTTGTCTTGGTTAAGCTGGAGAAAGTTTTCTGCCATCCAGGATTTGATAAAGTCCACCCATTGGCTGTGTGTCATCAGGAGACATGGAGATGTACAACTATGTATCATCAGCATAACTGTGAAAGTTAACTCCATGTCTTCTGATGACGCTGCCAAGTGGGAGCATATACAGATTAAAAAGCACTGGGCCTCAAATTGACCCTGCGGCACACCAAAAGTGATCCTATGGACCTTAGAGGAGAAGGTATCTAGACTTACCAGGAAATTCCTGTTTGAGAGATAGGATGTGAACCATTTATGAACAGCACCAGAGAGGCCAATCTGTTTTAAACGGGTTAAAAGAATTGTGTGGTCCACTGTATCAAAGGCAGCGCTTAGATCCAGTAGGACCAACACTGTCACCTTCTGGGCATCGTAGTTTAATCTAAAATAATAAAAAATCTTCAGAAGGACAGGTCCTCAACTCGAGCAGGAGAATCGCCGGATGGAATCACAGACAGACTGAAAACAGACAGAGATTTTTTCACATGGAAGCACTCACCCCCTCCGTGCCAACCAGCATGTGTAACTCAACATGTCCAGTCTGTGTTAAAGATAACTTATCTCTGTTTCAGTGTCAGATTGTTTGTCTGTACAGTCAGAGCAGACGTGTGCAGAGACAGCTGAGACGGCTCCAAGGCGAGAGTTCACGCCACGCTGTCACTAAAGCACCTGTTTTTGACCCACCACGCAGAAAACGAGGGGGTCTACGATCCAAAGACTAGATCACACAATTGCTAACAGACAAAAGTAACCCCATCAGAGCACAAACAGAATGAAATAATACTCCATGAGGCAGGCATCTTTCACATTAGCTTTCTTTCTCTTTTCACTCTCACCCCAAACTCTAGACTTGGCTGGGATTCCAGGTCACTGGTGTAATTACTGGGTCTTAATTGTTTTCTATGAGGTTTGGGAAATATTGTCTTACTTCTGGACCTGGAACACAATGCTCTTTATCTCTGATTGAGCCAAAAAATAAAAAAATGAGGCTAAGTATTTGCAGATGGAAGCACTTTCATAGCATGCCAGAAACAGGGATTTAATGTATGCCTGTTTGGCTTTTTGCATACCAAGAAAGTAAATGCTGGTTTTCAGTGGGGATATCTCAACTTAAGCCTCATTTAACACGAATATCGAAATTACACCTCATTTAGAGGCAATTTTATGATGAGAATATCAAATTTAGTCCTTAAAAGAAACATTATTATATTAAAGTTGACTTGAAATGCCTCAGAAAAAAGATGAAGGGTGATTGGACTCTCAGCAGTTGTGTCTATGAATTTATTAGGTTAACATTTTGGACTTTCCTTCCATCTGCTGATTTTGATAGATTTTAAAGTGTGAAAATGACACTTTATAAACGCATCACTTAATATGTTGCTTTGGATTCTGATTTATCAACCAAAAGCACTTGAAGGAAACGTGGTGGCATCTTATCACAGGAGGAGGCCATCGTTCAGGAAATGTATGGGGGAATGTAGAGCTAAATTAGCATGGCTGTCAAATCTTTACACGTTTGAGAAGATGAATTGGGGGGGTACCCCATCAAGTCATATCTCACCACCAAGCGGGAGCTGCGGTTTTTGGGTCACAATTACGGTATGGCCGGGAGGCAGAGGCACGCTATCAGTAATAAGCTGTAGAAATGTAATCTGTGTTTTCACAGCTCAGCGCAGCTTATCTCAGGCCTGCACGCTAAAACCCTGCGCTTCAAACATCAGTCAGCTGCAGCTTGCTGTTTGCAGAGGAAGAGTGGTGGTGCGTGGTGGCCAGCGTACAGTATGTGTTTGCCAGCGTCAGCGTGTGGGTGGGAGAGCGAGGCGTTGAGGATTTATTCAGTGAGGGATGCAGCTGTTTTCTGTGATTAGTTGATTTAGTGGCTGCAGGCTTTAGTAGCTGAGTGGAGGAACTCCACCCAAAAGTTTGAGGAGATGATCTCAACTCTAACCACCACTGGACCACACAGATCTGCACTGTCAGAGTAATAACGCAAAACTTCGACACGCTTATGTCCAGCTCGCCTCTTTTATTTCCACGCACATTCCCAGATATCCTCTGCATTTGGATAAGCAGGTGTGCCATTGCGTAGGTTATTCTTTCTTGTTCCAGTCCATTCAAAATTAATTTGACATGAAATGTTGCTGCACCCACAGCCTCTCTCACGTGTATAAGATGCACAAAAGGTTCAGCATGCTAAAAAAGGCCACCACAGCTCATATTCATAGTTATGTAAATGGACAACACACAAGTACTGAAACTCAAATTGGAAACAGCTGAAGTTGAGACAAACTAGACTGAGAGATGAGATTACACAGAAAAGTGTCCAGCACTGTCACCCTGTGCTGGCTTGCTTAGGAGAACAGTCATGATCTCCATTAACTAACACACATAAATGCTGGAAATACCAATCAGCCAGCCCTGACACAAAAAGAAGTGGAAAATGTGTTTACTTCGTCTTTCCTCTTTTTTCTCTGTTTTATTTTGTTATTAGGAAGTAGTTATTTTAAAAGATGCATATATGTGAACGTAGAAACTGCTGTGCTAATTATTGAACGGTTTCTCATTTTCTGGGACCTTTATCCACTTTGCAAAAATACCACAAATTACAGTGTCTTGCAAAAGTATTCATACTATACGTGCTCAAATATTTAGATTTTATGTGACAAAACAACATTAAGTAATATCTAAGTGTCAAGTAAAAGGGAAAGAGTGGAGTGCATTTGTATGTAGCATGATGCTGCCACCATCATATTTCTCTAATTGGAACTTGTCTTCTAGGTGATGTGCAGTGTTAGGTTTTTGTGCAGCACAGTGTTTTTTAATGAATACATCAAAGTTAGATTTTGACCTTAGTTAAAACACAAACAAAACACATTGAAATGTATGTTAATTTGACAATTATGTATAGAAGTGTATGGCATGTGAATACTTTTACTACATACTCATGGGGGAGAGGTATTACTATGAGAATGGTATTAATCATATTTTGACTGCAAACAACATACTAAGTAAAACCATTGCTATTTCAGGTATAATAAGGATGCAGTCAAAAGACTTGACTACTAACTACAATTTTCCCTCTTTATTTTGTTCATTTAAGAGATTAAAACAAAATGTTGAATTATTCTATGGTGCAACCGAAGCAGTTTTTTAGGAAGATTGTGAATACATATTTCCCTGTCCTTGTGTTATTTTGATTCTATGCCTCGTTGCTGAGTCTCACCTGTTTTTTTTCTCTTCCAAAATAAAAACTTGTAAATCTAAAGAAATACAGCCGCTCCACAGTACTTTCACCAGACCTTCGTTAAAGTTTCATGCACACTTAGCCTCGATTCTGAGTTAAGGTTTATGTATCTGGCCCCTGGACTGGAAATGTCTCTTCTGCTTACTGATTTATTTACGATTTCCCACGACTTCCAGCGAGAGAACACAGAAAACTGCTTTTCCTGCAGTCAGAGAAATGAAGCTTGCAGTCAGCGGGGCACAAAAACACTTTAAAGGATAGAAATAGACACACATACAAACACAGGAGTATTCTTCTGTGCCCACTAAAACGAAGGCTTTTCCTCTCATCCCTTGTTGGCTAAGTGGGCTGATGTGCTGCCTGACAGTTTCCCCTACCATGAGCAATTACAGGAAAGACGTGCTCTCCTTTTTTTGCCCTGCTGAAGATCAGACTAAATGACTCGGAGACAAATTTTGTAGTAAAAAAAAAAAACCTTTATAAAACTGCTTTTAAAATTGTCTTTGGGTGTGAAGGTGTGGAGTGCTTTTCAACTCATCACCATCTCTAAGCACACATAAATACAGCGTAGATTAGCAGGATGTAGGTGGCGCATAATAACGCAGCACCACTGTTCTTAGTTGGACTGTGAGACGTAATGAACCATATTTGAAGCCTGAATGTCGTCGTTGGGACAATGGCAGCATTGATGTAGCAGGTAGACTCCCTGCAGCTGATGAGTTCAAAGGATCTAACGTGAAAGCTGGAAATCAGGTAGCACACTGTTTCCTGCTTCTGGATTATAAATCAAGCTTTTGTACAAAAGTTTCACCCTTTGTCTTTATTCAGGTTCATGATGTCCAGTGGAGTGCATTTGTTTCAGGTGTAGCAACTGATTGTTTGATTACCTCCACCAAGGAGGTTGTCTTTTTGTCAGGGTTTGTTTGTCTGTCTGTCTGTTAGTTAGCAAATAAACTCAAAAATGTTATTGGGGGTTTTTGATGACATTTTCAGGATCTGTCTACAATGGTACCAGGAAGAAGTGATTAGAATTTGGGGGTGATCGGAAAACAGGGGGGGCTTAGCTGCCTTGGCAGAAGGCTGTGCTCTCCGAGTGCTTTTTTAGTTTAAATTCTTATATTAAAGACTTAGGACTGAGCTGATGTGATTCCGAGGTATATAATTTTACAGTGCAGAGAAATTGGCTTGGTGCTGCAAGCCAATTTTTTTTTTACTTGATCAGCCCTAACCCCCAAAAAATCCAGATGTTTTCAAACTAGTAAGCATGCAGAGCACAGCACTAATACCTTCGGGCTAAAGAGAATAAAAAAATAAATAAAAATAAAAAAATTTCTGTAATCATTTTGTCTGTTTTAAAATAAAAAGGAAAGCCTTTTTTACAACAACAGATCTTTCACATACGGTGTGACGTCACCTCTGCTCCGAATCTAAATAAATAATAATTGATCATAACAAGCAGTCAAGACAAAAATGCTATGAATTCTGTTCTTGTATTAAAGTTCTTAAAATCTGAAACTTAAATTGCAATCAGCAGAGCAAAACTAAAAAAATAAAATCGGATTTCAGCCACAAAATGTAGATTGATGCATTTGCATAAGCAACTGATATATTTTTATTTCAGTTTTTGAAATGTTCAAGTTCATGTTGCAGTTCAGTTAATTTCTTGCTTGGACAAAAATATTATCTGACCTGTTTGAAGGTTGAAAACATACAGAAAAGTTGCTATTTTTGTAAGCAACCATAATGAACCCTAAATATTCATGTTTTATGTCACTACCCAGAATTTCTCATTGTTCAAATAAATAAATGCTTAAACACACTCACTTCTTCATACACTTACGTCAGTCGCATACATTTCCTGTGTAATGTTGTAATATCTCCTCTTACTGCTGCCTCAGCTTGCCCGCTCAGTTATAAGTAGACCAGAAAAATAAAAATTACAAAAACTTTCTTAGATCAGTCTGTGGTTATTTTTCACTCCCAGTAGTTCTTTTGTCACTATTAAAAGTTCATAAACTCATATAGAGCCACATCAGAGGAGCCCCAGTGTTGTGGCACAGTGGGTGGGGATTTTATGAACCTGAACTACAAACCTTCTCCCAGCCAGAGTACACTTAAACGCAAACAGACCACCACATCACAGACATCTTGTTGTGACAACATCTTTTATGGCCTCTTGCCCTCCAACCCCTCTGGGTTTGGGTTCAGTTTCCCATTAACCAAGCTCTGCACTCGTAGTTAAGCTTTTCCTGAGGTCAAGGCTGTGAGTAAAAGAAAAGAAATATTGGCTGTTTTTGAAGTGAGAACAATAGAAGCAAGACTACACAACTAATAACATTGATATATTAGGTTAGTAGGAGTTCTGCCATTAATAATGAAGTATGTATACCTATTTCTATACCTATAAGTTTTTCATATCTTATAACATTAAAATTACAAAATTAAATGTATTTGATTTGGATTTTACATCACTAACAAAGAAGTGCAAAAGTATGATGTAGAAAGTAAATTAATCAAAGTTTTCATAAATCTTTGAACATTAAAATCACCTTGCATTGCAGTCACATTTACAAGTTATTTAACCTTCGTCTCCATCAGATTTGCACATTTGGAGACAGAAATGGTTCAGTGTTCTGTGCTCAGTGAGATTAGATGGAAAGCATCTGAAATCATAAATTTCTTAGTTTAATTTAGGTCTGGACTTTGAAATTTTAAAACAAGACTTTGCTTTGGTCTAAACTATTCTATGGTGGTTCTGGTTGTATGTTTAGGGTTGTTGTCCTGCTGGAAGGTGAAACTCCAACATAATCGCAAGTCGTTTGCAGCCTTTTCCAGGTTTTCTTCGTAGGTAGCCCTGTGTTTAGCTCCATCTGTTTTCTAATCAACTCTGACCTTCTACTCTGTGTCTAAAAAAGAAAGGTATTCCCACAGCATGATGCTGCCATCACCATGTTTCAATGTGGGGATGCTGTGTTTGATTTTCACCAATCATAGTGGTTTGCATGTAGGCTGAGGTGATGAATTTGGGTTTCATTCAGCACCTTTTTCCACAGGCATCCTGTGTCCATTTCATGGCTGGTGGCAAACTTTATTAGAAAAATCTACTGCTATGAGATCACAAAGTATCCAAAGGTTTAACTTTTCTTGGCTGTTTCTTTAGTTCAAGTTAAAAGAATTTGTGTGCATTTTAAACAATTAAATATCGTCCTACCAACTGATATTTACAGTTTTTTTGACCATGATATTTATGTAAATCAGCAACCATGCTGTGAAAATTGTCTCATTATTATGAGCTATTGCCACAACTACCATTTAGATAAGTCAGCGTCTTCTTTTACAGTTAAGTAATATACACATGTGCCTGGATGCTTTTGGTTTAGTTTTTGAGATTGTGGCAGTGTTGATGTTGCTAGTAGGGCTAGTGAGACCCCACGGGTTGAAATCATCAACTATGGAGTACCTAAACCTGTAGGTCCAAGCCCACATTCTGTCAGCTCCACGGCCCCATCAGGACCAACCAACATTGGTGTTTTCACTGGACCCCGGCCACAACCAGAGCTGCACATAATGGCCCCTCCACCTCAATCACGGCCTTAATCCCAGTCTAAAGAGGGTGTCTGTGTGTGTGTGTGTCTGCTTCTTCAGGTGTTTATGGTCCGCTCAGCCATTCATGCTGATCTCACAGTGAGGGCCTGGGAGGAAGCAAACACTCTCACAGATGTTTAAGGCAATAAAAACACCTGCTTTCCTTGAGTCCAGACACATACATTCAGCTTGTGCACACAGACAAACACATGAATCACACTATAAATATATTTCCCGCCACAGATGACTCTGGTCAGTCAAGTCTTATAAAAACTGTGAACTCAGCTTTCTGAGCCACAGCAGTAATAAATGTAATTCACAACAGTGACACTGCGGGGCGATTCATGAAGCAATGCGATTTGCACAACTTTTCTCAAATTTTTTGCACATGCTATTTGCTATATTTCTGCCTTGGAGTCACAGCTTATTTTGCACTAAATGAATGCAGATGCAAACATGGCCACAGAGTTTAGCAGATTTGAGCAGATTTTAGACAAATAATTTGATTAGAAAGCACTTACAAAAAATATTAAGCTAACCTCACTGGAAGAGAAGACCAGTTCTATATTCAATGGGACCCCTGCCTTTTTTGTAAAGCTTGGAGCTGTGCACGTCCCTCTACTACCTTTTTTGGTTTTCCAACATCAAAATTACCACGAGCTTCCTGCAGACAGAATTTTTTACCCAGAAATATGTATAAAATATAAAGGTACATGCATTGGCATTCATTTTGATCAATATTTAAGGACTTTGATCTATATGCATAATGCCTCACTTAAAAGTGTGCCAACTGTGTCATTGTAGACAGCAGCTGTTTAGTCGTTGACACTATTTAAAGAGCAGATGTTCTTTTCTATGTAGTTGAGAATTAAAAAGATGCGCACACTTTGGTTTGCACATATTTAACATGTTTTTTAGTTCTGGACAAGTACCTGCATGTGTACCCTGTAGCTCATAGGTGCCCAAATGGCTGACCACAGTCTAGATCTGGAACCAAAATGAGTCCTATCTGGACCCAGATAGATTCTGATTTACCTGCGTTTTGCTTAATGCAATTCTGGTTTGTATTTTATTGTTGCAGTGTTTTTTGTTGTTGTTATTTTTGTTTTGACTTTACAACAGGAGTAGTCTATATGCTTCCTATCTCTGCAAAGCAAGCTGCAGAGAGGTAGCGGTAGCAAACTTAATTTAAAAGATTTCAGTTTGACAGATACACAGATAATTACCTCAGTCATTGACTGTGTATCGCTGGATTTTGAGTCAGTCTCAACATTTACCAAAACAGCATTCTGTAAGGGTGCATGACGGCAGCCTCTTTGTAGCTCTTCAGATTATTTATATACATATATACCGTAATTTTCGGACTATTGAGTGCACCTGAATATAAGCCGCAGCAGCTAACTTTTAAAGAAAATAAATCTTGTACATATATAGGCTGCACCTGAATACAAGCTGCACGTTTTAATGTTGTAACATGAGATATTTAGATTTTTTTTAGTTACCTCTGCCAGGAGTTAATGTTTTCGTGCCCGTCTGTCTGTCTGTTAACAACGTAACTCAAAAAGTTATGGACGGATTTTGATAAAATTTTAGGAAATGTCCGGAATGGGACCAGGAACAACTGATAACATTTTGGGGTTGATCTGATGTAAAGTGTCTAAACCATTCTATGGTGGTTCTGGTTGAACAGGACATCCACCAACCAGCAATGCTAACTTCCACTCCTCTCCCATGTCAAGAAAGCTCACAAGCGGCTCCCCTCGCGCAGCAGCCCCGAATCCCTTCTCTCCACTGGAAGAGCGCAGTGGCAGCACAAACTCAGCTGTGCGTATCATTAAGAGACCAAAAAGTAGAAATATAGATAGCTACATGGGAATGGGGGGGAAGACTGGCCCTGGCAGAGGTCTGCGCCCCCTGGGTGCTTTTTATAGTTTTGATTTAAGATGTGTGTTTTTTCCCCAAACTGCCTGAAAATCGGGAGTAGGGCGCCAACATGGTATCAACACAACACGTCAGCAACATGCCTGGTTAGAAAATAAAACATATTTTAGCCTACCAGAAAAGTCATTGCTCGCTATCTTCATCTTCCTCACTAAAGCCACTGAAGTCGTCTTCTTCAGTGTCTTTCCGACGACGAAAGCTTTTGTCGTCTTTTTACACTGACTCAGTTCTTTCTGCAGCCACTTCCAACGTCTCACCACTTTGTACAATTACCTTTGACAGCAATCTCAATTCTAAATCCAGCTAAACAAAGCAAAACATAAATCAAATATAATTTCTTCTGTTTTTTGTTGTTCTTGATGCAACTTGGAAATCTTGATTCCCTATCATCCTATTTGCTTGCTATAACACAAAGGATTTCTTAACATTTTTCATTGTCACTCAAAATTTTACTCAAAAAAAGAGTAAAATCAAAGGCTAAAGGATTTTCCAGGTTTGGATTTTAGATAGTTTGTTGCAGAAAAGGACAATTTTATTAGCATGCAAAGCTATGGCTACTTTCCTGACATTTATTGATTAAATATAAAACCAATAAAGAAGGTTTTGGTAGAATAATCAGTAATGAGGCTGCCTGTATGAGAACATAATTTAGTGGTGTTGTCACAAAGTCTGCGTACACAGGAAACCCCCTAATAAATCTGGGTTAAAGTTTCAGACCAAATGCTGAAATGCACCCGCACTAATTTGGATAATGACATCCAGCCGACGACATATACTTCTCATTTTACACATTTATGGAGCTGAAGAAAATACCACTTTAGTTGCATTATGATCATGCTGTGAATGGCGGCTCTCCTTTGGGAATATCATCTGAATGGGAAATTCAATGAAAGGTCTGAGTTCACACTTGTACAGTTGAGACGATCTGGTTCTGAATCACACAAATTGGGCTCACTGACTGCATTCAAAATGATCGCCCTCTTTGGACATCCCTCATTATTACATCCTATTTACAAAAGACCAAAAAGGATTATTGTCAGATAATGTGTTTTATATGACCCCTTCCATTTGCCAGTGTAAACCTAGCTACTTGGGTAAACAGAGCTCCATTGAAGCAGAGTTACTAAATCTGCAGCCAGATGGGTCGTCAACCCAGAGAGAAAGTGGAAAGTTACAGTTTGTCCTGAAAGTGTGTAAGCTCAGCCTTCATCCCCTTCTCTTTTCTCTGGTCCCCCTCAGACCAGCGAGGGATCCTAATTTATTATCTCGATCTTGGAGGGAGGAAAAGATGTGTGCAAAATGAAAATTGGTGCACTGGTTAAAGTGTGATGCCAGGTTAAAGAAAAATCTGCTGCACAACACCTAATAAGAAACAGGATGATGCTGATGTTTTAAGCCAGAGAAAGAAAAATATTATAGAGCTAAGATAAAAGGAGGAAATTAGTATTTCCCTGATGTAACAATGGCTGTACATCTTATGGCTCAAAGGAGAAATTCTGAAGTAATAACCAGGATGAACATTATCCATGTATATACCACCGTTTTTATATGAGGCAATAAATATCTTAACATATCTAAGGAAAAGAAAACTATTCAGATTTCTGCTTCTGTTTTTGTATCTGGTTGGTAACCTCCTTGACGTGGGTGGATAGTGGAACAGGACTGAAATAAGAGAGAAAATAGGATTTTGGGGTTCATGGATTTGTGCGATCTGGCACAATAATGGTATTGTCCTTTAAGTGGCAGCACTGAAGCTAGGCTATGATAAGATGTTTCTTGAAATGTAGTCATTCTGGTTTGTCTTGAATTTCACAGATATTTCATGGTTCTAATGCTAAAAGACTATATTGTGGCTTTTTCTGCTGCTGCTGTATCAGTGAATCAGTGAAAGGACTGAAGAACAAAAGTGCCGCAGCATTTTCAGGGAGATATTCTGGAGAATCATGTGCACTTTGTATTTAGTTCTGTCTTCTAAATGTCCGCTTTTACCCAGTTTTCTACTGTCAGACCTCAATGGCCCTACAGCTGTCATTGTCCAGTGTTATTATGATAAAGGCCTTTTGTTCACTCTTAGGTCCCGTTTATTGAAGGAAGAGGGCTAGCTGTGGGATGAATTACAAACACAGCTCTTGATCATTCATCCATTGGAGCGGCTCTTTTTTCCAAGGTGGAATTCCTCTCCTCTGGCGCCACCTGAGTTGTGTCAAAATATTAGATCAAGGTAATACTAGTTCAACCTGGGGGTTCTCAGGAGCCTCCCGGTCACTATGAAGGCAAACTCATTCAGGCAAAATGTCTCCCGATGATCTGAGAGGACCAAGGGCGCAAGGTGGGTTGAAGTCCACCAGCCGCCGAGCAAGCTTGTGACAGTACCATAATGTTCGACTTATGTAAGCCGGCTGTGCAGGTTGACGGTGGGAGGGAGCAAATGCAATGAGCCCAGCTGGCTGTTGGACTGAAGGCGAAAACACACTGGGACATGGCTTTACTCTGTTTGTGCCAACGGAAACAATCACGATTTTCTTAGTCTTACTCAAAATGTTATGCAAATCTTCTGCTGTTTTTGTGAATCCATTATTGCGTGTCGTCCTGTGGCTGTTTTTTTTTTTTTACACCCATAACCACAGAAAATTTAGAGCCTTCGTCCACAAAGTCAGTGACATTGCTGGGAGTTTCAGGTCTCCTTTGAACACATGAAAAGTAGTACAATTACCCCCTATTTCCTCATACCCCTGTCAAATTTAGGTTTAAAGTAATAATTGTATTTTACCAACATGTCTCCTCTTAGTGGAGGTAATATTACTGTTTGGAGTCCCATCTTGAATCTGATACAGAATCTGTGGAGAGAGCTAAAGATTAGGGTGATGGCAAGAAGGCCTTCCAACCTCTAAGACTTGGAGACTAAAGGAGACTAAAGATAAATTGACCCATCAGAAACAAAGTTCTTGGTTGAATTAAATTAATGTTTTTTTATGTTGAGTGTACATTTATTAAGATACTCGGGTTCTTTGATAGATGTCCCTGTAACACTGGATACAAATAATTACTTAACGTAATTACCAGTTATCTGGCAGATGTTTTCTACCCTTGATGAGCAATTAGGTCACTGAATGTAAAAGCTGTTGATTGCATTAAAGCTCTAGAAGATTCAACAGTCTCTATGACTGAGCCAGAGCTGAAAAAGAGAAGTTATCACCATAGCTTTCCAAAATAGGATCAACTTTCATTCACACTGATTATGATTTTATAGATGAATTAAAACTAATACTCTCTCATATCTAGCTCTCTGGGTGTGCAGGAATAGGGAGGAGGACATAAAATTGTTTAGAGTGACTTCATTTTCCATTTGTGTAGAGTCATGATGTCATGTATATTCTGCAATGGGCTGTCATCTTCTTTAAAGTGGTCTTGTTTATAGATTCATTATAGTGTGTAATGACTTTTAAAGGTTGCTTTGCTCTAAATGGTTAGTTGTAATTTTTTTTACAGGTTTCATAAGTAGTTTAACAGTCTGCAGATAAAACAAAAATAGTGCACAGAGTCAGCACAACTTGTCTTCTTTGTCTTAAATTTAATAGTGGAACTTATTCTTAAAAAAATAAATTGAACCTCATTATTCACTTAAAAACAATCATAGGCCGAGGATAAGAATAAGAAAGTGTTTTTAGTTTCCCAATGAATCTTGGGGTCTTTTCTTGGCAGCCATGCTTTGGTTTAAACTTGATTCTGTTTAGGCAGTGTGCACACACGCATATGAACACATACATTTAGGTTTTATTTTTAACCTTTAGTTCATTCTGAAGGTGAGAGGGAAAGGAAGATCTGCTCCTGAAATTGTGCTACGGAAAAAAAGCTCTTTCTCTGCACTAAAAGGGTTTACCCACATGGGGTACTATGCATGTATTTAGGGCAAATCCACCCATATTTATATATAATTTATATATAAGCTGATACAGAAGAAATTAAGTGACCTACTTCACTGTTGGATTTGCAAAATACAGGGAAAGAGTTGGCAGACAAGAAGGTGGTGTACGAATTCACAGCTAGACCCTATTTGCTCCATTAAGTGAAACATTTTGCACCTACTTATAAATTAGGTTTCCTAACTTAGACAATTGGTTAAATCAGAAAAAAACTCAACCAGGTTATTTGTAAAGTCACCACTGCAGCAGTTTGCTTATATACCTTTTTCATCGGCGTCAAAATTACTACCAGCTTTCAGCAGGCGGTATTGTTTTCCTCTCACGATCTGTGAGATACTGTGATTTCTGTCGGAATCCAAAGCAACCTTTTCTGGCTCTAATTTACAGAAATGCACATCAAAATATGTGAATTTTCCAAAATTGCATGCTAATGTAAATGTCAACAAATTGATTAGTGGCACTGTTGTAAGAACAGAATTTTCATTGAATGCAGTTTTAGTATTTAAAGAAAGACATGTACTGAAAAAATTATGAAATCAGGGTCAACAAACCAGATTTTTTAAATTTTTTGTTCTGACATCACAAATTAGTTTAACACATATTTGCATTGATAATGTGTTATATTTTAAAATCTCATGCATATTCAGGTGAACTCAATGCTTGATCTTTAAATAAGTCCGTTTACAATGTCTTATACCATCAACACTGGAACATTAAAACGTCCACATAATTTATTTTCTTTTTTTCTCCATCTGTCCTGCCATGGTACCACATAACTTACTAACTTAGAAGCAGCATCCTGACTTTGCCTATTTCCTTATACATTCAGATGTTCTTAAATTCTTAGTTAGGTTTTTTCTAACTGCTTGTATCCGCTGGACTTGATAGTCATAATTGGATCATTATATATTGAGTTCAAAATATTGAGTAAATGGGATAGCTTTGTAAAGTTCCTCCACTGTGTGTGGTTTCCTGGTGTTTTAAACAATGAAGACATTGCCAGGTAACACTGTGGGACATTTTTGTCCTGGTTTGCTGAAGTATCAAATAACTCAAGGTCATTCTGACCGAAGACCTCCAGCTTTGTTTCAAATCCCAACTCACACTGCAGCGACACAGAGGGGAGGACAGGAACAATACATACATCATGTCTGCACTCCACATTCCCATAAATACTCACTCCAGACAGATAGATGCTGCAAACGCTCTCATATGGGAGACATATTTAGTCGAGACAGACCAGATGTTTTATTTCAGTGTGTGTGAGTGTTCTGCTCCCCCTGCAGAAGGAGTGTTAATCTCTGGAGTTTAGGACTCTGCATTTCATCTCTGCTGCTGCTACAGCCAGGACGGCTCTGATAAATTACAACCCTCTCACCATGGAGATCTCGTATTTACATGATTTATACCACAAAAGCCCACTTAGACCAAATGTTTGCTATAAACGTGCAACATTTCTCTTGTAACTCTTAATAAAGTAACAATCTTCACCTTACATAGTGTCTGAACATGACCATTTGTCTCTAGGTGATGACAGGATCTCTGAAATAACACAACTGTAATGATTAATGCTCTCCTGGTGATTAGTGTATGAGGTTAAAATGCCAAATTCAACATGATTCAAGATCTAATTAATTATTTTATTTGGTTTCTCTAGTTTATTTAGGTTTGTGGTGGTGTCAACACCTCTACATTCTTGTAGTGATACGTCCTAATTACTTTTTAGCAAAATGGCTTTTTATTTCCAGTTTTTATACATTATTCACATATTTTGAAGTTTTACAGTTTATGAAGTAAAATCTATGATGAGTGATGATTTTAAAAACAAGCTGACTGTGCATTGCTTAGGATTCTTCTCCTGCTTCAGCTGCTGTCAAGCTGTTTCCAAACCTACCACATACACATGAGCCTGAACGGGATTCTCGTTGGCCACTTTATTAGGTACACCTTTTCATTACTAGGTTGGACTCCTTTAGAACTGCCTTGATTCTTTGTGACATGGATTGAACAGGGTATCAGAAACATTCCCCAGAGATTTTGGACCTGATTGACATGATGACATCTTGCAGTTGCTGCAGATTTGCTGACTTCACCACTGTGATTGAGTCTGTTATTCCACCACATCCTAAAGGTGCTCTGTTGAACTGGGATCTGGTGACTGTGGAGGCCGTAGAAGTAACAGTAATTTCATTGTCAGATTCAAATAAGCAGTTTCATTTAATGTGAGCTTTGGGCATGGTGCGGTATCCCGCTAGAAATACCCATCAAAAGATAGATACATGATGTTCAGAAAGGGAGGGATGTCTGACACTTCTATCAAACGTTACAGTTTAAATCAGGACTGATCAGACCAGATGACATTTTTCTAATGAGTTATTTTTCACTTTTAGTGAGATTCACACAACTGCTGCTCACTGGATATTTTCTCCTTTTTGAACAATTTGAGTGATGGTTATGTGTGAAAACTCAGCACATCATCAGCCTCTGAAAATCAAGACCAGCCCATCTGGATGGTACCACCAATATTACCATGTTTAAAGTATCTTAAATCTCCTTTCTTCTCCAATCTAATGCTCGTGAGCTTCAGCAAGTCATCTTCACTACGACTGAATGTCTAAATGCATTGAGTTACTGCCATGTAAACAGGCAATTGAACAAGTGTAGCTAATAAAGTGTGTATTTTGGATATTTAAAGGGTTGAGCTCTATTAAATTCACACCCTTCTACTGAGTAAGAATGGAGTCGGTTACTTTTTGCCATTAGGTGTTGATCTTTTTTTTCTCTTCTTTTTTGTGATGAACTTTTGTATGAACATTTTGGGCTGACATTTCAATGTTTTATGCACATGATTTCCCCCAAGTCGACGAATAATATCTACCTGAATTATTGAGAAAATAAGGTCTGGTCTGCAAGTATTCAGCATGCTGAGTTGAATAAATCTTCCGACAGCGAGTATGTAACGCATAGCATGTGTATAAGACATACAGTATGGTGTCTCTAATTTGCAATAGCCATGCCAGTTTTCAACACTTCAACCAAATCTGTAAAACCCTTGTTTAGGTGGAGATCAAATGATCCATACAACAGTATCAGATGGATAGAAAGGCATTAGTGGAGCATTGTTTACACAAGCCATGCATTTTCATACGCATTTGATTCAAAAGCTTGATGCGTTATAGTTTGACAAGGGATGTTCTAATGATGAGTCTGCGCTTTGATTACATCTCAGTGGTCATGGATGGTGTTTTGTGGTTCTCAGTGGTATTATCTCTTACATAAAGCTGAAAAAACTAAACGTAACATAGTTACAGCTACATTAATCTCATATGCACAGCCAAAAACCCATATAGTTTAACTGCTGATTTGACAGTTGAATATGGGTCATCTAAAGCCCATCTTTCTAGCTCTACTTCTGTACCTCCAAGTTGGATGATTTCACTAATTGTTGAATTTAAATCTTTTGTTTGATTCAGCTGATTTGCTGGAAACATTGGTGAACTCATCAGTGCAATTCTCTCTCAGACCAAACTTTTAAAAGAAGAAAATAGATGTTTCTACCTGGAATGTTCCACAACCAAATTTGTATACTAGTTCTACTTAAGTATTCACTCTGCAGTTTGTTCTAAAGTTGTTCTCGTCTTCCATCAGCAGTTTCTCACTATGTGCATGTGAGGGAGTGAAAGATGGCTTTTGACAAAAAATCTGTGTGAATACCAGCAGGGAAGAGTCTGAAGGGGGGCCTGTGTTCTTTTACAATGCATTGCTGAGATAAGAGCTGCATCCAGCAAGTCAGCCCCTGACAGAGCCCCCGCAGGGTTGGCGACCCCCTTTGACCTGAAAACTGTGATCACACAGTCTGTTTTATTAGCTAAAAGGATAAGGCGTGATTGATGGCCCGGCATTGTTTAGCTGTTGTTTGGGCTGAGCTGCTGTGAAGGCAGAGATGGTTCTGCAAGATTCTGAACTGAGTTTCAGCGCTCCTCTGATCTGCCCCCACTCTCCTGCATTGCAGCCTCTCCTCTGCATGTGTGCATGCTTTCATCGTTGTGTGCAAGTATTCACACAGTTAGCCCTGTCAGTGGGCATGTGGTGCTGAAGTGCCTTATAGAGATAAGACCCTCATTCTGCTGAGGTGGAAGAAGAGTGCAGGTTGAATAGAAGGGAAACGCCATCATCCTCCCCACATTTCATCTGTGCTCTTATCTTTAATCCCTTTTCATTCTCCAACAGTTTTCTCATCTGTCTGTCTCTGTGATTTGCTGCAGACGCAATTAACTGCAGGTTTGGGGAGTTAATGTGTTCACAATATATCCTTTTAGCTTGAGAGTGGCTGAGAATGAACGTCAGTGCAGTCCATCACCTGGCAGCAAGTCTAACTTGGCACTGAGACACAGGCAGAGTTGGACCCAAACTAATGCTAATTCCGGACTCCTGAGAGTTTTCCTGCACTGAATCGCTCAGTGCCCCCTCCCTACTCTGCCAAAAAGTGAGCACAAATCCAAATCCCTTACATCTGCTCTATAGTTCGGAGCATAACTCATTCTACACTTAATAAATCTGTCCTTGAAGCATAAGGTACCCTCAAGTAAATCAGCGACTCTCAAAGCTCGGGTTTGTTTTCTTCCTTAAAACTTAATTCTCACATTATCCAACGCTGCTGGGCCGACTTCAGGATCATATCTAAGATATAGTGCCTTCCAGTAGTCACATTATGACCTCAAACTATATCCATTCATCCATCCATCCATCCATCTTCTTTACCTGCTTTGCAGGGTCGCTGGGGGGCTGGTTGTGCCTATCTCCGGCAGTCATTGGGCAAACTTTAATTAAGACTATTTGAATATTATGTGATAGAGAGACCAAGACACAATAGTCCAGAATTATGGACTTATGGAAAGGGACAGAAGGGTTTAAAAATGTTTTAAGTACAAATCTGAAAAATGTGAGCCAAAGATTTGTATAGAGCCACCTTTTGCTGCAATTACAAATGCCAGTCTTTTGGGGCATGTCATTACCAGATTTGCTCCTCTAGAGACCAAGCTCAGTTAGATGGACAGTATCTTTGAACATAAATCTTCTACAGATGCCACAGATTCTACATTGGTTTTAGATCTGAAATCTGACTAGGTCAATCTAATATATGGATATAACAACAACCCAATTTTCACAGCATTATGCTGCCACCACCAGCATGATTTACCATAGGGATGATTTGTTCAGGGTGATGTGCTGTATTAGATTTCCACAACACACATCGTTTAGCATGTAGGCCAGATTGTTCAATTTTGGCTCATTCAACCAGAGCAGCTTCTTTTACATGTTTGCTGAGTCCCTTTATGGTTTGTAACTAACAAAAAACAGGACGAACTGCAAATTTCTTTTAGCAGTGACTTTCTTCTTACCATTGTTACATTAAGGTCAGAGTTTTAAAGTGCATGATTAATGCAGTAATTCTCCCAACTGGGCTGCAGCTCCTCCAAAGCTACCACTGGCCTCTTGGCTGCTTCGCTAATTAATGCTATCCTTGCCTTGCTAGTCAGTTTAGGTGGATGGCCGTGTGTAGGTTGGTTTGCAGTTTTATAGTTTATATAACCCAACCTGGCTTCATACTTTTAGTAAAATGTTTATTGTCATTAGAGTTTCTACATATACCTCCCTGTATATCGGGTTTCTTAGGTATTTCTTGTGTGCTGCTCGGTGCATTTTGGTTTAGTCTTTTATGTTGGTTTCTGTCATTAGCTTTTAGTTAGATTCTCTGTGTTTCAGTTTCTCCTGTTTCCATTATTCATCCTTCCCTCAGTTTCCTGCTTAAATTCTCCTTCAGCTGCCCTTCATTCTGTTGATCTCACCTGGTTTCCTTGTCACTCATTCATCCTTCTCAGTATTTAAGCTCTTTGGTTTCTTTCTGTCACTGCTGGATTCTGCTTTTGCCCCCACCATGGTTCCTCTGTGGTTTTGTCGTGTTCTACAAGTGCTTCAACTTAATTATCGAATACAATCTCCATTATGCATCTGGGTTTGTCCTGTTGCGATTAGGATCTTCAGCAAGCCACAAACATGTCATATAAACATTGGAAGCCTTTTACATTACAGCTGCATTTCTTCTATGAACAAACCACCCACAGCTGGACTCTATTTACTAATTGGGTAACTTCTGAAGGCAAATAGTTGCGCTACATTTTCATTATGATGGGCTGCTTTAAAGGCCTGCCACAATTTTTCAGAATTTTATTAGTAATGCAATTTGGAAAACCGTGTATATTTACTTTCCACTTCACACTTTTATGCACTACTTTGTGTTGATGTATCTCATTAAATCCCCCTAAAACACACCATCGTTTGTGGTTGTTTAATGACTAAAAACTCAAGTGGTATGAATTTTTTGTAAGATACTGTAGAACGGCAAGAAATAGTTAGATTGGTTTCAGTTAAAAAACAGACCAACTATTTATACAGATAAAACTTTTTAGAGGCAGACATCATTCATTCATCCTGTTTTATGCCCACTTTTTAGGTAGTGAGATTCATCAGCTGTCTCATGTGTCTGTGTTTTTGTCATCTGCAGCACTCAGGATGACCCTCTTTAGCTTATCAGCCCTTTGTAGAGCACCCAGAGCATGCACACTTATCTCCAATGGTGCGAAATGCAAACAAACCATAGTCTCTGAGGTGTGTGCATGAGGGCCCATTTTATTTGCATCTGTCAAGAGGAAGCAGACATGAGACAGAGCCACATGTTGGGAGCTAACACTGCCCAGATCAGAGGAGTTGTGGCTGTGTTTTGATATGAGGGTGTGGGGCTTGGTCTCACTCCAGACAGAACGGAAAGTAAGAGAGCTTGCAGATGCAGTAAGACACCTGTAAGAGACGGTTCACGAGGTGAACAAACAAGCTTCATGGGTAATAAACCTCCACTTTGTATCGATGAAACAAAGAGCAGAGATATAACATCAAGATAAATTTGAAAATCAACTTTTTTTATTGTTTACCAGGCTGTGATTATGTTTGTCTGTGTGGTGCTGAAGTCCTCTAAAGGTCAATTTTCTTTTCCTGTTTTTTTTGTTTTGTTTTGTTTGTTTGTCTCCCGGTAGTTACTAAACCATGCCTCGTGCTGCTGTTTGTCATCAGGCCTAAGATGCTGCAGATAGGTTCAACTATAAATAGATAAGCTTTTAAAATTCCAACATGCTGTAATTGGTCTCATCTTTTGGTCCACTGCATATCTACTCCTGCTGTGGGTTTAGTCTCAGAATACTCCACGTGCACAGACACACTAAATCCTTTTTAATAGTTAAACATGTTTGAGGATAAAGCCGGTTTATTTTCAGTGTCCCCGAGGGCGTCCTAAATGTTAGTCTTTTTAATTCCTGCCGTTGTATTTCTGAGCTGTTTCCTATCTCTGTGTAATAGTCTTGCCTGGAGCCGTTTTTCT
Source organism: Valencia hispanica (assembly GCA_963556495.2). Lineage (NCBI taxonomy): Eukaryota > Metazoa > Chordata > Actinopteri > Cyprinodontiformes > Valenciidae > Valencia > Valencia hispanica. Next base: position 31,173,662 of record OY747704.1, read on the forward strand.
AATTTAAAAAGATTTACAGATTGTATTGTATTGCTAAAAAGAATAAAACCCACTTCCTCCTCTTCTTTTTTGTTGACTTGGATTCAGGCAAACGTCCTGTTTCTTTTTCTGCGGGGGCAAAGGTCATGGGCTGAGTGGCTCTTTTTGGGTGTTCGAAGGTTGCTGCAGATACAACGACATGTCTGTTTTGTCTGCCATGTCTTTTGCTGGATGTAAGTTTAGCCAGTTGGGCTGGACAAAGTCCAAACTGCTTCACAGTTTTTCACATTTCATTTGTCTTCATAGTGAAAGCTTCTCACGTTGTCCCTTGCCAAAGTATTCACACCCCTTGAACAATTTCAAATTTTGTGATGTTACAATAGACAAACACAATTTATTGAAATTGTGAAGAGGAAAAAAGTATCCCCCTTTACAGTGTTACCATATAAATAAAATCTGTGTGTGATTTTTACCACATTATAAATGCTGCTATTCTTTGAAGACCTCAGAGGATTGTTAGAGAACATTAGTGAACAAAGAGCATTAAGAAGATCAAATAACACAGCAGAAAAGTCAGGGAGAAAGTTGAAGAGAAGTTTAATGCAGAAATGGATTACAAAACAAAATCCCAAAGTTTGAACATTGCACATATTACTGTTTAATCCAGCATGTGAAAATGGAAAGGGTTCAAAGACATGGCCGTCTGCCCACACTGGTAGGCCGTGCAAGCAGAGCATTGATCAGAGAAGCATCGAAGACACCAATGCTATAGGAACTGTAGAGATACTCTGCTCAGGTAGAAGAACGTGTTGACAGGACAACAATTCGTTGTTCATGCAACAACCCTTCACGGCTGTTATGGAAGAGTGGCAAGAAAAACGATTTTAGCATACACGTACATGAATAATGCTCATTATTTGCACCTTCAAATATGGTGGTAGCAGCATCATAATGTGGGGTTGCTTTTCTCTTTAGTAGGGAGATGGAAGCTGGTCAGAGCTGATGGGAAGATGGATAGAACTAAATACACAACAATCTGGATTACAAAACATATTTTAAGATTGCAAAGGACTTGAGACTGGGGTGGAGATTATCCATCCAGCAGCACACTAACCCTTAATATACTGTCCTAGGTACAATGAAATGGTTTTGATCAAAGCATATTAATGTGTTAGAATAGACCAGTCAAAGTCCAGATGTAAATCAGCTTCTGCACAGATACATCTGTGGGAAAGTGTTGAAAACTGAGGTCTGAATGAGCTTTAGCTGTTTTGGAAAAAAGAATGGGCAAAGATTTTCCTTTCTAGATGTGAAAATCTGGTAGAAACACACAAGAAAGACTTGCTGCTGTAACTAAAAGATGGGTCTACAATGATGATATAAATGGGCCAATGGCAAAGGTGCAATACGTCTTTCATATATTTAATAGTAAGAAAAAAAACATTGAAATCCATGTTGTGATCTCTTATTTCCAATTAATAATTATGTGGCCCTTTGTGCTGGTCTGTCTAATTAATTCCAATTAAAATGCATCAAAGTATGTGATTGTAATGTAATAGGAGTGAGAATACTTTTGCAAGGTACTATACATTGCAAACTGTAGAAAAACCCAAAGGAGAGAAACTATTAAAATCTTTCATCTCAGTTTGTGTAACCTCACTGAGCCAAGGCTCGGCAGGTCAGCTTTACTGCTTGGCTTTAGGTTTTTACTCCTCCATCAATCTGTGCTGTGCCACTTAGCCCTCAGATGGATTCGCGCAATTTGAACCTCCACCCAGGTGTATGCGTCCTGCATCACTCTTTCATATCTTGGTGAAGGTGTCGGTTTTCAGTGCTAGTCTACCTGAAAACAGACTGTCGGTTTGCCAGTTGTCCTCATGAACCCATAAACTTCACCAGCTTTGATCCCACCCTGCGGGCCTCGCTGGAAGTAAGTGCCGTCTAATCCCCCAAAAGCCATAGAAAGCCATAGAAGAATGCTTGGCACACAGTGCACCATTCACCCAGGGATTAGACAAAGAGAAGCTCAGCTTCACGCAGTCACTGACTCCCTCATTCTTTTGGAGTATTTATACTCCAAGAACATGTAGATCTGTTTCATTTGTGTGCATATATTTAAATGTTTTTAAATTCTGATCTGAGCCCCAGTGAGACTCTGCAAACACTTTCAGTAAGTTATGTCAGGTTAAGAACTGATTGAACTATCTGAGCTGACAGATCTAAATTATGTCATTCATTTGTATCTTCTAAAAAATGACTTGTGGTCAAAGTTACGTGTTATAAAGTGCTAAGAATGAGTTTTTTTCTGAAGCCGGAAACTGGAAAAACTCTAAATCGTGTTGTGGTTTCTAATTCAGAATTTGTAATTAAATGTTGAGAAGTTAAGCTTCATTTAACTGTTTTACTGTTTATACATCAATCAATGTCGAACTTTGTCAAAATCAATCTACAGGTAGACCTCTTCTTTTCTCTGAAGATTCTCATTATGTAATGAAAGAAAAACGAGGAGATCTCTGTATATTTCCCAGGATTCAAAATTGATTTAAAATCAACCCAAAGATTAAAACTTCAGAAGAAAATGGATGAGCCCTGCAAATCACTGAGCAAATTTAGCAATCAACCAGTATTTACTCAGTACTGTATAAATAAACCAAACAAAGTCAAACTTGAAGAACAAAAACGAAAAGCACTGCTTCCAATCTACTTATTAAAGAAAAAAATTCTGATGAAGAAACATAGAATTGCCAGAAGCTTTTAGTGTTCTCAAAAGCAGACTAGGAGAGATTTTATGACTCATTTTTGAATTGTAATACTTCACTTTAGGTGGAGTAGAGTCTTAAAGTGAAAATTTCAGATACTTTTGTGATCACCCAATGCATCCAGAAGTAGTAGAAAGAATGGAAAGCCTTACTGTAGAAAGCCTACCTGTGACCAAATCAGATTAAGCGTCTGGATATCTTCATTTCCGGACTCTTGTCTCTCTGCTTAGATAATTGTGGAGACTGCAGTTCTGGTCCCTCCACGCTGGGAAGGAAGTGCTGTCTGGAAGGACCCAGGCTTTGGATCACAGCAGAACCCATTGCTAACGTGACTTATTAGCTGAAGTAACATACTCGTTCAAGCTTATTACATATATATATATATATATATATATATATATATATATATATATATATATATATATATATATATATATATATATATATATATATATATATATATATATAGGGCTGTCAAACGATTAACATTTTTTATCTAATTAATCACAAGGTAGCTGTAAATTAATCAAGATTAATTAACATTCCTAAATATGACCAAAAAGTAAAATTTTGGGTGTAAATAAAGGATGAAACTAGAAGCTGTTGCTCTTTTTTTAAGGACATACAGAAGAGATCCATGGAACTTTTGTTTTGAATTCCACAATCACATTTACAAGTGGAGCTTTTTACCTATTAATCTTTTAGCCAGTTGCCAAATCAAACTAACTGGTTAACATTTTCTGAATGTAAAGCTGACAGTTTCTTATTCAATTTTGCACAACCCTGAGCATCCTCTTCATGGGACTATCCTACAACAACGGTGTCTTCGGTCAGAGGCTTCTTCAGTTTTGCTGCGACACAGACTGCTACAGGAGATCATTCCTGCCTACAGCCATCAGGATCTACAATAGCTCCTTTAAAAATTAAATAATATGAGCTACAACAACACTTAATTTCTCTCTGGGAGGAATTAAGTGTTTTTGAATTGAAAATTTCGGACTAATTTCTGACCGTCCCCTGCGGCTATCGGTGGGGCGCCCCGACGTAGGGCAGGGGTGGGGCGCTGGGATGTTGGCGGTGGGGATTGGCTAGGGTGGTGGCGGCGCGTGGCGGCCGGTGGCCGGCCGCGGCCCCTGCAGTGCCGGGGGCCCCTCGTCGGCCGGTCCCTTGTCGGGTCCCTGCTGGGGGGCGGGGTGCCCCTGGGCCCCGGCTCTCCCGGTCATTGCCGGCGGGGCCCATGGCCTGGTTACTGCTGCCCCCCGGGCCCCTGCATAGCAGCCGCTGGACGTTCCCCTGGGGTTCTCCTTTGCTCCACTCTTGGGGGATGCGGTCGGCCCCGCCGGGTCCGCCTGGGGCTCTGGGGGTCCTTTGGACGTCTTTGCTCCGATCTCCTTCATGTCTGCATCGATTCCTGGGAGGCGGATTGATGCCTTCTCACTATCGAACACTCTTATAGAGAAACCTTATATGCACCAGCATGCTATCAAACACACATAGGTGTGGGGTCTCTGGTCTCTGGTGTTTAAGGATATATTCTTGGGCTGAGGTTATCATTACTAGAGCTTGATTAATCGGTACCATGAGTTTTTCTGTGACATTTTTATTGTATTTTTTTATCTATTTTTGTGTGATGTGGTTGTGTAATTCTTAGTTCACAATGTTTGGTTTGTTTTGTCGAAGTGTTCCTTTTTCGTGTTTTGTTTTGTTTTTCCCCTCTCTCTGCCGTCCTTTGGGTATGGAGGCAGACTTCAATGTCTTCCTGTGTTTTCTTTGTTCCCATTCCTCTCTTGTATTTTCAACTCACCCTCTCTCTTGACTTTTTGTTTCCTACCTCTCTTCTTCATCTTCCTTCTTTCTTCTCCTTAATTTTCCGTCTCCGTGTCCATAACATCAGGAAATAAAAACCCCAACAATTCATAATAAAGATTTTTCACACATATATCAAGTGGAGTACTATAGCAAAAGCTGTACTGCTCCGCTTGTGAAAGTAAATCTGTTGGGCTTCTACTTGGTACTCAGACACCAATTCTGAGCTCCACACTGCCAAACAGGACACGTAAAAAATAAAAAAAAAGAAGAAAATTTCTGACTAATAGAGGGATTATTTGTTTCTACACCGAACGTTTACATTACTCCCTGGTTCCCAGTGTTATTTGCAGTTATCAAACAGTTGTCATGCTGTTTACGTGACAAGCGAGCACTGAAAGCAGCGTGGGTTTAATTTTGTGGTAAACAGGGCACGTCATTCTGTGCATGACTTAATTGCGTTAAAAAAAATTAATGGCATTAATTCCACAAATTAATCGACCCACATTAACGCCTTAATTTTGACAGCCCTAATATATATGTAATATGCATGCATGTATGTATGTATTTATATATGTTGGAAATGCAACAAAAAAGGCCCCCTAAGGTTAGAATTCTGACTGGGAAAGTCTGAGCTTTCTGTGCACTCCTGGAGATATAGATATATACACATGCAACATATAGATGTTGCATGTATAATACGTTTTAAAGATTGCAGAAATGACCATTTGCCACCTTAAAAAATAAAGAAAGACTGATTCAATCAGTGTCACACATCACACTGTAAAACCTGTATTTGTTCCTTTTGAGTTCAAACCCCTAAAATGAAGACAAATAGATTGTTTCCTCTGATTTTTCTAATTTTAGTTGATATATAACACTGTCAACTGTAACAGAACCATCATCCCGTCCCATCTAAGAGAATCTTTCTAATTTTTCAGGTATGCAGATAAACATCTTAACAAAACTCTTTAGCAAGGACATGTACTGATGTTTTGAGATCTTGGACAGCCACCAGAATGGTTAAGAGTTTGCTTTGACTAAACCTCTGGTCTTTGGAGTGACGTGCAAAGAGAGGACTATGCAGGTTAAAGTTCACATGTGTTTCTTACAATCAAATCAGGCCACAATATTTAAACCAATAACATATCAAGGCACTGAAACAATCAAGGCTTTTTATGCTTTAAGCTGTATATGTCAGGAAAACAGTTTCAGAGATTCTGACAAGCTTGCATCATATTTGGGGTTAATTTTTAATTCCTTTTTATATAAATGGATGTCTTCATCCTCCATCAGTTTGGGAAACATCTGCAGTCCACAAATTAGCGGCAGCAAATCCACATCTGGTTTGATCCCAACACCACTCCCCTGAACACATTTTTTTAATATTCTACTGCTTTTCGCAGGAGAGAGCCAAACACCGAAATGTGCTGTCTTTAATTATAGTTTCCGTCTCTGCTCCAGTGGGACTGTGTGCATCTTCAAGCAATAATGAGTACAAAGGCACTGCCTTGTCAGCACACTGAGTCTTGACTAAGGCCGCACAATATTAGGAGAAGATGAAATTGTGATATTATAAATATTGTGATGACGATATCATCATAATGTCCTGATTCTGTCTGAGCTTTATGGCCTTGATCACAAAGATCTGCAATCAGGTATGGGCTTAGATGACAGTGAAAACCCATATGAGCTGCCAAATATAATTTTAGGAAACAGTTTTAGTGTATCCCACCTAAAATTTGGTATAACTATTAATACCTCACAGTCCAAAAGCATGACTGTTAGTTTAGTTGGTCTTTCTAAATTGCCCTTAGGTATGAGTGTGTGCATGCATGGTTGTTTGTCGTGTGTGTCTCTGTGTTGCAGGGCGATGGAGTGGCGACCTGTCCAGGGTGTACACCGCCTCTCGCCTGATGAATTCTGGAGATAGGCACCAGCCCCCCAACAACCCTGCATAGGATGAACGGATGGATGGATAATTATACATTACTAAAACATTGCATCCAAGCTTTTATTTGCTAGATGAATAATGTACAGTTGATACTGCAACAATGACTTTATTTCATTTAAATTGTGGATCTTGCAGTATAAATTTGACAAATTTGTTGGAGTCAAAAATGGATAGTTCAGTGATCACTCTCTGCTCAGAGTTTAAAAATGGGCACACAATTATACAGTTAAAGATTAATGCATATATTTACATTATGCTGCCTAATGCTAATTTTAAAGACAGTGCAATAGCAGTAGGGACAAGAACCATCCATTCCTCACAGAACCTGGAGCTCAGAGGTCATGATGTTGATCATGGCATTCTGCCACTGTTTTGAGAACTTTCACATCTTTGGCTGCAAGTCAGAGAGATGGATCATCAATTGGAGGAATCCACTTGACCGTTTAAACTGAATTTTTATTTCTTTTTTGCTTCTACCTTTGAATGTTTATAGTAATGTCTCCATACTGTATTTTACTACAATTTGTTATCTTGCATTCTCAAGGTTTCCATTTCAGACAAGATGAGCCAATTTAAGTGGCAGGTTTTAAGACCCTGCTGTTGAGTCAGATCTGCCTATGTGTAGTAAACCTTATGGAACTCAAGCAAATCCAAAACAGAGAATGTCTTTCAATAACCTCCTGGTTTGATGCGCAGAAACAGCTGGATTTGCTTTTATCAGCCAGATGCCATGTCTGCTTTGCATTAATGCAGGAATCTATCTGCTGTCGGGGAATCTTTTTATGGTTTCTGATACTAAAGGTGCAAGGCTGTATAAACATAATATGAAACAATTCAATAACCTATGTGTAGTAAAGAGCTTCATACTATTATTTTCATTCTTCAAACAAGATCAGAATGCCCTGGTTTAGTCAGAGGACAGGTACCACATGTATGATTTCTTCATGGAGCTAAAGATGAAAGTTGTAGTCTTACAGTCCCACCTGAAACTGAGGAACCTGGTATCTAATTCTTACTCAACCTGAACTGATTCCAGATATCTTGCAAATGTCTTATTTTTGTAAGCCAACCCCATAAAAGTTTAGCTTATAAACACTAAAGTTACAAAAAGGACAGGGAAGTAAATTAAAAGAAGAAAAGAAGAATTAAAATTAACTGACTTACATGCACATTCATCCCTACATATCCAGTCTTGTGAAAATGTCTTTGCCCCTCACAGATTTATTTTGCTTTTGCTTTTTTTCCACTCAAATTTCTTAGATCATCAAATGCATTTCATACAAAAATAACCTTAATAAACATGAAATTAACCTTCTGATTAATTTAGCTCATAACTACCCTAGAGGCAGTCATAGGCTTTGTCCAGAGCATTACACTTTTAACCAAAGCTGGTCAGGTAATCATCAAAGATGTAAAGCCAAAAAACGAGATGTCGACACCATGGCAAAAAGAATTACTCGAATTACTTGAGTCACCCCGAGGAATCGTTTCAGTCCTAGTCCTGACTCCTGACCCAATAGGGCGCTGTACATATAATACCCTTTAAAACATGCACAATTAGGTAATAAATTGCAGGACAAGATAAGAAGATAGGGAAGCATATTGCATTCACCGAAATAAAGAAGAAGTTTTTCTGTTTTTCTGAATCAATGAGATAAACTGTTGGTGGGGGGGGGGGTTGGGCAAAAACCGTGCCATGAATATCATCAGACCATTCCATATGGGAAAGGTGTGTGAATAATACTTGGGCTATATTAGAGCCTTTATTCCTTTTACAGTAAACTCAGGTGTGAAGTTAAAAGTGACCGTTAACCAAGTTAATGACCATGGTTTCGTTTCGTATGCAAGCTAAAATTTGTTAGTCAACATTTTTGGAGGGGGTCATCTGTTTTCTTTGCACATCGATTAAAAATTATCTTGTTCATTCAGAGAAACAGAGGTTTCTTATTATAATTTTTTTACCATTGAATGCAATACACTACCATAAAAACACTGTGATAACAGCTTTTGTAGATTTTCACAAATGTCTGTTGACTAAAGGGGCGTTCACACCGGTCAACGTGTCCAGGCGTCAAATCACTCAAACGGATGAAAGTTGACGCTCTAAAATTAAAACCCAGCTGCTTGCACACTTTGTAGTCCGCGTCGGCGCGTCACGTCAGTATTTAGAACCATAGTTGCACAAACCTGGTTTGGCTATCGTTAGCTAACATAACAAGAAAGTAAAAAGAAAATATTTAACTGCTTACTTCACACTCCAATATCCTCCGATGTCTTCCTCCAAATAAGGTCTGATCTCTTCCTGTCTTTGTAAAAAGACGAAGACTGGGTCATACAATTCACAAAAATTGCAGACAGCAACGATTAGTTGATTCTCCATTTTGAATGAATGACTTGCCGATCCACAAAAGGAAGTAGGAATGACATCAGTACAAAGAGTCCCTACGATTGGTTGACACCCCGCGTTTGCTTCCCCAAAGTTCAGTTTTCCCAACTTCATGCAGCAGCTGCACCGACGGTCCGTCAACGCGTCCGAGCAGCAGCTGCGTTGAGGCGCACAACTTGCTGCGGGGCAGCTTGGCGCCAACTTGACGCGTAGGTACCATAGACTTGCATGTGATCTAGCTGTCCTGCTGCCTGGACGCGCTGACAGGTGTGAACGCCTCTTAAGGCTTTGTTGCTAAAAATATATATCCTTTAATAAGTCCATTAAAAACTAAATCATTGTCAAGCACAATTTATTTCATCAACTGTTTAAATAAAACACGTCCCTGTTTGACCTCAACACTCAGGGGTGTTTTTTTTTCTGCACGCTGCTTATATTGGCAGATAAACGTATTTACAGTGAGGAGAACATCTTGCTCTCACAGATTCCTCTGCATCTATTTCATTTTAAAGTCTGTTTTGAAGCAGTGAACTATCCAATCAGTCTTGGATATTTCTGACTGCTGCATCTAACATTTCCTGGGGGACAAACCCTTAGAGTTTCACTGAGCACATCCATTTCAATTTGATCCAAGCTCTTGAAGATTAAACTGAGGCTCAAATCATTTGTTATGATTGGGTAAGTGGACACTAGATACTCACTGAAAGACGATGAATCATAAGGTTAACTAAAACAGAAGTGATGACAGATTTGGACCTCTTCTTGCCGCACATGTTCTCTGCAGTCAGTTCATTTGTAACCCTGGAGACAAAGGCAGGTTTATGGTTTGCTATTGAAGCAGCATATCATCCTAAGGGGAGCTGACACAGCTTCAGTTAAAAAGTTGTTTCTTTGCTCTGGATGGATAAGTTTATTCACTAGCACAAAGTCAGTGTTATTTAGCTGGAGCATTTCTTTTGGTTGTCATGGATTTTTCTGCAGGGGACTGTTTTTGTTATTTACGTAGGCAATAAAGGCAAATATATATGGGTTATTAAATTACTTAACAAGATTGTGCCTTTTTGTGTTCTCACATAAAATCAAACCACAGTAGGGAAATGACATTTGGCTGACGTGGAAACATGCCTCTGAGATGTTCAGACCAAACTTGCATAAACAAAGTGTGTGCTGGAGTTAACATGTCCTTCAAATACTGAGAGAATGGTTTGTTTTACCCAGCATCAACTGTTGACATGGGGCAGAATGTTTGGATAAAAGTTTGCAAACTGCCCTGCTTGCTGCCTGGCTGCAGCCCTGTCTGAGAGCTCAAATGTGTGTCAACTTCTATGTTGTAATCAACATGGTCAGAGTGAAATGTCTGTTTGCCCGGATTTTTACAGGATGTTTTTGCAGAGGGCAGTGGCGTGTAAACTCATAATACAAAATGTGCTGCCATTATCATTAAGGCAGTTTGTCAGTTCACAGTTTTTCACTGTTTAGTCTTTTCAGACTTTTGTTTGGATGCTTTAGAGCAGGGGTAATCAAATTTAAAGAGGTCCAGTCCGAGAAGATTTATTGAGGTCAAGGTCCGGAAGATCATAATGTCCTACAATTTCGTGTGATACTATATATTTATGTACCTTAGCACTTGTATCAAGATCTGCATTGTTGATTAGCTTATCAATTGAAATTAATTCACTGTTATTGAAATATTTTTGACATTTATTGTCACAAACTACTGAACATGTATGTATGATTTCTCAAGTGTGTAATGTTCTCTCATTTACTAAATAAAAGTAGGATAACATGAAAATACGAAAATAAGACATGGCAACTGTGCATGTTCACAAGCTAACTTCAGAAAACAATAAATGTAGAAAGAATTCATTTTTACATTTTTCTTTTTCAAATGTGGACTAAACTGTCTCAAACATAAGACTGATTGCTCAAAACTTTTATGTTTTGTCTCATAATGGCGTTGTAATAAGTGCCACAGTTTCTGAATATATGAGACAAACAGGTTTTGTGCCACCAGTGGGAAGTGCAAAGAGAAAGGACTCTGTCCATTCCGGATTAAATGTTCAATTTTCTATAAATGAAAGTCATATTACACGACATTAGGAACATTCAACATAAAAAAATCTCTTTGTGCCAAAACCCTGTCTCTGTTTTTTGAGACCCTCAAAGCACTTTACAACTCCATTATTTATTCACTCTCACATTCACACATTGCTGGAAGCAAGCTACGATTGTAGCCATAGCTGCCCTGGGGCAGACTGACAGAAGCGCGGCTGCCATGTTGAGCTATCGGCCCCTTTGGCCAACACCAGTAGGTGAAGTGTCTTGCCCAAGGACACAACTACATGTAGCAAGTGTACCAGGAATCCATGATTACTGGGTTGCAGGCCGACAACTCTACCACTGATTTACAGCCGCCCCACCATATTTGAGGCTGGACAGATTAAGGAATTAGACATGTTATACTAAATTGTTTTAAAAAAATCATTGTAAGTACTAGTGAGCCTCTTACACAACACTGAGTTTGGTAACAACACGCTCAGACTTTGAATGGAGTTAGAATTGTGACTCCACTTTGCTATCTCTACTATGCTACCTAACATTAGCCTCGCTTATCCTTCACATACGTGTTTTCAATATGGAGCTAAAATGATGACAGCTAAAAATGAAACTACAAACAAATATTACCACTGAAAATATTAACATTTACTCTGAAATAAATGTACTGAAAAGTTTTGTACTGAAAGTGAAACAGAAACTTAAAGTAAAAAAGCTTGGATGAAACTCTAAATATATGCTGTAATTTTCAGGCTATAGAGTGCACCTGAATATAAGCCGCACCAGCTAAATTTGAAAAGAAGATCAATTTTGTACATCTATAGCACTCACCTGAATATAACCTGCACGTTTTCATGTGGTAACATGTGATATTTACACAGAAAGACGGTACGCGGAAGATTTTCTTTAGTTACCTCTGCCAAGAGGTAATGTTTTCGTGCCCGTCTGTTTGTCTGTTAGCAAAATAACTCAGAAGGTTATGGACAGATTTCAATGAAATCTTCAGGAAATGTCCGCAATGGCACCAGGAACCACTGATTAAATTTTTGGGTTGATCCGATATAAGGCACGTATCCATCCGCTGACCAGCGGTGCTATCCTCCACTCCTCTCCCATGTCAGACAGCTTTCAAGCGTCTCCCCTCGCGCAGCAGCTCTGAATCTCCGCTCCCCACTGGAAATGCACAGCCATGTGTCTCACTAACAGACATTTTATTGGAAAAGTACTGAGAGTTAGAATTTAATAACAAGATGGGGATGGGGGGGTATGTGGCCCTGGCAGAGGTCTGAGTGATTTTCTAGTTTTAATTTAAGATGTGCTTTATTTTTCAAACTCTGCCTGAAAATCGGCAGTATGGCACCAACACAACACAACAGTAACATGTCTGGTTAGAGAATAAAACACTGTACCAACACAACAGTAGCATGCCTGGTTAGAAAAATAGACGTACTTTAGCCTACCAGAAGTGATTGGTCGCTATCTTCATCTTCCTCTTCCTCACTAAAGCCACTGAAGTAGTCTTCTTCAGTGTTTACGTCCTCTGAAAGCTTTTGTCGTCTTTTTACACTGACTCAGCTCTTTCCGCTGCCTCCTCCATCTCATTATAGATTCATTGATGTCAAGCTTACGTGCAGTAACTCTATTTCTTTCTATGACAGCCAACTCGATTGCCTTTAACTTAAAAGCTGCACATGCATTTCTTCATATGTTTTCCATGATGTGTATGTATGTGTGTGTATGAAAACTACCAGTAGTTTTTCTTCAGCGCATAATCTTACCCCACATGTCTACCTCACTTTTGTGCTTTCTGCTATAGTGCCCCCCGAAGGCCATTAGCCAGTAAAAAAGTGTTTAAATTAGCTACATCGTTCTATAGGACGCAGGGTCCAAAGCGTGTAAAAAAGTAGCATTATTTACTCTAAAAGTTACAGTATATATATTAAAACAAATACACACACCACCAATTTGCGTCTGAGACACATCTTTTTTATTAGATAAATGATGAAACAAGGTTACATTTACCAAAATCTGAGACCTGGTACGAAAGTATTTTATTCAGATCTTGATACTTAAATCCCTTAACATAAAATAAAATATTAATCTTTTAAATTTTATTTGAACAAACTACCACTTTTCTTTGGTGATTCTCATGACGATGAGGCCAAAACTGGAAGAAAAATCCACATTGTTAGAGCACAGTTTTATTTACTGCTGGGATAAAAACAAACAGATGTATTTTCTTTGGTGGAGTTATTCTCTTTTGCTTGCAAATGTAATCAAGCAAGAAACAAACAAAAAGAAAGGAGGTTAATCTGCAGAAAGAAAACAAAATCAATCCCAGGCCTAACTATGTTGCTAAATCAATGGCTGTAATAAAATAAAAAGAGCTTTTGTAGATTTCTAACTCTCCATGAAAACAGTAAATACAAATTACTGCTGAGCTCCTTACAGAAGTAAAACACGTGCAGCAAAATGGTCCTTTAGCAATTGTTGTTTTTTCCTTACCCTTTGCAGAACTGTTGAGGGGCTCTTTGGAGTTTGGTTCCACAGTCCATGCATGTTTTATGGATATGGAGAAGACTTATGACTCTGTCCCTCAAGATTGTGGGAGATGCTGCGAGAGTATGGGTTACCTGTGTTGGTTTTGGGGAACCGTGTCCATCTTTAAAGTCAAGATTCTTCCCAATGAGATGTGGACTCTACGAGGGTTGCCTCTGCTGTACATGAACAGGATCCCTAGGTGTACTCCTGGAAAGGAGAGTGTCTGATTTGCTTGTTTTGTAACCTCATGTTTGCTCTTGACAGGTGATGTGATTCTGTTTGCTTCAAGCCAAAACCTCTAGCAAGCACTTGAGCCAAATATGAAATTTATTTCTTAGGGACAATGCACATTAACAGCAAAATTGCAAATGTGCCAAAATTAGCCTAGAGGCTATTTTTCATCTGCAGTCCCCTGACAGCTGTTCATGTCTACCTAACAACATTAAAAATATCAATACAAATATCATACTACAAAAAAATACAAAGACTATCAGTTACAATACATAGAAATAATGCACAAATACACTAAACAATACAGTCATCAAATACAAAGTCCTTCTCCCCATAAAATAAAACAATAAATTTATAAAAAGACACACAAGTGGCTCTATGGATCTGTAGACACAAATACATTGATCAGAAATGTTGACAAATTTGCTGTGATATGAACCAATTCTTCAAATGTTTTTTAAACAGACTGTCCTCCACAGCATCAGAGAAATTACAACATGCAGAGTTCCACACTTGTGCAGCTGTAATTGAGAAAGCGCTCTGACTAGAGGCAGTTCTCCGCAGAGGAATGATGCAGTCTCCTGGAGCTGACCCTTGTGTTAATCTTTGTGAGCTAGATCCTTTTTTCACAAACTGGTTGAGTGGAGGGGAAGACAGACCATTAATGATTTTATGAATGAGACAGAAGTTTGAATATTTAATGACATTGTCCCAGCTTAACAGTTTATATCTTTGTAAAATGGGACAATGGTGATATCTCACTGTTTTTCTATCCAGTATTTTGATTGTCTGTTTAGCCTGATGAAACTGCGAGGAGACCCATAAGCAGACGAAAGGCTCGCTTCTGGGAACCCTTTGGGGTCCCCAGAATCAGCTCAACAGTGTTGCTGGAACGATGGATGGATGGATGGATGGATGGATGGATGGATGGATGGATGGATATTTAAAAGGGCCTATATACTTTACATTTATAATTATAGCCCATTTTGTGTTTTGTGTAACTGTTATTTTTAATTAATTTACAGTAATGAATATCAGAGTAAAAATAGGTTGAGGTTGAGGCTGAGGCTTCATAAAGCATGTATACCAACATGCTGCATGGAGGTCTCATTCATCAATATATAGGTAGAATTACCAGGCATTAATTTGGGCTTTTTATCTTGTTTTACTTCTTTCTTCTATAAACCAAGAAAGAAAAATAGAAACATTTGAATGTTTCTGGATGAAAAGCCAGATGAATATCTACATCAGAAGAGCAGAGAATATTTTCAAGGGATTGTACAGGAGGAGCTTCTGAGGTAGTGTGTCATTTTTAATATAAGTGAGGAGTGTCAGCGTCTGCATCTGCTGCTTTCAAACGAAGTAAATGTTTGTGCAGCCTGCCTTGACCAGATTGTTTGTCAAATCCGTGTGCTGCAGTTTGACAGCGCCCACCACTAATTTTAGCCACACTACATAAACCTCAGCAATGTTTGCTTTCATGCCAGAGAAAGAACAGTTTCCATTTTACCAGTGTAGCTAAGGGTTGGGGTTTTTCTTGTAATATATGGAGAACATCAAGATTTTTTTAGTCGCTTCCATTTAAAAACTTTTTTTTTAGGTTTATTCTATAAAAATGTTCTTATGGCTCTTTCTGAACCCAAACCACCTCTTTTCCTACTACTGCAACATCTTCAAACAAACAGTGCACAAACAGCAGAGGCATGTCTATTCTGACCATTAATTAGAGGTGAAGGTGGTGAGTGCTACTCAAACAAAGCTCAATTTGCCTGTAATTGCTACCTGGAAGTGCCCTCCAGGTATTTTAGACTGTCTGGTCCAACTGTCTGTTGTGTAGATTGTTAAAAGTTTTTTGTTTTGTTTTTTGTGATAAAACTTTCTGGGGAATCTAATAAGCAGGAAGCCCAGCACTGTTGTGTAATTACACCCCAGCTCCTGCTCAGGAGGGCCAGACAGACTGAGATGCCTGCCATTGACATCAGCATCACTAAAGGAATGCGCTGGAAAAACAGAGAGAGCAGAAAATATAGGAAGAGTGAGCGAGTGAGGGGAAAGTCAGCTCGACAGAGAGGTGGGAGGAAAGACCGGAGACCCTCCTCTTTCCTGTGGAAGATTAGAGGCTGCGTGTCTGAGCACACCTGGATGGGCTGAAAAGACTGATGTGAGAATTGCAGTGTTGACAATCGCAAAGTGAACACCAACAAGTACAATTGGACATTCCTCTCCACATGTTATTTATTTTGGATGCCCAATGTTGGATATTTATGGAAAAATCTATGCACACATGCCTCCAAATTGGACATTTCTGTTAAAGTGCTATAAAAGGCTGATTCAATTCAATTCATATATACTTTATTGATCCCAGAGGGAAATTAAGTGTTGTTGTAGCTCATACAATTAATTCTTTAAGGAGTTGTTGTAGATCATGATGGCTGTGGGCAGGAAGTATTTCCTGTAGCAGTCTGTGTTACAGCGAAACTGAAGAAGCCTCTGACTGAGGACACTCTGTTGTTGTAGGATAGTCTCATTAGGAGGATCCTCAGGGTTGTCCATATTTTTTTGGGATTTGATGAAGCATTGTTCTTTGCATCATTGTCTCCAGATGTTTCACAGGTGTCCCCAGGACAGAAACAGCCTTCTTTATCAGGTTTTTTAGCCTTTTTAAGTCCCTGGCTCTAAAGCTGATACCCCAACAGATGATGGGTGAAGAGAATACACTCTCCACAACAAACTTGTAGAAGATTTGCAGCATCTTGCTGGAAATCTTGAAGGACCTAAGCTTCCTCAAGAAGCACAGTCTGCTCTGTCCTTTCTTGTAGACGGCTTCACTGTTGTGCCTCCAGTCCAGTCTGTTGTCCAGGTGAACATCAAGGTATTTATACTCCTCAACCACCTCCACTTCTTCACCCATGATGGAAACAGTGTTTGACTTATCCCTGTTTCTTCTGAAGTCTACATTCATCTCCTTTGTTTTGTTCACATTCAAGGTGAGACGATTGTTTCCACACCATGTCACAAAGCGGTCCACCAGCTCTCTGTATTCAGCTTCTTATCCATCTCTGATACACCTGACAATTGCAGAGTCATCTGAGTATTTTTGTAGATGACAGGTCTCTGATTTGTACTGGAAGTCTGAGGTGTACAGAGTGAAAAGGAATGGTGAGACTACTGTCCCCTGAGGTGCTCCTGTGCTACTGACCACCTGGTTTGACACACAATTCTTCAGTCTCACAAACTGTGGTCTGTTTGTCAGGTAGTCATTGATCCAGGCTATTGTTGAGGGCTTCACCTGTGTCTTCAGAAGTTTCTGACAAAGCAAATCAGGCTGAATTGTGTTAAATGCACTGGAGAAATCAAAGAACATGATCCTCACAGTGCTGCCTGCTTTGTCCAGATGACAGGGGGTTGGTTGAAGCAGGTGTATGATGGCATCTTCAACTCCCAACTCCACAGAGATAAGCAAACTGCAGTGGGTCCTGATAGGTTCTAGTTTGCTTACTCAGGGACTGCCAACAGGAGTCTCTCCAGGACCTTCATGATGTGGGATGTCAGGGCAACAGGTCTATAGTCATTGATGACTGATGGGTGAGTTCTCTTTGGTACTGGAACAAGGCAGGATGTCTTCCACAACACTGGAACCTTCTCCTGAGTTGAAGAGGTGCTGCAGAATCCCACAGAGCTGCTCTGCACAGTCCTTCAGGGCTCTGGGGCTGACGCCATCTGGACCTGCAGTCTTATTCCGGTTAAGTTTTTCCAGCTGCCTTTTCACCTGACTTTTGGAGACAAACAAGTGGGAGGGGGAGGCAAAGGGGGTAGCAGCATTTCCTGACTTGGTTGAAGTCAAACTTGTGGAATCAGAAGAGTCCATGGCTGAGGTGAAGGATAAAACATCTGAGGTGTAATAGGAAAGCTGTTGGTCAGAGGAGAGTGGGATGTCTGTTTGTCTGGGAACAGGAGAGGGGGATGCTGAGCTAGTTCCTGAACTGAATCTGTTGAAGAATGTGTTCAGTTCATTGGCTCTGTCCAGACTTCCATATATCCAATCCTTCTTGTGTTAAAGCCTGTGATCTTTTTCATTTCTGACCAAACATCTCTGATATTGTTCCTCTGTAGTTCTCAGCCTTCTTCCTGTATGACTCCTTGCTGTCTCTGATCTTAAAGTTAAGTTTCTTCTGTATATTCCTCAATAATTCTCTGTCTCCCTCCCTGAAGGCTATTTATTTCTTGTTTAGCAGTTCTTTCAGGTCACTTGTGATCCAGGGTTTGTTATTAGGGAAGCATCTCACTGTTCTGGAGAGGATGATGTTGTCCACACAGTCCACACACTGTCCACAGTTGATATAGTCAGTCACACTCAGTAATGGCATTGATGTCCTCTCCATGTGCTTGGCAAAGAGTCATCCAGTTTGTGCTCTCAAAACAACCCTGTAGGGCTTCTTCAGCTTCATGTGACCATTTTCTCACAATTTTCTTTGTAACAGGTTGCTTCTGAACAAGTAGTTTATATTCTGAGCAGAGAAGAAACAAGATTGTGATCTGATTGTCCCAGAAGAGGTCTTGGTTTGGACATGTATGCTTCCTTTACATTTGCATAAAGCAAATCAAAGGTCTTGTTTTCTCTTATAAAGCAGCTGACAAACTGCTGAAATGTTGGAAATGTAGATGAGAACGAGGCATGATTAAAATCACCAGACAGTCACAAATGCATTGAGGGCTGAATCTGTAGCTTAGCAACAACGGAACTGATGACATCACATGCATTGTCAGCAACAGCTGAAGATAAAATGTAAACAACTGCCAAAATAACCCTTGTGAACTCTCTTGGTAAATAATATGGATGAAAACTTACTGCCAAGAAATCAATATCTGGGCTGCAGAGACAACACTTACAGTAAGATGTCCTGGATGTCCTCCTTTACCTGTCCTGCTTATCTTCAGATCTCTTGCCTTGTCCACACGTAGCCAAGTATCTCACAAAAGGAAGATATTTTTCTAGGGTTTGGCCACATGAAAATGCAGATTTACAGCACCAAAAACAAATCTTTCTAAAAACTCCGGCCAAAACTGAAGATTTGCATTTTCTCCGTTTTAAGCATTTTGATGTGGACAGATATAACCGGAGTTTTAGGCTCCGCAACTTCACTTTCTGCGACAAAAATGCTCCCACATCACTTGTGCGACCTGTGTTTACACTCAGAAACAGCTTTTATGCCATCAGAGCTTTGTTGGCATTATCGATTGTCCAAGCGCTTTTTGCTTGCTTGTTTTTAGAAGCTCAATTACTGCTGTAGGTAGAAGTTAGAACATAGAAAGTTAATCTGAGTGGATATGATTTGGGGGAACTACTGCCCCCTACAGGTTTGGCATGTCTATGAATGTGCTTAAAGCTGCAGTAGGTAACTCAGTTGCGTAACGTAGCGAGGGGCGGGTCGCGGTGTGTGTGTGAGGAGTGATAAACAGATGTCAGACACTCCATCAGACGCTGCTCTGGCTCTGATTGGGTATTTTCTACCGGGCACGGTGGATTCTTGCAAATCGCAGTAGGGGCTGTAGGCGTGACCAATTGAGCTGCGTTTTTAAACAGTCTTTTATGCACAGTCTTACATGGTCTGCATACATCCTTTAAGTTTTGGTAATATTTAGCAAGTTGTGGCTGAATGGTTAAGCACTTTTCTTGGCAGAATTGGTAGACAACTGATTGCTTTTCTGGCATGGACCCAGTTTTTAAACAAAGTCCATTCCAGTAGCTCAATGTTTGCTAACATTGAGCTTCTGGAATGGACTTCTATTCCAAAATAAGTTTGATGTACGTGGTCCTGTTCAAATCATTGTCTTGTTGAAACACCCAAATATGTAAATTATATGAGGAGGGCAGTTAAGGTTCTTTCATGCTTCTCTGTCCGCAGAGGTGCAGAGACACGCAGCGCCCTTATCCGTCAAAGCAAGAACTCTTCGAGAGGTACGCAACGACGCATGGAATAGAGCTCAAGTATTTTAACTATCCGCAGTGGAGAGCACACATCTGTGATTAGTCAGCCCAAGATCATTTCAACAGAACAGTGCTCTATAGTTGATGTCATTAGTAGTCAATGCAGCTTTTGGACACTAGATGCTTTCAATGTAAGGCCAGTTCCTCTAACATGGTCTTTTGGTGATTTGCTGCACTTCTAGTAAAAAGCTTTCCAGCTCAATCAAAACTTGCTCTCAGTCGGCTATTGCTCCTTGAGTGGATGTGTGTTTACAAGCTGAAGTAAATAACTGTTGTCGACCAGACACCATTCCAATGATAGGCAGACCTGCCACAAAAAGTCTGCACCTCCTGCTGTCCTGGGGGAGAATTGCTTTGCGACACTGACACACCTACAGAGAAGTATAAAAGGAAAATGTATTCGTCAATACTTGTGCTGGTGGGTGCAAACTTGTTGATGGAGAAGCATAAACTTGACTTTAGGGTTAATTTGTTGAAACTTAGACACAACTGGGTGTTCTAACATCTCAGATGTGAAAACTCCTGATGAGTCTTTCTAAAGCACCCTGACCTAAACCCTGTTAAAAATGGGGTCACCTGGATTACACTGGTCCATCACAGGAAACCGGAGTAGCCAAATATTTAGCCAGAAACTTGTTGATGACTAAAATAGGCATGTGGTGGATGTTTAACATCAAATACTGTATTAGTAGTTAAATGTAAGTAAACCCCTGTCTTATTAAGTAACCAGATGAAATGTGTTTTATTTATATTTGCTTTGGACGTAACTTATGGAGGAATGGTCCTGTGAAAGGTGATGATTGGGTGTCCCTGCCTTGTGTTATGTGTTGTTGCTGACTGATGAGGAGAGATGTGTGCACATGAGGTGAGAACCTCTCTGACCCTGCATACTCTGGCCTCTGAGTCCTTAAAGTCTAAGTGGAGCTCGTCATCCAGCCTTATATAAAACAGCAGATGTAATATGGCTTCTTATGTGTGCTTGTTTTCAGCTCAAACTCTGTGAAACTCTTGATACAACTTGGGGATCAATTATCTGACCAGCTGTTATAGTAGGACCAAGCTTCTTTCTCACCTGCAATTACAGCTCAACCTGTCCAGCATGAGCTCTAGGGTTCTGAGACAGCTTTTTTCCAAAGTCAGGACATGACGAAGTCTGTTCAAACATTCAGGCGGAACACCTAATAAAAGAAACCCAAGACCCTGGGAAAGAACGGTAAACATCGGGTTCTAGATGCAGGTTTTGTTTCTTCGGATGACTTCCAGATAACCAGACAGACCAGCCAGCAGCATGGGAGGCAAAAACTTTAGGTGGATCTGCTCTAATACACTTTAATACCAGCTGGCATATGTGTGAGTCATTCACAGAGGAAAGTGTTGGTTCAGCTGCTAATGCTAAGGAAAGGGGTAAATAATCCATCTGGCTTACTCTCACTGGTAATTGAATTCCTTTACATTTGGGGGAACTAAAGGCATAGCTTTAAATCTCCTAGATTTGTTTAGAGTTTTTGATCTAAATTCAAACTCTGCATACCTCATTATTACAACATAATACAAGTAATTTTTCTAACTTTTTCTAACGGTACTCATCTACAGCCCACCAACACTTATACGGATAATTTCAATACAAATCATCATTTCAGTTCACAGTATTCTTCAAATTACAGACTAAAAGTAATTGCACTAATTAAGCAAAGAACTATTCAGTATTTTTCAAAAACCTGGTGAATAGGAGTGTTTAATTCGAAATGTTTGTTTCCTAATAACACCAAATATGAAAAGTTGTTTTCTGTAAACAGAAAAACTTATGTAAAAATTCTGAAATTTATTTAGTGACCAAAACGTGTCAAAAATCTTAACTCAACTTTATGTTCTAATTTGGCCGTTGCAGCAGGCATGATCCAGTTACCAGTATCAAAATACTGGTATCAAGAATTACCACCTTAAAATCATTTTAATTAGATGAATGCAGGTGAGAGTGCAGTTTTCCCTGCTTCTATGGCCCACAACACAACACAATGCTGCCCCTCCTCCTCTTGTTGCTGTGTACTGCTTGCCAGATGCCTGTAAGAATGCTCCTACACTTTTCCCTCACTTTCAAGAAATGCAGATTTAGCTGACACATTTCTGATTGTATAAAACACAGACAGTACCATTAGCACAACCCATCATTTTTATTTCCTTTATTTATACCAATCACAGAGGAAATGCGCTAATAAAGAAGAGGGGAAAGAAATGCACCATTTCCCACCATTGGGAATTAAACCCATGTCGTGGACTAATAGCTTCTCTATATGGGGCACCTCCTATGATGCTACGCCTCCTCCCTAATATCTGCTTTTTATACTTGTGTTACACTGTAAAGAAGAGAACAACAAACACGTAATATTCTGTGCAAATAGCACCAAAAAAACGTCTGTTTTTGCACCTATTTTTACCGCCTCTGAAAGACATGTCTTAACTTTGTACTACCACATTTAACATTTATTTAACACGTTTATTACTGACAAACAAAAAATATCATTTACACACATTCTACCCTAATAGTAATTAACACTCTAATGGCCATAAACCTGACAGTTATGTCGATTTGTTCCCCTTTTTTTTCAAAGACTCATCATAATTTACTGCGCGCTCAAGGCGTCTGCGCCTGCTGTCTCTGGAATACGTTGAGCGGCGCATGTACGCATTAAGTTTATTAATGACAAACAAAAAATATCATTCACAGACTTTCTAGCCTATAGTAATTAACTCTCTAACAACCATAGACTTGAAAGGTGTGTTGTTTTTTTCCCCTTTATTTTTTTGCCAAAGACGCATCATGAATCCACTTTCCCTATTCTTTCTCTCTCTGGCTGTGGCACAGTGCATGAGGCAGAAAGGCTGGCACACACATCAGCGGACGCAAAATCCTCATTTGAATACTGCTCTTTGCGGCTGTTATGATTTTCTTAGTAGATCACCCGCAAAACAAGAACAATTTTTTGCAGTGCACGCAATTTCGCCCTCTTTAATAAGCTCTTTAGGTTATAAATAATACATATATGTTTGGTCTTTGTGGTTTACTCAGCTTTTCAGAAGCTTTTCCAGTTTAAAATCCTTATCTCTGTTTTAATAACATGGTAGAATCTGTGATGGGTCGATTTGTACAATTGAGGTTAAAATTGAATAATTTTAGAACCTGGTAAAACCCAAATTATTTATCTTTTAAAACTCCAGAATTGATAGATGATTTATTTTATTTTAAATGTAATTTTTGATTTTAAGAAATCGAAGATTATTAAACTTACCACTCTACAAGGAGGAAATACTTCAGAATACAGGCGGACAAATCATTGTAATGTAACTCTTATTTTGGGTGTGGCCCAAAAAAGGATCTCTCAGTGAACAATGTTCACTATGAACGAATTTCATGGCTCTTTTTTGTGTAAACAGCAGCAGACTTAAATGTGTCGGTACAGAGAGAGCGATAAATGCCTCCCTTCCTCGCCTGGCTGTCAGCACCTGGTCACTAATGATGCTGCAGAGCTGTGCTCAGCTAATCAACCAGACAGGGATGGATCAGTGCTGAGGACTCTGCTCTGTGTATTGACTGCAGTTTGTGGTTCTGTAAAAATTCAGACAATCGTTGTGTCTGCTGGTGACATGCAGGTTTAAAAACTCTGACTAAAACTACTTTCTTTAGAGATGCGCAGAGAAATCTACTGGCAACCAGAACAGTCATTTTTAGCATGCTTTTTTTTAAAGCTGCTTTTTTTTTTTAAAGCCTTCCTTCATCACTGAAAACTGCTTCTGTTACTCAAAAAACCTGGTGCAGATCTCAAAACCTTTGATACTGTTTGTTCTATTGCAAACCTTCCTTCTATTTCAAAAATCCTTGAGAAAGTTGTTGCCTTCCAGCTCCACTCACACCTCAATAATGACTATTCTTATGAACAATTTCAGTCTGGTTTCTACCCCCACCATAGCACAGAAACAGTTCTGGTAATGATCACCAATGACCTTTTGATTCTGGTCTCCTCACCATTCTCATGCTTCTTGATCTCAGTGCAGCATTTGACACCATTTCTCATTATATTCTACTGAACATATTAACATCCATTGGCTTTAGTCATACTCCCATGGCCTGATTTACCTCATATCTTTCAGACCACACACAGTTTATCGAGTTTAAATCCCACTCCTCAACTTTGTTTCCCGTTTCTGCAGGAGTACCCCAGGGTTCAGTATTAGAACCCCTCCTATTTATTATTTACACCCTCCCACTTGGCCAAATATCAATTTCCACTGTCATGCAGATCACACCCAGCTCTACATTTCTTCCAAACCCAACTACTCTCTTCCACCTACCTCCCTTTCACACTGTCTCATGGAGATTA
The DNA here is from genome assembly GCA_963556495.2 of Valencia hispanica. Taxonomy (NCBI): domain Eukaryota; kingdom Metazoa; phylum Chordata; class Actinopteri; order Cyprinodontiformes; family Valenciidae; genus Valencia; species Valencia hispanica. The sequence goes on from OY747704.1 coordinate 31,197,738, forward strand.
GATGATGGTTCTCCTCTAATCTTCTCAAACTCAACAGCAATAAAACTGAAGTGTTACTCATGGCCCCAACTTCCACTTTAACCAAACTTCCCAGTTTCTTTATTAACATCGACACCTCCCCCGTTCATCCTTCCCCTCAGCTAAAGAGTTTGGGTGTCATACTTGAAAGTACTCTCTCATTTCACTCTCATATTAATTATATCACCCAGTCTGCATGCGTCCACTTACGTAACATTAACCAACCTCGTCCTTTCCTTACTCCCCATGCTGTTGCCATCCTTGTCCTTCTCGTGTTTAAGTGCATCCATAATCTTGCCCCTCCTTATCTGTGTGACCTGCTTCACATCGCCACTCCTTCCCGTTCTCTCAGATCTTCGTCATCTTGTTCCTTTTCCCTGGCTTGTCACTATGGGGAGCAGAGCTTTCAGTCGGTCTGCTCCTCGGCTCTGGAACTCACTTCCTCCTGACATCAGTATTTAAATCACAGCTCAAAACACATCTGGTCAAACTGGCTTATTCACTGTAGACACTGATTTTGGTTGTTGTACTGTATACTTATTAGCTATTTGATACTTGTTTTGTTTGTTGTTTGTCTATGTATTATTTATCTGTTTTTTCCTGTAGAACATCAGTTCAATTGGGGGGGGGGGGGGTCACTGACACTGAGCTGCCTTGGCAGAGGTCTGCGCTCTCTAAGTGCTTTTCTAGTTATGGAAGTGGAAAAGTTTGACTTGGTGCACTCACACCCTGCTTGTTTTTCTCCGATATTCAGTAAGGAGCAAAGATCACGCAGAGAAATGCTAGCAAACAAATCTCTGAACTGTGTGCATGTTTGAGATAAGAAAAGGTGCAGTCTCCGGCCTGCTGCACTCTCTGCAGGGGTATCTCTAATGAAGAGCTCTGTCCCAGTTGTCGGTTGGACACTGGGGTAACTGGGGGGACAGGTCAAACACAATATCACATTTGTTTGACCCCTTGAGCTGGGACAATTAGTCAGTGTGATGAAAGAGTTGATACAGTGTAATGATGTTGTTATTGGCCTACAAAGCAATTAATCTCCGTCATCCTCTGGCTGGGTGCGCAGAGGAGCAGATAAAAACATGGGTCTTGCTGCCGCAGGGCTGAGTGAGAGGCAGTGGTTTTTGTGTCAAAGCCTGATTCCTCGTACAAAAGCTTCACTTTGGGGGAGCCGTTCTTAAATGTTCTTTGCTTCTGAAGGACAAGAGGTTCTGTTGCAAGGGGAGGAGTAAGACCTATATTTCCGGCCCAGATCCCCTTCCCTTGTAATTGAAAGCAGCCGTCTACATGAGACGGACTCTGCGGGGAGGCTCTGCGGGATGCGCTTGCACATGTACACACATACACACCTCCTTTGTCTCCGCAGCTTTCCCTCATGTGGACTGACGTGTGAGAAGGGCGATAGAGGAGGGGGGGGCTGAATGTGTATTCTCCTCATCTCAGTGCAAGAGTTTATGTTGTTATTGAAACATGTAAGGAGGGACATGCGGAGCTCATGCCATAACATTTCAATCTCAAGTTGTAGATTGTTTGAGTCTGTCTACACATGTAATCCGCTGAGAAATGCCCACAACCCAAAACAATGAAATCATTAGCACAAAAGTGAGGGAAGGTGGGATAATTGGAGCGGTCTGAATTTACTCTGAACCATGTGCAATGTGTTTTAAACTTTGGGTAATCACTCTCACTGTTGTTGCTTTGTAAGTTTATCTAAAATGTTTATTCTTCCTCATGATGTAATCTTTGGGATTTCTCACAGTGGATTACAGCATCTGCAGCTTTATCAAGTGAAGCTGTTTAAAGGGAATATGGCTCTATTGCCTCAGCTCTGCCCTGCAGGTGCTATTTTATGGATTCTTTCAGTGTAGCACTTGGCATAGCTGGGACACTGAAAGGAAGACATGCTTCCTGGTGGCTAATGAGGTTCCGAACCCAACCTCTTATTTGTTTTAATAGCACCTGGGCCAACCAGGGCAAGGCGGGCCTAGACAATGGAATTAGACTGCCGTTTCCACTAAAGTCCATTGTCCTTTTTACTGTTACTTTTAAGTGTGTGCTTGCATGAGGGTTGGGTTGGGGGAGGGGGGTATAACTATGATCATGCTTTTAAATCTGTGGGGGAGGGATGGGAATGTGGTTTATGTGGGTTTATTCTGTAAAGCCCTTTGAACTGCAATTTGTGTATGAAAAGCGCTTTATAAATAAAGCTTGATTTGATTTGATAAAGCCTTCGCATTCAAAACATCCCAGAACCTCCGGACACAAACTCCTACAGTCCATAAAATGAAGGAAAGACAGAACGAGAGCTGAGACAGCCCATTCTCTTCTCACAAAGGGATCTATTGTTTCTCTTTACATTTCTCAAGTCCCCAGCCTTGCAGATTAAAACAGCATAAAGAAACAAGGAAAAAGAAACTAAACATAGCAAGGACGCAGCAAGCATGATGTTTGAATTTCAGAAATGCAACACAGACAAAAGCTGCGGCTCTCACTGTTGATTTCAACATCCCGCTTGTCCTCAGAAAGATTTGTCAAATTGAAAGGCTTCCCCTAATAAATAGAAAAAGCACACTACGAAATAATTTCATAAAACCCACTGAACGTTAAATAACATACAATGAAAATGATGGCATTACATAAACTACACATTGACCTGCCTTGCAAAAGTTTTTACACCCCTTACCTTTTCTACAATTATCACATTACAGCCACAAATTTTGTTGTAGGTTTTGGGATCGTATGTTACAGAACAAGAGTAGTGTTCTGTGCATGGTTCTTCAAACATGTTTTACCAATAGAAATCTAAAAAGCGTGGCTTGCATTTGTATTCAACCCCCTTTTTATTCTGATGCTACTAAATAAAATACAACACAACTCACGGCCTTTAAAAGTCACCTGCAGTAAACCTGTGTGTACTTTAATCTCAGCATTAATACAGCATTCAGTGAATACCTCAGGGGCTTGTTAAAACAGAATCGGTTTTAGTCACTTCATTCACAAATCAACTTCATTTTACAGAAAGGGTGGTATGTTTGAATTTTAATGCCATTTTATCAGAAATGTGCAAGCTTCCAAATTGAATAATCACATTTATAAGTTCAAAGATTTTCAGCAACTTTAGATCTGAGCCAGTATTTAGTCTTTTTCGTTTCTTTATCTTTTGTCACAGATCCAGGGAACTTGGCCGTAGCTCAAGAGGCAGTCAGGAGAGCCTCCACACTACGGCGTCCGCCAGCACGCACAGGAGAATCAATCTCAAGTAAGAGCTGTGAACAAGTTCTGTCTACTTAATAAAAACAAGATGCCAGCGAGATGCTTCGATGCCCGCATCCTGCAGCTGATGAAATCCTTTTTCTGATTGTCAGGTTGTCTGAACTGTAGTCGAATCACAGCTTTGAGTGAAAAGCTCAACTCACTGGAGGCAAAGGTGAAAACTGTGTTTGAATCACTGACCAAGATCATAGGCCTTCTTTATTAAAAGATTTTATTAGATGACCTGCGCATGTTTTGTTTTGTTTTGCTCCTAGGTGCAGTTGCTCTCGGCGCCGGGCAGCATATCACATCGCCACCTTCAAAGTAAAGGAGGAACTGCTCCAGAGACCTCGCTGCTGATGGGAGCAGTCTCAGCTAAAGGATCCCCCGGTGACCAGGGACCTGCAGGTAATCCATGTCATTGTGTGATAACGAGTATGAATGGTTTCCATTATTTAGAGTCTAGCAGCTTATTTATATTTTTAAAGTTAAAGCTGTATGAATATTTTTCCAAGGCACTGTAGATCTTTCAGCGACAAACAAACTGGAGATCCAAAATAAGCCCATTAAATGAATAAGATATGTCAAAAATAATGAGATTTCTTTTTCCAAAATATAGTGATTTCACCTAGAGGAAAAATGAGGAAATGGTTGATGATTTGCTAAATTTAGTTTGGTGATGTGAATTTATTTATCTGCCTTATAAGTTCAAAAAGCCAAAAAAAGCTTTATACAGTTTATTTGCTATCCCACAGAGACTTTGTTATAGATGATCACTTAGCGATTGATTCATAATGTTAGTGAGCCAGTCAGAAACTACAAAATGTAAGTTTCTGTAAATAGTGCAATTAGTTGTCATTTTGACATCAGCGTTTTAATAATACAATAACATAAGAGCAATATTGTGCTACACACATCTGTTTTTTTCACAGGGAAGCTGTTACTTGGACAGAAATGCATCTAATGCCTCCAAGGATTTTACACTTCATCTTCTCCTCGTGGCTCGAGTTCAGATTTTTTTCACAGCTATGAACCTCCAAATTAAGGCATCTCCCTGTTTTCATTTCAGGTCCTCAGGGTGAAAAGGGCAGAGATGGACTTCCTGGAAAAGATGGCAAGTTGTAATTGGAGTTTCCTTTCAGCTGATGTCATTCAGGATGTAAACCAGTGAGGGATTCATGATTACTCCTGATTGTTTCTTTCCTCACAGGAAAGCCAGGATCTCGGGGGCTGCCAGGTCCCGGTGGGCCTCCGGGGGAAGCGGGAGCAAGGGGTCCATCTGGAGCTCCTGGATCAAAGGGACCTCCAGGACCAGCAGGTAAGAGATAGAAGATAGACAGACCTCTGTGAGATCAGATAAACTGCTCACCCAGTTGATCACTAAGCATACTGAGCTCTGTGCGTACATTAGACAAAAGCTACAAGATCCTTCAGGGCAGTTGTTTCAATCTATCTACTCACTATATTGTCAATAGAACAAGATGACTGAATGGATTAGTCCTGACCCCAGAACAGCAGAAACAAAAGATGATAAATGTGACTTTTGATATACGGCTTCAGAATGTTTGTCACATAAAGTGTTTTGGTCTTTGGTCAGCCTAAAGACACTCCAGAGCTGAAAGCTGGAACATTCCAGCGGCCTTTGAGGTCTGCTGGTTGCTCAGGGAAATTTAGACTTTATTGGTTTTCTTTTAAAGTTATTTGTTTCTAAAAGTACTGCTAAAAGTTTTTACAGACACAGCCATTGAAATATTTATAGTTTTTTACACAGCAACCACAAGGTGCAATGTGTTTAAGTGGGTTTTATGTAACCAACGCAACACAAAGTGGAAATGGAAGGAATTGATCCTATTTAAAGGATTTTTTGTAAATTAAAATCTGAAACGTGTGGTCTGCATATATATTCAACACCACTGAATTAATACTTATTGCAACCACCTGTCACTACAATTAAAGCTGCAGGTCTTTTGGGTCCTGTCTCTACCAGCTCTGTACATCTGATGACTGATGTTTTTGCTTATCCTTGTTTGCCAAGTAGTTCAAACTCAGTCAAATTGGATGAAGAGCATCTGTGAGCTACAATTTTCAAATCTTGCTTTACATTCCCAGTTGGATTTAGGTCTAGACTTTGACTAGGTCATTTTAACATATGAAAAGGCTGTGCCAAAAAGTTAAACATTGTTCCAAAATGGCCAGATCCCCTTCTTCTGTATCTTTGCTCTCTCCTCTATGTGGCTTGTGGCAAATGGTAAAAAAAATAAAATAAATGGCTTTCATCTTGCCGCTATTCCAGAAATGCCAGATTTTGTGGATCTCTGCAGCAGTTACCATGACCCTCTTGGCTGGTTCTCTAATTAGCGCTGTTCTTGCACGGCTTTCAGTTTATGTAAACGGCCATGTCTTGGTAGGTTCGCAGTTGCACCACATTTCTTCCATGTTTGGACAATAGGTTGAACAGAAAGATTAGCAACCATTTGGGTATTATTTTGTAAACTAAACCTGCTTTAAAGTTCTTCACAGTGGTATACTTTTCTTATCTGGTATTTTTCTCATTTGTGTGCATGAGGCAGTTGTACAGCTGTATTTATTGGTTACATTGGATTTTATTTAAGTGCATCAGAGTGAAGGGGGCTGAAAACAAATGCATACTACACAGATTTTTCAGTAAAATATTGTGAAACTTTGTTTTCATTATCCTTCTACTTCACAACTATGCACTACTTTGTGTTGGTTTATTACATAACTCCACCCCCACCCCTAAAACAAATGGAAGTTATGTCATTATGACGTGAAGACATATGACAAAGTTTAAGGGATTCAATACTTTTGTGAAGCACATACACTCATGTCTGTGTCCTGCAGTTTATTGTTATCATCCCAGAGCCAAGCCAGATCATAAATCTCTCCTTTAAACCCAGAACTCACTACTCCTTGTGGACGAATAACGAATGACCTGTTGAGAAAAAGTTAATCCACCTTTAGCTGCAACTGTAAAGACTAAAGTAAATGGCGGTCTAAGTTGTGCCACAACATCTGCTCTTGCTATCGACTGTTATTCCTCTGTTTTGGATCACAGAGGGAGTGTTTCTCCTTTCAGTCTAACATATGAACCCTGGCTGCTGGGTGAAAGTGAGATATAGAGGGAAACTTGAACTACAAACCCACTTTTTGAGTAGCTCCATGTGACTTCAATCTGAAGTAAGCATGAGCTATACATATACAAATCCCAGCTTCTTATGATTTCCATATGCCTGTGGTGTTATTGTTTTTTTCTCTCCATTACTTCATGGGTATCCAAAGGATTTCTTTCTTTCATTTAAAGTAAAAGATAAACACAGGGGTGGAATGTGACCAGTGTAATGTAAAAATTACCCAAGTTGAAGAGAAAAGTGACCCTTGTGTTGTAAATGTGCTATCATACTTTGACACAGCATCCCTGTAGAATCTGCAGGGGATCGTAACTGTACAGTAAAAACCTAAACAGTTTCCCCTAATATGTTGCATTAACTTTGTGCCGCTTGGGATATTAATGTAAATCACTGTTCTACAGATGGCTTAAACTCTCAGAGAAGCAGCCAATATACTGTAAGATATTCTTTTTGACCTCACCAAGGTTTAGAGAAAACAGGTCACAAAGTGTAAAAATCAAAGCTGTAATAACATCACAGAGCCCTGAAGTAATTATTGGACTTTATTTGACAATTGCTTCAGTGTTGACAAGATGGAGGGACAGAGGTGATGGCCTCAGTGAGGTCAGATGATGTAGTGATGCTTTTTCAAGCTTCAAATTAGCAACTAAAGTAGTTGAGGGGGCATTCTCACTGGGCACCTTTTTGAGACCAGTTACAAACACATTTTAATTTAGGAATCTCATATTTCTCCAGATTCATTTTCCCAGAGTTCTCAGTCTTTTACATCTAGTTTGATATTTAAATACTAAAGTTACTATGAAATCACTATGGTTTTTATTGAACAAGCTTAATATTGTGGAGGAACCCTTTGTGTACACTCTGAACAGCTGAGGGGCTGGGTTTGCTTTTCTATGAATGCTGCACCAGTGAAGTTTCTATTTTTACTCTGTTTATTTGAGTTTCTAGATGCCACCAAGTTCTCAATACAGATTCATTAATGATCTTCCTGTTAATTACAAATTAACAAACTTGGTCAGTTCACACTGTCTCCTTTATATCTCCCAGCTCAGAACTTTACTTCATATGTGCACATGTAGTCACAGGCCAAATAGACACCATCAAGTTGTATCAACACCTTCTCTAATATTTTCCCTCTCTGCTGTTTGTCATAGTTTGTCCTCCCTACAGCGCGTCATCCCCAGTCATTCATCAGTCTGCAATATGACGTGCCTCTTAGCAAGAGAGAACAAGATTAAGTTCTACCATGACGTACTGTGTCACTGCCATCGTGCTAATTTATCATCTTCTGTCCCTTCTCTCAGGGCCCCACGGTCCACCTGGACTCCCAGGAGAGAGAGGTCTACCAGGGCTGCCCGGGCCACCTGGGCCTCCAGGCCCACCATCTCCAGCTGGTGCCCGCATCCCAGAACCAGAGCACAGTGAGTAACCTCCACCATGTTTGACTGTTGTATGATGTTCATTTTTTTGAAACTAGCTTTACACCAGCTGTAATGTGACACACCTCCCGAAAAGCTTAAACTTTGTCTCGTCATTCCACACATTATTTTCCCAAATGTCCCAGGGATCTTCAACATGGGGTTCATGTTTTTAGGAAAATATTAGACAGGCTTTGTTCTTGTTGGTCAGCAGTGCTTTTGGCTGTGGAACTCTACCATGAATTCCATTTGTGCTCAGATTCTTTCCTCTTATTAAATCATTAACATGGACCTTAAATGAAGCAAGTGAGGCCGGCAGTGCTTTAAATGTTGTTGTGGGGTCTTTTATGACCTACCGAATTAGTTATTGATGTCCTCTTGCAGTAATTTTGTGAAGCTGGCCAATCCTGGAAAGGTTTACTGTTCCAACTCATCTACGTTGTTGAAATCAGCTCTGACTGTAGTATACTTGTTCCAAAGCCTTAAAAATGGTTTGTAGTCCTGTCCAGACTGTAGGATTTCAATAAACTGTTGTCGTCTTTGTCTGATCTTTGTCTGATCATTAGTTTAATGACAGATTTTTTTAAAACTCTGTAAAGGGGCATTTTTTCACAACTGTTTCCAATAGACAACTAACTGAAAATAGTGATTTCATACTTCTAATCTTACCCTTGACCCCCTGCATGTCAAACATAACTACAGTATGCTTTCAGTACATTCTCCATTCCCTCTGTTTTTGGTGTATTTCAGTGAATGTGTTACACATACAGACCTGACCTGTTTACTATAACATTTTGGGTGTTGGGTGTTTTTTGTTTTGATGAAGATAGACATAATGCTGTGTTAATTAGGGATATTTTCGAAAGGAATTTTTTAAAATGTTTTTTACAAAAGCTCTATTTTCAGTTGGATAAGATACAAAAAACTTTAAGTTGATGTGTACCTAACTAATAATCTGTATGCGTGCATAAAAGAAACTTGTGTCAGTCAGACACCAAAATTCGCTCTAAGCACAGAGCCCCACATCCTCCTAAATCAGGCCCTGATTAGAGTCAAAAATACAGATTTACAACAGATGTATCTGATAGTAATAACATCAGGGCATTTCATTCTAATATACATATTTTTTTTAATCCAACAAAGAACTGAAATAGCACCGAAAAGGCTTGTTTTGTTCAAATTATTCATGGGAGAGAATGAGGAGGCTTAGCAACCTAAAAACAGTTTTATAAAAACTGGTTAGGCACAGGAGTTATAATTAATGGAAATTAGTCAGGTCAAGTCCAAAGCAAAACTATGGAAGTTTGGTAAAATATTAAAGAAGTCTCCTTTAGAGAAAAAAATGTGGAGAAATGTTGAGTTCATTATCCTACACTGTGGTTGTTTAGGACCCAAATGCAGCAAATGTGAGGCAAATGAACAAAGAAGACATGTACTCATTTAACATTGAACATACCACATCTTTTTGGTTCTACAACCGCTGTTAAATGATATAAAGTGCACAAGTCCTGTTCTATGATGTGAAAGAATTAAGTAAGCCATAATAGTTGGTTGTGTTTTTTTCTTTTTCTTTTATGTAACCATGATGAAAGTGTCTCAAGAGACTCAGACAGGGTGACAAAAGAATTGGTAAAAGGAGAATCTGACAAAGCCCAACTTAACCAAAGAGGCTTAAATACTAAGGGGGATGGTCAAAGGATTGGATAGCAAATAAACCTATCCATGTCAGAGAAGGATGAAGGTTTTTTTGTAATTAGGTCCAGACAATGGAAACTTATATCTAAGCATGATTAGCCTTCACCTGCACAAATCTTCAGTTATGATTTGCTTCATATGCAAAGTGTTGCAAATTTACTCATTTTCAACTTTATGCTCAGAACTTTGTTTACAAAAATGCAGAAAATGTATAAAAACATGCAAGTTAATGTTAATCTCTCAGCTGCTACCTGCTCCCCTCTGACGTTGCTCTCCAGATCACATCTAAACCAAATAATGTTTAACTGGATGAAAAATCAGTAAAATTGGGGCAGACTTCCCATTCTGAGACGAGAACCTGTCCACAACCAACGTCACTGAACAGTTTCCAGATGTAGGCCACTCAGACAGCTGAAGAAGGGGAGTGGGAGACGGATGGGCTCTTTCAAGGTCAACACATGGGTGGGTTTTACACTTGGGTCCGGTGGTAAAACAAAGTATGCAACACAGATTTGTACGCTCTGGGTTCCGCTGTGGAGAACCTTGGGGGCGCTTGGGTTGGCATGATGATTTCCAAACTGTGGGCTATTTCTTTCACATCAAAGTAATGGTGGGGGTGGGTCTGCGCCGAGCTTCCTTTGGAAAACACTGGCTTACAATATTTGGCTGCTGGATGTGCATCAGCAGTGCAGAGAATGACTGTGGGAATACTTCAGTGTTAGATGCTCCTGCTTATTTAATCCACCAAACTAAGCCGTGATGTGTTCTAAATGAGAAAAAGAGAGGTGTCACCTCTGCCCGTCATCTCTTAGTAGTGTCTGTACATCAGGCAGAGAGAGGATGTTTATGGCTGTCAGCCCTCCTCCTCATCATCTTCCTCTGTCCTCTGTCTTCTCAGTATCTCTGAAGTCTCAGGCATGTGATTGGATCTGTGCTTCCTGTTAGAGTAAAATGACCCAGCAGTAACAGTTCCTTCATCTCACACATGATCACCACCCTTTTCCTCTTGTTCTTATGCTGTGGGTACATGTGGTTTGACTGAGTGGGGTCCACAGGGTTTCACATAAAATATATGGAGACTTTTAAAAATAACATGACTCAACTTTAATGGCCATCTAACATGGATTTAATGATGACTAGGATGCTTTTGATGGCAGTTTACTTTAGCCAGCATTGCAGCTTTGCATGAATTTTCACAGTTTTTTGGAAAGTACTGCCCTCTAGAGGCCATGCCAAGTTGTCAAAGACGTTTTACTGGACTCCCCGGAGTTTCTAATGCAACTTAAAGGTGTTTCTGTTATTTTTACAGTATATTTATTAAACAGCCCAAAAAGGATATCTACAAAAATGGAAGGAAAATACTGCAATCTTTTTTTCTTTAATTCACAAGCTAAAATAGTCACCCCTAAATGGCTAATTTGGCCACATTCTTGTGGCCAGCCACTAATAATTATTAACATTTGTAATGTGCTGGTCATACACCGCTGATACCAAACTAAGTCATACCTATGGCTGAATGCAGACATTTTCAAAAGAAGCCATATAATCCACAAGCAGGTCAGGACTTAAATCCACAAGATTCCCTATCAGAGAAGCAACCAGGAGGCTCGTGGTAACTGTGGAGGAGATGCTAAAGGAAGCAGGGCAAGAAGAAAGCTTTTGGTAAATAAAAAAAGATGGTGTTCTGGTCAGATGAGACCAAAATGTATCTGTTCTGCCTACATAGTACATGCCCCACAAAGGAACACAGAGCTGACAGCATCATGCTGTGGGAATGCTTTTGTTGTTTTGGCTGGGATAGGAAAGCTTTCAGATTTGATTACTAAAGGGATGGAGCTAAATACAGGACAACATTGGGACAAAACTTGTTAGAGGCTGTGAAAGACTAGATATTGAGGCAGAGGTTCTTACTTTAACAGGACAAAGTCCCTAAACATACAGCCAGAGCAGCAATAACATTCTTTACATAAGTGCATAAACATGTATTAGAATTGTCTAGTCAAAATCCACACCTAAATCCAACTGAGAATCTGTTGCAATACTGGTGTCCACAGATGCTGTCTATCTAATCTACCTAATCTTGATCTATTTTTCAAAGGAAAATGACCAAAAATATCAATCTCAAGCCATAAAAACTGGTAGAGACATACCCCAAAAGACTCGGTGCAGTGAATTGTTGCAAAAAGTGGACAAATGTATACCGCATTTTACAGATTTTTATTTGCTAAAAATGTAGAGAACCATGTGTCGGTGCAGGTGAGGAAAGAATGAAGAACTCTGGTTAAAATAACATCACTGTTGGGCAGTGTCCCCCACCCTATGCATGAAGGTGTTGCTAAACTGGAGAGCTCCTTCAGTGACCGACTGCTGCATCCTAGGTGCACGAAGGAGCGTCCTTCTTCCCAGCAGGTGTTAGACTCTTTAACCACCACTGCTCCCATCAAACTCAATGCTTTTTGATATCCCTGCTCTTATTTGTACAGTTTTTCTCATTTCAAATAGCATTCCTGCTGTTATTTGCACATCTCTGTTGTTTTGCACAGTATTTCTTACTTCATTTACATAAATATCAGTTGTTTTTTAATGCACAAATACATATGCACATGTTTGTACATGTTTTCATTATCCTACTCAGTTGCACATTTCTGTGGAAGTAGTAAATTGAATGTTTGTATGATTGTATTGAAATGACTTTTCTTGTAAAGTGCCTTGAGAAGACATCTGTTGTGAATCATCGCTGCATAAATAAACTGAATTAAATTGAGTATGTTATTCATATCCACAGTATTTCCTTTTGCAGTAAATGTGCTCTTACTGTGCAGTATGTTATTCTTAGTTTGGGTTTTAATACTTTTTATTTTTGAGTAAATCTACATGCTTTGACTTGCCTGCCAATCTGCTGGAAGTACACCTGAATTACACCACTGAGGGACACTGGATTTATTTTAATTATGAGGCAAAAAATGTAAATTATTCTCATTGACACTTTTATCATCAAGTAAGGTGTGACAGATTATTATCTCTGCAATTTTCTTCCCCTTTGTCAGAAAATCGTGAAAAAGACCCCTTCTTCACCAACACTTTCCATGACTCCAGAGGTTTGCCTGTTCCAGGACCTCAGGGTCCTCCTGGGCCTGTTGGTGAGTGTTTATTATTTACAGGATGTTTAATTTTGGAAACTCCTCTACGTGCAACGCTTTTACAGTATACATTTTATTCAACTTTTACTGTCAGTTATTGAAGTCTGAGAAGGTTGTGTTCATGTCTCAGAGGTTTACTTCAAACGAAGGGGTGAAACACAAACATCATGTCAGAATGAGCTCTACCTTCTTCACTTAAGAGAAGTAATGACTCTATGCTTCTAACACACAGGTCCTCCAGGTCCCAGAGGCCCAGTAGGACCTCCTGGCCCATCAGGACAGAATGTAAGCTACCTCACATGCAACATAGCCATGCTTTGGACTTAGTAACACTCAGTACTGTCAGACTTGCTGCTTTACTTATTTGTCATTCTGAATTTATTTCTGACTGACAACAGGGGAGACCTGGAATACCTGGGGCACCAGGGCCAGTAGGGCCAAAAGGAGATCGTGGGGAAAGGGTGAGTACCCTCGTTTTAGATAAGTTATACATTGGTCAAGCAAAGAAGCAGACGTGTTGGGCTCCTGGCTCTTGCTCTCTGTCTTGTATAAAGCATAAACTACCTGGCTATATTTCATGAAACAGAGTGAAAAGAAGAACAATTTAGGCAAAACCCTTGAATGTTTTGTTGATGGCAAAGGCATATATCCACAAAGATATACATTATCAGAACAAGAATACTGAGCCATGCAGCACAATAAATTGGTCCAAAACCAAGTAAATTCCATTGTTTTAGTTTAGTACATTGACAAGCATCATCATGAAATACAATCACACATAGATTAATACTTCAATTCTCAGATTTTTTAAAGGCTGCCAACATTTTCAAATTTAAGGCAAGGCTATTTTATTTGTATAGCACACTTTCAACAACGAGGTAATTCACAGTGTTTTACATGATTAAGGGGTAAAATAAAAATAGCAGTAAAACACAGACAAAGCATATAAAGTAAAAAAAGCAATAAAGCAAGAAGCATACATAAAACATGTGATACATTAAAACATTACTCAAATGCAGCCCTAAACAGATACGTTTTTAGTTATGATTTAAAAGAACTCAGTGTTTCTGCAGCTTTGCAGTTGTCTGGAAGTTTGTTCCAGATTAAAGGAGCATAGAAACTGAAAGCTGAGGACCTGAGTGTTCTGGTGGGTTGGTATAGTAACAGCAGATCTTTAATATACTTTGGTGCTAAGCCATTCAATGATTTTATAAACTAGTAAAAGTATTTTGAAGTCTGTTCTCTGAGCTACAGGGAGCCACTTTAGAACTGGGGTGATGTGCTCTACTTTTCTGGTTCTAGTGAGGATGCAAGCAGCATCTTTCATTACAAAAAGAGGCTGAAAGTTCCCCCAAAAAGAACATGTTCTGTTCTTTCAGTCTCCCTGTTATTTGCTTTAAATCTTTCCTGGTTTCTGAAAGCCTGAATGAGCCACAGACATGATTCATACATGTTACAAGATAGATGGAATCATGAGGGAAAAACATAAAGACAACACCTTAAAGCATCAACCAGGAAGTTAAAGATTGGATGGAAATAGATCTTACAAATGCTCTAATATGTTTACAGTACGTTTTTGTCATCTTCATCTTTCAATAACTTGCATTTTGTATTTTAGGGTCCTCTAGGTTATCAAGGAGAAAGAGGCTTCAGAGGCGACCCAGTAAGTCATCACTACTCTGCTTTGTAGGTTTTGGAGTGAAACATCAACACATGTCATACCAGGTTATGTTGTAGTAAACTACACTGAGCAGCAGCGGTAAAATCACACAATCCAGGAATTGCAGAGTTAATAAACTGAATGTTTTTTTTGCTGGTCTAAACTGTTCAACAACTTTATGTTTTAAAGCAACACTTGTTCAAATCTCTTCACAGGGAGCGCCAGGTCCCAAAGGAGAGCCTGGGGAGAAAGGCTTGCCGGTAAGGCTGATTATAGCTTAGCGGGTAACACAAAGCAAAGGCAGAAAGCTTTAAACATAGTTTTAATTTCTTTTCTCGAGCATCAAATGTATTCTAACTCTACATTTTCTTTGAAATCTTTCTCATTTTACAAGAGCAATCCAAATGTAAGATATTTTCATTTAGCCATCACATCTTTAAACTGCAGTGAATCTTTTCTAAAGGATAACCATGACCCAACATTTCAGATTATGGTTATGATCTTTTACCAATGATTGTGACTCTCCACAAACTGGTTTGTTCCGTTGCACCTCTTTCTATCAAGCCGATACATTCCTACCTACCGATAGATCATTCTATATCTGTTTCATATGTTTTTGTTTTTTTTATTAGAATGTAGCCCTCTATGTGTATATGTGTTTGGTCTGTCTGATTTTTGTAAGTGTAAGTGTGTTTTTGTTGGTCCTTGGGGTGTGCTCTGGACTGCTGTTCCCTGTCCTCTTGACCCTAAAGCTGTCTGACTCCCACTGCAAGCTACTGTCCCCATGGCTACCATTCACAGTCACCTTTTCCGCTTCTTACTTTGGCATATGCATATAAACATTTATACCAGCACAAGAACAAAAAGTCTTAACTGGTGCAAAAATGTATTTTTCTTTGTTCCAAATGTTATTAACTCTCATCAATTTGTTTGGTTTTCTATACAGGAATCTGAATGAAATAGATTAGATGTATATGCCAAATCTCTCCATTATGTGTCAGTAGTTGGGTTTTTAAGGTGTTGTGCTCCAATATGGGTGGAGTGGATACAGCTATGCCTTTTCTTCCACTTTATTGCCTTGCATGACAAGCACAATGCTGCATAAACTCTTTCTTCTAGCTTAAAAAACCAAAAACTAGTCAATATATTTAGTTTGTAAACTAATACCGTGCAATTAAAAAGGAAAATGGCAAAGTTGCTATTTTATTACAAGAACTGCCAAAAACAAAAAGTTAGCAGCAACTAATAACACGCTTATTTGCCAGCAGCACTGATGTTATCTTTGAAACAATTGTTGTTGTTTTGGGTTTTTTGCCATTTTTTGCGTTTGCTTGTACAGAAAATTTAAAAGGCCAAAAGCAATTTCCATGCAGTAGCCTACTGGGTAAAAGTTTATTTCTTTGTATTTAGTTGTTCATTGGAGCCTGACTTTTAACAGTTACAGCTAATGGCTTGGCTTAAAGCTAAAGGATGGCACTAGTTTTTTTTATATTTGATGTTTCTCCTCTTCTTTTAAAGACATGCTTTTAAGATACGGCTGCACAGTGCCTTGCAAAACAATACATGATTGACCAACACAAAGTAGTGCATCTCTGAACATCGTTTTTTTAAGTATTGCCACAAATTGGCCGCTCACCTAAACACTTGAACTGTCAAGCAAGGAACGCATAGATCAAGAAAGCAGTCAAAAGGGCCTTGGTAACTCTTGAGGAGCTACACAAATTTACAGCTTGGGTGTGAAAATCTTTCGACCAAACGAGACCTAGCAGCTGTGCGCTCCATGAATCTTTGCTTTATGGAGCAGACTGCTAGAAGAAAGCCATAAGAAGTCTGATTTGCCAGAAGCCATGACACAGCAAACATGTGAAAGAAGGAACTCTGGTTACATGAGACAAATACTGATGTCCTTATACTCCTACATCCAGATTGCTGTCAGTGGTGGAAAACTAATTCACCTTCCAGTAATTACCCTAAACTTACAGCGAGAGCTACATTGGGATATTTTAGATCAAAGCATATTTATGTGTTAGAACATCCCAGTCAAATTCTAGATCTATATCTAATAGAGAATTTGTGACAAGACTTTAAATTGGTATTCATGGACAATCACCATCCAATTTTGAAGTAGTTTGCAAAGAAGAAAGAGCAGTCTCAAGATGTGACATCCTGAAAGGCTTGCAGCTGCCATGTAGTGAAAGATGGTTCTACAAGGAAAGTTTTGACTCAGGGGGTATATAAAAGATTAATAGTCTGGCCTTTACAATAGTCTAGATAAAGAGTCTGGCTCATTGAAAGGAAAGTGTGAAGAAAGGACCCGTTTAAAGCTTTAACACAGCACTCTTAGCTTTTTATGCCAATATTCAATTTAAAATAATAACTAATCTAGCATTTTAGGAGCAATATTTTGGCAAAAAACAAAATAAGATGGTCACACCCAACAGTAAACATATAAGAATCAGAGTATTAAATTATATTAATGACATTTAATGAAAAAGTTGGCCTCTAGTTGCTACAGGAGATGTCAGAAATTCACCAAAGTCAATATATCTCTTCCTCTGGGAACTGTCTATAGTGCTAAGACATTTCAGTCACTGGCCAAGAAATTGACTAACCTAAACCTTCCAGAGCAATGCTGCTAACGTAACTTTGCCTTTTTTCCTTTGCACATAAGTCTTGGTATGTTTTTCATTAACATGTTTTTCTAAAGAAACTTTTCACAACTGTCAGCCATGTTTCTCTGCATGTTTCTTTGAGGATCATGATGCATTTATCTGTGTGTGTCTGTCTGTCTTACATCTCTTGTTACAGTACTTTTGTTACTTTTGAAGGTAAAGGCCCCCTGAGGTCGCTGCCTTATCCCTTAACAAAAGACAAATCAGATGTAAGAGTAAACCTCTACTGACGAACACTGTCAGATGACTGACAGTGGGTAACTTCTGTGTCTCTGCTGCATTAAGACTGACTGAACACTGTGGAGCAAAAAATAGCAAAGAGAATGCAGATGGCATGGTCATCTCTACCCTGAAAGTGTGATTCAGCTGTGCTATGCTGCCACGTGATGCTGGTCTGTCATGTGCATGCTGATGTTTGCCTGCCCAGCATGGGAGAGAATGAAATTATTTAGCAGCATGTTTATAAAGGAAATATAAAGAGTAATTTAAGGAATGGATAGTAATGCTGGGCAGATATTTGGACTGTTTTAACCTTCTAACAGCTAAACTGTATTAAAAACCTGACTTACATCTTGGCGAGCAGTCTTTTAGCTTCTGCTGTTTACCTTGACGGCTGTATCTATTTTCACAGGGGGACGGCATACATCAGATCAGAGAGGCGCTGAAGATCTTAGCCGAGAGGGTTTTAATCCTTGAGACTATGATCGGTATTCATGGTGAGTAGGAGGCCTGCGGAAGGGTCAGCTTTAGGCAGGGGTCACAGCTACGGGTGGGCCCATACTCCCACCATGCCTAACTGCTGGGACAAAGGGCGGGAACAGTCACAGGCAGCCCCAGGACTTGGACACTGTTTTCTGCAGCCTCACAAAGTCCCCCCTGTCACTGCTCTCTGATAGGACATTAGCTTGCAGGTGCTCCAAGACTTGCAGGCAGACCTTGAGCTTCTGGCTCGCAGGGTGACACTGTTGGAAGCTATCATCTGGCCAGGTAATACTGAAACACCCACAGTCCTGCTGGCCCTCATTTCTCAATTAGAAAACATATATCAAGTGAAACATACGATTTATAATCACCATCTGTTCTTGAAGTTTTAAATGTTGTTATAGTCAGTAAAGTTGAGAGGTTCGTATTTTGTATACACTTATGCTTTGATGGCAGGAGATGTTGAAATTATTTAAATCTCTTTTTATAATAGATGCAATTTAAATGCCTAATCTGTTTAAGATAACAATATTCATACTCCTTGAACATTTTCACTTTTTGTGATGTTACAGCTAAAAATTTCAATTGAATTACTGGGATTCTATATGATAGATCAACACAAAGAAGCAAACAATTGTAAGGTGAAAGCAAAATAGTACATGGTTTTTAAAATTTTGTACATTTAAAAATCTAAAATAGGAACATGCATTTGTAATCTGTCCTCGTGAGGCAACACTGTGTAGGACTTCTTCAGATAAAGCTCATGCAGATTGAATGAAGAGCATCTGTAAACATCAATCTTCAATACTTGCCACAGATTCTTAGTGGGATTTACTGTTTATTATTGTTCTCTAACACAATTTTGACGCCTTCACCGAACAGCTGGATTAATTTTCCTTTTGATCTCACATAAAATCCGATAAAAATATTTTAAAGCTTGTAGTTGTAATATGAAAATGCTTGATCGATATGAGTAATTTTGCTGCCCTGTTAGGATTGAGAGGCAAGTGAATCAGAAATTTACATCACTGATCGTAGCCCCAATAAATAGGGTTGGCAGAGTTTTAAACATTAAATTCATAACACTGATTTCTGTCATTCGGTCATCTGTTTTACTTAAAATTAGATTTTTTGGGGGACTTTTTTTCTTTCTTTTACAGCTTGTAGAAATGCTTGATAATATAGAGAAAACATGCCCTGTAGAGTTTCTCGAATATTGTTTCACTGCTTTGTCATTTGCAGCAAAAAGACAATTTTAAGGCAATTTTGTTTTTTCAAACGACAAATATGTGTTAGTCTTTTTAAATGATGTAATAAATCTAGCAAAACTGCTATTTATTTATAAGTCTGTTCTCAACAATTGTCTTACAGTGAGTCTGAATGTTCCTGCTGTGAGAAAAAGCTAAATTTGCCATATTTTTTGTGTTATCAAGTTTTGACTCCCTGATGAAGGCCACACTGCCAAAACGCGTTCTATATGAGAGTGCCTTGCAGTTCCTTTTATCTTTTCAACTGAATTTTTCCCATCCAAAGAGCACCTCAAACATACTCTTTTGAGTCCAAGAAGCGCTTCTAGATAAACGTTTTCCGTTATCAAGCATACATTTTTGAGAATTCAGGGGGGGGACACATTTACAAAGTACACATCTTGAAACCGGACAAAACATTTTTTAAACTACTTTTATTTCTTACCTGCCTACAAGGGGGTTGGAGTTTTTTTTTTTTTTTTTTTTTGAAAATATCTGTTGTTGGAAAATATTTGTAAAATCCTCAATCTTCACTTTTGGTTTAAAGATTAGCTCTAAATGTTTTTCAATATTTATATGATTTGAGATCAACTTTTATGCATCCCATTTTGGTTATTTTACCAAGTGTAATCCAAAAGTAAATTGTATAATCTGATTTAATCTGCTGTTTGACTAATTTTTGAGGGGTTCTCTGTTATTTAGTGTCAATTTCTATCAGAAAAAGAACAAATAAAAACTCCCTACTTTGTCTGATAAACTGTGTCAAAAAACAAAAGTATCCTCAGTAGTCAGATGGAATTTTTTTTTCTACAACACAATAGATAATTGCAACTCCTTAGTCATTTTAGGAGACTAGTTATTGTTGCTGTTAATGCTGCATCAGAAGTAATCAATAAGTCTTTTTTAGAGCTTTTTATACTTAACAAGGGCAGCAAAAAGTGATTTACATGAGATAAAAGCAGGAGGTAATGAAAAATGAGCAAACAATTACAGAACAATGAGCTAAACAAGGCTAAGCATAGAGGAAAATATACATAAATGTGCAGTTAACAGAGGTGATGATGGTTTGAAGGAGTGAGGAAATTTAGTCAAGTTGATGTGAAGGAAAAACTAGAGCTAGAGATTACAATTTCAAGATAGAAGCACACATTGTAAAAATATTCAGTGTTAATCATTAAATCACAAATAATACTTAAAGGATCAGAAAAATGAATTGATGAATATTTATATTTGACTAAAAAACTGGTATAAAAAGGAATTACTCAAGACATTATAATAAAAATAAATAATTCAGTTAAGTTCAGGATCTACTTCATATACAGAAAATTTTCATCAAATCAAATTCAAACCCGTTGACAGATTTGCATTTATGTGCTTACATTCCAATTCGATTGTAGGTACTGTATAATACAATGCAGTCAGATTCCCTTTATTATTTTTTATTTTCTAAGGAAGCCCATCCAACAGAATCAAGTCAGTGACTTTGCAGCAATTTATACCTTGTACTGAGCATCCATGTGGCAACAGTGGAAAGGAACAACTGCTTTGTAGCAGGAAGAAACTGTATTTTTTATTTCATCAGCCAACTGCTGAAACCTATTGTGGCTTTGAGAAGACAGCAGAC
This sequence comes from Valencia hispanica, assembly GCA_963556495.2. Taxonomy (NCBI): domain Eukaryota; kingdom Metazoa; phylum Chordata; class Actinopteri; order Cyprinodontiformes; family Valenciidae; genus Valencia; species Valencia hispanica. The sequence goes on from OY747704.1 coordinate 31,218,315, forward strand.
AAATCAAAACACAAAAGTACTTTTCATGTTAAAGAAAAAGGGAACAGCATTAATGGCAGCTATAGTTTTATTAGTTTTGTCTACAAAAGAGATATAGCTGAACAGGTCAACTCTGAACCCAGTCCTACAAACTTTAGGTTGAAAAAAAGAGTACATAAAATTGGTGGCAGTAGTAGCTTATGCAGTGACTCTGTCCAGGAAACAGACAAGGATAAAGACAGAATGAAATGGGAAAGTCTATCATCTATAGAAAGAGCAGATGGCGTTATTGACTGCAACAGCCCTATCCACTAAGGTACCATAGCTAAACACAGAAACACCAGGCCAAGTGTAACTTCTGTTGTGCCACAGCAAATGTGATTAATGTCTGGTTTACATAACCATCAATAATTGTGATCAGTATTTTAATATGAATATAATTATTCATAAAGTTCAACTTTTAATCTGTTAATTAAAGTTCCAGGCACTAGCTCCCTTTTTTAAGGAGCAAATTATAATACCAGACACCCAGTCCCTTCTGAAAGTATGAGTTCAAAAAGTAGACAATAATTGTGCGCATACACCAAGTAAGCACAGAAAGCTTATGTTTGAAGTCAAAGGGGGTTATTTGAGAAAATAGAACAACCTTACAGCCAAAGCATTTAGTAAATAAATCTCATCTGTTTTAAAGCATGCAAACAAAACTAGTAGCGATCTTAGAAAATGAATAATATGTGGTTGGAACAAACAATAGGAATCAGAGAATCACTTCAAAACACTGTTTATCATAAAAGGGACGAGGAAGTTGTGTTGGTTTCTTCCTGTAGGTAGAAACCAAGGCATGCGCAGACGTGTTGCTATGCTAAAAGGGGGTAGCCGCAGAGAGGTGATTTAATCCCTCGCTCCAGGGGGCTCAAACAAAAGACAAGGCATATGGGGGACACAGCACAATGGAGTTAGCTTTTGGCTAACAGGCCCAGACAGAACCCGAATTCTGCACAAAATATAATAAGTGTGGGAGAGAGAGAGAGAGAGAGAGAGAGAGAGAGAGAGAGAGAGACAGAGAGAGAGAGAGAGAGAGAGAGAGAGAGAGAGAGAAATTGGATCCGCTCAGGATAAAAACCAATTTAAAAACACACAGCAAGTAAAACATTTCACAAGAACACAAGTGTGCGGCAACGGTAGTGAGCACACGGTTTCAGCGCTTAAAAACCACATGAAACCAACAATGAACGATTTCTAACTCGTTCTGACCTATATCTCTGCCCAGACACATTCAGTAAGAGGAGAAAAAAAATGAACAGACTTGATCCTATTTGAGTTGAATTGTTAGTCCCAGAGTGATTGCACCAGTCCACGCCAAAACAAAGAAGAAAAGGGGAGACAAATGTGTCAATAGTTTGGCAAAAAGAGAGGGCCGTGCGCATGGCGAGGTCTTTGGAAACACAGTTCCAGTTACATGCCACCAAGGCTGCGGATTGACGTCGTAGATGGTCGGGCCGTCTTCCAGAACTGTCTTGGAACACTTCTGCTACCAGGAAGCTTCTTGGATGCACTTACAAGAGCTGTGTAGCTGGACAGTAGCACTTCGAATATTTAAGTGGATTTCTTTCCTGCCCAGCAGGTTAGAAATAATGGGAATTCACCCATGGAGAGCATCCTCTTCCTGCCGGGAGAGCAGTGTGTAAAGACAAATTCTGGCGATCGTTGTCAGTCTTTTATAAACTTTGTGATGTCATCATTGACCACAGACCAATTGGGATGTGTTGGGGACACAGCTAGGAGGCATTACTACAGAGATAGTATAATAAGTATAATAGCCTGGAAGTAACAAATGCATGGACTAGTTTTTCTGGATTAGTCCTGGGCATGATATGTCTAATTCTGGGAATATTGTGGAGAGGAAAGATGAAAGTCCTACAAACCTCTTTAGTATGGGATTTCAATGATGTCCTGGTCAAAACTGACATCAACACTTTTTACATTTTTACTGGACGGGAAGTTAATGCTGCATAGAGTAATTGATTAATTAATTGACCTGGTCTAAGCCCTGAACCCTGTGGTACTCCAAAAGTAACCCTGGTGTGTGAAGATTTATTGTTAACATGAGCCAACTGAAATCTGTTAAACATGCTGAAGGAATGACGGGAACAGCAGTAGGCTGGTTTAAACCTTATTTGTGTGAGCTTTCATTAGAGAAAACTGTGATTGACTGTACCAAATCCAGCACTTAGATTTAACAGGACCATAACAGACACAAGTCCATTATCTGAGGCCATGAAAATATCATTAGTGACTTTCACCAGTGCTGACCATATCACTGAAACCTAAATGAAGCTCATCAGACAGATCACTACTCAAGAATAGTTATCAAGAATTGTAGATAAAACAGGAAGATTAGATAAAGGTCTGCAATTTATTAAGACATCTTGATCAAGAGAACATTTCTTAAGTAAGATAGATATATCATATTTACAATGGGGGCAGTAATCAAAAGGAAAATATTATTTTATAACTTAGTTGGATTAAACTAATATTTATTTTTAATAATTCAACAAGATAAAAACTGTCCAAAAACAGATCAGGTACTGAAGTTATTCTAATGCTACTTCCCCTACTGATGACCTAGGTATCATGTTCAGATGTATGGCAAGAATTTTCATATCAATCAACACAAACCCAAACTAAAAGTGCAACAAATCTACAGATTTTATTAACTTAAATTACAGTAAGAAGATTTAATCCCAATTTTTTTTCTGCTAAAAGCCAAACCAAACAGAAAAGTCAAATTTTTACTTCTTAGACATAAATAGACTAAAGCGTCCATGTGTCCACACATGTTGATGGACAGGGAGGCCCTTTTCCAACTGCTGTCTTTCTTCAACAGAGCCTGATCTAGGGTCTGGGGATGGACCGTTCGGCACATCCTCCCCTAGTTTCTACAGAGATAAGCGAGCAGGTGCGCTTCCACATCGACTTGCTCCTCCTCTGTTCGCCGACACCAAGGTCCGAGGGAAGTAGCACCCCTATCCTCCACACTGACCCTGAGGATCACAGACTGGGCCCTCCCCTCCAACAGGTCTCTCACCGGCATTCAGCACATTCAGACCTTGGTGCCCAGTCTGGGCTTCTATCAATATAGTTAGGAATGGGGAACACCTCAGGGAAACTCAACTGATAACTCCACAACACCCTGCAACATCTCCAACTTGAGAACTGATTTGATTTCCCTCTCCTTTGGAATGCTAAAAAAAACAAAATAACTGCTTGCATGTTTCATGTTTTAGGCTACAGAACTAAAGAAAATTAATAACCATGGTTAAAAAAGGAAAACTTCCATTTTAGGTGGTTTATGATCGAAAGAGAAACAGTTCTAGACGATATGGGTCCATTTAGAGATGAGAAGTAGAAATCAACGTGAGTTTTTGATGCTTTGTCTGCAATCTGAAGAGAGTCCATTATTTAAGTACTCTGAGCTTGTACACTTTGAATTACAAAATTACATCCTCTTTGCTCTAGTATTCTTATACTTTAATCTTATTGTTTAACTCAGTGTTATGTAGTGCACTAAAAAGATGAAATCATCTCTATTCAATGTGTTTTTAAATAGGTATTTTTAGCTTTCCAGTGTTGTTGTTTTTTGTCCCCTGACATGTGTTATAAGTGATTGATTAGCATTTTTACATAAAATCTGCACAAACATTGGCATCTATGTTAGATGGTGCTGCAGACTGAAAACTGAACGTGCTGAAATTAAAACAGCGTTCTGCAGAGTGGGATCCTAAACACACACACACACACACTCACAGAAATTGTATTTGAACTTGAACATATTTTACCACTGTTGTGTTGTACGACTGCTTAAACTGCTCTGATGAAAACAATTTTTCATCTTATATCAACGTTATTGTGAAACTATTTAAAATTGAAGTTTATGGTGTATGCTGTTGTGTAACCATTTTGTATTTTGTTCTTTTCTTGCAAATGTACTGTGTTAAGATAATCCTGCTTAGATGATAAATGTAATAAAATGTTTTTATTTTAACATGTCACCTTTTTGAATTTGTTGTAAAAAAGTATTCATTAAACACTTTTATAACTGAAAAAAAGCCTGACATCCACCATGTCTGATGTGCAGATTTGGAAATAAAAAGCATTTTATTAGGGAACATTACAGTTTTTTGTCCACATTTTCCAGCCAGTTTACTTATTAAAGGTTCTTCATGTAGCCCACAGGGAAAATACAGATGCTCAGCAAAACCCAAGCAAGATGCGTGTCCAGTTTAATTCAAAAGTGCAAACGGAACAGAGCAAGTCCAGTAATGTCCACTTGTTTAGGTGCTCTGCTGTGGTGGGTGGCTCTTTCCCTTAGATACCACCACAGCTTGTTCTCCAATGCTGTCCTCAATAAGTAACGAGATGGCGCCATCTAGCTGCTTGGTTGCTGCTAATGCCACCACAGCTTTTTCCGTGGGAAAGCCCATCTTCTCCAGCTGCTGGAGCCTGGGGGAAAACAGAAGCAGATGTCTTCATGTAAATAACAGCTTGAAAACACCGAAGTATTCAGTGAAAAAATAAATTTGTTTAATTGTAATATACACTACATAAACTGCACTAACCGCAGAGATGAAACCGATGACTTTGGGACCTCTACTTTTGTGTCAGGCCCTTCATCAGGAGCATCCTGTAAAGAGGCCAGTATCCCTGCTCGGAGCATCTGCTCCTCCAGCACTTCTGCCTCAGAAGCAGCAGCAGACTGCACTTCCATCTCCCAGGCAGGCGATGGCTCCATCCATGAGTGGGGGTTGAAAGCTGTGGGATCCCTCACTGGTGGTGGAGCTGCATGATCCACAACCATCAACTGGGGAAGAGATCTAAACAAAAAACAATTGGCAAATTGTGACAATAATTGTGAAATTTGCGTTTGGGTAAATTATATTTTCACAAAGAAAGTACTGGGTAGTTGTAAAGTAGCAGGAAAATAATAGAATAAAGGGTTCTCAACATTTTTAAGGGTTATTTAAAAGTTTAAGGCAGAGGTAGATAACACAATAATATCACAAGCTTTTAAATATCTCATAGAGCACTGTTCAAAGAGTCATCAAATCATGGAAACAGCATGATATAGCCCTTGACAAAAACTGATAAGATGGACAAGAAGAGCATTAAGCTGAGAAGCAGCCAAGAGGGCCATGGTAACTGGAGGAGCTGCAGGGATTCACAGCTCAGGTGGGAGAATCTGTAGATAGGATAACTATTAACCCTGAACTCCACAACTTTGGTCTTTATAAAGACAGGAGCTGTAGTTAGAAAGCCAACAGAAGTCCTGTTTAGAGATTGACAAGTCGTGCAGAGGAGACGGCAGAAGGTTTCTTTGGTTACTTTACAGTGCACATAACTTTGAGCACACCATGCCCACACTGAGACATTGTAGTGGTAGCAATATGCTGCAGAGATGCTTTTCTTTAGCAGGGACAGAGAACCTGGTCAAAATTGGCAGGAAGGCCAATCCTGCATGAAAACCTATAGGTACACAAAAGACTTGATACTAGAATGGAGCTTCACCCTCAACCAGGAGGACAATCCTAAACATATGCCAGACTTACAAATTAAAGCATAGTCATGTGTTAGAATCGCTAAGTCTAGACCTAAGACCTATTACATCTGTGCCAAGTCTGAAAACTGATGTTCACAGACACTCTCCATCCAATGTGACTGAGATTTTGCTGTTGATGCAAAAGAAAATAAGCAAAGCTTCCAGTCCCTAGATGTTCAAAGCTGGTAGAGACACACACCAAAGGCCTTGCAGCTTTAAACAGAGGTAGACTTGGAGAATCACTACACACAGAGTAATTTTTAAATGTTTATTTATATTTTAAAGAATATGCATCACATTAAGTCCCAAAACAATAAACTGAGGTTTGTGGATGCGCTGTGACAAAATGTGAAAGCAACGAGGATACATTTGAAAGGGATGGTCATACATTTAATGTAACTGATTTACAATACCTCTGTGAGACTGCAAGTGTAGGTAATCTGAACCTGGTTGAAGTAGGAACATACATCCAATAAGGAATGAAATAAAAAACCTTGGTCTCCTCCAGTTCCTGTAATGCCTCAATAAAGGGTTGATGATCTGCATGCGACATTAAGGAGCAACAACTTGACTGAGAAGAATTCATTATAGATTTAGCACCTTTCTTCATGACCTGCTCATACTGTAATATGGGGTGAACAAATCAATTCAGATTGAATTAAAAAGATAATTTGTTTCAGCAATTCAATCAAACTATTTCTGAATATATATATATATATGACTTATTTACATTTATGGCGGACAGCTACTGAACACCCCAAATACAGAACATCTTCACATTAACAGAAGATTAAAAAAAGGCTAATAATACAGAAATGATTCATGATGTGTCCCTGCTCCAAAACAGCTGATTCATATAGCTGAATTAAGTCCTCAGCATGACATCAAGTTCTGCAGAAGCCTGAAAATGACTAATTCATTTGAGTCTTTGTCCCGAACCCGGGACAGGCTCCAGATTGTATGGGGCCTTAAGCAGAGTATGATTTAAGAGCCCCTCTGCCTGTTAGCATCACCACTTCTGACAGTGTTTCAACACAGTTTTGGTGGAATCTGGGAGTGAGCGGCCAAGTGGAATTGGCCGAGCTTAAAAGCAATCACTGATAATTGATTTTTATTTGTTAAGATGTATTTAACAAAGCAAACTCAAACACAAAGACAAGATTACACTCATAGCATCAGATTGTAACCATGATAACTCAACAATCAAACTATGAAGATTATTCTTTGCCCTTTTACAAAGTAAACAATTTCCTTGAAATTTAAATTGTGCATGTAAAACAATTATAATATTTTATCTATCCTGAAACTATTCAATCAAATTTAACAGTATTCTCATTCTCTATAAACAAATATTAAAATTGTACCTCTATGGTCTTTGATACATTCAAGTATTTATGGGGGACCCCTGAAGGTCTGGGGGCCTTAAGCCGCTGATTAGTTCACTTATGTCTTGGGCCAGCTTTGCCTGAACCAGAGAGAGATCTAAAACATGCAAAGCAGCATGCCTTGGGTGCTGACTTTGGAAATCACTGACCTACACCATCATTTAACCTTCTCCACAAACTGTCATTGCTAAAGAGGCTGCCCGTATGCAACTGTATCAGTTAAAGTTGAGTGGAATATAATTCTATTTTTATTTTCCATGTATGTGCCATAAGTACCAATATCTGGCTTAATGAGCATGGCACCTCTATCCTCAATTGGCCAAAAGATTTGCCTGACCTACACAACATTGAGAACCTTTTGGTTGTTGTCAGGATGATGAATGATGCCACGGCCAACATAGCAGAAGAACTGGCCTTTCTTAACACCTCAGCAGTGCCACAGGCTGATCATCTCCATGCAATGCCCCATTGACGCAATAATAAATCCAAAAGCAAGCTTGAACAAATATTAAGTGCATGTACTGTAGAGGACATGGACATACTTATCAGAAGAATTACATTTTTGTAATAAAATTACACTTTTTGTTGGTCTTATGTAGTGTTCAACTTTTCTGGGGAACTGAATGTTGTGCTTTTGTTAGCTGGGGGCTATAATCCTCAGAATTAACAGATAAACACTACAAACATTTCACTTTGTATAATTAATGAAATCAATCAAACGTTTTCAATTGTTTCCTATGAATATATAATGTGTATTACTACAATAAATAGGCCTACACGTTTTGTTAATTTAATTTGCTAGGATACACCACTATTCTGACAAGCAGATCAAATAAACAGAAAAGGATACAGTTGTGCCCAATGCATATTGCACAGAGGTGAAGCAGGGCAGGTGTTCCTGGCAGCAGCAGCAAACCACCCAGCAGAAAAACCCAAGGCAGGGACCAGACAGGTAAACACCTCAGCAGCCTCCTTTTTGTCGCCTGTCGACACTGAGCCGTAAACAGGGCGAGCTGGATGGCAGAGTGACCACAGAATCGACTCGCCTCACCTCCAACCACAAACAGCACCAGGGTGTAAACAAATGATAGTATGGCCATTGTGAGAATGGACAGGAGCAGGAAGGCCACTGATCCCCAGCGACGCTCCTGACATGATCCCAGCAGCAGCAGGAGAACCACGCTGATCAACAAGGAGGACGAGTCATCATGACTGAGAGCATACAGAAACACATCTGAGGAGGAAACAACAGTCCACAAGCTTACTTTGCATAATTCTGAAGCAGTGTTCCTAGGGTGTCCTTTAGATCGTATCTAAAAGCATGGTTACCTCTGAACCTTGGGAAGTATCCTCCTGGACCAACGCTCAGGCTTGCCTGGATGCCCCCGGCATACATCAGCAGCATCAGTGTTATCAGCGCAAAGGTTACCAGACAGAATCCAGGACGGTCCGAGCCAAACAAGGACCTCACTGACAAGACACGGCCCAGCATCATTTCACATTAGCTGCAGCGTCTCCACTCGCCTTCACGTCACTAATCCAGACAAACAAACACTGGATGACGGTCATCATAGGAGAAATATATCAGATGAAAACATATGTAACCATATGTTTGGTCCTGCATTAGAAGAGTGACAACTAAAGTCTATAAAAGTAATTAACCACTAAAGGAAACTGATGGCGAGTATTACAATTTATTCATGTTTAAAATAAAGGGCATGGTAAAAAAACACAAAAAAAAAAACGACGTAGAGATGTAAGGAAATTCAAGTGATCGCAAACTTCCGCAAACATCTTCTTCTTTATGTTTATAATTTGCATTTACCGCCACCAACAGGCCATCCTGGATGCTGGGTTTCTGTGCTTACGGATAATTATGGGTGGGTACTGACAAGTTATATATTTACTCAGCTACATTTAAGTGAGTGACTTTATGAGAAAAAAAAAGTACTTCTAGAACCCGTACTTTTTACTTTTTCTTGAGTTTTTCTTTAAGTAACGCTCTTACTTTAGTAAAATTTATGGCCACTATAATTTACTTCACTTACTGAAGAACAAACCTTTTTTCACCAAAAATGCACCAGACACAGTCACACCCCTACAGTTTATGTTGAAGTGAGACTTCTTTTTTTGTAAACAAGCTTCGTTGTTGGTGTTTATTTCTGTCTGCTGAGCCTGTGGTGCCATTTGGAGGTCAAATGAATATACAGAAAACAGTAAATATTTTCACTGAAGGTACTTTGCATTGTTCTAACATATACACCACTTACTTTAAGTACTGGTTTCATAACTATGCTGAAAAAAAAATGATTTGGAAAAGTGTTTTTTTCTACTTGAATTTGTTATTTTGCAATTAAGTAATTTGTATTTTTCTGTCTGACTGCCTAATTCTTTAAATATTAAATAAAAATGTTCCTATCCGATACTTGAGTAATTTCTTGGGCAGTTACTTTTTACTTTTAGTTGAGTAAATATTTATTGAAGTAGGCTAGTGCTACTCTTACTTACTTGGGTACTCTACTCACCTCCACGTCTGAATTGTTTGTTACATAACATTGATAATATACAATATATGTAATCATTGTAAAAAAATTAAAACTAGAGTAATATGCTTTATCCTTTGTGTGTATGTTAAAAGCCTCGCAGAAGCATTCTGAACTGAGATGGTCATGGGCTTTATTTCACTTTAAACTCCAAATGTTCTTTGAAGATATGTGCCTGCACCTCTGATACCTAAAATATTTTAACACAAAAGTTCCACACATTCTATATTGAAAAACTCTGGAATTGTGATTTGAATGTAAAGTAAAGTTGAAAGAGTTGAGGTTCAAGAACCAACTATTTCACAAACTATTTCATCAAACAAGCTTTTGTACCTCCATTTCTACATTTAAATATTTGAACAATTTGACAAACTCTAGCTTAGCGAAACTTTAAAAAAGAAGTGATAAATAAATAAATAAATTCCAACACATTACTTTTTCATGAAAGCAAGGCTACCTAAATATTCTTAGCATGTTTTCCCTTATCGTTGCTGTTGTCGTCGCTCCAGGAAAAAGATCTCGCGAGACTTCGTGGCTCTTTAGCGAGGCGAGGGACCTCTTCTTGCAGTTAGTAGCGTCTTGTCGGCTTGCACGGACTTACTAAAATGGCGTCTGCTCCCGGTGAGTGAAAAAAAGCTCTGTTTGTATTATCTTATAATGATAAGTTTAAGTCTTTACGCTGATCAAATTATTATACGTGTCAGTATTTTGGTATAACTAATGATTTTATTTAGTTTTTGGCTAAATGTAGTTTTACAATGACCGTTGCTTACGCTGCGTGGATGGCCTAGTGTTAGCTCCTCGAGTCATTACAGTTTTTGTCGATTTGACCTTTTATCCAATACAATTACGGTCAAACTAAAAGCTTCTTCTTTTTTTTTTTTTTTTTTTTTAGAAAATGGCATTCTGAATGTTTTTGATAGGGCGTCTAATATGCCTTTGGTAGTTGGAGCCGTCGTGTATGGTGTAATCTGCTTGCTACATTGTAGGCCTCACAAAGGCCTGTTGAAAAGAGCGTGCTGATCGCGCGCGCGAATGATGTTTTATTAGAAATTTAAACAGTTATAACTAATTCATGCTTTCTGTTTACAGATTACAGCTCCTACAGCCAGAGTGGCGCCCAGCAGGGGTAAGATTTTTAATTAACCCAATATTTAAATTATGATTAAATTTTTGAGTTGGGTTTAAGATTACACATAAAATTATTTCAAATAAGACAATTTGTTTCTTGAACATGTAAATGTATTGAAATTTAAGTAATTTCTCTCTGCCCTTACCCACGCCAGAACGTGAGTGGTACACAGCTTAGTAGTCATTAGTCCTGTGTAATAATGTTGCCCAGAAAAAAAATGCATGGAATGAAATTATGAAGAACATTTTAACACTTTATTTGGGGCAGGAACCTGAGAAGCTTTGGTTTGACACGATTAAGATGACTGGGTGTGTGTGAAATGTTTTCCTTTATGAATTCTTAGAAGATATCAAGGGATGCTCCTCATCCTTGGGCATTTTATGATGGCCCCGTCGCACAACACATTTTTGTCAGCATCATCTCTGTTTATTGACACCTGTGTATCTAGTTCTAGCATCGCAAGTTATCGTTCTTTTACACCAGAGCTGTTTAGTCTGCTTTAAACAGCATCCAACCTCTGTTTGCTTCCAATTGAACCTCTGTAATGCTGTTGTGCTCTGTGCTATTCCCATTTGGAAAAAAACTTGTTTTAGATTAGTATGTAATTAAATGTTTTGCAATGTACATTTTTGTCCTGGGATGTTTACCATCTTGCCTGGGTGATGAAGGTTGTTTTTGTTTCCTTGCAGGTATGCCTCCTATGCTGCCCAGCCATCACAGAATTATGGCCAGTCAGCACAGGTAAGGTTACACAAAACAGAGTAGTTGTCTGTCGGAGAGCAAGCTAGCCATATGGCGAATATTGATGGATAGTGTAAATAGATTATTTTTTAAATCTACATTGTAGCTCAAGAATGTTGATTCCTTTGTTTGTTTTCAGCAAGGTTATGGCCAGCAGAATTATGGATCATACACTCAACCTGCTGCAGCTGCTGCTGATAGCAGTTACACCCAGACGACCCCTGCAGCTGCAGGATATCCTCAACAGCAACAACAATATGGATCATCATATGGCCAGCAGCCAGCAAGTCAGTGATGATGTGTTTTTTTTTGTGGGGGGGGGAGACATGTTTTTTATACTAGCCTGTTAGCATCTTTCTTAAAAGCCACATGAAAAAAAAGGTGCCTAAAACTTTGACATCATTTAATTGCCTGCATCCTGATTTTGATCCTAAAAAGAAGCTAAAACTTATCAGGGCTGTACATTTAAGTTTTATTATCATTCCAGGACCAGCATTCTGATGGCACTTTTTGTTTCTTTTTACAGCTGGGTATCCTCCTGCCCAATCTACTGGCTATTCACAGTCAGCCCAGGGTTATGGAGCCAGTGGTTATGAAAGCACTCCTGCTACTGCTGCTGCTCCAGCTGCCTCCCAGACTTATGGGTCTCAGCCAGGGTACACTGCTCAATCTGCCTACCCTGGGTATGGTCAACAGGCTGCACCATCAGCACCTCAGAGGTATAAGTTTTCTGTACCTCCGACAGGGCGATAATTCTAAATGAGCAACGCCTGAGATTTTTTTTTTTTTAGTTCTTTGTTTCATGACGTTCTCTGTTTACAGCGCTAACAGCCAACCGGCTAGTTACAACCAAAGCTCCTACTCCCAACCAACATCTTATGGACAGCAACAGCCTGGATACCAGGGTCAGCAGGCCGGATACAGCCAGCAGCAGGGCTACCAACAGCAGACAGCACAGCAGCAGCAAGCTCCTCCTGCTTACCCTCCTCAGGGTGCTGGTTCCTATGGCCAACCAGCAGCCAGTCAATACAGCCAGCAAGGTGGACCACCCAATTATAACCAGTCTAGCCCTTACAGTAAGTTTGTTTTTTTGTGTGAATGCTGCAGGCATCATCATAAATGATGCAACGTAGAAACATGAGGCTTGTGCCAATACAACTTCAGACCTTCCTGACGCTCATCATTCAACAACTTTTTTTGATATCTGTTACCGTAACAAATTTGCTCTTTGCTGAAACGGCTCAGATGAAAAAAATGGCAAACTTGTGCTCAATTTTACAAAATCGGTGCTCCAAGACAGATTGAGGTGCACACGTGAAAAAAAAAAAGTTTTCACCAAAGCCTGCTGATCAAGCAAAAGAATCATTTTGATAGGCATTATATTTTTCGAGTAAGAGGAGATAGTTCGGGATCAAGAAAAGACAGATTTGTTTCCATCAAGTTTATCAACAAATTACGACTGTAATATTATATTTTCAACAAATTGAGTGGCTTAAGAACGTTTCCCTAGCCGTTCTGATAAAAAAAAGTACATGACAGAAGTCGATGCACCTTACGGTTCCAGAGTTAAGAGTGGAAACAAACATAAAACTCTAAGCTTGCTTCAAAGGTCAGGTCTAGTGATGTTTATGAACCGGGAGAACAACCCTTCTATACATTCCGTCAAATCACGGTGACGACCACTGAAGGTGAAGAGTCACATCAGAAACAAGGAGAAGAACCAAGCTCCGTCTGTCTTCAGGGGAAAAAAAGTTAGAGAGGTTAAGGGAATGCCTTGGCTTTAGTTGGAGCTCCCTCTTGTGGTAGAAAAGAGAATTACTATACGTTATGGCCTCTACCATACAGATTATCAACTCGATCTCAGAGGTAGCACCCTTCCAGTGATGAGGTTACTTTAGAAAACTACATTGCATTAAGTTATATAGTCAGATGTCTGCCGCGTCGCGAGTAGACAATCTCCCTCTGGCATTCGTCACGGTGCAACTAAGTGTACCCAAAGCGCAAAAGGCGGAGCTAGAATTTCCAGGAATGTCCCTCGTTGGTGAATGTATTTCAAAGATGGAGGCTCAACATGGATTCAGCCATTCGCGCGACTCGCGCGTATGTATTCTGAATAGCAGATTCTACACTTATGAGAATACTTTCATTAGTAGGTGGAAGTAATTACACATGAATGAGCACATATTTTTGAAAGAACAAAGGTTTTTGTTTTGCTCAGAATTAACAAAAAAAAAATACACAATGTAGCTTTAAAAAAATCAAAACTAAATGAATTGAGTTATTGTTGACCAACATGTTGGTGTTTGGCAACATGCTATATGTAGCATTTAAGCTAACATGAACATTTTAGCTAATTTGCAACATACTGAATGGATTGAGTTATTGTTAACCAACATGTATGCCAGCATGCTACCACTAGCATTTTAGCTCATATTAGCATTTTAGCTCATATTGGTGTTCTAGCAAATTTTTAACCACTATATTAGTGTTTCCCAACATCCCACCTCTAGCGTTTAAGTTAATATTAGGAATTTAGCTCGTATTGGGGAACAATCGCTTATTTTGACAGTTTTGCTATGTGGCAGGGTTGGCAGGCTATTTTTCTTTTTTTCTGCTCATTACACTTAGTCTTCTGCAGTTGACTTCAAATACTTCAGCTATTTTCTTCAAATAAATTCAGCTTACAGCATTCACACTGCATGTTTGCAGGAAATGCAACCTTTTTTTGTGTGTTTAAAAATTGGTTGGATTGTCAATGGAGCACTTTATGACTGAGATGTGGGCTATTTGTACCAATGCAGTTGTATTGGACTTTTACAGATAGCTACAGACAGGATGGCCAAAGTGGAGGTTCTGGTTATCCAGGCTCTGAGCCTGGAAGGTACCCTGGGGGAGGAGACAGCAGGGGCCCTGGAAGGGATGGCTTTGATCGAGGTGGAATGATGCATCGTGGGCGAGGCATGGGTCGTGGAATGGGGTAAGTGTGTTTCCTTAGCATGTAGTCTCATTTTCATTTTGATCATAGGTGCTGTTGCCATTTTGGGCAGGGCTGAGACTTTTTTTTTTTTTTTTTTTTTTTTTTTTGAGAAGTGGCAGGATTGTTCTCCAAGGATCTCCAACTTTATTCCTTGAGCAGCTGCCCTGCAACTTTTAGGTGCCTCCATAATCCAACCCACCCTATAAATTGCTGAGGAGATAATTCAGCAATTTCATTCGGGTGTGTCAGAGTAGGGATTCATCTAAAAACCATGGGATGGTGGCTTTGAAGGCCTATAGTTGGAGACCTGTTCTAAATACCTAAAGGTTTGTCTGGCAATTTGCTTTCTGAAATTGAGATGTCATAGCATATTAGCTGTCAGAGCTATTGTGCTATGAAAATCAAAGTCAGAATTGCTTAGATGGTGTCGGCACAAAGCCATTGATATGTAGTTGAAATGGCTTTATTGCCATTTTATTCCAGTTTTTCTCAGCTCTGACCTTTTTGGTTAAAGGTAAGTTAAATGTATATTTTTCACACAATAACCTGAAAGTGTAACCTGTGCTTAAACTGTAGGTTAATTGGCAGATTTCAAAATACTTGAATTGACTATGAGCCAATACCATGTTTTGGGTAGTTGGGAAGTTGGAGAGTTAATGGTTTTCACAGGGGGTATTTTATTTTTAGGGTTTTATTACAAAACGTTTACACACAGACAGATGCGAGTAGAAACTAGAGTTTTCCTTTTTCTGGTTAAACTAAAGACCACATGCTTCAGTATTTTGGCAAAAAATGCTATTACAAGTTTCACATCCCGTTTTTTTGCAGCATGTTTGGTACTTTCTCAAATGCACGTTTGTGCTCACTCATGCCCACTTGGTACATTGTAATGCCTTTGAGAATTTTTTTTCACCAGCTCATTGGTATTTTTATGGGGCTAATGTTTGAGTGTTATCATGAGCATTAGTTTCAACTTAAATAAAATAATTAATATACATATATAGCACATTTAAAACCACTTGAAGTTCTGTACAATCATAGAATGTTTAAGACAAAACAGTCAAACTACAATTAAAATCAGATGGCAGGTAAAAGGAGTAAAGGGAATACAATAAAACCAAATATGGACAATGCCATCTTGCACTGACTAAATTAATTGGGAAACTGTTTTTTTTAAAAACCGAAAGTGAAGATGCCTCTTATATTTTAAGACCACTTGTTTCAAAGTTTGGGAAGCATGACTGAAAAAGCCTCCACTGAGTGTCAGCCCAGGTTTTTTGGGGGGACCAAAAGCAACTGATCAAATGGCCCACAAACAAATGGTGATAAAAGCAGGTATTTGCTCAATTTTTTGCCTTTAGAGAAATGGGTTAGGTTTTGCTGTCTGCCTTGACTGAAATGTGCTTTTTTGCAAACATAGCTGATATGTTGATTCAATTTAAAATCTGGACCAATAATTACCTCCGTTGGTAATGTACTGTTTGAGATGTTAATCCAGAGAACCAAAGTTGGCAAGATGGGTGTATATTAATGGCTACGGCTGGTCTCACTGGAGCTCAAAAAAATTGAGGAATCCAGGTTGGAGGTGGCAGGAACATTATTTCAGAGTAAAATATTCAAACCTCTGGCAGATTTGTTGAAAGTAATGGCTTATCGATCAACTTTTTTTTTCCGACTGAGTGCTATTACTGGTTAAATCAAATAATCTTTTGAGAGGATAAGAGTGATGGAAAGGAGGCCTTCAAACCTTGAAGACTTTGAGGTCACCACCTGAGACAAATTGCACAAAGTTGGTCAGGAATCTTAAAACAGCTAGTTCGCTAATTAGGATTTATTGAGAAGGTTTTGAGGGATTTTTAACTTTAATTTTAGTTTCTCAAATCAAAACAATTATCCCGATTACCTAAAAAAAATCTTTGTTGAATAAAAATAATTTTGCATCAAATACTCCCCATGTATTAACTTTCAGCTTAACTGCATTTGACTTTGTAGTAAATCAACCGGTCAATCTGCATAGCAGTGGATGGAAATGCCCTGATTTGTCACAGTAGACCCCAGTGTGAGTAAGTACAAAAAGAGGAGGCCTAACAAATGTCTCAGGAAGGATGCACTAATGGTCAGAAAGTTCTGACATTAAGCATTACTCTTGCTAAAACTACTTGGTTTGAAGAAATCAAACAAAAGGGTAAAACTGAAATATTTCAGGTATACTTAAAATAAAATGAGGTAAAACCTCAACTTTCAGAGCCAACACATTTAGCTTCTGGTTTCCATTTAGTTACTCTACTGGTCTCTTAATTTCAACCATTAGAGTAATGTTGTTGTTTGGTACTGAAAGGGGTTCTATTTTTGTAAATGGTTTTAATGTGCTCAGTTTTTGGCTCAGGGGTCTACTGTTTTTGCAATCAAATACTTTGGTGGGGGGAACCAAACGAACCCAACTCTAGCTTATTGCAAATAGTTACTATTTTTACACTGGTAATGTGACTATTTTGTGTAGTTTTTTTTGTTTTTGTTTTTTGAAGTCCACAAGACGTTGGTATAGTTTCCTCCAATATGATCGTCTTTTTAAAGGTCAAATCACAATTTTCATTGAAGTTTGTGTGTGATGTATCGTAATCACAAACAACTCCTGGGTACAATATGTGGTAGGATTATATTTAAAGTGACAACCATGCAAATTTTGCATGTCAATATTTGTCAGCCTGAAATACTTTCATTGATCTTGTTGCCCACAGTTAAGCTGCAAACATGCTAAAGCTCACATAAAATGGTGGGTGTTGACGGAGAAGGTGTGGATTAAATGAAATAATCTTAGTATTAATCAGTAGTATCAAAGTCTTCCTGATATTATGCTGCACTTTTTAAAAGTATTTATAAAAAATGTTTTCCCTATTGAAAACAGATTTTACACTGTTGGGTAGATTTAGGGTCTGTTACCATCAGCGAGATGGCAGGAGCTGAGAGGCTTACGAGGAACTGCACAAATATGATGGTCATTTCAGATATTCCTGCTGGTTTGGTCTATTCAGTAAGAGCCTCAACTTTGAGAAAATAGGTCTGTTCAAAATGTTTGGTTCATTAGACATCGTTCTCTTTTAACTGGATTTTTTAAAATAATAATAAAAGCTCCGGTTGGTTGAATCAAGCTGTTAGGTGTTCAGGTTTTGACTAATCTGCTAAAAATATTCTTTAGCAAAAATATAGAAAAACTCAGGTGAATTTAAATATTAAAACACTAAAAGCTTTTTATAAGTTACACTCATAAAATAGGGTTCTTATCGGGGAATGTTTAAAGTTACTTTAGGGCCTTATCAAAGTTTAGCTTTGCACAGGTGTTTTGGGGTGGTGTGGGGGGGTATTGGGGCTACTGTATTTTTTATTTTTATTTTTCTTTAGAAATGTTTGAAATACAAATGTTATTTCTTTTGAGCGCCTTTTTAACATGCTTTGTCACATTTATACCGTACAGGTAACAGTGAGAGCCATTTTAAACCATCTTTTCTCTAAAAGTATCTGTGCTCAGTACAGAGTCTCCAGCTTAAGCAGCAGGAAGGAGCTTAAACAAAGATTCGAAGTCTTCCTTTTATCAAGAACTGAGGATGGTGTTACTTTTTTTCCTTGTTTTTTTTTAAGCATGATGGGTATATAAAGTCAATAAAGCCACCTGTTTTATTTAAATTCAACGTCCTTGACATTGTATTTGTTTTGGTTTTCTTAAAAACAATGTAATTGTTTTTATTTTGGCAAATGTAATGAAAATGATTTAGCTCTTGTGAAATTCCAGATGCCTTGTGTGTTTAACTTCTTTTAGAACTGTTTAAGTAATTCGATTGTAAGTTAATGTTGAGGTGACGGTATCAGATGTGTTCCATCAATGCATCTGAAATACTTCTGTGTACATTTGTTTTAGAATTTATCAGATTTTAAAAGCCAACAGAAACTTGTTAGTTTTTTTTTTTTTTGGCAAATGTATCCACTCTTTTAAACTGTCATTGGATGTTGTACTAAGCTAAGTAAGGAATGGCACGTAGTTAATAGAATTTTTTTTAATGAATTGTGCAATTATAGTTTTCTGGGCGTTAATTAAAATTGCTGTTGGGTTTAGTTAGAATGTTTTGATTACTCCCCCAATCAAGCCACTTTGCTCGAGCCATGGAAGTGGCTGTAAAAGGGAAACGCCTTCATATCTCCATTTATTCCCCCATAGCAGCGCTGGAGACAGAGGTGGCTTCAGTAAGCCTGGTGGTAAGTTACTGAGTATTACACTGGTTAGTCCTTTCAAAACCGTTACACTTTTTGGGTAAACATGCTTTCAACATTGATATACATTGTGGTATGCAAAAATTTATTTACAAAAACTCATCAAAATATTGGATTTTTTTTCCTTATGCCTGAGACCATTTGCTCTGGGGTACTTTGTGTAATTCAATCACTGGTTATGGTTTGACTATCTTTTAGATCGGTTAATAAGAAAAGTGGTTGCTGCTGTTCTGGCATATCTGAGCTGAATCTTTTATTTTTTGAAAGATTTCACTCTGGTCTTAAAGGCTTTTCCAAAGAGTTATTTGCCAAAGGGTCTGAGGTGTTCAGTTTTTTTGTTTTCAATTTATCAATTGTGGACAGTTTGTACCAGAAAGTACCATATTTTTCAACTTCCCAATATGAGTCATGCATAAGTGTGGTTTACGAGCTGTAGTACTTATCAGTAGCTTATTGCTTTTCCGTTGCATACGCTGACTTTTTTTCCTTGTGTTTCTTTACTTTTGACTCGATGGACTACAGGACCCATGAACAGCGATGAACGTGAAATGGGTAAGCAGAATCTTTAGGTTAGGGGTCTGATACTCCAGTCTTTGAGAAGCTGCTCTGCAACGTGTTGCTGGTTTCTCCAACACACCTGAATCAAGTTGCTGACTTACAGCCTCAGCATTTCATGAAAGGCTCCATAGGCCTGGCAAGGAACTATTCATTTGATTCAGGTTTCTAGAGCCAGGGTTTCAGGACGGTGACCATCAAAGACTGGCGTTGGAGAACCCTGCTCCAACTTGTCATTAACCCCATTCACAGCTCTTGTTCTTTTATTGTGCCAAAAAAAGACAGCCCAGCACGTTTGCTGCTGAAAATGGATCATGAGTACTGAATACTTTTGAGACTGAGCAAAGCCATATCTGATCTTTATTCAGTAATGTGTGAAAAGGGGCTGGTGTATTGGCTAAAACGATTGTAATTCATCTTTTACTTGTAGGACGGCCAGAAGAGCAGGATGACTCTGAGAACAGCACGATTTACATCACTGGGTTGACTGAGAAGGCCAACTTGGAGGAAATGGCTGAATTCTTCAAGCATGTTGGGCCGATACGGGTAAGAATGGCTTGTAGTACCTTTTTAGCTCAGTTAAACTCTCTACAACAAACCCCATTATAGTACACTTTGTCCTTTCAAATAAAGTCAGTCATGGGCCTTGTGCACTTTCAGATCATGGAACTGGGGTTTTGAAACCAAGGGAGCGTAGCCTAAAACTCAAGACATTCACTTTCTGTAAGACTTGTGTTCTCTGAGGAAATACTCCCACCCCCAGTGATTAGCGCTGTCTCACCATCCTCAAAGCGGTTTCGGGTTTATGATCAACTCCCAAGATGTGAGAGTGGTGTAATATCGGTGGGTTGACTAGAGCCAAAGGATGTGTAGATCAAATAATGTAAAGATGATCTGAGAGGGGAGTTTTCACGTTTGTGGAAATGCGGATGTCCTTGCCAGATTCATCATAAAAAAAATTAGTTCCACGAATCACACAGGAAGTCCTTGTAGTTTCAATGGGAAACTTTGAAACCTGAAGTTTTTCGGTTAATGAGTAAACATGGTCTATATTTCACCAAAACTGTTTGAAACAAATCTCTTTGTGCACTTTGTTTTTGAAGATGAATCGCAGACTGGGTCAGCCTGCTATCAACATCTACACAGACAAGGACTCAGGAAAGCCTAAAGGAGATGCAACCCTTTCTTATGAGGAGCCTGTCTGCGCCAAGGCAGCTGTGGAGCATTTTGATGGTATACCTAATAGATTAAATGTCAAAATAATCAAACTTGAAAGCACTTTGTAAAATGTACCCAGTGTCTGAGATTGCCTACAATTTGAACTTAATTACAGGAAAAGAGTTTCAAGGACGAAGACTTAAGGTGTCCATGGCACGCCGAAAGCCAATGATGGGTGGCATGAGGGGTGGTATGCCCATGCGTGACGGGATGATGGGTCGTGGAGGTAAGCTCCTACAGCTTTTTTTATGTAATGTTTGCAATGGAATGAGGGTTTTAAGTTCTGGTTCAGTAACGTCTGTGTGGTATTTGTTGGTTCTGATGGTATGATAAAAAATTGCTGGCATCTCCTTGTCAGGTATGATGGGACGAGGAGGGGACCGCGGAGGTTTTGGTCCACGAGGTGGCCCACGTGGGATGGGCAGAGGCGGACCCACGGGAGGCAACATGCAGCAAAGAGCTGGGGACTGGGAGTGTCCTAATCCGTATGTATAACCACCTCCTGTACCTCTCTGAGTGTATTTTTATGTGTTTGATTTGTAAATGTACATTTTTCTGTTTTCGCAGGGGTTGTGGTAATCAAAACTTTGCTTGGAGGATGGAGTGTAACCAGTGCAAAGCTCCCAAACCTGAGGGCTTGGGTGGTGGTCCTCCTTTCCCCCCAGGTGGTGACAGAGGCAGAGGTGGACCGGGAATGCGCGGGGGCAGGGGTATGGACCGTGGTGGGCCGGCAGGAGTCGGGGGCCCAGGCGGACCTGGTGGTTTCCGTGGAGGTTGGGGAGGTGACCGTGGTGGATTCAGAGGGCGTGGCGGTATGGACAGGGGAGGGTTCCGTGGAGCCGGGCGTGGAGGACCGCCCATGGACCGAATGGGTGGCAGAGGGGGAAGAGGAATGGGACCACCTGGTGGCAAGATGGATATGAGGTGGGATTTTTATTTCGGGCTTTTAAACTGTTCAAAAACACTGAAGGTTTTGGTGACGTTAAAAGAATATCCAGTAAGGATATTTCATTCTCTCAATTTCTTTTGTTTTCTCCTCCAGGGACCATCGCCAGGAGCGTAGGGACCGACCTTACTGAAGGAGAACTTCTTGATTGTTCCTCTTGTGGAATTAGATTTTTAAAAGAAGTTTTAATTTATGATTCCATATTTTGATGGTTAGATAACTGCTTTCATAAAACCTGTGCAGTTTGTCCACTCTGGTTACCTTCTTTTTTTATTTTTTTAGTTGTGCATTTACGCTGCATCCTGTATTGTGCATGTTTGTTTGTTTTTAATGAGTATTAGGTTTGACTTTGTATCGTAAATGCAATTTTTTTCATTGGTTGATGTAGCTGCCCCTCCTTTCCCATAAACGTACAGTTGTATGATGATAAACTTGGGAAATAAAATTTTGCAAATTTCACCCTTTTTTGTTATTGTGGACATCTTCAATATTACTGATTAAAAGCTGGAATAGACATTGATTGTGGCGTTATTTTCTTTTATGGTTAAACTGAGAATAATGATGATTCCACTCTGGCCAAATTAAACTAAAAGGTACACGACTGTTCAGTGGAAGTGTTTGTTTCTGGCTTGCCAGGTAATTAAAGTGTGAAGTCTCTTATTGGAAATCTGGGCCGAGTTAATGAAACCATAATATGCTGATTGTTGAATTTTAGAGCTGCTTTGTGTGTGCAAATGGAGCGCACCTATTCTTTATCCTATCAATGGGTGGCGCAAGCTGGATCAAAGCTTCCAGCCGCTTTGTAAGGCGACCTTAAAAGGACAACACTTGAACAAAGAATGACTCAGTTTAAATATACCTGAAGACCAAAAATTAACACAATGAACTGTTTTATTTTTAAAAGAAGTTACTTTTTAGTTGAACATAAAATTTTGAACATTTACAAAGCATTTGATCTTACTTAAAAAACAGTTTATAGTTTAGGCAAGGTTGTTATCCTCATTCATATTCACTGGTGTAACATCTTACTAGTTGACTTTTAGATTCTACAATTGAACATTTGAAGTTTATCCTGAAATCATTCTTCCCGTTTTAACTTGTTTAAATCATTTTCTCAAAGCCCAGGAAGCTCCATCTTGGCCGACCTCTTCAAATTGTTCCCGTTTGCTTTGGTCACTTCGCTCTGCTGTAAAATCCTTTTCTTTACTGACAGAAAAGCTGATTCATCCAGGCCCAGAAATGATCTAATCAGCCCCCACCCTCCCACTTCTCTCTCCTTTCTGTTCCACATTCCCTCCTTGGGTTCCCTCTC
The DNA here is from genome assembly GCA_963556495.2 of Valencia hispanica. NCBI lineage: Eukaryota > Metazoa > Chordata > Actinopteri > Cyprinodontiformes > Valenciidae > Valencia > Valencia hispanica. The sequence goes on from OY747704.1 coordinate 31,240,962, forward strand.
TTAAACAGACGTCCCTCTTTTTTAAATGAAAACAAGCCATCCTTCCTTTCATTGGCGATGCTTCTAATTTTAGCAGGCACGGTGGAAGACTACACAAGAGCCTGTCCAATCAAGAACAGGCTAAGTTTTCAAAAAGGGTTTTTGAAAACTTCACACTACAAATATTGAAAAAATATTGCAATGAAAGAAACAACTTTGTTCCTCTTTTTATTTATATATCTATATGTCTGTGGCAAGTAGAACCAGTTGAAAGAAGACTGATTAAATCTGTGTGCAAAACCTAAAAGCAGTTTACAGAGCTAGTCTCTGGATCCAAATGTTTATCGCATTTAAAAAATATATTCAATGTTTAAAAATTGGTGCAGCAGCACTTGTGTAAACCAAATGTTCTTCAGACACTGAAATTAACGACAAGCGGGAGCATCCAGCGTCTGACCTAGAGATTTCTGAAAGCACAACTGATGCTGTATCTGGGTTGGAGCTGTGCCTGCTGCTGGAATCATCTCATACCAGGGTTTGAAATAAAACCGTACAATTTTTCCATATTTGTTTTTAAATACTTGGAAACTTCTCATGCTATTAAATCTTTGGTTGAGGGATGGTAATATGGTTTATGTTGTCATTTTAATCTGTGGAGCACCTTGAGTTGCAACTCTTGTATGAAAAGCGCTTTATAAATAAAGTTTGATTGACTGCTTGTCAGTTGTCAAAAACAAGTGGTAAATTTTCCCATACAAGAAATGTAAATAACTTGTAAATCTCGTGTTATAAACAGCAGCACAACAAATAATTTGTCCAACAAGCCATCGAAAGCTACTGCTAAGTTTAGTTTATGTATTTTTGCTCAAGTCTGTGTATCATAATCATTAATAAATGTAGATGACATGAAAGCAGCTCAGGATTTGCCCTACCTTTCATCCTCTCTTGTGTCCTAACGTCCTTCTTTGCTCCCTTATGTCCTTTTCTTGTCCTTCCCATTTCTTTGCTTTCTTTTTTCCTTCCTTTCTTTGGTTCTCCCTTCATTCCTCCATTGTGTCCTTCCTTCCACTTTCAATACATTTCAGTTTTCACATAAACACCATGAAACCATGGGATTTCTACTGAAGGTTATCATCCAGTTCTTGGAGATTATGTGCTGTCACTCAAATGATTTCTTTATATATCACATTCATCCCACAACAATGTCGTAGGGGAGGTAGCTATGCATTGATCTGGCTGTTGTCTTAACAGTTTGTTGTTTGCTGCAAACGCTGACACTAAAACTATGACCAAAAGACTCCAGGAGTCTGGGCAGCTGCTCACGTTGAGTTACATTTACCAGATGTTTTGCTTACAAAGGTTTAAATCAGCTACTTTTTACTGACTAAGTATTCAGAGTTGTTTGATTAATTGAACGGGTGGTAAACATTCCCATCCCTGGATATACAGCACTGAAACAAACTAGCATTTTTCAGTTTTTGTAGCTAAATTACCCATTCATCATTGCCAATGGTGGGAATGATTTTCTCCCTATATCTGAATTTCACACAACAAATCAACCTAGAAGATTATTCGGTTTATCATGTGAGACCAGTGTGGCCTGGTTCTGTACCTCTCTGTACGCTGGGTTACTGTTAAATCCTTAACAGAGCAGACGGGTGTTGAAGACTGCTCTTCTCACATTTGTTGCACACATGTTCTGCTGTAAATGAGTAACAAAAATCATACCACGGCAGATCATGTGCTCTTATCTTTGGGAATTTTATTCTGTACTTTGTTAAGAGCCTAAGTAACTCTTGAAAATTGGATTAGATATCTCACTGGTCTAGTCATTTTTACAATTGTAGCGTTTGAAGGAATTGTAACAACTTGTATAGATTATTAATATGTACCAAACAAACTTAATCATTTTGATGAGGTTGTCAGTTGTCCACTTCTAACACAACTGTCTCTCAATAACTGGTAACATAAGGTGAATTGGTCCATTTTAACATCTGATACTGTACTTCGCAGAAGAATTAATGCCCCTTAACTTCATTTTTTAAATTTCTTTTTAACAAATAAAAATCTGGAAAAAGTACATGCATTTGTATTCAAGACTAATAGTTTGTAGGCTATTATAATAATTATTTTCACTGCAGTTCAAGATGGAGGTGTTTTATGGGTATATATCTACCGCTTTGCTCATCTTTAGAGGATGTTTTTTACACATTGTTTGCAGAATAGCTCAAACTCAGATTAGGTAGTGGGTGTCTGAACATCAGTTTTCAAGTTAGTTCTCAACTTTGAGCCATTGTTGCTTCAGCTAAATGTTTTATGCTTGTCGTCTTGCTGGAAGGAGAACCTCTGGTCTAGTTTTAGGTTTTTGTTTGGTTTTGGTTTTTGTCTTTCAAATTTTAACAAGGTTTCTTCCAGAATTGTGCCGTATTTAGCGCTATCTGTTTTCCCTTCAACATTGACCAGCTTCCCTGCCTTTGCTAAGGAAAAGTCTCCTCACAGCATGATGCCGACATCAAAAACCATTGCAGTATGTTCAGGATGATGTGCAGTGTTAGCTTCTTCCACACATAGCGTTTTGCATATCGGCCAAAAAGTTTCATTTTGTTCACATTTAATCAAAGCACCTTCTTCGATGTGTTTGCCATGGCTTGTGATGAAATACAAACAGGACTTCTGACTTTCTTATTGCTACTCTTCTATAAAGCAAAGATCTGAGATCAGGAGTGGATAAGTAACAGTCATATCAACAGATATGATCTGATTATGTTTTGATAGCTTGGTAGTTGTCCCATCGTCTTATCTTTTTTTGGTGGAGGGATTGAACTGAGCTCTGTGGGATATTTAAAGCTTTGGATATAAGCTAACTCTATTTTAAATTTTCTCCCTGACCTGTCTGGTGCATTCTTTAGTTTTCAAGAAGCTGTTTGTTCACTAATGGTCTATAAGAGGGATCATTAACCTTTTCAAACCAAAGATCTACTCTCCCCACTGCCACAAAATAAAATTTGACTTGAGCCACAAAACAAGATAGATTATATAAATATGTACTTAATGAAATAACTTATTTTAAAATATATGATGAATCATTAAACTTTTACAAATGAAAATAAAAACTATTTAATAGAATGAGGTCTGCTGTGTGCTTTCCATAAATATAAAAAATGAAGAAAGACACATTGCCTAATTTAAAAAAAAATCAAAGCATGTATATTGAAGGCAAACACATTTTAATTATTTTTGAAAGCTTTGTAACATTTGTGCCTTTCTGCTTATATTCTGTGCAAATATTGCATAAAAGATACAGAACAGCCACTAAAATCACCCTTTTTATTGCCTTTATAATTGAATCCATTTATTTGGTTTGGTTTTAGTCACACTTCAGGGATCAAATAGCCATACGTGGCTCTGGAGCCAGAGGTTGCACAGTCCTGCTCTATACTAAACCTCTGAGCCATTCTCAGAACAGCTGCGTTTATACTGACATTAAGTTACCTGCAGATGGACTACAGTAACTTAATAAGGTGTCTTCTGAAAGCAGGTGAGTGTGTTGGACTTTATGTAGGAGTATCAGTAAACGGGGATGAATACAAATTCGTTTTATATTTTTCTTCGTAAAAATTTTAAAAATATGAATAGGTTAGTGTAGGCCTATCCTTCTTACTCCAGTCATTATGTCACTTGTGCCTTTCAATGACATAAAATCTCAATAAAATAAAACTTTTATTCACAATGTGACAAATTCACACACAATTTACTATTAAGTCAATATGCAGGAATCCTATTTGAATGTCCTGTTTTGGTCAGCTGCTGATTTCCTGACCCAATCCAGCCCCTTTTTGTGGCTTGGTGAGCATAGGGTTAAGTTTTCCTCTTCCAGCGTTTATCCCTCATAATGGGATGTGCCTCCGAGTCGCTCTGCTGGTTTAAGCTGCAGCAGGTCAACATATTCAGCGCAAGAGGCGGTGCGACATGGGCTGAGCCTATTCGCAGGGAAATGAGCTGTGGACTGGGAGCTGTTCAGTGGTCGTGATTTCTCCCGACGAGGAGCTGGCGGGCCTCGGCCAGACATGGCGACACGTGGAAGTGTGTGGCCGACAGGAACCGCCGATCATCGGGTGGATTAACCCGAGATCGGCTGAGGGTCGACGGTCCATTTTTTTCCCAGCTCCCACTCCTTGGGACCTTGCGATGCGCCATATAGAGGAAGCGGGTTTTCCGCAGACATTAGGAAAACGCATCCCGATATGCTCCTGACAACACAAAGCCTGGTTTCAATTAGCTCCAGTACAGAACCGCTCGTGCAAATCGGCATGGGTGCGTCAAAAAGGTCATTGCGTTTTGTTTTGCTGATGAGGCTTCGGAGTGCAGTTATGCGATGAGGCAGTCGGGTATGATCAAGTAAGACTTTATTGATACATAATCTGACAACATGGCTGATCAGAGCAACATCCAGACTGCCGCCTCTAAGAGCATCCGGCCCTTTAAATCCAGTGAAGAATACCTGTATGCCATGAAGGAGGACCTGGCTGAGTGGCTGAAGACCCTCTACGACCTGGACGTCACTGCGGACACCTTCATGGATGCGTTGGAGACGGGCTGCGCCCTGTGTCGGCACGCCAACACCGTGAACCGCGCAGCGCAGGAATTCCAGCTGGAGTACCCAGAAGCTGCGAAGTCCATGAAGGTGCCGTCTAAGGACGTGGTCTTCCAGTCGCGAAACGTCATTCCAGGCTCTTTTCTGGCACGGGATAACGTCTCCAACTTCATCACGTGGTGCAGGCAGGAGCTCTGGATCAAGGACGTCCTCATGTTTGAGACCAACGACCTGGTGGAGAGATGCAACGAGAAGAATTTCATCCTGTGCCTCCTGGAGGTGGCGCGGCGGGGGTCCAAGTTTGGCATGCTTGCCCCCATGCTAATCCAGCTGGAGGAGGAGATCGAAGAGGAGATGCGGGATCAGGAGAGCCTGCGGGCAGAGGGAGTAGAGCCGGCCGAAAAGAGCTCACCAAGTAGGTGTTACAGTCGGAAGGAAAACTGTCAGAGTGTTGAGGATGAAGAGGAACCAGAACCAGAGCCCTATGTCTGGCCACAGAAGAGAGTTTTATGTGACATGCGAAATTTGGATGAGCTGGTGAGTTGCTTTCTGGTACTATAATAACCAAAGGTGCATTCCAGTAAGTTAAAGCATCATTACAAAGTGAAACCCTTATATATTTTATTAATCATTACACATTTATACAATATGTTGATGAATATGGCTTACAGGCAAGATTTCAATGTGTCAGAAAATAATTATAGGCCTACTACATAAGACCAATAAAACCCAACTTTTTTCTAAAACAAAAATTTTATGTTATGACCTACCCAATCAAAGGAAGATAGTTGACTTGACAGTTTTCCAGAACACAGCCATTGACGCCCTCCACATAGAGGGTAAGCCATAAAAGGTCTTTGGTAAAAGAAGCTGGCAACTGTATCCAAGCATTTCTTTAGAGGATTTTGTGGCAGTAGTGGCTTTTATTCAACAGTAGATGGACAGGAAGGAGGGAAGAGAGAGAAGTGGAAGACATCAAGCAAATGGCCCGGGGCCAGGAATTGACCTGGGGACAACTGCTTTTGAGGACTGTAACCTTTGTATGTGGTGTGCCTTCTCTACCACTGAACTATGTAGTGACCCTACATGACCCCTTGGAACATGTTCACAAGGTATGCTTGAGCCACACATCAAAAGCGTCTAGTGTGAAGTTTCCACAGTGAGCGATGGTTCTGGGTGTCGTGTCCTCTGCTGGTGTTGGTCCACTGAGTTTTATCAAGTCCAAAGTAAGCTAAACATCTACCAGGACACTTTAGAGCACTTCATGTTTCCCTCTGCTGACAAAATTTATGGAGACGCTGATTCATTTTGCAGCAGGACTTGGTACCTGCCCACCCTGCCAAACGTACCAATACCTACTTAAAGGACCATGGTATCACTGGCCTCGACTGGAAAGGAAACTGGCCTGGGCTAAACTTCACAGATAAAATATGGAATATTGTCAACAGGAAAATAAGAAACACCTGAGCCAACAATCGAGACAAGCTGAAGGTCGCTATCAAAGCAACCTGGGCATCCTAGAACCACAGGGTTATCTCCACCATGCCCCGCCACACTGATGCAGTAAATCATGCAAAAGTTCCAACCAAGTACTGAGTGTATATACTGTATAGTACTTAAATGTACTTCTTAGTTGGTCAACATTTTAGTGTTAAGCATGCTTTTTTATAGGTTTTCTGTAGTATTCTAGTTTTCTGAGAAGCTAAATGTTTTCTTTCGTTGACTGTAAGCCATAATAATTACAAATGATATCTTAATGATATTCTGATTTAATGAGATGCACCTTTATATTTTCCCACTGGGAAACCAAATGTGTCATAACTGCTTTATGACTTGTGATGAGCTCTCTGCTCACATGTTTAAGCAGATAGCCGATTTGCTGGGAAGCATCCCCTCAGGATAAAAGAATACACTTTCCCACAGCAATTCTCCCTTTAGCCTTGGCTCAAAGTAAATACAGTCCAGTGTGTTTTGTCTCGTATTTTGGCAGCTGTTAAGAATCCCGATTTCTCCCACAGTAAAAAGCACAAGAAATGTGTGAAAAGTAAACCGGTCTTTCTGAATGTCTCATATCTGGGGTGTTCGATTTGCTGTGATGTGACCATGCACATATTGGTGAGTTCCTTTTCAGCTAAGAGGTCAGGAAGCCCATCACCCACAAAGTTTTTATCGACGACTTCTGAGATGTTAAAACAAATACTTTTTGAGTATCTGTCAGTCAGCTTGTCTTGCAAGATTAATTAATATAAAGCTCTGCAAATTAATAGGATGATTAGCATTCTGCAGTAGCTGTTTCATTCCAGCCTTTCTTTTTCTTCTAACCTTTTATTGAACTGTTTGATCTTTATAAGACATTGCTGGACCTCAGCAGACCCGAACAAAGCTAATGCGCAAGCAAACACCCAGCTAGAGCAAGAGCTTTTGTAGGGCTGTGTGAATGGTGTGGAGTTAATATTTTCATCCTGATGAGAGGGACAATGTCTGTCTTTGACACCGATGATCCGAGAGCCGACAGGGCGGGAGGAGAGGAGACGGAGGACGGGCACACTCATGCTTGTCAGGCAGCAGAGTGGAGTGCTTTGTGTGTGACCTCTGCAGACAGAAATAGGAGGAGAGGAGGATGTGCGCTGTACTGGTCTAGTCTCTGAGTCCACAAACTCTCACTCATATGACTGAGGATTATACAAGCCAACGCATTTAGGGACAAAACGATCAGAGGAGAGCTACTGATGCATATGCCCGTCTTTTTCCTTTTCAGTCACCATCCCGCTGCCCCTGAGCGGTCACAGTGTCATGTGTCAGACTCAGTGAGAGACACTCAGACTGGAGAGCCTCTGACTGATATTGTAAGCGACCATCTCGGCTATCATCTGTCTGAAGAGTTCAGTCGTCTTCCTTTTTAAAAATTGCATTTCATCTGCAAAAAACAAAGAGAATGATTAAAATAGGGCAGTTAAAACAAGAAACTGAATTGGTTATTAGATAGGAGGCTGATAGATTAAAGTAGCTTAGTACTATCATGGGCACTTTTAAGTCTACTATATAGCATATCCACTATAAGGATCTTATTGTTTGAAAAATACATAACAGCTTTGCTAATCATGCACATTCACTTTAGATGCATGTATGAAAGATGTTTTTTGCAGACTGAAATGCTCAAAACCTTTAGCCTTGTTTTTATATTTTAGTTTTGACACAACAACTAAATCATTGTTTGCATCATGTGCAAGTCATCACGATTACTTCCATGAATCCAGTTTAAATTTCAAGCAGAAAAATGTGAGCGGTGCTGTTGAGCCATGTGCAGCCTTTCAGTGCAAAATAACTCTTAACTGCACTGACTCCCAACAGTACAGTGGATCAGTTAGTAGATTTGCATCCAGAGGGTTCTGGGTTCAAATCCTAGCCATGTCCTTTCTGCATGGAGTGTGCATGTTCTTAGTGTACAAGTGTGGGTTCTTCCCAAGTACTGCTGCCTTTTCCTATAGTACAGATAGATGTGTGGTCACAAATAGGCATCGGTTAATTGGTCACTGTTCCTCTCTACCTTAGGTATGTGTGCATGGTTATTTGTCCAATGTCTCTCTTTGTTGGTCAGTGATAGACTGGTGACCTGTTCTGGGTGTAGCTAACCATTAAATCAGGCACCACCCCCTTGGCAACCCACCAGAAATAGGCAGATGCAAAAAATGGATGGATAGTTATTCCGAAATAGACCACTATCCTGCATGTTACGCCATTTCAAATGCTGGGATACGCTTCTGTGTTCCCTATGTAAATTAATTGGTAGCTTGAAAGTCAGTGCAATCCTGTTGTTTAAGATTTGCAAATAAAAGAATTACGTCTGATTGTTTAAGAGGACTGAGAATGTTTATTGATAGAAAGCTTTAAATTCAGCTTCCTAATTGTGTTTTATTTAGTAATTTAAAAATAATCCAATAGATGATTAACTCTGAAAACACATATTCAACCGTCGGACGACTCGGTAAACTCGTGATGTGTCACACATCCACTACCTGCTGAACACAATGAGGATTAGCTGTTGACTCTCCTGGTTACACGCCCTCATGTCAAGATTCACCACCTGTGCTTCTTCCTCTCATCTGCTGCTGCTTACTCATCTCACATTGGGACACCTGTCGGCTTGATAGCTCAGAAAGTAGCTGCAAGGCCACACACCCACATATATATATATATATATATATATATATATATATATATATATATATATATATATATATATATATATATATATATATATATATATTTATATTTATATATATATATGTATGTATGTATATATATATATATAATGAGGAGTTTATAGCTAGACCATGAGGATGGCATTTATTTAATTGGATTCCTTCAGTCAGCTTCCTTCCTTCTGCCTGCTCATTCATACAAACTGGTTCATGTCTTTTCCCACGTCAGGCTTTACGTTCAGCCCATCTTTATTTCATACATGTGAACTGTCGCTCCCATCCCCCACCCGTCTCTCCACTGGAGATGCTAGATCGAAGAGTGGGACCGTACGTCTTGTCGGTGTCCTTGAGGGTGGGAAAGGAATAGGCAGCTGCTGTTGGCAGGGAGGCAATCTAAAGCAGACATCTTCATCTTCAATGAGGACACCTCCAGACAGCCGTGATAAAAAAAAAGAAGAAGACAAATCTGTCTTGTCAACCCTACTCTATTAAGTTTCTGGTTCATGCTAGGCATTCATGGAATGAAAAAGGGGTGCCGACAACAGACAGCCCGCCTAGAGTGGCTTCACTGTACTCTCTGTTAAACCTGACTGCAGATGATGCTACTTTGGGAGGCAGGGCTACAGTAGGGAGAGTGAGGGGAAAAGTAGGTCATCCTGCTTTGCATTGGACCACACTCAGATGCTTTCCTGAGAGAGCATGGCAGCCTTCAGTGTCACACGCGCTCATGTCTTTAGCAGGGCAGTGTTTTAAAGGTTATTTTTTACTGTAGCAGTCACTCCCTTACCTCTCCTTTGTATTCAGGGAAGCAGCCTGTGCATTGAAACGGCTGACTCCTCACTTTGCATAATACCCACTTTATGCCTTTATTGGAGCGTTTGATGCCATCAGCTGATCATTTGCATGATTATCAGTCAATCAGGTGTTGCTCTGGTCAGGCTTCTTTCAGAATTGATGAGCTGTTATTCAGTCGGTGTTTTCCTCAACAGTCTGATCACAGGTGGACACAGAACAAGAATTCCCCTAAGCATGCCCAATACAAGGAAAGCACAGAGTGTTGCTGAGCGCTTTCAAAACATATTGGCAAACAGGTTAGGCTGTGTGCTGATACTTAACTTCCCGATATGATTGATTGCATTACATACTGCAGAAGACAACAAGAAAGGTATGCACTCATAGTACTTGAAGCCCATCAGTTTCCTTCTTCTGCAGCTGATGGGCTGTTTGTTATGTTGTCAAAAGCCTAGTAAATATTTACAGAGAACAGTTTGATGCAACATATCATGTATGCTGTGGAGCAAGTATGATTACATTTTAGCAGTGTTTTACCTGGACCCCTACACAAAGTGTGACGCTGCATAAAAGCCTTCTTTAGATAAAATAATTGTTTATTTAATAGCACTTCTCAGGTGCCCTTAACATAAAATGTTTGTTAAAAAAGATAAGAAACATACACACTAGATTTTAAGCTGAAGTTTCTGTTTGGATAAAAAAACATAACAAAAAGAACGTCCGGATAGTTTGTTTACAAGTAACCTCTTGAAATGATGGTTATCATCTACCTTTCTTGGGCCAAACTTTGTTCCTGTTCTGACTTGCTTAGCTGAGGAGCTGTTCGTGGTAACCTCAATGAGAGTTGCTTAAATTCTTTTGCTTACTCAAAATAGTGTGGAAATACCATATTTACAAAAATAAGTATTCATGCCCCTCAATCCTTTACACATCTTGTTATATTACAACCACAAACCTCAATGTGTTAATTGGGTTTTATGTGATGGACCAACACAAAGAATGGCTTAGCACCAAAAAACATAAAAGATCTGTTGTCATTGTATCAACCTTCTAGACCACTCAGGTCTTCTTTCATCTTTTATGCTCCTCTAATCGGGAACAAGCTTCCAGAAAATGGCAAAACAACTGAAACCGAGTTCCTTGAAATCAAGGCTAAAAACCCAATTTTCTTTAGGGTAGCCTTTGATTAATACTAACTAGAACATAGATTATTTATAGTCTGAATCACAACTTTTTATTACTTCTGTTTAGTTTGCTACTGTAATGTATTATTTCTTTTTTAATTCATTTATTGTGTTACGTTTTTATCATGTGAAGCACTTTGAACTGCCTCGAACTGCCAAATAAACTTGACTCAAGCTTGACTTGCTAATACAAATCTGAAAAGTGTGGCATCCACTGGATTCAGCCTCTGTTTACTCAGATGCCCCTTAATAAAACCCAGTGCAAACAATTCTTTTCAGAAGGCTCAAAATTATAGAAGCAAGGGGTCTTTTTTAGCATGCCTGAAGAAAGGATTTGTTAAAAGAAAGTCCTAAGAAATCCAGTGTATAATAGACAATAAATGTCCTTTGTGAACCATGGTGCAGGTAGCATGATGCTATGGGGGGGATCATCTTTAGCAAACGATGGTGCCAAATATGGGGTGTATCTGGATAAAAACCCTTTTAGAGGCTGCAAAAAAGTTTAGACCGAGGTGGAGTTTCATCCTCCAGCTGGACTAACAGCTGCTATAACAGTAAAAAACTATGAAGGAGAATATTTAGAATAGGTAATAGAAAATACGTAAGACCGATAACAAAATAGATTGATTTTGAAGAAGAATAGATCTTTTGTTGTGAATATGTTTTTAATTTATTTTGTTTAGGCCACCTTCGTTAAACAGTAATAACAACACTTATCAATATTACACAGGAAGGCACAAATAAACTTAGCCTTTAAACTCATTATCAATGTGTGCAATCTATTTCTCCTCCCCATGTGAGTGTTTTAACTGATGTACGTGACCCAGACCCATCTGTTTTTATGTCACTTCTCTGCCGGTTGGCCTGTTACCCACACCACACTGACTCTGTGTTTCAGCTCTCTCCCTCAGGCTATAGCTTTAACATAGTTAGACCACATTATTGTCATTCATGGTGTAATTTTGCACCTCCCTGCACCCCATGCTGGTTACAAAGTTAATTTGTTCACAGGCTGTGTTGGGTTTATGAGCTTCAGAATAGGAACTGTTATTCTGGTTTATTGTGGAGGGGGGTTAGTGGAAGGGTAGAGTTAGTTATATCTCTTCCTAATGGGTGGGGGTCCAAAAACTTTCAAAGATTTTTGTTCTGTCAAGCAGGCGCCCTCGTTGGCCTGCTTCTCTCCCCTGTCTCCCCTTATCTTATGTTTTTTTTTCTTCTGGGAACTTTCCATGCTTCAGGCCATGGAGATAAACTAAAAGAAGAGTCTTGTTCTATCATTTATAACAATACATTTAAATTCTCTGTGCTGTGCCTTTTAATATTTTGGAACATCTCAACCCTTCCACTGTCTTGCTAAAAGAAGGAAATTAGGAATAGCCTGGCAGAAATTCCCTTAAAGTGTGTTCTAATGTTTGTTCTTTATTGCTAGGAGTGTAGCAGCAGTTGTACTCTGTAGAAAGCCCATAAAATCAGCCTGTAAAATAAGTGGACTACCACACCTAAGGTGAATGCACTCGAGCAAACTGTGTGGTCTTAAGATGAGTCATGAGTGGAACAAAACTGAAAATGAACTTCTTAAAGTGCTGCTGAACTTCCAGGCAGTAAGACAGTAGATAAAAAAGAAAACCCTGACAAGGTTTAAAGTGTGATTTAAAACAAAAATACTCTCATTATATACAGTGCCTTAGAAACATATTCATTTTTGTACCATTTTGTTGTATTACAACCACAAAGGCAGTGCATGAATGATTTTCAGAAGTTAATACTAGTAAAAATCCAAAATATATACCCGTCTTTCTTTGCTGCTTTTAGTCTTGGAGAGTGTTTCTCAACCCTGGTCCTCAAGACACTTCCCTACATGTTTTTAGATGTTTCCTTGCTTCAGCCAGCTTGATTGCAGTTGTTGGACGATTAACAGATTTTTGCTAAAGTGCAATCATCTGAAGCAGGCATGTTAAAGCAAGTAAACAACTAAATCATGACAGCCAGTGTCCCTTGAAGACCAGGGTTGAAAAAACACTGGTCTAGCATTTCCTTCAACTTAGTTAAATCCACCCTCCCATCAAATATGAGCAGCTTCTCAGTCCTTGCTAAAATGCATCCCCACAGCATGATGCGGCCACCACCATGTCTTGTGTGGATGATGCGTTAAGGCGGATGTGCCACACAAGGTTTTGCATGTACTCTTTTGAGGTTTTGGACCAAGCATTTAACAGTGATCCCCTGCACTTGCTGAATAATTGTATAACCTAACTGTGCTTTCCACTTCTATTAATATAGGTTAGACAGACAGACAGCCCCCTTTAAATTATGTTGTTTGTTGTTCTATCACATAGGAACCCAGCATAGTACATTGAAGCTTTGGTTATTGAAGCTTCGGTTGTAATGTGATAAAGGTTCAAATGTTTGAGGGTGATAAATTCCTTTGCAAAGACCTGTAAGTGCAGACATACTTTGTAGGATACCAGAGGCTGCTTTTCTTGGTCATAATGTTATCTTCTAGGCCATCTGGTGTTGTAAAATCTATAATCTATATTTGAATCAATAAAGAAAATGGAAAGTAAATCCTAAACAGCTTTTTATCTCCCCCTGCCATGTTTCCTGTTCTCTTCCCAAGGGTTCTGTCTGTCTATCTGCTTCATGAATGGGCCCTTAGAGGTTTGAAGGTCAGGAAGGAAAAAAATTAAGAGATTGTTGCCTGATGTTGGACTGAGGAGAGATATTTTTAAAGGAATGTTAATTACACCTGAAACACACTGAGAACAAATGCAGTGACTCAGCTTAAAGAGAACATCACATATTTCTGTTTCTGTTCTTGGGGAAAACATCTCCGCATTCCTTATTGGGGGTGTGTTCCTGCTCACTTCCTTATGTTTCCTGCATGACCTTTCTCACTCCTCCTCCTCCATCTCCTTCTGTAGTCTCTCTTTCTCTCTATCTCTCTCTCTCTCTCTCTCTTTGTGTATTGTGATTTTATGTTTTACTTTCAGTGTTTCCAGCGTTGTTGACACAGTGAAGATATGGAGAGTTCCACATACTTCACACTAAATGATCTATCATGTAAACACTTAAATTGTCAGGGTTTTTATTGATTAGGTTATTATTCAGACACTTCATTGTTCATTTTCCTGCTATGTGCTTCATATGAGACACTGTATGAGACACCGTGTGAGTCGCAGTGCTCCTCCCTTGGGAAAAACTCATGACCTCAGTTGAGGTGAGGACTAACTGCACAGTGAAAAAGGGAAGAGTGGGACTATGTGTGTGTTTGTGTGTTGGTTGTTATAGCAATCTTTCCATTAACTCACCGGCTGCGGTTTTTCTAAAAAGGGCTGGTCATTTTACAGACTGAATAGAAAGGGTACCAGAAAAAGAATAAAGAGCCAAGCAAAACAACAACAACAAAAATAATAAAAGGTACATGCTATGACATTTTAACAGCTGTTCTTTTTCTGTTCAGTTGTTGTGTCTCGTAATTCATGATTGATATATTAATTTCCATGACAGAAACAGGGAAGTATGTAAAATAGCGTGAAGGAAAAAAAACAAGCACATGGCAGCTGAGAAAGCAGCTGAAAGTGATGACATTATGATTGGAACACCAAACTTGGGCATCAGAATAAAAGTCCAATAAGGACAAAAGTAGTAATAAGAAAGTCTGCAGTTTGAAATTATGTTCTAAAAGTGAAGATTTATAATGTTTTGCTCACCAAATCTTTCCTAGCTCTAAAGGTCACTTCAGGCTATTCAGTGAGGATTTTTTTGAAAGAAATCAATCTAAACAATTTATAAATGGTCTGTAGACATCTAGACTAGCATTGCGAGAGGTTTCAAATAAGGTTTTAGAGCTAGTATTTATTAAAGGTCTGAACAACTGCAAACTTGTTTTTTTAAGCTTCGGAGAAATTTGTCCACTATATTTGTTCACCTCCATTTAGCTCCCCCATGTTTTTCTTTTGGTTTCAGAAAAGTACCTTTACAAATATTTACGTGCTCAGAAAAGCAATGGATAAGCTGATTGTGATTTATTTGTGTTTCATACTTTCAATATTTTTAGGTTTTCTTGCTTTAAATCTGATTATGTATGCATTTTATTCTGATATTGTCCTAATCAACTAGCAAAGAGACTTAAAAAATAACCTGATTTAAAGCAGGGCGGATGAAAGAGTGAAAGAGTTAGTAGAGGCTTTACTGCAGCAGGTGAAACGGAGAACATAGGTGCAGGTGAGATGCAGAGGCTTAGTGCTTAGAGTCACCCCTCTTTAATTAGCATTGGATAAAAGAAAGATGCCATTTAAAGAAAATAACAAGGTTCTACATGCCAAAAGCAAAGTATATCCCTAAAGTCTGATGTACTTCATGAAAGGTGCTGTAAACATCCAAAGTTTTAAAGCCCATAACCCACAATCTTCTTCTAGCATGTCATTTGATTATTTCAGAGTGCCTCAGCCCTGTTGTCCTTACACACAGAGTTAAGAGGCATTTACTGATGCTCTCCTCCTGTGCTTTCCGCCCCTTTGGTGCTCCACTTTCTCTACCTCCTTGTCGACAAGTGTGTACACGCCTTTGTCTGAGAGAGAGACGCCAAGGCAAACATCAGCGCTGTCCAATCCAGACAGAGCTCTGGCATGTGCAGCAGAGGGCTAATCTCACTCCGCCCTGTAGTTGTCTGACTCCTCGTTGCCTAATAAGCACCCCCCTCGACCACAGCAAGGGCACCGGCTCTGACTCCCGGTTCAGATCCCAGCTGGCAACACAGGCCTGGTTACATCATCATCATCTCCACCATTTGGCTCGCTGAGCTTTTTAACCCTTTAGGTTCATGATGTCACAAGCAGAGAATAGGTCATCAACTGCTCGGAGTAAGATAAACCCAGATATGTGTTTTTCAGATGTTTTGTGGTAAGCTCAAAAACCAAAATTGTCTAATAGGTTTAGTTGAGGGGAGCCAGGAGACTGTTCATTTCTCACACTGTAAACCAGAGTCATTCTAATGCTGACACACCTTTGTCCTGCAGTGCTTTAATCCCTAGTTACACATCATTATGACTAAACATGATCTCCTCAAAGAACAGGAAGACATCTCTGCTATGTTCTTCCTCATGTATGTGTCACTTTTGTGAGACGTCATTGTTAAAATAATGTTGTTGTGTTTTTGTTGTCATCAGGTACGCGAGATCCTTGGTCAGTGTTCCTGTCCAGCTCAGTTTCCTATGATTAAAGTGTCTGAGGGGAAGTACAAAGTAGGAGACTCCAGTGCGCTGATCTTCATCAGAGTAAGTCTCATCTGTTGCCGTTATTTGTCATTGTTTAACAAGATGCTTCATGTTTTACTCTTGTTCTTTAATGTGTTGTATATATCTATATATATTGATACAACTTTGAGTATGTTTATATTTTATTAGCTTGAGTTTGAAAAGTTTAGCGGTAATAATTACTTGATGATTTCTTTTCATTATTTGACATATAACTCAACAATTAAATGTTTACTTCTAAAGTTTAAAACTTGATTTAATTTATATGATTAAACTTAGACAAACAGGTAAGGTAAAACAATTAAGCATATAACTGCCTTTTAATAATGGCTGGGTTAAACTGGTTAAACTGATAAATGTCATTCAACTGTACAATTTAAAAAAAAGAAACGGTTAAATATCAGACTTTTTTTGCTGTTTTACTGATTATACTCTCATGAAGAAGACTTTCAGATTCAGGACACACTTACAGATGTGTAGTTTGACAGGATATTAGTAATAGATTAGTTACCTCATGGTTGCTTATTCTCGTTCATATTTGTAAAGAATTTCATCACAATGACTGTATGAAATATTGTGCAAGAGGGCAACTTTTGCAGGTGTCTTTGTTCGAACTTTGTCTGTACAAGTACTGTACTGGTGAAATTCAAAAATTGTTTACAGCCATAGCTGAGCATATGTGAGAGTTGTGCAATTCAGTGAAAACGTGGGTAGCCCAGAGTGACCTCTTCCTATCCAGCAGTCTAGCTGGAAAGGGAACGTGGGACAGAAGTAGCCTCACTGATTTAAAAATGTATGCATGGGAGCTGCCTGTTTCTTATAAAGCTAAGAGGTACATTGAGGTATGGTGGAAGGAACAACCTGTGAGCTAAACTTTAAAAAAACCCTCAGCATATGATAGAGTTTTGTTGTTTCTTGGAGGAATTTGGGAGCCTAATATGTCCTTCTGTCACCAGGCTTATCATACTGATAGAAATCAGAAGTATGACGGCGTTTTAGGGCTCCTCTGTTTTACAGAATAAAGTTGAAATATTGAGAATCAAGTTGAAATTTTATTTAAAAAATAAAGTTGAAATGGGAGAAAAAAGTTGTTGTAATCAAAGTGAAGATATTGAGAATAAAGTGGAAATAATATCGTAAAGAAAAGGCAGAATGCTGAAACTGTGGGGTTCTCTCCAAGCAGGTTTGATTTGCGTCAGGATTACATCCGTGCTGATTCAGAGTTTGCATCCACTGTATGTTTATATGCTGAAAGAGAACCCATTTTTGGTGATAAATCCTGTTCTAGTATAGTTTCTTTACCACGATTGTCTCCGTTCTTTGCTCCAGTGTTATTTCAACTTAATTCTTGATATTCTTTACTCTTGTCACACTGACTTTCTTCTAGTCCTTTCAGCTTTATTGTTGTTATACTTTTCTCATCATTTCAGCTTTCATCTCATAGTTTTGACTTGTTTCCCATTATTTTACCTTTTTCTCGTAATTTTGAATTTTACCTTAAAACCGAAAAGCATAAAAAATGTTTCCTCCTAATTTTTTCTCTAAGTAACCCTAATACTCTGTCGTACTGAAGTTGAGTTACTGACAGAAACGTTCTGAAACAGTAAAGCTAAAGCAGATCATAAATGTTGTAAGTTACAATCATTCTGCTGCTATATTTGGCACTGAAGAGGTGCAGTAATTGAGTGGAACCGTATGGTGCCGACATATGGCATCATGTGTTGTTTCATGGGTTATGAAGCAACTGATATAACACTCAGCTGTTTGGCTGAATCAGACCACTTTATAGTGCACCATAAGGTTTCATGTAACAGCCCTGTGATTTCTTTTTTTGAGTTGACTGAGTTTTTACAAGCTGTATTTTTCTGGCCCACACCCAGGAAGCAATGTTTTCTATGCAGACACAAATAGAGCTTTAAGTAATTTCCTGCATTCTCCTTATCTTGGCCGTAGCTGGATTCCTGCCGGACTGTTGTTGTCTCTTTCCCAGTTTGGGAGTTGATATGTACCCTGATCAAGCCTTAGGGGATATTACAGGAAGGCTGGTTCAGAAGAGATCGATTTGGCCTCTTATGCCTCCGATGTGCCGGAGCCAGATTAATGGACTCTCTGAATAGTTTTCCAGTTTCCCTGTATTTAAATTACGCTATCAGACTCTCTGACTGCAAGTACCATCCGTATTT
Source organism: Valencia hispanica (assembly GCA_963556495.2). Taxonomy (NCBI): domain Eukaryota; kingdom Metazoa; phylum Chordata; class Actinopteri; order Cyprinodontiformes; family Valenciidae; genus Valencia; species Valencia hispanica. Next base: position 31,259,151 of record OY747704.1, read on the forward strand.
GTCATTTCTCCTGGCACCATTTGGTCTTTATCTACAGATGTATTATTCATTGTGTTGTACTGTAATTTGTATTCTATGTTCTTTTTTCAATTGCAGTGTACAGCATTTGACATAAACAGTAGTATGAAGTAACATAAACAATGGGTTCAGTTTTAGTCTTTGAATTTATAAGGAAGTAGTCGTCTTGACCAACATTTTTGAGATCTTATTTTGACAGACTTAAATTAATCACTACACGATTTATCTTGACATGATCATAACGTGTAAATACTGATGTAACATCTCAAGAAATTAGCTAGGACTATACATAAGGGGTAATATTTAAAGCTTGGGAACAAATAGGTCTTCCAAATGAAAATGACCCCAAGCAGGCCACCAAATTTGTTAAAAAGTGTCTTAAGGACAGCAACCTTTTGGTCTATTTTTGAAATGTAGAGGTCCACCATTCTCTTCCTGATGGCTTGGGTGTTTTGTTTTGAGTTTCTCATGACATCACACAAGGAAGCAGTGTGTTTGGTGTGGTGACTTAAAATACATCAAATTAACTCCATATCAGGAGCTAATAAAGCCATATAATAGGAATGTATGTAAACTTTAAAATTTTAAGAAAGTAAAACAAATCTGTCTCATTATTCCAGCATGTAGCAAATGGAAATAATTTTGCTAATCTTAACTGACCCACAACAGAAAACATTTAGTCTGAGTTCAAGGTGAGAGAAAAAGGTTGCGGCTTTTTATACGGTACATGTAAATAAACTGTATTTAACAGTTTATTAAGATCTATAAAAAGAAACTGGAGTATGTTCCATCCATCCATCCATCCATCCATCCATCCATCCATCCATCCATCCATCCATCCATCCGTCCATCCATCCATCCACACCCTGTAGAAACATTTGCACTATGTTATCTGTTTTGTATATCCTTAACAATGGAGAAAAATGGACTGATATCTTTAAAATTTTGAGTCTAGATAAGTCTGGTATTTTCACATAAGAAAGTGTAAGAACCCTTTTTTCGTATCAGGGGTTTTTCTTTCTCCAGAATAAAACAGCTAAATGTGTCCACATCCTTCAGAAGTGCTTACATAATTTTGCTTTGGGGTTGAATGAGCAGCATCCCAGAGCCTGCACTGCAGAGATTCACACCACAGATTTGCTGTTTGATGGCATTTAGTGTTCATTCAGACCAATCAGCTGTTAGATAATGTGCCGTCTGGGTCATTGAAGGCGGTGTTAGATTTTTTGTTGTTTTTTTCATTTATTAACATTTTCTCAGGAAGTCTTTAAATTAGCTTTCTTCCCAGCCTATGTTTTGGTAACATTTATTTTAATATGCTTTAAATTGCATTAGCCCTTGATGTATTTATTAAAACAGAAAGATGTATCTGCTCTTAGATACATAACGATCTTCATCTTCTAAACTGCAATAAAAGCAGACATGAGAACAATTATTTTTACCAGCAGATATATTCAGCATAGCCCGCCATGGATATATACTGCAGATTTAAAAATGGGAGAAAAAATGGAATATTGAAATATCCTTGTTTAAAAACTTCTCAATAATTGATTGTAAAACATTGTCATTAAAGCAATAAAACCCTTCTGATAGGTGCTGAGCAGCTATTTGCATGTTTCCACTGGTCTTGCTTGCCATCACCCTTTTCTTTAGCTCTCTGTAAAGGTTCACAGAAGTCTGGACCAAGATCTTAGCATCACCTCCAGTCTGAAAAACCATGTTGGTATAACTAATTTTCCAGGAGTATAAATAATTTTGGGCTCAATTGTAGATACAACAGAGCAGAACAATTCAGATTTTTCTTTTGGTATAATTCTTGGATATAATTAGCTTTTAAATTTCTCTGTTTTTGGTTTGACAATTTTTCAGATGATCACGTATGTGGAAAAAGATAAATATCTGAATAAAATTCTGACAGTGGCTTGCAAGAAAGCATTAGGATGTGAAACCAGTCAGTTTCACCGACTCTGGACCAGTAAACTACAATTGTTCTTGTGAAAATCTACATGATAGAAAAACTGACCCACATAATATCCCTTCGGAGAACCCAAATTGAGGACAAACAGTTGAAATAGACTAGATACAAAAAGAATGCTGAGGACTGAACGACTGAATGTACTGAGATATTTACAAGATTCAGTAAACAGCATCTCCCATATTGTTTACTAATTATAATGTTAATGTCAACTGAATAATAATAATAATAAAAACTAAAGCTACAAAAAAAGGAAAAAAATCCGACATGAATTATGACACAGAATGTGGTACTAATTATATGAGTTGTTTTCCTGTTTTATTGTAAAATTATTTAAATTAAATATTAGGATGAAGATAAACGTTACAATAAACCCACCTTCTGTGGTTTTAGCACTTAATAATAAGTCATCATTTAGATTATAATAAACCAAAATTGCTCTCGGCCCCCCCCCTCGACATCTGGAGATAAGCACCAGCCCCCCCGCAACCCTGCATAGGAATGACGGGTACAGAAAATGGTTGCATGGATGGATGAGCCAAAATTGCAAGACAGCTGTTATTGAATTGTTAACAGTTGTTGGGTTGTTTTTACATATTGTGCTGCCCCAGACCCAAATCATCCCCACTACATAGTTGCGTTTTTCCATTTGTCACATATCATAACATGATTTTGCTCATTTTCCTTATCGTCTCAGCAAAGTAAAGCAATCATTGTGAGCATTTAAGAACAAATCAGCTGAACATGTACTTTTCTCTTAAACTAAGAGGAAAATCATATTTCTCCCAATATTTCTTAACATTTTATAATGCTCCTCTGTGTTTGCCTCTTTAAGAAGTCATTTCAGTTCGAGAGTCACATTTGAAATGGTCTTGGGGTTTGTGAGTGTTTGCATGTCTCGGAGCCTTTGACTTGTCAGACTGGCTCCCTTCATGCTGTTTCCTCCCTCTGCTGATTCATCGCTGGGGATGACAGTGATTATGCACTTGCCTAAGCAGCTACAAGTGCACCCAACACACTTCCTTTATTCTTCTCCTGGGAGGTAAAAAGCTTTAGCAGCCTATAAACTCCTATTCAGCTACTAAAGCTGTGACAGGGATCTCACACTGAAACGGGATGAAGTCATGAAAGCAAACAGCACCCTGTGAACGGAGGGGTGATGGGTAATGGGATGTTTTTGTCCTCAGGGTGTGGGTTACTTTTCAATGGGAGGAGAGGTGTCACGCTGCCCTATTCACTCATTGTCCTCACCTGTCTCTCCAATCATTCACACCTGATCCTACTCACCTCCTGCCTTTAAAACCCATCACTTCCTTTCACTCAGTGCTGGATCATTACTATTGATGTCTCGTGTGCCTTCCCTGCTGTCTCATTCCTGCCCGATGTCCAGTCTCCCCGTTCCTACCGTCGTCCTCTTCATCACCATCACCTCCACCTTTAATAAACATCCTGCACTTCCTCTGCGTCTGCGTTTGGGTCCATACTTCACACACATCCCTGACAGAATGATCCGGCCTTAAAATGGACCCAGCACTCGCCCGGGAGATCGCCGCCCTGCGCCAGGACGTCTGGGCCAACCTGGCCAAACTCGCTGCCTCTCCTCACCTTCCTGTGCGGGTCTCCGGAGCTGAGGAAATCCTTGGAGTGCTCCCTCACTTCAAGAGGGTGTTCTCCGCTCCGGATCTCGCCGCGCTGCGGAGCAAGGCGGAGACGGTTCGCCGGGAGACGTTGGATCAGATCATTGGTCCGCCCTCTCTGTCTCCACCATCTGGCCACCGGCGGAGGTCCCGCTGCGCCGCCGGGACTATTTCCAGGAGCGGGGAGCGGAGCACCGCACCTTCACCGGCTGCCTGCACGGCTGCTGCTTCCTCATCGGATCCTCCGCTGACTGAAGCAGCACCCCCGCCCGCCTGTTCAGTTTCTCCCTAGCTGGCTGCGTCGGCCGAAACAACATCCAAGGTGGAGGACGACTCAGAGCAGCGGTCCGCGTTCGTCGGCACGAGGCTGGCGTTCTTTTCCCCGGGGACTGGTCCTCGACGGCATGAGCCTCCTCTGCCGACTCACCGCATGCAGCAACGCCGCCGAGGTGGGGCCGCTTCCGGGGCAGCTTCTGGGGCAGCTTCTGGGGCAGCCCCAGAGCCTGTTCCAGGACCAGTCCCAGAACCTGCCGTTATCGTGGCTGCTGTATTCTTAGCAGTCACAGCGGCAGCTCTGCAGCGACCAACATTTCCCCATGGGTCGCTAGAGCTCCCAGGGAGGACCCGTCCCCGTCGCTAGAGCTCCCAGGGAGGGTCAGGGAGGACCCGTTCCCGTCGCTGGAGCTCCCAGGGAGGGTCAGGGAGGACCCGTCGCTAGAGCTCCCAGGGAGGGTCATGGAGGACCCGTCGCTAGAGCTCCCATGGAGGGTCATGGAGGACCCGTCGCTAGAGCTCCCAGGGAGGGTCATGGAGGACCCGTCGCTAGAGCTCCCAGGGAGGGTCATGGAGGACCCGTCGCTAGAGCTCCCAGGGAGGGTCAAGGAGGACCCGTCGCTAGAGCTCCCAGGGAGGGTCATGGAGGACCCGTCGCTAGAGCTCCCAGGGAGGGTCATGGAGGACCCGACGCTAGAGCTCCCAGGGAGGGTCAAGGAGGACCCGACGCTAGAGCTCCCAGGGACGGTCAAGGAGGACCCGTCGCTAGAGCTCCCAGGGAGGGTCAGGGAGGACCCGTCGCTAGAGCTCCCAGGGATGGGTCAGGGAGGACTCGTCGCTAGAGCTCCCAGGGAGGGTCATGGAGGACCCGTCGCTAGAGCTCCCAGGGAGGGTCAAGGAGGACCCGTCGCTAGAGCTCCCGGGGAGGGTCATGGAGGACCCGTCGCTAGAGCTCCCGGGGATGGTCATGGAGGACCCGTCGCTAGAGCTCCCGGGGAGGGTCATGGAGGACCCGTCGCTAGAGCTCCCGGGGAGGGTCAGGGAGGACCCGTCGCTAGAGCTCCCAGGGAGGGTCAAGGAGGACCCGTCGCTAGAGCTCCCAGGGAGGGTCAAGGAGGACCCGTCGCTAGAGCTCCCAGGGAGGACCCGTCGATAGAGCTCCCAGGGAGAACCCGTCGATAGAGCTCCCAGGGAGGACCCGTCGCTAGAGCTCCCAGGGAGGGTCAGGGAGGACCTGTCCCCGTCGCTAGAGCTCCCAGGGAGGACCCGTTGCTAGAGCTCCCAGGGAGGGTCAGGGAGGACCCGTCGCTAGAGCTCCCAGGGAGGGTCAGGGAGGACCCGTCGCTAGAGCTCCCAGGGAGGGTCAGGGAGGACCTGTCCCCGCCGCTAGAGCTCCCAGGGAGGGTCATGGAGGACCCGTCGCTAGAGCTCCCAGGGAGGGTCAGGGAGGACCCGTCGCTAGAGCTCCCAGGGAGGGTCAAGGAGGACCCGTCGCTAGAGCTCCCAGGGAGGGTCATGGAGGACCCGTCGCTGGAGCCTCTTCACCGCCGACCGCTGTCGGCCGAGCCTCCAGACTCTCTTCATCTCGGCCGACCTCTACCGGCCAGGCATCATCGCCGCCGACCAGCCAAGCTCCTCAGCCGCTGCCTGACCCTCAGAAGAGGACCTAAGGGCTGTCCGCCCGATCTCCAGGTCATCAAGGGAGGATCACCAGGCCGTCCACCAGGCCGTCCTCCGGACCGCCGTCCAGCCAGAGGATGCCGTCACGCTGCCCTATTCACTCATTGTCCTCACCTGTCTCTCCAATCATTCACACCTGATCCTACTCACCTCCTGCCTTTAAAACCCATCACTTCCTTTCACTCAGTGCTGGATCATTACTATTGATGTCTCGTGTGCCTTCCCTGCTGTCTCATTCCTGCCCGATGTCCAGTCTCCCCGTTCCTACCTTCGTCCTCTTCATCACCATCACCTCCATCTTTAATAAACATCCTGCACTTCCTCAGCGTCTGCGTTTGGGTCCATACTTCACACACATCCCTGACAAGAGGCTTCAGTTATTGGGTTGAAATGAACCACGAGTTTAATATGGACAGTGGTTGAACACGCCTCAGCAAAGCTGACAAAAAGTCTCTCTGTTCACTGTTCCCATAGAAACAGGGATTGGGTCTCTGTGGTCTTATAAAAGCCTGTGAAGCCCCCCTCAGCAGTCTGTAAAGCAGGCAGCTGAGCCTCACTTCTAAAGTGGAACATGGTTCCTTAACATGTAGTCAGCCATGGAGGTCTCCTCAGTGGTGCTGATGCATAATTTATGTATAATGAACAGAGGGAGAAAATCGTTGCATGAGGAGACAACTGAAGCACAACAATGTTTAGTCTGTGTGTCTCTCCTTAAATACCCCACATTTACTTAGAATTCCTTATACAAACACTAATAAAACCTTAACTTGTTCACATTTTGTCATGTCACAACCACAAGCTCCAAAGTATTATGTTGGGATTTTATGTGATAGACTAGCACAAAAGAAATAAATATATGGTTTTCACAAGTTTCCAGTGCGTTTACATTCAGTCTACCTGAGTCAATGCTTTGTTGAACCAGCTGTCCCAGCAGGTAGAGCTTTACATTTTTGAGGATCATCCTCTTCTTTGTAAAACAGCCCAAGATCAGTCAGACTGGGTGAAGAGTGTCTCTAAACTGTAACATTTAAGTCTTGTCACAGGTATTCAATTGAATTAGGACTTTTCCCTTGCTTACACATAAATATGCTTTTATCCATTTCATTGTAGCTCTGGCTGTATGTTTTGGATTTTTGTCCGGCTGGAAGGTTAACCTCTGCCCCAGTCTCAAGTCTGTTGAAATTTCTAACACTATTTTATCCGGGATTGGCTTATGTTTCACTTCGTCCATCTTATCAGCTCTGAACAGCTTCCCTGTCCCTGCTGTAGGAAAGCATTCCAACAGCATGATGCTGCCACCTCCATGTCAGTGGGTCTGGTGTGTTCAGGGTGATGCTCAGTGTTACTTTTCCATCACAAATAGGGTCATCACTGATATTCTGTAACAAACCTTTGAGGACTTCACAGGACAGCTGGATTTATCCTGAGATAGATACATTTACTAATTAAATGACTTCTGAAAACAATTGGTTGGACTGAATTTAATTTAGGGGTAAGAATAACAAAAATATGGATAATTTTCCTTCAACCTCAAAATTATTTGCTTCTTTAGGTTGGTGTATTGTATAAAATCACAATGTAATATATACAGTTTGTGACATATATTCTGGAAAGGTTCAAGGTGTATAAATATTCTAAGGTCCTGTATCTTATTACTTCTATGTCTGTATTAATGATTAATTCATCCGTAGCACAGGGATTTACTCTCCAGCGAAATAAGAAAAATATGATAGGGTCTTCATAGTTGCACTACAGTGAAGTCTTCATTTTTATTCCCAGCTGCTGGCACAATCATCACAGCTACTCACTGTGATAACACAACAACAGACAAGTTAGACATTATTATTAAATATATTAGTATTAAAACTTAAACAAACATGTATTAAGAATAAGTAAGAAACAATACAAATCTGTTGCTGCTGATGTCTGACAGAAGAGATGTTTAAAATATGATAGCGTGTTATGGACCACGTGTAGCCGGCTTTGCACTGCTGGCTCATGGCAGTCACACTGCATCACACAGACAGTAAACCTGTTACTGGCATGAGGTCAAAGCAGTGGCGAGTAAGCAGTTTATAGCCCTTGGTTTGTTAGAGATAAGCAGATGAGCTGTTTTGATGGATTTGATGTAGAAGGGTACCAAAGCAGATGAAACAATGTCACAGCAGTTTCAGGGATTGTATTTCAGGAAAGGTGGGGGTCAGACTGTAGGGTTAATCTGTTATCGGCATTCTCCTTTTGACCACAGTCATGCCGCTATGATGCAGAGCCACGTGTGTGAATGCGAATTAAGCAGAGTCAGTGCCAGCTCAGATTTGACAATATGGATTGCCTTGGATGCCCTTGCATTGAGGGGCAGAGCACCCTTTGAAACATGTGGCTGACAGACTGTGTTACACAACCCAAGGGAGCGAGGTGCATCCACAGAGCTGTCACATCAAGGAAAATTTGCAGTTTCAACGAAGGCGGCCTCTGCCTGGAGGGAGAGATGCTTCTCGGACTGATATTGTGGGTGTGTGCTAAGAAGACCATAAGGGAGTGGAAAGTGACATATACCCTGAACCCTCCTCTGTTAAGTTATCCTGACCCACCCCCACCCCCTTTTTCTAATAGCTCATGAAAAATCTAATCTCTGCTGAGGAGGCGAGCGGACAGCAGGGGAAACTTATTGAGGTGCAAATTTTGTCCCGCTGCCATGTGAACACCCGGGGAAACCAGCTGAGAAACAAGGCAGAAAATCCAGAAGGAGAAAATGCTGGGACTTTTTATTATGCTGTCTTAATGTATCTAATCATCAGTTGGCATGGTAATGAACAACCCTTTTAACGGCAGCAGCTGGGCGTAATGTGGGGAGGAAGGGGTGAATCCAGACTTTATGTAACTCTGAGTTTAATTCTACCTTCAACAAGCGGGCCCGCTTGTAAAATGTCCATATCTATGGAGCTTTGTGTTTAAAAGGGTTTATTTATATTTGAATGTGCATCTCTGTTACATTCACTGTATCTATTGAAGCTTTCTTTTCTCTTCCCCTCCCTCAGGTCCTTCGGACTCATGTGATGGTGCGTGTCGGAGGGGGGTGGGACACGTTAGAGCACTATTTGGACAAGCATGATCCATGTCGCTGTGCTGCATTCGGTGAGGTCACTTCCTGCTCTCCATTAGGTCCTTACAAAACAGTTTTATTGTTTATGTGTTGCATAATTAATCAAACTCATGAGGTTGTAGGCCTATCTGTAAAGGGCATAGATGTTGGATAAACTTTGTCATTACCTTAATCTCTCTGTTTCAGTTTTACTGATTTGGAGAGCTGATGTCCTTTAACCAGCATGCATCAAACTTAACATTGACTACAATTACGTCCTGATAAAAAAAACATGTAGGTGTGGAAAAGGCCCCAAAGCTGCAAATTAAAATAGTCACACAAGCTTTTAAAAGAGAATTTAGGGGTCTTAAATGTAAAACCATACAGAATAAAGTGATTTCTTTTTTTCATTAACACCATACTAGCTCACGATTTCCATAAAAAACAACTCAGACAAATGGTAAAACTGTGAACCTATAATGTTCAAGAATATACAGTGCAGACAAATTTATTGGCACCCCTGGTAAAGATGTTTAAAAAGCTTGAAAATAATGTAGTCTTTTATTGTAGAAACTTAAATGTTTGACTTGAATTTAAAAACATTTATTTTCTGGGAGGGCAATTCATACAATAATTGTTTCTAACAGAATTACTGGTGCCAGGGTTGTTTTTGCCTCTTACAGTCCCTTCACATGAACTAAACTAAAGGCTTTTTTATATTCAAACATTATTTTTTAAGTTGAATGGAATTCCTAAGCAATTTGTAATCCATAATTTTGTGGGACCCTGGGGGATAAATATGATGTGACACATAGGGCTGTATCTCTTTGACTCTGGCCGTTAGATTGGGTGAGGAGTCATATTTATCTTGCCACCATGCAGAGTGAGGAGGTCGGTATGGGAGGTAAAAAAGAAAATCTCCCAACTCCCAGCATTGTAGGGTCACCAAGTCTCCATGGCAACCTTTAAAGACCATCTATATTCCAGTTGATTGTTTTGGATGCATGCCAGGAAAAGCCTTTTTTGTTCTGCCATCAGAAATGTTCCTGGGCAGTTTCTTAGACTTTCATGTGGCTTTAACTGAAACTGTGTGCTTTAGTTTGAGCTTTATATTGATATTGAGAGAAATATGTGGAAAACCACCTCATGTCCACTGTTAAAGTATGGCGGAGGAGCTGTAATGTTATGGCCCCGTTTCTCTTCTAAAGGGCCTTGCAGATTTGTTAGAGAGCAAACCATAATTAACACTTTGAAATCCCAGAACACTTTAAATATAAACCTGTTTGAATCTGCTAGAAGATTCAAAACATGTTACTGCGGCTTTCAGCAGGATAATAATCCAAGACGTGGCCAAATCAATACAAAAACAGTTCACTAGATGCAAATTCAGACTTTGTTCATGGCCATCTCAGTACTCAGACCTAAATCAAGTGGAAGGGTCCTGCATATTTTGAATGTTTCATTGGTTCACCACACCTAAATCAAATGCATGGGTTGCTAGCAGGCTCTTGCAGATCTTGATGGATTACGGAGAAGCTAATACAGCCAGTTGAATCAGCAAAAAGGAACAATCAATGATATCTGTGTGCTCCAATCTTGTAAAGTGTAATATGAGAACACTAAGAACTTTTTTTTGGCAAGAGGTGAAGTACAAAGTATTTATTCACAGTAAATGTGCTTTTAATTGTGCCATCTGTGGTTTTGTTTTGGGGGCGACTATGGCTCAGGAGGTAGCAGCTCGTCCTGTAACCAGTTGCCGGTTTGAACCCCCACACTGTCCTTCTCGGTTGTGGTGTCCTTGGGCAAGACACTTCACCCTTTTGCCTACTGGTTATGGTCAGAGGGTCCAGTGGCGCCAATATTAGGCAGCCTCGCTTTTCTCAGTGTGCCCCAGGGCATCTTTGGCTACAATGTAGCTTACCATCACCAGTGTGTGAATGTAGGGGGGAATGACTGAATGTAGTGTGAAGCGCTTTTGGGGTCCTTAGGACTAGATAAAGGACTATACAAGTACAGGCCATTTACCATTGTTTAAAAATATGTTTTCAACACTATTCCTTTTCTCATTTAATACTTCAACTCAAGCTAAAATAAAAAAATTCTAAATTTGCAGTATGAGATTGTTTTTTGCAGTAAAAGAGTATTTCTTTTATGCTTTATGCAAATGTTTATCAATGAAAGTGGCCAGCACACACTCTCCAAAAGCTTGAAAAGGCTGGAAATGTTTTGTAATGCAGCAGGAGGCACATAATAAAACAACTCATCAACTAATTAGGATAACTGTAAACAGGTCGGCAACATGATTGGGTTAGAAAGAGGACGTCAGACTGTAGGGGTCTTTCAGAAAAAAAAAATAACAGGGATGAGTTCTTCAGTCTGGGAGAATCTGCATTCGAATACAATGAAATTCATCACTTGAAAAGGAGCAACATCCAAGTAATTTTAGAGGACTCTGTGAATGAAATTGGGAATGCAGAAAAAGACTGTTTATGTGGGAAGTTGCTGTTTACTTGTCAAAGTAAATAAATGTTACTTGAAGCTGTCAGCTGCAAAGGGACACATGTACATAGCACTGGTGGGTGAGGCCTGCCATCTTAAGCCAAACTGCTGCTAAAGAGTCAGAGGAATAGTAACTAAAGCGGACTCTGGCTGTTATGGCTATAACCACAAGAAGCAATGGGAAGTTTTTTTCTCTTGCATTCTGACTATCTTGTTAAACTTGCCAAACTGCTTTGACTGACTAGTTTGTCAACATCTTTTCTCTGTGTCAAGCAACAACTTCATTTTATCAACTGCTGCTCAGATATCAATGTAATGTGGTGTATTTCTTGACCACAGTCTTAATTGTACAAGCTTTCAGCCACTGCTGGTTAAAAGTTTAATGTATCTTCCCACTCAGCTCACCGATACCACCAGGCTAAAGCAAGTGGTCAAAGCCAGGGAGCCCAGAGCAAGTCCTCCAGTGCCCACTCCTCCCGCTCCACCAGCCCTGGCCCACACTGGAGGAATGAGGGTATTTCAACTTATAAACCCAATGACAGGCGCTCCTTGGAGCCTCTCTCTGCTCCAAGTGTGTCCTCCTCCTCCTCTTCCTCAACACGGCCTGGTCGATCCCAAAACTCCTCTGTCCGTACGGAGGTGGACGCCACTGGACCTCGAACTCTGCTCTCTAAGATGCCAAGAGATCGCTCAGAGCCGCGCCATTTTAATCCTCTCAGGTTAGTGTGTTCACCTCTGTGCAGGTGTGTAGATAAGTGCGATACAAGTTCTCACAAATGTTCTGACTGGTCATCCTCAGTTTCTGCTGCCCACTCTGTGGTGTACACATATGGATACACAGGCACACAGAGAGTGGGACTTATACACGGAGCATAAACATGCCAGGAAATCACAGATTAGACTTTAGCAGATTTAACTAATCTCAGGTGACATTGCCAAAATACAGTAAATCTGCCTCTGCAGCACCCTGTAGCACCCTCTTGTGGGTAGAAGGTAGACAACACTGTATTTCTTCCCTCCTTTTTTCCTCTCCATATTCATTCATATAATTATCATATCTGATAAATATCTTCACAGGATTTTGAATTTTTCTTTTTTCTTGGTAGACAGAAACCACATACATGTGTTCTTTGATGTACTGCTGTTCTCTCTTACCAATATACAGGTTATGAAGTTAAGATTATTTTATGTAGTCCAATAATGAGAGTTTAAAGACAATTTAAAAAAAAAAGATTGGATTGGTCTTTTCCAGTTTAACTGTGGCATAGTTGCAGATAGTTAGTTGAAGACCAGGGCCCCAAGCCTGTGTGTGGCTCATTTGTCCTTTTTTCATAGTTTAGGTCAGAGTCACTTCATCAAAGGGTTCGAATGAACTGTCCAGCATGGAGTAAGATCCCCTTTTGACCTGTGCCAGAATACACAATACGGTTCAGACCACATCTAATAAATAAAGCCAATAACAGATGACTGGTAAAGTAGGTTAAAGGTGAGTCCAGACCAGGCAAACTGTTTTAGTTCAGCAACAGCTAGACTAGTTCAGAGTAGGGCTGTGCAGCTCATCAAATTTGTATTTCAGCTGCTTCAAACAGTCACAAAAATATTGCAAACAAGAAAAAATAAATAAATAAATAAGACGTTTATAGCCTCATCTCACAACAGTAATTTCAAGGCTTTTTACAAGACAATCAGTCCTGTAGACAGATTTAAATTTTACATACATTCTAGTTTTATTATGATAATAAAACAGTGCAGTATAATTTAGTTATGCAAACAGGTGAAACGTTTCCCTATCTAGGGAAATCTAACTAAGTCATTGACTTTGCAGCAATCCCTCCTCCTGAGCTAACCTGTGGCGACAGAGGAAGGTTGATTGCACTCGTCTTTGCTGCATTTTCTAATACTTTTGCAAACAATTGTGATTATGATGTGCTGGGCTTGTGATTTATAAACCTAAAACTAGGTATATCCTGATCAGGATTTTTTTTATCCCCGAGCTATCCGAGGTAATAAAGAATATCATTTGCCAATATAGAGTATCAGTCTGATACTTTGATAAAAACATTGTCATGTATTTGCTAGAAAACTCAGGAACTTTAAAGTGCAGTTAAATAACACCACAATTAATAAATATTACACTCTGCATTAGTAATGACATTGTACCCCTCTTTACACAATCATCACCTAGATGCTGTAGTGTTTGTTTTTCTTAACACTGACAGATGTACTGTATGTCTATTGTCTCCAAAACTACACACATAGACTTGACACACAAAGTGAGACTCTTCAATAAACTCTCACCTTGCTCCTCCTGACAAGTTGTAGGCTAACACTAGCATGTACACTCTCTGTTTTGATATGATTTGTTGATAATTCAACTCACAATTTATTTCAGTCATAAAATTCCTCTGTGCATGTCTTTCCTATCCCAACATCTTTCTGGGGAGCACAGGACACAGAGGATGTCGCAAGACACATACAGGCAGGAAGTCACAGCACCCAGTACAGTGTCTCTTTCACTGAGAACGTCATCGTAAAAGGTGACAAACACATAGATTGTTAGGGAGAACTCTTTTGTTAGATCATCATGACAGCCTGTAATACAGTCATGCTGTCACTGCTCTCTGCTGCAAACCCTGCACATAAAAACAGTGTGTGATGTTCTTATAAGCCAGGAGTGCCCAACCCTGGTCCTCGAGATCTACCATCCAGCAACTTTTAGGCGCATCCCTTCTCATCACAACTGAATCAGTTGAAGGCCTCGTTATCAGGCCTCTGCAGAGCTGTCAGACTGCTGATGAGGAAATTGAACAATTTGATTCAGGTGTGTTGGAGATGGGATACATCCAAAATTTGTAGGATGGTAGATGTTGAGGACCAGGATTGGGCACATCTGTTATAAGCTGACTGCAAAAGTAAGAGTAAGCCATGTGGCTCCTTAGGTATCGGGAATTGAACTTAGTCAGTATTAAATGGTACAATGCAATTGCACAGTTGCAATTTTCAATCAAGCAAATAACACCACATCTGTTCAATCAGATCTCCATGTCGCTATCTTAGTTTCTCCTTCAAAAGATTGGAGGAGTAAGCTGAGGAACCCAACAGTCCTCTAGGTACGTGACAACAAAGTGGTTTCCGTTTGTAGAAAGGCCAGTGGTATGTGTTAGGCTTGAAAATCTGTGAGACTTCTAATCCTGCCCCCAGATGCTCTCGTCTTCCTTGTAATCCCCCCTCGCTGTCACTCTTCTTTTTTGCAAGACACACATGAGCCCGAGGTCAGATAAACTGTGTTAATTCAGTATCTTCACTACGACTCAATGCACTCCACATCATAGAGTGAAGGAAAAAAAACAAATTGGTGTTCTAGGAGCTGTATCAGAAGTTGCATGTTTTTACCACATATATTAAAACACAGTGCCTTGGAAAAGTCTTCAAATCCCTTGAACTTATTGAAATGTCATGATATGCCCACAAATTACAATGTAATGATTTGAGATTTTATATGATTAAACAATGCAAACTCTACCATAATTTACAAATGGAAAGAATATGTTACATGGTTTACATTTTTATTTAACAAATAAAAATCTTGAAGGTTTAGCACTTGTTTTCTGCCTAATTCACTCTGTAACCCCTAAATAAAACTCAGTGCAACCAGTTGTTATTAGAATTCAACTAATTAGAAAATAATGTCAGGCTCTGTCATTTTTCTAAAAAATAATACAGCTGTTGTGTTGACAATCAACAACAAAGATAAAAGAACACAGTTGTAGGGTCAGCATGGATGAATCTCTGGAGAAGTTTGAAGCAGGTATAAAACAATATCCCATCTTTGGACAGCACTGTTCAATCCATCATCCAAAAATTAAAAGTGTATGGCACAACTTAAAACCTAAATAGACATGCCCATCACCCCAGGAAGATAGCTATTTCAAAAGTAACCATTGGGCCCATGGTAACTCTAGAGCAAATGCAAAAACATACTGCTCATGTGGAAGGATCGGTTGACATGACAACTATTAGTTGTGCACTGTACAGTCGTGGCCAAAAGTTTTGAGAATTACATAAATATTGGAAATTGGAAAAATTGCTGCTTAAGTTTTTATAATAGCAATTTGCATATACTCCAGAATGTTATGAACAGTGATTAGATGACATGTTAAAAGGAGGGTGATGCTTGAAATTATTGTTGTTCCATTGTTAACCATGGTGACCTGCAAAGAAACGCGTGCAGCCATCATTGCGTTGCACAAAAATGGCTTCACAGGCAAGGATATTGTGGCTACTAAAATTGCACCTAAATCAACAATTTATAGGATTATCAAGAGCTTCAAGGAAAGAGGTTCAATTATGTTAAGAAGGCTTCAGGGCGTCCAAGAAAGTCCAGCAAGCGCCAGGATCGTCTCCTAAAGAGGATTCAGCTGCGGGATCGGAGTGCCACCAGTGCAGAGCTTGCTCAGGAATGGCAGCAGGCAGGTGTGAGCACATCTCCACGCACAGTGAGGCAAAGACTTTTGGAAGATGGCCTGGTGTCAAGAAGGGCAGCAAAGAAGCCACTTCTCTCCAAAAAAAACATCAGGGACAGATTGATCTTCTGCATAAAGTATGGTGAATGGACTGCTGAGGACTGGGGCAAAGTCATGTTCTCCGATGAAGCCTCTTTCTGATTGTTTGGGGCATCTGGAAAAAGGCTTGTCCGGAGAAGAAAAGGTGAGTGCTACCATCAGTCCTGTGTCATGCCAACAGTAAAGCATCCTGAGACCATTCATGTGTGGGGTTGCTTCTCATCCAAGGGAGTGGGCTCACTTACAGTTTTGCCCAAAAACACAGCCATGAATAAAGAATGGTACCAAAACACCCTCCAACAGCAACTTCTTCCAACAATCCAACAACAGTTTGGTGAAGAACAACTCATTTTCCAGCACGATGGAGCACCGTGCCATAAGGCAAAAGTGATAACTAAGCGGCTCGGGGACCAAAACTTTGAAATTTTGGGTCCATGGCCTGGAAACTCCTCAGATCTTAATCCCATTGAGAACTTGTGGTCAGTCCTCAAGAGGCGGGTAGACAAACAAAAACCCACTAATTCTGACAAACTCCAAGAAGTGATTATGAAAGAATGGGTTGCTATCAGTCAGGATTTGGCCCAGAAGTGATTGAGAGCATGCCCAGTCGAATTGCAGAGTTCCTGAAAAAGAAGGGCCAACACTGCAAATACTGACTCTTTGCATAAATGTCATGTAATTGTCAATAAAAGCCTTTGAAACGATAAAGTGCTTGTAATTATATTTCAGTACATCACAGAAACAACTGGAACAAAGATCTAAAAGTAGTTTTGCAGAAAACTTTGTGAAAACTAATATTTGTGTCATTCTCAAAACTTTTGGCCACGACTGTACAAATCTGGACTTTATGTCAACAAGAAAGCCATTTTTGAAAGCAAGCCATAGGAAGTGAACACAACAAACATGTAGAACAAGGTCTTGAATGAACTTTTACTCTTACATGCAAAATATTGTGTCTGTTCATGGGAGATTGAAGGGGATAAATACAGAGGAATTATGGAGGATAACCTTTCAGAGGCTTTTAAGACTGGGGTGGAGGTTCACTTCCGAGCAGGACAACGACTCAAAACAACCAGAGCTACAAGAAATTAGTTTGAATCAAAGCATATTGATGTATTGGAATGGTCCAATCTAAGTAAAAACCTAATCTAATTGAAAATCCATCTAAAAGTTTGGTTTTCTTCCACTTTACAAATATTATATGCACTACTTTGTGTTGGTCTATCACATAAAACTACCAGTAGTTTGAATGCTTTGTGAGGCACTGTGTCAGTAAAGACAGAATATTGGGATAAAAATCTTTTGGATTTTAGGTGTAAGGTGTTATTATATTTTCAACCAATGTCTTATGTTTTACATGCAGGAATAAAGAAACGATGACAAGACGTCTCTCCGGAGATAGTGACTCTTCCACAGCCTCCTCTAAAGGAGGAGGAGGAGGGCGTCAGTCACTTGGTGGTCCTTCACGGCGCTCTGGTGAACAGGTGGTACTGCTTGTCAACCGCAAGGAAGGAAAGCATATGATCGAGAGGGCAGGAGCAGGCAGCAAAACCCCATCCACACGTTCCTCAACGCCCCGTGCACGCAGCCAGTCACGGGAGCGATCTTCGCTTCCACCAACACTTAAACCCAACCCATCAACGTGGTCTTCTGATGGTACACGGACGTCTCGGACAGACAGAGGGCGCTCCCTTGTAAATGAGGGCCCAAAGAGGCTCCATGTTCCTCATTCTCACAGCCAGAGTAATCTAACCAGCAGCACTTTGTCAAGTGATGGCAGCACTGCACACAGTTCCTCTCCAAGAACCTCCCAGCGCCCACCTTCAGAAAGACAAGTAGACCTACCTAAGCAGGTAGCCTCATCCTCTCCCAGAGGAGGTGTTGGTTTAAGTAAGAAGCAGTCTTTCTCATGCACCAACTCACCTGTTAAAGGAGTCCAGAGCAGCAACAACAGCCCCATCAAGAAGACTGTAACTACTCCTAGTCCCCAAGTGCCTCGCTCACCATCCATGGGAAAAGGCAAACCACTACCCCCTGTCACCTCTGGAGGGCGACGTCCACCACACTCATCTCCCCGCAACTCTAACAACTGCGCCACCCGCTCCCCTCGGCTCTCACAGGCTCCCCGATCAGCTGGGCGAGGCCAGCCTAAAAACATCTCTCACGCGGAGAACCAGGACGCTGGTGAGGATCGGCTTGAGTTAGGCTACCAGATTCTGCCACCATTTGACCCCCAGAAGGAACAGGACCTCTATCGCAGCTTCGAGGCTGAGTTCCTGGCCAATACCCAGCAGGTCAGGGAGAATTTTGCTGGTAAGACTGTAGGAAGAGCAACCCAGGTAGCGCATTCACTCACTGAGCCTGCTCTATCTGATTCTGCTTCCTCTTCCTCTAACTCCTCCACCTCTTCCCTAAACGTGGGTGCAAAGATTGGAACTCTGCCTTACCTCAAGGAATCCAAGAGGACTGACCCCCAACATTTCCAACCAGAAGACCCTTTAAATATACTTTATGGACATAATCTTAGAGAACTTGATGGTTTGGGTCAAGCAGAGCGTGAACACTGGGGTGAACGCAAAGGCGGGCTTAAGAAGCTCCCAGCAATTTCTAGTTTAGTAGAGAAAAGGGAAGCTCCATCTTCTTTACCTGGCCTTAGCAGTACTAAATCTGATGAACTAATGAATCATATCTCCTCCCAACCTGCTATGGATAGCAAGAATATGAATGGAGAACGTGGGTGTTCACCTACAGGTGGACAATGTCCACTTGGCTTGAGTTCAGTGACTAAAGGAGATGTTCCGCTGGAAAATCATCATCCAAATTTACCTTATGTTCTTGCAAATGGTGATGGTAGTGATAACCTCCTGCCTCCAGAGGGTTGCCAATCACCTGTACCCCTTGCCCACTCTGAGGACTGCTCTTTCCAGGATTCCTCAAGTGAAAACTCTTCAATGTCCTTTAGCTTGAGTGAATCCCGCTCTGGATCTCCTCCACCATCTTTAAAAATAGCCTACGGGGAAAATGGACAAAGTGATGAAGTTCCGATCTCTGAGCTCAAACTGGGTGTAAAGTTAAGGCCTCACGCTGACGATAGGCTGCAGAACACCCCCTCGCGCATCCCCACACCTGTCAGACACAAAACTGTTCATACTAACAAAACTCTTTCACCCTGCAACACGCCGCCACTGTCTCGTAAGACCTCCCATCCTACTTCATGCAAGAACTTGCACCAGAACATCACAGACATCATCCATCTTCAGTCTCACTCCTCAGCTGTAGGCAACAAAGACTGCTCCTACCCTGCACAGGGGAGCCTTGAAACTGAACCTATAGCACAAAACTGATTGCTGCAGCAGGCTGCTTGACTACTTTGTAATTAAAAAGGCTAAAAACTGTTGTCATTGCATGTTAAACATAACTTTTTATTAAGATTTTCCTACAGATGCACTGATAAATTTGAGGCCGATTTCTGATCTCTGAAGTTTAGAAAGCTTTGACCTGCCAATACTAATTCTAGTCAATTGTGAAAAGTTAGAATTCTTCAAGAACTCAAAAAAGCAATTTTCATAATACAGCAGTTGCTTTAAAACAGGGTTTTGCTTATATAAAACAAAGACATTTTAAGGAGCTATGGACTATCTTTAGTATAGATTTGCATTTAGCATTGTTAGTATAGTTAGCATTAGCTTATTAGCTGTAAACAACAATCTGTGTGTTCTTCCTAGAGAATGTAGATACTAACACTAACTCTAAGATTTCCAAAAGGTAGCCTCTCTAGGAAAGAGTTTCCTATCTAGAAGTTTCTTATGTTAAAAAGACATCTTCAATTTCAGTCCTCTATACTCTAACTTCAGCATTAGTGTTGTTGTTTAGCGCAACTTGTTAAAGCTTCGTTGTTCGGAACTTCCCATCGGTCAAGCTGTAAATCATTTGATTCCAGTTACTAACCCATTTGATTCCAGTCACTAACCTATTTCTCGGTGCATCTCCATCATTTCCCTGCAAGCATCCACTTTGCTTTTTTTGCACTCAAACCAAATTTTTTGTTACCAAAGGAATGATTGGATTGGGCTGTTTTTGCCAATCATATAGTGTTTTTTCTCCTAACACCACAAACTCTCACAGATGTCATCCAGCGATAGAAAGAACATATGTGCTGCCATGTGCCGCACCGTGGGACATGGTTAAGTGCCAGGTAATTGAAGCTTCATCTTTATAAAACTGCACTAACACTAAATCTGTGGTCAAGTGAACCATATTCTGTTGCAGTTGGTCATCGTCTCTCAGTTTACTATATATAGATATATTTCGTCAACATAAATTCAGCTGATCCATACCCTGTTAACTCATTTCTGTACAGCAGTCAGTAAAGGTTAATATCTATTTAAGACTTGATTTTTGTCTAATCTGGTTATTTCTATTCAGTGTAGGGTTTTAAGTTATACTTTATTAATTGTGAAAATATAGAGAGCATTGAGAATTGTGTTATTTGCCTCATTGTCACTGAAACTGAGAGAAAGTTTAAAAGTTGAGAGCTCCTTCTTTGACCAAACGGCACTCCGATGTTCAGCGTTAACATATGAGCAGCAGGAATCACACGCTGACATGAATGAATGTGTAAATACATGCTCGGTGGGTGATTTTTGTAAATAAAAGGCATGGAATATACAGTTTTAATGTACATACTTTTGCTGTAATAAGGCCTGTCATGCCTTAGCTATGCAATTCATATATGGCGTTGGAAAATGCCTTGACAACTCCCTTTGCCTTAAATGTTTTGTCATGAATTTATTTTTTAATGTGTTTATAGGTTGAATTCTGTAACGCTACATTACCATAATTTACTGCTTATTGTGAAATACATTGAAAGTATTGAATGTGAATGTTAAAAAAAGTTAAAGAACATTGGCAATTTTAATTGTACATTAAATTTCATGTAAAGTTCACAGTCCATGAGACATATAATGTATTCCATCCTGACTGTGGTGGAGATTACACAACCTAGTGGTGACTTCTAGTGGCTAAAAGAGACATTTTGCTGTATTTCTTTCCTGCATAGGTTTATATTGTAATGTCCTGTTGCTGATTAGAACCAGTAACAATGGAATGACCAAATGGAAATAGATGGATAAAGAAAGGCTCTAACTTGAGAGTCTGCGAAGGGCTTGAATAATTCATGTTGTAACTGGATAGGAAGGTTTTCTTTAGTCTTAAAGCTGCTGTTGCGTCAATACAGGAGACCAGACTCTAGTTACAGACAATGGCAGTACTTTTGTACTTATAATAAATGGATACAGAATTTGTAAAACGAATGTGAACATATAAAGATTTTTCTAAAACATCAAAACATTTTATAATTAGGGGATTAGTGAGAATACTGTTGATTATATGCATGTTTTTGCAGCACACTGTAAGTGAATGGGTTAAAAAGAAAGTGTAGAGATTGTGTGTATGTATGTACATATGGTATGGTAATAAGTTTGGAGTTGGAGTAAAAAAAGGACAGGATGTTGATGTAATTAATTTATTTATGGTATGGGCTCCAACCTCTGTGTCCAGTGGACTAAAGGTGAATGGGGTTTTGGAGAATCCAGCAATGTGAGAAGATTTGTTAAAATATTGCCACCTAAATTTTTTTTAACAACCCTTTAAAAATGAATGCATATTTGGCCTACTTTCCAGCTTTTAAAGATGGACATAGCCACAAATAATTTATTCTGTCAGTCTTGTTGGAACTCTTGGTCTTACTTGTATAAACATATTGATTAGTTGAATTTCAAATTAGTTTTTGTGCATTCAAATATTAATTTACCCGTAGTTTAAACCTACCAGCTATGTAAACTGTGACATCAAGAAAAACATGGGAAAATATTTTGTTGTAAGTCATAAAATTATTTATTTAAATTAAAAATAGCTTGCTTTTCTGTGCACAACATTTTGAAATATCATGAGACTTTCACTTGTCTTTAACCTAAATCAGTTGAATCTGAATGTTTGTAATGTGATGCCATTTTACCAAAAAGAATTTAAGAAAGATGTACAGATTGCTTAATATTGTTTACTATGTAAGTATACAAAAGCGATTCTGAAAAAAATGTTTCTTTTTTTAATTCTTAAAATGCGTTCCAGTTGTTCTTGTAATAAACACTTTTCTTCTGAAGTTGTTTTGCCTGTATTGTCTCATGTCAAAGAAAAAATTAAAGGCAAGGCAATTTTATTTTTATAGCACACTTTCAACAACAAAGTAATTCAAGGTGCTTTACATTAAGGATTAAGGGGTAAAATAAAAATAGCAGTAAAACACAGACAAAGCATATAAAGTAAAAACAGTAATAAAGCAAAAAGCATACACAAAACATGTGATACATCAAACCATTACTCAAAGGCAGCTCTCTAAACAGATACGTTTTTAGTCGTGATTTAAAAGAACTCAGTGTTTCAGCAGCTTTGCAGTTGTCTGGAAGTTTATTCCAGATAAGAGAAGCATGGAAACTGAAAGCTGCTTCTCCATTTTCGCTTCTAATTCTAGGGATGCTGAGTAGACTGGAATTAGAGGACCTCAGTGTTCTGGGGGTTGGTATAGTAACAGTAGATCTTCAACATAAACTCAGCAAAAAAAGAAACGTCCCTTTTTCAGTACTGTGTATTTCAACAATAATGTTGTTAAAATCCAAATAACTTTACAGATCTTCATTGCAAAGGGTTTAAACAATGTTTTCCATGCATGTTCAATTAACCGTAATCAATTAACATGCACCTGTGGAATGGTCGTTAAGACCTTTACAGCTTACAGAAAGTAGGCATTTAAGGTCACAGTTCTAAAAACGGAGGACACTAAAGAGACTTGTCTAAAACACCCAAAGAAAGATGCCCAGGGTCCCTGCTCATCTGCGTGAACGTGCATTAGGCATGCTGCAGGGAGGCATGAGGACTGCTGATGTGGCTAGGGCAATAAATTGCCATGTCTGCACTGTGAGACGCCTAAGACAGCGCTACAGGGAGACAGGAAGGACAGCTGATCATCCTCGCAGTGGAAGACCACGTGTAACAACACCTGCACAGGATCGGTACATCCGAATATCACACCTGCGTGACAGGTACTGGATGGCCACAACAACTGCCCGAGTCACACCAGGAACACACAATCCCTCCATCAGTGCTCAGACTGTCTGCAATAGGCTGAGAGAGGCTGGACTGAGGCTTGTAGGCCTGTTGTAAGGCAGGTCCTTACTAGACATCACCAGCAACGCCGCCTATGGGCACAAACCCACCTTTGCTGGACCAAACAGGAGTGGCAAAAAGTGCTCTTCACTGATGAGTCACGGTTTTGTCTCACCAGGGGTGATGGACGGATTCGTGTTTATCGTGGAAGGAATGAGCGTTACACCGAGGCCTGTACCCTGGAGCGGGATCGATTTGGAGGTGGGGGGTCCGTCATGGTCTGGGGCGGTATATCACATCACCATCGGACTGAGCTTGTTGTCATTGCAGGCAATCTCAATGCCTTGCGGTACAGGGAAGACATCCTCCTCCCTCATGTGGTACCCTTTATGCATGCTCATCCGGACATGATCCTCCTGCAGGACAATGCCACCAGCCATACTGCCCGTTCTGTGCGTGAGTTCCTGCATGACAGCAATGTCAGTGTTCTGCCATGGCCAGCGAAGAGCCCGGATCTCAATCCCATTGAGCACGTCTGGGACATGTTGGATCCCAGGGTGAGGGCTAGGGCCATTCCCCCCAGAAATGTCCAGGAACTTGCAAGTGCCTTGGTGGAAGAGTGGGGTAACATCTCACAGCAAGAACTGACAAATCTGGTCCAGTCCATGAGGAGGAGATGCACTGCAGTACTTCATGCAGCTGGTGGCCACACCAGATACTGACTGGTACTTTTGATTTTGAGCCTCCCTTCATTCAAGGACACATTATTCTATTTCTGTTAGTCACATGTCTGTGAAACATTTTTAGATTATGTCTTATGGTGTTGACTCTTTTAGTGTTCATGCAAATATTTACACACATTAAGTTTACTGAAAGTAAAAACAGTTGAAAGTCAGAGGGCATTTCTTTTTTTGCTGAGTTTACTTTGGTGCTAAGCCATTCAATGATTTATAAACTAGTAAAAGTATTTTGAAGTCTATTCTCTGAGCGACAGGGAGCCAGTGTAAGGACTTCAGAACTGGGCTGATGTGCTCTACTTTCCTGGTTCTAGTGAGGACACGAGCAGCAGCGTTCTGGATCAGCTGCAGCTGTCTAATTTACATTTTAGGCAGACCTGTGTGGACGCTGTTGCAGTAATCAATTCGACTAAAGATAAACGCATTTGTGAGTTTTTCGAGGTGCTGTTGCAACATCAGTCCTTTAATCCTAGAAATGTTCTTCAGATGATAAAAGGCTGACCTTGTCATTGCCTTTATGTGACCCTGAAGGTTCAGGTCTGAGTCCATTACTAACCTAGATTTCGGGCCTGATCCGTAGTTTTCAGCTGTATTAACTGAAGCGGTGTGCTGACTATTGATCGTTCCTCTTTAGGTCCAAAAGTAATTACTTCTGTTTTGTTTCTGTTCAGCTGGAGAAAGTTATGACACATCCATCCATTGATTTTGCTCGATGCATGTACTTAGGGCTTGAATGGGTTCAAAGTCACCTGGTGACAGCATAATGTAGAGCTGAGTATCATCTGCATAGTTATGGTAGCTGATCTTATTAGTTGTTATAATCTGGGCTAGTGAGAGCATGTAGATATTAAATAAGAGGGGCCTCAGGATGGAGCCCTGGGGCACCCCGTATGTGATTTCTCTTCGTTCTGATGAAAAGTTTCCTATTGAAACAAAGAAGTCCCTGTTCTTTAGGTAAGTCTCGAATCAGCCAAGTACTGTACCAGAGAGTCCGACCCAGCTCTCCGGTCGTTCCAATTGTATATAATGATCAACAGTGTTAAATGCTGCACTGAGGTCCAACCAAACATCACTGTGGTTCTGCCACAGTCTATTTATGCAGATGTCATTGAAAACTTTGACGAGGGCAGTCTCAGTGCTGTGGTGAGCACAGAAACCAGACTGAAAAATCTCAAAGTGATTGGTCATTGTTAGGAAGCTATTTAACTGCTGAAACAGCTCTTTCAGTAATTTTACTGATGAATGGAAGATTACAAACATAATTAAAGATATTATGTTTGTAATAACATTATGATCCTGCTTAAAATGCCCAGAGTGATCATTTTAATTATTGTTATTTTGACAGGTTGCTTTATTACTTTGCAGAATCTTCTTTCACACTTAGGAAAATATTTAAAATGAAACCTATGTTTTTGACCCGCAAGGCTTTAAACAGTTTAACTACAGATAACTTCCACCTCTGCTTCTGTGTACAGTTACATACAGACACTGATTCACAACTTACATAAATGGAAGCAGGATCAAACATTGAATGAATTGCACTCACACCGCTAAGAAGTTTTGAATTACATCTGCTCCTGGTATGCATTTAAGTTGGTATGTTAACATCAGCGAGTCTGTTGCTGTTGTTGCTGCTTCACAAATAGCTGGTTATGCTTACACCACTTGTAGCATAACCGGAATGTAATTTTCTATATTTAATTTAATATTTTATTCCCGGTTAATACCATAGCTGAGCTTATTGTTGAAGTTTTGGTCAGACAAAACCATGTTTGATTTATCTGGGGATTAGTAAAAAAAACCTTTATTTAACCAAATAGTCTTCAAAGTAGGTTATATATTTTCCAAAAAGTTTACATGCTTATTAGCCCGTCCACAGTCTGGTTTCCATCAAATACTGGAAATAGTTTTGCTTGCAATTTCAGAATAAAACCGTAACATTTACTGTGAAAAAAATAATGTAAGCTGAACACCTGTTTGCTGTTGCAAGATATTCTCCGTCACTGTTTTTAGTGGTAAAGGTATGATATTCTGCATTAATTAACATAATCTTTTGGCTGAAAAAAAGAACTATGACAGGCCAATGACTTAGGCTACATTTAGCCTATCTAAGATTGATTGTTAAACATGTTATGACAATATATATCTAACCTTTTTTGTTTTTTAATTGAGCTTTTTTGTGATTTTCTGTCACTGCTTTTCATAGGCTTCAGTGTAAACTTAGAGACATATCATTCTCAATGGTTTTCAGCTTTTAATTTACTGTTACTGTCTAAATGTTCAACCTGAAAACATTTTCTCCGTATCATTTGAAAACTGCTACTTCTTTTTGAGATGGAGTCGTTTGATTTGACAAACGCATACTTGCATTATTATTATTATAATTATTATTATTATTATTATTATTAGCTGCCTGACAGGAAAAGGTCTGACATGCCATGAAATAAATTATCAACTGTGCAACAGGAGAACGTGCTCACTTCCCCGTTTCTTTCTCAGATCATATCTGCCGCTGAAAGGGAACCAGACCCACCGGATCACGGGACACAGAAAAGAAAAAGAACAGCGTGACGGGAATCTGAATAATTTTAAAGTAGAAGATCTTTGTGCATGAGATAATTTTCAGAATATACACAAATTGTGTTTTTAAAAAATAGAAAGTATTATGCCTCAGAACAATACTAATCACAGCGTAGAAAAGGACCCCTAATCCGCTCGGACTGCCAGCACTGTAAACAACAAACTAATCCTAAATAAAGAAAGCTGACGTTGCCTGACAGTTGGTATTTTGTGTGAAGACGGAAGTAAAACAAGTGGGAGGAGACGAAGGCCATCGCAGCTCCTACTACGCCTGAAACGGTAAGGTGTTTGTGGTGATTTTATATCTTAAGTAGTTGTGTGGCGAGCTTCATTATGACTCCAGAAGGTACGGTAATTCGTGGGGCGAGGTTTGTATTAGGCTGATAGATTAAGAGCTTAACTATCCCGGGAAAGGCTTCCTTAAGCTTCGATTTAGAAGGTCATGTCTGAGTTGCTAGCCCGACACTGACAGCAGGCGCACCGCTAGCCTTTAGCATCAGTTTCATTCATCTACCCGAACTACCGCAAACATGCAGGAATGGGCCAGTCAGCTATGCGTGAGTAATAGGGCGAAGATAATCCTTGATTTCTTACTTATGTAGCTGTATTTAGTTAACTTTTCGTTGCTTTAAACTAAAAATGTGGTGTGTTTGTTGCTGAAAACACTCGAGCTATCAGTGCTAAAGTAATATTAGCTTAATGCTAGTCAGTTAGCGAACATTTCCACTTCTGTGCGGCTAAGTTACATCTGGTAAAGTCAGCTTGTGTTGTATATTTGCGTTATTAATTTGTGATTATGTAGGAGCACAAGAGTAGAACGGCGTCAGTTTGGCATGGCAGATGTAGTAATCGTCTGTGAAACCGCACTGTAAGCAGCTAGCTACTTAGTTGTGGTTTCGATCGATGCATTAAGGGAGCCAGCAGCCTGTCGGGTTTTGACAGACTCCTGCGAGACAAAACTGAGGGTTTTATCTTGTTTCTGGAGTGGGTCAACTTACAAGGCTGAATGTGGATTCTAGTTATTTTGGGGTGTGAAATACGTGTAGGTATTCAATTTCTGGTATTTAGCTGTTTTGACAAAAAACTAGCATCATGGCTATAAGTAGGCAATAAAATAAAATAAATAATATATTAAACGCTTCTTAAGTTTCCTGCCTTAGCTGTGCTACAGTGGAAGGAAATGTACCTGAGGAAGAGTATAATAGACCTGGTAGGATGTTTGTCATGAACTTTAAATGACATCAGAATCTAAACATAACAACGCCTGGAAAATGCCAATACTTGTATGCAATACAATGCAAACACAAATGAGCATTTGTCCGACAGACATCACAGAAAGCGTAAAACGAAAGGCCAGTTTAAAGTCTAATTTAGTTTTTCAGCACATTCAAAACAACTGATTACAAATATAAAAAAAGAGGCATAATCTCAGACAATGACAATAAAGCTTCTGCTTATAGATAATGAAAACAACATTAAAGATTAGAATATAACATCAGACCAATAAAAGAAAACATTTTTAATACAGAAATGTGGGCTCAATGAAAAGTATGTTTAATACCTGCTTAGAGATCATTTTCAAAAAGTACTTTTAATCTGATAAACGACCCTCTTCAGAGTGCATATTCAGATTGATTAAACATGATTGTTTCAAGAGCAATGCATTCAGACTCTGTTTGTCAATAATGTATTTGCTCAGTTGGGTGGATTAGCACTTTTTAATGTCCAGACATGATATGGATAGCAGTGGCCAAGATATTAAAGGGGTGGAAGCGTGAGGAAAATATGGGTTAATCACAATCAGTATTGTCATTGCAATTAGGGATGCACTAATGTGAAAATCTGGGCCAATATCAATATTCAATATTAATGTTGTTGTTATGGGCATGAACTAATATTTACCAATATTATTTCTATTATATTTACCTCCGTGCCCTCTTGACACTAAAAAACAAAAACCACACAGCTGAAACATTGCTGCTGAAACACCCCACAATCCTGCACTGCATTGCTTTTACTGTCAAATTACAAAACATGGCCGACCCCCTCCTGAAACGTCTAGGCCTAAAGAAACAGCAACAAGACAGAAACAAACAACAGTTGTTTATCGGTCCAGTTTTACTTATCAGACTGATACCGATAAGTTAAAGAATGTCTAACATTGGCCTATAGCAATGTTGACACTGATATATTGTACATCCTTAATTGCAATAGTCAACTATAATGTCACAATGTCATGTTGTTTTAATGTAGTGTAGGTGTATCAATCAAATCAATCCAAAAACAAACGGGGAGTCAATGCAACATGTACAAAGTAGATTACAGAAGTAAAACAAGTTACACAAATTTATTAAAATTATTATTTATGCCAAAAAGAGTAAAATGGAGCAAATCACAAACACATTTCTAAAAGTATGCTGTGCTGATATTTAAATGCTTTGTTCCTTTTTTATTTTAATACTTATCTTAATACTGTTATTTATGCTGCAGTGCTCTTGTTATGTCTGTTGTAGTCGTTTTTACTTCAGTTCAATCATTTGCTTTTGATTTTATGAAGGTTGAATCTGTTTCAGTATGTGTAGATAAATACAACAGCGGTTTACGTTATACATGTATAAACAAACTAGTTATTTTTTTGAATAAATTACACTTCTGTTGTGCGCCGCGAATAACTTTGTTTTAATCATTTTAGATGTTTGGACACTTTTACTTATAACAGGAAAATCAGATTGAATTCTTTATCGTCCTTTAAGTAGAAATGCTCACTCCCACTTCATCCTGAACACATTCAGTGTTGGCTGAGGAAGCTACCGTTGGCCTCGTTTGTGCTGATCTAGACATTTTATCTCTAAAGAAGATTGTCAGGATCTGGTTTCTCAGCAAAATCCTTTGTTTTCTTTCCCAATCTGGTGCTCTGTTCAGGAAAAGAGAGGAAATCCTTTTATTTCCCTTTGCTTGCACTTCCAGTATTTCCTGCTGCTCTACTAAAACATTTAACTTGGGCGAAAAACACTTCAGTTTCATCCTCTGCTTTTTTTACAGGAGAACAGACAGTTTGGATCCAAGATGACGGACTCCAAGTACTTCACCACTACCAAGAAAGGTCTGATATCTCACTATATGTTCATAAATAGCTTACTGTATTGATGCTTTAAGTAATTATATTGAAAAATGGCTCAAGTCAAGCACATTGTGGGTTTGTTTAAGGGGTTTCCTTAGACATTTTAAATTATTAGAGTCAAAAGAGATTAACTGTTTGCTGCATACAAGACAAAAAAAGATTGGTTACATTTTTATCAGCATGAAAATATGATAGCTTGTGTTCTACCTGGCTATTTAAATAATTGTAATAATTAAATAAAAAGATTTTGTTTGCAACCTGCAACTTTACCCAGAGATTTTAATGAACCAAACAACCTTAGGCCTTGTCCACACGTAGCCGGGTATCTCACAAAACAAAGATATTTTTCTACCGTTCAGCCTGTTGTCCAAACGAAAACACAAAAACCTCAGACCGAAGCGAAGATTTGCAAATATTCCGTTTTAAGCGTTTGCTAGGAAACATAAATAGCCAGATGTTAGGTTTTGCAACGTCACTGCCAGCGACAAAAATGCTCTGACATCCCTTCTACGATCTACACTCAGAAAAAGCATTTATGCCTTCAGAGCTGCGTTGACATTATCGATTGTCAAATCGCTTTTTGCATGCCTGTTTTTACAAGCTCAATTACTGCTCTATGTAGAAGTTAGAAAGTAGAAAGTTTTTTTTGATTGGATGAGATTTGGGTAACTACTGCCACCTACAGGTTTGGCATGCCTATGAATGTGTTTAATGCACTTATGTGGTTACGTGTGAATAGTTTATTTTTTAAATGAGGTGGTGAGAATAACTGGTTTAAAAAAAAAACCCTGCTACATGTGCATGGCATTACAACTCTCACTGCAGCCTCCATTCCCAAGATATGTATGCATCTTTAGTGTTACTTGAAATGTAACATGTCTTTTTTTTAAGCACAAGTCTAGTACTTCTGCTAGGATATTGGGAGGTCACATAAACCAGGAAACTCTGATTGCCTAGGATTAAATGTAAGGCCATAATTGCCCTTTGTGGATATGTTCATGGATTGACTTGCTTTGTGTAAAGAAACAAGGGATTGTAAACAAACTTTGGTATCCTACTCAAATATCCCCATGATGATTTCGAAATGGCCTCTCGCAGGTTTAGATTCTACTGACAACTTTGCAAATTAAAAACAGTGTTAAAAAAAAAAAAAAAAAAATAGACGAACCTCAACT
Organism: Valencia hispanica; assembly: GCA_963556495.2. Lineage (NCBI taxonomy): Eukaryota > Metazoa > Chordata > Actinopteri > Cyprinodontiformes > Valenciidae > Valencia > Valencia hispanica. The sequence goes on from OY747704.1 coordinate 31,289,651, forward strand.
CTGACTGTTGTGTGTGGTGCAAATTTATATATACCCAGTGCTGCTTCCTGAAAGCCAGGGAGTATTATGCCCTTAATTTTTTTTATGTTACGAAAGATTATTGTTCAGGTGATGAAGTCAGTTGACAGTGAAGACCCCCACTCCGTCTGTCTCGGTCGTTGTGTCCTTGGGCAAGACACGTCAACCAGCCTGCTGGTGGTGGTCAGAGGGCCCGGTGGCACCGACTGAATGGCAGTCTCACTTCAATCAGTCCACCCAGGACAGCTGTGCTTACAATGTAGCTTCTGACCATCAATGTGTGAAGGAATTAATGACTGATTGTAGTGTAAAGCACTTTGGACTCTTAGGACTTGATAAATTGCTATACGAGTGCAGGCCTGTAGCAGATACCTGGTAGCCAGCCTGAAATCAGCTAATTAGTCGTCATGTTACTCAACGCCTGCCTACTATAGTTTTAAAAAGGCATTAGTGTGACAATGATGAGTGAAGTCTTCTTTTGGTTTCAATGTCATTACTTTCTGTGTTTCACACTTTTTTAAAAGTATTTTTACCCAATCTAAAAAAACAGTTTTCTTTTTTTGTAAGCATAAGGAAAGCAAATTAATTCTTTCAGCCAGCTGACCTGCAGTAAGTGGCACCAGATTGAGGTGGGCTGGTGCTGATCTTTGCTAATTACAGGCGAAGAGAAGTCCATCTACTCCAACACTTTTAAAACAGCGGCACCTCAAAAGAGGGATGAGTAGGTCTCCTTCAGTCTTCACACCATGATTCTGTGTTTTTTATCATCAGAAATATTTCAAAACAGCTGATTTTGTCCTTCCTGTAAGTGAGGGAAATGTGTAGTAGCCTACTTTCAGCTATCTGACTGGCAGTAAGCAGCAACAGATGGGGAAAAAACCCTTCTTCCCCAATGCTTCTAATAGCTGGAAAGAACTCCGGACACTTTCTCTAGGATTTCTTAAAAGATCACAGGTTTGGTATTATGGACACCTCAGGTGTTTTTAAACCTCAGCTATTTCAAACATCTTCTTCAACATGATACATCTAATTGGCTGGTTCTGCACACTTTTGCCTTATCACGTCATGCTAAAATGGTAACACGATGGCCTCTCTTTTTCATCCCCTCGTGCGTGCAGGAGAGATTTTTGAGCTCAAGGCGGAGCTGAACAGTGACAAGAAGGAGAAGAAGAAGGAGGCTGTCAAAAAGGTCATTGCATCAATGACGGTGGGGAAGGATGTCAGGTGAGCAACTAGAAATAATGTTAGAAACAAAGTGTATGATGGTATCGTTCTTCTAACAGATTCTTCCCCCTGCAGTGCTCTGTTTCCAGATGTGGTGAACTGCATGCAGACTGACAACCTGGAGCTGAAAAAGCTGGTCTACCTCTACCTTATGAACTATGCCAAAAGTCAACCAGACATGGCTATCATGGCTGTGAACACCTTTGTGAAGGTAAAGCTCAGCCTGTCATTACTGTTTAAGGTTGTGTTTTGTATTCAGTCCAAGATAAATAATCCCAAACTGCAGTTTGTGGTTTCTAAAGTCCAATATGCATGGAATCAGGAATTACTAAGGGTGAAGTATAATTTTACAAGTTTGTCTCTTAGTAACAGGATTGTACTGGTATTTACAGTGGCGGATTACTTTGGTGCAGCACATAATTACTGTGTGGATAGTATTGTCCGTAATTTAAACCTGTTTATACACATTTTATGGGAAAACCCATCAGTGCTGGTTGAAGTTATTTGTCTCCCTGCGTATTTGCGTATCTGGCTGCTGAAGCTCCAAATATTAGTCTATGTCGCCATCCACAGTTTTTCATTAAGTAATTTACCTTTTCACCCGGTCTTCTACTTTTAAAAGCCCATACCCCTTAGTTTCTATGACTGTATACTTTGAAAAATTATCCTGTGAACAAGAATGAAAAAGGAATCTGATTTAATAGGTTAAAGAAATTTATATTTTTCTGAAACTTATAACACCTGACGATCACCCACCCAGGACTGTGAAGACCCCAACCCTCTCATCCGAGCCCTCGCCGTTCGAACCATGGGGTGTATTCGTGTGGACAAGATCACTGAGTACCTCTGTGAGCCTCTGAGAAAATGTCTGAAGGATGAAGACCCCTATGTGAGAAAGACCGCTGCAGTGTGTGTGGCAAAGCTGCACGACATCAACGCCCAGTTAGTGGAGGATCAAGGTTTCTTGGACACCCTCAAAGATCTAATTTCAGACTCCAACCCCATGGTAGGACTCTTTCTTTCTGGATGAATGCATTACGTTTCTTGCCGATTGCACACAGCTGGTTAGATGCATCAGCTTTGTTTAATTTTCTGATTATTTTAATGAAGCTAACTTTTTTTTCTATTACAAAACTGTTACTGCCACTCATTTTAGGTCAGTGTTTATCTCAACCCCCGTCTTCCTCATTAGGTCGTGGCAAATGCAGTAGCGGCTCTGTCTGAAATCGCAGAGTCTCATCCCAACAGCAATCTGCTCGACCTAAACCCTCAGACCATAAACAAGTTGCTGACGGCTCTTAATGAATGCACAGAGTGGGGGCAGATATTTATTCTTGACTGTCTGGCTAATTACACACCTCGGGATGATCGTGAGTCCCAAAGGTAAGATTATTTGTTTTCTAACGACTAGCTCTTACATATTTCCCCCATCAGATGGATAACATCTCCAAACGTCTCTGTTTAATTTCTCTGTTTCTCTCTAATTGTTATTGACATTTGCCAGCATCTGTGAGCGTGTCACCCCACGGCTCTCTCATGCCAACTCGGCAGTGGTGTTGTCAGCAGTTAAAGTTTTAATGAAGTTCATGGAAATGCTCCCAAAAGATCTGGACTATTATGGCACCTTGCTGAAGAAGCTTGCTCCCCCTCTGGTCACGCTGCTCTCTGCTGAGCCTGAGCTGCAGTATGTTGCACTCAGAAACATCAACCTCATCGTGCAGAGAAGGTACGTCAGCAGAAAAGCTGTATTTTGCACTTCAAATATTTTTTATTAAACAAAGCTTAATAGATTACGTTTCTTTTTAAAATTTGTCTTATTTTGGTGGTCAAATAATGTCTGTCTTTCTTTAGACCAGAAATTCTGAAGCATGAAATGAAGGTTTTCTTTGTCAAGTACAACGACCCAATCTATGTCAAACTGGAGAAGCTGGACATAATGATTCGCCTTGCATCTCAGGCCAACATTGCCCAGGTAACAATCAACCTAAACAATATATAGATTAATCTCAATGCCATCGAAACTTGTACATATGGAGAATTGCTACACAGTTTGTATTTTATATATTTATTTCTGTTAATTTAGTTAGCTTACATCTTATGAAAATCCAACATTTAAAAAACTAGAATATTAAGATCAATAAAAAGGATGTTTTAATACAGAAATGTCATGTAATGACCACGGTACGGCCTTCACAGGCAAGGGGAAAAGTCTGAAGTCGTCAAGCAGACGATCACTGACATAGTCTCCAAGTAGAGTAAGCTTCAAAAGGACGTTGCTAAAGAAGCTTGCTGTTCTCAGAGTGCTGTGTCCAAACATAATAGAAAATTGGGTGGCAAAAAAGTGGGAAAGTAGGAAAAGATGCTCAAGCAACAGAGATACCTGCAGCCTTGAAGGGACTCTGAAGGGAAGCTTGGGAGAGATTCACAGGTTTTTGGCTGCAGCTGGAGTCAGACCCACCATGCACAGACGTATCTAGGCTCTCACGTCTCTTGTGCTACACCACTCCTAAACCAGAGACAACGTCAGAAGCTTCTTATCTGGGTTAAGGAGAAAAAGGACCGGGCTGTTGCTGCTCACGTGTCCAAAGTCCCCTCATCGTGTTAAAATAAATTTTACATTTCATATTGAGATCAAAGTCACAGAATGTAGAATAAGAGAGGAAAGGCACAGAAGGCAGTTTTTTTTAGGCAAGTGTGAGGTTTCTGTAATCTCTAATGATTCTGGGAGCCATGTCATCAATAGGTGTTAGTCCACAGTGCAGCCAGCTTGTAAAAACATTTTAGAGGACTTAATTTTTTCCTTCTGCCAAAAGGTGTTTCGGAGATACTTTGCTACTAGCCACACTGCTGAAATGACCAGTTTATCACTGTGCTGGATTGATCAGCGCAGTGATAAACTCCACAGGGAATATTTGAAGTATTGTCAGAAGACCAAGCGACTCCAAACCAAACAATGCAGTTAAGCTGAAGACTGCTATTAAAGCAACCTGGGCTTCCTTAACACCTCAGCAGAAGCACAGGTGGACCTCCTCCATGCCACACTGCACTGATGTAGTAATTCATGCAACAGGAGCCCGACCAAATATTGAGAGCATATACTGTAAAGTACATGGACATTGTTTTCTGTAGGCCGACATTTCTAAATTAAAAGTAAATTTGTATCGGTCTTTTGTAATATTATTCAATGCGAGGTTCTCATTAGCTTTAAAACATAATCACAAAATGAACAAAAAGACTTAGATACATCTGAGTTTTAGCTCTTCAACTGAATCATTGAAATAAATAAATGAACTTTACAATAATATTCAGACTAATTGAGATGCAGCCATAACTCTTCATTTAAGGACGCAAATAAAAATAAAGTGAAGATCCTGTTAGCGACATGTCTGCTATTTATTGTAGGTGCTGGCTGAGCTAAAGGAGTATGCCACTGAGGTGGATGTGGACTTTGTGCGCAAAGCGGTCAGGGCCATTGGCCGCTGTGCCATCAAAGTGGAGGTTAGTAGAAATCAGAGTATGGTTGTCAGCTTTTGCTTATCAAATACTTTTCAATACACCTTTATATCATTGCGCTTACAGCAAAGCTCTCATTCAAAATGATGATTGAACACTTGTAACGAACTGTTTTATACACAAGGTGGCTCTGTTACTGAAAACACTGATTTTAGTTTATTGTGGAATGTTGAAATAATCCTAACTGCATTTTATTTTCCTCATTTTACCAGGACCATACTTAAATCATTGTTTTCTTTTGAAGCTTAAATTCTGTGTTTCATTTACTATAGATCTAGTGATTTTTATTTCTGTTTCGTATATGATCTCATTATGTGCAGTTTATATTGTGTTATTTAAACGTATGAATGCTGTTGTTCTAAAAGACTCTTAGCCAGGTTTTTTTTTCTTCCCTTCCTTCATTTATTAGCAATCAGCAGAGCGCTGTGTCAGCACACTGCTGGATCTCATACAGACCAAGGTCAATTATGTGGTGCAGGAGGCCATAGTTGTTATCAAGGACATCTTCCGCAAATACCCCAACAAGTACGTTTCGTCCTACACATCAGTGCTATCGTTATCGTATACATTTTCTTCTATTAAAATTTCAGTATTGTGTGTAATCGTATTTACTAAAACGTTTCCCACGAGGCTGCTGATTTGGTAAAGAATGTAGTGGATATTTAAACATGAAAACAGCCCTTTTAGTACTTTCTTATAGAGGGTGCCATTGAGGTTTCTAAACCATTGAAATGGTTTTATAAGCTATAAGACAGACAGTCAATACTTTTTTTTGGTCTGGGTCGAAAAAATACCTTTGTCATTAAACTCTGGGTTGAAAATGCTAAAATTTTAAGGTTAAGTTTTCAAGGTTCAAAGTGATTACATTTTCGTTCTAATTTTTGGAGATAATTTTCCAATTACTGGATTTATACATAAGTAATTGAAAAAAAATATTGCTGGCAGTTGTCATTTTAACAATTAACAAGTTATTTGATTAATAATTGACTTTTTTATTGTTAGATATGTGGCAAACATTTTCTGGATGATTTCTGATCCGTTTTAAGTAAAAATGACTTCTATTTTAGCCAATTAGATGTATGAAAACATGACACTGCAAATATTTTTTATTTATTAATTTCTTTACCTGTCTGTTGTGAGCTGTCATTAATAATTTCTTGTTAGGAGCTGAGAAGATGTCATGCTCTGTTTGTGAAAGAGAGAGAGAGAGAGCGAGAGAGAGAGAGAGAGAGAGCAGTTGCTGTAAAAAACAACAACAAAAAAAACAAACAAAAAAAACTATATATAAGCCGCACATTTTAATGTTGTAACATGACATGTTTACACAGAAAGACGGAAGGTTTTGTTTAGTTACCTCTGCCAGGAGGTAGTGTTTGCGTGTCTGTTAGCAACATAACTCAAAAAGTTATAGACGGATTTCGATGAAATATCCGCAATAGGACCAGGAACAACTGATTAAATTTTGGGGTTGATCCGACTTGAAGCGTGTTAATCTCCACTCCTCTCCCGTGTCAGAGAGCTGCAGTGGCCGCAGGAACACAGCCGTGCATCTCGTTAAAATACTTTTTATAATAGGATGGGGGGTTTCAAACTGCCTGAAAATCAGCAGTACGGCATCAACCCAGCACAATACCATGCATGGTTAGAAAAGAAAACATATTTTAGCCTACCAGAAAAGTGATTACTCGCTATCTTAATGTTCCTCTTCCTCACTAAAGCCACAGAAGTCGTCGTCTTCAGTGTCTTTTTGTCCTCTGAAAGCTTTTGTCGTCTTTTTACTCTCAGTTCTTCTCGATGCCTCCTCCAGCATCTCATCATCAATTCATTGATGTATAGCTTACGCTCAGTAGCTTATTTCCTTCTTTGACTACCAGCTCAATTGCCTTTAACTTAAAAGTTTAATTTATTTGCGTGTTTTCCATTATGAGGGTTTGTGCATGAAAACTACCGGCAGTGCTTTCTTCGGCGCATAATTTTTTCCCACATGTCTGTCTCACTTTTACGCTTCATGCTATAGTGCCACCTGGAGCCTGTTGGCCAGTAAAAAATCTATAAATTTGTTGCATCTTGTTATAGGTCCAAAGCATGTGAAGAAAGTAGCGGTTTAAAGTCTAAAAATTATGGCATTTTGTTAAGCACTCTGTGTAGATAGCATTTTAAACTCTATGTCTGCATTGCTTGTATCAACAACCCTGGTCCTCAAGGCACACTGGCCTGCATGTTTTCTACCTGATTCTAAATTACCAAATTATACTGATCTGTAATCATCTGAATCAGGTGTGTTAAAGCTGGGAAGCTAAATCTAAACTAAATCTAAAACATGCTGGGTAGTGTGCATTAAGGGCAGGGTTGAAAAACACAAGCTTAGATAATCTAGACTGCTTCTTTTAAATCTGAGATTTCCACTAAAAGCTGTCAATATTTTCAGATCCAGCCTGACAGACATGCTGTCTGTTTAAACCTCAAAAGGATAACAGAAAAAAAACTTACTGGACACTATTTAGCATTCCTGTTAGCTACTAAAGCTTTGATCTTTTTTTAACACCTCGGTAATACAGAACATTACTTGCTATCGGTAACAACTTCCACACTGAAGAGTGCTGAGCTACACACAAGACTTCAGCATTTAAGGAACGTTAAAGATTAGAGTTTTGGGTTTTTGAATAGTCGGGGCCACTCAAGCTGAAAATCATTCAAACTAAGATTGTGTCTTTTTCTTACTTTCTCCATTATTAAAAAACAAAAAACGGTTTCTTTAAACTAAACTGTGTGTCATTAAATGAAAACATTTTGTGTACATGGTTTTTAAAAATAAAAGCTTGTCTAAAGAATTAGACTTTAAGGAAGGATTTAAAGGACTTCTTAGATTTCTTTGACAACTTGCTGTGATTCCACACGGTCAAAGGTCAGGCTAATTTGGCTGCAGTTTGACTTCTACTGTGGATTGGATTCATGTGGCAGACAGGAAGCTCGCCCACTCAGCAGTACACCATTGCCCCGGAGTCGTGAGCCTTGAAGGGAGCAGCTTTGCAAAGCCTACCAGCTCGGCATGGTTCACGCTTTGAGCCAAATGAGTCACCAGCTAGTCAAGTTTGCTTTTTCCCATTAATTAAACATTTGTGCCTCAGCATAGCTTGTAGTAAAATCATTATGTAAATGGAAGTATTAATTGCTGCAAATTTTATGCAACCTGAAACACTTCAGAAGGAATTATGGTTGCACATCTTGAATTAAAGCCTGAATCCGTAGCCAAAATGTATGCAAAAATACATTCCTAGTTGTCAGGCGTCTAGGAAATGCACCCTGAAGTGCTGTTTGATGTGTTTGCGCTGAAATGGTAATTTGGGATCTCATTTGAAAACCCAGACCTGCGGTGCTTTACCCTCCATTCAACTCTTAACCTTAGTCTTCTACCTTTTTTGTTTTAGCAAAAAGTTAACTGTTTGAGTTTAAAGTGTGTTGGAGACATTCGCATTTTGTTATAAGCTTTTCTTTCGTAATTTTTTTTTCCATTGCTGATATGTCAGTTTTTAATGAACGTTATGTTGTTTTGTGTGACTCCTTGCAGGTATGAGAGCGTGATTGCAACTCTGTGTGAGAATCTCGATTCCTTGGATGAGCCAGAGGCACGCGCTGCCATGATCTGGATTGTGGGAGAGTACGCCGAGCGCATTGACAATGCTGATGAGCTGCTCGAAAGCTTTTTGGAGGGTTTCCATGATGAAAGCACTCAGGTGTGTCTGGGAAGCCGCCGGGTTTGTTATATGGAAAAATAAAAAAACCTCATTGTGTCAGTGATTTGTAATCAGTGTGGGCAGAGGAAATAATTACAGTAGCTCTTTTGCTGCTTTAAATAATTGCATTTAGTAGCAGATATTAGTATAGATGTTCGTAATGAAACGGGTTTTAATTGGCAAATTAATTTGACCAACTTGAATAACTAAAAACTGCGCAGTCGTTCTTTGGAAGCTTTCAAATCAAAGGCAGTCCCACATTTTGTAAAAAGGCTAGTCTTTTCATGCTCTCTTGTGGTTCACTGTGGGATACACGGATTGTGTGGTTTTTCAATTCTGAATTCATGAAAGATACAGCACATAGTGGGAGGTGTGGAGCTGTAAAAGGTGACACCGCCTGAGTAAGAGAAGGATTTTCATTTTATTGCCTATGAGATTTTTTTGCTGGCAGGGGGGATTTCATTAACATGTTTCATAAAATGGAGAAAATATTTCCTTATGTTGAATTTGTTAAAAATGTTGAAGCCTTATTTATTTTGTCTGTATGCTTTGGTTCAGTAAAAAGTTTTTTTTAATCCATTGCGTTACAAATTTGGGGAATCCATTTTAAAATGTATAAATGAACAGCTGTAACTTTCTGCATGTGTTCACTGTGACCTTTTTAGGTGCAGCTGCAGCTACTGACGGCAATAGTAAAGTTGTTCCTGAAGAAACCTACAGAGACCCAGGAGTTGGTGCAGCAAGTTCTCAGCCTGGCCACACAGGTGAGGATACAACATTCATAACATATTATTCTTATTCTAAGGCTGGGCGATTATGGCTTAATAGTAAAATCTGTTTTCTTCATACCTAATCCCATTTTAATTAAAATTTTTTCTTCTTCATTTCGTTACTTACATTTTTTTACAAATGACAGAAAATATTTTAGAAAACTTTTGAAAGCTTTTAATTTACCGGTAGTCATCCCTGCTGCGAGTTGTCCTGAATTCAAAGTATAAGTAAATACAATCTGTAAAATATAGTTGTAAAACAAGATGGTAGACCTTGGACAGGCTGACATCACTCTGAACTATGGAAACCTAAGATTAAACCATTGGAAAACATTAATTAAAAATTTAAAAATCCAGATTTTCCAAAAATGAAATCTTTATAAACGGCAAATTTGATCATTTGATAAAATCGTTCAATTGCCTAGCCCTATCTTAAATATTTTCCCATTCTGTACCTTTCATTGGCGTTCCGTTTAATTTTGCATTGTTGTGTTTGGGATTCTTATACAATATAAAAGACACTGAGTAAAAGTACTTTTTTTGTTTCTGAAGTGATTTAACATATTTGATAGTTATCACTCTAGCGCTTTTTCCATCATCTCATTAACATGACTTTAAAAGTTTCATCAACATTTTGTCATCATTCCAACAGTTTAAACCTTGGTATACCTTGATACTCATAACTGGCCTATGTCTTTGCCCAGCTACTCTTCAGAGATCTCTTTCTCTTTTTAATTGGAATAATTGAAAGGATGATAGGTGAAGCAAGTGCAGCAATTGCTCCACCCATTTTGCAAAGCGGGGAGCAAACTTATATTTTCGCACGCCCATTTTTTAAACTCAAAAACTGTCTCTGATCAACCCCTGATGTCACATTTATAAAGCCTTTAATTCTTCTTACACATTGTTTTAAACTCATAAAATAAAAATTGTCGCTGAGTTTCAGTACCACCCTTCATTTCTGAGTTAATAATTAGCTTAGTCCCTCCCCCTCTAAATGACCTGTAAACTCTTTAAATAGGCTTTTTATTTTATTATGTATCTAAGACTGCATAGCAACCATCTTTTACAGCTGAGATGTCTTGACCGTTTATTTAGTGATGTTATAGATCTGACTCCTCTGCTTCCATTTTTATAATTACCAGTTCTTGGGTACTCTAATGTTACATTAGTTTTATCTTACCATGTTTGTCTGTATTTTAATAATTAGGAGCCATATATTTCTCTCGCTTGGACTTATTATATACAGAGAAGGTTTGTATCTACTGGCTGCATCTGTAGGCATTCATGCTCTCATTGGATTTCAGTTAAGTTTGTTTATATAGGGCATACAGCATCAAGTTATTTATGTATGTAGAAGAAGCTTATCGTGTATAGTTTTGTCTGCGTCATGACTATTTTTGAAAGTTTCATAAAAAATGTGGTATTAATGAAAAAATTTGTTTTTCTGTGAGGTTTCTACGGGTTAACGCATGAACAACATGATTAATCTATATTAATCTCTTAGGAGCTTTTATTGGCTATTGGCCACTCTGAGGCAAACTCAGATCTGTGATTAAACCATATCAAATCCAAGTCTCAAATCAGAAATGGAGAGAAAAGGATCTTAATATGATGTATTTATTAAACATACTCCATAAATATTTGTCGTCTTTCCCCATGTCTGTCTGCAGGATTCTGATAACCCAGACCTCAGGGACAGAGGCTACATCTACTGGCGTCTGCTCTCTACGGATCCTGTTGCTGCCAAGGAGGTGGTTCTGGCTGAGAAGCCTTTGATCTCGGAGGAGACGGATCTGATTGAGCCAACCTTGCTGGAGGAGCTAATCTGCCACATTGGTACTCTGGCTTCTGTCTACCACAAGCCTCCCAGTGCCTTTGTAGAGGGCAGCCGTGGGGTTCAGCACAAGCGACTCCCAGGCAGTGCCGGATCGTAAGTCGCACACAGGAGCAGGTTTTCCCAAATGGTTGTAGTTTTTACATTGGGTTGAGGGTGAATTCTCCTTTTTTTTGTGAGCAACCGTGGCTCACAAGGTAGGAGTTCGTCCCATAGCCTGTCGGGTTGGCTGTTGGGTCTTCTGCCCCGCTCCGTTTCAGTTGTTGTGTCCTTGGGCGAGACACTTCACCCGCCTTGCCTGCTGGTGGTGGCGGCGCCTGTGTGTATGACATTTCTGTCAGTGTGCTTACCACCATGTGTGAATGTGTGCATGGATGGGCGAATGACTGAATGTAGTGTAAAGCGCTTTGTGGTCTTCTGGCTGAAAACGTCCTATACAAATGCAGACCATTTACCATGAAGAGGCATTGCAGGTGATACATTTACAAACACTCACCATGAGGATGATTGTCACTATTTTGGACCTTTTCACGCTACATCATTCTTTACTCAAATTAGACCAATCATACTTGTAGAACATAAACCAGGTTTGCAAGGATGCATCTAAAAGTGACAGGGTGGTAGTAGGATTATATAAGCAAAACCTAGAATCAGATTTTATGCCTCAAAGACCATCTAGCTGCTGAGTCAAGGGGAAGTTGAGGTACCCCTCATTCATTATTTCTTTCACCAGCAATGCACTGATATTGAAACAGCCACATAGCATGACTGTGTCACCACTATGCTGGGAGTTGGTTCAATGCTCTTACATCTGAAAAACCTTTGTATGCCTCGTCTCTCATCTGACCATAAAACTTGTGTCTGGAAGGCATTACGCTTGTCAAAGATTTGTTGTCTCTGATTTTGGAGCAGCCTGTTGATGATAAAACTCTCTTTCCTCTCTCTGTGCACATTGGCTCTGGTTTTCTAGCGGGTTCCAGTTATGATAGGCTTGACCCTGGCTTGAGGGTTCCTGGGTTGTGTCTGGACATCTCAACCAGTTTCCGTTCTGTCGAGGATGACAGTTTCAGTCAGGTGGTAGAAACCTGTACACAATTTGGTGTTCCAACAGGACAATGATCCCAAACACATATCGAACCTGGTTTTGGAATGGCAATTTAGAAGAAGCAGAATTTAATCCTACTCCAGATTTGTGATCAATGCTTAAAAGACTGATCCATGCCTGGTAACCAATCAATTTAAATGAACTCCGCTATTTCTGACTTAAAAAATAGGTTGCATATCCATTCAAAGTTATGTTAGCAGCTTGTTTCATGGCTGCAAAAAGCATTTGTTTTAAGTTCAGATCTGTCCTCCAAGGTCCAGATATAGTAGCATTCATCTCTGGGGAACGTGCATATATACCATTTACTGGAACTATGAATTTTAGTGATCAAGAAATCCTAAGGTTGTTTATTTCACCCTCATATGAAGTCATTTTGAACTTACTTTATCCCTTTCTAGTGGAGAGAGCGTTGAGAGCCCAGACACTGGCTCTGCAGCTGGAGTTCCTGATGCACCCCCGGCTGTCATACCATCTCAGGGAGACCTCCTAGGTGACCTTCTCAATCTTGATCTGACCCCCCCTGCCACCACTGGACCCCCACCACCAGCCACCTCTGCCATGCAGCTGGGTGCCATGGACCTCCTGGGAGGAGGACTGGACAGCCTGGTATGTTTCAGCAGACCTTCTATTGAAGTGAACCTGTCAGGTTCTAAAACACGGTTTAGTTTATTTATGAGCTTAGTGTCACTGGGGCTAAATTATGGAACATTTTCTTTTCTGTTTTTACATTTTGTTCTTTCTTCTCTTGCTTTTTTCTTTTTTCTCAATCTGTTTGTTGTCCTTTCTTTGTTCAATGCTGCACCTGCAGATGGGGGATGAGTCTAAGCCGGTAACTACATAGAGAGGGCACGATATTTATTAGTCATATAAAACAATTATTGAAAAATAAGTCTTAAAGAGCCCATACCGTGCTTATGGTGAGAATCTCTTTAGGAAGCTTTAGAAGCAACAGAGGCCTCACAAAGCTATTGTGCTCTTTGTCCCTTTGCTTTTTAAAAGCTTCACTTGGAAGCCAGTCTGCTTGGCATTCAGCCCACTAAAACCAGTGCTACAGAATGTCGTTGATGTAACAATTTGGTTAGCTGAGTTGTCCTAAGTGGAGTCCTCTACAAGCTGTATGCACTCAGGAAATGCTTACAAGATTGTAAACTGCTTGGAGTTCTCTCCACCTGAGAGAAAGCATTTTTTTAAAAATATGTTTGATAAGTGGAAGAAAGTAATCTACAGACTGTTTTCGAGGAACAGTAATGCTTCTGTTGAGCTCAGTTCTGTGTATTTCCGCTGAGGTCTAAGGTTCTTCTAAAGATTAAACAAATTAGTCAGTTAATGGAAAAATAAATTGCATCCATCCATCTATCGTCTGTACCTGCTTATTCAATCTCTGAAAAAGTTTTTCAACTAGGCTGATCAGAAAAATACAACCTGGATTATTTGTCTCCCCTGCCGGGTCCTAAAACATGTAATATATTGAACTATTCAAACTTAAAAGAATTCAAAGTAAAATGCTACTCTGACCTGTTTGTGGGATGTAAAAGTCTATTAAGTTTACAGATTAACTCCAGCAAAGTTAAAGTTCAAGGTAAGCTGCAGTTATTTAGATAGTTTAGAAGTCAAAACTCTTTGCTTCTAAATCAACCTCAAGCAGTAGGGCTGCGTAATTAATAGTTTGTGCTTCATGGGGAAAAATTAAAAAGCATAATATGGGCTCTTTAACCCCTGCCTAACTTGTCTCCATGCACCTGTCTTGATATTTTCATTCATCATCTCATGTTGCTTTGACTTGTACAGTTGGCTTGATTTTACATCCCCAAGGCCATCTCTTATCTTATGTTTGGGCTCTGCACTGTGTTTCATCTTTCAATCAGCCGCCCATCCCCCTTCGGACGGACACTCCTCAGTCACCTCAGATCCCGCATCAGTCCCCATCGCCCCCAGATTACAGCCCCACCGAGGTTGGTCCAGGGGACCATGCTGGACCAGTAAAGGCCAGCAGCAGCTTAGATAGACCCATATCATACAGTTTCCCTATCGTACCACTGTTTCCTCTCTGTAGCATCCCCAGCAGTAATTGCTTACTGTTTTCACTTGGTGTTGCACTTTTAGTCGTTCCACTCTATGAAGAGATTTTACTAAATCACGTTTGTGTTTTATGTAGATTGGTCACTCATTGGAGTCACTCTGAAAGTTTTGTCCATTTGGTCTTCAACCTTTTACATGAAAACATTGAAGCATTTGAATAAAACATGTCAAATTTCAGTTATGCTCCAGTTAAGGGCAAAACATACAAGTACTTTGTGTGATATGTATGTCTCTTATTATAGTTTTTTTTTTTTACTGTGCCTTGTAAAAGTATTCATTCCCTTGAACTTTAGCCACATTATAATCATAAGCTTGAATGTATTCAATTGGGATTTGATATTCTGGATCAACAAAGAGTAGTTCATGATTGTGAAATGGAAGGAAATCCATCCCCCCTTTTGTAGAAACGCCTTTTGCTGCAGTTACAGCTTTTCCTGGATAAGTATAGATTTTTAATTTTTGCTACAGATTCTGCACTTATGTAAATGCGTGACTTAATAGTTGCGCTGTAGACAGATTAGGCGCATTTTTGCTATTGGAATTTCAGGGTCATTTTACAGTAACCTCACAGTATGCGTGTGTCTCTACTTCACCAGCCATTTTCAGGGGCCATTTCTGGAACCAACAGAATACCAGTCTTTGGGTATGTACTTGAAAATGGCCCGGTGGAGTCATTGGACGTGAGCTGTGGTTAAGTCACACTGATTGGTTGTAACTCAGGGAAATAAGGAGATGTCGCCAAACAACTGGCTTTATAAAATAAGAGTTGCTGGCGAAGCAGTTTATAACAACAGCAAGTAGAAATCATTCCTGCTTCTTCCATGTTGATCTCTTGTTAATCTCTGCTGCTGCGGACGCCTTTTGACGCTGATCAGTGACAAAACGGTCTTGATATACCGACGTCTAAGTTAAGGGCCAGATATGTTTGGAGACACGGTGGCTGAGAGGAATGTCTGGTAAAATGACCCTAAAGTTCCAATAGTGGAAACGCGCCTGTTCTCTCTCATGAACCGTGAATCTCTGTTGCACCCCCAGAGTTGCCATGGATAATATTTACTAATCGGGTGATTTATGACAATTGGTTGCACTGGATTTTATTTAAGGGTATTTAGAGTTAAAGGGGCTTAATCAAAATGCATGCCACTTTTTCCGATACTTACTGGTAAAACAGATGGAAATCCATGTATTGTTTTCGTTCCACTTCACAATTAGATCTACTTTGTGACTAGTTATGACTACTTCAGATACAGTCCCGATACAATACTGAATATTTTTGCAGGGTACGGTAATGGTGTAAACCCTGTAGCTGCCATTAATCGCACAGACATTTTCTAGCTCCTTGCACTCCTCCTTCACCCTCTTTATACCTTTTTTTAGGGTGTTATCAAGTGTTTCTTTTTCAATACATAGTTTGTAATAGTCCTTGTGTTTCCTCCTCATGCTCAGCTTGGAGGAGACCTTGGAGGAAATTCATCTGTAAGTCCTTTTTATTAAAGATTTATTGGGCTTTAATGGTCTAAAACAGGGTAACACAGACCCTGTGCCATATGTTTTATGACCCACAGATGGGGGCTGGTTTTGGTGCTGCTCCAGCATCCTCATTCAGTGCCCCTGTTGGTGGCGGACTGGATGACCTGTTTGATCTTGGAGGTGGAGTCGGTATGCCCATAGGAGCCTACAGCCCATCAAAAACTGTAAGTTGGCACACTAGAATTAAACTTCTGTAGTTGGATAGTCATGGACCCCTCTCAAACGATCTATTTGTTCGCAGGTTTGGCTGCCAGCCATGAAGGGCAAGGGGCTTGAAATATCTGGGACCTTTGCTCGCCGTGCCGGTGTCATCCAGATGGAGATGACTCTCACCAATAAAGCAATGAGTGTCATGACTGATTTTGCCATCCAGTTTAACAGGAACAGGTAGGATTGAGTTCTATCTATTATTTGTTTACTTTTCTGTCATAAGTTGGTTTTTGGTAAAGTTTCTTCCATTTTATTCCTCTTTAGCTTTGGTCTCGCTCCAGCTGGTCCTCTCCAAGTCCTGACCCCCCTGAGCCCCAACCAGAGCATTGAAGTGACCCTTCCTCTCAGTACTGTCGGACCTGTTATGAAGATGGATCCGCTCAACAATCTGCAGGTAAAGCCTGCACTGTAAACATTATCTCTAAAGTTCAACTGACTGGGTTGGTTTTCATTCAGGTTGAGGTCTGGTTGAATGCTTCTCCATCCATCAATTCAGACTCATGACTGAAAATTCAGCATTTTATATGACACTGATGGAGCAAGTCGTAATGATCAGATATCAGTGCAACACAGACCCCCATCGCAATGCGGTTTAGTTCTGTCCCATTGTCCTGAATATATCTGTTGAGACACTGTCGTGAAAATTGCCAAGTGCATCCCCATTGTGATTCGTCCATGCTGTTAAAGTCCCATCTTGAGAATAAAAGACAGCTTAAACACGACACATCCACCAGAACTACTGTGAAAGGTTTTAAATAAAAAAAAAAAGAGAGCGATTGTCTGGTTTTAATCTCGGTGGTTCTTTTTGACTGGGTGGAGTGTTGCTGCTTGCAGCTGGAAAGGGGAGATAAGCCTGTCAAAGGGGGATGATAAAAGGTGGGGGTGGTCATAAATGGTCTCACATGTCTCCTTTTTTTCCCCTCCTGGCCTGAAAGGCTTTTCTAACATTTCTACTTTTCCTCCTCTATGGAGCAATATGTGCAATATTGATCCGACCTACTCTCTATTGACATAATCTAATTGAGGTTTCTTTTTCTTTTTAAAATGTAATTTTGAAAATTATTTACTACAGATATGTATGATGAGCAGTTGGTTTTATATTTAACAGCAGCGGTAAAAGCTGTTGTAGTAACTTTTATTATTTGCTAAAAGTCTTGCTTTCTCTCAATATTCTGCAGCCTGAATGAGCCACAGACATGTCTCGACATGTAGTACAAATTAAAGTTTTCTTTGATAGTTTCTTACATCTCTGTGCTTCTTTTGACTTATTTTAAACCTCCTCATTCGTATTAAAAACCGTGAACACTGAGTCTTTTTACTCAATAACACATTCACACCAAAGAATGTTGGAGATGCGACCTGGTAGCATTTAGTTTGGTGCAAATTCTGAATGAAAAAATATCAACTTTTTCGGTTTCCGAACCACCATTCGGTCACGACCCCTGTAGGAGCATTGCTTTTTTGTTTATTCCATTTTGTGATTTAGCACAGCTTTTATAATCCAGGTATTTAATGTTAAATAAACAGTTAAAATGAGGGGGGCAGAGCAGCAGTACCAAGTTGATTTCCTATTAGGTGAATTATACATTCTGTGTTTTGTACTTCATGAGGTAGTTTAGGTTGGTTCATTGCATTTCAGTAAGTCGTTTAAATGAGCCAACACAGGATAAGCAACACCTGGAGCTTAAGCTGTTTACATTAATATTATGGACCATTTAGAAAAGGGCAGCTAGACTTTCTTCTACTTTTAGCTCATCAGTAAAAAAAAAATATTGTCTGCAATGAGTGATTTATTTCCTTCTACTATTTACAGCATATTTTTCACTTTTATTTAAAAGTGAAATTACCATTTCTGTTTAGTATACGTTTGTATTTCGAATCTTCATGGCAATGTAGCGGGGCCCTTGCAGCATAGTAATGAAGTCGCACAAACTGCAGGGTGGAATGCACGTCGCAGAGACCCGACAGTCTTTGAATAGTCTTGGATGCCAAAGTTACTACACCAATGTTTCTTTTTCTTATAAAGCTCCATCTCAAAAACATTTAGAGTGAAGCGTTGCATTGTTTATGCTCCTGCATCTTACCTAGGAATAAGATGCTGCATTAAATTATTCATGAGTCAGTCTTCTAGCTGAGCTGCACCTCTTCATGAAGCTGGCTCATGACAGTTTCATTGGCTGCTACTTGTTTCTGCAGATGTTTTCTATATTCGATCTGTTCGTCTCTTGTACTTAAACCTTCAGGACCTTAAAGCTGTCTGTGAAGCTTAGGCCAACAAATTCCTCCTTTTATTAAATTCATAGCTTGTCAGGTAAAACCTTTGGACTCTTTGCAAATGTTCTCTTTTGTTCTATTTTTATCCATGTCTGCTCATCTTATTTTCTATTTTTGTATCTTTATTTTTATCACTTTTTATTCTTTCTCAAAATGCTGTTAATAGATCTGTAACTTTTTTTATATTTAGATTATCAATGTCATATTTCAAAGAGCCTGTTGTAACTGTGATAAAAAAACAGAGACCAGCATGAAACATGTACAGTGGCTTGCAAAAGTATTCGGCCCCCTTGAACTTTTCCACATTTTGTCACATTACAGCCACAAACATGAATCAATTTTATTGGAATTCCACGTGAAAGACCAATACAAAGTGGTGTACACGTGAGAAGTGGAACGAAAATCATACATGATTCCAAACACTTTTTACAAATGAATAACTGAAAAGAGGGATGTGCGTAATTATTCAGCCCCTTTGGTCTGAGTGCAGTCAGTTGCCCATAGACATTGTCTGATGAGTGCTAATGACTAAATAGAGTGCATGTGTGTGTAATCTAATGTCAGTACAAATACAGCTGCCCTGTGACGGCCGCAGAGGTTGTCTAGGAGAATGTTGGGAGCAACAACACCATGAAGTTCAAAGAACACACCAGACAGGTCAGGGATAAAGAAAGAAATTTAAAGCAGACTTAGGCTACAAAAAGATTTCCCAAGCCTTGAACATCCCACGGAGCGCTGTTCAAGCGATCATTCAGAAATGGAAGGAGCATGACACAACTGTAAACCTACCAAGACAAGGCCGTCTACCTAAACTCACAGGCCGAACAAGGAGAGCGCTGATCAGAAATGCAGCCAAGAGGCCCATGGTGACTCTGGATGAGTTGCAGAGATCTACAGCTCAGGTGGGGGAATCTGTCCATAGGACAACAATTAGTCGTGCACTGCACAAAGTTGGCCTTTATGGAAGAGTGGCAAGAAAAAAAGCCATTGTTAAAGGAAAACCATAAGAAGTCCCGTTTGCAGTTTGCCACAAGCCATGTGGGGGACACAGCAAACATGTGGAAGAAGGTGCTCTGGTCAGATGAGACCAAAATGCAAAACGCTATGTGTGGCCGAAAACTAACACTGCACATCACTCTGAACACACCATCCCCACTGTCAAATATGGTAGTGGCAGCATCATGCTCTGGGGGTGCTTCTCTTCAGCAGGGACAGGGAAGCTGGTCAGAGTTGATAGGAAGATGGATGGAGCCAAATACAGGGCAATCTTGGAAGAAAACCTCTTGGAGTCTGCAAAAGACTTGAGACTGGGGCGGAGGTTCACCTTCCAGCAGGACAACGACCCTAAACATAAAGCCAGGGCAACAATGGAATGGTTTAAAACAAAACATATCCATGTATTAGAATGGCCCAGTCAAAGTCCAGATCTAAATCCAATCGAGAATCTGTGGCAAGATCTGAAAACTGCTGTTCACAAACGCTGTCCATCTAATCTGACTGAGCTGGAGCTGTTTTGCAAAGAAGAATGGGCAAGAATTTCAGTCTCTAGATGTGCAAAGCTGGTAGAGACATACCCTAAAAGACTGGCAGCTGGAATTACAGCAAAAGGTGGTTCTACAAAGTATTGACTCAGGGGGCTGAATAATTACGCACACCCAACTTTTCAGTTATTTATTTGTAAAAAACGTTTGGAATCATGTATAATTTTCGTTCCACTTCTCACGTGTACACCACTTTGTATTGGTCTTTCACGTGGAATTCCAATCAAATTGATTCATGTTTGTGGCTGTAATGTGGCAAAATGTGGAAAAGTTCAAGGGGGCCGAATACTTTTGCAAGCCACTGTATATCGGTGATTATAATATAGAAAATAAGTTAATTTTTTTATTTACTCTTTTTCGCATTTCAAATTAAATTTTGTGTATGTTGAAGGGGGAATAACTCGGCATTGTGTTCCATGCTCAACACTCAGTCCACAAATTAGCTTTAAACTATGTGAACATTTGGTACAAAAGGTCAGGTTTCTTCAGGCTCTGTCCTCCCACTGCAGCAGCCTCTAGATGAAACCCAAGCAGATTTAGTGCAGAACCTTTTTTGACAAAAAAAAATAACCTGGAGCTAAATAAAGCTTTAACTCATCTGTCCAGAAGAATTTTAATGCTTTTTCAATATTTACAAGAGGTGAAACAATGCAGCTTCTTTTATTTGCTGTTTCAGTGAGAAATAGGACAGTCATTACATCTACATTTAAGATGATAAAATAATACCGAACGGTGTTAAAGCTATTTTATGTGCAATGATTGGGCCGGTTTATTAAACTGTATGGCGTAGGAAAGGGACGTCACTCGGGTTCATGTTTTCAAAGGCAGACGAGCGAATATTTTTGTCAATGTAGCGTAACATGAGGATAAGAATCAGTGTGTCTTTCACAGATAATTTACTCCAAAACTGTGATCATAAACCTCTTCAGTATATTACTGCACAGATAGTGATGGTCTAAAATATGGCAGCATAAATATTCCTGCTTTAGGCTCAACATCTAAGTTAAGTAAGTAATCACACCTCGTAATTACTCCCAGACCACAGGGAGAGCCGCATCATTGGGTCCGGTGTGTTTTTCCAGTGGCCGGCTCTGAAAACGTAGAAAGCGGGGTGGTAAATAGCGAGTTATTTCTACAGATGCATTTCTGATTTATTTTGTGTTGACGACCAGACTTGTAACGTAAATGATTGGCAACAGTGCAAAAACAAAGTGCTGATTTGCTCTGAAGTGGTCAGTAATCAGTCTGAAGAGATTAGACACCCGCTCCAGAATCCAGAGGGGAAAAAAAGCCGTTCAGTTGCGAGATCGTCTCACATTTTTAGATTGCACTTTCTAAAGCTCTTCTCTCTGAGAAAGCAAAGCTAAGCGAGCTGAAAACAAATGAGTCCTGACATAAAAAACACATTTGAAATGTTTTTTTTTAAATGTTGAAAGCTGCTATCAACTAAATAAAAGGTGCCAACACCCTGGTGATCTGAAATTGTATTTTTCAGAGAGTCAGTTGTGCTCATGAAGTCTGTTTCTAAATAAGTAAAACTTTGGACTGAACTCTGAGCATGATCTTCTTATAGTGGTCTACTGACTTATTAGACCTCATCGAAGAAGCGATGTCTCTCTGTGTGAAAAGCACTTGAAACGTAATTATTCAGAGATGTCTTCTTGTTTCTCCTCTCGTCCCAAATTAATCCCCTCCCTGCAGGTGGCTGTTAAGAACAACATTGACGTGTTTTACTTCAGCTGCCAGTACCCCATCAGCATGCTGTTTGTAGAGGACGGGAAGATGGGTGAGTGTTTGTTTTGCTAAATCGCTTCACAAAAGTGCCTCGAACACCTGCTGACGTCAGCCGGCGTACTATAAGCAGCCCTCGCTGAAAGATTGATGCCTTCCTAAATGTGTGCCATGAGGGTTTGTTTACTGACTACCAGCTAAAAGCCAGTCTCATCTCTTGGCACGGCAGATTGTATACCAGGGTCATTTTGAGCCCTCTGTTTTTTTGTTTTTTAATTTTTTGTTCTTGTGTTGCTGTTTCTGTTGATTTATTTGGTGAAAATGTGTCAGCATTTGTCCCTGTGGAGCCTTCTGATGGGGCTAGCAGCATGACTGCTGCCAGAGGCTGAGAGCTAATGCTCCACAGCCAAAGCCACAGCAGGACACCTTGTCTCTGCAGTTGAAATGAGCTGCTCACACACTGCTTGCACCATTTTTTCCATCTCTGCTGCACTGTGGGAAAACTCATAGCAAGATAAATAAATGGTGCTGGTATTGACCCATATATTTCAGAATGTTTTTTTGGACTGAACCAATGATTTAATGTCTTTATTAACAGAGAGACAAGTTTTCCTCGCCACATGGAAAGACATTCCTAATGACAGCGAGGCCCAGTTTCAGATCAAAGACTGCCATCTCAGCGCTGGTAAGAAGGGGGTTTAATGAAGAGAAAAACACATCACTGCATAGCTGTGTTCTGCAGCCTCTTTTTATACCAAAATAGCCAGACTGAGACCAGTCTATCTCAAATCTAATCCCCACTAATGAAGCAAATTGTATTTGATGAAGACTCATCAGCTGCACCCCCTATTTATGTGTCATAATTTAGTTTTACACAAGTGTGAGTGGGGCTGAACCAGAGAAGAATTCGTAATGATGGCTTAATGGAGAGGTACTCCGACAGATTGAATTTCTTTTCCATGAACAAAGAGAGAGGATTTCACATCCTGCTGGGGTACATCAGGGAGATTGAGGCTGAACAGAAGAGTTAATTCAAAATTAGAAACAAATTCGACTGTTTCACAGAAACACTGGAGTGAAAATAGGGTAGGTTAAAGGAATGAGAGATTCTTCAGGGTCAAGTACATTTAATGACAGACGGCCTCAGAATATGACCGATGTCAAGGAGGGGTTTAGGTTGAAATGTCTGAACTTACATACTCTGTGCAGCATAATTTTCACTTGTAAGTTTGATCACCCATGTTGCATTCTCTGATTATGTTAACAGATGCAGCTTCCAACAAACTTCTGGGTAGCAACATCTTTACCATAGCTAAGCGTACAGTGGACAACCAGGACATGCTGTATCAGTCCATCAAGCTCACCAACGGCATCTGGGTTCTGGCTGAGCTGAGGATTCAGACAGGAAACCCGAATTTCACAGTGAGTCTTACACCACTAATGTTCAGTCTAATCACTGCTCTGATTGTGTTGCTAATTACGTACTGCAGAAGGAAACAGCTGGGAGGACACAAAGTCACCTTTAGTGATTTAGTCTGAACACAAGACTATTAAAATAAAATATTGAGAAATATTTTTCTCTGAAAACATGCAGACTGTGGAACCTGATCTCTGATACGCGGTGATCGATGAAATTAATATTTAAATATCTTTATTAATTGGAGATCATATGATACAGCATGCACACTCCTAAAACTGGAAATTTCTCTGAAACAATGAGGGAATATTCCAAAAGGCCAACAGCATAACTGAATGAGCTGCAGAAATTGGCATTGTTTACTGATTGTGTTGTGTATGTGGCCACACTCTCCTGTATTCCCTCTATATCTGAATTAAGAAGCAAGAATGATGTCTTCCAAACCAGTTTAAATCAGTTTTTAACTGAAATCTCCCAACATTTGAGAACATATTCTGGTCGATCAAACCAATCGTGAACATTTGAGCCGCATTTCCAAAAGCTTAAAATACAGTAGCTGAGCACGGACAATAACCATACCCATGATCTAAGATGGTGTTGGCAGCATGGTGCTCTGGGATTACTTTTTGTCAGATTAAACTCAGTTTTATGTCATAGTGGTTGAAATTATGAACAGCTCCAAATACTTGTCAGTTTTAGCCCAAAACCTTTAGTGGTCTGCTAGAAAACTGAAGATAGATTTCACAGTGAGTCCAACTGAAATGACTTAATGAGAGGGAAATAGAAGTTTAATTTAGAAAGGCCTAGCCACAGTCTAGAACAATATTTGACAGATAATCTGTGGGGTGCCCTGAAGAGGACTGTGGACAGGACAGGTCTTCACAATCTGAGAAAGTCACGATGTTTGAAGCTGATAAACTACCAAAGAAAACTGAATGCTGAATAGAAAGGTGCTTTAAGAACCTATTAGTTTAAGTCTTTGCACACTTTTGCAACCAGGTTATTGCAGCATTGTTATTTTGTTTTATTGTTTTGGACACGGGTTACATATGTGATAACAGTTTTGAAAGGATTGATCATGGGATATATATATATATATTTTTTTTACATCACAAAATCCTGTCTTTTTATAGGGGTATGTAAACTTTTAAGAGCCACTGTAAATGGTTTCTTTGGAGAAAGCCTTTGTGTCCCTTGACCCTGAAGGGCTGTGGCAGGACCAGATCAGTGTTTAACTACTCCAGATTTGCTGTTTTCGCACAGAGCACTCTACGGTTCCTGGTTAACATTTTGAAAAATTTATGTTTGCACTGCTTGCTTGGCTAGTTGTGAATGACAAAAAAAAGAAAAGAAACTTGAACACAGGAAATACTTTATCCTAGATTCATGCTTTAAGTGAGCAAGGTCAATAAATCTTCTTAAGGAATCTTTTGCACTTCCTCAATAAAGTCAGAATGACTCAGCGAACAAACTGTCACACAGTGCAGATCGAGTATTGATGCTTCTGTCTCAAAGTGAACAAGCAGCCATAGCGGAGACAGATGCGGGGAAATGAACTGCAAACTTTCTGGGTATTGTGTGGGTGTATTGACGTGTTCCTGTCCGTTATGACGTTGCGTGTCTCTGCGCTGTCAGCGAGTCTCGGTCATGAAGTTGATGGATTGTGTTTGGTGTAGAGATTCGGGACGAGTGGTGACCTTGATGCGACTCTCCTCCCTGCTCATTTCTCCGTCGGCTTTCGCATCATGTTTCATTTATGAGGTGGCGTCAACTGTCTTTTTGTTTACTCCTGTCTGGCCTAGTCAGTTTATTAGTCCACCTGGTGTGTGGTCATTAAATCCTCACAGTTTTCATTTGGTTTACACCTCCCTCCGTTTATTATTGCACAGACCACCCTGTTGAAGGGAAATATAACTTGTATATTAACTATCCTGAGTGATTAAAGCTCATTGGTTATGCTGGAAGAAATGTGCAGTTTCCCTTTTTGTATTTAACAGTGCATCCTGTTTTATTAAACTTTAATGATTTAGGAAACTTGCTCGTCTTTTCTTTGCTCCTTTCTTTATTCTGTTCCACTTCATTTTAAAGTCTAAAGTATTCCTCAGCTTGGCTGGAAGCTCTTGCATTTTTAAAGGTGCAGTGCCATTCAAAAGTATTTAAAGCTTTCAAACGTGGTTCCCCTGATGTTTGTGGTTATATTTAGGGCTGCCACAAACGGATTATGTTGATAATCGACTAGTCACCAATTACTTTGGCAACGAGCCGACTAATCGGGTCATGAGTAAATTGTACCTTGTCGCGCAAGCATGCAGCTGCTCTAACATAACCATCATTAGCTTCTAGCTTGAAGTGTTATCTCTGAGTCTTATGTGCTATCTAAAAATGACAATTAAGATGATGGCTCATTCAACAACTTTTAAGGAGCTAATTATAAGATAAAGCATTTGCATTTATAACCGTACAGTAAATACATGACTTATGTGCTGAGGGGAATGAAATCGACATCACTACTTTCATGTTACAGCTATCAATACAAGTAATGCAACAGCAGAGCGTCTTCAGCTAGAAGTTTCTTTACACTTGCTGAAATACAGACTGCTACAGGAGATCCTTACTTTACCGTAACTTTTTAAATTTCAGATTACTGTGGGCAGAGTCATCTAAAATCTAAAAAGCCAATCTAGAAATTGTATTCTGAGAAAATAAGTATTACTATCAAATAAAAAGCAGAAATCTCACAAAGACAGTTAAAAAGTGTATACTCCAGTCTATACTTTTTCTTTTAATAGATTAACTCTCACTTTGCACAGCCTTTTTTAGAGTTTTTGTGTCCATGTGGCCAACGGGATCTTTTACTCCTGTCATACACCGAAAAAAATATGCCAGCTATTAGCACAGTGCACACATCTGGCGCGACCGCGACAGCATCAAAGAGTTTTCTTTTGCTGTTCGTCCGTAAAGCTACACCTGTGCTTTATGAATCTTGTAAACAACAGCAGCAGCATGCTGTCTGTTCCGTCTATGAACGGATCACAATCACCCACTAGGAAGCAGCTTGGGGAGGACGTCACATGAGAGAGAGGTTGTCTTATTCCATGCATCGCACCAATCGGTTTAAGTATTTCTATTGGTCTCCTAAACCCCCCCCCCCCGATAAAAACAAATGATTGAACCGTGCTATGAGATATGTTCAGAGCTTTGGGATATTGTTTCTTAGTCTAACTCTGCTTCAACTGCATTCGTTCACTGATTTTCTCTAACAAACCTGTCCGACAACTGTAATTATATTGGGATTAAATTGTAACATGATAAAATGTAAAATCCAGGAGCACAAATACTTTTGCATGGTACCGTAGTCATAAATTGTGCAGAGAACACAGGCACAGAATTTGGATTGCTGCATGCACATAGCGTACAGTGATGCTCATTGCTCTGAGCTGCTGCATGGTCCCAGCACTCTCTTGGCACAGAACATTAAAGCCAAGCTGCCAAAACCTTTTTTCGAACGCTATTTTTAGACCTGAAGGAGAAAACCGCTGCCGCTGCATTTTTCACTGGGTTTCACGACGCTTCAGAAAACAAACAAAAAAAGGGATTCAAATAATTTTCTTAAGAGGAAACATGCAAAGGTTCATGGTTTCTTTTTGTTTTTCTTTCTGCTGCAGCTTTGCACCAGTGTTGCTTTGAAGCATAATCATAGCGTGTCCTATTTCTCCTCATAATCTGAATTTGATTGACTTCAGTTCTCCCACGATACCTTCCTATTCATATGAACTATTAAAGCTTTTGTCCCAGTTCCACTTTCCAATCTGCTTCTTGCTAACTCTTTTTGAAGTGTTTAACTTTTAGGAAGATAACGGTCAGAATTTTAAATCAATATTTTTTCTTTTTCTTTTTAGACATTCCAGAACTATGTTCCTTAACTTGGGAACAGACTATAACGATTTATTGATAATATGAAGAAAAGGAACTCGAAACCTGCACTTCTGAAAACTCATCGCCCTTTATCTGATATGACACCTTATTCGTTGGAGCATTCCCACTTTTCCACACATTCACACCTTCCTTTTGCTGAAAACAGCTGCCTACAGGCAAAAACATCTCTAAAAAGGTGATGAGAGGAAAGCAAAAGTGAGAAGTTTTAGAGCAGACTGAAAAGGGAGAGAACTCTGCAGCAGGTTTTATTCGTGTATAAAAAATCAGTTTCAGCTCCCGTCTGCTTCTTTTACCGACCTCATTTATATATGTATATAGTGGAGCTATAGAGATGCTGCTCATCTTGACATGAAGCTGGGGTGTTCACATCTGCCATCTCCTGTCCCCATGGCAACAATGTGACCAGCGATGTTGGCTGGTTTTAATTTTTTTTTCCTCTTCTCTGCCCACCTCTACAGTGAGTTCTTACGGTTTTCAGTGAACTCAGAAATAGAAATGACGAAGCTCCCTGAATGCACAAGGCTTCAGCTCAGTGCCGTTACTGTTTGCCTACAAATCCTCCAGATAAACACTTTTCTCCCTTCACATATGTTTTGCATATGAATAATATATGTTGGTATTTTATGCTGTGATTTTTAAAAAATATATAATTTTTTTAAAGGAAGGCCGAAAATATTGATCTCAGAATCTCACTAGGTGTGAGGTTCTGCTCAAAAGTTTACATACACTCATATTTTGGCTTATATGTCATCTTACATTGGGACTTTTGATTGTTTAGGTGATTCTAACTCGTAACAGAATGAACAACTTCAATAATTTGAAGCTTGACTCATTGTTTTAATTTCATTGCAGATGCAGGCTAACCCACACAGGGTCATAATTATGCATACACTCCAATTGATATGTGGTTACATTTTCCTTAGCAAATTGCAGTGAATCTGGGTGCAGTATCTAACCATCAACAAGTATTTTGTGTAATTCTGGTTGGTTATTTGACCACTCTCATGGCACAGTTGATAGTTATTTTTATTGAGTGTACTCCTGGGTCTTCTTCCATGAAGTCCATGTTTCAAAGTAGAAGAATGAAATAGAGAATAGAAACATCCCTTTTTTTCCCACAGAGGGGAAAGTCAGGTGTAACAGCAGACAGATGGCCAATTGAAGCATGTAGATTCACACAAGAAAATATAAAAAAAACTTACTTTAAAATTATAAAATTCTGTACAGTTGGGACAAAATTAACAGTAAAATAGTGTGCTGTTATTAAAATAAAAATAGAATACTCTGATCCAAAAATTGTACAACTGAACAGGATAATTAAGAAATATTTTGAGAACGTTCAAGAGTTTTTGTGCTTTAAAAGTGCGCTGAATGGTGCGATTAGTATGTGACGGGCCTTAATCTTGAAATTTACCTTTAATACCTTTTGATATGTTAGCTGTTGTTTTTTTTACTTTGATATTTTTACGTTACTTTTTTTACCATCCATGCCGTCTCCTCGTTCCTCCAAGCACTGAAAAGGTTGGCTAGAGTCCCATGAAGTTAATAATTTTTAATAATACTGAAACCTGTGGTCCCAAAAACATGAAGCAGTTTAGAGGTGGTCTAGTAGTTTTTACTTTTACATGAACATCTAAAGCCTTCTTGTTGAGATCCTCAGCGTGGAGCACCAAACGGTTGCAAACTACCCAGCATAATGTTTGCTTCCTTTAAATACACTGAGGAAAAAGTTAAACTATTACTTGTTTTTTCTGGTGTACAAATAAATCATCTCCTACTATTTTAACCTATCTTTGTAAATAAGCAACAAATCATATATTTTTTTTAAACATGACTGTTTCAGTTTTAATAACTTTTAAAGAGAAATAAATTATTTAATTCAATCAGCTGTAGGTCTACCAATGGATTTTTCTGCATCTGCACATAACTTTTTGTAAGCTTCTCTACAGGTGGTAGTAAAGTACTTTTTGTTGCAGTTCAAACATCTGACTGTTGTTTCTTTACTTACTGGAAAACACTATTTATATTATATATTTTATGTAGATCAAAAATCAATCTATCTAGGATAATGCATAAAAACCTTTCTGATTTAACGGAAATAGTTGGCCGCGTTTTATTTTACTTTTTTTTCGCTAGGCTTTTTGCAGGAACTGAGCTCAAAGTTGTAGAATCAAAACACTTAGAAAGTCATAAAACAGTGTGGGAATAATCCATTAATATTTAACTCCCCGTCTTTCCTCTTCTTCCTACTTGAGTTTGTAATTTCCTCGCTCTTATGCTGTGAGGATGTGGTGCCGTTGTTTTAAAAGCAAGCTGGAAGCTGAGCTCCTTAAGTGCTGCTGAAATGAGTTGTGCACAGTAGCTGCAGCTTCTGCGCTTCCTGCCATCTTGCTGATAGGAGCACAGCTGTCTAAACGCCGCCGGCAGCAGCATGTATTAGTAAAGAGCCCAGAGAGCCGAGGGAGGCTGTGCACTGCGTTTCCCACTTTGGAGCTCTCCAACACATCATCACGTTTCAGGTGAATACCTGATCAGTGTAATTAAGATAATGGAGCAAACATTATAGAGAATTAGTGGCGCTGATACGGGGGACAGGCAACAGACAATTGTTGGCTTAAAACAAAAAGAACACACCAGCTTGTAATTAGGATAATGGAGAATTACTCAACATAATACAGAGGTAGAAAAAAAAATCAGGATCAAATCCAGTGAAAAGCTTCAAATAAATATGAGAAAGAGGGTTCACGCTGTCCTTTTCTGCTTGAAGAGATGAAAGACCTCTCCGTCACTGCGAGCTGCTGTTTTAAAATGCACATCTTTTCCTGAATGTGCCACCCTTGGGTTTGGCTTATGCGTCCTGGGTCGTAAAAATCACAATGTGACCCTCCCTCCTACACACTAATCAGCTCCTCCTCAGTGTAACAAATTGGATTGTGAGCAGGGACGGTGATTACAGCAGAAAGAACGACACCGTGATGATTTGTGTGCATTTTGCCGTCTCTGCGGGGGGGTGGGAGAACACAGGTTGTTCTTGTCCTTCTCTACAGAGAGGTGCGGGTCATTAAAGTCTCTGGCTGCTACAAGGCTGAGAGGTTTTCACCTGTGCAGAATTTTAATTACTGCGTTTAATTTCCTAAATCCTCTGGGACCGAGTATTTTCTGTGACATCATAATAGATTCTGGGTTTGATGCAGCCAGAACTCCTGCTGCCTGGCGTTTCATGTAAACCGCTTGCTCCTGGTTGGGAGAAAAATATCTGCAGTCTGATGGGGAGGGGGGCTGGGGGGGCTGGGGATCACTTTATGAGGCTCCATTAAATCCAGAACCGTTTCCCTGGCTGAGAACGACATCAAAGAGCGGGCAGGCCGCCGCTGTTTCCTCCAGTGTGCTTCTGTATCTATATTTCTGTCAGTAGATCTATGTGTGCCTGATGAGACTAAATTAAGGGGCTTTTAATCCGAGGCTCTTTTTTTCCTCCCATGTGAAAAATAATTACAGCTGTGTCCTGGGGAAGATGTTTAAATGAGTGATCACATCTTTCTAATTACCCATCATGGCCTGATTTACCCCAAAAATCTCACAAAACGGAACCTAAAACATGTTTATTTCTGAGTCGTATAGACTATTATTTATTTTTCTATTATGTTATAAAAATTACTTTTGTTTTGTTATGTTATATTATAATTGCTTACTTTGAAGAGTCTTTTTTTGGTTATTTATTGTTTCATTTTTTTGGTTTATTTCCCAGCATGATTATTTTTTTTAACTGGTGATTTACTAATTGATCGAGTAATTTTGTTTCACTCTACGTGTAAATTTAATACACAGCTGCAGACAATCAACTCAAATCCACATAGTCCAAGAATCACATTCAAAACAAGAGTTGAGCAAAAGTCTTCATTAAAAATCCTCCAAAATAGAAAATCATGGCTCTCACATAGTGTTAAAGTCTGTTAAAAAAAATAAATATAAAATTCACTTTAATAATGTTTTAGAAAAAACAAAACTGGAAAAAATTTCTAATTTGATTTACTAATGAGCAAAAGTCAATTAATGCCCTGATTTACAAAAAAACTGACATATCCAGTTTGCCATACCATATGTTGATTTTATTATTCATTTATTATATTTTCTCTTACTGACTAAATGCACCTGTATTCAAAAAGCAACATTACTACGCGTTTGGCCTCTTGACACCTTTCAGTTCAGGTTCAACTGGAGCTGACGTTGCCCAGCTTTGTCTAACAGGCCAAACAAAGCACTAAGCACAATAGTTTTACAAATTTTTACCAACATAAAGTTAAGAAAACTCAAGAATGCTTTAAAGAATCTGAGTTTAGTGTTGGACTATCTGACGTGTCAAAGAATCCTACACTAGTTAGTCTGAATCCTATAAAGGTTGTGGCATCCATCCACAATTTTAGCATTTTGACGTTTCATTATTTGAGGAACCTTAAGACAATAAAACACAAGTACTGTTTAAGCGGATTCTAAGGTCAATACTTTGTATTTAAATGTCCAAAAATAGTTAATTGAGGGGGGGTCTAGGAATTTGGAAAATAAGTCTGTAAATTATTAAAAATAATATTGTAATAAAGATGATAGAAAAGAGATAAAAACTCAAAGAATGGAGAAAAAAAATATTCAAAGTATTACCAAAAAATTAAGGACCAATTATTTTAAAAAAATGTAGAAGCTTGGTTGGAGTTGGAGTCACTTAATGTCAGCTAATCTGCATGTTGCTTTTAGTGATTGTTGCTGTTTTCACATTGGGATCTGCTGCTTCTGACAGTGAAAACATTTATGCTTTAACCCTAGGTCATGAGTTATCTTATCAGACGTTTTTAAGGAAGTGATATATTTAGGGGAACATCTTCTTTGAGCAGAAAGATTTTAGATGAGATTAAACTATCAGCAGACTTGCATTGTTGTAACTCCTTAAAACCTGCCTCTCATTAATCAGATCCCTTCTGTCCCTCAGGTGTGTCTGAAGTGCAGAGCTCCAGACGTTTCTCAGTACGCATTCAAGAGCTACGAGGCGGTGCTGAAGAACTGAGCAAACAACCGAGCACCCAGTCAGCTGCTACCCTCACAAACCTCATGGCACCTTCTTCTGCCCTTTCTCACCAATGCTTCGACCAGGTTGCAGCCTCACACCATCCTGCAGTCGCACAGTCCTTTCAGTAGATGGCCTTACAGTCTGTTGTAACTTGTTAAAGCAGCACTTTTAGTTCCTGAAAAGACAGCAGTGATTTCAGGCTTTCTGTCTTTGATTTTGTTTAGTTTCAGGGTTTTGTCTTGAGCTAAATTGTTCGATCATCTCCGATCTTCCTTGCCTTTCCCTTATAATGACCCATATTCATTAGGGGCCAGACGGCGGCCTGACGTCTGTCCTTGAGACTTTCTCTGCATGAGGCTCTGCAATCATTTTCTAGCCCCACTTCTCTGCAAACTTCAGTCTATTTTTAGCACCTGCAATCAGCAGGTGAACCATCAGCTTCAGTATATTTATTTGGGGGTGCATTATAGGTTGAGACGCAGTGGAAAGCGGCTAAATACTTAAACTACACTATAGTGATTTTATAAAGTTTTCTGTAGTATCTGTGTGGAGGAGTGGATTTGGATCTACTGTCCCTGAAAGAAGAATGTCTGTCTGACGTATGCATGGAAATCTGTTTCTTTCATTTTTTGCATCAATATCTTGACATTTAGACACTCGCAGCAGGTGGCGGCTCACTGCTTTCATGCTTAGTCATTCCATGGTTTAATTTGTGTTTTGTATTCTTTCTGTTAGTCTTCATGCAGCAGACTGGAAGAGAGCCTCGGGGTGCATGTTTTTTTTTTTTTCTCTCCTTAAATGTCCTGTCTGTTCCTGCGTCAGTGATGGCCTCTCGGGCACTCTGCTCTCCCTTCCTCTGTATCCTCACTGCACCTCTCTACCGGAGATGAAGGCCCAGGTGACACAAACTGATGTCATCATTTGTTACAGATAAAAGCATACATGTATGTAGCACACTGTCTCACCTGAAGGAGGGCTGATTGGATTTGTTTTCCAAGTCGTCACTGAAGCCCTTTGTCTCCACCGGATGAATGCATCGACTCTCACTACTTAATGAAAATATACAACGGAGGCTGTCCATTATGTGCGTGTACCCTTTGTGTGGTGACAGATGATTCATATGACATGCTGTTAATTAATCAGAT
Organism: Valencia hispanica; assembly: GCA_963556495.2. Classification (NCBI taxonomy): domain Eukaryota; kingdom Metazoa; phylum Chordata; class Actinopteri; order Cyprinodontiformes; family Valenciidae; genus Valencia; species Valencia hispanica. The sequence continues at coordinate 31,322,774 of OY747704.1, forward strand.
GTTTAATCAGATGTTTTTGATTTACTTAATTTTGTTGTGTGTGTGTACTTTGTTTGAGAACAACAACAAAATTAAAAGTCCTGATGAATCCATGTGGTTTCTCTGCTTTCTTCCACTGATATTCCATGTTATTGCAGGATGTAAAACATTACCTCTGTTATTTGCTCTGTAAAGTCCACATTTTTATAGACCCCACAAGTTTGTTTTTGTAACCACCAGTGACCTTTAAAATGTCCATGACTCTGCTCCCCTGCGTCACGAGCTGTCAGTGCTGCACACTTGATTCTAAACTTTGCATGCAAGCAAAAATCTGTGCTCTCTGTGGTCACTTGGTGCCAAAGGTATTTGTACAGCCTTAACCTTACCACATTTTTTCATTTTAATCACTTCAGTGTATCTTATTTTGATTTTATGTGACAAACCAACTCAATGTAATATATAATTTTTAACTTGATTCTCCAAATTTGTTTTAGAGTAAAAATCTGGTGTGATGTGCAGTTGTGTTCAGCTCTGTTCACTGATGCCGCTAAAGAAAAGTCAGTGCAACGGCTAGCTTTAAAACTCACCACATGACTCTACCTGTGTGTAAGACCTCGAAGGTTTGTTAGAGAACAAACGGCATTAAGAAAACCAACTAATGGTAGATGCTTAACTTCTATAGCGCCTTGTTAGTTGGACCACGCTTTTACACAAGTCACGTTCACCCTACCGCAGTCCGAGCACTCAGTCATGCACCGATTCGCTGATCACTAGGCAAATGGGTGGCTTTGCTCTGCTTGAATGCCCCAGTCAAAGTCCAGACCTATGTCTTAAAATACCCCAGACTTGAAAAATGTCTCAGTTCATTTTGACTTTAAAGAGGCAAAATCTTGTCTCCAGATGTGCAGAGGATTGTTTCCATGGGGGATAAATGCATGTTACAATTTTTAGATGTTTATAATAACACAGATTTAGAAGTCTTGTATTCATCTCCTTCCACCTAAAAATGTTGTGCTGCTTTCTTTTGTTGTGTCATATAGATTCTCATTAAGATGTGTTGTGGTTGTAACATGACAGAATATGGATGAACTCAAGGGGCATGGATATCATTGTAAGCCATTTAATGTTTTCAGCAGGGAAGTGTATCTGAGGCAGCAACCAGGGTGTATCTTAAAGTCCAAAGTACTTTTAAGTGTAACCAGGACTTCTGCTGGTTGAGCTGATGTGAATCACAAACACTCCTGAACTTAGACTATGAGGGAGAGAAATATCTTCTGTGTCCAGCAACAAAGAATCTGTGGCTGGAGAAGTCAGCCTCAAATCTGTGGCGAGTATCCGTTCTTTCAGCGGATGCATCCCCCAATTGGGGGACCTATAAAGTTTGGCACCCATGCTTCCTGAAAATACACCCCATTTGCAAATGAATATCGTCAAGATTGTACCATTTTGGACACATCGGCTGAAGTTTCTGTATAAAAAAAACTGATGTTCTTCGGTTAATTAGAATCAAACTTTCTACTGATAATGTTTAGATGTTTACCTATGATTTCAGTGAGGATTGATGCTGCAGCTGCATGTTTCCAAAGAGATATTCATCCTGAAAGCAAATTTTTTCAGACAAAGTTTTTTACATTGTTCCATGTTCATTCACACATTAATAACACAAATACTGTTTATTTACACATCTTAGGAACTCTCACAATGTTTGCTTTAATAGTTGATGAAAAAATTATAAAATAGGACTTGGTTACAGAAATACTCTTTTATAATGGGCATGTAATTTTTGAGCAGCTATCTCAAGAGTCCTCAGGTTTAAAAGACAAGATAATCTGGTATTTATCCTCTGTTAAAGAAGCAAACCTATAGGTGGCGCCAATTCCCCAACCTTATTGGGACAGTCTCATCCTTGTTTAAGAAAAAGCTGAAAATCATTGTCTTTATCTTTCAATATACATTTGTTCTGTAATGTTTGTGAGAGAGTAGTGGCATTACCAGAAAAGGCAGTCCAGTGTATTTAATGCTTGTACTATAAAAACTGTAAAGTAGCACATCGCCCCTCCCCGACGTTCTAAGTTTATTCCCAGTAGCTATATATACCTGTTAATTGTTTAGACACACTGCAGTGAAGTTGGCAGATATGTGCTAATGGTGAGAGTTGAAAGAATCAGAATGTATTTTATAGTCTTTAGACGTGTCTGAGTTGAATGAATGAAACTTAAAAGGCTGAGCATCAAATGATGGGATCACAAGTCTGTCGCATGTGCTGTTTCAAACATGTCCACATTAGCTTCAATAACAGGAAATGGATACATTTTTCTTACTATGCTGCGTGCTCTTCCATCGGTGATATTTAAACTGTCTACAACACAGGTTCAACCACATAAATTGTAAAAACTATTCAGCTGCTCTTATTTTCTTGAAATAAAACATATAGAGCAACAGTATGTACACAAAACAAGTGGAGATTCTTTCAGAGTTGCCCCAAGTGTTTACATGATTTTTATTTGTTTCCTGGGCATCTGTAACTGCACATAAAAGTTCGCAGCATAACATTTTTTTTACAATCCTGGTGAAAAGTTTACATCCACTCATCCTCAGCATAGATTTCAGATTAACTTTGGGCATTTAATGGCTGCATTTGATTCCTTAATGGTTTATAGATCAACTAACAACTAAAATGAGTTTCAAAAACAAGAACTTGGTCGAGAAATGTTTATTTAATGCAATGGTTCTCTAAGCCACATAGGGCCAAAGTTCAAATAAATACATACACCCTTTAGTAATATTAGATCAGATATTGTTTAGCAAATTATACCTTGGGCAAAAAATTTTTGTAGCCATCTGACATAACTGGAAGGATATCGGACCACTGTTCTAGTCAGAAAACACAGGGTGCCTTTGGCTTTTGGATTTACTCTTCCAGAATCCTTTTGAAAACTCATGGGATCACTTTCCTGTTGGAACATCCAATTCTAGCCAGGTTTCAACGATCTGACTCAAATTGTTTCCCCCTCAGGGCTCAAGCCTGCCAGGAGCTGGAAGCCGCTGGAACAACAGTGCCACTGTCTTCAGGGTTGTACGCTTCACATGGCCATGGAATGAGGATGCTAATCCATGTACAGCTTCTTTAGCGTTTTTAATAAATTTATGCTTGGATGTGACAAAGACTGGGCAGTTTGACCCCAAATGGGAAGAGAAGAAGAAAGCTCAGAGAGCTCAATATTTGGCTTTCAAACAGAAGAAAACTTAAGTAACTTGCATCCATGGTAGTGGGAGCATTATGCTGTGGGACAGCTTTGCTGCCAAAGGTATTGGTGCATTGGACAAGGCGGATGCCATAAGAAACAAGGAGAATGGCCTCCATACTATTCAACTTCTCAACTCAAGACAGCTGAAACTTTGACAAAGCTTATTAGGAGAAAATCCACAATAAATTCAAACCTTTGCAACCAATCCTCGTTTTGAAAACTCGTATAAGGTGATTATTTCCCCCCTAAGCAAAAGGACAGTTCGAAAACTTCATTAAAAGCTCAACATGTATTTTTAATTCGTGCCCATGATGAGTGAAAATACTGCTAACTGTTTACAAGAGCTGCGCGCTTTTTCTAAACTACCAGTGTTTATACCCCGACTGCAGAATAATGCAATCAGAAATTATAAACACCAGCAGTGGTTTAATCAACAAAATCCTCAAAAGTGTAATTGATTTTAAAAATAATCAATGACGGAGACCTTAACAGAGTCAAGTTTTACAGTTTCCTGTTGTCAGAAGCTGATCTGCAGGCTCTCAGAGACACATGTGATGTTTCTTTCTCAGACTGATCCACTGAGTGGAGCTGTCACCAGGCTGTGATTGATGCCAAGCATTGACCGAACAGTACCTCTAGACCCCATCCAGCAGCGAATAGGTCACCTCAGAGATGTGATGCTCAGCCTTCATGAGCCCCGCATGGTGTTGATGCATGGTGCTGGATGTGTGTGTGTGTGTGTGTGTGTGTGTGTGTGTGTGTGTGTGTGGCCTGCTGCTTTCCCATCTATTCCGCGGCGTTATGGGAAGACCAAGCTTTCACACGCGTTTTGCGCACGACCTGATCCTATTGGATGAGCAGTGCAGGGGATATTAGTGATGATAGAAAGAGAGAGGAGGAACGGGGGAGGGGGGAGGGGGAGCTCCTGTCTCTCCAACGGCAGACGCACAGCGCTCCTGGTCGCACTATAGATGCCTTTACAGCAGACGCACCTCTGTCGGCTGTGAGAATCGTTTTCCTTCGTCCCTTGTAGAGCAGAAAGCGAGAAGACACCGACTGGTAATGCCATTGCAGAACACGTGGAGAGCCTCTTTACGAGTCCCCGCGGCTGTGCGTGCGCGTCTTCCCTTCCTCCCCCCGCTGCCATGCACAGCGTGAGCGCAGGCGGTGGTGCAGCGCTGGGGAAATAAGCGAGAGGCGCAGAGAAGGCAATCAATGAAGGCGCGGAGAGCTCCTGCGCGTCTTGGCAAGGTCGGAGCCGACCGTGGTTGACATTATGTGGAGACAGCAAGGACGGACTCTTCTGGTTCCTCTCCGGGGATGTCCCCTGAAAAAAACAAAAACAAGAGTTTCTCTCTCGGAGGCGACGAAGACCCCTTTCCCTCCGTTTGCGCGATCATGCTTGAGCCTCTATTTGTGACAATCTCTCGTCGCTCTCACCTGGGTGATGAAGTTTCCTCGCTTTGGATGATTTATCGGTTTTGTCGCTCGCTGCTGAGGCCACCTAAGGTGATTTAGAGGCTGCTGCTGCAGCAGCAGCAGGGGATCCAGCTGTGTTTACTGGACGGTACGCATCTGTCGCTGTCGCTGTCCATGGTGCTGAATCCGGGCTCCAGGAATGGTGGAGACGCTGAGTATCGCAGTGATAGGTGCTCCCGGAGTGGGCAAAACTTCTATAATCCGCCAGTTCATCTATAACGATTTCTCGGAGGCGTACACGCCGACCAGGAGCAGATATGTATACAGACCCTCGGTCATTCTAAACGGGAACATGTATGAGTTAAAGGTTTTGGACGTCCCGCCAATCTCCTCCTTCCCAGCAAGCGCCAGTCAGGTAATGTGGCTCACTTTAAGCAGGTGTTTAACCCTCAGATTGTTCTACTTTAACCTCACAAAAAAAGAGATCATACAATAGATGATTATATACAAACACACACACATATTCATGATCAGTTTTAAACCCATATTTCATTTTAACTAATCAGCATCTACTTGCAGCTGCAACCAGAAAACAAGATAGGAACCTTATTTACCCCTCTTTCACTATCAGATGTCTTTACTAGTTGCTATGGAGACTGACTTAAAGCCTTGGAGCATCACTTTGTAAACTACACCCCCTCATGAGGAAATGATACATTTTTTAATCACTCATGAGATGTCTTTGGTAGATTTCTAACAACAAAAGAGCAGAGCTCAGAGTCAGGTGGATTTAGATGAGCTGATTATGTGATGCTGCTGCTGCATCTACTTAAACTCTCTGTGAAAAGACAGAGCAGACTGGGCTTTCATCCACGGCCAGGGGTCATCTGCTACCCCTGATTAGTAGAAGACAAATTTGAATGAAATATTATGTTGAGAGAAAGCTCTCACTATCTTTGTATGTCTTGCTTCTTAAAGATTTTAAAACAACTCAATGCTTTTTTTGTCCTTCAGTGTTCCTCTTTTTTGTTGCCAATTGCTCAAATGTGTGTATTTGACATGTTAGTTGTGATAACTACACCCAGTGATGTTTTGTTACTAGTCCTTTGGTGAAAATACCATGCCAATTTCAGAATTTACATTATGAATTGTCAATTAATTGAATTACTTTTATGGGCTTTTTCTCCTGCGCATCAATTTTCCAAGGCCTAAATCCCATTTTTGTGCTGCCACTTTTCCTGTGAGAAAACACAAAGAGGGAATTTGGAGGAATTTAGAAAGCTTAAAGAGAAACCCGCTTTATGTGTCAAAATCGGACTTCAAATAATCGTTTAACATTTCTTTGTGATTTCAAATATATGTAGTGCCTTGCAAAAGTTTAATACCTCCTGAACGTTTTCGACGTTATGTCGCATTACAACCGCAAACTTCAATTTATTTTATTGAGATTTGATTTAATTGCCCAAAAAATGATGCATTATTATTTGGAGAAAGACAAACAAGGGTATGTTTTCCAAAATTGTTTTCAAATTGAAATTTAAAAAAGTTGGTTGTGTGTTTGTATTCAGCCCACCTGACTCAATATCTTGTATTTTGATCGTGATTGGCTCATTCTACCACAGAAATATGCTTTCATCTAACCCGTTTCATTGTTGCCGTGACTGTACGTTTAGGGTGAATGTCCTGCAGGAAGGTGAACCTCTGCCTCGGTCTCAAGTTTTCTGCAGACTCCAGTAGATTTTCTTCAGGGATTTTCTGAATTTAGCTTCCTACATCTTCCTGTCAACTCTGACCTGCTCTGTCCCTACAGAAGAGAAGCATCTCCACAGATCTGTTTCAGGGTGATGTGAAGGTTCGGTTATCCACCGTGGTTTCCCACAGAGGTGAAAGAGTTGAATTTAGATTTCATCTGGCCTGGAAACTGCAATTGAGACTTCTAGTTTTCTTTCAACATTGGCCTTCTTCCTGCCACCAAATATTTGGAGAGCACTACTGATAGTTTTACTGTTAACATATTCTGCCACCTGCGCTGTGGATCTCTGCAGCTCCTCCAGAGCAACCATGAGCCTCTTGGCTGTGTCTAGGATTTATGCTCTAATTGTCCTACTTGCCAGTTTAAGTGGGTGACCGTATCTTGGTAGGTTTGCAGTACTGCCACACCTTTTCTGTTTTCAGATGAGGATTTTTAGTGCTCTGAGAGATATTGAAAGCCTGGGACATCGTTACATAACCTGATACTGCTTTAAACATCTCCATAGCTTTGCATCTCCACCTGTCTGATGTGAAGAATGTGATTTTATTTAGAAATCTCAGAGTAAAGGAGGGTAAACACAATTCATCACCATACTGCTCCTGTAGAGGTGAACTTGCACAACTAAATCCTATATAAGTGACCCTTTGAGTGTGTCTTAACCTAACACCAAACATCACGTCTGACGTCTGCGTTGTTTGACTCCTTTCTGTGATGACTTTCATCAGAGAAAGTCTCCCAGGTCAACACACCAACCTGTCAATTACTGCTGCTGAAAATGTCCTCTTTTCTCTCACCCCGAGCCTCACTGATAGTTCCTGCAAGAAAAGCTGTGGTTATCCAACAGGGTGGGAGTCAACAAACGAGCAGCTCGTGGCGTGTGGGCTGGCAGAGGAGCCTTGAGCAATCTACCATTTATAATTACAGCTTTTCTTCCAGACCTATTGTTTTATCAAAAGGTGATAAGAGGTCAAATGTCCCCTGTTTGGCACCAACAGGGACATTCTATAACATAGCCGCACAGAGAACAGGAAGGTGGATAGAAACAGAAAGCAGAAATAAGACAAGATGAACCCCATGATGTTAAACTGTAGGTGTGTATCTCCCCAAAGGTTGAGTCACATTAAAAAGGCTTCTGACGGACTGTGCTGCCATCAGTGTTAGCAGGGTAGTTGTTGAGAACATCATTGACTGAGTGCTACTGCTTTCTATCGGACGGATTGCTACCTTATTTGCAGACGCCTGGGAAGTCTGCACTCTGTTCCTGTTGTGGCCCGCTTGTCCTCAGTATGTTGATGTTCTCTGTTCACAGGCAGAGCACTGATTTGGCTGCATGTCTGAGTCACTGCGCCTATCTGTATTGACCTCATGGGCGGTGATGCGTAACCCGAGTCAGGGGCAGGGGGTATACTGAGCAGCAGAAAGAACAGTGATTGAAATGTACTCAGCGTGCAGCAAATTGAATTAAAGCACAGTTCCCAGTTACAATACTGCAGGGAATAGGCGACCAATAGAGGGCTGAGTGGCGGCAGTCAATTAGACAGTTTCCAAAGAGCTTAATGGACACCATCGGAGTAACAGTGACCGAGCGAGGAGTAATATGTCCTCTGAAATTTGTGATGAATAAGCTGGAGGATATGGTGAGTCAGTACGCCTCCATGCTGATGCAGCCAGGCAGTTTTTCATCATCTCAGATTATGTTTAAAAGGCCACTTATGACCCAGTTCCAACCAGACTTTCCTACTTACTGGTCCAGGATTTCTTTTATTTTACTGAGATGGTTTAATGATTTGTTTGCTTCGCAGAATGCCTGTTTGCTGCAGATAGTATAGCTTTTAGAGAGCAGCTGTCACAGTGTGGCAATAGGATGTGGTGACAGATGGATTTAAGCTTGACAGAGCATTCAGCATGATTTTTTCTTGTCTTGTTCTGTCTTTTATTGTTTTTTTTCTTTGTGCCATATCTCCATGACATCCACCCACTGAAGATGCTCCTTCTCCCTCTCCTGCTCTTCTCTGGATGGTTTCTCAGTTATCTCTCTAAATGCTCACTGTGTTAACTGAGCAGAAATTAGAGCTTTTTATGTAACACGTTGTGTCGTTTGGACTTTTGTGGACGCAGCCGGAATATGTGTCCATCTGTGAAGAGATTCACAAGTCATCTATAATCTAAGAGGATGCAAAAGTTTTGTTTTTTTAAAGATTATTTTAAAAAAATACTTATTTGTCTTCTGTTCCCATAACTCTTTGCATATCAGCTACGTTTAAAACTCAATAGTTTCTGCTTTTATTTGTAAGCTGCTATGCTTTCCAAAGACAGAGCAGTGTGACCGTGTTTCTGTTAGAAAAAGTTTCTGTTTTCACCCAGGTTTCACTGTGTTGTTGCAGGTGGATCAGTACTGAATATAGCGAGCAATAATCCACAGGCATCTTTCCAGAATTTGCTACAATAAATAAATACACTACTCAAAAAGTTAGGGACATTTAGCTTTTGGGTGAAATTTCAGGATGAGCTTAAAATTTACTAAAGCCTTTACAGGTAAACTTAATGTGACCTTCCCTAAACTTTTAAATGCAGATGTCCCACTTTTGAGTGTTTCAGTTCTTTTTGCACAACTTGCTGTTCTCTAACAAGGAGCTGAACATCCAAATTCAGGTGTTTGATTCATGAATAAACCTGGTTTGATCAGAATTGGTATTTAAACAGTCGCCCCGATTGTGCTGTTCAGATTTTGACATCATGAGACCAAGATTACACCAAACAACTGATCAACAGTACTTCGCCATTGTGAGGCTTCAGACACCAACTTATCAGAAGTGTCCGCTGAGCTTAGAGTGTCACAGAGTGTTATCAGCAGCTTGCAACAGAGATACAGAGAGACTGGAAGAGTCACAGAAAGGCCCAGTAGTGGACATCCTTTAGCCACATCCCTCACTGATGACCTCTTCATTGTGAACAGTTTCCCGCGGAGCTGGAAAATGACTCCTGCTCAACTCCTGGGATATTTAAGGAAGTGAAAGGCACCCCAGTGTCATGTCACACTATTCGAAACCGTTTACATCTGCGTAGTCTGGATGCTAGACCACCTGCAAGGATACCTGACCACAGCACCAGGCACAGCGGTCATTGTCTTGCATGGAGCAGAGAGCATTTAATGCTGGACATGGGGCCAGTGGACCCCAGTGCTGTTCTCTGATAAGTCGATTCACGTTGGGCAGAAATGATGGCCGCCAACGATGTTGGAGACGTCAGGGAGAGCGCTCTGCATCAACCAATGTTGTCACCAGACGAGCCTTTGGTGGTGGTGTTAGTGTGGGCAGGTGTGTCTAGTCAAAAGAGATCTTCCCTACACTTTGGGAATTATACAGTGACAAGACCATTCTACCCGAATAACATCATTAATCCAGTCATTGTGCCCTTGCATGAACAACACAGCCCTAATTTCATCTGCATGGACGACAATGCTCCAACTCATCGAGGTCACATCATTAGGGAACAATGGTCGGAGACTGGCGTACCTCAAATGGATTGGCCTGCATTTTCTGCAGACTTTAATCTCATAGATATTGTCTGGGATCAACTAAGTCACCTTGTAGAGGTTTGTAACTCTGTACCTCAGAACCTTGATGACCAGAGGGCCACCCTCCGAGAGGAGTCGGAGGCCAGGCCTCAGAAGACAATAAGTCACCTTGTGAACAGCATGTATTAAATGCTCAAGGACACATGACACATTATTGAGACATGGACATTTTTTGTTGAGGCATACTCCCACTGTTGTTGGCTTTTGTTGTTTTATTCCATCGTTTGAGATTACCATTGGATGATTCTAATTACGTAAATGCCCTACATTTATGAGATAATATAGTTGTGTGAACTTCTTAAATTTTCCATAAATGTAACCCAAAAGCCATATATCCCTAACTTTTTTGAGTGGTGTATTATATATTGTAAAAAAAAAAGCACACGACAAAAGATGGACATAACCAGAGGGTTATCAATTTCATATTCCTGGGAAAATAACATCAAAAGAACCTCAAAGCCATGCTTTACTTTCAGTTTTGGCTCCATTAGTTTTGGGATGAGTCAGATTTTTCTCATCTGTTCCTTATGTGACACTGAAAAAAACTGAGAAAGCAAAAAGAGTAAATATTGATTTTAAAAACCTTAAACATGTAGCTTTATTTCTGTACATTTCTTTTGTCTTTTTCATTTTAATGTGTCTTACTGATGTGAGTATTTTGTCAAACTGATAGAGATCTTTTTTTATTTTGGTCTCCTTAAGTTGTAATCCATTCAGCTTACAGTCATTCAAATTTATTTTCAACAAGTTATGACAAAGTGTTCACTGTGGTATTCAGAATTCATCACCCACCCTTTCTCTACCATTTTCACTCATCTAGAGATTTCTTTGTTTTTGCTCATTCTTCTTTGCCAAATAGCTCAAGCTCTGTCAGATTGGATGGATGTTCTCCTGTCTCAGTCTGGTAGCTTAGGTCAAGGGTCTGCAATCTTTACACTCCAAAGAGCCATTTATGACCTGAGTCCAGCTAAGTAAAACTTGTTTAAAGTCACAATGTTACATAAACTTTTTTTTCTTAAAAAAAAGACAGATTACATTTTTTGATATTTGTCCTCTATAAGAACCACCCCTTAAATTTATTCTTTAAAGATTTTAAAAAACAAAAAAACAAAAAAACTTTAATGTCCCCTTCCGATACATTTTCTTCTTTGAAATGTTGATATGAGTGGAACATTTTGGAAGAAGAGAATACTGTATTTTCAAACCTGAACACAAGAAAAATAAATCTAAAAAATATTACTGGTACATTTAGTGTCATCATGTTGTGGAAATGCAATGCAATTATTCCATGAAAAATCAGAACAACTAAAACCTAAACCTAAAACCTGCGCGCAGTCCGTTCTTTATACATTTTTTTAGCCAGAGTTTTTAACAGTCATTGATGAAGGCCCATAGAGTCACTTGCAGCTCTGGAGCCACATGTTGCAGACCCCTGGTTTAGCTGAACGGCCATATTTCTGGTACGCTTGCAGTTGTGCCATATTTTTTTTCTTTGAGCTTTGGATATAGTTTGATGGTCTAACCTTGCTTTAAACATCTCCACAACGTTATCTCTGATTGGTCTGCTGTGTTCATTGGTCTTCATGCTGTTTGTTCACTGATGTCCATAAAAAAAAAACTATGACACCTTCATAGAACAGATTTATTTGTTATGTTGTACTAATTATACGCTCTATTTACTAATTAGGTGAGTTCATAAAGATTTTACTGTACATAGGGGTATGGTAGTAAAAGGGGCTGAATGTGAAAGCATGCAAATTTTTCCATTTTTATTTGTAAATAATTTTCCTTCCATTTCAAAAATTTTGCACTACACTATGTTGCTCTATCCCAAAAAATCCCAATAAATTTCTTTGCAGTTTTTGGTTGTTTCATACAGAAATATGACGGTGAGTGAATTCTTGTGCAAAGCACATTATAATTCATGATATTTTTCATAGAACACAAGTCCAACATTTTACATATTAAAACATTGCTCTTAGCTCTGGACATGAATTTTGAAATAGCTTTGCATGAAACCTGCAAAACAGAAATATTTTTTTCACCTCTCTGTACCATCAATGTGCTGAAATACAGATATATAACATGTAAATGAATGAGCCTGAAGATGATAAGTGGATTACATAAGCTTTGGACAAAGCCAGACTGATCCCAGGTTTACAATCCTGACAGCAGTTTCATGTGCAAAAGAGTGCACACCATTCCTTTCATATTCTTCTATTACAGCAGTTTCAGTCTAAGTGAGAGAAAGATACTAAAGCAGAAATTCAAGGTTTTAAACTAGATCCAAGATCACTTCAGCTTTCTGTAACACAGCACAGAACTCAGCAAAATTGTTTCCGTCTGTCTCACAAGAAGCACAGACACTGAAGAGTGATATATCCTGCAGTCTTTAATGATTTTCCTGCCATAGGTCATCATTGATTAATTGAAATTTCACCTGTGGGGACTGTAATAGATTTTATGTTCAAGTCAGGTGGTGTGGCCTTTGCATGACACATCTTTAATTGCTCATCAGCCTTTCCCCACCACGTTACCCGGTGCTCCTATGCTCCAGCATTATCCATCACAAACACTCATACCATTAAGTGCCCCTTCTTATTCTTCACCCATCCTAGTATTTAGAGGTGTAACAGCTTTTGTCTTCGGATGCTGGAACCTGACCAGGGTCCGCTGTTGTCAGGGAGACAAGTTCTGTTTGGGTCTTGAGGAGCAAAGGATGATATGCTCTTTTTCCACAGTGGTAGGAAGGCCAATTAAAGGATGCAAATGGTGGCACCACACTTTACTTTCACGGTCCTACGACTGGACTCTCACATCCTGCAAGCACGCACAACTTTCTCTCAAACATGCACACGCACACCGATGTTTTAGATTTGTTTGATTCAAGCTCATCAACAGTATACACTGCTTCAGCGCTTGCTTTTTGTTTATTTGCTCTGCTCCGGTTTCTTGCTTGGCTCACCAGAAGTAGTGTTGCGCTTTCAAGCTCCGCCTCCGCATTTAAAACCAGGATTTGGATGACAAAGAGATATGAGATGAGAACACAAGCTGCTATTTTTAGTCCACGAGATGTGAGGCTGCAACCAAAAGCCGCCGTGTGCCTCTCATATCTTCAGCTGCCTCAATTAGGATTGAGCTGTGATGATATGTGTTGCTGAGAGCAGGAAATATCCTCTGTTTACCTCAGAAATGCAACAAAATAGGGATTAAAATAGCTTCTGAATCTAATAAAGTCACCTTGAGACTCAAACATCTGCAACCTTAGAGCTGACCTAAAGTTGTATGAGGCCAAAATCAGAAATCAGTATTTCAACCCATTTCTTGTTCAGCCCACAAGCCAGCAACACAACACTGAGTTCCTTCTTGTTTCACCCATTTTTGATGATTTTTACATTTAACACAACTTATTTTACAGTCGAGTAAAGAGACACCAAAGAATTAAATAGTTTGTACAACTGATTATTTTGGTGACTCGTCACTTCCATTACAAATACTTGTTGCTCTCCTGCCCAATAGAGCTGGTCTTGGTAGATTCCATAATTAAGCCAAGAAATCCCTTAGTTTAGCTATTACAGTGCCTGGTTCAAATAATAAGCTATATCAGATACTTTACAAGGAATCATCATTCAGAACTCAACCAGTCTCATCTGTTAGCAAAAATCAAACCAGTCTTGTAACCTGTCAATAAAGTGACCCCATCTGAAGAAGAGTTCTGGTGCTTTCCAAAGTATTTAACAAATAACTAAATAAAAGAAGAGCAGCTTCATTTATATTCTGTTAGGATAAAAACTTATTGAAATAATTATATCAAAGTTCTACCAGCTTGTAAGGATTATATGAGGAAAAAAGTAACTTCTAACCTTCTATACCAAGTCATTAAGGCTGATCTACATAAAAGTTATCAAATATTTGTTTAATTGTCAAAAGTAATGTTGTTTTATGGTCCAATTCGGACTTATAAAACATAATAACTTTGAGGGGAAAAAACTGTTTTGTAGTATGATGTATATTTTAGAACATCCTCAGACATCAGACCAAATGGCCTCAGATGTCCGACCATAGAAAAGATTTATTAAAAAAGTTGCCACACTAAAAGGTCTCAGAAAAGACGTCGTCAAAAACAAAGCTCCTGCAGGTCATTGGCTTCTAACGACAATACAGTAAAATCTAAGTTTACTCCCTTTTTTGTTTACTTTTGTTAAAGTTATGTTATATTAAGTTGCTTTTAAGTTGTGAAATTTAAATTACGATTAATCAACAGAAGCTCATTTTCTATGATAATTTATATCGGCGTGGCACTATTTTTGTATGGCTAATTCATTTTAGCTAGCATCAGTGGTGTTGATGCATGATTTATTTTAGTATCAAAGTCTTTTTGAACAAGCTCACCTTCAAATTAAATTTTAAAAAAGGGTAATGAGGGATAACTGGCGACCTGTAAATGGTAAAGGGCCTGCATTTGTATAGCGCTTTTTCAGTCAGAGGACCACAAAGTGCTTTACACTACATTTAGTCATTCACCCATTCACGCACACATTCACACGCTGATGGTGGCAAGCTACTACATTGTAGCCACAGCTGTCCTGAGGCACACTGACAGAGGCGAGGCTGCCAGACACAGGCGCCACCGGGCCCTCTGACCACCACCAGCAGGAAACAGGGCTAAATGTCTTGCCCAAGGACACAACGAACGAGACTAACAGAGCGGGGATTCAAACCAGCAACCCACCGATTATTGTCGTCCCAAGGTGTACCCCGCCTCTCGCCCCTTGACCGCTGGAGAAAGACACCAGCCCCCCCCCACCCCCCCCACAACCCTGCATTAGGATGGACCGGTACAGAAAATGGATGGATGGATGGTAATGAGTGATAATATTGTCTGTAGCCAGAGCCTAATAATTCTATTATATCCTATTATAATAAAGAAGACTTAATTTTGTGAAAATCCATCTTTTTAAAATGTTGTATATCAGACAATCAAAAAATAGAAGTAGATAATAAAAATAGATAATTTACCATATAGCCTATATCAACTATAAAGATAAGTAAATCGGGGTGGCAGATGGTCTCAAATCATCAAAAAAAAAACACTTGCAAACGTTACCAAAAATATTTAATAAGACTTTTTGTTACTATTTTCAACGTTCATTTTCAGCCACTCATAAACTTTCAGCTTTTCCATTTCCTGAAACTCATAAAGGGGTTGATTTAAATCATGCACCACTGACGCTAGCTAAAATAAATTAGCCAAACAAAAATAGTGCTGCACTGAAATAGATTATCATAGAAAATTTGCTTTCGTTCTATGATTAACTGTAATGTAAATTTCACAATTTAAAAGCAACCTATTATAACATAACTGTAACAAAAGTACAGAGAAAAGTCGTTAGAAGGCTGACTTATTGTTGCAATTTCCTGACGTCAATGAACTGATGGTTTTCCACTGTCACTCATTGATGACATGTTGCAAAATGATTGAGCTCGGCTCCGACAATGGTGCTTTGACAAAGGTGTTTTTTCTGACAGCATTTTTTTCTGAGACCTTTTATCCTGGTGAGGTTTAGTCTGGTGGCCTTTTTTCTGAGACCTTTTATTTTGAGACCTTTTAGTGGGATGCCTTTCAGTCAGAGGTAGGACAACTGTTTTAATGAAAAGCAATGCTTTTTTCTATGGTGTGTCTGAGACCGTTTGGTCTGATGTCTGAGGATGTCATAAATGTACACCGATAGGAGGTACACACGAGAGAAAAATGTTTCAAAAACAACCTGGACATCCACCATTTTGGGCCAGAACTACAGGAATAGAATAATGGTACAGTAGTACATAATGCGGTTCAGATGGAGATATAGTCACTTCAGCTCGATTAGTGCCTTTGCAGGCCTCTACTGGCAATGGATTTGGAACTAGGTGAGACACTTAAAGACAGTCACTGACAGATGTTAAGCAGGTTGGACCACTGGAGGGAAAACAACAATCTTTGCAGGAACTTTGCAATAATTGTAGGTGGACTTAGTGTAGGGCAGCACAGTGTCGCAGTTGGTGGCAATGAAATTCAATTCAATTCAAAAATACTTTTTACTACTTTTAAAATTAAGTGTTGGTATAGCTCATATAATTAATTCTTTAAGGAGTTGTTGTAGATAATGATGGCTGTGGGCAGGAAGGATTTCCTGTAGCGGTCTGTATTGTAGCGAAACTGAAGAAGCCTCCGACTGAAGACGCTCTATTGTTGTATGACAGTCTCATGAAGAGGATGCTCAGGGTTGTCCATAATTTTTTTGATTTTATGAAGAATCCTTCTTTTCATCATCATCTGCAGATGTTCCACAGTTGTCCCAAGAACAGAACCAGCCTTCTTTATCAGGTTGTTTAGCCTTTTTAAGTCCCTGGCTCTGATGCTGCTACCCCAACAGATGACGGCTGAAGAGATTACACTCTCCACAACAGACTTGTAGAAGATCTCCAGCATCTTGCTGCAAACCTTGAAGGACCTAAGCTTCCTCAAGAAGTACAGTCTGCTCTGTCCCTTCTTGTAGACTGTTTCACTGTTGCGCCTCCAGTCCAGTCTGTTGTCAAGGTGAACTCTGAGGTATTTATACTCCTCAACCACCTCCACTTCTTCTCCCATGATGGAAACAGTTTTTGACTTATCCCTGTTTCTTCTGAAATCTACAATCATATCCTTTGTTTTGTTCACATTCAAGGTGAGACGATTGTTTCCACACCCTATCACAAAGCGGTCCACCAGCTCTCTGTGTTCAGCTTCTTGTCCATCTCTGATACACCCGACAATTGCAGAGTCATCTGAGTATTTCTGCAGATGACAGGTCTCTGATTTGTACTGGACGTCTGAGGTGTACAGAGTGAAAAGGAATGGTGAGAGTACGGTCCCCTGGGGTGCTCATGTGCTGCTGACCACCTGGTTTGACACACAATTCTTCAGTCTCACAAATTGTGGTCTGTTGGTCAGGTAGTCATTGATCCAGGCGATTGTTGAGGGCTCCACCTGTGTCTTCAGGAGTTTCTGACTAAGCAAATCAGGCTGAATTGTGTTAAATGCACTGGAGAAATCAAAGAACATGATCCTCACAGTGCTGGCTGCTTTGTCCAGATGACAGTGGGTTGGTTGAAGTAGGTGGATGATGGCATCTTCAACTCCAACTCCACAGCGATAAGCAAACTGCAGTGGGTCCTGATACGTTCTTGTTTGCTTATTCAGGGGGGCCAACAGGAGTCTCTCCAGGACCTTCATGATGTGGGATGTCAGGGCAACAGGTCTATAGTCATTGATGACTGATGGGTGAGTTCAATGATGGGTGAGGCAATGCTGCTTTGCAACAAGAAGAACCTGGGTTTGAATCCCAGCTGTAGGTCTTTCTGCATGGAGTTACATATTCTCCGTGTTCATTCATGAGTTCTTTCCAGGTACTCCTGCTTCATCCCACAGCCCAAACATATGACTTTTCGGTTAACCTGTCTCTTTAAATTGTCCTTGTGTGTGTGTCCATGGTTGTTTGTCCTGTGTGTCTCTATGTTGCTGAGCGATGTACTGGCAACTGTTCATCAGTTCCTCTTAAACATGTTCCACATATAGCTTTAGTACATCTATTATCTACTAATCGCCTCCATAGCATCCAATTTTTAGTATTTTTTTGTCAGATCCTTCTGTTCTCCTACTAAAACTGTTGTTTCCTCTGGTGCTCCTCGACTGATTTAAATGTCTTTCATGATTCCTTCTTCTGTAAAGTTTGTTATTGTCTTGTAAAAAAAAAAAAGAAGAATAATAAAAATAGATTAAAAAAATAAATAATAATTATAAAAATAAAATAAATAAATAAATAAGAATTTAAAAGAAAAAACTATGTATAAACTTAATAATTGAAATAAAAATAAAAGTAAATGGAAAGAAAAGTTTAGATTTGCTAAAATGGAAATAAGTTAGGAGCAAGTATGGTGGAAATAGGTTATTGGTGGTGTTGTTAACCAGGACTATAAAAAGCGATGCACCAACCGACGCCTGGTTTTAGTAGTCTGGGTGAATCAGAGGTAACAGACCTTTTTTCAAAGTGAAGGATTGTTTTGCTTATGTAATAAGCCTGTGTGGAGCTGGAAGAGTCTCAAAGGAAGTGGCAGGAGGGCAGCCGGTAAGAGAGAAATTTGAGAGACTTTGTTGCTGGAGTTGTTTCCTGGTTGACTTTAGCTTAGCCACCGGCCTAGAAGCATGGTGATGTGGCATGGCCATATTTGTTTGACACCCAAACAGAGCTTTGAAGCATTGTTTCTAAGCTTAATGTTAATAGCATTTGATGGTCTTGGTCATAATTTCTGCTTTTGTAAGATTTTAAATGGATTGAGGAAGTGGAAGATTAAAATAAAGCATTGATAAATTAATTTAGGAATAAGGTAATAAGTAGCAAATTTAAGTTATTTGCATTTCATAAATTAGAGAAATATAAAAATTTATTCAAATTGGTATAAATTATTAAAATATTTACATTTTTTGGTAGTTTAATTAAAAACATTTCTTTCACCTTGAATGTAAAATGCACTGTTTCATTGGATTGGAGTTAAGTATTTTTGTGATTTGGAATACATGATTTATTTAACTGAGTAAGAGTGATTTGTATTTAGTATTTATCAGAATATGAACACATTTATTATGCTAAGACTGTTGTGTATATTTTGTATTTACATTCTTTGTTTGAATTATTTTCAAGGTTTTTACCTGCCTTGAGACCAACCTCGAGACCAAGTATCCTAAAGACGTCTAAAAGATTGCTAAATAAATTGAAGACAAAAGGAGAAAACTGTTTGGTCCTTGAGTAAATCCCAGATGTTGAATGCTGCATAGACCCTTCCATCCCTTTCAAGTGGGGATTCTACACAATTTAAGGCAGAACTTGACAGTAAAAACTGTCTTGGAAAGAACTGGTTGGGAAAACCCTCAGAAGATTCCTCTCCAAAATTGATTAAAAAAAACAGCCAGAAAGTCTGTTAAGCAACTGAAGGCAGACAGAATGTCGGCAAAAATATCTTTCACTCGTCTAGCCAATAGCATAACCAGACAGCTGGAGGACATGTCCGAAGAGGAGCTCAAGGAAAGTTTTGATAAACTTGCCATAGAGGCTGGAAAAGTTATGGCAGCGAATGATGAAGTTGGTGTGGGACTTATTGGAGAAATAGAAGAGGAACTGGATGATGAAGAAGCTGGTTCACAGCAACAAGCAGACCTAGATGAGACTGCAAAAGATTGCGAGGAGAGACTCAAAGAGGTCAAGACATTAATCCAAGAATATCTATGGAGGACATATGGAAAAGCTGAATTAGGAACAGCAGTACAAGTAGCAGAAGCCCAAAGCGTACATGCTTAAACCATTAAGCCTGAGGCGGGGAAGGAGGCATATGACTTCATAGTCAGTCATTTACAAGAACTTTTAAAGTCTGCAAAAGAAGCACAGAGAAATTGGAGGAAGTGGCTCCCTCGAGACATTCAGGAGGAGATTCAGTGTCGACTTAGAGAACTGGACCTCATAATCCCCAAATTGGTTTCAAGAACAGCAGAGTTTATTCAAATGAGATCAAAGGAGGGTGGGGGAAATGAAAACAAAGTAATAAATCTTCCAAATCTCCTCTACCAACCATCAGATTGAAACCAACATCCCTCCCCAAATTCACAGGAAATAAGCGTGATTTCTGCAGATGGAGGAGGGACTGGGAGGCGCTGCAAAAACAGGGAGAACCAACAGGCTCAAAAGAAGTAAAGAAAGCACAACTGCTTGACAGCCTTAGTGAAAAGCTTTCAAAGGATCTGCGTCTCAATTCCTACAGCACGTCTGATGATATTTTCCGTGTCCTGGAAAATCTGTTTGGGAACCGGACAGCCATCACTATTGAAATAGTAGAAGAGCTACAGAGAATCCCAGCAGTGAGAGGTCACCAACCAAGACGCATAGTGGAAATAATTCAAGCTGTGGTGAAGGCACTTGAAGATTTAAATGACCTCGGGGACACCGGACCAATAAAAAATCCCCTAGTGACAAAATCAATCGAAACAAAACTTTCTGAAAGTCTGAAGGAATGGCTTATCCATGCAGGAAATAAGGAAAATGCTGTAGTACCAGGAAACCGATTTGACAGTCTCCTCGCATTTCTGAAAAAACAAGACATCTATGAGCAGCTCGAACAATTAAAAGAAGATGAGGAGCCAAGTAGAAGACAAATTAGAGCAGAGCCAAAGATTGCCAGAACTAAGTCAGCTGCATCAGAAGAGGAATCCATAGGCTGTGTTGTTTGTGGAGATCAAAAGCACAGGCGAAGACTCTACTTTTGCAAAAAATTCAGGGTGTTAACATCAGCTGAGAAGAAGGATGCTGTAAAGAAAGTTGGAGCTTGTATGAGGTGTTTGGAGGTTCATGATAAGAAACTACTGTAAATCAAGTTACCTGTGCCGAAATCAAAATTGTAAAGGTGATGGAAACACTGATCATCATTATTACCTGTGTCCATATGCTGAAAGAAGAAGCAACTCAACTCAAGGGAAAAGTCGAGTTGGAACAGAAAAAGATAACGGCTTGACGAGAAGATCAGGAAGAGTACCTTAAAAGACTGTCACCTGAGTTGGCTGACTGTAAAAATGTGTTCACTAACATTGTCACAAGAACCCATGTGATTCAGAAGTCCAGAAGAATTCAACCTGATTTCTTGATGGAGAAAAGTCTTGAAGATTTACCAGTACTCATGATGATTTTGGAAGTGACTGCAAATGATGGGCAAAGAATTGGAACACTAATTGATTTAGTCTCCGATACCAATTATATAAACCATAAAGCGGCAAGAAGACTAAACCTCCGGAGTGAGGAAATCACACTCGTGGTGCATGGCGTTGGCGGCATGAAAATACATGTCAAGACAAGACGCTACCTCCTGAAAATCCGTGTAATGGCTCAAAAAGGGGTAATGAAGTCACACCAAATGGTTTGCTATGGGTTGGATAATATTACAACCATTCACAAACACATGACAGCAGGAAAACTTCATCAATTCTTCCCTGACACTTCTTTTGAAGATTTGATCGTCCAAAAGAAATTAACCTGCTCATTAGCCATAGAGAAGGCAAGCTTGCCCCCCAAAGAATCGAAGTCGTGGGAGACCTTGTATTATGGGATGGACCCTTGGGCAAGGTGGTTGGTGGAACTCACTCACTTTTTGAAGAGGTCACTCTAACTGCTGTTGAGAAGGTGTTTTCATTCTAATTTAAAGCCTATTTTAAAGGAACAGACACACATTTAATTTATGACCCTGGGCTCTCTCTGAGCTCTCATTTCACCTTCCCGCGTGCTCGTTCATTTCTGTAAAAAGGAGCAATAAGAACAACAAACAACAATTATATCTTTTAACAGTGAGACGTCGTTCACTGGACCCAGTTCTAGTAACTGAGTACAGCTTTATCTCAACATAAGGTTTTTATTTGAAACAAGTTAAAAGAAACTCCTCCCACATAGATCTTCCCCCACAGAATGGTCAGCTTCTTCACCAAAAGGCACCCAGGATGTGCCACATTCCTCTTGATTATTCACGGTTTCTAAGTGTTTCCACATGCACTACAAAATTAGACCCTCATACAACATTAACATAATTTATATCTCTTCACTGCTCACATGATGAAAATGCATTTTGCAAGGTCGATGAGAACAGTTGCTGTTAAGTACCAGGAGTTCAGCCAGAATGTACTGCAGAAATCATCCTCAAGTGAGTGGAACCCCAATCAAATTAAGATGGCAACAACAGCTACAGTAAGCCAAGACTTCCTGAAGTGGTGGCATTGGGACAGTATTGGTGCCGCTTGTGTGCCAAAGTGTGGTGGCTGTCGATGCGGTAGTTGTCCTCCTGGAGGTAAAGAAATGACTCTTGCAGAGGAACGTGAGTTGGAGATTGTGAAAGAAGGACTTACCTATGTCACAGGAGATCACCACACAGAAGAGCCACACTGGCATGCCAGGTACCCTGGATAAGTGATCCAACATCTTTACCTCGAAACAGGAAAGCTGTTAAAGCTACATTTCTCAGAACAGAAAAGCAACTTAACAAGGAACCCGATTGGAAAGTTGCCTACACTGAACAAGTCCACGACATGCTTGATCAAAGTGCAGCAGTTAGACTCACCGAGGAGGAAATCACCAAGTGGGATGGACCAGTATGGTATATTAGCCATTTTATTGCTCCAAATCCACATTCAGTTACAACACCCATCCGACTTGTCTGGAACAGTAGCCAAAGGTTTCAAGGTGTAAGCATGAATGACCTGTTGATGAAAGGCCCAGATGTCTTAAATCAAATCCGTGCTGTTCTTTTAAGATTCAGAGAAGGAACGTATGCTGCACTAGGAGACATAAAGAAGATGTACAACTCTGTTTGGTTAGAGGAAAAGGAGTTTCATCTACACAGGTTCCTATGGCGGGACTCAGAGGATGAGGAGATACAAGACTATGCAATAATGAGCGTTAACATCGGTGATAAACCAGCGGGGTGTATCGCGCAGTTAGTGATGAGGGAGACCACTAACCTACCTTTCTTCTCTCACCTTGAAGAGGAACGGAAGATCCTTCATTTTAGCAGTTATGTTGACGACATTCTTCTGTCTCACAATGATCCTGACCGACTAAGAGAGATCACGATGAACGTGAAGAAAATCTTGAAGGCTGGAGGCTTTGATCTAAAACCTTGGGTGTATTCCGGTCAAAGTGGGAGGAGTGAACCCAGCAGCAATCAAGATAAGTTGAGAGTGAAAACCATGATCCTCCCAAATCAGTTGAAGGAAGAGGAAAATAAAGCACTCGGCTTGGGATACATTGTTGAATAAGACAAGTTCAATGTGATGGTCAGCATTAATTTCTCGAAAAAGAGGAGAAAGTTGAGATTGGGAAAAGATCTAACTCAAAGTGAAATCAGAGATCAAACACCAAACCCATTAACATGGCGGGAGCTTCTCAGTCAAATATCAGGCTTGTATGACCCACTTGGCCTGGTGGCACCTACAAAACAGAAGGGAGCGATTCTGGTGCGGAGAGCATTCCAGGAGGCAAAACTCTCCAACATTCAGGTAAAAGATACCTCGGATAAAGCACTCTCTAACCTCAGAGAAGATGCAATCAAGCTGTTTGAGGAGTACACTCAGATCAACAAGATCCAGTTTGACAGAGCACTAACCCCCTCTCCTCCCAGAAGTGGTCCAACAGCAATAACATTCTCAGATGGAAGTGAGCATGCTTACGGGGCTGTTTTGTATATGAGATGGGAGTTAAGTCAGTTTCCTGTCATTAAATTGGTGGAATCAAAAGCCAAACTAACCCCTTTGGACCAGAGAGGTGATGCTGTTAAGGCAGAAGTTTGTGGTGCAGTATTTGCACTCGTCTCAAAAAATATTTTGAGCTGCACAGTCAAATTAAAGTTCACCAATGGTACCATCTGATTGACAGTCAAACAGTGCTTGGAGCTATTCAGCGAGAGAGCTATGGTTTCCAAACATTCTTTGCGAATAGGATTGGTGAAATACAAAGCAATTCAAAGATTCAAGATTGGAAATGGATTCCAGGTCATTACAACATTGCTGATGTGATCACCAGAGGTACTAGCCCTCGATACCTTGATGACGACTCCAGATGGCAGCAAGGTCCGGCGTTCCTAAAAACACCTGTGGAGGAATGGCCAATCAAAACAGCAAAAGAGCTAGGAGATGGTGTAAGAGAGAATATCACCAAGCTTCAGAAGAAGGCGTTCATTGCTGTGTTGACAAGAGCAAGAACCAAGGAACTTAAGTGTGAACAGCAAGAATCTGCAAACTGTCAGATCTCTTTGGAACACAGAAAACCCATCTCTTTAAGAAATCTTTTGGATTTCAATCGGTTCAGTTCACTCACAAAACTAGTCAAGACAGTTGCATATGTCTGGAGAGTTGCTAAGGTGCTCCTCAGGCATAACCAAACTCTGAAGAAACCAAAGTGGGAGGAAATTCATCTTACAGGAGTTATCTCTGTAAGAGAGCGAGAAAGTGCTCTGAAAGACATCCTTTTCACTGTCCAGGAAGGAATTTCCTTTACTACAACAACACTGGACCGACTGGTTGTCTATCAGGATAAACAGTCTGGACTGCTTCTTTGTGGAGGAAGAGTGCAAATTTTCACAGAAGATAATGTTGCTGTTCCACTTATCCCCTACAGTTCCTGGGTGTCAACTTTGTTAGCCCGGGAAGCCCATGGCATATCGCATGATGGAGTGGCTGGAACTCTGTTAAAAATAAGACAAAAGGCCTGGGTTATAAAGGGTGGAAGAATAGCCCAAAAAGCTGTTGATAGCTGTTTAGTCTGCAGAAAAGCAAGATCTCAAAAGTGTCAGCAAGTGATGGGAGACTTACCATCAGAAAGGACTGAGCCTGCAGCCCAGTCTGAGTATGTCTCAACAGACCTCTTTGGACCTTATCATGTAAGAGATGAAGTCAAGAAAACAGTTGCACTCAAGGTTTGGGGAATCGTTTTCTGTTGTATGGCAAGTAGAGCAATCCATACTGAAATTGCTAATACTTTATCTACAGAAAGCTTCTTGATGAAATATTTAAGGTTTACAGCAATTCGAGGCCACCCAAGAAGAGTCTGGTCAGACCCAGGCACAAATTTCATTGGAGCCAAACCTGTTTTGAGGGATCTTGTACGGGTATCTCAGCAGCCAAAACAAAGTAACTACTGAAGAGACCGCTGCAAAAAACGGAATGGTGTGGACATGGACCATACTTCCAGATGACTCACCGCACAGGAATGGTGCTGCCGAGGCTGCTGTCGGAGTCATGAAAAGAGCCCTCAGGAGTCTTGGCAAGGGGACCATGCTCAGCTATAGTGAGTTCCACACTACCCTCTACATGGCTGCCAACCTGGCAAATGAGCGACCGATTGCTGCAAGAGAGCAAAGCAGAGAGGGATGTATCCTGTATGTTACACCTAATAGCCTTCTGCTTGGACGTGCTTCCCAGGATGGGGATGTAAAGAACTTTGATTTCTCCAGCTACCCTTACAATCGGTTAAGAGAGATGGAAACTGAAGTAACAAAGTTCTGGAAGAGCTGGAGACAACTTGCTGGTTCAAACCTGTTTGTAAGACAAAAGTGGCAGACAGAATGGAGGAACGTCTCTGTCGGCGAAATCGTTTGGATATGTGATCAGAATGCTATTAGAGGTCAATACATTCTAGGAAAAGTTGTGGCCACGAACCCTGACAATAAAAAAGCCGTGAGGGATGTGGAGATTAAAGTCGTTCCCAGTTGCTGTGTTTCGATGGCGAAAGGACTGAGAGGAGGACCAAAACAACAACGTCCAGGACATTCAGTAACGGAAGAGGTACCAAAGGTCACCATGCTCCGAAGGGATGTCAGAAGACTTATTGTTCTACTACCCAGAGAAGAACAAGAACAAACTTGATGCTCGCTTGAAAAAAGGTCTAAGTGGACTGACTGAAGAATTTGCGACCTTCCCAATGATGTTGCATGGGAACGTCGAGTGGGAGGTGTCTTGTTTAAAAAATAAAATAATAATAATAAAAAAAAGATTAAAAAAATAAATAATTATTAAAAGAAAATAAAAAGAAAAAAAATAAAAAGAGAAAAATTATGTTTTAACTTAATAATTGAAATAAAAATAAAAGTAAATGGGAAGAAAAGTTTGGATTTGCTCAAATGGAAATAAGTTAGGAGCAAGCATGGTGGAACAAGGTTCTTGGTGGTGTTGTTAACCAGGACTATAAAAAGCGATGCACCAACCAACGCCCAGTTTTAGTAGTCCAGGGGTGTTTCTCAATGTCAAGGCGCCTCGCCTACCAAGGCAATGACTCGGTAGGCAAGGCGCCTTGCTTACGAGGACACTGTCCTTCCTTGGTCAAAGAAAACAGTTAAATGGAACAGACTTGCATCACGTGACCGCGGCTGCCCAGGGCCCGCCTTTTGCTTACGCGCTCTGTTTACGTCCCGCTCATCGTTATATTTTATACGTATAAGTTTCAATATACATGTATAACGAGAGTTTTACTTTTTAAATTGTGTATATATTGGTTAAATCAATTGTGAAAGCGAGTTAGTACCTGCTAGCAACCGAAGCTGCAACTTCGAAAATACCGCGATGTATTCTGGGAAATTTTTGACCCAAGGAACCTCCCATGTATCCTTGGTCAGTTAGCTAAACGGCAGACAAACGGAGGACAGACGCCTCGGTAGCACATGAACATTGGAACACGCCTTGGCGGTCCCTGATGACGTGTCTCCTAGGCAACCGGGGCGGGACCAAGGAATCAACGCGAGGTTCCTTGGCATTGAGAAACACCCCAGAGGTAATTCAGAGGTAACAGACATTTTTTTTCAAAGTGAAGGATTGTTTTGCTTATGTGATAAGTCTATGTGGAGCTGGAAGAGTCAAAGGAAGCGGCAGGAGGGCAGCCGGTAAGAGAGAAATTTGAGACTTTGTTGCTGGAGTTGTTTCCTGGTTGACTTTAGCTTAGCCACCGGCCTAGAAGCATGGTGATGTGGCATGGCTATATCTGACACCCAAACAGAGCTTTGAAGCATTGTTTCTAAGCTTAATGTTAGTAGCATTTGATGGTCTTTGTCATAATTTCTGCTTTTGAAAGATTTTAAATGGATTGAGGAAGTGGAAGATTAAAATAAAGCATTGATAAATTAATTAAGGAATAAGCTAATAAGTATCAAATGTAAGTTATTTGCATTTCATAAATTAGAGAAGTATTGAAATTTATTCAAATTGGTATAAATTATTAAAATATTAAAATATTTAGGTAGTTGAATTAAAAACATTTCTTTCCCTTTCAAGTGGGGATTCTACACAGTTTAAGGCAGAACTTGACAGTTATCCTTGCTTTAATAATTTACTTTCTTATTTGCGTCCAGGTCCTCCGCTACAATTACTAATTTATGACAACAGGCTAAAAGAACACAAACGTATTCTGCTGGGAGAAACGAGGTATTTTGAGAACAATGCTTTTTTTAGGCTGATGTTAGGGGTACAGTTTGACTAAACCATGAAATTCAGATGACTAGCTGAAATGAGCAGGAGAGCAAAGAGTCTCCATATAATCAATATTTGGATACTATTTATTCAACATTTAGAGTCTCGTAAAAAATTTCTGTCTCTAACATGAGCTTAGCTGAGCACATATTCTGTGTTATAAAGTAAAATAAAATGCCATCATCCCTTCTTAGGACCATCTTAGTGCATTTTTAGATCAATACAAAATGAAAAGTTGAGTTGAGGAGACAGGACAAAATTCAATATTTCTATTTTTTTTACTTGCTAAACAGTTTACAGTGAATTACAGTGTAGGCATAATGTTCTACCAACCAGACACAATGAACAGAATTTATAAACACAGCTTTAAACCCAAATTCTTAAACACAAGTTGGGAAATATTTGAATTTTCTTAGTATTCATGGAGCTGATATGTTTTTTAACCTTGTCTGTGTGAATTCTGGCTCCCAAGGTCAGCAGGGGGCCTGTTGGAAGTAGCAATGTTTGCTTTTACCTTGGGCCAGCCCTGAATAAGTTATTAAAATGTTGTTAGATGAGTTGGAAAGAGAAACTGGTATATTTACATCAGTTTTCTCACCATCCTTTCTCTTTTACCTCCAGTAACATCTCTTCTTCACGCCTCATTGGCCTCATTATCATCCTGCTCATGTGTAACTGTTTCTTCCTGTTGACACAAACCCATAAATAACTTTTACCAGGCCCAATGAGGGCAAATTCATTCTGATCAACATCCTGACATTATCAGTAACATCACCACACTGATCATCGCCTTTTCCCTTATCTTCCACAGTCATAAATTATCAGCTGCCTATGTGGGACTAACGGTGTGCTGGTGTAAAAAGGACATTTTTGTGTGTGATTAAATTTTATCTTTATGGACTCAAGTTCTTGTGGAAAGGAGCAAAAATACAATGAACACAATCAATCAAAATCAGATCAAATTAGGTTTTAGTGCCACAAATGTTGGTCTCATCTGCTAAACATTTAAAACATGTTGCATGTTTTGGGAGCCTTTGCATTATATTATATTTGCATGATATTTTTGTAATAATACATCAAAGCACCCTGCGATGGACTGGCGACCTGTCCAGGATGTACCCCGCCTCTCGCCCCGGGTCTCGAAAGCCAAATTCAGGCAGAAGCAGTCAGAAACCGCTAAAACTATTCATATGAAAAGGTTTGAAAATCAAGGCAGTGTTTGGGCCACCTGAAGAGCTTCAGCAGAGACTGTGATCATGGATTATTGGATTATTTTTGTGCTAACAGGAAACTT
Source organism: Valencia hispanica (assembly GCA_963556495.2). NCBI lineage: Eukaryota > Metazoa > Chordata > Actinopteri > Cyprinodontiformes > Valenciidae > Valencia > Valencia hispanica. Next base: position 31,351,103 of record OY747704.1, read on the forward strand.
ACTTCTGGCATTGATTAAACCCTTTGAAAGTTGTTTTTAATCATTCAAATTACATATATATTTTTAGATTTAAATCCTCAGACGCCTAAATGCTGTAGGTTCATTTCTGCTGATTCATCTAGGCTGATACAGGCGAATTTATGAATATTCAAGTTGGTTCTGCTTGAATCTCTGCTGCTCAGAAAGCTGCGGCCGCTTACATCTGAGCTGCTCTCTTTCTCAAGTCTTCAGCTTTTCTACAGATTTAGTACCGCCCCTGATAAAAAAAGAAAGAAAAAAAAAAGCCTCTAGTTAATCTTGTTTTGCAGTATGAGAACAAAATTCAATGTTATGGAATTTCTTTTCAACAAAATCACCAGTAGAATGACCCCCTAAATGTATCTCAAGCATATTGTTAAATTTAAAGTATGCTTTTTATAAAGTTGATAAAAGTTTCAAGGAACCTCTAGTTAATAAGTTGATCTGAACTTCACTGGGACTTTAACTAGTCCGTGTGCTTTGGTCCTGTGAGACTTCAATTGAGCTTTCAACAACGAACACTCCAGGTGGGTGTGGGATTAAACAAAATGAATTCTGTAAGGGGAAAAAGCCAAAAGATTTTGGGAGCCTTGTGTACTCGTAAAAAATGCCAAGGTCCTCATTTATCAACCTTACTTGCACACAGATCTGTGCGCATTTCCTGGATAGGAACAATTTTACGCATAGTGTGGTATTTATCATCTTGTACTCGTGCGTTGAAATGTTCCTAAATATAAGAACAGCTATGATCATGCGTACACACAGCATCTAGTGGTAGAACGGGGGAACTGCAACACTGAAACAGTTTTACATGGATGGAATGTTTCTTATCAGTTTCACCTCTGCCAAGGCGTTCATGTTGGGGTCTCTGTCTTTTAGCAATATAACTCAAAAAGTTGAGGCGAGGTGCTTCGCAGAAGTCTGTGTTCTCTGTTTTCTTTGATAATTGAGGGCCCAGTAGATCTTAAATAAAAATCTAAAGTCTACACCCCAAAACTAATCCTCATTTATGCAAGAGAATGATCCAAAACAATTCTTCCATGGCCATTTCAGCTCTGACATTTTCAGATTATGTTACTGCGATAAAATATTCTACACTAACATTTATTTCAAAGTGTTTTAAACTCAACAATTTGCTCACTTGTTCATATTTAACTATATGTGAAATTCTATTTGTTATTGTAATTGGAAACTGTTTTTAAATGGTTTCTTAAAGAATCCAAAAGTCTACAGCAAGACAAGATACTCTCTCTGACATTGGCAACACTTTTCCCTGCGGGCATATTAAAAAGCTGCCAGTCCGTTCATCTGTCGAAAGAAATGGGAAAAACATGTAATGTCTTTGATGTGGTTCATTTGCCAGGCCTCAAATGAAGTATAAGTAGCTTTTTATTACCGATTATCTGAACTTTCAAAGCACATAGAAAGCGGCAACCCTCAAGGCATTTATACACCTTACTAACATCAATAATACTTGTTAAAACCTTAGTTTAAAAACACTTTGTTGTGGCGACATGCTGAGTCAGTTTTGCTTAGCTGTCTCTCTTGCTTCACAGATCAGCCAAAAAGAGGGATTTCTCTTTATGCTTTGATGTGATCGCAAATCAGGATCCACCAGTGCCAAAAATGTGTGAGAAACCAACCAAACAAACAAGGGCGACAAACATTCCTGATGTTCCCAGTGCTTCCAACATTCCTTAGTTTAGCTCAGTATAAAAGCAGCAATGTACAGTATGAAGAACATGTAATTTTTCCTAATGATAATATAAAATGCAGTTCAGCAACACCCAGAATAAAATCATCACCCTTTAAAGGATCATATTTTTCCAATAACACATTCATTGCTTGAAAAGGGCGAAGAAGCAAACTGTATCCTTCAAATGGATTTCACGGTTTCCAAACAATTTTGTTAAACCATAATGTAAATGGCAGGATTTAGCCTTTAATAGCATATGAATTATAGAAACAATATTACTTAATCGCTTATGGTGAAAGCTATTTTCCCCCAAAACTAAAACCCTCATTCAATGATTAAATCCATTCATCAATTTTCTTTACTTGATTAATCCTTGCAGCAGGTTCGCAGAAGAGCTGGTGACTGTTTCCAGCGGTCGTTGAAGAGATGCCTTACACTCTGCACTTAAACTCAGTAAATCCCAGGGCAATACAGAAACACACCAGAAAAACAATCATGCATTCACACGATCATATCCAAATGCATTATTTAGAGGCCAGTTAACCTAACATGGATGTTTTCGGACGATGGTAAGAAGCTGGACAGATCCAAGCATTCACAGGGAGAAGAGGCAAACTTCTCTCCAGTTAAATATTGTATTATGGTAGCTGAAATTATTGTTTCCTGCACAGTTCCCTGTATCCACAGCCTAATAAACCAAGTTTTATCGGAGCCCACAGCAGTCTCAGACAGCCAAGCCCCTGTCATAGCAGTGGTGATGGTGACCCTGTCTTGTTCATCCCTTAATCCATCTGCCTTTTTCATCTTTTCACCGTTCTTTCAGCCTTGTCCTCATTTTCTTATTTTCAGCATCTGTTTTCTCCTCCAGCAGATCCCTTGCCCCTCTCCTTCAAGTTCCTTGCTCCCTCTTTAATCAGATCAAATATTTATAAATTCATTGCCTGCCAGTCGAGGCTGTCGTCGTGGTTTAATAGTGCACTTGTGAGAGTTTGAGGAAACGCACCATAAACAGAAGTAGGGTTCACAATGTTTTTTATTGTAATGTGCTTTAATCACACTTTGAAACTCATTAGCATCAAACAAAACATGTTTTTTTTTTACAAAGCTGAATGCACCATGAGTAAAAAAGCCCAATCTAGCAGTGAGAAGAATAAAACTGTTGGTTTTCTTCTACTGACAGACTCTGAGGGATTAGTTTTGTCTAACATTGGTCATTGTCCTTGAATGTGTGTAGCTAGGAGACCAAGCTGTGTTTTCTTCTGGGTGATCAACAAATGACTTTATTTCAGGAAGGCGAAGCTCACAGATGCCATGTCAGCTCCAGGAATTCATTCGCTGTGCTCTTTCTCTGCAGCAGAGGCATGCAAAATGTGATAAAGAGCCCAAGTGCTTTTGGAATATTACAGGAACATGTTGTACAGTTTGCTGCCCACTGTAATTACTCTGGTGTGTAAGCATGTGAACCACATTCTCTCAGAGGTGCTCAGACCTATAACAACAATAATGCACCACTTTTACTATGCAAACAAGGAAGCTTTCTGAGCCATTTCAACATTTTTTACAGATCAGCATGTTAAGATCTTCAACCCATGTCCACCAGCAATCCACGCAAAGTTACTAAAGTAGTACGTGATTGTGAAGTGGAATGGAAAAGAATTAGTTCTCACACTTTTTGCAAAGAAATATTCTAAACGTATGGTGTGGATTTCTATTCAGTCCCAAATTACTTTGTTACCCTTAAATACAATCCTCTGCAACCAATTGTCTTCAGAAAGTATTTGGTAAATAACCAAGGAACCCCATAGAGCAAACAGGACCTTAGAAAAATCTGCGGAGAAGTTGAAAACAGAATTAGGTTTAAAAAAAATCTTCTCAAGCTTTGAATATCAACGGCAGCAGGAGTCGGGCACAGCTGACCGCCTATCTAAAGTGCCAGGAGAACAATAATCAGAGAAGCAGCCAAAAGTCCAGGGGAAACTCTGGAGGAACTGCAGAGCCCCAGAACTCAAGTGGGAGAATCAAGTAGCCAACATGCAAAGCACCATGTCTGGTAGAAAACTAACAATGCATGTAGTGCATGTAAAGCTAACCCTAAACTCTTCACATCAACGATGAGACAGTGGTAGCAGCATTGTACAGTGGGGATCCGTTATAGTGCAATCTTTTAAGAGAAAGCATCAACTAGTTGACAAAATATGTGAATTTTTTAAATTCTAATGTATAAAACCTATATTTCAAATTTTCCCAAAGAAATCAATTTTGGGTACATAATTGTGTTTTTCTCTGTGTTGTTCAGGAATGGCTGGATCTGCGCTGCAGAGGTGTTCGCAACGCCAACGCTTACATCCTGGTGTACGACATCTGTTGTGTGGAGAGCTTTGAATACGTCAAAATGATCAGACAGCAGATAGTGGAGAACAGGTACGCTGACATGTATCCCCTCTTCTGTTCCTGAGAATCAAACCTCTGATGTCCAATCTTTTAACTTCATTGTTCATCTCTCATATAAAGTTGCCTCATCACTCATTTGGAGACCACCAACAAACCTTTTTATTTCAACTATTGTGTCAGATATGTTTATCTTTCTTTGGTTTTATCTTTGAATTTAGCACCATCATCCTTGAGCGATTTCCTTATGACATTTGATACAGCACTGCTACTTGATGGCTGTATAAAACAGCATCAGTAGTTTAAAGATTATGCAGTGGATATTTCTGCTTTTACTTGAAATAGAGAGAACTAAGGTTAAAAACCAGGGTGAGATAATACAGATGCAAAGGCTCCTGAATGGCTTTGTCGACATACATGAGGCTAAAGGGCTGAACATCAAGGATCAGAGAGAAAGAGAGAACCCTGCCTTGTTATCCACGACACTGGCACACCTGAATATATTTCCATACAGAGAGGTACTTCATTTGTTTGCTGTGTTGTACATGACCAAGCTGCCAACACTCCATCCCCCTTCCATGTTTATGGTCGGAGACAAAAACCTATTATTGGCAACGGATAGAGTGTATGCAAGAGGAATCCCAAGCAGGAGAGACGTGTAGTCACAGGACGCAGATCCGATGTCAGAATGAAAGAGACTCGTAAAGCGCCAAGCGGGGACCAGACCCATGTGGAAATCATGAATAATGGAGGTTTAGAGGGTTTTTCTCTCTGTAGTTGGTAGCTCCAAGAGAACAAAATGTAAGGTTGAAATTATCTGGTTCTGCAAAAATCTGCTGAAAACCCAGAGTAACTTCAATTTCCCTCTCGTATTTCTGCAGCCCTCTGGCATGAAGCCTTCCTTTAGTTCACTGAAGTTTCTAATGGCACTGGGTCCTTTCCCATACTTTTTGACATGAATCCAAACACTTTCACATTGCTCGTTGCTCTCCCTCTGAGATATCACTGATTTGCAAGAAGATTTTTTAGTTTACGTGAGATTAGGGAGCACTGCCTCAGGGCTCGAAAGATTAACTTTGCATCTGTCTCTCTTTATGTAATGTTCTCCATCAAGCTATTGATCTGTGAAAGCAGGTGTGGAAATATGCACAAGCATGAAAAAGTCTGTCGGAGATTGACATTCTTTATGGGCAACATTTTCTTTATTCATTAATAGAAGACAAGATAAATTAATAATACATCTGCTTTCACAGGTTTTTACCTCTGCCTCATTGTGCCTTATGTCCTTTTAGCATAAGATTTATTATTTGATTTAACAGCGCCTACTTAACTTCAGATAATGCTTTAAATCCTTTTGTTAACATTAATAAAACTTTCATTAGGAGCATTGGAAATACTGAAATCAAACTTATTTCAGTTAATCTCTTTTTTCTTAATTTGAACGACACATAGGATTCCTAACCACCAATCAGATGTTAGTGAACATGTTTTGACCTGAGATCCTCTAACAAAGGGTTTTTGGTGGTTCTGTATCACTCAGATTTACAAATGCACATCCAGCTCCAGTCAGACATTTACATACATAATCATCAGCATGAATGAGATTAATTTGGGGCTTTTAATTATTTATTTGAATTGTTCTTTTTTGTACAATACATTGACAATACACCCCTGACCAAAAACCTAAAGACGGGGGAAGGATTACAAGTATTTGCCTTTTGCGCTGCTGAATTGTAGCTGGGTTGCAAAAATGATCTTAAAAAAAGTGAAACAAGAGCAGAGTAGATAATTTATTGAAATGTGAACTTAAACTCAAACAGGCTCTCTGTCAGCATGTAGGCGTGCTTGATGCCAGTGTTTCCCAGAGGATGATGGGAACTAGCTTCACAAGAGGGATGTTATTCTCCTGGAAGAAGACACACTTCTTCACAACCAGAAGTCCTGTTGTTCCATTAAAGGAAAATCCCTCCGGATTATGATGGGGCCTCCTCCTCTGTGCATCTGTGTTGTGTGGAAGAGATCTCCTTGTGATGCCAGTAACATTAGAAGCCATTAAGACTGTCGAGATTACATTCTTTCTCATAGGTGTCTCATCAGTTTGAGTACTCTTTTGCGAAGTCCAAAAAGACAAATTTATAATGTTAAAAGAGAGGAGACATGAATTTTTAAGGAGTTTTTTTTATTCTTTAAGGTCTTCTCTTGTACATGCTGTTTCGTGGTTTTTGGGTTGTTGTCAGCATAAGAAAAGACTTTAATTTGGTTTGAGGATTTGCCTGTGTCTTCATGGACACCTATCAGATCCTCTGCATCAGTACTGGGGAAATTGTGGGGGTCCAAAAGCAAAAGGTTTCTGCCTTCTAAATGCAGCCTCAGCAGTGATGGAGGGTTATTGCAAGAGGTCTTACTTGTGTATCTTAACAATACTGTCATGTTTAAAGACAGCCTTTCTGCCTTTGCCACCATGGGGCCATGACACTGTGAATGCGTGACAGGAAAATAACATGAAAATCAGATTTAACCTTAACCAGATTTTGACCTTACAAGGCTTACCTACTTGGCTGATGCTCCTGTTATTTTCTTGTTTCATTTTGAAGTTTAAATTGCAACCTGGCTAAGTTTAACCAGCAGAAAATGCAAATACTTCCTTCATGGTTTTCGGGTTAGTTTGAAGAGTCAGCAACACCAGAGAGCAAATCCAGAGAAACCATCTGTTTTTAGGGTTTTTTGGTATTCATCCACAAGCTTGTGGCATGATTCTGGGTTCGTATTTGACAGACTGTTCCCATCAAAAATTAAAGTGTTAATTTATCTTCTGGCATAGACCGTACTTTTAATCAGTCCATAAATTTTCATTGTGGTTGAGTCATTTGAGAAGGTCAATGTTGGCTTACTTTATCTATTCCAAATTGAGTTTTTATTAGTGTTAGGGAGCAATGTGCTGCTGGATTTTGCACGTGTTCAAGTTGAAGAAGACCACCTCAACATATTTAGGAGATAGTCTACCTTCTTCATTATTCCACCCACTTTGTAAAATGTGTTGACATAACTGGCAATGAAACAGCACCCCAGTGTGCTAATGCGACCTCTGTGCTTGACAGTTGACAGTGTTAGGTTTAAAAGCCTTACCTTGACGACCTCACTCTATTTTTCCCATTGTTGTTGAATAGCTCCATCTTTTCTCATCTGACCACTAAACCTTTTTCCAGAAAACATTTGAACACCTGGACTAAAGGTGCAAATTTGAATCCATCTTGAAAGTGTCAGTTTTGGAGCAGGAACTTTATTTTTGTTCAGCATCCTCTCAGTCTATGAAGATGCCAAACTGGACTCACTTCCAGCAGCTTCTAGTTTGTGGAAGCCAGAGTTCTTAAATACACCAACCAATTTCCAAGATCCTTTCATCTGAGGGTGACAGTATGGATCAGATAATTGAATTTATATTTAACTGGGAGTACCAGCAAGACAAAGATCCCAAACTCAAACCAAAAGGTTTTAAACTATGCTTAAAAGCAGTGCTAGGAAAGGCACTAATTTAAACGGACTTCGTTGTTTCTGATGAGAAAAGTGTTCAAATATTTAGCCAGAACTATGCCAGGATCTTGCTTGTAGTGTTGAAACCTGTTTAGTTTCTCTGCATCTTGCTTAAGGACATGCAAATATTAGTTGCGTGTATGTATCAGGTACTAAAGTATAACTTTAAATCTGTGTAGACAAATTAAAATCCCCAATAAGTTAAAACTTGTATGCATGGTTCTTGTTTCAAAGGTCCGTTGAAGCTTTATGTTGTCTTATTTTCATTGGCTTTTAATATTGATTGATGTGATCACACATGTTTTGATTTTAGTATATTTGTGTATTTTATGTTTTTTATTTATTTTATTTATTTTTATCTCTGATGGGTGCTGCTTTTTTGTTTAAATGTACAGCACTTTGGACCTGATACACTTTGAGTCAGGATATAAAACTCCAGCCTTTGAGGCCTGGTGTCCTGCAACCTTTAGATGTGTTCTTGGTCCAACACACTTGAATCAAATGTTAAATTGTCTCCTCAGCAGGCAGTTGGGTTATCTGGGGTCCCGTTGATGACCTAATTATTTGAATCAGGTGTGTTGAAACAGAGACATGTCTAAAAGTTGCAGGAGACTGGGCCTTGAAGACTGGAGTTTGACATTGTTGCTTAAAATGAGTAAATGTGCTTCTTCAGTACTGAGTAACATCTGGTCTAATTTATAAAGTCGTTCATAAATAAAGTGGTTTGGATTGGATTGGATAATCATTCCACTCTGAAACAATTACCTCAAATAATTTAAGGTCCAAAATGTACATGACACCCACGCTGATGATGAGTAGATGTTAACATCTGACTGGCACTGTATCTTGTGGCCCAAATGTATGTCTTTGTTTGCCGTGCATTTTCAGGCCCAGTAATACTGTAAACCGTCTACTGCAGAGGGAGGCCCCTTGATCCTCTGTGAGCTGTAATCCTCCCATCCACCCCCACACATCTCAGAAGATGCGCGCACGCACACACACATATATACAGTGACAACCAGTTTGACAAACACCAAGCTGATAGCTGTGCCTTTTGAAACCAACCCCTCCTTGTTTTTTTTTTCCACTTCACATTTTCCTTCAGGGAAGGCAGCAGCAGCGAGGTGCCAATCCTAGTGGTGGGTAACAAGCGGGATCTGCAGAGGCAGCGCTTCATGCCCCGCAGGGCCGTGTCAGTCCTGGTGAAGAAGACCTGGAAGTGTGGCTACGTGGAGTGCTCTGCCAAGTTTAACTGGCATGTGGTCCTGCTCTTCAAGGAGCTGCTGGGCATCGCCGTGGCACGGGGCATGCGCCAGAACCATACCTCCACCCGTCTGCAGGGGGCGCTACAGAGGAATCGGTGTACTGTCATGTGACCCCGAGAGCTTCCTCCACCCCTTCTCATGTCTGGGGTGGAGCAGACCCTGGAGAAAAGGACTCTTTATCGTAATGGCTGGAAAAATACCCCGTGGCCTCCTGCTTAACTGAGCTGATTTTTCATAATGAGGTTTATTTGACTCTTTGCGCTGTAAAAGACTCTGAAATTCCACACATCCTCATCCAAAAACTTCCTATTCTAATTCTGTATACAAAGTAGGAAACAGATAGAAGCAACAGCAACTTGAAATCCAACACAGTTATATTTTCGCACATCAGCTTGAAGGCTAAACATTTCAGGCTGGGTCTCCGAATGTAACACGACTCATACATCAGGTCTGTAACTGGGCCTGACAGCATGGAAGCTGTGTTTGTAAGACTCAAAACCAGAGAGGCAGCAATATTATTGAGTCTTCCTTTTGGATTAGTCATATTCAGGATGGTAAAAAGGCACAAGTTCAGATGTGACGCGCTAGGATTCACTTGCGGATGAAAGGCCAATAATCCACACTATGATTACAAAGATAAGCAAAAAAGTAAAGGTGCATGTCACTGAATAATATCAAAAATATTATTCGTCTCTGTGATTTAATTCAAAAAGGGAAACCTATCATAAAGATTCATTACACAAAGAGTGTTATATTTCAAGCATCTATTTTTGCTAATTTAGAGGGTTATGGCTTACTGTTAAGGGAAACACAAAATTCAGCTTGAAAAGTGTCTTATAGTGTAGAGAATACACTCTATTCAATGCTTGGTTGGGCCTCCTTTTGCATAAATTACTGCATCAGTGTAGCATGGCATGGAAGAGGTCAGCCCATGGTTCTGCTGAGATGTTAAGGAAGTCCAGGTTGCTTTAATATCAACCTTTAACATGTCTGCATGGTTGGCTCTGGTGTCTCTTATCCTACTGTTGATAATACTCAATAGTTTGTCTTTGGAGTTTAGGTCAGGTCATTTTGCTCTCCAGTCAGTAACATTCTGGCCATTTAAGCATGGTATGCTACATTTAGCACTGTGACAGATGCCAAATCCTCCTAGAAAATAATATCTCTAAAAAAGAGCGAAGTATTAAATGCTCTGTTCTAACTTTGGACTTGAGAAAAGTAGACCAACACCGGCAGATATTATGGCACCCAAAATCATCACCAACTATGGCGATTTCACACTGGACTTTTAGCATCTTTGATTCTTTGCTTCTCCACTCTTCCTCCAGACTCTGGGACCTAAGTTTCCAAATGAAATCCAAAATCTGCCTTTTTTTACACATGATCCAAGAGTCTTAGTCTATGTCCTGGATATGTCTGTGACTGGTAGCTCTTAAAACACTTGACTCCAACTGAAATCTTGTGAATCTCCCCTGAAAGCCTTGAATGGGTTTCGCTTTACAGTCTTCTCAAGGCTGCAGTTATTCCTTTTGCTTGTGCACAGTTTTTTCCTTTCACCCAACTTTTCATTAACATGACAGTGAGTGTTTGCTGGACAACAGTACAGCCATGACCAAAACAAAACATTTCTGTATTAAAAAAATAAAATGTATTACTAATTTGTAATGCTCCAGTTTCTGAGAAACTAAAGTTTGGATTTTTATTTCATGTAAACTATAATCATCAAAAATTAACCAAAATAATTGCTTGGAATATTTTGTTCTGTGTGTAATACAGCTATATAATGTGTAAATTCCACAGTTTTAATTGAAATGCTGCAATAAATTAACTCTTCTTGGAAAAATTATCTCAAAATGTACATAGATAGATATGGTTACATGGTACTTTATTTTAGGTCTGAGGGACTCACCTGCATTATTCATTCTTTCCCTGCCCCTGTTACAGATTAGGCCTAGGGTAAAGGTTGTTTGTCCCCACCAAGGGTGTTATAAGGTTATCTTGCAATAGAAAACACTGCAGTCCCTTATTATGATAAACTGTAGGGCTTCAGACTACCTTCTGCCCTCACTTAGACTCTAATTCTGCAGAGTGCAATAACACCAGGGCCCTCATTTATCAACCGTTCGTAGAAATTGTCTACGAATTAAATTTAGAATGTTCATGCAAACCGTCAAAAGCCGTACACAAAGCCTGTCATACACATGTTCTTTCTCAATGAACATGTGTATGTGGGTACCAAGGTGCTCGTGCCCATTCAGTCATTTGCATACAGAAACTCCCTCAATTAACCATATCTGGTCACATCACATCCTCTGACACAAGCATTAAATCGTTGAATTCTTCCCAAAATTAATGGACAAGAGAGCACAGTGGTGCAGTTGGTAGCACTGTTGCCTTGCAGCAAGAAGGCACGGGTTCGAATCCCGGCCTGGGGTCTTTCTTCAAGGAGTTTGCATGTTCTCAATGTGCATGTGTGGGTTCTCTCCCGGTACTCCGGCTTCCTCCCACAGTCCAAAAACATGACTGTTAGGTTATGGGTCTCTCTAAATTGCCCTTAGGTATGAGTGTGTGCATGCATGGTTCTTTGTCCTGTATGTCTCTGTGTTGCCTTGCGATGGACTAGCAACCTGTTCAGGGTGTACCCCGCCTCTCGCCCCGTGACTGCTGGAGTGTTGTAGTTCCACCATTCTACCACTAGATGCTGTGCGTACACATGGTCAGAGCTGTTCTTATATTTAGGAACATTTCTACACACAAGTACAAGATGGTAAATACCACACTATGCATGAACGCTTCTATTCATGAAATACGCACAGATCTGTGCACAAGTACGGTTGATAAATGAGGGCTCTGGGATCTGGGTACATGCAGTAGCCTAAAATAGGAATCTGTGGTTGTTAGTGTGTATCTGTGTGTGCTTAATGTACTTTAATTGTGGGCCCTTACAGATTTGTGGGGACCAAAATGGTTGCCCTCAGTGGATGTTGGCATTCCTGTAATGGTACGTGTTAAAGAGTCTTTGTGTGAAATAGAGAGCAAGCCAAGGCAACTCAGAGTAAGGCGGGTTTGATAACTGACATTCAGGCAGGTAAAGGACAGACATACCAAGATAGGGAAACAGATGTGGACGCTATGGATTAGAATGGAGCAATAAAATCCCACAGTGATGCCCTCAACACACTAAAAACCAATATATGATGTTGAAAAAGCCTCTTGCAATCACTGTAATCCATGTTAAACGCACTCTTGCATCCTATAAAAGTACGTGAACACAGCTCAGTGACTCCCAAATGTACCATCAAGGATGCAAATAGATCATTACTAAAGCTTTAACATTACTATCTGAATAGCAACAAAATGGTACTGTGAGCAACTCCTTTTTTTGTGTGACTAGGCCAAGGTAGGTACTATGTGAACACATCTGACCAATTTGTACATAAGAATGACTCATAGAAGGATCATCTTGCATGCTTTTGTTGGTCAAATCCAGCAGGTCAGGGTTTAATTGCACTGATGTGAAAATGTGATCTTGTGTTTAATTATTTTTTGTACTACTTGGTTTCCTGACTACAGAGAGCAGCTGAGTGGATGAATGTTATAATTTTTCAACGGCACGTGAGAACACAAGCTCATGATTTCCTCCAAATGTAGTGCTAATCCTTCAGCGGGGGCAGATGGTTGCATTTTTTGTAGTAGTACAAAACAAGAGAGGAATATGTAGCAGAGATATTAGAAAGCAACTGTGTGTAGCATGAGTTCCCATCAGTTTATGTGTGTCTTTCAGAATAAAAAGGGCTACAGTTTGTTTCTGTTTTTTCAATCTGAAACCTTGTCTTTATTTTTATGGTGTTGTTACTCTGAGTAATTATTTCTCTTTTGACATATGATGAATAAATAAATGCATTTCAGAACGGCAATCTTGTTTGGACTACTTCCCTATCATTTGCCTCGATCTTGCCAAATTAAAATAATTATGACAACAATGCCATCTGGTGGTAAAGCAATGCTATCTGAAGCCAGAGAGATGGCAGACAACACACTGAATTGATTCCTGCCTTAAATGCATGTCTCTCTGTATTAGTTAGAGACGAGACAATAATTTTGTTACCTGTTTTGAAACATGTTTTTATGGAAGTCTTATAAGGTTTACCAAATAGCAACATTTTAATTCAAGAACTAAGCACTATCCATGGTACTAGATGCTTAAATGATTCAATTTCAGTAATAACATATATGATTATACACTGAACAAAAATATAAACACAACACTTTTGTCTTTGCTCCCATTTTTCATGAGCTGAACTCAAAGATCTAAAACACTTTCCATATACACAAAAGACCCACTATTCTCAAATATTGTTCAGAAATCTGTCTAAATCTGTGTTAGTGAGCACTTCTCCTTTGCTAAAATAATCCATCCCACCTAACAGGTGTGGCATATCAAGGTGCTGATTAGACAGAATATAACATAGGTGTGCCTTAGATTGGCCACAATAAAAGGCCACCCTCAAATGTGCAGTTTTGCTTTACTGGGGGAGCCTGGGAGGGGGGGGGACCCGTCAGTCTCTGGTGTGGGCACCATTTGCCTCACTCAGTGCAACACATCTTCGTTGCATACAGTTGATCAGGTCGGTGGAATGTTGCTCCACTCCTCTACAATGGCTTTGCGAAGTTGCTGATTGTTGGCAGGAACTGGAACATGCTGCCGAGTACGCCGATCCAGAGCATCCCAAACATGCTCAGTGGGTGACATGTCTGGTGAGTGTGCTGGTCATGTAAAAACTGGGATGTTTTCAGCAGCCAGGAATTGTGTACAGATCCTTGCACCATGGGGCTTTGCAATATTATGCTGCAACATGAGGTGATGGTCGTGGATGAATGGCAAAACAATGGGCCTCAGGATCTTGTCTCTGTGCATTCAAAATGCCATCAATAAAATGCACCTGTGTTTGTTGCCCATACCATAACTCCACCGCCACCATGGGCCACTCGATCCACAACTATGACGTCAGCAAACCTCTCACCCACATGATGCAACACACGCTGTCTACCATCTGCCCTGAACAATGATAACCGGGATTCATCTGTGAACAGAATGCATCTCCAACGTGTCAGATGCCATTGAATGTGAGCATTTGCCCACTCAAGTCCGATACGGCGACGAACTGCAATCTGGTCCAGACCCCGATGAGAACGAGGAGCATAAAGATGAGCTTGCCTGAGACGGTTTCTGACAGTTTGAACAGAAATTCTTTGACTATGCAAACCAATTGTTGCAGCAGCTGTCTGGGTGGCTGGTCTCAGACGATCATGGAGGTGAACATGCTGGATGTGGAGGTCCTGGGCTTGTGTGGTTACATGTGGTCTGGGGTTGTGAGGCTGGTTGGATGTACTGCCAAATTCTCTGAAACGCCTTTGGAGACAGTTTATGGTAGAGAAATTAACATTCATTTCACGGCAAACAGCTCTGGTAGGCTTTCCTGCAGTCAGCATGCCAATTGCACGCTCCCTCAAAAGTTGCGACATCTGTGGCACTGTGCTGTTTGATCAAACTGCACATTTCAGAGTGGCTTTTTATTGTGGCCAGTCCAAAAAGGCACGCCTGTGCAATATTCATGCTGTCTAGTTAACACCTTGATATGCCACACCTGTAAGGTTGGATGGATTATCTTGGCAAAGGAGAAGTGCTCACTAACACAGATTTAGACAGATTTGTGAACAATATTTGAGAGTTAGTTATTTCAGATCTTTGAGTTCAGCTCATGAAAAATTGGTGCAAAAACAAGTGTTGCATTTATATTTTTAATCAGTGAATATATATATAGCTTAGGCTGAAAATGACAAAAAACTATATATATATATATATATGCATGCATACTATTTTCATTGATATAAATTTAATACAGCAGAAGTCAGGTTTGAATTAGTTGAAACAATTATTCATTTATCTTTTCGGTGTTCATTGAGACTAAGTAGTCTCAGACCCATTTAGGTCCAGCTAATTTGAGCTGTAATGCGACTTCATATTCTTATAAATCTACATTTCATTGAAAGTAGAATATATTTAATTATACAGTTGAGTAAATAAAAGCATTTGAAAATGTACTGATGTTCACCAGAAAGCATATTCTCTCAATTCATTCACAGAACAGAGAACCCTTAGGCTTGTCAATGAAGGAAATGTGTGACTGCCTTCCATTTTTTGCAGGTTTTTATGCTTTAGCAATAAGCATAACTTATACAATATATAATAAGATTCTAGTCTAAATAAGTCCATACATTACCCTGGTAAGCATATCAGATTAAAATTGGGCTTCTAACAATGAATGCAGACCAGGCTTTCCTGGGTTGATTTACTGTATAATAAACCAAAAAACTTGAATGATTTTCACAAGCAACAATCTGGTGAATGTTTGTGTATATTGGAATATATTCTAATCGAAGATGCACCCACCACAGGATTTTTGTTCATAAAAAGGTTGTGCCATAATTCTTGATGGATATCAAGCATATATTTAACAGTGTTTTTGTTCATTTCAAACTAATTTTAATGTTTGTTTGGGGTCATTGATCTGTTGGAGTACCAAATTATATCCAGGTTTTTCACAATTTAGATATTGATTTAAAATGAAGTTGAAGAATTTGGAGTTAATCCCTCCTCTTTGTTATTCCATTCACTGAGTGCAAGGCACCACTACACCACTGGCAGTAAAGCAGCCCCCGCCCCATACCTGATCAGCCAGTGTACACATTTTTGAAAGCATTTGTCATGTTTGGTTGGATTAAGGACCCAAATGCAGCAAGTAAAACATAAATGATTTAATTGCAACAAAAAAACAAGAAACAACTTTAAAAACTCAGGAGAACCAACAAATGCAGCAATGGGGAAAAACAGGAACTGGACATGGAAAAATGACGACGAACCAGCGAGTAGTGAGAGCTTAATATATGCTGAGGAGGGAATGAGGAAGTGACAGAGAAGACTAAGGACTAATTAGTGAAAGCAGATGCAGCTGAGGGCAATGAGTGAAACTGGGTAAAGAGCAGAGTGGCAGGGGGGAAAGGGGAAGAATGGCAAGGGAGACAGAAAACTCCTAAGAAACTAGAAACTAAAGATATGTCTAGGGAGGATTTTAAGGGGAATTTAAGGAAACACTGGAGAACAGAAGGAAGAAATGAATTAGGAAACTATCTAAAGAGAAATAAACAAGGAAACAAATAAGAAGGAGGACACAAATGAAAGGTGAACACATCTAAGAGCATGAATGGAAATGAAAACAAGGAAGTGCCATAAAATACCAAAGAATACTTTAAAACGCTAATTAAACCGAATAAGGAAAATAACTAACTTCAAACACCAAAACTGAGAACTATGACAGCATTACCTTTCATACTTATGACTATTCAGCTCAGGCTTTTTCTTGTCTCCCTACAAAATGCTTCTCCAGAAGACATTTCGTTTGCAGATGTAGGCAGTTGTGCTTGAAGGTGTTGATTTAGGGAATTAATTTTTGGGAAAACATTTCAAACTGGGATAGAACTAAGTGTTCCGATAGGACAATGTAGGCTTGCATTGAGCTGCCTATATTCAATTTCAAATCAATTCAATTCAGTTTATTTATATAGCGCCAATTCACAACAGATGTCATCTCAAGGCACTTAACAAGAAGTCATTTCAATACATTTATACAAACATTCCAATCAGTTAAAAAATTTCCTATTTAAGGAATCCCAGCAGATTGCGTCAGTCATTGGCGTGAGGTTGGGCCCCGTTGATGCAGACTTTCCAACCACAGCAATCCTTCAGCAATCCCTCATACTGAGCAAGCATGTAGCGACGGTGGAGAGGAAAAACTCCCCTTTAACAGGAAGAAACCTCCAACAGAACCAGGCTCCGTAGGAGCGGCCATCTGCCACGACCGTCTGGGGGTTTGAGAAGACAGAGCAGAAACACAGAAGGAACAGAAGATCCGATATAAGAGAACTTTCTATGTTACAGAAAGTAAAAAGTTGATAACAGGACACAGTGGATGTTCAGTTACTGCGAGGATCATCCCAGTCGATGCCCCCCATCCAACAGGGCATTGCAGCCAAGCAGGATACCAGACCAGGTATATCTTCGATGGAGAGAAAAACACTGAGAGAAAACAAAGTTAACAGTCAAAATAACAGAATGAACTGTAATACAACTGGAGAGTCGTAGTAGAAAAGGAAGTAGCAGAGTGAAGAAAATTGGTAAGTCTGTCCTCCAGCAGTCTAAGCCTATAGCAGCATAACTACAGAGACAGCTCAGGATGACCTTAGCCACTCTAACTATAAGCTTTATCAAAAAGGAAAGTTTTAAGCCTGGCCTTAAAAGTAAACAGAGTGTCTGCCTCACGGACTAAAGCTGGGAGCTGTTTCCACAGGAGAGGAGCCTGATAACTAAAAGATCTGCCTCCCATTCTACTTTTAGAAATCCTAGGAACTACAAGTAAACCTACAGTCTGAGAGCGAAGGGCTCTATATTCAGCCGAAATTATGCCAGAGGCTTGTTGTTCCTACACAAATCATCTGTTTAGGGTACAACTCATATATATATATATATGTCCATATATATGTCCATATGTTTAATTTTGATTTGAGGAAAAATCCAAAATAACTTCACACTTAAGTCTTGTTTTGTAACCAAACCTAATTCTCTTTTTGTGTGTTTGCGTGTACGTTTTAAGAAACTAACTTTTATTTTGTATATCAATTCCAACAAAATAGAATTGCTCAAATGCATGATTAAAAACCTAAAATGTATATGAGATGCATGTCTAGGATGAGTGTACATCAACTTCTGACATTAACAATAAGTTAATAAGACGTATAAATGGGCACCATTTCTTTTTTGATGCATTCAAATGACTAATGGCAGAAGAAGACTTGTTAAACTGATAGAATTATTATTTAACTCGTTATGGCAGTGAAACCTTTCTTATGTGCAGTGCAGACACAAACTGTACTTTTCCCCTGACCGACCTGAGGTTATCAGAAGCACCGAGCTTGTCAAATGTTTAGGAATGTGTAGAGAACACGGTCACGTGGTGCAGCTCTGAATCATAGACTGGACCTGATACAGCTGTGTTGTTGATCCCATTCAAGCGTCGGTGCTCGGACAGCAAGCTCCCTCTCAGAGCCAGTTTGGATCAGTCGCCATGGCGATAACTGCTCTTTTGGTTATCGCTTCAACCGATTACAGGGAGAGTTTGTAGGGATTCTCCTCTCTATCTCCCTCCATCAGCAAAGTGTCTTGGCATCACTTCTCGTCCTTCCTCCGGAGTCATGTGAACGGGCTCCACGGTGGTTGCTCTCGCCGTAGACCGAACCCCCCTCCCTGTCTCCGTGGACGTCCTATCCCCGACAGCCGCAGTGGCGTAGTGTCCCTGTCTCCGCTGCCCCCTCCCCGGTTCGGTCCGGTTTATCAACCTGCGCCTCTTTGGCATACGGCGGAGCCGAAGATGAGCGAGCAAGGGAAGGGCTCGGCATCCGCCTCCACCGCGGCCCCGGCTCCCGGGTCGGACACCTACAAGGGTTGGCTCTTTAAATGGACAAACTATCTGAAAGGGTACCAGCGGCGATGGTTCGTCCTTAGCAACGGCCTACTTTCCTATTACAGGTAATGTATTTCTCGATGCAGTGTGTTTGAGTGCTTGGATATGAAGGCGCACAGAGTGTCATATTTCTGTCGGTGCATCATGACAGCTGGCTCCGTCAGCTGGCTAGCGGCGGGCTAAGGCTAGCTGTCAAACACCAGAGTCTGTTTACTTCCAGCTGACGGAGGGCGTCGTGCTTTCACTCCGGCTGAATGTATGGAGACTGTGGATAAACTGCAACGCAGACAGGAAGAGACATAGCAGCAGGTCTCCTAACATCATCAGCATCATAATAATAATACGAGAAAGAAAATAAGGTTACCATAGATACAGACATTAGCTAGGAAACCAAGCTACCCCGTTAGCCCCATAGAGTGCTGAACATAACTTGTTGAATAAATTCGTTGAATGTGAAAACAATCAACACTGTATCCTCCCAGTTTACGTTTACATTTTTATAAGGATTGGGTCTAATCGTTTTTTAATGGAAGAGATTGCTCAAAACATATTTCTTAAAATTAAAAGGGAAATTTAGTTGTTTGAATTCACTTATCTCATTTAAACGATTCAGAAAGTCAAATGTTGCCTGTTGAATGACCAAAGTGGGCACAATACAACTGAAAGAAGATGATCTGATTCTTTAAGTGTCTTTGATTTATACGGGGCCTTCTAAAAAGACGGATAACAAAATGCCATTCAAAAGACAAGCATTACACGATAAATGTAATATTTAAAAGGTCAACTTGACAAAAATTTTATTTATTTAACCTTCACTCAATCAAGAAGTCCATCAAGATACATTTTTTAAGTGAGGTCTGGCCGATGATGCACACCCTTACAAGTTAGAAGCTAATACTTTGACATAGACATCAAAATACATGAAATAAAATAACTTTCAAGAGTCAACTAGCCATGGACAGGACCTGCTATCAATTTTAAACAGCTTCTATTTTCCATCATACTTTTAAAGTATTTTAATGATATGCCAGATAAAATGCTGGCGTGACCAGTTTTCTCTGCCTGGATGGAGAAAAGCCAAGCTAAAGGCTGCCCCTTCCCCACCTGTTGCTGTACACCTCTAGTCATCCTGCTGAGAAAAGCTACTACTGTGCTGAAGAGAAATTTTAAATACGACTTTCTTGCAGTCATGTTGGTTTAACTTAATTTATCTGAACTATGTCAACAATTTAAGGTTGGAAAAACTTTTATTTTCACAAGTTTGGTTTCTTTGATCTTTTTTACCAAGTGTGTCATATTTATTTTACTTCTTTTAATAGTCAGAATTATTTAAATTCCCCCTACCAAATGTAAACAACCTAAATAAGAACAAAAGTGCTGCTTGATTACAAAAAGTACTTTTAAAAAAAAGGTTTGAAATTAACATTATCATAACATGAGTTCTCTAGGCATGAACTGGTTTTTTGGTGTTAAGGTACCAAGATTTTAAACAGTTACAAAGCTGCAAAAATGTTCCATCATTCTGTCCTTTTAATGAGATGCCAGAAGAAGTGCTGGAGTGACCGTAGTTTTCTTTGATGGTGTCTATTTAGCTGGTTATTTTGTTGCTCTAATAAGATCAGAACAGCTTAAAGTTGTGATATTTTGCATAATATGCAAAGCGCAACAAAATGTTGCATCCATTTATAGTTGATGTATTAAAATGAATATTGCAGCTGATAAATGTAGTAAAAAAATTAACTGTGATAATCAAATGGTCATAATATTTTAGCAGATGTAGGAATAATTGTTGCTTTTTTGTTTTTAAATAAAACCACTGTTGTGCCGCAGATAGGTAGGATTTGGCTATGAATAATTATGAATAATTGCTTAGGGCAATTATTAATAAGAATAATAATTTTATGTAAAATTTACCAAGTTTAGGGGCACCATCCTGTTGGATTCCAGGAACATTTTTATTTTTATATATATATATATATATATATATATATATATATATATATATATATATATATATATATATATATATATATATATATATATATATATATATATATATATATATATATATATATATATATATATAGCCAAATTGTTCAGTCTCAGTTTATGTTTATTTTTACCAGCCTGATAAGGCTGAGATAATTGAACAATAGGTGAAGGAATAAGTTCTTACGCTGTGGACATTAATTGTACGCATCACTCCAAGTAATCCCAGACAACTTCTCTTTAAGTTAAGGGAACTTTATTTAGAAAATAGAAAATCCCATCTATTCTAAAGCATGCAAAAATGACTACAGATCTTAGACAATAATAATAGGTGAACATTAAACACAATTTACATGAAATGAAATCAGTGAGACAGCTGAGGTTCGGGTCAGAAAAAGAGGGGGGCCCTCACTCCAGGGAGCCCAAGTCACAGATAGCCTGTGGGACAAAGTCATAAATCTCAGCTCTGTGCCAAGATGGAGGACTGCACATGGAGTCTAAGAGTCATAAAACTAGCTTTGGCTCAAGGAGCACATGGGGAAAGCGTCCATGTGGTAGGCCTCTGCTTTAGCGACAGACTAAAGACAATGGAGTTAAACTTTTCAGCTAAGACCAGCTAACGCAGGCCGGACCGAGCCCGACTCTGCCGACGGAGTGATCAGAGAGAGAGAGAGAGAGAGAGAGAGAGGGTAAAGGAGAGGAGGGAAAAGGAAAGAAAGGCGTGATCTGCTCAGTATAAAACAAACGGTTTCAAACAGCAATTTCAGCTCAGACTTATACGTGTGACGACGCAAAAATGAGCAAACAGGTACAGCGCTTAAAAACACTTTAAGGAACAATGAACGAGATCTAACTCGTTAAAACTCTATTTTCTCTATTTATCTCCGCCCAGACACAATACTAGTATAAATGAACCGGTTCAGTCCTACTTTGCCTTGAAGGAGGTCCAGTCCACTAGGAGGAGAGCGAATTGTGTCCGTGGTTGAGCAAGAAAAGGAAGAGTTTTAAAAGGACCGTGTGGCCCAAAGGCAGGCTGGATGGCCTGTAGGTCAACATCTAACGAACTGTCTGGGAACAGTTCTGATATAGCTCACATGAGATACACAAACCGTATGAGCACTTCGATGCGAGTTCTTTCCCGGTCCAGCGGATCAGAACAAAAGAGAATCTTCACCGGTGAGATGTCCCCTGTTCAGCAGTAGTTCATCCAAGAATTTCTGACTGGAGAACAATTCAAAATGGGGGCGACTACTCTTATGGCCCCCTTTGGCCGTGATGTCATCGCTGATGTCACCGTGGGTGGTCACGGACCAATAGTAGTGTGTTGGGGGTCTCTGCTAGGATTGCTGGGAAATGTGGTCTCCTCAGTCCATCTTTGAAATAGCTCCCAGACATCCAGAAGTCTGTTCAGTTCATCTTATGAGAAATGCAATCACAACACCACTTTGATCATGTCAGATTTTTGTACAAATTAGATGAAACTGAGAGGATCTCACACCTGCTCATGACTACAGTCAATATAATACAAGTACCAATTTCTCCTAAAGACAAGCAGTAGCACATTTTCTTTAGGAAAGTCCTTCAAACTGTCACAGAGAGAAAAACACATTAGGCTTCAGAGGAGTCTGCAGACTTTTCCATAACCAAGTTTCAAAATAAGAGAACGTAGTTTTATCAAGTTCAGAAATTATTCTGGGTACTCTAAAGAGAAGGCAGATCTAGGGCTGTGTATCTTAGCAAGTTTGAAGATATCAGAAATGTACTCAAAAAAAGTACAGCATAACCGTATGCATAAAAACACAGTGCTAACCCAATGCGGTGGTTCATTCAGCTAGTTATTTAAAATTACTTCAACCTACATAGTTGAATTTGTGAAATTGTTGAGTCAAGTCTATTTGTTCAAGTTGATCTACGTCAGACCTCCATGATACCCGGAAAATGGTATTGGTTCGTAAAAAGCTTGATCGGAACATGGGATTTTTGTTTTGTTATCCCTGAAAATGTTACTTTAGATATATCCCAAGCTTCAAGGTTTCATTCATTTATTGCGTCACCTCACTTGGGGCTCTATATAGCGATATAACCTAAAGCATGTGCGTTCACAATGTTGCGATATATCCTTTTCTTTATACATGTCAAAATGACTCTCCAGATATATTGCAGCAGCACAACTTCAAGAAAGTATAGAATGCCATTTAAAGACCATTCTTTGTGCAAAATGCATTAAATAATATTCAAATATTTTTCCAGAAAATGCATCAGAAATTATCATAACATGAATAAAGATGAAGATATTTTAAATAAATTAAAAACTAAATGTTATAAAAATACAAAGTTCAAAATTCTCTGCTTTCCTGGTTATTTGTTGTTTATAAATTTAATATTGCACAATAATAAGCTTGCACATATTTGAATTAAAAATTCTTCAAGTTCAGCAGGTTTCTTTTCCGTTAAATGGAAAACAGCAAACCGTGGTAGGCCGGTAAAGTCAGAATCTCTGCCTTTGGCTAAATTTATATAATTTCTACCTTATACCTTTTTATATTGCCCACTACTAACCTCACGTAACTGAGAGTAGCTACTCCATTTGCTCAATGTAACAAAATGCATGACTGTGTGTGGTTGCTCTCATTATCATTCTGTCTTCACCGCATTGTAACAGCTGCTAACTGTTACCTAACATCACCTACACTACAGCCACAAAGACACACTTGTGGCTCACCTGCTTCTTGTGAGAGAGTCATGTTTCTGCATGTGTGGATGTTGGTAGTTAGACGTGGAAACAGAGATAATGATGGTAGTTTATCTCACATCCATGGGGGTCAAGTACTTGTTCAGCACAAAAGACTCCTGTTTGTCATAGAACTGTTCAACTGAGTCAAATTCCCCTACAGCTGACAAAGTCTGAAATGTGCTTCAAACATCTGAAAAAAGCTTACATTATGCTGCCTCTTGTGCTTGGTACTTTCTGTTCATTGTTTTCAACTCCTCAATAATCTGCTACTGTTTGTCCTTAAACATTGTAGTACGTAGATCTTACAACTTAGCTGTATTTCTGTAACAAGCCGCATTTTTAATGCATATAGAACGTCAGCTGAAAGAGCAGACTTGATCAAATGAACACTCGCATCCCCAGAGAGTGTGAGACCAGATATTATCTGCAACAGTTGTTGACCCGCCTCACCCAGTTCCCTAATTAAATGATTCCCAGCAGAATGAAGAAGCAGCTCAGTGGAGGCAACTTTGCTCTGTTAGTTAAAGCTGTGACCTGGAAGTTTAAATTGCAAATCCCCCAAAAATGTGTGACTGTGCTGTGACCTCGGTGATAAATTAACGCAAAAGACACAAACACTTCAAGAATGACTGCCTCTTCAAAAGTCGGTCGTTATAGTTGTTTATATGGTGTTTTCCAGCCGCCATGCTGCTAAACAAGAAATACTATCTACCTATTGTGCCTTCAGCTCTCTAATTAAATCCATTTAATCTCATTCCATTCCCAGTCTTACCACCGGAGCAGCCTAATTGTGTGGTTTTTTTTGTCATCAATGTGTTATTCAGCTGAGAGGTTTTGTTGCCTATGACTCCTGCCTGTATTTGCAGCGAAGTGAAAGACACCTGTTGCTTTGGCCGGCATTAATAGTCCATTATGTTATAAGGTGACCGCCCCCACTGAAGAAAAGCTAACCCGTCAACATCTGAGCACAGACGCGCTGAGGCGTACAAGTTGTCCCCTCCACCGATGTCTTCCTGGAACGACCGCATTGTGTGTCTGACTCTGAACTTTGTTTGCCTCTCTGTAAGCTTTCCCTGCCTGACTATCTGTCAGTGGAGTAAAAAGGAAACAGTGACATATGTGACATGTTAATGTGCTTTAATTGTCAAAAATGTGTTGCTTCCCACATGAACCCTTTATTCTGCACATGTTCTATTTTCTGTCCTTTTTATTAGATTAAGATGAAGGGAAAAAGTTTATAAAAAGATGCAGCTTGTGATTGTTTCTTTTGGAGTAGCTGGCCTTGTACTGAAGCCACATGGAATTGAATAGATTTTAAATTGAACAGTTATGTTTTTTCATATATTAAAAAAAAAAGGTTTTCCTTTTTGTTGAAGTGCGGTTGTTTAAAGCTCCTACAGTAAAGAGCAGTCAGCCTGCACTCAGTTTAGACAATCAAGTAAGATTCCTGACAGAAGAGCAAAGCTAACTGATGTTCAGAGAAGGGGAAATTTGTGTTTATGTGAAACCACGCAAACCTGGGTGGTTTTATCTCAAGTGGCTTTTTACACCAGTAAACAGTTTGGACCTCCAAGTAGGTGAGGTACTTCTCTCATGACTAGAAAATAATCTAAGAACTCCAAAGTGCCTCACATACGTTTTCATCCCTGTTAAACTTTGTTTCACTTTTCAACCACAAGCTACAATGTATTTTATGCAATAGACCAACACAAAACAGTGCATAACTGTGAAGTGGAAAGTTAACATGTTTTTTTTAGCAATTTTATTAATTAAAACATTAAAGGTGTGGTATGTACTTGTTTTCAGCTCTCCAAAAGTCAATTATTTGTAGACCCCCTTTTGCTGCACTTACAGCTACAAGTCTTCAGGTTATGTCTGTCCAAGCTTTGCACAACTAGAGACTAAAATCTTTGCCCATTTTCTTTAGTCAATACCTCAACCTCTGTCAGGTGGGATGGAGAGTGTCTTTGGACAATAATTTTAAAGGCTTGCCACCGATTCACTGTTAGGCCTGGTCTTTGACTGGGACATTCCAACACAAACATGTTTTAATTTAAACCTTCCCATTATAGCTCTGGCTGGATGTTTAGGGTTGTTGTCCTGCTGGAGGTCCGATTCTCAAGTCCTTTACTGCCTCTAACAGGTTTTCTTCCAGGTTTGCCTTGTTTTAAGCACCAACCATCTTCCAATTACTTCTGACCAGCTCCCCAGTCCCTGCTGAATTAAAGCGTCCTCCAGGATGATGCTCCCACCAGCATGTTCTGTGTTCATGATGGTAACATTTCAGGGTGATTAGTTTCCCAGCACAGGTATTGCATTGAATGTACTCTAACTTTACATTTCCCTTGTATCTCTCCAGGACACATTCTTCCACGTGTTTGCTGTTTCTTCTGCATGGTTTGTGGCAAACTGCAAAGATAACTTTTTACACATTTCTTCTTGTCACTCTTCTCTAAAGGTTAGTTGTCCAGCCAAAGGAATTGCCCAATTGCACTGTGAATCTCTGCAGCTCCTCCAGAGTTACCATGTGATATTTGGTGGCTCTGATTAGTTTAGGTGGAAGGATAAGTAGATTTGCAATGGTGGGATGCTCAGTCATTTAAAAAAAGACTCAGCAGTGTTTCATAGGTGTCCACAAATTAGGATATTTATTTTGATTATATATTTTATATAACTCTGTTTTAAAC
Source organism: Valencia hispanica (assembly GCA_963556495.2). NCBI lineage: Eukaryota > Metazoa > Chordata > Actinopteri > Cyprinodontiformes > Valenciidae > Valencia > Valencia hispanica. The sequence goes on from OY747704.1 coordinate 31,376,989, forward strand.
TTCTCTAGACTTTGATCCCTTGGCTGTTTGTTGGTTCTTGGTCTTTATGATCCTGTTTGTTCAGTAATGTCCTTTGACAAACCTCTGAGGCCTTCAGATAACAGCTGAATGTATACCAATGTTCAATCACACACAGGTGGACTCTATTTACCATTCAAACAACTTCTGAAGGCAGCTGGTTGCTCTGGATTTTATTTAGGGGTGTGAGGGTAATGGGGACTAAATAAAAATAAAGGCCACACTTCACATGTTTTTTTTTTTGTAACAAATTCTGAAAACCATAAATTTCTTAAAGTTTGTAGTTCTAATGTGAAAAAATGTTACGTTTATTGGGTCTGAATTCTTTGTACTAAGTTCAACTTGTATGCATAATTTGTATGGCTGACAGTGTTTGTCTTCTTTTAAAGATATCCCTAGATTTCTAATACCTAAATGGTGAGTTGCACACCTTTTGAAATCCTGTCAGTAGCTTAAAAAATCACTTTAGTTCCTTCAGTCTGTTTTTGTCAAAGTACTGGCTCGACTCTTTAACCTGCGGCTCCAATCAATGCTTTGAGTCTGTGAATGGAGCTGACACACTCAGCAGTTGAGCAAGCTAAAGTGTAATGAGTTGAGCTCCGATTTTGAGTTGTGTTCGATATTGACTGCTCCATTACTTTGGCTCTGAAAACCACAAGCCTGGTTGTTCTTTCCTCCACATCAGCTTTGGCTCTTGCCTCCTTTTAGTTCAAATCACACAAAGAGCCTCACTGTGCTGAAGAAGACATATGACAAGTTCTTCTTTCTTGGAACATCATTAATTTTAGTTATTACTTAATTGGCTTTGCTCCCAGATTTAATACTCTTTGCACAGTTTAGTAACCTCTTAATGTAAGTCCAGCTCTGAACTAGGGAGGATTAGAGGAAATTAAAACTTTGGGTGCTACTGGAGCTGCAATATCACACCTCCTGGTCTTGTCTTTCATAGCAGTCCTGGCTTTCCGTGCTGTCCTCCAGTACCTGGAGGGAGACCAGATCGGATCAGTTTAAGTGCTCACCAGGTGTTCACCGCTGCCTGGGTCCTTTTGAAGAGTCAGTTTATGGTGTTGCTGCTCACTCACTTGGGATACAAAAGGATGGAGGAGGAGGGAGAGTGGTGAGCAAGGCGACCTCGGGCCCAGCTGGAGGTTCGATCTTGGCCTGAATCCTGTCTGTTGGACAGGCGGTTCATCTGGAGTGACTGGAACAAGCAATGTTGTTGCTGTGATCTAATCTTGTTAATGGGCTATTCATTGCTCTTTGCACCAGGCGACAGGGTGTGCATGCTAAAGTGTCTCTGTTTGGGTGCCTGTCTGTGTGGTCTTAGTGTTTTTTTTATGTGGGAGCAGCAAAGGAATGACAAAAAGAGTCTGGCCACATTTTTAACTTGCTATTGTTTCAGTTTTTTCCTCAGCTTTTTTTATGCCAAGCTGTCCAAAATGGAACATCCCTGCTCTTTTTTTTCTCTAAGTTTCATTTTTGTTTTTTACTTTCAGCATGTTATCCAGTGGTTCTTAGAGATTTTTCTTCAAGTCTTGGGATATTACAGCCTACACCCTCAATAAAACCTATCTATGGTTTCAAGCTTTGAGTACTTTGTCACATTTTCTCTCCTCCCCTGTGTTCTCATGCTCATGGCCGTGTGTCCTGTGTTGTTCACTGCTTTTTATTCTGTCATTACATGCTCCAGATCGGTGGATTTATGTTTTATGAGGATGTGTGCACAGGGGATGGACAGGTAAAACCCATCTATGATCTCCTGATGAAGCACATTATGCTGGAACTCCCCCCATGCCCCTCAGCTATACCTCCTCATCCTACTAGTGCCTTAACACGCCTGTGGTCATTATCTCTGTTTCCCAGCTTTTACGTTGACTGCTTAGTTTCATGGCCTCTGCATGGCCTGGCCTTCCCACAGGGCAGCAGCGATCAGCATGCATCTCATCTTACTCATCAGCAGCACATTCCGTTTCTGACCCACTTAACGTGCAGGACTTTACAGCTGAGCTCGATCGGGTGAAACTGCAAACTGTACTGTTGAGGATCCCTGCCCGGCCCGCTCTCCTTTCTGCTTCGCATGGCCCCAGTGCAGTGTTTGTCTGCAGAACTGATGTGCACCAATCGCCAGCAGAGGAATGGTACACTGAATCGCTTGTTCTCATTTGGCATGATAACAAGACTTGACTTTAGGGAAGCCGCTGCCTGGCAGAATTTTTAAATACACATAGCTTTGACTCAGTAAGGCAGCGGCCACCTTATTAGGGAGATTGAAGTTTTTCTTGTTAGAGGGAGTACTCAAAGAGATGCATCCAACTGATGGCATTGCTGCATGCTTTAAAAGGCTGTTTTTCAGGGTATGAACCTGCAAACCTGTGAGCACTTGGTGTTTTTGTATTTTAAACCCTGTTGAAATATTGATTTAGTTCAATGTCAGCTCACCAAATTACAACAAATTTCATCTCAAGGCACTTTGCAAACAGGTCTTATTCATATGGTGTCATAACAAATCCAATTTGGTTCATATTCAGGTCAGACCAATCCAGTTCATAATCTAATCATATTGTACGGTGGCCGGGAAGTGCAAAACAAAATTACATTAACCTGAAACACATTTACAATCTTACCGAAACACATTTACAAGTTTACCAAAACAGATTTACAATCTTACCGAAACACATTTACAATCTTACCGAAACACATTTACAATCTTACCGAAACACATTTACAATCTTACCGAAATACATTTACAAGTTTACCGAAATACATTTACAATCTTACCGAAATACATTTACAAGTTTACCGAAACACATTTACAATCTTACCGAAATACATTTACAAGTTTACCGAAACACTTTTACAAGTTTACCGAAACACTTTTACAAGTTTACCGAAATACATTTACAAGTTTACCGAAATACATTTACAAGTTTACCGAAACACATTTACAATCTTACCGAAACACATTTACAATCTTACCGAAACACTTTTACAAGTTTACCGAAACACATTTACAAATTTACCGAAACACATTTACAATCTTACCGAAACACTTTTACAAGTTTACCGAAACACTTTTACAAGTTTACCGAAACACTTTTACAAGTTTACCGAAACACATTTACAAGTTTACCGAAACACATTTACAAGTTTACCGAAACACATTTACAAATTTACCGAAACACATTTACAAGTTTACCGAAACACATTTACAAGTTTAACAAAACACATTTACAAAGACATGACCTGGAAGTGATACTGCAGGGATGAGGTTAGGGTCGGGACAAGACCAAAGTAGTAACGGTAATGGAATGGATCCTGCCAGCAGCTCAATCTCCAGAGATGTTTTGCCCGTTTTTCCAAATCTATTTTCAAGTTTTAGGGGGAACAGGTCTGATGGCGTTTCTGATATCTACTTCAAATTAATAGTTTTTTCTGCGGTAGAATCCGGCATTATTTTATTTTGTTTTCCCGGTCCACAAAGACAGGCGGACACTGTGAAGCCGTTCCATCATGTCAACAATCACACTGTATGAGTGGCCTTCGTTTAAATACTTTACGAGGCAGTCCATAAAACCGACCTCTTCTCCCTCTCCCTTCTCAAAGTCCAAACTATGTCCACAATCACCACAAAATGTCCCTAAAACTTGAAAATAGATTCCGCAAAACGGTCAAAACATCTCTGGAGATTGAGCTGCTGGCAGGATCGATTCCATTACTGTTACCACTTTGGTCTTGTCCCGACCCTAAACTCATCCCTGCAGTATCACTTCCAGGTCATGTCTTTGTAAATGTGTTTTGTTAAACTTTTAAATGTGTTTCGGTATGATTGTAAATGTGTTTCGGTAAACTTGTAAATGTGTTTCGGTAAACTTGTAAATGTGTTTCTGTACATTTGTAAATGTGTTTCGGTAAGATTGTAAATGTGTTTCGGTAAACTTGTAAATGTGTTTCAGGTTATTGTAATTTTGTTTTGCACTTCCCAGCCACCGTAATATTGTCACCTTCAGATCCAATTACATAGAGTTTGATTCAATCCAGAATACAATACTGAACCAATCAGTCAGTTGATCATATGATGCGAACCGGTTAAGACTTTTCTATGGGATCCAGCAAATTGTATTGTCATTGCAGCAATCCCACATTCTGAGCAAGCGTATGGCGATAGTGGAAAAGAATGTTGATTGACTGGGTTGGTTTATAATGGTTTTAAAATAATCTAAATATTTTTTTTCTGTGAACATGATCAAAAGACAAATGTGTGAATTTCAGGAAAATAAATAAAAATGAACTCATTCGGGGATCATTTTGGTATTTTTATCTGTTCTAAAACAGGAAAGGTTTAGTCTGATTTATTGACTGTAGGGGGGAAAAGATTCTTTTTATACCATACATGTAAATATCTGGTTTTAACTGTGTATCTAATGTATAAATGTATTTCTTTTAAAATTAAAGAACCGAAGTGAATTTTATTTGTATATGTTGGGATTTAAAACAGAGAAAAATGTAACATTGGTATAATTCTGGTGTAAAAATTATCTGCAACCAAATTTAATGTAAAATATTTTTATTTCTTCACAATGGGATTTTACCTGTTTAAAAATAAATGCGGTTTTAGCAGTTAAGACCAGCCACCCTGATGACTTTATATTTTAAAAATGCGACTCATTTTGATCTATTTTTGGTCATCTGATTATGACGAGAATAAGCAGCCACATTGGCCCCTGCTCTTATATTTTGTTTTCAGATCAAGAAAGATGTTTCTGCTTTCTTTCCAGTTGCTCACATAAATCTCGGCGAAATTGTGACGATTTCACAGATCTTGATTCATTTAAAAACAAAAGGGAAATGTTTATGACTTATCTATTCGTCTTTGAATGTCACAGATGTGCAGAGCTCAGTTGCCATGTGCAAGAATACACCTCCATCCCATCACAGATGCTGGCTCTTTTTTTCTAATAACTGTGTGTTGCTAACAAGCCAGATGGCGTCACTCCTAAAGAGGCAATAATAACCATATACTGTCGCACAATTTGATGTCAGGCCACAGGACTCAATTCCACATTGCCTCAGTACAGTGTAACATTTGAATGAGGCTGTGGCATTTTGTTTAGACATGGTTGTGCTTTTAAATAGAAGAGTTTAACATGTGATATGTGTAGAGAATGTGGTTATTACTATTCCTGCAGTGACTTCCTTTATAAATTCTGGTAGCCATTTAAGCGTAGCATTTTGGCCTTGGCCCTTTTTTATAGTCTATATATTTTGTAAAGATATATTTATGTAATATTTTCTTGATTTGGATAAAATTGTTCTCATTCTTATTTGACTTTAATTTAATACTTTGGATGTGAAATGTTGCTCCAGTTCCTGATTTTTTTCATTTTTTTTTCAAACATGCATAAACATTAGAAGCAGACTTCTTAGCTGCTGCTGTTCTTTTCTCCCAATGTTTTAGACGGAAGGCAGCTATTATTTACAAAATTGTCGTACTGGTTAGTTCCAGCCTCTTCTTGTTAATGGCGTTAATCTACAAGGAGGGCTTCATTTTGAGGTCTTAGAATGTTCTGTCCAAGAAACATGATGGTCCATCTTTGCCCTGCAGCTTAAATTAACTCAGCCTGGTTAAAAAAAAAAAAAATCAGTTTTGCTGCAGTGTGTGGAAACAAATACTGTCACTATTGATTACTTTATTATAACTTTTTATCATACTTTCATAATTCTGTTTCCCTGGTATCGTTAACTTGTTTTAACCTCCTCTCGCACTCTGTTTTCTCTTTGTCCGGATTTTTATTCATTGTTCAGTTGTGTTCAGCAAAGAGGCCTGAAGTTGCACAATGGCCTTGTTATCTAGACTTGAAAGGCCCACTGACTGTGCACAGTTGATGTAGCTGATGCTATCCAGATACCCACAGTTCAACAGCAGGAGGGCGGGCCGGTGCAAATGATAGTAAAAATTGTTTAAAGTAAATAAAACTATTTATAATGTATGCATTCACATCTTCCATACTCACTTCTATATCAGTGAAATGACCTGGCTTTTTACTGTTGCTTTGGTTTCAGTTCCTCTCTCCCTGCCTGTTTGTGCTCAGTAGCAGTAGGAATGCCAGCTGCACTCCCAGCCTTTTTGGATTAAAAGAGTGAAAATCAAATGCTGCTCTTGACTCATTCATTCTCATGACCAGCTTACTCAGTTTTGTTGTAATTTTTTTATCTTCTACCCTTTGTAAAACAATTTGTAGGACACAGGCAGAGATGGCCCATACATGTCGAGGAACTATAAACTTGGCCACAGCACACATCGACACAGAGGATGCCTGTAACATTGTCCTGAGCAGCGGCGGGCGCACGTACCACCTGAAGGCAAGCACTGAAGTCGAGCGGCAGAGATGGGTAACCGCGCTGGAGTTGGCTAAAGCCAAAGCCATCCGCATGATGAATGATCAGTCTGGTAAGGACAGCTGTTATGAGCAGCTACTCATAGATTCAAGTCAATGCTGTGATGTATTTTTTTAAATCTTTATTTAAATCAACGGTGTGTATAACGGGTATGTTTGGACTAAGGAACAACATGACGGTCCGATTAAATGTCTGGAGAGGCTTAATGCAAGGTTAGGTTATCACATACTTTGAACATTATACCAAGCCCTTTCTGATCCCTGCAGTGCTGTTGGTGGCTGGTGCCTATCTCAAGTGGTCATTAGGTGTGAGGAGGTATAAGTTCTAGTCCATCTTAGGGCAACACAGAGACACACAGGACAAACAACCATGCACACACACACACACATACCTAAGGGATATTTAGAGTATTCAGTTGCCCTTACATTCATGTTTTTGGACTGTGGGAGGAAGCTGAAGTACCCGGAAAGAACCCATGCATGCACGGGGAGAACATGCAAGCTCCATGCAGAAAAACCACAGGGCGAGATTCGAACCCAGGACCTTCTTGCTGCAAGGAAAAATTGGTACCCACTGCACCACTGATCAGTCCTGTGTGGAGTTCATCATCCAAAAATACAAACTAAATGACACAACTACAACCCTACCAAGACATGGCCGTCGACCTAAGCTGAACGGCCGGGTGGGGAGAGCATCTTAAGGAGCTCTAGAGACCCACAGCTCAGGTGGGAGGATCTGTCAATAAGACAAATCTGCCCTTTAGGCAAGAGTGCTAGGAAAAAAAAGCCATTGTTGAAAGAAAGTCCTTTTAAAACTGAAACCTTTTCACTTACATTAACATTGTTCTGAAGTACCAACTCTGCATCACCCTGATCACACCATCCTCAATGTGAGACATGGTGGTGGCAGCATCATGCTAAGAGATGCTTTTCTTCAGTATGAACAGGGAAGCGAGTCAGTATCAATCAGAAGATTGAACTAAACACAGGGCAGTTCAATTCTGTTAGAGGCTTCAAAAGATTTAAGTCTCAGGATGAGGGTCATCTTTCAGCAGGACAAAAAAACGCTAAACATGCAGCCAGAGCTTCAGTCGGATGGTTTGGGCCAATGCATTTGTTAAAATGGTCCAGTCAATGCCCACACCGAAATTCAGTTCAGCGTAGGGCTGCACAATATATTGAATATAGCAAATACTGTATATCACCACAATATCAGTGTGTGCAAATTCATGTTGCAACAGACTGCTTGGGAGTCCAGTTACTGATTATTCTAAGTGTTATGAACTTCCATTTCACACGCTAATGTCATATTTAGACAGTTGGACAGAGTTTCATGGCAGCAGATGCTCACACTGAGAAAAAAAGAAATTTACTCAAAAGGCCAAAGGTCATAGAGTGAAGAAAGCACAGAAGAAAATGCGTATCGAAACTTATATTGTCATTGCAATATTTACCAATATTGTCACCATCGCAAGAAAACACGGGGGAGCAGCAAATCAGGACCCAGGGACCAGAGACTGAAAGTCTGAACAGACAATTTTATTCCGTTCTGGAAATAAAATGTACAACTGCACAATAAAAGGATTTCTTTTAAAAACTGAAAGTCCTCTATAAAAAGAAATAGTAAAATGTTCAAAGTCCGGAAGGAGGACTGGTCCGATGAGCTACGTTTCCTTCCGTAGCTTGGACCACACCAAGCCGATCCTGGGAAACAGGAGGGCACTTGATTCTGGCACTACCACCTCTCTCGCTGCAGCTGTGGCACCACGCCCCTGTCACACCACGCCCCTGTCACACCTCCTGTGTAGCCTGGCGTCACCCTGTAAGCAGAAACACACTGGCCAAACCTACTCCTCGTAGGCCAGCCCGGGTAATCTTCCCCCCAACCCTCTTTGCACCTGATTGTTAGGGGACAACAGTATTCACAGGCTGCCAACCACACCCACTGTTGTCCACCAATCACTGCTTCCGTGCTGCACTGGGTCACTGATTAGCCGGTCTCTCACTCTGTGCTGGCCAGTAGATGTCAATCAGCCCAACTGTACATGCTCCTTCCAGGCACACAGTCCATTTGGTCACCTGCTTCTACACTGTCTGTTCCTTTTTATGCTGCCTGCTTCCTTCACAGCTCTATCACTGAGTGGAGCTTCCTCTGGACACGCCCACACCTCAACAGGTGTATGCAATAAACAGTCCTTTCAATCAGTCCACAGTGAATTTCAAAACTAGATAATTTCACAACATCAAAACATGCAATGAAGTATAAAATACAGGATACAAACCATACAAATAAAATAAAACATGGCAATAAAAACTATAATCAAAATAAAGCACTATATATAACAAACTAAAAACACACATTTCCACTGTGTGACATTCACAGAAGCTCCTCCTGCCAAGTTGGAGCATTGAAGTATGCACTTCGTGGTTTAATGAATACATTTGCAAGGCACTGCATATAAATACCGGTACATTTCATTTACCTTCAGCAATCGATCTGCATTCAATCCAGCCTTTGTTTCCTTTGTGCCAGTTTTGTTTAATGTTATTCATTTTATGTTGTTAGTCAGGAGAGGGCAGCTGTGACTCCACAGCGAAACTGGAAAAAACAAACTGGAGTATGCTAATGCCACTGGGAGAACTGAGCGTCCATTCAGTCATCTCCAGACAACATGGCAATCTCCTTCCAAGAGGACCTATTCATGTACAAGCTGGAAGTTCTTTGGTCAAAGTCTGTGGGAAAAGTCTGGGTGGTTTTGTTTTCTCTCATTTTACTGCAGCATCAACTCAGAGTTTCTCTGCTTTTTCTACAGTAAAAAGGTTCTGCAGAAAGTGAGACAGGCTATATATTCTTCTGGCCTCTGTGTGAAAGTCAGTTCACTAAATATAGACTTGAGTGAGAATGTGTGTGCTTTTTAAACTCACCCACGTATGCTGCAGAGGAATGCTGGTGTATTTAAAAAGGTTAGGCTATTGATTGGCTCGGTGCATTTGGTGTCTCATTGTAGATTTATGTGTTGATTTTTGAGTTGTTAGTTTAACTATGTTAACTTATTTATTTATTTTTCTGAAATGTACTACAGGATGGTTTCCATGTCACTGTAAGTAGCTCATTAACCACAGTTGGTTACATAGGACAGTTTTAAATCAAGCTCAGTTAAATAATTGTTAAAATGAAATATGCTGAAAACAAGGGTACCGTCTGTTTAGGAGAATCCTTCATTGACATTATCATCAAGAATGCCAAAGAACTACCTATCTAGTTTGAAATTAAGCACTTCTTAAAAAGGAAATTTTAATCAGAGTACAAAATGAATGTAAATAGCTATTAAAGAGTTATAAGATTTAATGTTACTTTTGTCCCTTGTGCTCATTAGTAACTTTTTTCTTTAACTTTTTTGCTTTAGCGCGATTCCCATGTAAGCTCAGAAAAGAAAGATTGTAGATTGTAAATTTTGCGTATGATACAAAAGATTCAATGTCAAATCTAGGACCACTGATTCCAGTCAGAATCGACTATCTATTAAAAACATTCAGTAGAAAACAAAGTAATTTTGAAAACTACTTGTGTATTTTCCAAATAAGTATAGTCAATATGAAAGTCAAATCTGTCATAAAAGTGTATCTAAATTTAAGAAGGTTTTTATTCTAATTATTTACAATACCAGGTGCCAGTAACAAATATTATTAGCTTGTTATTCTTATTCCTAAACTATTTCATAAACATGTAAAGTCCCACGTGAAATTAAATTAGAAGCATAGAGATAAACATCCATAAAGTCGATTTTTTTCTGTGTGTGTGCTACCAAACAAAAGGAAAATGATTTAGGAGGATGCAAGACATAATACTGAGAGTGTCTGTGGCCAATGTCTACTTATAAACCCACTGGAATGCTGCCTTAGCACCAAAATGAATTACTAAACCAGTATTGTGTTCAGGCTCTGTCAGACCATCTTTTTTTTGTTTGTGGTGTTAGACATGGATCAGCACCAGAATGTCAGCATTCATTAAACCACCCTTGCTTCTCTGTTTTCGGAACAAAGAGCTCATATCGATTTCCTCAGGTGAGCAGAGTGTAAACCGCGGATAGATGTCAGGAGGGAGCAAAAGGTAGACATGGCAAGGCTTGTTGTTCCATTGTCCATTCCGTCATGTGGTGTTTTTAAATGTTTAGCTGTGCTCTGCCTTGTGATGTACTGCATAAAAAAAACAAAAACTTTCCATCCAACAATCTTATGCAAAGTTTCTGTTGGGTCTGTCTCTTGACTTGTTGATTAGGCGGTCATCTTATTTTTAAAAAGAAGAATAAAAAATAAAAGAAGCTGTCTGTTGCTCATTAGCATCTCCATATTTCAATTTACTTATTCACTCATTTGAACACAATCTCAACCATAAAGCTCAGGTCCAGCAGGGGGCAGTGCTTCCCCTCACTTTGATTTGACCTAATATGCGTGCCATGTTTTTATGCCTGCATGTGAATTGGGATCAGAGCCCTTGAAATAACTTGTTCCTCTCGTGGCTTAAATTTGTAAGCCTGGCTGACACGTTTAAATACATTTAGAGCCTCAGATGACAATTTTTTATTTTAACAGAGAAGGTTTTGAAAGAATGTGTTGGAGGGTGATCATCAAATCATGGTCTCCATCTCTGGCTGATTTAAAAACGTACAGTACAGCTGAGGTAGGGGAGCGCAGGAAAGCACCTGAGCGTATCCAGGTTGATAGCTTCACTATATGATCAGCAGGGCCCTTGGTAGACCTTTTGTGATTTTAATTTAGACTGAAGCTGCTGACTCGATTAGGTTGACAATGATTTATCCTCTTCCTTGTGTTATATTTTTTTCCATAGCCCTTCTGTGATTCTCCTTTTTAAAGTAAAACATTATGAACTATCCGAGGTGCTGAAACTGTAGAACTGTCGCAGAGCACAAAGTAAGAAGAGAATTGATTAGTGTTACATGTTTAAGCACACTTCATTTCAAATCAAATCAAAATTTATTTATAAAGCGCTTTTCATACAAGAAGTTGCATCACAAAGTGCTGTACAGATTAAAATGACCCCACATAAAACCACCTTCCCTTCCCTCCCCCACAGATTTAAAAGCATGGTCACAGTTACACCCCCCTCCCCCCAACCCATCTCCCATGCACACACACAGTTAAAAGAAAAAGTTAAAAGGACATTGGGCCGAGTGTAGATGAACCATGCAAGGAAACGCCATCAGAGGAGCCATCTGCCCCGGCAGCGGTACACCAACAGCAGCAGCCGAGGCACCGACACAGGGCGCCCAGTGGAGGCAAGGCCAAGACCCCCACCTCCACCCAAGCTCCACCTGGAGAGCAGCCAGGCAGCCACAGCCGACCACCGCTCCCAGGGCAGAGGGCTCCCAAAGAGGAAACACTGGAAATGGGATTAAGATAAATTAAAGTATAAAAATAAACAGTAAATTAATGTGCTAAGATTAAATAGTAAAACTGATAAAAATGTAATCATATAAAACATGCAGAGCAATTAAACAAACAGTAATACATAATAATCAGTTAAAAGCTACGCTAAAAAGGTGAGTCTTCAGCCTGCTCTTAAAAACATGAACGTTCTCTGCAGCCCTGAGGTCCTCTGGCAGCCTGTTCCAGAGGTGAGGGCCAAAAAACTGGAAAGACGCCTCGCCATGCGTGTGTGTCCTGACTTTTGGGGTGACAAGGAGACGGCTGCCAGAGGAGCGCAGAGACCCCGAAGCTTTATATGGTAAAAGCAGTTCAGAGAGATAAGAAGGCCCAAGACCATTAAGACCTTAAAAGTCGATCCTGAAATGTACGGGGAGCCAATGCAATGATTTTAAGACCGGTGTAATGTGCTCCCGCCTCCTGGTCTTCGTCAGGACACCTGCTGCTGAATTTTGTAGTAGTTGTAAACCTGATATACTCTTTTTGGGAAGACCAGAAAGCAGGGCATTACAGTAATCAATTCTACTGGAGCATGCATCAGTGTCTCCGTATTGGCCTGAGAGAGAATGGGGCGGACTCTGGCGATGTTCTTTAGTTGATAAAAACCTATTTTAGTAATATTTTTTATGTGAGGAATAAAAGTCAGCTCAGAGTCAAAAATCACTCCCAGGTTCTTCACTTGTAAAGAGGGATTAAAAGACAGTGATTGTAGTTTTGGTAAAAGTTTCTCTCTCTGAGGCTCAGGACCGATGACTAAAACTTCAGTTTTGTCCTGGTTGAGCTGGAGAAAGTTTTCTGCCATCCAGGATTTGATGTCTAAAATGCAGTTAAAAAGTGCATCCATTGGCCATGTGTCATCGGGAGACATGGAGATATACAGCTGTGTATCATCAGCATAACTGTGAAAGTTGACTCCATGTCTTCTGATGACGGTGCCAAGAGGGAGCATATACAGGTTAAAAAGCACTGGGCCTAAAATCGAACCCTGGGGCACACCACATGTAATCCTATGGACCCTAGAGGAGAAGGTATCTAAACTTACCATAAAAGTCCTGTCTGTGAGATAGGATGTGAACCATTTGTGAACAGCACCAGAGAGGCCAATCTGTTTTAAACGGGTTAAAAGAATAGTGTGGTCTACTGTATCAAAGGCAGCGCTTAGATCCAGTAGAACCAACACTGTCACCTTCTGAGTGTCATAATTTAATCTAAAATCATTTAAAATCTTTAGAAGGGCCGTCTCTGTGCTGTGGTTCACCCTAAAACCAGACTGAAATTTCTCCAGGACATTGAGCTCATTAATAAAATCATTAAGTTGAATTAAAACATTTTTTTCTAAAATTTTGCTTAAAAAAGGCAAGTTAGATACCGGTCTAAAATTGTTAAAATCATTAAAATCTAAATTGCTCTTCTTCAACAGGGGCCTCACTAGTGCCCCTTTATAGGCGGCAGGAAAGACCCCCGTCTGAAGGGAGAAATTCATCATGGTTAAAATCTCATCTCTAAAAGATCCATAAAATTGCTTAAAAAAGGAAGTGGGAATCGGGTCCAAAACACATGTGGTGGGCCTCACTGAGAAGAAAACTTTATCAAGAGTCCCAGCTTCTACCAGGACAAAACTGTCCAGCGTTTCCACTGGTAAAGACACACACTCAGATTTGTCTAAAACCATGTTACTCTGAGAAGATAAAATCTTACATCTGATGGTGTCTACCTTCCCTCTGAAGTGGGCTGCGAACTCCTCACAAAGAGTGTTTGAGGGGTTTTTAGGAAATGCAGTAGTAGCTCTGTTAAAAAGTTTACCAATGGTGGAAAAAAGGATTTTGGAATTATTTTTATGTTCCGAGATGATTTTGGAGAGGCATGAATTTCTTACTGCATTGTTGTATAATTTGAGAAGATCTGTGTATATTTGATGGTTTACTGTGGTTTTACTTTTCCGCCATTTTCTCTCTGCCGCCCTACGATTTCTCTTCATTTTTCGGAGGTTTTCATTTTTCCACGGCGTTGCAGCTTTAGATTTAAAACTTTTAACTTGTAGTGGAGCAAGCCGGTCAAGAGTGGACTGAAGCCTTCTGTTAAAATCATTGACAATAAAATCGCAGGGGCAGGTAAAACAATAGGAGGATTCTTTTAAAAAATTTCCAGAAAACCTGCAGCCACTTCAGGGGTTAGATGGCGCTTCCTGACAGTTCTCACAGAGGTCTCCTGCTGGATAAAACTGGTGATGTTAAAAAAACACACAGTAGTGGTCAGAGACAGCCAGGTCAACAACAGAGGACACACGGGTGGACAGGCCATGCGTGATGACCAAGTCCAGGGTGTGTCCTTTGTTGTGAGTCAGCTGCATGACATGTTGGCTAAAATCCATATAAGTCAGGATGTTTAAAAAATCTGTTGATAAAGGATCTAAAAGGTTATCTATATGTAGATTAAAATCACCAGCTAAAATGATCCTTTCAAAGGAGTTGTGCAAAATTGCTAAAAACTCTGAAAATTCTTGAATAAAAAGTGCACTCTTTTTAGGAGGCCTATAAATTGTGACACATAAAATCTGAGGAGTGCTAAAAACAGTTGCATTATATTCAAAAGTAAAATAGTTATCAAATAAAACAGGTTTGGCGGAAAGTGTTGATGAACTTATAAAAGCAGTTCCGCCTCCCCTTTTGCTACTCCTTGTAGAATAAGCGAAGTTAATATTAGGTGGGGAGGCCTCTGTAAGAACAACAGGGGCATCTGCACTCAGCCAAGTTTCTGTTAAAAATAAACAATGAAGATTATGGTCTAAAATCAGATCATTTATTATAAAAGTTTTGTTCAGCAGAGAGCGAACATTAAAAAGTGCCATATGTACAGCAGTGATTGGAGATGGAGGGACTGTATGATTTACTGAAAGTGGGGCTTTTGGCAACTTTTTGAGATTATTTGGATTGCATTTATTTGGTTTATGATTTTTAGTCTGCTCTATGCTGTTAATAACAGGTATGAATGAGGTATAACAAGGTCCAAGTCCATTATGTGAGTTACTGTTAAAATCAGAGGTGAGTTCATAGGAGCAGGGACCATTTGCACATCAGGATGTGGTGGAGGAACCAGAGAGGGCAGGGGGCAGCTGTGGCCAGTGTAGTTGACAGGGGGGCGTGGCGGGGGGGGCGTGGACATGCCAGGTTCAATGTCAGTGTATGAGTGCCTTGTCTATATAGATGGAGCCCATCTGGTCCAAACAGGTGCTTCCTGTCCCAAAAAATGTTAAAATTGTCTATAAAACCAATATTGTGAACGGCAATGATGGAGGAGAGCCAAGTATTAAGGGATAAAAGTCTGCTAAAACGGCCAATTCCTCTGCCGATAGTGGGAGTGGGGCCAGAAATAAAAACAGAGACGTGTGTTTTCTAGAAGATTAAACAGGAGCTCAGACTGCTGTTTATAAATGTCATTGGTGCCAGCGTGAATCACAACTTTACTCACAGATTTGTGATGATCAATGAGCTGCAGGATCTGTTTGGTAATGTCCGCGACAGTGGCTCCAGGGAAACACAGTGTGAGGGCTCCTCTCATCCTCACGTTTCTGATGATAGAGTCCCCGATGATGAGTGTGGTGGGCGGCGGGTCTGCAGGCGGATGTTTGCGCTGGGCAGAGGATCGTTCACCATCCAGGACTTGCTGTATGCCAGGTGTAGAAGCTTCCCCAGGACTGCAGCGATGTTTAATCGGCGCCGAGGGCTCGTTCCGTGGGTTCGGGGTGAAGTGGAGCACTCCTCGGCGAGTTCTGGCTGCAGCCCGGGGTTTGGCGCGACGTGGGGGGGCTGCGGGAGTCCGGCTGTTGCTCCTGCTGCTGGGAGGGATTAGGCGGCCCTCCTACGGAGCTACGGCGACCAGGGGCTGTCAGAGGAGGGAAATCCACATCCAGGGCGCTGAAACGGTTTGATGGAGGCAGGCAGGTTGGATGAGAGCGGTGGCGGCTGCTCCAAGCGCCTCCCCCGCGGCCTGGCCCAACCGTTAACCGGGCACCCTGGAGCACCGGAATGGAGCTGATGGGGGCTTTTGGTTTAGCCCCCTGCTGGAACCAGCGGTCCTCCTCTGCTGCAGATGTTACGCGGGCGTTTGGGACCCTGAGTCCGCCTGGAGGCCCAGCGATGGATCCTCCCCCCACAGCTTCGCCGGGCTGGCAGGGAATGGTGTCCGCCAGCTGTGCACTGCTGGCGGCGGCGAAAGTCCGGCCGAAGATGATGTCCGCGTCGCGCTCATGGTCCTGGGTTTGGTGGAGTGTTGAGATCCTCTGCTCCAGCTCCAGAGCCCTCTGGCTAAGTTTTGCGCAGCCATCACACCCAGGACTGCAGGTGAGTGGAGGCATGGTGGGGGAGAAGTAATCCGCGCTTCCCACCGATTAAAACGATCCGGTAAAAAACGTCCTGGTTATTAACAAGTCAGTGGCGTTTAAAAATCCATTAAAACCGGTCTTTAAAAAGGTTTAAAACCAGTTAAAACCCGTGCTTGGTAGGGAGCCGGTCTTGGCGGGCTGACTGACGCTGACGCATGCGCACCACGAGACACGCTCACTTATCATTTTACCCCTGCTCCTTACCCCTCCCTCTTTATCCTGACTGTCTGTTTTTTATTTTTTCAACCTTCCACACATCCACTTTTTCTCTCTCTTCCCACCACCCTCTCACGCTGGCTGTCTGGGTTTCCCGCCGCCTCCCTTTTCCTCTCCCTACTCCCCCTCTCTCTCAGTAAGCCATTTACGCTGTTTTACATACATCCATGTTCGTGTTTTCTGAGTTTAGCTTATTCTTTGTCAAACTCTCCTGTTTTGCTTAAAATATTTATATCTTCATCAGACATCTTGGTAAAAGTCTCTCTCATGTAAGTACACAGCTTTTCTCCATTTGTGTTGAGCTTAGAAATGTGAGTGGCTTTGTGCATTTGTGTACACCTGGAACAGTGAAAAGCTGAGTAGATTTTGTAGTTCAGTTATCTTACATTAGGTAATTGTATTATGGATGTTTTGCAGTTGATAATACCCAAAGATTGTATATTCAGTTCAAATTAAATGGGGAAATATAAAAAATATATATCTTCAAAACACACATAACACATTTAGACCTACATTTTCTTTAATATCTCCACTTTATACCTAAAGTTATGGTATGGATAGCAAAATGAAATATGTAGAGCATTTGTTTTTTTCTTAATTGGGAATGTTCTCTCTTCTGCGTTAGATAACTTTATTTTTTGCAGTTCTCACAAATAGTTTCATAAAAATATTTCATGCAATATTTTCTAAATACTGTAGACCTGCAGCTGCTTTGTAGTGCTTTTGGCACAGGGATCTTGTTGTGTTGTGCTACTTTTGGAGCCCATGAGAAGATGTTATGAAATGACAGATGGTGCGGTCCTTATCATCTTCTTCAATTAGTTGTACTGCTGCTGTGTACTCAGTCGTTTGCCCTTGTTTGTGTTGGAACAAAAATTGTGTGCTGGCATTGCACACAATTGGCTAAATCAGCTCCAGTCCCTAATAATGGGTGAGCTAGAGACAAAGAGCTCACAGTGAGATTCAGTTTTGCAACATAACAAACATAACTGTAGCCAAGCAGAGATCATAAATAGCGGAGCTTTCCAAGAAGTTGAGCTGCCAAAAATTATAATAATGGTGATGTTTCCTTTTTTTCCCCTTGTTTTTGTCCATCTAATGTTTTTTAGCCACATTTAGCTTATCTTTCCTTATCTCTGTAATCAACTATGAATGTATCTGAAAATTTATGTGAAATCATACGTTCAATGTCTCAAATTAGTTTTGCTCATGCAGACACCTACTGTATATTTGGGAGTTTTAGATTTTGCCACCTTTTGTCTGTCACATTTGAAATTGCTCAACATGATATCAGTGTTTTTGTAAAGATGCAGAGTTTTTTGACCTGATTTCAAATCTCCAATTTTTCAACATTAATATACCAGCAGAGGGGACATTTTTGAGAGATTAATTACTGTAAAACAGGGTTTTACTAACAAGATAAAATTTTTAGTTTTTAGCATCTTATACCAGCAATTGGCACATTTAGCATTAATAACTGGAAACAGCATTGTCCAGGTGTATATTCTATAGATTGTAGGCTTTAACTGAGGTCAGATTCAAAATACTGTCAATATTTCTAATTTCTAGCATTTCTTTTTCAAAAGACTCAAGTGCCACCTAATAAAACAGGGCTGTAACACATTTAGCCTTCCCGTTTTCTGCTGCAGTAAGCTTCTGGATCAGTTCACTCCCTGCCAATTTGATGAAACATTTTCAAAGTGGGCAAAGATAGAGGAACAGATAAATAATGTCAGCTTCACACTGCCATTTTGAAAGCAAACCAAAAAGCCTGGACAATGTCATGCTGTCAGAACAGCTGCTAACTTGGGGTGATATCAAAAGGAAATGCCCCGTATGAACTGCAGGCGAGGCGACATACTATCTCGCATGTTGCTCTGTATACATAAAATTAATACAGCTGTACAGAAAAGAACTGCAGAGAGGAGAAATTATGATGTTCTGTTGTAGCTACACAGCTGCAGAGCGGGAGATTGTGATGACTTCTGAATCTGTACATGACACCTTATTTGCTCCCTATGGTTTGCTTTCTCCGTTTAGTGCGTTTGCTTTCCTAATTTAAGTGAACTGCACCAGGGTTCACTTCCACGTGAACCGAGGCCCACATTGTCAGGAGCACCAGAATTAATTTGTTTCTTTACACCTGAGTTCAGAGGAGGTTTCACACCATCCCAAATGAAGCAGACTATCCAGTGAATTCTGCTCCATTTGAAGTTAATCAAAGAGCTCTAGCATGAAAGCGTCATAAGGTATAAAATGACAAAGGAGCGAAATGATCACCGCTTGACCTACTCAGGTCTTTGCTTTATGTTGTAGCAGCCAGAGTGAACAGCTGACATGCCACTGTGGGGAAAAAACTGCTTTCTACAGCTTTTTACAGCCATTTAGTCTTTCCTAGCTTCATTTTCAATTCCTTACTGATACTGAAGTAGCTGTCTCTGAGTCTTCTTCCTACAGTAACAACTTTTACACCAAAGAGGGTTGATCTGGCAAACTGTTAGAAATTTGGTGTGTTGCGTTCATTGATTGGAAAAGTTTGGCGTCTGATTCTGACTGTGCAGTCATAGCCAGTCAGGTTGATAACTGAGTATGTCCGCCCACCAGCTGATTCCTCGATTCATCTCCAGTTGTTAGTGTTGTCTGTTTTTGTTTTGCTTTTAATTACATGTTGTAATCAGTTGAAACTACTCAAACTCACTGTTCCCGATAAGCCTTTATTTTTCTCTAGCTTAAAACTACCTCTGTTTTTTCCCTCTTCAGCATTGATATTTTTGAGCCTTCTCTTCTTCTGTCTTTACTCTTGTCGTCCTGGGGTTTTCTATTTTCAACCACCGTCAGATAAATAACTGCTCCTTAATGTGCACGTGTGTTAAATGGTCTTCTCTGAAAATATCTCCTCCGCAAAGAACCCGCTGTCTGGAAAGAAGAGCCATCTCTTCCCTAATATCCTAATATCCCAAGACACATCTTTGCCAGCCTTTCAGTCTGTTTCTTGACATTCTCTTTTGTGTATGTGCTGTTTTTTCCCTTACGTTCCAGATACTGTAGTTTGTGAGAAAAAAAGATTTTCAGATTAATTCTGACACATGATTTTGAGTATACTTTATTGATTTGGGTTTGGATTTAGTTAGATTTTGTCACAATATATCAGTGTTGCCACCTGTAACGAAAAAAGGCGCATCTGTAACACTTTTATTGTTTTAAGATTACAAGATTTTGAAGTGCTGGATTATATTATATTTGCTTTTCTTCAGGTTTAGAACAGGTCCTGGTTATTGTTTTGTTCTGCTTGGTTGTCCTAATGAACCTTTGTCAAGCTGATTAAAGCAGATCTGCTGAATAAGACCTTTAGAGAAGTAGTGAGCTATAAGTAACAGATTATGTGAATAATGAAAGCTACATGTAAAATCAGTAAACAAAAGAAGAGCATTGTTCAGACTGTGTTGCATTCATGCTTGTTTTGTTGTCCTGTCCTTCACTGTTACAAGGTTTATTACTCCCCGTGGGTCAAGTGTTTACACTGTGAGCTCTATATGCTGCACAAAACCTGTGTTCATTATTAAACCATCATTGTGTCCCTGTTTGCACACACATTTTCTCTTTCTCTTGCTCCCCAAAGCTTTTCTGCTTTATGAGCAGGATGCAAAAGTTTAGAAATGGAGAATGCCGATTTGGGAGATCCTTAAAATAAAATTTGGTTTAACATTGAGTTGATCCACAAGTAGATGTGTTTTAATCTCCCCAGTTTCGAGATGTCTTTTTCATCACTCCGGAAAGCTTCGTTCTTTGATTTGTAGCCAATTTGGATCATTTTATAGTTCTAAAAATCAGTGTTATAGCTTTTTGAAAGCTACCATAGTTAAAGCACAGCTAGCACACAAGGGTCCTGTGAGAGTCTTGTCATTATTTGACAGTTTTTGTGCAGAAATGTTCCTCCTGTTGCAGGGCTGACAAAAGAAGGAACATTTTGAAAACAGTCGTATATTTCCAGGAATCTTGACCCTCTTTAAACCATGCTAGAGAATCCCATAAAATAAATAATAATCTTGGGGGTGGGGATCACCATATAGTATTTAAAAACAATTGTAACTAAACTGTATAACATGTCTACTTGTTTAATTTGTTTTATTTAAGGCTACATTTGTTTCTGCTGCTAATAAAATACAACATACTGATTATTGTAGATATAGTAAGCTATCTATAATATTTGTTTTTTTTGTTTTTTATACCCAGACTTGAGAAACAGTATAGAATAAACACCAGTTAAATTTTTTGTAGAGTAACAAACCGTCAAGCCTTACAAGTATTTCTTATAATGGAGTGTAGTAGCAGTATTAGCCAGCTGTCATTTAGTGTGTGTGCTAGGCAGTGGCAGCACAGCTTAGTCTATGCTGCATGCCGGGAGAGAAAACACAGGTTTTTTTAAACTGTGCCTTTTTTTAAACAAACTGGTGCAAATTGGTAAAAGGGCAAACTAACCTGGAGTCATCAAGAAGAAAACTGAAACGCATCAATTACAGTCATTTTATTCAGTTTGCACATCATGTGGAAATTTCTGAATGTCATGTGAAGGAGAAAATGATATATATTTTTACCCGCTTCATTCTATTCTGTAGTATTTTTGCTAAATTCCTTTTTATTCTGCTGTGTAGGTTCATTCAAATCAAATTCCTATTTAAAACTACCAAGTCATCTACACTCTTGACCAGCGCAGGCTCAGGAAGAATCGAGAACTCTATATGCTTTTTTTGTGGTTAATTAAAATTCTTTCTTCTCAGTTAGTGTTGGCAGGTTAATGAAACCACAGGAACAGCAGCTAGGGTGCTCATAAAGATTTGTATTTTATTTAATTTTTATATATATTTCCAGTTTTTATATACATTTTGTCTTGTGTTTCCTCAGAGGAGGTGAGACAGTGAAGTAATGTGGTTCCTTTTATGTAAATTAGCCACATTTAAATGGCTACTGCAGCTGCAGGTAATATGGCCTAATGATTTAAATATTGTCAAGTTTAAAATGTGACCCCTGAAATGTCATCTGGAAAGGTTTCTTTTCCCAGTTCCTGCTCTCAAACCATCTCACTGCCTTAATGAGCTCTGTGCATTCAGGCTGTGTAGCCTCTGTGTGTTTGGGTTCCCTCCTCAATGCAGTAATTGGTATAATGAGACTGTTGTCTTCTTTAAATACACCTTTCTCCTCTTACTGTCTTTCAGATGGTTTGGCCTTAATAAAACTCAACTTTATATAAGAGAAAATCCATTTTTGTACAATTAATCGTGTTTAATAAAGATTCAACTGCTATGCTTCATGCTTCAGATTCACGTTTATGCATTTGGCAGACGCTTTTGTCCAAAACAACTTGCAAGTTAGATCAGTTAACAAAAATATACAATTTGCTCCGATCAGGCATAACATTATGACAAGTGAAGTAATTTCACACCGATTATATTTTCATAATTTTACCTGTTAGTAGGTGGGATATATTGGGCAACCAAGGAAAATTTAGTTCTTACATTTACTGTATTTATTAGAAGAAAAAAAAGAGCAGACATAATGATTCGAGCAAGTTAGACAAAAGTCAAATTGCAATTGTCAGTGCCAGATGTCTTTGTCAAAACAGCTCCAAAACAGTAGCTCTTGTGCTTTGTTTCCAGTGTCCAATATTTCTTAAACTGGTCTAAATAAGGAACAATTGGGAACCAGCGACAGGGTCAAGGGTGACTAAGGCTTAGTGATGCATGTAGAGAGCAAAGGCTCACATTCTTCCTTACCTATACGACTTACCTAAGAAGGTAAGCCTGCAGACACAGTGATTCTTTGTGTAATATTTTGCTGGGAAACCTTGGGTCCTGATATTTCCCTGAATTTTTTTTGGGGGGGAAATATACCTTGATGGCTGTGGCTTCTTTCAGCAGGATAATGTTCATCATCACAAAGGCAGATTTGTTCAGGAATGGTTTGAGGAGAACTACAGAGACTTGGTCTCCAAATTCCCCAGATTACAGTCTGAGCATCTCTGCGATGTGGTGCACAAACAGTGATCCATTTGAAGCCGCAGTGACTTACAGGACTTAAAACCTGCTCACCTCATGGTGCCAGATTCCACAGCATTCCTTTAAGACTCTAATGGAGTCCATGGCTGAACGGATCAGGGCTTTGTTCACAGAAAAGATGGACTACAAACATCAGACAGTGGTCATAATGTTATGCCCTATCTGTGTAATAATGAATGATAATATTTAACATTGTTAGATGATATCCCATTTCAGTATGCACGAAAACATAAAAACTGAGGTGCAGAACAATGGCAGCACGTGCTCTGGACTGACAAGTCAGAATTTGAAATATTTGGCTGCAGCAAAAGGCAGTTTGTTCGTCAAAGGGCTGGAGAGCCACGGTGAAGCATGGTTGAGGTTCCTTGAACATTTGGGGCTGCATTTCTGCAAATGGAGTTAGAGATTTGGTCAGGATTAATGGCGTTCTCAATGCTGAGAAATACAGGCAGATACTTTTCCATCATACAATACCATCAGGGAGGTGTATGATTGACCCCAAATTTGTTCTGCAGCAGGATGACAAAAACTATCTTCAGCGTAAATAAGAACAAGAAGTCCTGAGCCCTGATCTCAACATCATAGAGTGTGTCTGGGATTGTATTAAAAGCCCACATCCACAGAAGATCTGTGGTTTGGAACAACCTACCAGCTGAGTTCCTTCAAAGACTGTTTGCAAGTGTACCTAGAAGAATTTATGCTGTTTTGATAGCAAAGGGTGGTCACATCAAATATTGATTTGATTTAGAGTTCTGTTTTGTTCATTCACTTATTTCTGTTGATTGATGAAAATAAATGAATATAACTTCCATTTTTGAAAGCATTCTTTGTTTAGCATTTTTTCACACCTCCTTCAAACCTTTGCACAGTGTTGTACAATCCGCCCAGAATTGAGACCATGTTGTACAATTTTTGAAATGTAAAATTGAACCTTTAAAAGCTCTTTAAAATAATTAAAGGTTTAGATTGCACTTCTGAAGCTCTTATTGTGAAGTTTTGAAGGAAGTTGCTCTCTTAATTCTCTTGAAATTATAAAATTGCTTTCTGAGATTGCTCTAGTCAAACATAATTATTACTTTACTTTTGAACCCGATTGCAAGCAGACTGTCTATTACAATGCAACTATTTTAATAAATCCAAGGATCTGGTAACAAGTTAAGCAGACAAACCAAACCCTTCTGAAGACCTCAGACATCTGGCTGAACGGTTTCTAAATCAAAGCCTATGTCCCAAACTTTTATGCTGTTTTCATGAATCTAAAAGCAAAGTGCTTAGAAAGCATGCTGTTTGGTGATGCATTTATAGATTAAAAAGCAACAGTTCTCTCATAGTCACAGCGTTAAACTGGTCATCCAAGAATAACCAAGGATCAACATATATGTTCCTCTGACGCGTTGCGATCGCATACTGTGTAGGCTCACGTCATTGCTGAACATGGTGAGTTTGATTATTATCTTGTGAACAACCAGGAGACCTGTGAAAAAGAGGAATAGGGCTAGTGTTAGATCAAACAAGCCGACTGTTTTCGATTTGTAAAGTTTTGAAATGTAAAGCCCTTAAAGAAGAAAGATAAAGTATTACATGTTTTTTGTGCTTCATTGTCTTTTAGAAAAAGCCCCTCAGTCTCTTCACTCAAAGCCCAAGGCAGCTCTTTCTTGTTACTTGTTTTTGCTGTTGTCAAAAGATTTCTGTGACATACGTATAACTGCAGGTTTTTGGTGACAAAGTGAGAAAGTTGCATTATGGTGGCCTCCATGTTGTGTGAAGAAAGCAATGACATTTAAAATCACTAAAACTTGCTAGAGCCAGTTTGTTTTTAGACAAGTTGTTGTATAAAATTACTGTTCTCAACATAAAGCAACATAAGTTGTATTGTAGTTTAGTTTGTGGTTATTAATCTAAATAAATAAAAAACATCCAAGCTTTCACAGAGAACTTAATCAGATAGACTATTTTTGCATACACCATTCTGCAATACTGACCTGAGATTTGTACATCTATAAATTGTGCTTATGACGAAGGTGACAATACAAGGTAATTCATAGTTCATCTGCCTTTTTGACTGTAAACCTGTCAATTCTCTTTACCAGTTACTACCAGTAGTGTGACTGTACTGCTATTAAGTACATGTTTACTTTTGATCATATTTTCAAGGAAAAATGCAGTGTTGCTCTCATTTAACCAAGAGCTAAAGCAATGTTTTAAACAGCGGAAGTAACGCTAACAATCATTCTGTCACTGTATTTGTTTGGTTTGAAAGCTTTGGTAATTTAAGATAGGTAGACCTTTTTTTTTTATCCCAATCTTTTTTTTCACGATACACTGATAGAAAAAGTGCCCCTGTCTAGTTTACATCCCTCAACAAAAGGACATATAATAACAGACACTACTGGATAATGTTAAGTTTTATCTCATTTAAATGATGCCTAACACCTTAGGGAGGAGGTCGTCTCTGAAATTTGTGTTTGTGAATGGATCCAAGACTTCCTATTTATGTGTTTAGTTTTAAAGTTTGGGTCTGTAGCGTGACATCATCAGGTAGAGGAGGAGGAGATTTTGAAATGTGAACGGCTGTAGCTCCATGGGTGCCATTGGTGTTTTTGATGTTGAAAATTCTGCAGCATAGGTACCGTATTACAACTCCAAGATGCTATGCATACAAATTATTGTGTCATGATTATGGAATATTGCAGCAGTAATCTGAAAATGACCTAATCTCATGCTACATTATGCAGACACTGTCTGCACAGATGAAAAGTGACTTACCTCAACATGCTGAATACTTTGAATAGCCGCAATGGCCAAGGCAGAATGAGACAGAATGAGTAGATTTTTTATTTACTCTCTTAATAGTCATTTGACCTCGTTACCAGAGATGTTTACAAGTCCAAGTCAGGTCTCAAATCTCTTATGTTTAAAAATCAACATTCTCTCATTAAATGCATGTCACCTATTGTAGTCAGTAAGACTTTATTCCTGTACATTAGGACTTCAAACCCTGTACTGTTTGTCCTATCATCTACTTTACCAAATCAGCAGGAAAAACTGTTATAGGTAGTTTTTTATTACTTTTAAAGTTGATCAAGTGTGAAATGTTTCCCATCAGAAATATAAATACAGTAGACACTGATATTCATGGGGTTTAGGGACCACAGCCACCTGTGAATATCTAAAATCCACGAATGCCTGATACCCCCCTCTAAAAACGCTTATAACTGCCTATTTTTATAGTTCAATAGGCAAATTTTCCATGAAC
Organism: Valencia hispanica; assembly: GCA_963556495.2. NCBI lineage: Eukaryota > Metazoa > Chordata > Actinopteri > Cyprinodontiformes > Valenciidae > Valencia > Valencia hispanica. The sequence continues at coordinate 31,402,753 of OY747704.1, forward strand.
AATTTGGAGTCATGTTCTATAGAAAAATTGCAAATCCCAAACTGCAAAATAATGGTGATCCACTGTAGGCATTATTCTCAAAGAAAAATATACAAACAGTTTATGTTGTGTTAGCATTGTACCTCTGTGTGCACTTGCTCTTAACACAGACTTCATTGCACCATCAAACTATGAACAGGGGCCAATATCTCAGGGTTCTAGAACCCGTTCTCAATATTTTTACCCTCTCAGAGTTGAACAGCTGTGATTTTTAAGCCTCAGACTCCTCCCACTTTTTGTGTACTTGGTTGTTCTTCATTTGTTGGAAAACGTTGTAGCGGTTATATGGTAAATTGTTTTGTGCAAACTGTTTTGTTTTAGGTTGGAGGCAGTGTAACTCATTCAAAGATTTGGCGAACCCAGTGTAAATAAAGAAAATATTACAAAGAGATTGATTTTATATGTCTGTAGATGAGGACAGACTCAATGTTTCACAAAATACACTTTATTTCGTCACATTTTGACTTGCATTAAATACATATTTACATTGGACATGGCAAGTTAGGAAACGGCGTAACAGCAGCATAACGCTTTAAAATGACAGCATTAAAAATATATAAAAAAGTAAGACATCCATTGAATATAATTTAAGCAATTCTGTGAATATGCAATTACATCAAAAATACCATTTAAACTAAATAGTGTGATTAATCATGTAGTTAAGAGATCTTTCCTTAGAAATAAAGCAGAATTCTCCATTAATGGGTTGTAAACTAAAAGACAAAAATGGTCAAAGGCATGTTCAGTCCTTGTAAACTAACTGATGAATCCTACCTATGTCTCTTGTATTTTCTGCAACCCTCAGCTAAATGTACAGAATGGCTTTAGTTGGCTGAGGTGACCTTGGTATAGGTCACAGTGGGATTTGTAGTTTGGCACTGATTTTGGGGCAACAACCTCCATTCACTTTGAAATTGAAGGCAGGCCGATCTGTATTGCAGCTGTTGGCATGTTTTGTTGATCCATCAACGGCTGATGATTCGCATTAAAAACACATTCAAACACAGTGACACTGCAGTAAGAGATCGGTCAGTTGCACAAAGAGGTATTTTATAGAGGTCTGTTTTTGTTTGACCTTCCTCCATTCCTATTCTGACTTCATATTTTCCTAATTTATAGCTGCTAAAAAAACTCTTACTAGTTTAACCAACATATTTTTTACTCCATCTTTGCCATTTTGCTTACTAAAGACACCCTTACTGTTGGGCAGTGCTGTCAAGATACACAGAAGTCACAGAGAAAAAGAAATGTGCTCCAGTTTTGGCCGTAGATGATTGCTAGCTGCCGAGTCCTATCTCCTCTTAGCTCCTCTCCCTTCCTGCCTCCCTCCCTTCCTCATCAGGCTGCACTGCACTCAGAAAAGCATGTGAAGGAGAATTGTAAACGTGCCGAGCGTTGTGTTTGTGCGTATGCAGATTGTGTGCGTCTGTTTCTGCGGGGCAGGGAATGCAGTTTTGGACCCTAGGACTGAGGGGGTTCATGTGACTGGCCCAATAATATTGTAAGTGATTGAGTGAGAATGTGTTTGTGTGCATGCTGTAGCGCTGGGAAAGGAAAGTCAGTGCCTCAGCCCTCCCCTTGCTATGATTACATAGTGGCACAGGGGCAGCGTCGCATCTTGGGGAGCGTGGAGTTGGATCAGGCCTGCAGAGAAGGTGATGAAGGGCCGGAGCTGCTGGGAGCCCAGGGCGATCCGCTCCCTCTGCAACTTGGGCTGTCTGAGTAAACTCAACCGGGGTCAGTATGGTGACAGCTCTAGGGTTGAAGCTAAAGATGCTTCTCTGGAGCTGTCACAATCCTCTCCATGTGTACCAAGACAGGTTTCTTCCTGGTATCTTTCTTTCTCTAATAGCAGTCTGTCAATCTTCCATCTATCTCCCTGTCAACCATGGATGCTGACATTTCTGCAGCATCCTCTAACAATGCAGTGGCTCACTCTGTGAAAAGAGTAGCCTCTCTCATCTCTTTTGCTTAGCACTGCATGCTCTTTCCTGTCTTTCCTCATGCTTCTCTCACTCATGCTTTTTTCTCCTCACTTCCTTTCTTTCGCTCGACCTTACATCTGTGTATGGATGAGCTGGAGTGTGACAGGCCAATGTGTTGTGTTTGCAGTGTTCATCGATGTGAACTTGTTCCACGCGTAGATTCATTGCGCAATCAGAAGCTGTAAGCAGGGGATAGCCTTATATTTCATGGTCCTAGAACCTGTTTCTATATCCTATAGTAGGATGTCTGATTATTAGCATGGATGTCTGATCATTTACTGAATGATGTAGAATTCTACCAAGAATGAATCGATGTGATTTCACCACCCATGATAGGCGAAGGGCATTCTTCATTTGTGGTTTTTATGCTGTTCTGCTACCTTTACAAAAATATAAAAGTGTTCAAACTTTTTTCTGCATGACTCTCGCCATTTCTTGCTTGAGACAGAGTTAAACTACTGTGATCTCAAGCCTCAGACTTACAACTTACTCACTTAGTTGGTCCTTATTTGATAGAAACTGTCATCGCTGTTATAAGGTAAATTATATATACAGAGTTTAGTTCAAATATTTGAGGTTCAGGTTGGAGACAGTATGACTCACTCAGCATTTGTGGAACCAAATATTTCAACAAATTATTTCACAGTGTATCTTTTCCTGTGTTTTGTCAAATTACAGCCACAGTTCTTTGTAGTTTATTTGGACTTTATCCAAGAATAGACCAACACAAAGAAGTGCATAATTGTGAAGTAAAAAATATGTAAATTAAAATTTATGTAAATCCAGCTGTTCTGTTAAGGCCTTAAAGGTTTGACAAAATTAGTGAACAAACAGCATCACGAAGACCAGGGAACACAGCAGAGAAGATGAGGAAAAAATTGCTGTAAGGAAATTTGAAGCAAGGTTAAAACAAGATTCTGTAACCTCAGGAAGGCTTAGTTCAAATTTTCAAATGCACAGAGCCCTTGTTAGATTTTTTTATTTATTTAAAACATTTGAAACACTACCAGCATTTCTTGCCACTTTACAATTATAGACTTCTTTCTGTTGGTCTGTCTCATAAAATTCCAATAAAATACAAATTTATGGTTTTAATCTGCTGAAAGTTTCAAGGGGTATGGCCCTGTTTTTCTTAAAAAAAAGAATATCCTGCATATTAAATACCTTATGTTGTTATAGGTTACCAAAGCAGAAAACTCTGAGGGCACATAGTTTCTTAATATCATATATAGTTGATAGGTATACCATTAACACTGTTACTAAGGCTTGGTGTTTGTCAGAAATTAGGATGTAAGTCAGAAAAGAACATTAATTATTAATAATAATAATTTAAAAAATGGTAACCATGTTAATGTTAAACAAAACAAAATCAAACTCACATATCAAAGAGACTGGCTTTTTCCCTTGAGTCGAGTTTTGTTAATTTAATTATTTAGCTTCATGTTTTAAAATGGGAAAGTTTGTGTCATTTATAAAATTCACTTCCCAGATGTCTTGGTCAACGGATGCTTCTGTAACAAACACCACTGACTCAAATGGTAAAAAACCTTTTCCGAGTTTGCTTATCAAACTGAAACTCAGCAGTAGTTAAACAATTTTAAAGGATATTCACCTCTGCAGTTCTTTCTTTGTCTCACCGACACTGCAGCTTACATTCACTGACAAACTGTACAGTGTCTTCCCCCGAAAAAACACTTCAACATGTGCCAAGGGGTTCCCATTTATAGGAAGACGGCTATTCCCCCTTGGCCAAAGTACACACGTCCTTACTGATGTGCTAATGTGTCCCTGCTTAGAGATTGTTGGTGCTCAAGAGGAGAACATTTAAACGTTGCCAGTGTGAACAGATAAGATACGAACACATACAACCTCTCCTTGGAAGGTTAGGAGCATTCAATTCATGGTCAGTGCTGAGTACGTGTAGAGCCCTGCTCATCAGTAAACGTTTAGTCCTAAAAAACATAACTGGAGAATAAATAGAGACATTAATGCAGATACTTCAATATAGCAGTGAACTTACTGTTGCCCTGTAAAACCTGCAGCCACTTTTCAGATTTAAGGGTTTTCTCCCAGACTTGGTCTTTGGACTGCCACTTGGATTTTTATCATGATGGATCTCAAAATGTAATAGTTTAGAGGTTTCTGACCTTGATCTGTTACAATCTGTCTAGAGTATAAATTTAAATAGGCAACACTGACAGTATTATCTCACCTTTTGGGTTTCATTAACAGCTTACATTTTAAGCCTAAAGACTCATTAAGCTTTTTAAAAATAGTAATTAATAGTTTTCCTGTTAATGACTGATTTTCCTGTGATCACTGGGGCCTAATCAGTTGTCAGAATTTGGCAAAAATAGGCACTTTTGTAACTTTGTACTGTCAGTTCTTTTCCGCTTCTTATTCAAAAAGAAAGCAGCCATTTCCTTTCGGGTGATCCATTGTCTCCTCTTGGAAAATGTTTGATAGTTTTTGCCAAATGTTCTACACAAAAAACTGAAACCCGTCCCTATTCAATTCTTCTACTTTTTTTGCTGCCTCTGACAAGTCAGTTGTACAAATTGCTGTTCTAGTTCAAAACCCTTTGTGTGGTTTGTCAAATTTATTATCTAATTGACTTTTTAGGCAGACCAACACAAACACCCTTTATATGGATGATTTAATTCAATTGACTTGTTCTGGCAAGATGATGGGGATGAGTCTGCTAGGATTCTGAAACTCAAGGGGAAGGGATATAATTTAGCAGCACTGACATGAGCATGTCCATCATATACACGTCACAGAGTGGGCTGTCATCTGAGCATCTGCAGGTTTGCAGAGGATGCTGTAATGTTAAAGATGCATTCAATCACATAAAGCCACTTTTATTAGTTTAATTGTCATTAAAATGTACAATTTGGAAAGCTAACCAAGATAAGAAGGGGGTCGGAGAACAAATAATGTGAAACTTTGCAAAGTTCAGTAACAGAGATAGACATAGATTTTAATCTATAAAACAAACAGCTGGATGCTTGCTTATATAGCTCAATTAATGTAAAGTCTGAAGTGTGACTGGATAACACATGCAAAGTGAGGAATAATTAAATAGTTAGTAGTTGTAAAAGGGCTCAGTAATATAACTTGTTGAAGACACATAGAAGTCTGGCATTGAAAATGACCTTGATCATGACAATACTGTGAGGTGAAATAATGTTTTTTCCTTCTATTGAATATGTTTTGTGCTGTTTAGTGCTGAGTCAGGTGGAGAGAGAGTGAGAGACAATTATGGACATTAAGGAGAACATAACCAAGAAAAAGGCTTTGTTGATACTTCCATTGTTGTTGACCATAGTGTTCTTTGAAGTTCTACCAAGCTTTGTTTTTGTTTTGCCTTCACGCTCCTGCAGTAGACACCAAAAACCGTTTTATTGAATGAGATTACTTCTTGGGACAGTTCTGAATTCCAAAGAAAGCAACATGCCAATGCCAACTCCCATGCCACGTGAAAACAACCAGTGTCGTCTTGGTTAAGACAAAATTAGGCTGGGTCACACAAAGGTTTTGTCTAGATGTTCCCGTCCACTGGGCTGAGGAGCCAGACATTCAGAACCTCAGGTCCAAAGACCTATTTTGATTCACCTTCCTTTGTTTGATTTCTCCTTTCTGTACTCTAGACTTTTACTCAGCCCTAAGACAGGCATTTCCAGCTCTAAATTATTTTTGCAAACCTTACATTTACTTTTCAGAGACAGAGAGACATTGATTACATCTAGCAAATTTAAATTGTCAATTAGCTACTGGCATGCTTATTCTGAATTCCCTTCAGAATATCTTTTTAAGTATCTAACTTTCCCAATTTTTTTGAGTATGCTTTTGTGTCCGAATTTATTTTGAACAATTGAAATACATTAGTGAGATTAATTATAACAGGGTTGCAAATTTTTTAAGTCACTAGATCTAATATAATCATACTATTTTCAGTGTCAATATAGTTTTTCTATAAATATATATTTTATAATATATTCATCCCATTCCTTCCTCAAAAGAATGCAATTAGAGCTCACTGAATGAAGTCCAAGCTTTACCCTTCAGATAGATGAGAAATATTTCATTGAGACTGTTAAAAATTGTAATACATGGATATTTTGGTAGCTTATCAGTTCCTGTTTTTTAGTGGTCCACTGTTTAAGAGTTTATGGTTTCCTACATATTTTTTAATACAGTGACCACAGAGGCTGCAGTGAGCTCTGCAAACTACAGGAAAACTCGCAAAGGAAAAGTCACTTACCCATACTGGTTGATTAAGAAAATCCCAGCTAATGAAAGATCTTTTTCTTGAAAAAACACTTTAGACGACTATTTCAGCGCTGATTTTGGAAGCAACACTTTTATTATTTACGGTGAGCTGTCCAGGTAATGACTGGTTTCAACGTGCAGCTTAAGGGGAGTCACAACATGTTGGTGGATGGTCCTCATGTTTCAGTTCAGACTGTGTGCAGACTACCAAGCATATCCAGCTACAAGTGTCCCAAGCCCCCTTTGAAGGTGGTCTGAAGAAATCTGTCCTCAATGTCCTGTATTTAGCCGTGCCTGGAAACGCATAGATCCCCCAGGATACATGTAAGCGCCAGGTGTGAACAAGGCCTTTTGTCTAATGACTGTTACAGCACTGGTGATACCTCCAGAGATGCAACAGAGCGGCAGCAACAGTGGGTCAACTTAGACTACCCAGAATGCATTTTTGGGGCTTTTATATTGCATCCTGTTGGATGGAGTTTTGCTGCAGTAGATGCCCACACCTGACGGAGATGATGGAGCCAAAGATGCTAAAGGACCCAGTGTGTAGGATGCATCGTAATGGCGTATGACAGAGACAGGAGTTAAGAAAATCTGGATTTATCACAACTAAGTGCAGTCAATTTTTTTTCTTAGTACCACATAGCCCCAATACAAGTTTGTATTATGCTGCTGATATACTGTCACTTTGTCCCCCCCAAACCAATGCTCAGTGCTTTGTAGGGGTGTTCCATCTTTGGTGCCTCACAATTTCGATTCGGGTGCTACGATTCGATTATAAAACGATTATTTTTGTTGCATATTTTTTCCCCATTTAGGGTTTTTTCTTCATTCCTTCCAAGGCTACTTTCTACTCTTAAATCCATTCAGTTTCCATTAATTGAAGTATCCAAACCAATAGATTTCCTGTCTTTTGTTCATGTCAAACCACATATAAACCAATGTTTCATAATCATGTCAAGGTCATATTTTCATTGGAAGCTAAAGGAAATGTATGTTGACAATGTAAATAGAATATAGGGTTACCCTATTTTGACTTTTGATTTGAAGATATTTAAAGTATTCCTGCGCTGCGTGGTTAAAGAAAAATTAAATAAACTTCAGATCAGCTTTTTCAAGTCAATCATTACAGGAATTACTTTAAAATCTAAATAGAAATAATTAATCTTCTTTATTTACCTGTAACAATAATAGTTCCCTTTTTTAAGTCATACAGGACAAAATTACACAAAAATCAAATTATATTCTGAGAAAATATGTATTTTCTATTCAATGTAATAGAAAATTAAAAGCAGCATTATCCCAAAGACACTTAAAGTGTATCATCCATCCATCCATCCATCCATCCATCCATCCATCCATCCATCCATCCATCCATCCATCCATCCATCCATCCATCCATCCATCCATCCATCCATCCATCCATCCATCCATCCATCCATCCATCCATCCATCCATCCATCCATCCATCCATCCATCCATCCATCCATCCATCCATCCATCCATCCATCCATCCATCGAAGGGTTGTGGGGCGGCTGGTGCCTATCTCCAGCAGTCATGGGGCAAAATGCGGGGTACACCCTGGACAGGTCGTCAGTCCATCGCAGATGTATACTCCACTCTTTATTTTTTCCGCTGTCAATACAGAACTCTAACTTTGCACAGCATTTTCATAGTTTTTGCTTCATTTTGACCAATAGGATGTTTGTCACCTGTCATAAACAGAAACAAATGTGCCAGCTATGAGTACTGTGCTCATGCCACACATTTGTTGCGACCAGGATGGAATGAAGGACATTTCCTTCATGCTTCATACTTAAACTACACTTGGGCTGGCATCTGGTAAACATGAGCTGCCATGCACTGACTGAAATTGCTTTGATTAAAACAACAAAATGTGCTAGTTTTATAGAATTCCATCAACTCGCACTCCTTTCAAGGCAAACAAAAGACATCTTTGGTTGCAAGTAATCAGAAGAAGCAAGTGTAAGGAGCAGATGATTAAAAATGCAAAAATTTACAGCAATCCCTTCATATCAGGAAGCCTCGGACAGCTGGTCTCCTTACAATTTTTTGTTATTGTTTTTGTTTTGTTGTCATTTTGACAGACAGGGTCAAATCATAATAATTGGTGTGCTAATATGCTGATGATTGCCAAATATGTTGCCCTCTGAAACAGGATTCTGCTGGTGCTGTTATGACCCTCCTGTAATGTTTGGAGGATGTAAACATCTGGTTGGCTAACAGCTTCCCAAATCTGAATAAAGATAAAATGGAGGCAATTGTCTTTTACCACAATGTCAGAGGCATGAACCAACAGGTAGCTGAACTTGAGCAGCTGACTTCATTCTAGAAAGACCTGCTCAGCAATCTAGGAGTTTAATTAGACTCAGGACTTAAGTTATAAAACCATATAAATGGAGTGGTGCGATAGTGCTTCTTTCACCTTTGTCATCTGGCTAAAATCAAGTGCCTGTTATAATGTGCCCTCCTAGAAACAGTGGTCTATGCCTTTATTACAGCACGCTTGGACTACTGTAATTCGTTATGCAGCGGTGTTAACCAAGCTGCACTCTCTAGGCTCCAAGTGGCACACAATTCGGCAGCCAGATTCTTAATGGACACCGAAAGCCGTGAGCACATTACACCTGTTCTGGCCTCCCTGCACTGGCTTCCTATCTCCTACAGCAGGGCTATTTAACTTCAGTTACAGGTGGGCCAAATATAAAAATTACAGAAGGCTCGTGGGCCAAAGTCAATCATTTTACTTAAAAAGCAATTTCAAGAAACATTTCTAACCAGAAGTTCAAAGAACAAATCCTTCCATTTGGACCACTTTGCTGTCACATTAATGGCAACATTGCACAAATGCCCAACAGTTTTTAAGGTGGGCAACGTAAATAAATAACTGTAGATCCATTCGCCCTGAAATAGGCAATTTTGACCGTCTATTTTGCGTCTTTATAGTTTGGAAAGAGACATTATTAAGCTTATCATCAGCTATTCTTATCCAAGGTTTTCCGCTGTGTTCTTCAGTCAGAAAAGCAGTTTTACCGCTATTGCACACAGATGAAACCCCTTGTTCAGCCAATCACCGTTTGTGTATGCGGAGTTACCCACTCTTTTCTGCATTGCCATAGTCGCCTATAGATCGTTTATAAATCAGCGGACTACTACTACTGGCTTATGAAGTTCAGTCTCAAACCAATTCTGATATAGGTTTGATACTTGCGCGTTGTATTCATACAAGTCAAATTGATAAAAATTCAAAAGGGCTGTATCCGGCCTGGGGGCCGCTAGTTGAATAGGCCTGCCCTACAGGATCCAGTTTAAAATTCTTACTTTGTTTTTAACTGCCTTCAGGGGATTGCGGAATCATATTTCATAGACCTCCTGAATCCTTGTACTCCTCTCCCTGAGTTATGCTCTCAAGACCTCTACCTGCTGTTGGTTCCGCGGATTAAATGTGGCTCTAAGGGGGGTCGAGCATTTTCATACATGGCCCCTAAGCTCTGGAGCTCCGTCTCATTGTCAGCCGTGCACCGACGTTGTCGACCTCCAAGAGACGGTTAAAGACTCACTATTTTACAATCGCCTTTGTCTTATTCCTTTTTTTCTCTTAGCATTTTTTATAGGTTACTTATGAATGTCTTTTTTTTTGGTCATGTACTCTGCTAACAGTCATGTTTTTGGACTGTGGGAGGAAGCCAGAGTACCTGGAGAGAACCCACGTGTGCACAGGGAGAAGATACAAACTCCATGCAGAAAGACCCCAGGCCAGGATTCGAACCCGGACCTTCTTGCTGCATGACAACAGTGCTACTAACTGCGCCACTGTGCAGCCCCCTTAATATTTTTACTCATTCATTTTTAAAATTATAATAATGATATACTCAGTAGTATTTAATTGTCATTCATTTTAATTAATATTTAATCCAGACAAACTGAACAGAGAATCCACATCCTGCCATTACACATTGAGCAGATTAATAAACTACATGTATTATGGACATTTCACCTGCTGTGGCCTGATTGCTCGGCATGGAGCTGAACTCCAACTATCACTTTAAAGAGGCAGAATCAGCGCTCTGTTGCCACATTTCTGTTAAACGTTTCTCTAATTGAAGTGATAAGAATTCGGCAAGACTCTCTGAACGGCAGCTTTTCTGTTCGCTTTAGCAGGAGGGAATCCCCACATGTTCCCTTCTACATCAATGGTTATGCTGCAGAGATCTATTACCGACGGTCTGTCTACGGTGCAGTCACAGATGCGCACCATGCCTTCATAACTCTTCAACATGCTGTCAGCTCCCAGATAGCGAGATGCACTGGGTACAGTGTCCAGGTCTGAGATGATGCTTACATGGGAATCTTTTTATGATTGATTAGTTACTCTGTGCATGAAGTTGAAAATGTCTGTGCGTCTCCACCAAGTGGTCAGGGGTGGGAATTGCAATACTACTGTATGTCACAATGGCCGATGGCCTTCAGGTTTTTCCGTCAATATAAAAAATTTAAAAAAACGGTCCACAGAAAATATTTGGTTATCGTGATCCCTGGCTTTGGCCAACAAACAAACAAGCTAAGCTAACCAACACTACAACTGTAAAACAACCATAAATAATGACCGCAGCTATGTATAGGGCCAGCGTCTTTTTCTGCACCAGGTTGCGTGCGCATCTGCTGTGTTGATAAACAAACAATCCTAACAAACTCTATGGGATTCAACATGAGGTTTTCAAATATGAATTAAAAAATGGGCAACATGACTTGAAACGTGACAATCCGCAGCAGAAAATCAATCATAATTGATTGTGTATTTTTTACAAGCAATGTACTGAACCTTGAGTTTATTGTAATTCTGAGATTCCGATTTTGAAGAATTTGCCACAGAGTGCTTTGGTTGCTGAAAAGTATTATGTTTTGCCTGCAACATTTTCCTCAGTAAATGGCATTTTTACTACTGCAGTTTTAGTCTGACATTACCGCCAAAATGTGTGGAGGAGCTCACTTAGTATTCTTAGGGTTTGGAGCAACTGATGACCTCAACCTTCAGTATGACACTGCAGTACTGTCAAAGTTTGACCCAGCTGAAAGTTTTTAAAATGAATTCAGTATAGCAGAGTAGAAAAGACCCATGAGTCAGACCGCGCTCTCTTTTTGTCAATCACAGCACATGCTGCTGTATTAAAACTCTTTGCTTAGTTGCTGCAGTGGGCCGTTAATCTTCCCTTTTGTTTGGTTCTTTCTGTGTGTGTTGTGTTGGATATACTGCCAGAGCTGCGATGCGGAAAGTTTGGGGACAGTGATAAGTTGGAATGTGCTGTTTCTCATTTGCTTGTGGAGAGTCAAGCGCCATATTACTGGGTTAAACCTGAATGTCTCCTCGGTTTGTCTCCTTGTGATGTATCTCTGGGGAGGTATGGAGTCAGTTAGCAATTACAGGCACAGGATTAAGCTTTCATCCCCTGGGAAGCATCCCTGTTCATCGTCTACTGCTTCTAGCATGCTTCTCATTTTTCCCCTTTACTTATACATTCTTCATTATCCTTCCTCTCTTTGGTGTCTGTGCTGAAAATATTACTGTAAATGGTCTTTGCCAAAAAAAAAAAAAAAAACTCACCTGAAATAACTGTAAAACTTAGTAAAAGACCTGGGTGTTTCTGTGTGGTGTTTGGATGTTTAACATATTGGAAGTCTAAATGCAGGTTTGTTACATATATAGGTGGTTATAAATCTGTATTAATCAGCAGCTGTTGCTCAGGAGGACCAGTGCTCATCAAGTGCTTTCAGAGTTAATCTGGCGACCTCAGCCCATGTGTACCAGACTTCCTGACACAGCACTGACTGAATCAGGTTTTTCTTTATTGGAGAACAGACTCTTTAGGATGGTTTGTTGAAGAAAAGTTCTTCTCTGACAAGTGTTGTATTATTATCTGCATTTGTTTGTCAATGGTTAAATTGTGCTTGTAAAAGGGCATTACTCACTGAAGGACTCTCTCTTGCAGATGCAAAAAGTAGCAGTTGAGAGTTTGCATATCTAATTAATTTAGAAAATACTCACATTTACTTCTCAACATGGGTCTAAATAAAGTGAGCTTTTTCAGTTTGCCCACATCTTGAGTCTTTTTTATGCAAGAGATGAAGTTACTCATATATGCTGCAGTGACATGGGGTGAGGTTCATGTCTGGCAAGGTACTGATACCTCTGGGGTCGTATATACAAATATATAAAATAGAAGCTTAAATTTCAATTTTGATTGAAATGGAAAACTTTTAAGTTTGCTTTAATCAATTCCATACTGTTCAACAATACAACAACAAGAAAAACGAAAACATTTCTGGGAATTTAAAAGGGGCCTCCAGCGTGGTGCGTATCAGTCGGACCCTAATCGGAGGTTCTGTTGCTGAGTTAGGTCCAGCTAGACTGACGGATTGAGCTTCAAAGCTTAAAGAGCTAAAAAAAAAAAAGAAAGTAGTTTGTTCCTGTCTGCATGTGAGTGTGATGAAAATGGTCCAAAAACATGTTGATTTGTCCATGCAAATCAACAATGAAGGTCTTTTTGTTGATATTGTAATCCTCTGTGTGGTTCAAAGGTCAACTGTACATGAATGAGTCTGTTAATGTGACGACGCTGTTAGTAAGTTTAAGACGGAGATCAGGAATTCTGAACCATCAAACTTGTGTGTCTGCCTCAAATGATATCATGCCCTCAGTAATCTTGTTTTTAAAAAGTAGTTGGCTTTTGCATATAATGTGAAGTATGGTTGAAACTTAAATTTTAGCTCAGATGCTATTGTTACCACGTTGGCTATCACTAGACTAAGATGAACTTTAGTGTCGACTGAACTGCCTTGGCAGAGGTCTGCGTTTCGAGTGCTTTTCTAGTTTTGTATATGAAGTCTGTGCCCCTGTCCTCCACAAATATCTGTCACTGTTCTGTTCTGAAAAACCTTTGTTTTTTGCCTTTATTAAAGAATCCGGCTGCTTTAATGGAGTTGATCGTCAAGGAGGAGAGTCGACCCAGGATCGCTTCATTCTGACTTTAAGTTTTCGGTCTTTTCGTTGTGTTAAATAGGAGTGCGTAGCAATGTGGGGCTCAGCACTGCCTCTATCAGTGCAGTAATGTACTTTCTGCCTCACCCAGCACATTTTTACGGTTCATTTAGAGGCAATCAGAAAGACTAAATATGTCTCACACATTCATTAAACAAATTAGACTGGAAGGTCAGAACGTGTGGTACTTGCGCAATCAAATATATATTGGCGATACAAATACAGACCGCAATGGACATGTTCCAACCCCCTAGTATGTGACAGAGCACCACTAGAAGTGAGGCACAGCTCATCACGACCTCACCTCCCTTTTTCCCCCCTCCCATCATTAGTTAGTATTTTACTTGTCATGATGCTGCCTACCTTGACTGCATGTCACTAACATGCTAAATCTGATAGGTGTGTATATCATTCGCACTGTTTTCTTTGTGGATCAAATGCTGAAATGGAGCAGATAGTATTCCCAAATGCTGTGCAATACTGGAGCTAATGGCACAGAAGTGATATTATTAGCAGGTCCATCGAGTGGCTAACATAATTTTAGGAAAAGTCAAATTCAAACTGTTGTTTTAACTATTTTATATATTAACTAAGTTTTTTAAAGTAATTTAGTTAAAATCAAAATATTTAATATATTGAATAAACATACCAAGAATACTTCCCATCATTTTAGTGTAGTTTCCGTTTAGTTGCTTTATTAAGATCACGTTAGAGCCAATGTTAGTGCCTGCTAAACAGAAAATATATAAGGCCTGATGTGGAATAATTATCTCAGGACATAGAGACAGGCTTTTTAATAACAGTAATACAGCAATAACAACTTTGTTGTGTCTTTGTTCAGCCAACATGAAGACTTGGTAGAGTAAATGTCAGGGACAGCATCTGGCTCAGGGAACCTCTGACACAGTAAGGCTGGCTCATGTGCCCATGTCTGTGAGCCAGTCTTGCTAAGGGGAGACAGCAAGACTTTATGTGAGGACATTCAGTAGATATTGATGTTTATCAATCAGGATATAACGGATGTTTAGGCTTGGGGGTATAGGTCAGTTTAGGCAGCGTTCTGTGTACGCTGAGCTCCTTGTTTATTAACATCCATCCATTCATCTTCTTCTGCTTATCCGGGGTCGGGTCGCGGGGCCAGCAGCTTAAGCAATGACACCCAGACTTCCCTCTCCCCAGCCACTTGTTCCAGCTCCTCGGGAGGAATCCCAAGGTGTTCCCAGGCCAGCCGAGAAACATAGTCCCTCCAGCGTGTCCTCCAGCGTGTCCTCCAGCGTGTCCTCCAGCGTGTCCTCCAGGGTGAGTGGGCCTTCCTCTGGGCCTCCTCCCGGTGGGACATGCCCGGAACACCTCACCAGGGAGGCGTCCAGAAGGCATTGTTTATTAACAAGTCGAATAAAACGTACTCTTGGACCACAAAAGGGAAAATCTCATCCTTATTAAAGATAATTAATACCTTCATAATATTAATTAATAATTCTACGACATTATGTTCCTTTACTGCTCATAAAATACATACATGTTAATGTTGCAAACACTTGGTGTGAATTTTTCAAAAAATGCAACAGCTGTTTGAGAGAGATGCTGTGCTCCTTACATTACCCACCTTGCACATTCTGAAACTGCAAGTCGATCCTTTCACTGTTTTCTATCCAATTTGAATAAACAGCTGGAGCCTAAGAGTCACTCTTAAAATGTTTTTTTAATTTATTAGTTGTTAAGTAAACTATTTGTTTCAAAAGGTCACATACACTGTCTAGAGGTATTAAAGCTACCTAATGACATAAAGAGTAGATTTAAGAAAATTTACTGAGGGAATATTGAAAGCAGAAAGTTTGGTGCCAGTGCCTAATGGCTACCAGCAGCTAATTCAAAACCCCTTCAAGAACCTTCAGTTCTGATTTCCCCTCTGATAGTGGGAGACTTTGTTCACCACTTTTTACAGTCTGTAGAATGAGCAGAATTGATTCTCTAGAGAGATCCAAGATATGCACAGCAATTATCATATCCATGTGAAGAAAGCTCACACCATCCAGGGAACATTTCAGCTGTTTTTGTGAGTTGTTACTATATCAAACTTTAGAGTCCGGGAAAAGAAAAAAACAGGACATTTGTCTCTCCTTAAATTGGGGACATTAGTAAGTTTATGTACAATTTTAAAGCCAATTGGGGCATTACATCTCTCCCATGTGCCTGTGTGCTCTTTGTCCTCACCTTTCTACCAACACAGTGATGTGCTGTCAGCTGGAGGCCTGGCTCCACTGATCTGACAGGCTGTCCTCTGGGACTAGCAAAGAGACAAAACCTGACAGTGAGATGGCAGACTGCTCTTCACCCAATTACATGTTCCTGTTCCCTCTTCTCTTGCTTCTTTTCCTTATTACCCATATTCAGAATTTTTTTAGTGAAAGTACAGGTGGCTAGTAAGAAGGGACCAAAACATTTAGCACATGTTAAGTTGCAGAATGGACGCTTTCATGGGCTGAAATGTGTTGGATTTATGTAGTTGTTGCCACCAAAAATAGATTTGTTTGTAATTAACTTTCTTACATTTTCTTGCTTAATGTTTTCACAACTATTATACAGTAGACCCTTATATCTTATAAAAATAGTTACAGTTAATAATAATAAGTAGTTTTAGTCACTGTACAATCTGATTTGATCTAATTACTATACTATGATGTTATTAATAACCTATATAATCAGCCAGCTTTTACAAAGTAGAGGGGCTATTTAAGTAGGACTGATTGGGGCAACCTTAAACCATATGTACATCTATTCCTTTGCCAAAAGCTTTTAAAATGGAAATGGAAAATCTTATATATTATGTAGAGTCTACTGGAGCAAGCAGGAAAACGAATACGTAGGTTACCTTCATTAGTAGTGTTTAAGCTTTATGGACTAATGATTGATTACAAACAATTAAATGTGCAGCAATTATATGGATGTTATTTAACTATTTTTTGTAGCTTTTTTGAGCTTATTTGAACATAATCAAAATGTTCTAAAATTATTGATGAACCATTTTTAATTGCATCTGGGTTAAAGACTAAAACTAAACCATACAACCCTAATTCATCCTCCCAGTCATAGGGTTATAGGTCTATAGTTGTTAGCTCAAATATGCTTACCACTTACTTGTCAGTGGGTGTAGCTTACAATATGATATGAAAATATGACTACTGTAATGCAACTTGCAGAATCATCCAAATGATCCACTTTTCGCTCAGGAGGAACAGAAATGTTATCATATTGCTTCAGTGCTGAGTTCACTTCAGTAGCTCTGGTTTTATTTGCAAATTACCTTTAAAACTCTTTTTAAAGTCTAAAAAGGTCTAAAAAGGTTTGGCTTTGACGCACGTCCCTGACTTTCACCGTCCTTGACTCAATCTGGTCTCTCAGATCAGAAGCTGTTGCCTGGATGACATGAAGGTCTGGAAAGGGTGCTCCATGTTACTGTACGTCTGCTCTCCAGAAGAAACTGCCTGTATTGAAAAACATGCTTCTTCAAAAACATGGTTAACATCTAAGTCTGAGGTTGCCTTTTATTGTGTTTTGCATTTTTGTTTTATTGCTGTTGGTCATGTTCGAGTTAGAAAAGGTTTGTTTGTGTTGACTTAACACTTTAGTTGTCACCACAAATGTCAAGCATGTGCAAATTCACTGTGCATGCACATGTGTGTGAGCATAGGTTTATATGGCTTTAATATGTATATATGTACCCTTGTATAAATGTATGCATACAGTATTACATATTACTTATTTTGATGTTTTTTTATGTCCAAAAACCTCCAGGCTACATGGAACAAATTGAGCTGCACATGCCAGGTAATAAACTAGCAACTGGCTTGCTTATATGTTTCTATAGTGTGTTCTTGGAGGTGTTGGGCTGTATGGGCAGGGGGAGGTAATGTAACCTTGAGGCATGACTGGTGTGGTAATGGGGTTCTGTCCTTCCCTCTCTACATAGACTTTGGTGTGAGAATCCATCCATCTGCTGTTGTAAAGAAAGCGTTTGGAAATGAGAAAGAACAGCCTTAGAATAAAATATATTATAACAGACAATTGAGTTATTCAAAGTTTGTCTAAAAGCTAATATTAAATTTTTGTACCAAGTGATATATTGCTGATGTTTACAGATTTCAATTCAATTCAATTCAGTTTATTTATATAGCGCCAATTCACAACAGATGTCATCTCAAGGCACTTAACAAGAAGTCATTTCAATACATTTATACCATCATTCCAATCAGTTAAACAGTTTCCTATTTAAGGAATCCCAGCAGATTGCGTCAGTCATTGGCGTGAGGTTGGGGCCCGTTGATGCAGACTTTCCAACCACAGCAATCCTTCATCAATCCCTCATACTGAGCAAGCATGTAGCGACGGAGAGGAAAAACTCCCCTTTAACAGGAAGAAACCTCCAACAGAACCAGGCTCAGTAGGAGCGGCCATCTGCCACGACCGTCTGGGGGTTTGAGAAGACAGAGCAGAAACACAGAAGGAACAGAAGATCTGATATAAGAGAACTTTCTATGTTACAGAAAGTAAAAAGTTGATAACAGGACACAGTGGATGTTCAGTTACTGGGGGGATCATCCCAGTCGATGCCCCCCATCCAACAGGGCATTGCAGCCAAGCAGGATACCAGACCAGGTATATCTTCTATGGAGAGAAAAACACTGAGAGAAAACAAAGTTAACAGTCAAAATAGCAGAATGTACTGTAATACAACTGGAGAGTCGTAGGAGAAAAGGAAGTAGCAGAGTGAAGAAAATTGGTAAGTCTGTCCTCCAGCAGTCTAAGCCTATAGTAGCATAACTACAGAGATAGCTCAGGATGACCTTAGCCACTCTAACTATAAGCTTTATCAAAAAGGAAAGTTTTAAGCCTGGCCTTAAAAGTAAACAGAGTGTCTGCCTCCCGGACTAAAGCTGGGAGCTGTTTCCACAGGAGAGGAGCCTGATAACTAAAAGATCTGCCTCCCATTCTACTTTTAGAAATCCTAGGAATTACAAGTAAACCTGCAGTCTGAGAGCGAAGTGCTCTGTTAGGAACATAAGGAACAATTAGATCTCTGATGTATGATGGAGCTTGATTATTAAGGGCTTTGTATGTAAGAAGAAGGATCTTAAATTCTATTCTGGATTTAACAGGGAGCCAATGAAGGGAAGCTAAAACAGGAGAAATGTGATCTCTCTTTTTAATATTCATCAGAACTCTTGCTGCCGCATTTTGGATCAACTGAAGGCTTTTAATGGCATTTTGTGGACTTCCTGATAGTAAAGAATTACAGTAGTCCAGCCTTGAGGTAACAAATCCATGGACTAGTTTCTCAGCATCACTCCTGGACAGGATGTTTCTAATTTTAACAATATTCCGGAGGTGAAAGAAATCCTAGAAACCTGTTTAATATGGGATTTAAATGTCAAGTCTCGGTCAAAAATAACGCCGAGGTTCTTTACGTTATTACTGGGGGCCAATTTAATGCCATCCAGATGAAGTGATTGACTAATCAGTTTCTGTTTAAGAACTTCTGGTCCAAAGACAGCAACTTCTGTTTTGTCAGAATTTAAAAGCAAAAAGTTTAGGGTCATCCATGTTTTTATGTCTTCCAGACATGCCTGTAATCTACCTAACTGACTGGGTTCATCAGGATTTATGGATAAATATAGTTGTGTATCATCGGCATAGCTGTGGAAATTTATCCCATGCTGTCTAATGATTCTACCAATTGGGAGCATATATATGGTGAACAGAATTGGTCCAAGCACAGAACCCTGTGGAACTCCACAAGTAACCCTTGAGAGTGAAGAAGATTTATCATTTGGATGAACAAACTGGAATCTATCAGACAAATATGATTTAAACCAGCCTAGTGCTGTTCCTTTGATCCCTGCAACATGTTCAAGCCTTTCTAAGAGAATATTATGATCGACTGTGTCAAAAGCAGCACTGAGATCTAACAAAACCAGAACAGACACAAGTCCATTATCTGAGGCCATGAGGCCGGGTGTCATTTAAAATGGCCTTCGTCTTCAGTATACAGGTCCTTCTAAAAAAATTAGCATATTGTGATAAAGTTCATTATTTTCCATAATGTAATGATAAAAATTAAACTTTCATATATTTTAGATTCATTGCACACCAACTGAAATATGTCAGGTCTTTTATTGTTTTAAAACTGATGATTTTGGCATACAGCTCATGAAAACCTAAAATTCCTATCTCAAAAAATTAGCATATCATGAAAAGGTTCTCTAAACGAGCTATTAACCTAATCATCTGAATCAACTAATTAACTCTAAACACCTGCAAAAGATTCCTGAGGCTTTTAAAAACTCCCAGCCTGGTTCATTACTCAAAACCGCAATCATGGGTAAGACTGCCGACCTGACTGCTGCCCAGAAGGCCATCATTGACACCCTCAAGCAAGAGGGTAAGACACAGAAAGAAATTTCTGAACGAATAGGCTGTTCCCAGAGTGCTGTATCAAGGCACCTCAGTGGGAAGTCTGTAGGAAGGAAAAAGTGTGGCAGAAAACGCTGCACAACGAGAAGAGGTGACCGGACCCTGAAGAAGATTGTGGAGAAGGACCGATTCCAGACCTTGGGGGACCTGCGGAAGCAGTGGACCGAGTCTGGAGTAGAAACATCCAGAGCCACCGTGCACAGGCGTGTGCAAGGCAAGGCAATTTTATTTGTATAGCACACTTTCAACAGCAGGGTAATTCAGTGCTTTACATGATTTGGTGATTTAAAAGAATCACATAAAAGAAACACACATTACACATGATACACAATAAAGCAAGAGAAAAAAAAAAAAAAGCAAGAGAGCATGAACACATTTCATACATATGACATCAAGCATTTACTCAAAGGCAATTCTAAACAGATGGGTTTTTAGTCTCGATTTAAAGCAGTTCAGAGTTTCAGCAGCTCTACACTCAGGAAGTCTGTTCCAGATAAGGGGAGCATAAAAAGTGAAAGCTGCTTCTCCATGTTTAGTTCTGAGTCTAGGGATGTTTAGTAGGCTAGAGTTGGAGGACCTGAGTGGTCTTGGTGGTTGGTACCATGACAACAGGTCTTCAACATATTTAGGTGCTAAGCCATGTAATGATTTATAAACTAGTAAAAGTATTTTAAAGTCTATTCTCTGAGCTACAGGGAGCCAGTTTAAGGACTTTAGAACTGGGGATATGTGCTCTACTTTCCTGGTCCCAACCTCACGCCAATGACTGACGCAATCTGCTGGGATTCCTTAAATAGGAAACTTTTTAACTGATTGGAATGTTTGTATAATTGTATTGAAATGACTTCTTGTTAAGTGCCTTGAGATGACATCTGTTGTGAATTGGCGCTATATAAATAAACTGAATTGAATTGAATTGAAATTCTAGTGAGGACGCGAGCGGCAGCGTTCTGGATCAGCTGCAGCTGTCTGATTGACTTTTTAGGCAGACCTGTGAAGATGCTGTTGCAGTAATCAATCCGACTAAAGATAAACGCATGGATGAGTTTTTCTAGGTCGTGTTGCAAAATCAGTCCTTTAATCCTAGAGATGTTCTTCAGGTGATAGAAGGCTGACCTTGTTATTGCCTTTATGTGACCCTGGAGGTTCAGGTCTGAGTCCATTACTACACCTAGGTTTCGAACCTGATCAGTAGTTTCTAGCTGTATTAATTGAAGCTGTGTGCTGACTCTTGATCGTTCCTCCTTGGGTCCAAAAATAATCACTTCAGTTTTGTTTCTATTCAGCTGGAGAAAGTTATGGCACATCCATCCATTTATTTGGTCAATGCATTGATTTAGGGTTTGAATGGGTTCAGAGTCACCTGGTGACATTGTAATGTAGAGCTGAGTGTCATCTGCGTAGTTATGGTAGCTAATGTTATTGGTTGCTATAATCTTGCCTAGTGGGAGCATGTAGATATTAAATAAGAGGGGCCCCAGGATGGAGCCCTGGGGCACCCCACATGTGATTTCTGTTCGTTCTGATAAAAAGTTTCCTATTGAAACATAGAAGTCCCTGTTCTTTAGGTAAGATTCGAACCAGCCAAGTACTGTACCAGAGAGTCCGACCCAGCTCTCCAGTCGTTCCAATAAAATATCATGATCAACAGTGTCAAATGCTGCACTGAGGTCCAACAGAACCAGCACTTTGGTTCTTCCACAGTCTGTATTTATGCGGATGTCATTAAATACTTTGACGAGGACAGTCTCGGTGCTGTGGTGAGCGCGGAAACCAGACTGAAAAGCATCAAAAGGGTTTGTCATTGTTATGAAGCCATTTAACTGCTGAAACACAGCTTTTTCAATAATCTTACTGATGAATGGGAGATTAGAGATTGGCCTGTAGTTCTGCATTAACGTGTTGTCCAGATTTTTCTTCTTTAGCAGTGGTTTAATAACTGCTGTTTTTAAAGCCTGAGGGAAGACACCTGATAGCAGTGATGAGTTCACTATTTGAACAAGATCAGAACCAATAACAGGAAGAACCTTCTTTAGAAAAGCTGTGGGTAGGATATCAAGACAGCAGGAGGAGGAGCTTAATTGATAAATGATTTTTTTCAAGGCTGTTCTGGTTTAATTCGTGGAATTCAGACATTTTCTCTACATTGTTGTTGATTGGGGATGGCACTGGTTGTGGGTTCGATATTGAGGTACAGATTGACCGTCTAATTGTTAGAATCTTTTCAGTGAAAAAGCTGGCAAATTCATTGCAGGCCCTGGTAGAGTTTAGTTCAGGGGCTACTGTCACTAAAGGATTAGTTAGTCTTTCCACTGTTGCAAATAGAGTCCGTGCATTATTAATGTTTCTGTTGATGATTTCAGAAAAGAACGATTCCCTAGCATCTTTTATAGTTAGCTGATATCTATTCAGTCTCTCTTTGTAGATCTCACAGTGAACCTGGAGTCGAGTTTTCCGCCATTTTCTCTCGGCTCGTCGACACTCTCTTTTTTCACTACGTACCAGTGGATTACTTGTCCACTGAGACTTTTTTCTACCTGAGACTACTTTCACTTTAGTTGGAGCAATGGAATCCATGATGTCTGAGATTTTCGCAAGGAAATGATCTACCAACTTATTTACTGAGTTTGAGTTTGGAGATGAGGGGGATGTGGTGGAAGGATAAATACGTTTAAAGGTTTCTACTGAACTGTCCCCTAGAAAACGCTTTTTTATAGTGGTCTTACTGTGGCTGGATAATTTAGCAGAGATGGTACTTTGAAAGAAAATACAGAAATGGTCAGATAATGCAATATTAATTACAGAGATGTCAGAAATATTTAAACCTTTGCTGATAATTAAGTCCAGAGTGTGTCCTTTATTGTGTGTTGGTTGTTTGACATGCTGGATCAGTCCGAAGTTGTGGAGAGTATCATCTAACGTTTTTGCTTGTCTATCTTGGGGGTTGTCGGTATGGATGTTAAAGTCCCCCACAATGATTAGTTGGTCATAGTCGATACATATTACAGAAAGAAGATCATTGAAATCATTAAAGAAGTTAGAGTTAAGTTTTGGTGGTTTATATAAACTTAGAAATAACGCTTTGTTAGGCTCATTTATGTGGGTGGCTAGGTATTCAAAAGAATCAAACGTGCCCAGAGTTACCTTTTTAAAGTTCATTGAGTTGTGAAAGATGGTGGCTACACCTCCGCCTCGTTTGTGTTTTCTGTTCTCGCTTAAGAAATTATAATTTGGAGGACTGGATTCTATTAATGAAGTTGTTTCGTTATTTTCATCTAGCCAAGTTTCTGATTAAAAAAAGGGCGTGTAAATTATGCTCAGTGATGAAGTCATTGATAAGAAAAGACTTCCCGGATAGAGATCTAATGTTTAATAAAGCTAACTTAAGTATTGTGATGATGGGCAGCTGAACCTTCTGACAGGTTATCAATTTGAGATTTTGTTTAATATGAGAGCGTGTGGTTAACGGTTTATGTTTCCTGCTGCTGATAATCACTGATATAGCCTCAGGGGTGCCGGGTGAATTCTGGGAGACGGTAGGGGTGGATTTATTGCCCGGTTCCCTCAAATATCAAATATCTGTAATAATCAGTGGGGGGAAGCTCCCAGGCTTATTGATACTAGTCCCAGGCGTTTGGTGTAGTCTAAGTTTAGGTGTTAATTGTGTCCCAAATTTGATTTGCTCGTTCAGTCTGTCTGTAAAGTTTCTAAATGGAGACTCATTTGATGTGGCTGAGTCACAGGAAGATGAAGACTTGATCTCTGATGGTTGTTTATCTGTTCGGTCCTGTGGTGTCATCCAGACTTGCTGTTTTTGTTCTCTGATATCCATGGGCGCCTCAAGGTCAGCTTTTGGGAGCAAGTGTTTTGCTTTCTGATTTTGATAAGAAAAAATGTTTGTGCAGGAAATGGGCTACAGGTGCCGCATTCCCCAGGTCAAGCCACTTTTGAACCAGAAACAGCGGCAGAAGCGCCTGACCTGGGCTACAGAGAAGCAGCACTGGACTGTTGCTCAGTGGTCCAAAGTACTTTTTTCGGATGAAAGCAAATTTTGCATGTCATTCGGAAATCAAGGTGCCAGAGTCTGGAGGAAGACTGGGGAGAAGGAAATGCCAAAATGCCTGAAGTCCAGTGTCAAGTACCCACAGTCAGTGATGGTCTGGGGTGCCATGTCAGCTGCTGGTGTTGGTCCACTGTGTTTAATCAAGGGCAGAGTCAATGCAGCTAGCTATCAGGAGATTTTGGAGCACTTCATGCTTCCATCTGCTGAAAAGCTTTATGGAGATGAAGATTTCATTTTTCAGCACGACCTGGCACCTGCTCACAGTGCCAAAACCACTGGTAAGTGGTTTACTGACCATGGTATTACTGTGCTCAATTGGCCTGCCAACTCTCCTGACCTGAACCCCATAGAGAATCTGTGGGATATTTTGAAGAGGAAGTTGAGAGACGCAAGACCCAACAGTCTGGATGAGCTTAAGGCCGCTATCGAAGCATCCTGGGCCTCCATAAAACCTCAGCAGTGCCACAGGCTGATTGCCTCCATGCCACGCCGCATTGAAGCAGTCATTTCTGCAAAAGGATTCCCAACCAAGTATTGAGTGCATAACTGAACATAATTATTTGAAGGTGGACTTTTTTTGTATTAAAAACACTTTTCTTTTATTGGTCGGATGAAATATGCTA
Organism: Valencia hispanica; assembly: GCA_963556495.2. Lineage (NCBI taxonomy): Eukaryota > Metazoa > Chordata > Actinopteri > Cyprinodontiformes > Valenciidae > Valencia > Valencia hispanica. The sequence goes on from OY747704.1 coordinate 31,427,264, forward strand.
ATTTTTTGAGATAGGAATTTGGGGTTTTCATGAGCTGTATGCCAAAATCATCCGTTTTAAAACAATTAAAGACCTGAAATATTTCAGCTGGTGTGCAATGAATCTAAAATATATGAAAGTTTAATTTTTATTATTACATTATGGAAAATAACGAACTTTATCACTATATGCTAATTTTTTGAGAAGGACCTGTATATGAGTCTAGTGGTGCTTGGCATTTTATCAATGCTAGATAGAGCCAACTAAGTGAACTGAAAGCCTTGCAGAAAGGGTATTTCTGACATATTTCAGTAAAGCTTTATGTACTGATATGTTTTTCAGAGGAGCAGGGAGTCAATACTTCCAACCACACATTATTTTTGTGGAAACAGAAGTCATCTTGGAGGTGAAGGTCTTTGAGCAAAAGCTCCTGTTAAAAAGAAATGCTTTGGTACACGACATTTTGCTTTTAAAAGAAGTTCACATCGTCTTTACAGAGTACTGCCAATAGAAAGTATATTTGAAGTGACGTAAACAACAAAACCTAATTTGGTATATTCTCACATTGTTAGCTTTTCACTGCATAGTTCTATACTTTGGGACTTTGTGTCATTACATGCACAATGACTGCCCAGTGTATCATCCAGCTGATTAGATTCATGTGTTGCATGCCAAAAACAACTGCAGTCCGTGAGGACAAATACAAGATCAATGGGTCTTTACTCTGGGGATATAAAAGGGAAACTGCATGGCACAGAGGTTACTCAAGCATTTCAATTTATCCACAGAATTTCCTACCATTCCTATGGTCCTTCCCATGTTCTCTCTCTCTGAGTAGATTTAAAATGATCTATGATTGATATGTAATTTCACTCTCTGAAACTTGAATGCTATGCAGAGCATTCAGCATCGTGTGGCTCCATTAGTGGTGACTTTGCTGTTAGGTAAAGCATGCATTACTGAACATTTGCTTACAACAAATGTTTTGGTGATCGTTTGATTGTTATTGGAATGGTACAGTGGTTATAAGATCTGGAAGATCTGTTTTAAAATATTTCCCTGTGAGCGTCAGTTTCGCTGCAATACAGACCGCTACAGGAAATCCTTCCTGCCCACAGCCATCATCATCTACAACAACTCCTTAAAGAATTAATTATATGAGCTATACCAACACTTAATTTCCCTCTGGGATCAATAAAGTATTTTTGAATTGAATTGAATTGAATTGTCATATGGAAAACGTCCCATACATTCCATCATCTTCCACTTTTCCGAGATCTGGTGGCAGGGGTAATAAGTCCAGGAAAACTTTCTGAAGGATCTCGAGGTATTCCCAGTCCTGAAGGGAAATGTTTTCCTCTTGTAATCCAAGTCTGCGCTGGGGTCTCCTCCCAGTGAAATGTGCCTAGAAAGGGAGGGTAACCAGGAGGCACCCTGTTTGATACCCAGACCACTTCAACTGACTCCTTTGGGTGAAGAGGAGCAGCAGCTTTACTCTGAGCCTCCCCCTGGATAAGGATGATCTTTACACTATCTCTAAGGGTGAGCCCAGCTTAGGGAGCTAATTTCAGCTTCTTGTATTTTGGATCTCATTCTGTTAAACCATATCTCATGACCATGGGTGGGGATCAGATGGTAGACGTTCCAGTAAATTGAAATCTTTCATTTTTGACTCGGCTCTTTCCTCACCAAAGCTGATGGGAGCAGCATCCACATTACTGTAGGCAAAGGTTCAATCAGTTGATCAATCTCCTGCTCCATCTTGCCATCACTCTGGAGCAAACATCTGGATACTTGCGCTTCCCTAAAAATTGTAATGAGTTAAAATCTAAATGACTAGGTCAGGCCTAAAAAAAACAAAAAAAACAAAACTCTGTCAGTCGGGATCTCATGACCATGGGTGAGGTTCAGAGGGTAGATAGACCGGAAAATCGAAAGCTTCACTTTTTGACTCAGCCCTTTCTTCACCAGAACAGACCAGAGCAGCACCTGTGCTGCATCAGCAAAATGTATTTAATGACATTTTAAATGTCCCATTTACACTTTTTAATTTACACAATAAAATTTTATTAGGAGGGAGTTGATTGTTTTCTTGTGGAACAAAGTTTTTAAGTAAGCTAACTGGCCAACAAACTTAAAGCTGTTCTGCCATAGTCATGCTTCCCTAATTAAAGGCTGATTTTATTATCCTCTCCAATTCTCAGAACATACCCAGATCATCTCCTTTTTGCCTGCTGTCCTTGCTTGTAATTGAATCGGACCCCATTCCCTGCAGAAAACTCCTGGATGTATTCAGCCTTCTTTTTTCTGGACCTTTACTTTTATATCATTTATATGATTTTATTCCTCCACATCTCTTGACCTGCGATAGGTGGATTCCTTGTCTCACTTTCAAATCCAGGTTTGCTTTTGTTTTTGTTGGAGGACTGCTATGCCAGTCCTCAGCTGGATTGCTCAGATGTGTGTATTTTCTTTCATGGCCTGGTCATTGTGTGTCTCTCTGAAGGTCTGCTTGACAACTCAGGGTTTAGTTTAGTGTGTGTTTGTGCTGCTTGTTACTCAATGAACTCTGGTTACCTTTGGCTGAAAATGGATGCCCAGGAATGCAAACATGGTGAGATTCTTCTATTCCCTTCTCTCGGTGGTACAGTTTTCTCTTTGTGCATAGAGTTTTTTTCCAGGCATAATTAATTTCTGGATAAAATCCCACAGCATTTCTCGGGGTAGTTGTTCAGAAATATTTTAGTTGATTCATGTTGCATGGAATCATTTTTTTCTTGTTATTTTGACTAGTTATTCTGTCACCGTTTCTGCTGCTTCTATCAAACATGATCAGTTACATGCAGTTAAACTCATGCGATGCCTTGCAAAAGTATTTATACCCTTTGAACTTTTGATCTACCTGAAAGGGGCCACATATATTGTTTTTCTTGTTGGATTGTAAAGCATTCCTTTATCATTGTCATTTTCTGTTCCTAAATAAAACATATTAAAGTGTTTGGTGCCCTGTATTAGTTGTAATGTGACAAATGTGAAAATATCCATGAGGAACTAGTACATCTGTTTGTTTTACTTGTCTATTGTTTAAAAGTGCTTTAATGCTCTCAATTCTCGTTAATTATAGGCCTAGATGTTGAAAATTACAATAACTTATTTCGTCCTTATCCTAAATCTATAAATATATCTTTTGTACTAGTAGTAAAGAAATGTGGACCCGCAGCTACCACGCTGGCAGAGTAGCCACAACCCAGACAGAGATGCATGTTATTCTTCTATGTTGTAAATGTGGCTGACAGGAGTGATAGTCTCTCCATAAGGTCACAAACAGCTACCATGTTCTTAAAGAAAGGGTTGCTGTAATTCAACAGTAATGCAACAGACCTTTTTACTGTGACACAGCATACTCTGCATGCCACTGTAGGACTGCAGACCAGCACTATGCAGATAATGAAGGGTCAGCAATGGGGATTACAGGCAGGAGACAGTTTATTTCCTCACTCAAACTCTTTAGATTTTCTGTCATATGAATATATTTTGGGTGATGAGTTCCTTTTTGTGAGTTCGCTGATTTAGCTACATGAGTTATGTTTTTTTTCTATTTAAAACAATCCTACCACCTAATCTAATGTGAGTGCAATGTGCTTTAATAGAGTACAAACATATGGGTTAGAGATGCACCAATAATAGATTTGTGGTTTAATAACAATCCATTTCAACGAAATTTATAACAGTTTTACCTTTCGTTTTTTTTTAAGCTCTGCTGCCATACATGGCCAATAATTATTTATATTATGGGCAGAGACAATGTCATACTGTGTGTGAAAGAGAGCAGTTGTTGTAAATTAGGGAATACTAATTTACAAAAAAATTATTACAAAGTTAACATTTTTAACTTTCTGTAGCATCTGATTTTAATTCTAAGCGTGGTTAGCATGACTAATTGTAATAGGGGGGTAACGGTACATTTATCTGTATTCGTATTTCTCGGTACGGAACCTTCAGTGAACACAGAGATGTACCGGTTTACCACACAGAAGCATAACTACGTTGTACTTTAGCCAGCAACACATGCAACTCTGAAAACAAATACAGTGCAGTCAGCCTCCTGCTAGCAGATAATTATATCAGCATCTTTTTAAATTGAGAGCAGGAGCTTGAAAGCCCGCTTCCGTTGTCAAAGCTCCTTATTTTGAGAACACGTCTGCTTCCTGGTGTTGCAGAGCAACGCGTTTTCATGTTAACTGGTTACCAACTTCTGGTAGTCTTGGTTGTTGCTGTTAGCAACCACAGATGTTAATGAGCCGAAGGTCACTGCTTAGCTGCCCTTGTTGCTGCTGTTCTCGTTTGCATTGTTTTGCAGCAGCAGCTGGAAGATGTACTGAAGGAGCACCCCCCCTACCACAGTGTCTGACATAAATACTAAAATAAAGTTATTTATCTAATATCTTTTGTTTTCAAGTATATAAAAGGATATAATTGGCCAAATAAAAATAGAACACATGAAACCAAGAGAAACCTTGGGTTTAGAGACTGCGGTTCCTGGGTTAAAAAGGAACTCTGCAGCGGCGATTGCTGTAATGCATTCCACCTCACCTGTATAACTCATGCAACATCCTGTCAGCTGGCTCAGGTAACAGCTTAACCCCCGATTAACTGTTATTTATTTTTATATTTTTATCTATTTCTCATTTTATGACTGTGGGTGTCTTTGTGGAGCACGTTGGTCAATTGCTGTTTTTAAATGTGCTCTATAAATAAAGTTGGCCTTGACACAGACAGTAGGGTAGTCTTAAAATATTAATTTCATATCTCAGATTGTCTTGACTTTTGCAGAAAACCAAAGTATTGATGTTGCAGTTTCCTAAAAAGAAAATATTTAAACTTATGTTTTTTTACTTATTTTATGTGTTATTATATTAATTTTTATGTTATCCAAGAACAATTTGTTGGAAAATTTACTGCAAGTACAGTTTGATTTTAAACATTATTACACAAACAATTTTTTTCTTTCACTTTGTTCCTTGACTGTAATGAAAATGAACCAAACCGTGAAATTGAACCAAACTATGAACCGAACTGGGATTTTTGGCGTTACACCCCTAAACTGTAAACAGCAGTCTACACGTATATTCCCTAGAGAATTATGTAGATGCTTTCTTCTAACTGTACCTTTTTTTTCTCTTTTTTCCTGCATGTTCTTCTATGGCATTTCAGGCATACCATATGAAGAAGCTGGTTGCCTATATTTGCCAGCACAGCTTTGTTCTCCAAAAGGAGATCTGGAGACGATATCCTAATTAAGAGATCTTTAAAAAGCTGCCAACATTTCCAAATCTAATGGGGATGCTTAATTTCAGGAAATATGTAATTGAGTTACTATTGAGACAATAATGATATTGATTGGGTTTGATGAACATTTTTCTGACTTTCTTAACCATTCCACAATGTCACCACCACTATCTCTGAGCTTTAGTATCTTGGCCACTAAAAATATGCATCAGATGTGGGCACAAAGAGTAGTTAGACTCCACGGGACTTGCCAGATATATTATAAATATGCATAGTTTGAAGGCATCACACTTCACACTCTAGTGTCCTACCAAATATTGCATTCAAGCAATCCTTTGCAATCGCAATGCTGCACCCACTGAAGAGAAATGCAATTTGATATACAGGGTGTCCCATAAGTTTCCATACATATGATTTTTGACATTGTTTTTTTCTCACATGTCAGATACCCTAGAAGATGCGTTTGAATAAAAAGCAACAATTTGAAATCATCTTGAGGGCATTGAAATGTATTTTCAACACAATGGCAGTCATGTAGAACATGTTATATAAATAAAAATGTTTTTTCATTTAAAAACATTTGTTTTTACCATGTGTGGAAATTGATGGGATACCATGTATTGTGCAGCTCAAAAATATAGCACGTTCTGTGACAGAGATCAATTCAATTCAGTTTATTTATATAGAGCTGATTCACAACAGATTTCATCTCAAGGCACTTTACAAGAAAAGTCATTTCAATACAATCATACAAACATTCCAATCAGTATAAAGTTTGAGTTAGTTTCCTATTTAAGGAATCCCAGCAGATTGCATCAAGTCATTGACTTGAGTTTGCACCCTACTAATACAGACTCCAATCGCAGCAATCCCTCAGTAATCCCTTATTCTCAGGAATCATGTTGTGACAGTGGAGAGGAAAAACTCCTCTTTAACAGGCAGAATCCTCCAGCAGAACCTGGCTCAATACAAGCGGGCATCTGCCACGACCAATTGGGCGTTTGAGAAGAAAGATAAGAGACAAAGAAAGAACAGAAGAACTGGGCTGTGATTGACATGTTAACAGTGGCTGGTGTTGCTGCAGTGGCACAGAGACACAGACAGTGAGAAAGATGAAGGTGAGCTAATTCGCCTGATGCCCGGTTCACACTTTGCATTTTTTGGCTGCCTTAAAGGTCTGCTTCATGCCACACTGCGAGCTCCACCAAGCTCTAGAGGTGTGTCACACTGAATGGCCCAAGATTTCAGTGAGTCAGACAGACTGCTCGACGTCTCACTCCACCAGGACGCGCCAAAAGCCGAGGTCACACAAGCATGGACTGTCACAAGCAGACCAGCCCTGATTAAGCTGTCAGGGAGTATGTCACACTGCACAGCCACAGCCACAGGGCTGCGAACCACACGCATGCTTGCTGTGATCTTTCTTCACCAGAAGAAAAAGAAAAAAGGGAGGGAGGTTCTGTGAAGGAGGCGTGGGTGGAGACTCGGCTTCTTTCACACTCCACAGCAGCAGGACTGACATCAGCCATACTGGCTGAGCCAGTAGCAAAGCCCAATTCAAGTACAGTGTAGAGTTTTAACTTGAAGAGGGCACTACACTGACAGTTTTTGTTAGAAAATTAAATTTTTTTACTAAAATGTACCAATATACCAAAAATAATGACCAGACAAGTAGACAGCACTATTAGACACTCATTTATAGTTTATCAGCAAAAAAAAGTAGATTTTGGGGTGAGTTGCTTTTTAAGATATGAGGTTTTATGAAGAAAATAGATAAACCTTATAGTCAAAGCATTTCGTCAATAAATCCCATCTATTCTACAGCATGTAAACTAAGCTACTATCAATCTTAGAAAATGAATAATATGTGAATTGAACAAACAATGAGCATCAAGGAATCACTTTAAAACAGTTTTATCATTAAACGGAGGGGGAGGCGTTTATGCATTAGCTTCTCTACGTCGGTAGAAGCTAAGGCTTGCACAGATGTGTATGCTAAAGGGGAAGCCACCAGGGGGGTTGTCTAATCCCTCATTCCAGCAGGCTTGAACAAAGTAGAAAAAAAACATGGAGTAATGGAGTTAGCTTTGGGCTGAGAATGGAGGGTGTGGCTCGGCCGCAAATGTGGAGCCGCTAAAGAGAACCCGAAATACAGCGCAAAAATATAATCAAATGTAGAAGAGTGTGTGAAAAGAAAGGAAGGAGAGGTAGAAAGAGGAATAAAAGGGGGATCCACTCAGAATACAACCAGTTTAAAACACGCAGCAAATAAAGCAGCGTGCAGTGACACTAGTGAACAACACAATTTCAGTGTTCAATAACACATCATATCAACAATGAAGAATTTCTAAATCGTTCTGACCTATCTCTGCCAAGATGCATAAAAGGAGAATAAAATGAACAGGTTTAATCCTACTTTGATTTGGTCCGATTGGTCAAAAAGTGATCAAAGTCGGTCCATGCAAAAGGGGGAAAAAGTGTCAGGCAGGCCATGCACACGGCGAGGTCCTCGGAACCACGGTTCTGTCTGTAGGCCACAAACGCCACGAATCGATGTCGGAAGATGGCGAGGGCAGTCTTCTTAAAGAACTGTCTTGGAACGGTTCTGCTGCCAGCAAACCTTTCCCTGGATCTACCCACAGAAACCCCGACGCACTGCAGCTCGTACTTCGAAGGTTTAAAAGGGATTTCTTTCCCGCAGGTCAGAAACATAGGGTATTCACCGGTGAAGAGCGTCTCCTTCTGCCAGTAGAGCCAAGTGGTGAAAGCTTATTGCTGGCTTTTATAAACTCGGCCTGTGACTTCAAGACACTTCACCTATCCACCTACTGGTGTTGGCCAGAGGGGCCGATGGCGCAATGTGGCAGCCTCGCTTCTGTCAGTCTGCCCCAGGCAGCTGTGGCTGTAATCATAGCTTGCTTCCACCAGTGTATGAATGTGAGAGTGAATGAATAATGGAGTTGTAAAGCGATTTGAGGGTCTCGAAAAGCGCTAAATAAATGCAAGCCATCATTATTATATGCTTCGTCTGATTTCATTTCAAAACCTCTCACTGACTCTGAAATTAGCATTCTTTTAGTGTTCCTCCCAAATTAAAAAATTCCTGTCACCAGCCATTTTCTCATTGCATCTTTAACACTGCTTGTAAGTTTTAATGGCATGTGGGGATAATTTACTTAATTAAATAAAAATTTTCCCTGACTTGTTGCATTTTATTTTTGACAGACTTGTTACATTAGTAACTTTATCAACAGTGTTGTTTATAGATCTGGATCTTATTTCTTCAATCATTTCTGTTCTTCTATGTGTATTTTCTTGCAAAGTGTTTTATATGGATGTAAAATAGGGCTTAAACTAGAGCGTTGTGGTTGTGTTCTGTTCAGCCTTAGGCAGTCTACCCTGTTTAACATAATGAGCACAATTTGAATGAGATGTTGTGTTATGACTTCCTGCATCTTTATTATTTCCCACTACAACAGTTTCTTTTTTTAAATGTCTCCAATAAGCAATCTGTCAGATCTTGGATAGTGATCATTACTTAGTTCAGAAAACTTGAGATTTGTTTATGTATCTAAGAGCCAAGTTGATGCATCTCTAATGGGATATGTCACTTCTAAATGAGGTTGTGTGTGCATGTTTAGCAATGCTATGTGGCAATCCACAGAAAAACGCTTCTGGGTAGAAATTCAATACATAATTTATCTTTGTTAAGCATTTCTTTAATGTGACTTTCCAGATGACTCAGGAGATGAGGAGCCCACATCACAGTCGGACCGCAGCGAGATCCAAGGTACCCTGAAAATACTTGTCAGCAAGCTTGATGACCTCAGCACTTGTAATGACCTAATCGCCAAGCATGGAGCCGCCCTGCAGCGTTCCCTGAGTGAACTGGAAGGACTGAAAGTCCCATTGGAGGGAGGAGAAAAGATCAAGGCAGTTAACGAGCGAGCCACCCTTTTCCGCATCACTTCCAATGCTATGATCAATGTAAGTACTCCGGGCACAACCGGTAAAAGATGTACCAGCAACATGCCTTCAGTGGTCTTTGTCCTGCATGCATCAACATGATCGTTGTGACACGAATACAAATCAGCTATGGTGTCCTGGATAGTAAGTGATGAGAATTAGATGGTCACACAGAGCCACCCTGCTGCTGCCTGCATGTTTAGACAAGCACATTTACACCCTATCAGATCAGGTTCAGGCGGTTGAACACAAACAAATCTATTGCCCCTCCTATTTAACTGGTTGTCTGCTACTTTACTACCCGTTTAAGTTAGCATATGTTCACTGGCTTTTTCAAGATACATGAAAGCTTTCTTCCTTGTTTTACTACACTGGGTGTTACCATAGTTTTGTTAGTGGTGGATGGGAATTCAGGTAGGGGGTTGTAGTTCCAAAGGAGCAACACTAAATACGATATCCAGTAAGGGTGACAAAAATAACTCTGGCCCCCAACATTTCTCAAACCCTTGACACCAGCTTGTAGAGAAATCTCAGAACCTGCTAGACCAAACGGACTGTACCAAATGAAGGCAGGAAGAAATACAAGGTTTGTTGTATTTTTCTGCTTCTTTATGTGCATTTGATTTTAGGATCTTAGTATTAACTGCTTAGCTATCATATATGTCGAATATCTTGCAGACTTTTTATATGTAGCACATAAATTCAGAACTGCTGTAAATTTATGTTGTGTTTGCAATAGTATCTATCTGTGATTTATAATATTTTAAACTCTAAGTGAAGTTTCCACACTTCAGATACAGTGCCTTGGAAATATTCATACTCAATGAACCTCTTCAGATTCATCATGTTATTAACACAAACTTCAAGTTGTAGCATAAAATAACGCATGGATATGAAGTGGTTTCTAAATATTTTCATGAATAAAAGTATGAAAACTTTGCTCTACATTTTAATTGAGCTTTATTCTTTATCAAACAATAGAGACATGCAATCCAGCCTTTACCCTGGTACCTATAATTGAGATCCAGAGCAAGCAACAGCTTTAAAAGGTCATCTATTTAGTAAAGGTTGTGTAATTTAATATCTGTATAATGCTCAGATCAAATTAGGCTGTCTTGCAAAACAATGTGTGGGTTAGAAACAATACAAAGCACCCTTTAAAACGTCATCACCAAGATGTACGTTGTGGTGGTAGCATCATGCTGTGGGGTGTTTTTCTTTAGGAGGGACCTAGAAGCTGGTCGGAGTTAGTGGGCAAAAAAATCTGCTAGATGCTGTAAAGGACTTGAGACTGGAGCGAAGGTTCATTTTCCAGCGGGGCGATGTTGAACATACAGCTAGAGTTGAATAGAATGGCTTACATTGATGCATATTTACGTGTCAGAAAAGATATTCCACTTCACAATTATGCACTAATTTGTGTTTGTCTATCAGACAAAATCCCCATAAAACGCAGTACAAGTTGCGGCTGTAACTTGACGATTTCACAAACCTGAAAAAATTCAAGAGGGATGAATTTGCAAGCACTGTAGAAATGGCTTTTAATTCATTGTCTGCAGAATAACAATTACCAGTAAGAACTTCTTAGTATAAAGCTGTTTTCTTGCAAAAAGGCTCTCACACACACTTACTGACATCAGGGTGCAGTCTGTTAGATCGATTGACTGATCGATTCAGGTGTTAAACACAGAAAGGTTTTTATGGAACTTCTGCTTTGCTCCCAAGGACATCCTGATTAGAGAAGCAGAAAATAGCCTGCAGCGTCGACTTGATTCAGTGGTCTTGTGTTTTGCAGTGCTGCTTTCAAGTAATGTAGACATAAATTATGATTAGGTGATCGTCGAGCAATGTTAAATTGGACATTCATAATATTGAATTACATGCTTACATCTCACTGAAGCTTTACTGACGTTTATTACCTTATTTGCTTTTTAGGAATATTAAAATAGAAACAAAAAAGTTGGAATAAATGACTAATTTTAGATTAGATCATCTGTTTGAAGGTCTTGTTAAATTATAAATACACATTCATGCAGAAATGTATCCAAAGTAAAGTGATACATGGTTAACCACCAGTAAATCAGGGTTGAGTGATTTTACCAAAGCATGCTATCATCACTGCTCCAAGTATTGTAATGTTCTTTCACACTTTTAGTCTTTCTTTTCTTTACGCATATATATATAAATTATATTTATTTTTACCCCGTAGTTGTAATACAGTTGGAGAATAAGGTTAGTTTTTTAATGTGTTGGGGCCACAGTGGCCTTTATTGACAGTGGATAGGCTTACAGAAAGGGGAGAGTTATTCAGCAAATGTCCCTGTGCCGGAGTCTAACCCGGGACAACCGCATCGAGGACTAAGGCCTCTGAACATGGGGTGCCTGTCTTAAACCACTGCGCCACACGACGCCCCAAGAATAAGGTTCTAATATCAAGAGATTTTAACCAAACTTGTTAAATTATTGCTAATCGGATTTTAAAAACCGGAATGTTTGTAAAATAAGCTATTTTTGTTGATTCACATAGCAGAAAATAGAATGAGGCATAACTGCTTTTTGTTTTATTTTTTAAACTAAGGACAGTCTTTTATTTCACCCCAGCCTGGGAAGGTTTTAATTTAGTCTGTTCAACCTTGACCTAACTTCTCATGTGTGTTGTGTGTGGCTCTAGTGACAGATCGTCCACTTGGTGCATGTATGGATTTCTGCGCATACATGCCTCTTTGAGGTTATCGTCGTTTAATCACATAAAAGGTTAATTTAGTTTAATCCGATACTCATTATTATTATTGATAACTTTTAAATCTATCCTGCATCCCTTTACTGTTTTATGCCCTACTGATCCTCTATTCTTCAATACACCACAAGTCACATGCAGTCTGTAATTTTACTGAGGGGTCAGCATTAAAAAAGTGGAACTTTCATACATCCTAGTTTGCTTCGAGTTTCATATCATGGTTCTGTCAGAGGAAGTGGATTTATACGTCACATATAGTCCCAGGATTTATAATGAAGCTCAGCAATGATCTTTTGGCATCTGAAAAAAGAATGCTGAAGGTAAGACTCATTATGTGGTTTCCTCAAGGAAATTATAATCTATAATGTCTTGTTTTAAAACTGAAATATTTAGTGACTTTTATTAGGTATGTTCAGCATAGGTATGTACATTCTTAATTCTAAATTTTATAACAAGTTGAAAAACATGTATTGGTCTTTAATTAGCAATGATATATGCATGAATCACTAAACAAAATAATTTCTTAATGTTAAAAATACTGTGACACCAAACATACAGTGAGTTGTTTCTCTTCTACAGTTAATGACAATTTTTAAACCTACATAGCATCCTTAGCATTAAGTGTTCTGTTTTGCTTTTATTTCCATTTAATTATAGCACAACTAGTCAGATTACAGTCTATTGTTTTTGGTCAATACCATTGCTTAAAATTTCCTTATGTGAGATTAAAGTAAAACAGCCTTAGTTACATATTTGACTGTTCTGGATGAGAGTTGGTCGGTATAAATCTCAGTGACGATAACATATTTATCCTTCACAATACTTAAAATCAACCACAGCTTAAATTCAAGAAATTATTATTTTTTTCCCAATATAAGCTTAAATGTCATAATTAAATCGTTTTATTACATTTCTAGACTTGATGAGTATCAGCATCCCTTAAGAGTTTAAATATTTTTATTCCATTCTTGCCCATAAATCACCCAACTATTGATTGTAAGAATTAGCTTTTGTACTTTTGTATCTCAGTGTGCACTAAAATAAATATTTACTTAAAGTATTAAGCGTTTTGTAAATGTAATGAAATGTGTTTTATTAAAATTAAACATTTTTTTGACAATTGGTATTTGAAGGCTTTCTTTCTTTCTTTCTTTCTTTCTTTCTCTCTCTCTCTCTTTCTTTCTCTCTCTCTCTCTCTCTCTCTCTCTCTCTCTTTCTCTTTCTCTTTTTCTCTCTCTCTCTTTCTCTCTTTCTCTCTCTCTCTTTTTCTCTCTTTCTCTATCTCTCTTTTTCTCTCTTTCTCTCTTTCTCTCTCTCTCTTTCTCTCTCTCTCTTTTTCTCTCTTTTTCTCTCTTTTTCTCTCTTTTTCTCTTTCTCTCTCTCTCTCTCTCTCTTTTTCTCTCTCTCTCTTTCTCTCTACATGGTCATGTGTTCATCAGCAGTTCCTTGTGTTCCGCTATAAAATGAGACATTCGACCAAAAACCAAGTACAATCATATGATTACATATTCTGCACAAACGTCTGCACCAAAACAGGTATAATGCAACACAGCAGTTTTAGATTATTATTCCATGTCTCTGTCCTCCTACTAAAACCTCAGTGACCGTCACGTGATATGTTTCATAGTATGAAGTTGACTGAGATATGTCATTCAGGTTCAATGACCTTTAAGCTTAATATGAGGAAGGCTGTCAGAATCCTGATGCAGAGCCAACAATCGCTGACATGTAATAGAGATGTGATCTGAAGTAACCTCGTTCTAGCAGTAAAATCAGAGCAGCAACAATGCCCCCTCTAACCTCATGCGGTCAATAGGAGGGGCGCTACTTTTTCCTTAATGTTCTTAAATGCTGCACATCAGCATATGCTGTTTGCTCAGATCTACATTTGACACAGCAAGGAGAGTCTAACTGCCTCGTACACATCTAATTAACACATTGATGATTGCTGCTAGTGCTGATAAGGGACTGTGGTCATAGTGATTATCTGTGAGGTCGTTTTCTTTTTAATTCTTAATGATTAACTTTGGTTTTCAACAACTTTTTTGTCGTTTTAACTTAGAATCTGTATCTTACACACTATCAGGCGATTTTAGTTCTAGCAATGTAACCATCACAATGTTGATATTTTCCTAAAGGCATGTCGAGACTTTTTGGACCTAGCTGAAATTCACAGCAGGAGATTGCAGCGGGCGCTGCAGTATGAGCGAGAGCAGCGCACCCACCTAGAAGAGACGATCGAGCAGCTCGCAAAACAGCACAACAGCCTTGAGCGAGCGTGGAGAGAAGCACCCACGCATGCTTCCAGCACACCCAGTGCCCCAACCACAAGTCAGGGTGAGACTAAATGTCTGTTATTTACTCATGTGGACCTCAGAGCAGTCCTGATCTCACTGGCTAAAATTCATGTGTGGCCTGAAACAGTAAGTGTTTCTGTTCCCGAAAGAGAAATTGATTACTTAAAGTGATTCCACGAGTTGAGTTTAGGATCCTTTTACCTATTTAGCATGATACAGGAAGCAGTGAGGCTTCAAAATGCTGTAAAATGGCTATGGATTGATATTTGAAGTCATTGTGGTCATTCATGTACACTTACAACTGCGTCGGGTGGGTACCACATATGCCGTCATGAGGCAAATATCTGTGAATATCACCAAAATTATTTTACATTTTTTTAAGCATCCATTGACCCAGTTTTAATGACTGATTTCTCTCTTATTCAATTGTAAAAACAGCTGTATTGAAGCATTTTCATTAAGAAATTAGAAAAAATTAGAGTGATTAAACCGACCCTTATTTTCATTAGGTTACTCAGAGGTTACACTGTGAAGCAAATGAAAACAGACCAGCACCTCTGTACACCTCCACTTTATTCCTTCTAAATAAACAGATGAGTGGAAAGATGAGGATAAAATGTGGCAAAACTGTTTATTTTAAAGAAATTCTTTGACTTTACAACCATAACTTTATTTGAAAGTTGTGGTATGCAGGTAGGCTATGCAGTTTCTATCTCAGCATAAATTAACAGTTTTATTACTACTGTAATCTAAAATGTAATTTTTGCTTAAGTTAATTCCGTTTTCCATCATTTTTGTTAGCTCTTGTACAACATGTAATAATACCTTAAAACGGGGTTCAATTAATTTTCTTCTAACTGATTTTCATTGTATATATCCAATAACAGAATGTTGAAAACAGAAGTCTATATAGTTATGGTACTTTCAGATATTTGTACATTTAGAACACATAAAAGTCACAAGTGAATGAACCCTGAGATTTGGCCAGGATTTTTAAAGTCTGAGTCTAAGCTCACTCTTACTGTTTATTTTTTTTATTCAACAAATGGTCAAAAGTATCCATTTTATTCAGAGGATACCCCCCGTCCCACCTTCCCCTCCCCGGATGCAGTCAGAACAGAACAGACTTTGTGTTGGATGCTGAACATGCAAAGCACACTCAGAAATTACATCACTCAGGCTTGTTATTCTTGCAGTATCCTGCAGAATACAAATTCACCCTTAAAAGAATACCTTGACTGGGTTTGCCTGATGAATCTATTGTCTGACGGATTTAACTTTAACTGCAGGGAGTGAAAGAGTGAACAAAGAAGACGCGAGTGATGAAGATGAGGATACTGAGTACTTTGATGCCATGGAGGACTCCCCTGCGTTCATAACAGTGACTGCCAGTGAAAGCACACAGCGCAGGTCAGTCTAAATACAGTTTGTGTCCTTTTTTTCTTAATTTTATTGAAGTGGAAACAAACCTCAAAACAATTTTATTCCTGACCAGAAGTCAGGGATTTCTTTTTTTTATTTTATTTTAGGGTGTGATTTTTAAAATCTTTTTTAATCCAGGGGTTTGGGGTTCACCTAGTTTTGGTGCAAAACTGGATTCTGGTTAAATTCAAATGGTTTTAGAACCTGATAAAGATCATATAATCTGTATGTTTAAACCCCTATATCTGATTTTTTAAAATTATATCTCTATGTGGGAAATAAAAAAATAATGTTCAACTTTTTGTCTGAAATTAATGCTCTAATATAATAAATCTATATGTTTTGTTGCTGCTAAACAAACTTGAGTTGATAGTTTTGTGTCCTTTACTCTTTGATTTTGTTTTTGTTTGCTCTTTTTTATACAGAATGAAAAAAGCATTTATAATAGGGATGCACGATATATCGGCATCAACATCGGTATCGGCCGATGTTAGGCGTTTTTTAACATATCGGCATCGGCCTGATAAGTAACAGAAGGCCGATATTAACAATCGATGTTTATTTATTTCCATGTTTTTGACGTTTCTGTCTGTGTTTCGGGGGTGGTGTTATCCATGTGGTGTTTGTTTGGTCATGTGACAGCGATAGTGATGCGGCGCAGGAATGTGGGGGTGTTTAACTCAAGCAGAGAAGCGATGTAGATGGTGTGGTTGATTTTCCACGGTGTCAAAAGTGTAGGGAAATATACCGTATACCATATCGGTGCGTATCGGTTATCGGCCATAACAGCGGGATTAATATCGGACATCGGTATCGGCCCAAATTTTCATATCGGTGCATCCCTAATTTATAATGCTTCTGAAAAAATAAATCAGCTATTTTATTAATGTGGACACCAATAGCAATAGATTGAATTTGCCTTTTAGACATTATAACTTTTTAGGCATATTGTTATCATGTTCTTATCCTCCACCATCTATTGGCCTCATATTGCTCACCCCTAGTTTCTCAGTAGTTTTTGTTTCAGTCTCAGGATGGACTGTGTTATGCTCAGTCTATAACAGTGTAACTGGCCAATATGTCAAAGTAAAACCCACATAAATGCCAAAACCCAAAACCTCCTAACAGAATATTTCATTTTAACCAGTAGATCGGTTTAATTTAACTCACCTTTCAGTTGTTGCTTTGTTGTGGCAGATTGGTGTATCTCTCTATAACAGAAGCACAATTAGGAGCGCATATTGCTTTTAGAGACTTCAATTTCTACTCTGTAATTTAATTTATTCCCTGTGGGTTTCACAGGGATTTTTATTTTTAAATTTTGTTCATGCAGAAAATGTTCTTCGCTTATTTCAGGCGATCTCAGAGTAATTTAAGTGGAGCGAGTGGAGGCCAGGCCAGCGACTGGAACCAGGACGACCACGTATGTGTCCGTCTTCCTAACAAGAATGAATAATATGTCTGACATTTGAAAATGCTGCTGACTCTTACAGTCAGTATAGATCCATTTGTGGCTCTGCTGGGCTGACACTTCATTGATTTACTTGTATAACATTTACACTTGCTGTTCTCACAGAGAGTCTTACACACACACACACCCAGACACACACGCGCACAAGTAGATGTACACACACACACACACACACACACACTGCTTATTTCAGTGCTGCCTGCCACCATGTCATCAGCCCCGTGGTGCCAAAGATGTATGGTTACATCATTGCATTAAATTTTAATTACAAGTCAGAGATCTGTTTTTTTTCCCCAAACTCTGTTTTAAATCTTCCTATTATGAGTTACTGTCTAGTGAAGTGTTGAAAGCCAGTTCATTAAGCTAAAACAATTTTTCTCAAACTTGTAGATCCACTCCATTCTGTTCTCTAAATCCCAGATGTCTCCAAGCTGTAATGATGTGTCAGGGAAGGAGCTGCTGCCATGCAGACAAAGGAGGACACATATCCCAGACAAACCCAATTATTCCCTAAATTTATGGAGCATCATGAAGAACTGCATCGGCAAAGAGCTCTCTAAAATCCCTATGCCTGTAAGTCTGAGACTTGCGTTGCTTTGCAAAAATAGTCTTATACTTTGATCTTTTTCACATTTAGTCAAAATACAATCACAAACCGTAATGCATTTTATTGAAACTCTGTGTGATTTGCAAACATTAAAATAAAAAAAAAAACATGTAATTGTTAAGGGAAAGAAAAAATGTACATGTTTTCCCCAATTTTCTTTTTCAAAACCAAAAAAATATAGTGTGTTCAGCCCTTTACAAAGCTATGTGCCTTACATTTACAAATTGTAATTCTCCAACAGGTAAACTTTAACGAGCCTCTGTCGATGTTACAACGTCTCACCGAGGACCTGGAGTATCACGAGCTTCTAGACAAGGCGGCACGCTGTGAGTCTTCCCTGGAGCAGATGTGCCTAGTTGCTGCCTTTTCCGTTTCCTCCTACTCCACCACAGTCCACCGGACTGCCAAGCCCTTCAACCCCCTTCTGGGAGAGACCTATGAGCTTGACCGCCTGGAGGAATTTGGCTACCGCTCACTGTGTGAGCAGGTAATAATATATCCACAGAAAGACTTTGTTTACACACATTTCACTCATAATCCGGTGTCAGATCCTATTTTTCATACAGGTGGATATATTATAAAATAGCATCAAATAATTGTATTATTTGTCGTTTAGCCTTAATGTCTTTATTTCTGTTTAGGTGAGCCATCACCCGCCTGCAGCTGCACATCATGTGATTTCCCAAAGAGGCTGGACCTTGTGGCAGGAAATCACCATTGCCAGCAAGTTCCGTGGCAAATACCTCTCCATTATGCCTCTTGGTAAGACTTTCACTCTCAGCCCAAAGGTACTAGATTTCGTTTGAAACTTTTAAAGTCAGGGATCTGTTCAAGAATGAATCACACCATAGAGTAAAGAAGTAAATAAGACCAAAGTGGAGATGGTTGGTTGGGCCTTTGCAGAACACTGTGACATACTGAGGAGGTAGTTTGAGCAGAGATGCATCTAAATTGGCAGGACAGCGGCCCTTGAGGACTGGAGCTGGACACCCATGCAATAAGCTTTTTAGGTCACTGAACCATGCTCTATAAAAAGAAAAAAACAACTTTTATATCTTGGGATTCACTTTATCCAGCTTTAAATTGTAAGGAAAAAGGGAGAAAATACTATTTGGATTTTTTTTAAATAAGGAATATGTCCAAATAATGTTTTCCTAGGTAATAGAAATAAATGTTTTGTGTTAAAAAATAATTATTTGTTGTTTAGTAGCAGAAGCACAAACAATTCCTTTCAAAGACCAGATGATGCAATGATTACATGTGAACCCTGTCTAACCTGTTTGTGTGAATTAGGGCTTCATCTTGCAAATTAAAACACCAAAGCAGAAGAGCAGAATACATTATCTATATTATTACTGTAGGAAGTCAAACAGCTTTGTTTACTAAGATAAATAGAAAAAAGATGTGATCGTTGTTGAGCTAGCCAGTTGATGCATATGCCTGATTTCTCTTACTCTGTGCTGGACAGCTGCTGTGTGATGCCACATGAAAAGAAGAAACAGGAATAATTTCTGGTAAAATGAATGTCATAAATATTATGGATTTATGTCTTATTGGACTGAGATAGAAGTAAATCTACACGGAGCATAAATATTAGAACAAAGTTTTTTGAATCACAAATCCAACCCTATAGTCTCTTACTCTTTTCACACAAGCAGGAGGCACAACAAAGCTTTTGTAATGATTCCCTCCTGTAATATCATTATGTCCTTTTGTATTCCCCAGGTGCCATTCACCTGCAGTTTCACTCCAGCGGGAACCACTATGTGTGGCGAAAGGTCACATCCACGGTGCACAACATCATTGTGGGCAAACTGTGGATTGACCAGGTCTGTTATTGGGCTCCTCTTTGTGAACTAGTCTTTTCTCTGCAGTACTGACATGACCTTCAAATCTACCCTACAGGGATAGTTTTTTTTTCATTTTGTAAATGTATGTTTTACAAAGCAGCACAGTAGCAAACAGTGAAACAGGGAGCCATTTTATCTTTGATCTTTAATAACAGCCTAAAAACAATTGTCTTTTTTTCAGAGAACCAAGATTCACAGGCATGACAAGTGACTTTTGGTCCATTTCTTTTACTTTTCCTGATTTTTTGTGTGTGCTAACTTGAAGGACATAAGTCTGCTTGTCAGTATCTTTTTCTATGTCTGTAACCCTGGAGAAAAAGCATAAAGAAGAATGCGTCAGAAAATCTTTCTCTGCTCAGAGTAACTTAAAAGGCTTACAATAGCCTGAATGTCTTGGAAACGTGTTTTGTCTTGTTCTTAATCATGTATCACTGCTGCCCTCTGCTGCCGAACAAGATAAGTCAGAACCTTCCATATTGATCTAGAAACTGTGATCAGACAGCCTGATCAGTTAAGCAACCAAATAAAAGCTAGACACAATTAATATGATGGCTTTTATAATGAGTATCAGTTCATCCATCAGTTTGCTACTGATCAGTTTGCTACTGATCATTTAGCTCTGGGTGGCGGGGACATTTCAGACCTCTCTTTAGTGGCTCTCCCACTGCAAATTAACTGTTTCCAACTTGGAAACAGTTAATTTTGCATGTTGCATGTATGCCCTGTTGTATCTTTCACACCCAGAATACTTGACTTATTAAACTCCTCCATTTAAGGCATGAATTTATTCTGAATATAAAAGATTATGACCCGAATGGTGTCTGAATAAGACATCCACAACTTAGATTATAGTTTTTGCCACTTTGCTGAAAACAACAATCGAGGTCTTCTTTAAACCGACCTAATTGGACTACATCCTCTAAAATTAATTTGTAGAAAACATTTTAAAGAGTTATCTGTAAAATTTGCACACTAAACAAGTTTTCTATTGCTTACAAAAATGTGCATGTCTAGTGAATAGTGAGTTAGCAGTCTTGGGTTTGAGCACAGGGTAAAAAATATGGTCACAAACTATGGCAGCCTACTGATGCCTAAGATGATATTTGATTCCAGATTCTTATTCTGCTCTCGATAAATAGGCTATTTTCCTATTTTTTTAAGATCACATTTGATCATCTCCAGCGAATATTTAAAATATGTAGATGGGTTATTCTACATTGAACAGAAACTATTTAAAACACAGCTTGTGGTTGAAGAAATCTGTTTTCTCTCTCTAAAAGTAGCATTTTCAGTCCCATTCCATCAACAAGACCATCTCTATTTGAGACTAGGGTAAAAACCCTAATATATAGATTTGTAACTACTGCATAATTGTACACCAGCTATAGACTCTTTAAAAGTTTTTATTTGTGAAACCTTTTTAATAGCATAATTTCTTTTCCAAACTTAAAAGCTAAAATATTTACTCTTTTTTAATCATTCTTGTCAACCCACAGCTCATAAAAGCTAAAAATGAGAGAACCACATTAATCACTATTTGCGCTTTGGCTACATCTGCAAAACTCACCCAAAGACGTTCAACAGACTCTGTAAAACGAGGATAGCTCTGGAGGAGAGCGGCATCCAAACGGAGTGAGTCTGGGTTATTGCTGCCCATGTAAAGGCAGCAAGCTGTAGGGCAAGGCTTAATTGGCCCAAAGGAGAGTGGTAATTCATACTGCTGTAGGAACACTCTAAAGCAAACTCTCAGAGATGCAGTTTAATAGTTCTACATATCTACACAGCAATATAGTTCATCGGAAGCTGCCAAGACAACAAGCTGACCCACAGATAACAAAAGTGGGTTCCTACTAAGTCTGGAAAAGTCTGAAAATTGATTTGTATCATTGTTCAAGTCTGGATAAGTATGGGAAAATAGTATGGATAAATGTTTGAATTTCCAGACTTTATTCCTCATTTACTTATCTAAAAGATAAAATCCTGACATGATTTAAAGAATCTGCATTCAATGTAATGTAGGACAATCAATTCGGTATTTCTTTGAAATATTTTAGACTTTTAGATGGTACTAATTTATGTTAGCCCATATACCAGAAACAATTATTTCGATACTGTGGAATCCTAAGTGAACTTCAGCACAGTGCTTCTTGGTTTTTTGGAACAAACGTATAATAAAACTAATCCAACAATAACTAACACACTCTCAGATCCACTAACAAAAAATCAGCCTTCGTTCCAGCTGCCGTGATTTTGTTTAGAGAAATAATTGATTCTATTTTAAATCTAAATATCCTAACAATTTACTTTTCATGGTTGGCAGATGGTTAGCTGCCAGTTATTTAACACTTGTAGGCCCTAATAGACAGTGTAGAGCTTTGAACTCTAATCTCCAGATATTCAAGTCATTAGAAAAGAAAAATAATTAAACAAGACTGTGACCTTATGGCAAAAGTAACATTTCTTGTTCTTATGCAGTAGATCACTGGATGTTATACCCCTCATTCCAATAGACACAAACACAATAAACCTGGCTCCACACATTCCTGATAAATGTGACAGGGCTTTGTTTCCCTTACTGTGCTGTATTTCTTCACATTTAGACCCAGGTAAGACATATCTTCGCATGCCAACGTGCATGGGAAGATGAGAAACAAGACATTCTATATAGTAATCATTGCTGATCATTCCTAAATAATGAAATATAGTCTTGTTAACTGGAAGTGCATTAGGAGCACTTATGCTTGCACTGTAGCATCAAGCTGATTAAAAGAAAGGATCGAATGGGTCCTTAGAACTGTCTGCAATTCAGGAGAAAAAAAGCCATCCTGATTCATCTTCAAGCTGATGATTACCTTGAGAGAAAAATGTGTTGTTTAGTCATGATGTAATTTGTTTAACCCATAAATTTCTGTGCGTTTACTCAGTCGGGAGATATTGAGATCGTCAATATCAGGACGAAGGAGACCTGCCAGCTTAAATTTTCACCTTACAGTTATTTCTCCAGGGATGTTCCACGAAAGGTAAAGCACTCACTTTACACATTTTGCTTGTACTTGTTATGGAACAGTTTGAGGCAATTTTATCTAATGCTGTCTCCTGCTGGAATGTATTAGCAAAACTACTCAAATATACAATACATTGCAATATCTTTTTACATTTTGTGACATTACAACTACAAATCTAAATGTATTTAAAGTAGACTTTATGGAATAGATCGACACAGAATAATAAATAGTATAAATACAACGGATCTGTAAAGGACTCAAAGGTTAATTAGAGAACATTAGTGCACAACTAGCATCACAAAGACCAAGGAACACATGAGAGAGATCAGGGAAAAAGTTAAAGGAAAGTTGAAAGCAGAGTTAGGTTATAAAACAATGTCCTAAGCTTTGAACATTTCAAAGAGTGCTCTTCAGTCCATAGTCGTAAAATAGAGAGAGCAATACAACTGCAGACGTACCGACACTTGACTGTAACCAGACTAGCTGGGCAAGGAGAGCATTTATTAGCCAAGAGGCCTGTGGCAACTTGAGGGATCTGCTGAAATCCACAGCTCAAGAGGAACAATTCGTTGGGAAGACAATTATTAGTCTTGCTCACTTCAAATTTGGCATCTATGATAGAGTGACAAAAAAACAACCATAAGGCATTATGCTGTGGTAATGCTTTTCTCCAGAATGAACATGGAAGGTGGTTAGACTTCATGAGAAGATAGGAGGCACTGAAAACAGGCCAAATCCTGTTTGAAAATTAGAGATTGCAGATTACTTGGCTACCATAGAATGGTTTAGATCAAAGCCTAGTCATGTGTTTTTCGTCCAATCTAACAGGAGATATTATGCAAAGAACAATGGGCACACGTTTCTGTCTTGTGCAAAGCTGGTAAAGACATGTTCCTGAAGACTTGCAGCTATGATTGCAAGTAGTACAAAGCAGTGTATATACAGTAGCCTGTTTAAATTTTTTATAGCACATCAGAATCTTGCTTAAGACAGTTAAATCTAAATCAAATAAGTTTGAACAATATTCATTAGGCCATGCGTGGTTCAATTTTGTGGAGACTTGTAATAATCTCCTGAAGTTTCAGGGCTGTGCATTTCAATTATTTACAATTTACATTTTATCCCACCCCCAGGTAACAGGTGTGGTAGCAGACAGTGGAGGCCAGGCTCATTATATCCTCTCTGGTACCTGGGATGAAAAAATGGAAAGCGCTAAGATCATTCAGAGCAGTCGAGGGGGCAGCGGATCAGAAGGAAAGCAGAAGACAGTCTATCAGACATTATCCCCCAAACTCCTGTGGAAGAAATACCCGCTACCGTAAGCCTCAGCTCCATACATCAGACAACTGCTGTTTATGAGTCATAGCTGTTGTGAAGAAGACTGCAATGTCCAATCAATATTATTGAATGTAAAACATCACAATGTGACTCCAGCCAATTTCCTCTCACTTTGTCAGGGAAAACGCTGAGAACATGTACCACTTCTCATCTCTGGCTCTGACCCTGAACGAGCCGGAAGACGGGGTGGCGCTGACCGACAGCCGGCTGAGACCCGACCAGAGGCTGATGGAGGAAGGCCAGTGGGATGAGGCAAACTCAGAAAAACAGAGGCTAGAAGAGAAACAAAGAGCTGTGAGAAGACGGAGGGAAGCAGAGGCCACAGATGCACTGGATGAAGGTACGTCGCATACAGCAAGGAGTTTGTTATTTGAAAGGAAGTAAGGGCTTTATTTAACTGGTATTCTTTGATAAAAAGTGTCAGTTCGGACGTAAAACTTGTTTTAAAATGTCTAAATAAAGAGATGAAGAGTAATTGTTAGAGGGGGGATTTACTTATTAAAATCCCTAACCCAAAGCTGGAACTATTAATCTTGTGTCCCTATTGGACAAATGCAGGATTTTATTCAATGTACCCATGACTTGTCTTTCTTTTCCTCCCTCTATTGATGGTCAGAGTGTGATTATGACTCTGGTGAGTGGGGCCTGTGCTGTGCCCCTCTTCTATTATTATTAATCCTTTATTAGTCCCACAGTGGGGAAATTAAGTTTCAGTATGCATCCCACAAAACCTCTCCATCCTTTTGTGTGTTCTCTTTCTGCTCTGCCTCTGGATCTGCATGATACTCTTCTCATGTCAAGTTATTTAAATAACAACTCAGGAAAACGCCTGACTTTCCTGTTTACATGTGCATTTTCATTCAGAACTGGCCTCAGATACATGCTGACTTAAACATGAGAACACAGCCTTGCAAAAATCATTCATACGCCTTGAAACTTTCACATATGCCACATTACAATCAGAACCATCACTGTACTTTTAAGGTGATTTAACAATGCAAAGTAGCCCAGGATACTGAGGAAGGAAACGTATATAAGGCTTTCATAATTTTTTGCAAAAAAAATCTAAAGATCTGTTCTGTGCCCTTTTTACTCTGTTCCCCCCGAATAAAACCTTGAAACCTAAAAACCAAGGAACACACCAGACAGCTCAGTGGTAGAGTTGAGGAGAGGTTTAAAGCAGGGATAGGTTATAAAGCAATGTCCCAAGCTTTGAACATCTCAGAGACATGTTCAATCTGTCACCTAAAAATAAAAAAATCGTTTGGGACAGCTGCAAAATATACAAAGACCTGTAGCTTTTCTGCCTAACCTGACAGGCCGTTCCAAGAGAGCATTAATCAGTCAAGGAGATGAAAGTAACTCAGCTGGAGCTGCAGATATCGACAACTACGAATGTAGAATCTGTTGTCAGGACACTTATTTTTTTAGTCAGTATTGACTCGGTATCAATTTTCTTCCACTTCAAAACTATGCACTACTTTGTGGTGGTCTACAAAATAAAATCTCAGTAAAGTGTGTTGAAGTTGTTAGTTGTAATGTTAGATATACAATTGTGGAAAGGGGATGTGATTCCATTTGAAAAATCTATAGATGCACAATTACAAAAAAACAACTAGAAAAAGTATTTGAAGTCAACCGTAAAAGACTTGCTGAAGTGTAATAAACAGAAACAGCAGAAAAAAGAAAAATAGTATGCCAACCGTACCACAAAGAAAAACTGTCACAATTAGCTAAAATAAAAAGTTGAATATTATGAAAAGTATTAAGGTTATGAATACCAAAAGATATACCCGGAAAAAGCAGAATGAGCAGAATAGTTGAAAAGTAGAATGGTTAAAATAGCACAAAGTATGCAGAAGTAGTTGAAGTTCAAAAAAACGTACGGAAGCGTATGGTAGCATGTTGCCAAACAATATGGTTGGTTAACAATAATTCAATCCATTCAGTATAATAAAAATAAGCTTAAAGGGAAGTGTTAGCTAAAATTAGCTGAAATGCAAATGTTAGCTAAAATGCTAGTGGTAGTAAGTTGGCAAACACTAACATGGCGCTAGACATTAACAAAATCTATTTAGCAAGGTAACCTTAGCTGTTAGATCAAAATTAGCTTACATTTTGATACTAACTGTAATACTAGTGTTAGCTTAAATACTAGTGGTTGTATGTTGGCAAACAGTATCATGTTCGTTACCTAACTTAATCCTTTCAGTATCTTAACATCTTCCCAAAATGCAAATATTAGCGAACATTAGCTAAAATACTAATGTTAGCTTAAATGTTGATTTTAGCTTAAATGCTAGAGATAGCTTGTTAGTAAACACCAACATGTTGGTTAACAGTATCTCAATCCATTCATTATGTTATTTCTAGCTGTTAAGTCAAAATGAGCTAAAATTCCGTTGTTAGCTTGAATGAGCGTAATTGCTATTGTTAGTTTTTTTTTTTAACGATTCGCAGCATGGTAGCAAACATGAACATATAGGTTAACAATAACTCAACCCATTCAGCATGTTAAAATCAACCCAAAAACCAAATGCTAGCTAATATTAGCTAAATTTCTAATGTTAGCTAAAATGCTAATGTTAGCTTAAATGCCACAGAAAGCATGTTGGCAAACACTAACATAATCGTTACCATGAACTTAATCCTTTCAGTATGATAAAATCTTCCTCAAATGCAAATATTAGCTAATATTAGCTGAAATGCTAATGTTAGCTTAAATGTTATTTTTAGCTTAAATGCTAGAGATAGCATGTTGGTAAGTACCAACATGTTGGTTAACATTAACTCAATCCATTCATTATGTTAATTTTGTTTAAGTCAAAATTAGCTAAAATTCCATTGTTAGCTTGAAAGATTTAAGTTGCTATGGTTAGAAAAAAAGCTGTTGCTAGCATGTTTGCATACATGAACATATTGGTTAACAATAACAACCCATTCATTTTGTTAAAATCAACCCAAAAACCAAATGATAGCCAAAAGTAGCTAAAATGCCGATGTTAGCTAAATTGATAATGTTAGCTAAAATGCCACATCTTGTTGGCAAACACTAACATGTTGGTTAACTGTATCTCAATCCATTCAGTAGGTTAACTTTAGCTATTAAGTCAAAATTAGCTAAAATGCTAATGTTAGCTTAAATGCTAGTGTTAGTATAATGGATAACAATAGCAAGTCAGCTAACAATATCCTACTTCATTTATAATGCCTACAATCGCCTAAACAGACAAGTCTGTGTAATTGCCCTTAAAAAAGTAATCACTGTTTTCCAGGTGTTGGAACAGTAAAATGGCCGCTGTTACCTGCCTAGTACCTATGAGACTGTATTGATCATCATATTTTACAGAGTAATCAGAAGTCCTGGTGAACTGATTTTGTATTAAATCTACAAGTTGTTTGAGATGTCTTACAATAACCCTGAAACATCAGTTTTACAGTGGAGGCCATAATGTATAGTATTCTCTTTTCAACCACAAGAGGGAGCTCCACCTAAAGCCATGAAAAGGCCTGCCATTTTTCGACCAATCACACACAGGTTGTGACTGGGGGAGACAGTCTAAGTGCAGCACCTCACTTATGTCAACTAATTTCTCAGCCGTTTTAACAGGTAACGCAGCTTCCGAACTACTCTTAATAACTTAAGAACCGTAAGGCATATCAACGTGCCAACCCTAACACAAAAAAAAACTGTCACAATTAGCTAAAATAAAAAGTTGAATATTATGAAAAGTACAAAGGTTATGAATACCAAAAGATATACCTGGAAAAAGCAGAATGAGCAGAATAATTGAAAAGTAGAATGGTTAAAATAGCACAAAGTATGCAGAAGTAGTTGAAGTTCAAAAAAACGTACGGAAGTGTATGGTACCATGTTGCCAAACACAAACATGTTGGTTAACAATAATTCAATCCATTCAGTATAATAAAAATAAGCTTAAGGGGAAGTGTTAGCTAAAATTAGCTGAAATGCAAATGTTAGCTAAAATGCTAGATGTAGTAAGTTGGTAAACACTAACATGGCGCTAAACATTAACAAAATCTATTTAGCAAGGTAACCTTAGCTGTTAGATCAAAATTAGCTTACATTTTGATACTAACTGTAATACTAGTGTTAGCTTAAATCCTAGTGGTTGTATGTTGGCAAACAGTATCATGTTCGTTACCATGAACTTAATCCTTTCAGTATGTTAACATCTTCCCAAAATGCAAATATTAGCGAACATTAGCTAAAATGTTATTTTTAGCTTAAATGCTAGAGATAGCATGTTTGTTAGTACCAACATGTTGGTTAACATTAACTCAATTCATTCATTATGTTAATTTTAGCAGTTAAGTCAAAATTAGCTAATTTTGACGTAACTGCTAAAATTAACATAATGGATGGATTTAGTTACTGTTAACCAACATGTTGGTGTTTACCAACATGCTATCTCTAGCATTTAAGTTAACATGAGCATTTTAGCTAATGTTCCCTAATATTAGTATTTTAGGAAGATTTTAACATACTGAAAGGATTAAGTTCATGATAACGAATATGTTATTGTTTTCCAACATGCTATCTGTGGCATTCTAGCTAACATTAGCATTTTAGCTAACATTAGCTATTATTTGGTTTTTGGGTTGATTTGAACAAACTGAATGGGTTAAGTTATTGTTAACCAATGTATTTATGGTTACCAACATACTACAAATAGCTTTTTTACTAACCATAGCAATTTAGCTCATTCAAGCTAACAGTGGGATTTTAGATAATCATTTAATTATTTAGAATATTTTAACATACTGAAAAGATTAAGTTTATGGTAACGAACATGATACTCTTTGCCAACATGCTACCACTAGCATTTAAGCTAACACTAGTATATCCGTTAGTATCAAAATTTAAGCTAATTCAGCTAATTTTAGCTAACACTTCCCTTTAAGCATATTTTTATTATACTGAATGGATTGAATTATTGTTAACCAACATGTTTGTGTTTAGTAACATTCTACCACTAGCATTTTAGCTAACATTAGCATGTTAGTATATTTTCAATAATATTGGTGTTATAGCTTGTTGTCAATTTACTGAATATAATAAGTCTTCTTTTAACCAACATAGTTGTGTTTCCCAACATACTACTACTAGCGTTTTGGGTAATATTTGGAATTTAGCTGATAAGTCTTCTTTTAACCAACATAGTTGTCTTTCCCAACATGTTACTACTAGAGGTTTGGGTAATAATTGGAATTTAGCTGATTTTAGGTAACACCTACATTTTAGCTAATTGTGAGATTTTTCTATGCAGTAGGATTGGTAGACTACTTTTATTTTTCTGCTGATTCTGTGCATTACACTTCAGCAAGTCTTCTACAGTTGACTTCAAATACTTCAGGTACTAGGCAGGCAACAGCGCCCATTTTACTGTTCCAACACCTGGAAAACAGTGATTACTTTTAAATGGCAGTTACACAGACTTGTCTGTTTAGGCGATTGTAGGCATTATAAATGGAGTAAGATATTTTTAGCTAACTTGCTATTGTTATCCATTATACTAACACTAGCATTTAAGCTAACATTAGCATTTTAGCCAATTTTGACTTAATAGCTAAAGTTAACCTGCTGAATGGATTGAGATACAGTTAGAGTTTGACAACATCCAATCCTTGGCATTTTAGCTAACATTAGCATTTTAGCTAACATTAGCGTTTTAGATCATTTTGACTTAATAGCTGAAGTTAACATACTGAATGGATTAAGATAAAGTTAACCAACATGTTAGTGTTTGCCAACATGATATCTGTGGCATTTTAGCTAACATTATCATTTTAGATAACATCTGCATTTGAGCTAATTTTAGCTATCATTTGGTTTTTGAGTTGATTTTAACAAACTGAATGGGTTGTTATTGTTAACCAATATGTTCATGAATGCCAACATGCTACCAATAGCTTTTTTAGTAACCATAGCAATTTAAGTCTTTCAAGCTAACAATGGAATTTTAGCTAATTTTGACTTAAACAAAATTAAACATTATGAATGGATTGAGTTAATGTTAACCAACATGTTGGTACTTACCAACATGCTATCTCTAGCATTTAAGCTAAAAATAACATTTAAGCTAACATTGGCATTTCAGCTAATGTTAGCTAATATTTGCATTTGAGGAAGATTTTAACATACTGAAAGGATTAAGTTCATGGTAACGATTATGTTAGTGTTTGCCAACATACAACCACTAGTATTTAAGCAAAAACTAGTATTACCGTTAGTATCAAAATTTAAGCTAATTTTGACTTAACAGCTAAGGTTACCTTGCTAAATAGATTTTGTTAATGTTTAGCGCCATGTTAGTGTTTGCTACCTTACTACCACTAGCATTTTAGCTAACATTTGCATTTCAACTAATTTTAGCTAACACTTCCCTTTAAGCTTATTTTAATTATTTTGAATGGAATGAATTATTGTTAACCAACATGTTTGTGTTTGGCACTATGCCACCATACGCTTCCGTACGTTTTTGAACTCCAACTACTTCTGCATACTTTGTGCTATTTTAACCATTCAACTTTTCAACAATTCTGCTTTTTCCGGGTATATCTTTTGGTATTCATAACCTTTATACTTTTCATAATATTCAACTTTTTATTTTAGCTAATTGTGACAGTTTTACTTTGTGGTAAGGTTGGCACTATTTTTCTTTCTTCTGCTGATTCTGTTTATTAAACTTCAGCAAGTCTTCTACAGTTGACTTAAAATACTTCAGCCATTTTCTGCAAATAAATTCAGCTTACAGCATTCACACTGCATTTTTGCAGGAAATTCAACTTTTTCTAGTTTGAATTAGATTTGTTGATGGGAAAATATACATCTTGCACATCAGAAAGCTGACGTTTCTCCTCCTTTTCTAATTGGTTTGATAGTTTGAAAAGTATTTAATGCATGTATTTTATTTATTTACTTTTCTCTAGGGATATTAGAAAAAATCGATTTACCGATACATCGCAATATTTTTCACAATATTGTATCGATATTCAAAAGCAATGTATAATTTATATATTTTTTTAATTTAAATAGAACCATTGATGATAACAGTAATTTTTGTAGTAAAATTAAAAGTATGACTGGTAGTTGGTGGCTGTTTTCACCTTTTTCGTTCCAGTGGATCAAATAGATCTATAATAAAACTGGATGTGTTAAGTATTTTTTTTATTTTTTTTATTTAACAGGAATATTGCAATCAAACATAGTGCAGA
The DNA here is from genome assembly GCA_963556495.2 of Valencia hispanica. Taxonomy (NCBI): domain Eukaryota; kingdom Metazoa; phylum Chordata; class Actinopteri; order Cyprinodontiformes; family Valenciidae; genus Valencia; species Valencia hispanica. The sequence goes on from OY747704.1 coordinate 31,458,464, forward strand.
ACAAGACGCAACTGAAGTGTTGCTTTAGAGTATATAGTATATGCTAATTTTCAACTCTTGTCCCTGGTTGGGCTTCCCAGGGTATGAAACAGTTTGGAGTGTTTAGAATGCTGTGATAGTTTTTCTATAATTAAATTCAGTTTTAAGTATATAGTCTTACTCATAGTATCACAATATATCGTATCGTCTCCCCAGGATCGGATACATATCGTATCACCAAATTCTTGCCAATACACATCCCTACTTTTCTCCTATTTTATTTTTTTTGTTTGATGTTTTGCTCCTAAACTTTTCATTTAAACTTGTTGCGGCTTGGTCCACATTTGGAGCTAACCCAAATGTAGCGCACAGACTCTGGTTGCTTCTCATTGAAACACATTTCTATATTTCTTAGTTATTCGCAAGTGCGGCTTCTTCTCTGGGCGATGTTTGAATAACGCTTATAAGGCAAAATCTGTGCTTTTTCCCCAGGTAAAGACTACGAAGGCTACCAGCCGCTGTGGTTTCACCGGAGGAAGGACTCGGTCACTGGAGAGACAAACTTTGTGTACAAGGGAGGTTACTGGGAGGCGAAGGAGAGAGAGGACTGGAGCATGTGCCCCGACATCTTTTAGCTCAGGAGCTCGTCTCGGATGACACCAAACTCATTGGACAGTGAGCCGCCCAGCCTCTGGGCTGTCGGCAGTAGAACAAAACGGGCTTATGAGCACCACCTCCTTTTAGGAATGTGAGAAAATGTGTGTTTCACATAAGATCTGATTACACATTACCTCCAAAAAGTGTTTTTGTTTATTTTTAACTTAAAACACAGGGCGTTCTCTCAGCAGTCCTCCCTGCACATTGCTGATACTCTGCTGCTCCAAAAACATACTCATAATGCACAATTCCAAAATTTACTCCACTACAGATTTACAGCTGGACAAAAGATTATATAAATGCAGATTCTTATTAGTGTGAAGACATAATTAGGAACCACACTGAAACACAACAGTGTTGAATACACATGTAAGTATTTCCATTTAAAGACAAGCATCCTCACACGTCATTTAGTAAAACCTAAAATCTCAGTTAAACCTAAACTATGAAACCTTAACTAATGGAGATCATTACAGTCAGGTTGGTTTGCAAAGAAAGTTGTAAAAATGTCGGTTAGACTGATTATATGCGGAGATCCAAAACTATACACTGACCTACTGAATAGTTTAAAAAAGCAGATCAGACAGCTTAAGTGCAATTATAAGAAAATTATTAGAGGAAAACTGAATTATGAAGTAAATAGTTTTAGAAATATGGATACCGGGATGCCAAAAACTATATTATTAACAAAATAATTAAAGGTACAGTGTGTAATATTTTTACTTGTTTACTTTCAAATTCTGTGTATCCCGTTCACAAACATGTCGTTTTTCATTAATATTTTTCACCAACGTCTATTCTAAGTATTCCTATTAACTTGAAATTTTACATTTTCATATACACAATTCGTGGTTGACCCTCCATAGTCATGCGCATCTTGAAATACGGTTGCTGTTTAGGGACATACAAAATGCTCTGCGTTTTGCTTCCTCTCTTGAAAACACAGATCTTCGAAAACTTTTAGCGGTTCTCCTTTTCCCTCTAAACTTTGTATGGGGGATAGGGCAGGTTCTCTCTGTGGGCAGCCTGGCTGGTTTGGGGAAATTCTGCTCCTTTCTCCTGGGTAGCTTGCCCTGCTTCAGCTGCATGAGACACACCTCTGCCTCTCTGAGCTCTACCTCTGCCTGTCTAAACTGATTCTGAATTGTTGGATGATATCTGAGTCCGTTTACAGAGGGGGAGCAAAAATACTACAGACTCCACTACCTTGTATATATCCAAAATGGCAAATGATCAAATAAATAGCCTCAAATAAATAAAACAATATAATTTGGTTGTTATATTAGCTTGGAGTCATTGAAAATTTGCTAGTTGCTGTTAGCCATGAAATACAGCAAATATAATTAACATCAACATAGCTAACATGAAAAGTTTTTATTACTCAACACATATTTAGATCAAATTTAGAAAAGAATACAGATTAAAAGAACGGACCTGATTGCTGGATTGAAAGCTGGAGGTTGCTGATGACATTTTGCCTTTTTCATGCGTGTGGGCTACAGTAGCTACAATACCTACTCTGAATTGCGTAGCGCTAAAGAGTCTTTTTTTCTTTTACACACTGTACCTTTAAGTTAATGTAGTGAGTTAGTGAAATAAAATAAAAATATATACTTTTTTTTAAAAAGAAAAAATACTTTTCTTTTATTTGATATGCTACATGCCAGAAAGCTATTTTATTTGGTGTGAAAGTTGGTGTTTCTCTCAACATGCCTGCAGACATGCAGTTTTTGTTTTTAAAGGATCCTTTATGTAGCCAGAGAAAAACAATCTTTAATAGATACTTTATATAAATATGTTAAATAAAAAGTTGCCTCCTTGACCCGTTTCAGTCATCCAAAGATCCTGAAGATATGTTTCCACTTGTGATTGTGATTAACTAAATTATACAGAAGTAGTAGAAAGCTTGAGCTGGCACACAGTATGTTTTACATTAGTGCCACATCAAAACTCTTATTTCACATTCACTGAACTCTTCATTTAGACCTTTGAAAGCACTTTTCACTGTGGTTGACTGGAATGGTGTATCTCAGCTTGTGAGTCAAGAATGGTGGGATGGTGCTGGATCATTTCTGATTGATGTAAAAAAAAAAGTCAAACAATAGATCAAATGTTTATGCATTTTAGACTAAGAAGAGTTAGTAATCAGCTTCACTAATGTTATGTCACTAAATGAGTGCTGATCATTTCACCTCTTTGCCAATTCTAATCTTTGTAGCTTTTGTAGTTTTGTTAGTTTTGTTCTGCTCCAGGACATTTTGTAAAAACATGTTTCAGTTTCTACTTACCCGGGGGCGTTTCATACCTGCTTTGATGACTAATAATTTAAAGTTATTTTCTATAATCCATTCATAGTAAATAATGGTGAAATGGGTCTTTAAATAATAATATCTTGCTCAGGGCATCATATCTAATCAGTTGATTGACCCAAACGGAACCAATATAATGAGATCTGACTTTTTCTGACTATCCCCATAATTTTTGATAATATTCATTAATCAAAACAATAACATGCTATGCAATGGTTGAAGTGCATGGGTAAAAAGATGGTTTGGTTACTGGTTATGAAGGAATGACATAACAAGGGGTAAAACATGCAGATGTGAATTGGCGAAGTTGTGAATTAACCTGGAGCCCACTGAACAGATTTCATTTGTCAGATTTTACACAGTGGGTACACTCAAAAGGATATCTAAACATAAAATCGAAAGACAAACAAAACACTTTCATTTTTGCTCTTTTTTTCATTGACTTACAAGCAAGCGTGTTCACTTGTGCCAACAATCACAAGCATTGACCACAAAGTCGAGGCTCAAAAGGGTTGAGAACCACTGGATTAAAAGTTAGTGCAAATAACCTGAAATGATGTTTAAAAACCTCTCCTCTGTGCATGTTATTTTCCTTGTTTTCTGGTGCTCAAACACAGCAACACCCTCTGTAACCCCTTGGTGATTGTACAAGTTGAAAAAGCCTGCACCTTATCACCGACTCGTTTATTAGTTACCAGACAGTCCGACCTGTTGGTGTTTCTTATTCGATCTCCCACCACCTCTTCCATCACCAGTGGCTCTGATATCACCAGAGGGATTCCTGTATTGGAGACTGGAGCGGGCTGCGAGAGGAACTCTGGGTGGATTCAGCTGAAAGGTGATTACAGGAGCAGACAGGGCTGGTTCCTGTTGCACTCCACTGTGCAGTCAGCTGTAGCTGCAGAGGACTGCCTCAGCTCCTGCTGCTGTTTCGACACCAAATCATAGCTCCTTCACTGTTCGCGAACATGCTGATCTGGGATCGGCACACAAAGATACACAGTCTTTTTGCCTTTAACTGACTGAATAAGGGAACAAGTCCCCTGATCTGTGCACTACGAGTCTATGGTGAGAAGAGTTTTAAAAAACGAG